>OV702296.1:446344828-448753210 GCA_916181665.1 Avena sativa | reverse complement strand
TTCTTCAGATTTGGTTTCGTTACCTTGGCATGGGCTTTGCAGCCGAACACACGCAGGAAGTGCACGCTTGGCTTTGTGCCAAACCAAGCTTCGAACAGTGTCCTGCCGTCCACACTCCTTGTGAACAACCGGTTGAGGACGAACACTGCAGTTGACACGGCCTCTCCCCAAAACCAGGTTGGCATCTTGGCACCCTTCAGCATGCAACGAGCCGTTCCGACGACCGTTTGATTCCTCCTTTTGACCATCCCATTCTGTTGAGGTGAGTAAGGTGCGGTCAGGTGCCGCTTGATTCCGATATCAGCGCACCATTCCGCGAATGCCTTTGCCGTGAACTCGCCACCTCTGTCAGTGCGGAATACACGCAGTGTGCAGCCTGACTCCTTCTCAGCGGCATCTTGGAATCGACGAATTGCATCGGCTGCCTCATCCTTCGTGCGTAGCAGCGTGATCCACATAAACCTGCTGAAGTCATCAACCAGCAGCAGGAAGTAGCGGTTGCCTCTTGGGATTGGTGGTGTGATCGGTCCGCAGAGATCTCCATGGACGAGCTCGAGCGGCGCCATCGCACGGAACTTGGCAATCTGCGGGAACGGAGTCCGGCGGTGCTTGCCCGCAATACAGGCCTCACACAGCTGCTCTACATGGCTGATGGAAGGAAGTCCCTGCACCATCCCTTTACGTGCCAGTTTCTCGAGCCCGTCAAAACTCTGATGACAGAATCTGGCGTGCCACACCCAGGCGTCCTCGCCAGCGTGGGCTGATAGGCACACCGGCCGCTCGATTTGAAGGTGCACCTTGTACAGACGGTTCTTGAGGCGTGGTGCGCTGGCGATGAGCCTCTTCTACCGGTCACGAACAGTCATGACGCCGCACTCGACGTGCGTTGGACACCCGAGCTCGTCGAGCTATCCAATGCTAACGATGTTGGTCTTTAGGCGTGGGATCCAATAGACCCCGGTGAGCGCCTTGTGATGACTTCTGTCGATGGAGAACATGACCGTGTCGCGGCCACGAATATCAACCAGCGAACCGTCGCCAAAGCGGACAGTGCTGAAGACCTTCTCGCTGAGCTCGGCGAACACGGCGGCGTCGCCTGTCATATGGTTTGACACGCCCGTGTCAAGGTACCACGCGGGATCAACGTCCTGCGCGTGCTTGTGCAGCTCGACGCGCGCGCGTTCCTTGTTGAGGAACACGTGCTCTCCCAGAGACGGCAAGGCTGGCACGACGGTGCCTACCGCGGACACGGCCACGGCATCATCCTCCTGGAACGCCATCAGCATGGTCTCCTCTTCATCCTCGGCCTCGACGAGGTTTGCTGCGACGACGCCGCGCTCACGATCGCGCTTCGCCTTGCGGCACTCTTTTGCCCAGCGGCCGGCCTTGCCACAGTAATGGCAATTGCCCTTTTTCTTTTCGCCTGAGCTGGTGGCCCTGTCTCCACCACCACTGCCACCGCCCTGCGGCTTCTTGGGCGACGGCTTGTTGCTACCGCCGTTGCTGCGCTGGCGCTGCCGTGCGGCCCACTCCTCCTCCATGAGAAGAAGTTTGCCGACGCCATCTGTGACGTCGTCGAGCTCGTAGCCCTCCTCGGCGGTTATGAACTGGCCGGTGAGCTCCTTGATGGTGAGTTCGCGCAAGTTGACTGTCTGCTCGATAGCCATGGCCATCATCCGGTACTTGCGAGGCACGACGTGCAGGTACTTGAGTACTGCCTTGTACTCGTTGACGGGTTCGCCAAGCAGCTCGAGGTCATTGACGATTGTCGTCAAACGAATGGCGAAGTCCTCTATGGACTCGCCGGACTTGAACCGCAGCTCTTCCCATTCGCGGCGGTGCGTCTACACCTTTGCCTCCCTGACGCGCTCGCACCCGAGTCGCATCGTCTTGATGGCCTCCCACGCAGCCTTGGCGTCGTCCTTGACCGCCAGGGTGCGCACGAGCTCCGGCGGTACAGCCCGCAGCAACGCCGCGAGCGCCGCCCGGTCATCGCCATCCTCCTCCGCGCCGTACTGGATCACATCCCACAGGTGATGTGCCTGCAATTGTACACGCATTACCATTGCCCACTCCGCGTAGTTCGATCGCGTGAGGGTGGGGTAGTTTGCCGAGCCGGTGCTCTCCCGCATGACGCGCTCGCGAACCACCAGCTCTCTGATACATTGCAAATGTATCTATAATTTTTGATGTTCCATGCTTGGTTTTATCCACTTTCTTGTGTTTTGTTCCAACTTTGGAGTACTTTTCATATGATTTCTTGGACTAACCTATTAACAAGAGCCATAGTGCCAGCTGCCTGTTTTCTGCTGTTTTTGGTTCCAGGAAAGTCAGAAAATGAATATTCTTAGAATTGGACGGGACAAAAGCCAAAGTGCTTATTTTTTCAGAAGGGATCAAGTGCCAGAATACGAGACGGAGAAGGGCCAGGGGCCAGCCACACCACCTGGCCGCGCGGCCAGGCTGGGCCCGTGCTAGGGGGTGGTGTGGTGGCTCCCGGCACCCCCTCGGCCTCTCCTTCCGCCTATAAGTTGCCCTCGGGACGAAAACCCTAAGTACCCGATCAAAAATCCATGAAAGAGTCTGTAGCCGCAGTCATCTCCATCCCTAGATCGGGAGGGATCTGAATCTCTTCCCGGCACTCTACCGGAGAGGGGAATTCACCCTGGAGGCCTTCTTTATCACCATACAAGCCTCCGGTGTGATGCGTGAGTAGTTCATCCTTGGACTATGGATCCATGTAGTAGCTAGATGGCTGGTTTCTCCTCCTTTGTGCTTTCATGTTTAGATCTTGTGAGCTCCGTTCATGATCAAGATCATCTATTTGTAAATCATACATGTTGTGTTTGCGGGGATCCGATGGATATTGAGATGCTATTTCAGATTGATTATTGATTCTATCATGTCTTTGTTATTTGAGATCTTGCATGCTTTCTGTTGTTAGTAGCTATCTTGGCCAAGTAGATGCTAGCAACTCCAAGAGTTAGTATTTATGCTCGATAGTGGGTTCATGCCTCTAGTAATCTGGGGAAGTGACAGAAATCTCTAAGGTACTAGATGTGCTGTTGCTACTAGGGAGAAAACAACAATCCTTTGTTCATAGAACAATCGTATTGTTTACTTTACACGCAGTTCGTAAAGCAATAATCTGTTGCTTGCAACTTAATACTGGAGGGGGTTCAGATGATAACCTGAAGGTGGATTATTAGTCATAGATGCAGTTGGATGGTGGTCTATGTATTATGTTGTAATGCCCAATCAAGTCTCAAATGAGTCAAGATGATTAGTATATGCATGTATTGCTTTCTCGGTGTTTGTCAATTGCCCCGCTGTAATTTGTTCACCCAGCATGTTATCTATCTTAAGGAGAGCCAACTCTAGTGAACTATGGATCCCGGTCCTTTTTCTTTACATACAATCTATAAATTGTTTCTGCTTTGTGTTTACTTTCTGCAAACTTTTACTTCTTTCCATTCGATACGTTTAATCCTTTGTTTTCCGCAAAACACGGTGAGATTGACAACCTCATCGCAAGTTGGGGACAAAGTTCTGTGGTTGTGTTGTGCAGGTCTCCACGTTGCTACTAGCACCGGTAGTGCGCCCTGCCAAAGCTCAGCTAGTAACACCTTTGGGGTTTTTCCTTGCTCCTACTGGTTCGATTAAACCTTGGTTTCATAACTGAGGGAAAACTTACTGCTGTGTTCATCGTACCTTCCTCTTGGGGTTCCCAACGAGATCTACGTTGAAAGTCGAGTGCATCAATATTTTCTGGCGCTGTTGCCGGGGAGTCAAGGACATCTTCACAAGGGGAGTCCCTCATAACCAATCTCTTTACTTTGTTGTTTTTGTTTTGCTTAGTTTTCTTTTTGCTTTGTTAGCTTGTTTTGTTCTTCAAAAAACACAAAAAATTAGTTTTACTAGTTTGCTTTCTTATTTGAAAACCCAAAAAAAATGACTACTCTTGAAAACACTAAGTTGTGTGACTTCACTAGCACCAACAACAATGATTTTATGAGCACACATATTGCTCCACCTGTGGCTGAAAATACTTTCTTTGAGATAAAACCTGCTTTGCTCAATCTTGTTATGAGAGATCAATTTTCTGGTATTGGTAATGAAGATGTTGCTTCCCATCTAAATAACTTTGTTGAACTTTGTGAGATGCAAAAGCATAGGGATATAGATGGTGATATTATTAAGCTGAAATTGTTTCCTTTCTCTTTGAGAGGAAAAGCTAAAGAATGGTTGAATTCCTTAACTAGGAATAGTATTGATTCTTGGACTAAGTGCAAAGATGCTTTTATTGGAAAATACTATCCTCCTGCTAAGATTATATCCATGAGAAGTGAAATAATGAAGTTTAAACAACTTGATAATGAGCATGTTACTCAAGCTTGGGAAAGAATGAAATCTTTGGTAAAGAATTGCCCCACTCATGGACTGATTGCTTGGATGATCATCCAAACTTTTTATGCAGGATTGAACTATTCTTCAAGGAACCTATTGGATTCTGCTGCTGGAGGTACCTTTATGGCCATCACTTTGGGTGCTACGACAAAACTTCTGGACAATATGATGGTTAATTATTCTGAATGGCATACTAAGAGAGCTCCACAAGGTAAGAAGATAAATTCTGTTGAGGAAACTTCCTCCTTGAGTGATAAGATTGATATTATTATGTCTATGCTTGTTAATGGGAAAGCCCATATTGATCCAAATAATGTTCCTCTAGCCTCTTTGGTTGCTCAACAAGAGCAAGTTGATGTGAACTTCATAAGAAATAACAACTTTAGCAACAATGCTTATGGTAATAATGCTTATAGGAACAATTTTGGCAACAACAATTATAAGCCATATCCTCCCAACAATGGTAATGCTTATGGAAATTCTTACAACAATAATAAGAGTGCTCCCTCTGATCTTGAAGTTATGCTTAAAGAGTTTATTAGTAAACAAACTGCTTTCAATAAAACTATTGAGGAAAAACTCTCTAATGCTGAAAGAAATATAGCATCTTTGGCTGAAGCTCAATCTACTTTGAATAACATGGCTGCTAAACCTGAAACTAATGAGAATCCCTTTGCAGCTACTAATGCTATACAAGTAAGAGTTGATGAAAATGTTAGACTATTAGCTGAATTACATGCTAAGTGGGAAAGAGAAGATGAAATTGCTAGAAACATTAGTGTTTCTACTATTACGAGCACTACTGTTGAGGCTAGTAATAGCTCTACTACTTTAGATGATAAAGTTGATTTTGATCTTGATGGTTGCAATATCTCTGAAGTTATTAAGTTCCTACAAAATCTTGCTAAAAGTCCTAATGCTAGTGCTATGAACATGGCTTTTACAAAACACATTACCGATGCTCTCATAAAGATTAAAGAAGAAAAGATGAAACATAAAGCTTCTATTCCTATAAAGCAAGAAGATGGTTGGGAACCCATCATTAATATGAAAGTGAATGACTTTGATTTCAAAGCTTTGTGTGATCTTGATAGTAGTGTTTCTATTATGCCTAGAAGGATTTATGATATGCTTGATTTGCCTCCTCTTGAAGATTGCTATTTGAATGTCCCACTTGATGATAATGTTAAAAAGAAACTCATGGGGAGTCTTAATGATGTTCTTATTATGGTTAACGATTCTTATGTCCCCGTTGATTTCTATGTTTTGGATGTTGAATACAATGCTTCTTGTCCTATTACTTTGGGAAGACCTTTTCTTAGAATTGTTGGTGCCATCATTGATATGAAAGAAGGCACCATTAAATATCAACTCCCACTCAAGAAAGGTATAGAACACTTCCCTAAAAAGAGAGAAAAGATTTCTTTTGCTTCTCCTATGAAAACAAAATTTGGTCTTAATGCTTCTTCATTTGAGAACACTTGCTTCTTTCTTTGCTTCTTATGCCTAACTTAAAGGCGTTAAAGAAAAGTACTTGTTGGGAGATAACCCAAGAGTTTTAGATGAGTCTTGGAAGTTATTACCTCTGTAATAACCTCTCCTTATCCTTTTTATTTGCTTTTTGTGCCAAGAGTAACCTCTAATGAGAGTGAAGTAATGATTGGGAAAGTTGCAGTCCCGAAACAGATTTTTGTGCTTTACCGTAAAAATTCCTGAGAGAGCTCTGTACGTCGGATTGAGTTGTAATGTTTTGTGCTTTTGCACCAGGTTGTTATCGAACTTTCGTTAGTTCAACACTTATTGATTTGATCAACAGAAGATCTTTGAAAAGTTTCGTCATTACCTACTGGTCTATTTTGACAGATTTCTGCCATTTTCTGCATTTGCTTCTTGTTAGTTCCTTCTTGAGTTCCTTTGGGGAATTGAGCTTTTTGAGGGAAGTTCTACCGTAGCTAGTGTTCTAATGGAAGTTTATTTGGTGTTAGAACTGAACCTTGAGATTGTGTGAAGTTTTGTATGAAGGAAAAATTTTAGGTGTATGGAAGGAATGAGTAATGAGATGAAGGATGTACTAAAGCTCAAGCTTGGGGATGCCACGCATGTCACCCCAAGAAATATCCAAGAAGTACAAGCGTCAAAGCTTGGGGATGCCCAAGGCATCCCCTTCTTCATTAATAAAAATTCCAGGTTTCTTCCAAACGCTTCATTTTTATTGTTTCATGCACAGTTGTGTTTTTCTTGGAGCGTCTTCTTTTTCGTTTTCGTTTTGGTTTTTAGTTTGCTTGATTTGCTTAGTTTTCTGAATAAATTGGTTGGACCCCCTCTTTCATACATTGGTTTGCAATTAGTTTGGTTTGGTTTGGAAAAGAGTAGGAAAGCTCATGCTTATGTGGTAAAAAGAGCTTGTTTTTGACTGTGGCATGTGCTTTGTCATGCCATGCTTGATATTGTTTTGGCTTTATGCTTAGTATTCTTTGTTGTAGCATGGCTTGTTATAAACAATTGAGATTGCTTAATGTGCCTTGGATGAATCATGCGTTGTTTTAGCATATTAAAGCATAGTATAGTGGTATTCTCCTTTGATGCTTTATTTGGGTTGACTTGGCACATGCTCACACCATGTTATGACTGTCACAAGTCACCATAGCCTTTATGATCCTTTAGTTTTCAACTTGTAGTATCACTTTATGCTTTGATCAATGATCTTTTGTCACTCTGCATGATTATGGCCATTATTGCTCTCTTAGTTTGTCGCTCCCAATCTTTTGCTAGCCTCCATAACAAAGTATGAGTTCCACTCATGCATCCAACTCCCTAAACCAAGTTATTCCAAAGAGTCCACCATACCGACCTACTAGCTTATGCTATTCCAAGTATATTCATGCTTTTGTTTACCTTCCACTTGTTATGAGAAAACTAGTGATTAAAGCTCTCACGAACTTGATGGCACACTTTACTTTATTGCTTCTAATAAACTTGAACCATTGGGTCCTTCTTTGTTGCGTATATGGTTGCGCTTTATAAGTTGAAATTAGCAGAACCATGTTTCATGGGGAACGCTTTCAACATTTCACTTGTACTTTGTACCCCGTTGATATCATGTTCTTTTGCTTACGGATCCCGGTGGTGTGAAATAAAAGTGGAACTTGTAAGATCATGGAGTTTGTATGTGTGTTAGAGAAACGCCTGGGCCGCTAGCCTAAGCCATGCCTAATTATGGTAGAAACTTGCAACATCACCATAATGAGCACTCTATGAAGCATCCTCAATAAAAACCTATGCAAATAGCAAATAAAAAGATCGCTGAGATGCTCATTGTCTGCTTGCCTTGTCATTTTGATTATGGGAAAGCTCCCGTATCATGTGCAAGGGGTACCCCGTTGGTGGTTCTTAATGATACACATATACTTACAATGACAAGAGCTTACTCGTGACTGAAGTTGAGTAGCATGAGAATCGGTCTTCGTAAGTAAGGGGCATGAGATTTTGGTTTATAACTTGTCAAGCATATCCTCTTAGTTGTGTCACTTTAACCTTAATCACCATTAAATATGCTTATGATAGGGGCAATGAGAGCTGAAAGCTATAAGTACCATAATTTTTGGAAGCTCTTTATGAGACTTGAATCTCTACTTCCTTTTACAAAAGGCCCTTGATACATTGCAAATGTATCTATAATTTTTGATGCTCCATGCTTGGTTTTATCTACTTTCTTGTGTTTTGTCCACACTTTGGAGTACTTTTCATATGATTTCTTGGACTAACCTATTAACAAGAGCCACAGTGTCAGCTGCCTGTTTTCTGCTGTTTTTGGTTCCAGGAAAGTCAGAAAATGAATATTCTCAAAATTGGACGGGACAAAAGCCAAAGTGCCAATTTTTCTAGAAGACTCTAGGAGCCAGAATACGAGACGGAGGAGAGCCAGGGGCTGGCCACACCACCCCTAGGCGCGGGCTGGGCCTGGCCGTGCCAGGGCATGGTGTGGTGGCCTCAGGCACCCCCTCGGTCTCCCACTTCGTCTATAAGAAGCCTTCTGACCTAAAAACTTCGGGGGGTTCGACGTTTTTCCAGAAGGAGTTCCGCTCCGCCGCCACCACCAGATTCCACGAAACAGCACCAGAAACTCCGTTCTGGCACCCTGCCGGGACGTTCTGGAATTGGAGGAGATCATCGCCATCATCATCACCATCGCTTCTCCATCGACCATCCATGTTTCCCCATCTATGAGTGAGTAATCCCCCACTGTAGGCTATGGGGATGGTAGGGATTGGGTGAGATCGTTCATGTAATGGCATCAGATTGTTAGGGCATGGTGCCTAGTATCTTTTATTAGTGCTTTATGACTTTGTTGCGACTTGTTGTGCTTAATGCTTATCACTAGGGCCCGAGTGCCATGATTTCAGATCTGAACGTATTATTGATTCATTATGATAGTATTGTTTCTGGTCTTATCTACAAGTTGTATACACATGTTGTTGTCCGGAACCTATGGCCCCGAAGTGACAGAAATCGGGATAACCGGAAGGGAAAGGCTTTGATGTGAGGATCACATGTGTTCACAGAGTGTTAATGCTTTGCTCCGATGCTCTATTAAAAGGAGCACCTTAATTGCCAGTAGTTCCCTAGAGGCCCCGCTGCAAACGGGCTGGCAGGACAAAAGATGTTGTGCAAGTTCTCATTACGAGCACGTATGACTATATATGGAACACATGCCTAGGATTGTCTAGTACTTGGATGCTTTATCTTATTTATCTGCAATTGCCCTATGTTCTGATTGTTATGTGAATTGTCTTGTCCATGCAACGCCCGTCCATCCATCCCTATGCCTACCGCACTCGAATCCCATTGTTTACTGCTATTGTCACTGCTGTCTTTATTTTACTACTGTCATTACTTTGCTATTCCTACTACAAAATTGTTGCTACTGATAAACTGTTGTGAGCAAGATTGTTTCCAGGTGCAGCTGAATTGACAACTCAGTTGTTAAGGCTTATAAATATCCTTTGGCTCCCCTTGTGTTGAATCAATAAATTGGGTTTCACTTCCCTCGAAAATACTGCGATACACCCCCTATACTTGTGGGTCATCAAGACTATTTTCTAGCGCCGTTGCCGGGGAGCATAGCTTTATTTATCATGTTCACTTGGATTCTCTATTGTTCGCTGCTATCCATCCATCATGGGTAAGTCTCGTGATGGCAAGGTTCCTATTTTACCATCCACTACAAGAAGAGGTACGGTTCTAAACACCTCTGCTGCTCTTGATTCACCTTCTGTTATAAGTAAGCTCGTTACACCACCACATACACATGCTAAACACACTGCTACTACTGCTGAATCTGAAACTTCTGATACTTATGATGCTGCTTCTACCGTGCTTGATAAGAGTGGTTCATTAGGTCCTTTCCTAGATGCTACGATTGCTAGAACTATAGCTA
Source organism: Avena sativa (assembly GCA_916181665.1). NCBI lineage: Eukaryota > Viridiplantae > Streptophyta > Magnoliopsida > Poales > Poaceae > Avena > Avena sativa. The sequence continues at coordinate 448,743,366 of OV702296.1, read as the reverse complement.
GAAATATCGAAACTCCTAATGAAGACACTACCACACCTGTTAGCTCACCTGAGTCTAGTGAGAGTTATGATATTGAAGAAGATTATGTTGAGATGACTGATGAGTTTATTAAGGAATGTAAGAATACCCATGATAGGAGCGCTGCTAAGAGTCTCCTTGAGAGGCGTACTATTAGACCCAAATTATCTCCTGCTGCTAAGTTTGCTGCTTCTCCCATAAACATTATAGATGAAGATTATGATTTCTCTCTCGATCTATCTTACATAGCTATTGTCGAGAAGGAACCTTTTTGTGGGACTAAGAATGAAAGTGCGGTAGCACATATGAATGAACTTTCTACAATGAGTGGCTTGTTTTCTGATGATATTAAGATGCGTACTTACTTTGTTGCGAAGATTTTTCCCTTTTCACTGAAAGGAGAAGCTAAAACTTGGTTTAATAATTTACCTCCTGGATCTATTGATAGCCCTGAGTGTTTGATTAGTACTTTCCTGCAGAAATATTTTCCTCCCAGTGCTAGACATGCTATTTTGCAGGAACTTTTTGATTTTAAACAGGGAGAAAAAGAGGTATTGCCTGAATCTTGGGCAAGGTTTTGTGCTTTGATTCATGCACATGCTGGAAGTCCATTACCTAAGAATGAGCTTCTTGATATATTTTATAATGGACTAACCGAGGAATCAAGGACATACCTAGATAGTTATGTTGATTGTGTTTTCAGGAATAGGACTCCTAAGGAAGCTGAGGAATTAATGGCTAAACTAAGCAAGAATTATGAAGATTGGAATCCTCCTAAACAAGCTATACCTGAAGTAATTGTACCTGAACCATCTATTCCTAAGCCTATTCCAACATCAAAGAAGAGGGGAGTTATTGAATTAAATGATGAAGTGATGAAGGAAGCTAAGAAATGTCTTAAGGAGAAGGGAATTAAAGCTGCAGATGTCAAGAATTTACCTCCTATAGAAGAATTATGTAAGCCTATTCCCTATTCATCCACTATTGAGGTACACTCTCTCCAACACTTTGATGAAGGTGATATCCCTTACTCTAAACCTCCTGATCAATGCTTAGAAGAATTTGATATCTTTATTGTTAAGCAAGATAACTTTAATAAAAGGGTGCAAAATCATCTAATGGAAAACACTAGAGCTATTGTTGAGTTGAAAGATATTGTGGAAAGAACCTCCAATGATGTTAAAATGATTGTTAAACACTTTCAAATGGTGCAAACTCAAATAGATCAACTTGTTAAAGTGCAAAACAACTTGCTAGTTAATGCTGCTAAAGAAAAACATGCTTATGAAATTAGAACTAGAAGTGGTGCTGCTACCCAGGATCCTCTATATCCTGAGGGGCATCCCAAAAGAATTGAGCAGGATTCTCAACAAGCTGAAAATAGTGGTTCTACTCGTAAGAAAAGGAAAAAGAAACATAAAACTGTTGTAGAACCCTCTGAACCTGCTATAGATCCTAATAGTATATCTATCTCTGATGCTGAAACTGAAAGTGGTAATGAAGAAAATGAAGTGCCTAATGAAGAAAAAGTTGAAGAAGAACCTGAAAACCACACTAAGACTACTAAATACACCAAAGAAGATTTTATTGCTAAGAAACATGGTAGTGAAAGAGAACATTGGGTCCAAAAACCTATGCCTTTCCCTAATAAGAAACACAAGTCAAAAGAAGATGAACACTATAATAAGTTTTGTGAGTGGATGAAGCCTTTATTCTTGCAAATTCCTTTGACTGATGCTATTAAATTGCCTCCTTACTCAAAGTATATGAAGGACATTGTCTCGAATAAAAGGAAGATCCCTAATGAAGAAATTTCTACTTTGCTTGCTAATTATTCCTTCAATGGTAAGGTTCCTAAGAAACTTGGAGACCCAGGGATTCCAACTATCCCTTGATCTAATAAGAACAGTTATGTTAGAACTGCTTTGTGTGATTTGGGAGATGGAGTTAGTGTTATGCCTTTTTCTCTCTATAAGAGGCTTCAGCTTGAAAAATTGATTCCAACTGATATATCTTTGCAAATGGCTGATAAATCTACCACTATTCCTGTGGGTATATGTGAGGATGTACCTGTTCAGGTGGCTCACAATTGCTTGATATTAACTGATTTTGTTGTGCTTGAAATGCCTGAAGATGATAATATGTCTATTATTCTTGGGAGACCTTTTCTTAATACTGCAGGAGTTGTTATTAATTGTAATCAAGGAAAGATGACCTTCAATGTTAATGACAAGGAACATACTGTCTATTTCCCCAAGAAGATTGAAAGGACTTATGGCTTGAATTCAATTGAACATGTTGAAGGCATTCAAGTTGGAGAAATATATTGTCCCATACCAAAAGAAAAATTTGAAACTATTATGATTGGGACCATTGCTATCAAGGTTGAGGTAACATAATCATTAGTGGAATACAAAGTTTTGTATCATATGAAATTGTTTTGGTAACAAGACAAGATCAACCTTGTTAACAAAAGGATTTCATTGAACAAAACAATGTTTCCACCATGATTATCTCCGCTTACTTCCATTTTATCCATTTTCAGTTTTTGCTTTTGCCTAACTTAAAGGCGTTAAAGAAAAGTACTTGTTGGGAGATAACCCAAGAGTTTTAGTTGAGTCTTGGAAGTTATTACTTCTGTAATAACCGCTCCTTATCCTTTTTATTTGCTTTTTGTGCCAAGAGTAACCTCTAATGAGAGTGAAGTAATGATTGGGAAAGTTGCTGTCCTAAAACAGATTTTTGTGCTTCACCGTAAAAATTCCTGAGAGAGCTATGTATGTCGGATTGAGCTGTAATTTTTTGTGCTTCTAACCCAGGTTGTTATCTAACTTTCGTTAGTTCAACACTTGTTTATTTGAGCAACATAAGGTCTTCGAAAAAATTCGTCTTTACCTGCTGGTCTGTTTTGACAGATTTCTGCCATTTTCTGCATTTGCTTCTTGTTGGTTCCTTCTTGAGTTCTTTTGGGGAATTGAGCTTTCTGAGGGAAATGCTACAGTAGCTAGTGTTCTAATGGAAGTTTATTTGGTGTTAGAACTGAACCTTGAGACTTATTTATCTTAAGTGCACTAATGTTGCTAATGAGATTGTGTGAAGTTTTGTATGAAGGAAAAATTTTAGGTGTATGGAAGGAATGAGTAATGAGATGAAGGATGTACTAAAGCTCAAGCTTGGGGATGCCACGCATGTCACCCCAAGAAATATCCAAGAAGTACAAGCATCAAAGCTTGGGGATGCCCAAGGCATCCCCTTCTTCATTAATAAAAATTCCAGGTTTCTTCCAAACGCTTCATTTTTATTGTTTCATGCACAGTTGTGTTTTTCTTGGAGCGTCTTCTTTTTCATTCTCGTTTTGGTTTTTAGTTTTCTTGATTTGCTTAGTTTTCTGAATAAATTGGTTGGACCCCCTCTTTCATACATTGGTTTGCAATTAGTTTGGTTTGGTTTGGAAAAGAGTAGGAAAGCTCATGCTTATGTGGTAAAAAGAGCTTGTTTTTTACTGTGGCATGTGCTTTGTCATGCCATGCTTGATATTGTTTTGGCTTTATGCTTAGTATTATTTGTTGTAGCATGACTTGTTATAAACAATTGAGATTGCTTAATGTGCCTTGGATGAATCATGCGTTGTTTTAGCATATTAAAGCATAGTATAGTGGTATTCTCCTTTGATGCTTTATTTGGGTTAAATTGGTGATACGTCCATTTTGCATCACTATTCTATGTCTTAATTCACTATTATTCATTGATATATTTCGTATTGAGAGGTGATACTTATGTTATTTCATCTATTTTTGCATGGTTGATGACTTTTGGATCATGGACCGCTACAGTCAGGATTCTGATGGAAAAGGTGCTGTTTGGAGGCAAAATTCACGAAGATCAGAAAATCCGGGAAAATATACGGAAAATCCTATTTTTTCAGAAGACTCAGGATGCCAGAAGATGGAGTGGAGGTGGGCCACAGGGGGCCCAGACCACCCCATGGCGCGGGCAGGCCTAGGCCGCGCCAGGGAGTGGTGTGGCCACCCTGGCCCACTCCAGCCTCTCCCCTCTGGCGTATATCATCCCCACGAAACCCTAAGACTCGGGGAGCGACCACAGAAATATTTCGCCGCCTCTGCGGGGCGGAAAACACCGAGAGAGAAAGATCTCTCCGGTAGACAGATTTCTGCCAGGGGAATTCCTTCCCGGAGAGGGGAGATCGTCGCCATCAACACCACCATCAAGCTCAACTTCATCGGGATCATCATCATCATCATCACCACCATCATCACCATCAGCACCCTCATCACCATCTCCATATTGCTGTAAGAATTGCGTTGAATCTTGCATAGTTCATAGGGGAAACTTTCCCGGTGTTGATTACTCTTTGTAGTTGATGCTATTGAGTGAACCATTGAATTATTGTTTATGTTCAGATTGTTATACATCATTATTCCATCTCTGATCATGATCCATATGATGTCTTATGAGTAGTTCGTTTTGTTCTTGAGGACATGGGAGAAGTCTTGTTGTTAGTAGTGGAGTTGCGTTGAGAAAGATTCAATAGATTGTTATTTAAGTTGTGGTGTACTTCTTCTAGTGGTGTCATGTGAACGTCGACTACATGACACTTCACCTATATGGGCATAGGGGAATGCATTTTGTATTTGGCTACTAATCGTAGGGGTTGCCGGAGTGACAGAAACCTGAACCCCCGTTAGGAAACCATTGCACAAGGAACGTAAGGGTCTTAGAGTTTAAAGTTGTGGTTAGGTTTCTACCTTAATTACTTTCTTGTACTTATGAATGTTTGCAAGGGGTTTAATCACAAGTATGTATTAGTCTTGGATGGGGCGGTACATTAGCACAGGTTCACCCACACAACACTTAGCAAGCTAGAGAAGATTAATCGACTATATGAAGCGAAAGCACTTGACAGTCTTCCCATGTGTCCCCGAGAATGTTTGGTCATCTATAGAAATACAACCGGATTGTCCTTTGCTGCATAAAGGATTGGGCCACTTGCTGCATTTATTCCTACTGTCTTTTATTTACTCGTACTTTGTTTACTTGCTTTATCGAAAACCCCTAAAAATCCGTTTGCTAAGTATTTGCAGAGAATTCCTGATCCATACCACTAGCCAGCACCTTCTGCTCCTCGTTGGGTTCGACACTCTTACTTATCGAAAATACTGCGATACACCCCCTATACTTGTGGGTCATCAAGACTATTTTCTAGCGCCGTTACCGGGGAGTGAAGCGCTATTGGAGAGTGGAACTGGTAAAGGAATCTTCTACTGTGAGTATTGTTTACTTCTGCTAGTTGCTTTATTTTCGGTATGGATAATTCGCTGAGTTTCTTATTTGGTAATGCTACTACCACTGCTAAGGTAGTAGATAAGCCACCACCTGCTGAGAAAGATGTTTTCAAAATACCTACAAGAATTATTGATCGTGTTATGGATAACTACTATGTTGGGGATGGAACTGTCCATCCCGGTGATCATTTACTCTTTATACACGAATTATGCGGGTTGTTCAAGTGTGCAGGTATTACTACAGATCAAGTTAAGAAGAAGTTATTCTCATTATCACTGAAAGGAAGAGCTGAGGAATGGTATAAGCTGCTGAAGAATGGTCAAGCTCTGGAATGGGAGGAAATAGTGCCTCTCTTTTATTCAAAGTTTTATCCTCCTAATGAGATTCATAAAGATCGGAATCAAATATACAACTTTTGGCCTCTTGATAGAGAGAGTACAGCTCAAGCTTGGGGGAGATTGAAGTTATTAATGCTCAAATGTCCCATTCATGAGCTCCCCAACAATATTATTATCAATAACTTTTATGCAAGGCTCCCTCTACATGATAAGGATTTATTGGATGCTTCTTGTGCCGGATCATTCACTCGCATGGAAGAAGAAGCTAAATGGGAACTTCTAGATCGTATTCAAGACAATGCCGAAGCTTGGGAGAATGACAAAGGTAGAAAGTCGGGTATAAATTATGATTATGAATGCATTGAATCTTCTATGGGAACTGACAACTTTCAAAATATTAAAAATGCTTATGGTCTAGACTCTCAAGCTATTGCTTCTTATTTTAAGGCTTTTGCTTCTTATATTGAAGTGCCTAAAAAGAAGTGGAATAAGTATCATGAACCTTATAAAGATATTGCTAAGAGTGTTCCTGCAAGAAATACCGAAGTTTATACTGCTAATCATGTTTTACCTGAACCTTATATTGAGAAAATGCCTTTTCCAGTTAAGGTAAAGGAACATTATATGATAGCTAGTATGGTTAATAAAAGTATGAATAAAGCTAGTGTTATGGATAACTTTGTCACTAAGTATGAAAAAGAGGGACATACTATCCTTTGTAAGGATACCTCTTATATTGATTCACAAAGTAGTGTTATGAGAGCTAGTATTCCTGTGTTTTCTGTTAGAATAAGTGATCATTGCTATGATGGCCCTTGTGATAGCTATATTGTTAATTTTATGCATGGTACTGAAAGTTACTATGAGAGAGGGAAAAGTGTTCTTATGCATCTCAATAATATCAAGTTTCCTCGCTTTATGCTGAAAGTTTTTATGTTGCACTTTGTTTGCCTTCTTATGCAAGTTTCCTATGGTTTCAACAACTTGTTTGTTTACAAAATCCTCTTTCATAGGAAGTGGGTTAGACTTAAATGTGTGTGTTTTTGCTTCTTAATGCTCTCTTTCACTTCAATTCATATCCCTATGAGAGCTTCTTCAAAATTATCATGCCCATCTTAATGGCTATAAAGAAAGAGCTTTATGGGAGACAACCCAATTTGTTTAGGCTTTTAGTTTGTTTTTGTTTCTTTGAGTTATTACTTCGGTAATAACCTCTCCTTATCCGTTTTGTTTGGTTTTTGCGTCAAGATCAACCTCTAATGAGAGAGAAGTAAGATTTGGGGAAGTTGCTGTCCCGAAACAGATTTTTGTGCTTCACCGTAAACATTCGTGAGAGATCTCTGTATGTCGTATTGAGCTGTAATTGTTTGTTCTTCTGCCCCAGGTTGTTATTTAACTTTCGTTAGTTTTGCACTTTTTGATTTCAGCAACAGGAGATTTTCGAAAAAATTGATCTTTACCTGCTGGTCTGTTTTGACAGATTTAGCCACTCTTGCATTTGCTTCTTTATTCGATTTCCTTTTTGAATTATTTTTGGGTTTTCGGAAGGAGTTGCTGCAGTATCTTATGTTTTGATGGTTTTCAGTTGAAGTTGGACTCAAAAGGTTCTATCACTTCACTTATACTAATGTTGCTAATAAGAACTGTGTGAAGTTTTGTGTGAAAGAAATTTCCAGGAAGTGGAGATAATGGTGTAATAAGGAAGAGAAGGGTTTTATGACTCAAGTAATAAGTATATGAAGATGAAGATATCGATATTCAAGTGATGATTCCGGAAGGATCTACTAGATACCAAATTCAGAGACCTGCAGAGTCCTTATTCAAATAGGTAACAGTTCTGGTAAGAAAAGTTCCGCGAAAGTACAATCCAACTATATTTTTGCAGTTTTCAGTCAATAAGGAAAGTTTCGAAGCGAAAAAGGGACAGAACCGGAGCCGGGGTGGCCCACACCACCCCATGGCGCGGGCCCACCCCTGGCCGCGCCACCAGGTGGTGAGGCCACCCAAGACTCCGTCTCCGACCCGTTTTCTCCCAGTACCTTCCTTTTGATGTGAAACATCGTAATATATAACCCCCCGGATCCCCCGAGGTCCGTATATCGTGTTTTCGTCATGTTTTTGTTTCAATCTGTTTCTGTCAGAACATACTCTTGGAAGGTTTAGAAGCACAATGGTGTCTGCCAAGGATAAAGGGAAGGAGCCTATGGAGGAGAATCTTCAAGACCCCAAGCAGAGGCTGGCACCTTTAGTCTCTTGCCCTGCATCAGTGGAAGCCCTATGAGTCACTAAGGAGTTCTGCGATAAGTACCGGGACTTGAAGAGGAAGGTAGACATGCTTCAATGGGAGAATAATAGGCTTCGCAAGATGCTGGAAGATTTCCTCACGTCAACTAAGAGCATAATACCACCACCACCTAAGGAGTAATTCGTCATCAGGTTTGGCATCCCCTTGGTTTGTTCCAAGCTTGGGGGAGTGCCGCGGTATCATATCACTATCTTCTATCTCTTTACCTTATTAGTAGAGTCATGTCATGTCATGAATAGAGGAGTTATTTTGTAGTATGGTTTGCATTATGGAAGTGTCCCCTCTCTCGTTAGATATGTATCCCTTGGTGTGAGTTGCCGTTATGGAATATTAATGAGAAGTTCTATCATTCACTCTTTTGCATAGCTTTTATTAGTTTTCAATTCGTGATTATATGATTGATCTTGTTGTTAGTATTGGTAGCACTTTGGAATCATTGAGTTAATTTAGTTGGTTTTGGCAAACCTGGCTCGGTCAGTAGCAACACTATTTTTGAGAGTTGAAAGAAAAAGATAGAAGTACTCTAAAGAAAAATAATTTCATCATCTTTCTTTCTTGATTTGCTCATAAGTCTAGTATTCTCTAGTTAAGATCTTTTGTGCTTCCAAGGAAGATTGCATGTTTGTCTTTATCACTTGTATGTTTGTTTGTTTCCTTCAACTCTTGTACTTGCTACCCAGCCTTACTAGCCAAAAACCTGTACTGAGAGGGAATTCTTCTCGTGCATCCACCTCCTTTAAACCAAAACCTTTGTCATTTGTGTCCACCATACCTACCTAGTAGCATTATTGCTATTCCAAGTAAATTCCTATTTTGTCTACCTCCCAAATTAAACTTGTTATGCGAAAATTAGTGATTAAAGCTCTCACGAACTTGATGGCACACTTTACTTTCTTGCACTTAATAAACCTGAACTATTGTGAACTCTCCATGAAAGTTATATGCTTACAAATTATAGGCTGGGGATTAGCAGAACCGTGCTGTCACGAGGAACGCTTTCAACACTTGTAAATATATACCCAGTTGATACCTTGCTCATTTGTTTGCGGATGTCATCGGTGTGAAATAAAAGGGGAGCTTGTAAGTCCATGGAGTTATGTATGTGTGTTAGAGAAACGCCTAGGCCGCTGGTCTAATCCATGCTGACATGGTGGAAACCTGCAGCGTAACCATAATGATATCTATGAAGCATTCTTCTTATAAAAAAAGAGAGAGAGAGAGAGAGCTATTGAGAAAAAGAAAATAAAAAAAGAGATACTATGAAAAGAGTAAAGAGAGAAAAAAGCACCATTTTTCCATGGTAAATAAGAAGATTGCTGAGATACTCATTGTCTGCTTGCCTTGTCATTTTGATATGGGGATTCTTCCGTATCATCGGGCAAGGGCTACCCCGTTGGCGGTTCTCAATGATACGCACATGCTTATGATGACAAGAACTTACCGATAACTAAAGTTGAGTAGCATGAGGAGCGTCCCTCGTACTCAAGGGACTTGGGATTTTCAGTTTATAGTTTGTCAAGCATATAACTCAGATTGGACCTCACTTTCACCTTAATCACCTAAAGATACCTATGATAGGGGAAATGAGAGATGAAAGCTAGTAAGTATCATAATTTTTGGGAGCTCTTTATGAGACTTGCAATCCCTGCTTCCCTCTTTGAAGGGCCTTTCTTTTACTTTGTAGTTGAGTCAGTAAACCTATTCCCTTCTATCTCAACAAGTATTTTGAGTTGATGTGTTTCATTCATTCATATGATGATTTATTCAATCGTGTCTTATGTTCCTTGCTTTGCACATTGCTCTTATCTTGATGTTTACTACTTTGAAAGCTTTCATTGAAAAAGCCAGCTATTTGTGAACTCCAACAAATTATCAACTATTCTTCGACCAAGAGCTAAGTTTGCCATTACCAATTATGATTCACTTTATGTATATTTGTTGTGTTTCCTTTACTCATTACAAGTTGAGTTATATAATAGTGAGTTGTCTTCTATTATGATCTATGTATTTGATGAATGTGATGCTTCTTGTCCGTATTCTTTTATCAACTCTTCAATCCATAAACTTGAGGTCATGTTTATTGAGCTCGGTTTTGCTTGGGGACAAGCAAAGTCTAAGCTTGGGGGAGTTGATACGTCCATTTTGCATCACTATTCTATGTCTTAATTCACTATTATTCATTGATATATTTCGTATTGAGAGTTGATATTTATGTTATTTCATCTATTTTTGCATGGTTGATGACTTTTGGAGCATGGACCGCTGCAGTCAGGATTCTGATGGAAAAGGTGCTGTTTGGAGGCAAAATTCGCGAAGATAAGAAAATCCGGGAAAATATACGGAAAATCCTATTTTTCCAGAAGACTCAGGATGCCAGAAGATGGAGTGGAGGTGGGCCACAGGGGGCCCACACCATCCCATGGCGCGGGCAGGCCTAGGCCACGCCAGGGAGTGGTGTGGCCACCCTGGCCCACTCCAGCCTCTCCCCTCTGGCGTATATCATCCCCACGAAACCCTAAGACTCGGGGAGCGACCACTGAAAGATTCTGCCGCCTCTGCGGGGTGGAAAACACTGAGAGAGAAAGATCTCTCCGGCAGACAGATTTCTGCCGGGGGAATTCCTTCCCGGAGAGGGGAGATCGTCGCCATCAACACCACCATCAAGCTGGACTTCATCACGATCATCATCATCATCATCACCACCATCATCACCATCAGCACCCTCATCACCATCTCCATATTGTTGTAACAATTGCGTTGAATCTTGCATAGTCCATAGGGGAAACTTTCCCGGTGTTGATTACTCTTTGTAGTTGATGCCATTGAGTGAACCATTGAATTATTGTTTATGTTCAGATTGTTATACATCATTATTCCATCTCTGATCATGATCCATATGATGTCTTGTGAGTAGTTTGTTTTGTTCTTGAGGACATAGGAGAAGTCTTGTTGTTAGTAGTGGAGTTGCGTTGAGAAAGATTCAATAGATTGTTATTTAAGTTGTGGTGTACTTCTTATAGTGGTGTCATGTGAACATCGACTACATGACACTTCACCTATATGGGCCCAGGGGAATGCATTGTGTATTTGGCTACTAATCGTAGGGGTTGCCGGAGTGACAGAAACCTGAACCCCCGTTAGGAAACCATTGCACAAGGGACGTAAGGGTCTTAGAGTTTAAAGCTATGGTTAGGTTTCTACCTTAATTACTTTCTTGTACTTACGGATGTTTGCAAGGGGTTTAATCACAAGTATGTATTAGTCTTGGATGGGGCGGTACATTAGCATAGGTTCACCCACACAACACTTAGAAAGCTAGAGAAGATTAATCGACTATATGAAGCGAAAGCACTTGACAGTCTTCCCATGTGTCCTCGAGAACGTTTGGTCATCTATAGAAATACAACCGGCTTGTCCTTTGCTACATAAAGGATTGGGACACTTGCTGCATTTATTCCTACTATCTTTTATTTACTCATACTTTGTTTACTTGCTTTATCGAAAACCCCTAAAAATCCGTTTGCTAAGTATTTGCAGAGAATTCCTGATCCATACCACTAGCCAGCACCTTCTGCTCCTTGTTGGGTTCGACACTCTTACTTATCGAAAATACTGCGATACACCCCCTATACTTGTGGGTCATCACTTGGCGCATGCTCACACCATGTTATGACTATCCAAAGTCACCATAGCCTTTATGATCCTTTAGTTTTCAACTTGTAGTATCACTTTATGCTTTGGTTAATGATGTTTTGTCGCTCTGCATGATTATGGCCATTATTGCTCTCTTAGTTTGTCGCTCCCAGTCTTTTGCTAGCCTCCACAACAAAGTATGAGTTCCACTCATGCATCCAACTCCCTAAACCAAGTTATTCCAAAGAGTCCACCATACCTACCTACTAGCTTATGCTATTCCAAGTATATTCATGCTTTTGTTTACCTTCCACTTGTTATGAGAAAACTAGTGATTAAAGCTCTCACGAACTTGATGGCACACTTTACTTTTTGCCTCTAATAAACTTGAACCATTGGGTCCTTCTTTGTTGCGTATATGCTTGCGCTTTATAAGTTGAAATTAGCAGAACCATGTTTCATGGGGAACGCTTTCAACATTGCACTTGTACTTTGTACCCCGTTGATATCATGTTCTTTTGCTTACGGATCCCGGCGGTGTGAAATAAAAGTGGAACTTGTAAGATCATGGAGTTTGTATGTGTGTTAGAGAAACGCCTGGGCCGCTAGCCTAAGCCATGCCTGATCATGGTGGAAACTTGCAGCATCACCATAATGAGCACTCTATGAAGCATCCTCAATAAAAACCTATGCAAATAGCAAATAAAAAGATCGCTGAGATGCTCATTGTCTGCTTGCCTTGTCATTTTGATTATGGTAAAGCTCCCGTATCATGTGCAAGGGGTACCCCGTTGGCGGTTCTTAATGATACACATGTACTTACAATGACAAGAGCTCACTCGTGACTGAAGTTGAGTAGCATGAGGATCGGTCTTCGTAACGAAGGGGCATGAGATTTCAGTTTATAACTTGTCAAGCATATCCTCTTAGTTGTGTCACTTTAACCTTAATCACTTCAAGATGCTTATGATAGGGGCAATGAGAGTTGAAAGCTATAAGTACCATAATTTTTGGAAGCTCTTTATGAGACTTGAATCCCTACTTCCTTTTACAAAAGGCCTTTCTTCCACCATTATATTGAGTCTCCATCTTCTATCTTTATGCACCTACTTTGAGAGCATAGTGGCCATTCTTAGTTCTATGTGCATTGTCCCAAGACTAGTTGATTGATGCATACTTTGATATTGCTTGTTTTAAACTATTGTATCTAGTCACTCTTATGAATTTTGAAGGTATCCTATACATTTATATTTGCTACTCTATTGAGGGACAAGCTAAATACTATTATGCTATGTTTTCTTTATGTGAAACAAACAAACGTCTTGCAAAGCATTGTTATTCATGAATCTTTTGTTTGTGCCTTTTCATGTTACATCATAGTTTCTTTGTCTTATTGCTAGAACTTTGTATTTCATGTTATGATTGAAGTGCTATGATCCCAGCTTTGAATGTTTACAAATACTTTGGTCACGCCTTTGATGGTGCATGTCATCTCAAAATCATTCTTTCTTTTTATCACTTACCTACTCGAGGACGAGCAGGAGTTAAGCTTGGGGATGTTGATACATTGCAAATGTATCTATAATTTTTGATGCTCCATGCTTGGTTTATCTACTTTCTTGTGTTTTGTCCACACTTTGGAGTACTTTTCATATGATTTCTTGGACTAACCTATTAACAAGAGCCACAGTGTCAGCTGCCTGTTTTCTGCTGTTTTTGGTTCCAGGAAAGTCAGAAAATGAATATTCTCAGAATTGGACGGGACAAAAGCCAAAGTGCCTATTTTTCCGGAAGGGATCAAGTGCTAGAATACGAGACGGAGAAGGGCCAGGGGCCGGCCACACCACCTGGCCGCGCGGCCAGACTGGGCCCGCGCCAGGGGGTGGTGTGGTGGCTCCCGGCACCCCCTCGGCCTCTCCTTCCGCCTATAAGTTGCCCTCGGGACGAAAACCCTAAGTACCCGATCAAAAATCCACGAAAGAGTCTGTAGCCGCCGTCATCTCCATCCCTAGATCGGGAGGGATCTGAAGCTCTTCCCGGCACCCTACCGGAGAGGGGAATTCACCCTAGAGGCCTTCTTCATCACCATGCAAGCCTCCGGTGTGATGCGTGAGTAGTTCATCCTTGGACTACGGATCCATGTAGTAGCTAGATGGCTGGTTTCTCCTCCTTTGTGCTTTCATGTTTAGATCTTGTGAGCTCCGTTCATGATCAAGATCATCTATTTGTAAATCATACATGTTGTGTTTGCAGGGATCCGATGGATATTGAGATGCTATTTCAGATTGATTATTGATTCTATCATGTCTTTGTTATTTGAGATCTTGCATGCTTTCTGTTGTTAGTAGCTATCTTGGCCAAGTAGATGCTAGCAACTCCAAGAGTTAGTATTTATGCTCGATAGTGGGTTCATGCCTCTAGTAATCTGGGGAAGTGACAGAAATCTCTAAGGTACTAGATGTGCTGTTGCTACTAGGGAGAAAACAACAATCCTTTGTTCATAGAACAATCGTATTGTTTACTTTACACGCAGTTCGTAAAGCAATAATCTGTTGCTTGTAACTTAATACTGGAGGGGGTTCGGATGATAACCTGAAGGTGAATTATTAGTCATAGATGCAGTTGGATGACGGTCTATGTATTATGTTGTAATGCCCAATCAAGTCTCAAAGGAGTCAAGATGATTAGTATATGCATGTATTGCTTTCTCGGTGTTTGTCAATTGCCCCTTGTAATTTGTTCACCCAGCATGTTATCTATCTTAAGGAAAGCCAACTCTAGTGAACTATGGATCCCGGTCCTTTTTCTTTACATACAATCTATAAACTGTTTCTACTTTGTGTTTACTTTCTGCAAACTTTTACTTCTTTCCATTGATACGTTTAATCCTTTGTTTTTCGCAAAACACAGTGAGATTGACAACCTCATCGCAAGTTAGGGATAGAGTTCTGTGGTTGTGTTGTGCAGGTCTCCACGTTGCTACTAGCACCGGTAGTGCGCCCTGCCAAAGCTCAGCGAGTAACACCTTTGGGGTGTTTCCTTGCTCCTACTGGTTCGATTAAACCTTGGTTTCATAACTGAGGGAAAACTTATTGCTGTGCTCATCGTACCTTCCTCTTGGGGTTCCCAACGAGATCTACGTTGAATGTCGAGCGCATCACTCTCCTCCTCCGCGCCTCGATAGGCTACGCCCACGGCGTCGAGCCGGGGACACGGATGTGCGCCGCGGCGCCGGGGGCTCGGACCCGCTTGCGGCGCCGTCTGGCACATGCGCTCCCTTTACCTTCTCAGTCGCCGTGGTGGTCTTCGCCATCTCCCTCGATGTGGCTCTGATACCACTTGTTGCCCTGGGAATCGAAATCGTAAGAGAGATCGAGATGTACACGATGGAGACAGAGTGTTTGTGTAGCGTACAACTTCTGCCGCTTTTCAGGGTTTTCCTTTTATTCAGAAATTACAAAAAATCATGCCGCAACGATCGCCACCTCTACTACAGAGTCGCGCCATCCCATGACTGAGACGTGATCGTCGTGCGAGATCCTACTGACCTGCTCGTTACGCACAGACACGTAGAGCTCTAACTGAAAAAACTGAAAGACAACGACACCTGAAACAGCTACCTGAAGACTGTCAGATAACGTGATAGTTTCAGACCTAACACAGCACCTAAAACATCTAGCTTATTCAACAGAGAACGCCGGAAACACTATAGAGGAGGTGAACGGAGGAGAGGGGGCACGGGCGAGAGAGGAACAGAGGTGGAGGGGCGGAGCGCCGGCGGGAGGTGGAGGTGGAGGTGCCGAGATGCCAATCGTCGAGGACGCCGCCGCCACGGTCTCGTCCACGGCTGGTCCCATATGGGGCGACTCGGCCTAGGCCCAAGAAGCAACACCACACGGCCCAATACCCAAACTGCTCTTTCATTCTTTTTTTCTCAAACGAGCCATACCCGACCATCGTACCATGCTTCTGGCGGACGGCCCTGAAACACACGTGCCCGGCCCGTGTGTGGCCTGGCCCGGCGCCTAGCTTAACGGGCTGTGCCGGCACGTGTCCTGTCGGGAGCCTTGGACCACACATGTGGCCCGACATAACCAGTTTAGTCTTTTTTAATTGACTTTTTCCATTTTTAACTGTTTTTATTTTTTATAAAATATAGCCCATTAGTTTAACGGGCCAACCCGTTTACCTGCCGTGTCGTGCCTCGGCCAGGAAGCTGGGAACGGGACCGACATCACACAGCCCGCCTGTTAAACGGGCCACCGCGTGCCAAGACATGTCAGGCCAGGCTCGTGAAATACGGTACGGTGCCGAGCCACTTGTTCTTTGTCAAAATGTTCTTTTACCGTCAAAATGTTCTTTTACCCAGAATCATCAAAGACACAAATGACATAAGTTTCACTAACAAAACAAGTAACATAAGTTTGCCAAATAGTCCATTTTTTTGAATAAGTTTCGAGTAATGCTACACTTATGGGTTGTCTTCTTACAAATGAATCTTATGAAGCGAGATGGTGCTTTTAGATTCTGAATATCTAAAGCAAATAAAAAGTATATAAAATATAAAAAATGTCCTAGACCCTGTCCCCAACCTCCCGTTGCGCACCATGGCCTGGCCGGCCGCCTCTTCTCCCAGCTAATCCTCGCGGCGCCTTGAACAAAAATAACCCAATTAAATAACAAATTCACGAAATAAACTCCGACCATCGAAATTTCACGGATCTAACCCTTTTTTCAACGCCGTAGACAACGGCGTCGCACCCTGAAGCGTAGCGCCAAGCTTGGTGGCGCCGCACCTCTGCCAGCGTGGCGTCGACGTGGTCTCGCGGGTCCCAGTTTCGTAAGTGCGACGCCACACACTACGGCGCCGCACTTTAGGTCTTGTACCAGCCGCGCGGCCGCTCCAGCCCGACCCAAGCTCACTTTTTTCCCCAATCCACGAACAGAGAGGCTCATGGCGGCGGCTGTGGCAACCCCTACTTGATCCCCTCCCCAAATCTGGTTATTTGATCCAAGAATCTTGCTCTCAACCCCTCCCCCAGGTATTCTCACTAAATCCCCTCAACTCCGTCCATAAATTTCTTCCTTTTGTCCTTTATTTGCAATTTTTTGTGAAACCCTAGGTTTGTATGGGATAGTCAAATTAATATGAACCATTGCCATGTTTACTTGATCTTTAGGTTTAGTAATACTTGTAAGATTGATAGTGAAACCCTAGGTTCTATGGGATAGTAAAACCCTAGGTTCTATGGGATGGTTACTCAAGTTTTGTTATTATGGAATTATAGGTAGAATGTGAATACTTGTAAAGTTAGAACTATAGGTATGAGTGGAAATTAATGGTAGAGTAAGATGGAATGTTTGTTAATGCCATAATAATTATAGATAGAGTGGAAACTATTGTTTGTATTGTTTACAAGTATGACATATAATATTTATTGATTCTATTGTTTTTATTGTTTCATTGTGCCATTAGGATGACTCTTCTTAATCCTCACTACGATGTTCAACATCGTTCCTACAAGTTGTCGGAAAAGAGACAGGTACTAAAAAAACCCACGCGGTAGTTCCTATTGCTCCGGTTTGTTGAGATGTAAATCTAACCTAGGCCATTGTATGTTTGCAGGAGCTTGTACCTCTTCGACTTAGATATCACGAGGTCTCATCGGCCAAGAACCTGACTTATGATGAGCGGTACACTCCGTACATCGAGCAACTAGGACTCCTCCCCTTTATCCACATGGTCACTCGGTCGACACCGAAGTTTAACCCCGCTGCGATCACCGCGCTTGTCGACCGGTGGAGGCCGGAGACACACACTTTTCACCTTAGGACCGGTGAGACTACGATCACTTTGCAGGACATGAGCATGATCCTGGCACTCCTAATCGAGGGAAACCCTGTGTGCATAAGCACAGATTCAGACGGGTGGCGGGAGCAGATGGTTAGCCTTATAGGAAAGGATCCACCCGAGGTTGTAAATGAGAAGGGAGTAACACTAAGGGTAGCTGCCGGGGCTACTTTCAGTTGGATTAGACAGAATTTCAAGACCTGCCCCGAGGATGCTGATGAGGACACGGTCATGACGTACGCTCGTGTGTATGTGTGGTACATCATCACGAGGACTCTCTTTCCTGACAGCAGTGGAGATCGTGCTCAGTGGCATTGGCTTAAGGTGCTCACAGTTTTTGACTCAGATTTCAGCTGGGGTTCGGCGGCGTTGGCTTGGTTATACCGCCAGGTAATCGCTTGTTTACAAAGTTGTCTATGTTTGCATGACCTTAAAAAATATTGTTTTACTAAATGGTGTATCACTTTATTTGTAGCTGGATGATGCCTATCTTAGGAGCGCAACCGATAGATGCATCGGTGGTTGTTTGCTCCTTCTTTCGGTGTGGAGCTGGAAACGCTTCCCAGTTGGACGGCCGAGATTGTTGAGCTACAACCCTTATGTTGATGACGGCAATAACCTCCTGCTCCCCACATGGGCTTACAAGTGGGATGTGGTCTCCAATCCCCCAACCGACCCTTTGGCGGCGTATAGGAGGTACACCAACGAGTTTGACATGATAACCATGGATCAGGTAATTTCCCAGCATGCGGTCAATTCTATGTTATTAAGGTGTAATATTTGAACTTGACATGAGTGTGGTATGTTGCAAGTCACCTGGGAGCCATACGGTCCAAGGGCGAACTTTGGTGTCCCGGACGACTATGTGCTTAACCCGAAGTGCACGGAAGAAGCCCGTCTGTGACTAATGCGTTGCCCCATGGTATGCATGTGGGCGGTTGAGCATCACCAGCCACAACGTGTCATGACCCAGTTTGGGTTATTTCAGGTGCACCCTCCCGAGTGGAAGGACACGGACATAGGGCTCCATGGGTAAGATGTGAACCGCCTTCGCCTATGATGTAATATCTTTCGAGAAATATCGCTTTATGACTTCTTGTTGTGCAGCTTGGACAGGAAGAAGCAGAGAAAGGAGAAGGATTGGGACAAACTTCATAGGAAGTATGTTGACAAATTCAAAAGGTGTGTAATTGAGGTTAAGAAAGCAAAAGGAACACAGGAAGGTGCGTTCAATCAGGATGCTTTCAACAACTACATCAACTGGTTTCTTGAGAACACGCGGGTGGAGATGTACCCACGAGCATTCCGCCCAGAAATCTTGGAGGAGCCATTGCTATTTGATGAGCTTGCAACTGAAGAATACAACAGGATAGTCAGAGAAGGGCGACAAGCCGAGTATGCTCCATTGATCAACTTCGTGGTAATTTTTCCCGAATGTTTGTTTTCCTTGTTTACTCTTGCCGCCGCCTCTCTGTTCGTGGGTTGGGGAAAAAAGTGAGCCTGGGTCGGGCTGGGGCGGCCGCGCGGCTGGTACAAGACCTAAAGTGCGGCGCCACCAAGCTTGACGCTACGCTTCAGGGTGCGGCGCCGTTGTCTACGGCGTTGCAAAAAGGTTTAGATCCGTGAAATTTCGATGGCCGAAGTTTATTTCGTGAATTTGTTATTTAATTGGGTTATTTTTGTTCAAATTCCCAATCCTCGCCCCCTCGCCATGGCTGAGGGCCACCTTAGTGGGGAAACGAAAATACGGGCTACCAAATAAAACGCCCATCCAGGCACGAGCCCAATCTCCCCACATGCATCATCCACCGAAACAACTAGAAAAAACAGAAAATTCTGACCCGAGCAAGCAAATACATCCTACATGTTTGTTTGTGGTGGCACGGCAAGAAGGCATGCTACCAGTTGTTACGATGACAACGTGTTTCTGAAAGCAGACGCCACGAATACCTATTGTCGGGCCTATTCCCTTGAATTTGGGTCGGGCAAACCTAGCCGCACGCGCGATCACTCTCTCATCTCCACACACGGACTCTGATACACATTCCTCCGCAATCACTGTGTAGTAGTATGTTTCAGAATTAAAGTTTGAATTTGTTGATGTCCTATTTTATATTATCTAAAAACTAGTGGAAACTTAATTTTACATCATCTGATTTGGGTGTTCTAAATTTCGTGCCCTAAATTCTAAAACTGGCGCTATAAAACAAAAAAAGTGCTGCTCTATGTGCTGGTGATGCTCTAAGGCACATGATTTAGGATATGCTCCTGAAGGGCTCAAGGAAATTCTTTGAGCCATAATCTTTCATCTATGTCCATTTCCTTCTTTTACTTTCAGCCATTTCATACTACTCTATTTTGAAATGAAATTATATTTCGAGAAATATTTTAGGTCCAAAAAATTTAAGCTTTAATCACATTTAGTACTCCCTCCATCCTAAAATATAAGACGCCTAAGGATTAATCAAAAATGAAAGTTTTCTAAGTTTGATCATGTTTATACCCAAAAATATGAACATTTATAATACCGAATCAGTATGAATAGATTCACCATAAAGTATGTTTTACTAATATGTCTATTTGATATTGTATATGTAGGTATTTTTTTCTAAATATTTGATCAAACTTAGAAAACATTAACTTTTGACTAACCTTATATTTTGGGAGGGAGGGAGTACTACACTACCGGCTTTTGTAATCCTCTCTAATGTACCTTCTAGCCTACTAGGGAACACATCCTTTTTTTAACCCGTTCACTTGGAACTGACAGTGGCACTGTTCGCCATGATACTGCCTCAGAGCAAGGTTCAGAGCCAAAAAAAAAAAAAAACACCAAGTGGAAATAAAGAATTACATCCCTCTGGAACTCATTTCTTCCAGCAAAAAAAAAAACTCTGAAAGAGACATTTGAAACCATCTCCGGACCAGCCTTAAGCAAGGCAGCAAGTGTCATGACTCTGGTCGTAAAAAACAAGTTAGCAAAGTCTTCTCATCTCACATCACATCCCCATCTGAACTAATCCCCCCTTCCTCCCTCCTTCTGTCCCCATGGCCCAAGTCTGGGCCTTCTCTCTCCTTGTCCTCTTCTCCTCCTCCCTTGTATCCAACCTCCTCATCTGCAGCAGCAATGGAGAGAGGGTCTTCCTCTTCCCCCAGTCTCCAAAGGTCTCCTCCATTGTCAGCAAGAGGTACAGGACCGCTTACCACTTCCAGCCTCCCAAGAACTGGATCAATGGTATGTTCATGTCTCTCTGCTCCATCTCTGCTTTCTTGGCTTTCCTGTTGACTTTTGGTTGTGGCCCAATCAAGGAGGGTACTCTGAGATTTGGTTTGCTTTTCCTGTTCTGCATCCAAGAAAAAGCAAGTGATCTGATTGGTCGGATAGTGTTCTGTCCATCTGGAGAAGCTAAGTTAAACTAGTACAGCTGGCCTTAGTTTTGTGTGTTGAAATTGAGTAGTAATAAATTAGTTAAAATATAGTACAGGATAATTTTTGCAGCGGTACCATTGCATACTGTTTTTCTGGCAAATAAATAGTCATTGGTGAGGCGTGAGCTGTAGGTAGGTACCCAACTCATTACTTGTGCAGCTCTGCTGCTGAATGTTGCACATAATAGGTGCTCAGTGTAAGGCAGAGCAGTTAGATATTTTCAGTAACTCCACTGTCGTATGATGATAGCCATGCTTTTTTAGATGCTTGCACAAATATGGTGAATTGATTTCCTATATAGTAGCGTTTTATGTATCTCTTCACCTAGGTATATTCCACTTCAAGAGTGTTCTCTGAAAGTTGCCAAAAAAAAGAGTGATCCCTGAAAATGTCCTCTGTTAGTGTTACTTTCTGTCAGAAAGCATTCAGTTAACCAAATCATGATGTTTTTCTCATTCCATAACAGGACAAACTATAACACCAGAAATCATGTGCTTTAAAAATATAGAAAGATCTGTTATACCAATCTAAAAGTAATGAAGTACTGACTTGTTTGTTATGAAATGTCAACTCTCTGCTCCTGTTTACCAAGTATCAAATCCTATTAGTTGTAACATCTGCTACATGTCTTGACATCTGTCACTTTTTTTCATTTGTCCGATGGGTTTGGCGATCCTTGGAAATCTGCGTCAACACAAAAGACCCAAATGGTATGATTATCTCTCTTTCGAGTTAAAAAAATGAAGATAATTTGGCCATCCTAAAACTTATACTGCCTTCATACAAATTTCAGGACCAATGTACTACAATGGCATCTACCATGAATTCTACCAGTATAACCCCAATGGCTCCCTCTGGGGTAACATAATTTGGGGCCATTCGGTTTCCACAGACCTCATCAACTGGATCCCAGTAGAACCTGCAATAGAACGGGATATCCCGAGCGACATAAACGGTTGCTGGACCGGCTCAGCCACAATCCTGTCAGGTGATCAACCAATTATCATATACACTGGAGCCGACAAGGAGAACCGTCAGCTCCAAAACATTGTGCTTCCGAAAAACAGGTCTGACCCGTACCTGAGAGAGTGGACCAAAGCAGGCAACAACCCGGTGATCCAACCGGTCGGAGCAGGCTTGAACTCCAGCCAGTTTAGGGACCCGACAACGGGTTGGATCGGACCGGATGGACTCTGGAGGATAGCAGTTGGTGCTGAGCTGAACGGCTATGGTGCTGCACTTTTGTACACGAGTAAAGACTTCCTGGAATGGACTAGAGTTGATCACCCCTTGTATTCATCCAATGCCTCCACAATGTGGGAGTGTCCAGACTTCTTCGCGGTATTGCCAGGAAATAACAGTGGACTGGACCTATCTGAAGCAATCCCAAATGGCGCCAAGCATGTCCTCAAAATGAGCCTAGATTCCTGTGACAAGTACATGATCGGGGTTTATGATCTGAAACGTGATGCCTTTGTGCCAGATACAGTTCTAGATGACCGTCGACTGTGGTCGAGGATCGATTACGGCAATTTCTATGCTTCAAAGTCGTTCTATGATTCGAAAAAGAGCAGGAGGATCATATGGGGTTGGACTAACGAGACAGATAGTTCTTCGGACGATGTCGCAAAAGGTTGGGCCGGAATTCATGTAAGAAAATCTGTCCCTAACTGAATGCAATTGCTTTATGTTAGAATATTGGAGTTATCATTTAACTTACTTAGCAAATCAGTGTAACACCTTTAACATTTACATTTAGGCAATTCCCAGGACAATTTGGTTAGACAGCTATGGCAAGCAGTTGCTGCAATGGCCAGTTGAAGAGATCGAGTCCCTTCGAACAAATGAAATTAGCCATCAAGGACTAGTGCTGAAGAAGGGTGATCTATTTGAGATTAAGGGAACTGACACTTCGCAGGTGGGTTCCTTTACACCAACATGCTTTACTTTGTCATCCAAATAAAATTTTCTATTCAAAAGTTGCCGAGTCAGTATAAGCTGCATGGTCTTCTGATAGTTACTAATTATATAAACTGAACATATTTGGCAACAAAAATACTGGCATGTATTTATTCTTCGCCATAGGTGTTCCGTAGATTTTAGAGTAACTGCAGCTAATCCGGCACATCATTTTGTTGAAACAGGCTGATGTGGAGATAGATTTTGAGCTGACATCCATCGACAGCGCCGACCCTTTCGATCCTTCCTGGCTTTTGGACGTTGAGAAGCATTGCCGGGAAGCAGGTGCGTCGGTCGACGGTGATATAGGGCCATTTGGGCTTGTTGTCTTGGCATCTGACAACATGGAGGAGCACACTGCTGTGCACTTCAGGGTTTACAAATCACAGAAAAGCTACATGATCCTGATGTGCTCTGATCTAAGAAGGTTAGTGCATATGGTTTTTGCCTTAATCTTCTGTAGGTATCTCTGAAAATGTCCATGTCTATTGATCTCTGAAAACGATAAAGCAATATTTTCTTTGTTTCTTTGCACAGGTCTTCTCTGAGACCAGGACTGTACACCCCAGCCTATGGCGGGTTCTTTGAGTTTGACCTTGAAAAGGAAAGAAAGATATCTCTGAGAACTCTGGTGAGTTCGAACCTTTGTCAGTTATGATGTTATATCCACTACATGTCAGAACTGAAGATGATTGCTGCCGCGCAGATTGACCGGTCGGCGGTGGAGAGCTTCGGAGGCGGTGGCAGGGTCTGCATCATGGCAAGAGTTTATCCGGTGGCGCTTGTTGATGATGGCGGGAGCCACATGTATGTCTTCAATAATGGTAGTACAACGGTCGGGGTGCCTCAGCTCAAGGCATGGAGCATGAGGAAAGCACAAGTGAATGTCAAAAGGGGTTGAAGTCACACACACAAACACAAACAAACAAACAAACAAATCTAATTGACCCGTGATAGGAGGACTCGGTTAATCTTTAGCACTTCATTTTTGTCGTTCTTTATTCTCATTCATGAGCACTCATTGGTAGAAATAAATAAAAGGAATTCAACAGGGAAAAATTAGCTGCTCATTACCTCGGACATCTAGTATTTGTGCTTGGTATCAAAGAAAAATAATGTAATTATTATCTTAAGAGTTGTGGTCAATTGTAATGGCATATTGCTTGATGCCAGCATCGACATGAACATCATCCAGCTGCCAAAAACGGCAGCAAGCCAGCAACCATGTTTAGGAAATCGTTGCCTTCCATGAAGAGCAAAACATCAACCTATTTGGTAAGTGTTTGGTTTCTTGGACATGATTTTTGCCGAGCTGATATTGCAGCCGCTCATGTTTGTTCAGATCCGAACCAACGTGTCCCATGTGTGACCTATACAAAAAGAAATTTACAGTTGTTCCATGCGTAAAAGAAGAACTCTTTGAAACTATTCGGAAAAACTGAATAGATCCGGCAAGATACATTAACAAATTGCATGTGCAAGCTGACCGACTTATCAACACACAACAAAGAACTTTTATAGATCCAGTCCGTGAAATTTTTCTAAACAACTCGTTTCGAAGAACTCGTCGCAAGGAAGTCATATATGCAATGAAAAATAAATTTGCATTCGTTTTGTAAAAGTTTAGCATAGTTTTGAGTTTATAATACATACGAAGAGGAATCTATGGAAAGGGGTGGGCAGGTTGGTCCACGTACCAGATCCTGACAAAAAGCAATGGCCAAGATATCACCTCCACACCAAATCAGCTCGTCGAACCTATTACCATGATTTATTACTATACCATGTTGTGCAGGCAGGGTCAATTAAGAGCAAGTACAATAAGATCCAGTCAGCAGGCTATATGACTTAAAATAGTATATTTGTGCTTAGTTGGATGAGATAGAAGAGGTGTGGACTCTTAGTTAATAGCCAGCTGCAGCACGTGTTCCTAGGCACTATGTGATAGTGTAAAGTGGATCATACATTAATAAAGTACTATATTTTATCTCTATCTATATTGGCTATTAGATTGACTCTAGATGACATGGATATGACTTATAGTCAGTAGTTGGTTTTACTATTGCCCTTGCTCTAAGTATCGTAGTTTCCAGCTCAATTGCTAAAATTATTATATAATCGATGTAGAGGAGTAGTACTTAAAAAGGTGTTGCATAACTTGTCTTGGTCTCGGTGGTAGTTAATGAAAAAAATGTACTACTACTTTAAAACATAACAGGGCTAGTTCACGTGTAACCATTCTAAGCATGTGTTAATCTCTCGTTCTAAGCGTGCGTGTGATGGTGGGAAACTACGGATGCATAGTCTATTTTTTCATGCATGCACTGAATAAAATACTGACATCATTAACATTAAATACCTTTAAGGCTGAATCCTTGGATGTTAATGCCTTTAAGGCTGGTAAATATATGATTCAATTTGTGCTTTGGGTTAAAGCTAAGAAATGCAATTGGGGGTTAATTGTGGTTTATGGTGCTGCTCATGAAGATCATAAATCTGAATTCCTTATTGAGCTTGCCTCCTTTTGCCATGGAAACCTTATGCCATATATAGTTGGAGATTTTAACATTTTTAGACACGGTGGTGAGAATAACATTATCTTTGTTCATAAACACTCAACTGATGTGTTTAACTTTGTTATTCATACTCATGGGCGTAGAGAAGTTTTTATGCCTGGGGGCATATACTTGGTCAAATAAACATGCCTCTTCCAGTTTAGAAAAATTAGACAGAGTACTTATGTCTCCTGATTGGGAGGACCTTTTTCCCCTAGTTACCGTAAGAAAGTTGGTCAGAGATATCTCTGATCACAATGCCTTGCTGCCGGACTCTGGCACTAGTCCTAATATCCTTACTAAATCTAGAGAATTTAGATTTGATGTATCCTGGCTCTCTAATGATGATTTTCTTTTTTTAGTTGAGAACATTTGGAATAAGCAAGTTCATAGTACTGACCCTATTGATGTTTTGAACATCAAGTTAAAAAGGTTCAAAAAATATTTTAAAGATTGGGGTTCTAACTTGTTTGGTCACATTAGGAAGAGGAAAATTGAGTTGAAAAATGAGTTAAACTCCATAGAAATGATGGAGGAAGAGGGAGAGCTACATTCTAACCTCTGTGAAAGGAAGACTACCATTTTAGTTGAACTTATGAATATCTATGCTGAGGAGGAAATGCATTGGTGTCAGAAGTCTCATGAGAAATGGATCCTGGAAGGTGATGCTAATACGTACTAGCTATTTTCATAGAGTAGATAATGGGAGGAAAAGGAGAAACACCATCTTCTCTCTAATTGACAATGATGTAAATATTGAAGGAACTGATAATCTTTTGAAACACGCTACTGATTATTAAAAAACCTTTTTGGCCAAGTGAAAGGGTACGTATGCCCCATATGTGGTTTTGGTAATTAATGACAATTCCTATGGACTAATATGCGCAAATTAAGTTTCACTTATAGGTTTGTCCATTGGTATCACTTGGACTATATGTTGATCTCAAGGTTGAAAGAATAATAATAAGAAGAAGAAGATCAAGTGTGTCTTGAAGAAGAAGATTGAGTTCCTCATGTGCATCTTCAAGATATCAAGTTTCCCTGACCGGAAGTTCCGGCTCTCCACCGGTAGTACCGCTAGGACATGTTTGCCGTGGTAGTTCCGATGGAAGTTCCAACCTACGTTTCGATGCCCATGGGATGCGTTCAGTAACTTCTCTGTTTTGGTGAGTTCTATTTGGCGGAATTTTGATCGGATGTTTTGGCGGTAGTACCGACCATGCTGGAAGTTCCGTGCACCGGCGGTGGTACCGGCCATGCTAGTTTTTCTCTCTTCCACGTTGTTGTTTTCTGACCATTGGCTGGGTGCCACCGGTAGTACCGCTCCCCCACCGGTACTACTGGCCATGCACGAACCTATGCATAATGGGCAGATCGGGGAGCCCTTTAAAAGGGGCTCCTCTTCCCATTCGTGGGTTAACTAGCTTTTTTTGGTTCTTGGCTTTCTCTCTCTCCTCCATTATTGACCTTAAAGAGCTTGACCCCTTCCCTTCCCCCTCCTATGATTCTTGCATCTTTTTCAGAGATTTGAGAGAGGAGATCTAGATCTACGACCACCACCAAACCAAATCCCCTCTTTGTGAAGGAATCGTTGGGATCTAGATCTTGGAGAGTATTGTGTTCTCCTCTTGTGTTCTTCCTCTCTTATTCCCGTAATAGCTTTTGTAGCTTTGATAGAATTTGAGAGTGAAGGATGTGCCTTTTGCATTTGGTGCATAGGTTTGAGTTTTCCTCGGAGATTCGGCGAGTTCAAATCCTTGAGCTTGTTTTTTTTAGGTTCTTGGAACCCTAGATGGTTGTGTGGAGTTGTGGTATATTCTTGGAGCCTCCAATTGAGTTGTGGAGATTCCCTAAGCTTGTGATCTGTTGTGGCATTGTTCTTGAGTCCTCCAATTATTGTGGAGTTTCCTCAAGCTTGTAGCCTTTGTGGCGTTTCTTGGAAGCCCTCCAATTGAATTGTGGAGATGCCCCAAGCCTTGTATGGGTTCGGTGACCTCCCTCAAGTGTCCCATAGTGGATCGTGAGTAGGCCTTTGTGGCGAGCTCACAGGAGAATAGGGTGAGACTTTTGTGGCGTCAGTGTGTTGCATGACTTCGCATCTTGGGGTGAGGCCTTATGTGCCGTTGGGTGAGCATCGAGCCACCATACCTTAGTGTGATCCATTTGTGCGTTCGAAATATACTGTGCCATCGCACCTCTCCAACGAAGACGTGGCTTCTTTGGAAGTGAACTTCGGGATAAAAATCATCGTCTATGCGTCCATCGGATATCTCTCAACCGAGCCCTTTACTTGTGCAATTTACATTGTGATAGCCATCGTGGTTGAAGTATTATATCTTGCTATTACGTTGTTGCATGTCTTGCTTAGCATAAGTTGTTGGTGCTCCTAGTGAACCTAGTGGTTTTTAGGTTTTGTGCTTTAAAAAATTAAACGTTAGTGAACCTGGAAGCTCAGCGCCGGTGGCGTGCCGTTGCCTGAGGACGACGAGATGGTCGAGGAGATCCAGGCGGCCATCACGGCCATCACAGACCCGGAACTCGTCGAAGACCCCGATAACTTGGCGTACTAGGAGAACTTCTTCGTCGAGCGCCGGAACTAGCAGCTGGCCGCCCACGACGGCCCACCCATCATGCCGCCGAAGAGCCACAACACCGCGGCACGCCGTCGGTGGTGGAGTGCACCAGGCTAGACGCTCGCGGCGGTCCTCGAGCACATCGCCGCAGGCGACCGCCCTAGGTTAGACTACCCTCCTCGCTCGCCGCCGTCGGCTTCCCGCCGTCGTTTGGCGGCGAACCGGCTGTTGAGGAGGATGTGTAGCGCCAGCTTCTCGTCCTCCGCCTCGGCGTTGCACTCTCCTGGCTCTGCGCTGGCATAGTCGCCTCAGGCCACCGACAAGGACATTCGTACGCCTCCACTCTGGCTGGTGAAGCGGCGTCTGTGTGCTCACCGTCGAGGACACGCTCACGCGAGATCGTCATCAACAAAAGGCGCGCGCCCTCGCACACAGTGAAGCTCAAGTCGACGGACTGGGTCGTCCCAGTCGACGAGGACGCGCCCGTCATGAAGATAGGGGTTGCCTATCTGAACGACGTGCTGCCTATGTAGGCCCCCGACGCCTGCGCCTGTTCCAGGGCGGACTGAGAGCAGGTGGAGGCCGAGCGCTAGGCCGCTCGCGCCGCTCGCTGGTAGCGCACCTACCAGGGCGCACCACTTATCGTCCTCGACGACGACGAGGCCGCACCCTCGTCTCAGCCGTGGCGCTACGACGACGCCAGCGAGGACAGCTCGTGTCCACCGCAGCCGCCGAGCGACGATGACGGCGACGACGGGACCCGGGACGCCGACTACATGTGCTTCTACCGTAACTTCGGCATGTGAATGGCGCACCCGGCGGCATCGGCATCGCCTAATAGTTATTTTTATGTTTCTTATTTTTCCTTTATCCTAATACAGTCAAAGTTCGGGTATATGTCCGAATTAGACTTAATATGTACGAACTTGACTACGTTTAAATGAAATTGCCAATATTGATCCAAATTTCACCGAGTTTGCTTCAAATTTGACCAAATCCGATAATAAAGCACGAGTGGGAAACTGGACATTCTTATACTGAGTGTTACGTCCGTCCGACGCGTGTATCTGTCACCGTCAGTGTAAGTACTGAAAAGATGGGTAAAAAATTCGCCGCAACTTGACCGGCCCACGACCCGCCACGACCCAAACGCAATTCCGATCTGGACCCCTACCCCTACGACGCCCACTTCTGCGCAAGTCTTCTCTCTTACCTACCTAGCTGCTTCCCCTCAAAAAATAAATAAAAATAGAGCTGCTCTAGCTGCTCTGTCAGGCTACCACCTCCGATCTCCCCAATGGCGGATCCCGGCGAAGCCGCGACACCATCCGCCTCCCCGTGGGACGACGTCCCCGATGACTTCTTCCTTTCCGTCTCAATCTCGTCCCCTTCCTCTCCACCAGTCCCCGCTCCCATCCTTTCCACCTCCCCTTCCCCTCCACAGCCCCCCCGCTCATCATCCCTCCCGTTCACCTCTACCCACTCTTCCGCCGCCTCCTTCTCCGACTCCCTCCACCAAGCTACTCCCCCCGAGCCCATCCACCCCAGTCACTCCCTCCCGGTCTTCTCGGCCGCTTCTCGCCCCGCGGCAGCCGACGTCTGGCGCCCGCCTCCGGGCCCACACCATTCCAACTCTCTCCCGGAGTTCGCTGCCTCCGCATCCGCGTCCCACGTCCACCGCCCTCCTCCTCGCGCCGCCCTGCGCGCGGACCGCCCGCCCCCGCTGGAGCTCCGCCCGCGGCCGCCGAGGGAGTCACAGGCCGGCACCGCCCTCCGCGCTCTCGCCTGCTGCGCTGCTCCCGGGGCCGGGACCTCCACTCACCTCTGGGCGGCGGGTGATGCTGGCGTCAGGGTCTGGGACCTCGCGGACGCCTTCCGGTCGCCCACGTCTCGGCGGCGGTGGGGGGACGAGGCGAGTGCGCCGTTCCGTGAGTCGCGCAGGACGCCGCCGGCGCTTTGCCTCGTGGCCGACCCTGCCCGCGGTGTGGTGTGGAGCGGGCACGCCAATGGGCGGATCATGGCTTGGGGCGCCGATCGGGATCCAGGGTCCGGAGAGTGCATTGGATGGGATGCGCACCCTGGGCCGGTTTTCGCGTTGGCCGTCTCTCCATATGGTATACTTCCTTGGCTCTTTTCCAGTATGCTGATGATCGGTATGCAACTTCATGATATGCAATGCAACTGATTGTCGTGGTTAATGGCATTTATTTATACTTACATCACCACCATCTGTAAACAAGTGACTGAAGTTTATCTATTCAACCAAGTCGGAGTAACCAGTATCTGCTGACTATCAGTTGCCTAAATAGCTAGCTGATCAAAGAGTTGCATAAACAACTGATGGAACATAAGACCTACCGGATGTATATGCGCACATGTCTCAGCGAGTATCAGAAATAGATATACGTGTACACACATGAGTTGTTTGTAGGCAGTGAGAGGATCAACGCAACTACTACTGATTGATTAATATACCCAGCACTTCAAAGCGATGGTCGTCAGTCCTGATGCCGCTCATGCCGACGGAAGGCCACTCACAGGCCGGGGAATTGGCAGTTTAGCCGAGAATACTGTGAAATTTGGGGGCAATCTGGCATACCGGTTTGTTTGCCAGGGATGCTGGAAGCACCTCCCGACGTGCTTTCTCCTGCGCGTGTATTTCATCGACCGGCTTTGGAGAAGCCCAAAGCGAAGCCTAGCTCTTTGATTCGTTTGGTTGACTTATTTCAGTGGAAAGCCAAAAAAGCCTAAACATAGAGGCCCTTAACTACTCATGCACACCAACTCCAAAAGCTCACTCTCTAGTATCAGTATCTTGAGGACCATCAGTTGTGGAGTGATTTTAATTTCGGTCGCTAAAGTAACAATACCTTTCATGACATGTTCTTTTTCCAAATTGCTAAAAGATTAACAAGTCCTGAACTATTATTTTCTACTTGCGCCGCTAATAGAACTACCCCATCCATTTTAACATAACCAAATATTGGTATAGTGAAATCTACAGGACAGATAAGGCATGTAAATATTAGATCTGCAGCATGACTTGCTGAAATCTGTTGTTCAGGTGTACTTACGATGGTGATTTGCTGATTGCATTTTATCATTCTTCTTCAGAGTTATACTCCCTCCGTTCTTCATGAGTTTCAGGAGTTGAACTTATCTTGTTGAACAAACTAATTGCAGTTGGAGTCTTGCAATTCTCATCTTGTTTGCATCAATTGTAGGTGATTTATGGTCTGGGTCTGAAGGGGGGATAATTAAAGTATGGTATAGAGAAGCAATTGAGAAGTCTCTTGCTTCACAAAGAGAAGAAAAGTGTAAGACCTCCCTTTTAGTTGAAAGATCATTCATTGACCTTTGGACCATGGTCAGTGATGGAGGGGCATGCCCCTTACCTGCTGTAGATGTAAAACTTCTATTGTCTGACAATTCTAGATCAAAAGTATGGAGTGCTGGTTACCTCTCATTTGCACTATGGTACACTTCATGTGTCTACTTATCTGTTACTGTTGCATTTGGCTGATATTAGTCCAGCTGTTTGTACATTTGTGTTTATTCTTGTTCTCTATTTTGCCATATAGGGATTCTCGCACTAAGGAGCTCCTGAAAGTGGTAAATGTGGATGGCCAAGTTGATAGTCGTTTTGACTTCCTATCTGATCAGGATCCATATGGCTATGAAACAAAACAAAACCTGTTCTCCTCTCCGAAGAAAGAGAAAGCTCGCAGTCCTGTTAATTTTTTCCAGAGATCAAGGAATGCTTTGATGGGAGCAGCTGATGCAGTTCGACGAGTTGCTGCGAAAGCAGGATTCGGAGATGATACTCGAAGAATAGAAGCATTAGCAATGTCAATGGATGGGATGATCTGGACAGGATCTGCAAATGGCTCTCTTGCTAAATGGGATGGTAGTGGTAATCGTTTGCAAGAGTTTCAGCAGCATTCATCTTCTGTTCGAAGCATATGTATCTTTGGAACAAGATTGTGGGTGGGGTACATGGATGGAAACATCCAGATCTTTGACCTGGAAGGCAACTTGCTGGGAGGATGGATTGCACATAGTAGTCCAATTCTGAGTATGACTGTTGGAAGTTCATATATCTTTACATTAGCTGGTCATGGGGGAGTCAGTGGATGGAAATTGTCATCTCCAGGGCCTGCTGACATCATTTTGCGTTCTGAACTGATGGAGAAAGAGACATCGTTCAAGAACATTGAATACTTGAAGGTGATGGTGTGTTCTTGGAATGTTGGGCAAGAAAAAGCATCCTATGAGTCACTAAGATCTTGGCTGAAATTTCCAACAGCAGAGGTTGGGGTAGTAGTAGTTGGATTGCAAGAAGTGGAGATGGGTGCTGGTTTTCTTGCAATGTCTGCAGCTAAAGAAACGGTAAAACCGATAAGTCAAAAACTTCCATTCTCTGTTACATCATTGTTGTTGAACATAGTCATCTGTTATCATGATATATGCTGTGTACTGAGGGCTAGTCCACATCCTAGCACGTTGTGCTTAATCAGAATGCTGAAACATTTTGTGATCAAATGATTATTTGATGATACCCTGTGGCATGGATAGTTGGATACGTTGCCTTGTTGTGAAATCATCTGAGCTTGAATAGAAATTTACTCACAATCCTGTATGGGGAGCTGCTATTCCTTGAATATGAATTTACTCACAATCCTGTATGGTTAACTGCTATTCATTCTATATGAAATGACTTGCATTTTACTGGAGTTGTAGAAGCCCTGTGCCGGAATCACTGGGAAGAAGTGGTTTGTTTAGTACCTGTTAGAATTCATTCCCTTGTCAAATTTTCAAGAATATAAATAAATTAAAAATATCATATGCTATTTTTGCTAACTTTAATCCTGATTTAATTTCCGCTGGCTTTAGGTAGGGCTAGAGGGAAGCCCAAATGGGGAGTTGTGGTTGGATGCAATTGGGCAAATCTTGAAAGGGCACTCTTTTGAGCGTGTTGGTTCAAGGCAGATGGCTGGGTTACTTACTGCTGTATGGTAATTGAGGAGTACTTGTCAGATTTATCCTTCTCTTTTTTTTCTCGTATTTTGTAGAGATTACTGAGTTTTTTCTTTCCTCAGGGTTAGAACAAGTCTTAAGCATTCCGTCAGTGATATCGACAATGCTGCAGTAGCATGTGGATTAGGTCGAGCTATTGGCAACAAGGTACTTTTGTTGTTTTATTAATAGATTATTTCTTATCCATGGCAGATAATGTAGACATGTTGTTTATGCCTTATGTTAAATGTCAATTCATTTATATTTCAGCTAGTTATTTCATGTTTGATTTAAGGCGAACATTTTCTGCTGGTCATTACATGCCCAAGTCCTCTCTTGTGCCCCACGCGTTGCTGCAGGGAACTTTAGAAGTATACATGAGTAAGATTGTGGAATTGATGAAGGAAAATATTAATTAGATGTTTCTCACCACTACAACATTATTTAAAAATTCAAGAGTAAGCCTTGGAAGCTATGGAAGCGTATAGATCGTTGGGAGCTTACTGAATTTCATATACTCGTTTCATAAATATAACGATATTAAAAATGTCAAAGTTGAGCAGGCAAGTAAGAGAATGCAAAAATCGTGGGATCAGCTTGTGTCTTTTAGAATGTGAGTTGTACCTGATATATTTACCCTGTCATTTTATTTTATTTCTGGATAAAAAACTGTGAGAGTTTGGATCAGCAGAAAGGAAACACCAGTATAAACGATAGATGAGAATTGGAATCTGCTGGTACCCTTGTGGTCAGCAATACATCAGTCCCCGGCTCAGACGCTTAACAGTGGTGGACGACAACAGCTCGCTTATTGATACCTGAAGATAGAGAAAACGACAATCATTCAGAGGATTAGAAAAAATAAATCCCAGATGTTGATATAGAATAAAAGCAACCAATATTTCAAATCAATGAGTTATAAGCAAACTGAGCTTATTGCCAAAAAACAGAACTCAATGGACCGCTAAATGCGTCAATTAAAAGTTGATGGAAGTGCTTGTGTGATCTTGACGTGCTAAAAACTGCAGCCTGCAAACTCACTGAACAACGGTTGGCAAACCCACCTAATGGGATTGTATAGAGGTCGTGATGAAAGCTTCTTAGCTGATAAAGAGATTAGGGTGCCACTATACAGGTTGGTGCAAGCCACTTTCTTGCTGTTGACCATTGGACCCTGGTGTGTGCCGGCATGAAATTCCCGGTGCAATTGT
Organism: Avena sativa; assembly: GCA_916181665.1. Taxonomy (NCBI): domain Eukaryota; kingdom Viridiplantae; phylum Streptophyta; class Magnoliopsida; order Poales; family Poaceae; genus Avena; species Avena sativa. The sequence continues at coordinate 448,709,173 of OV702296.1, read as the reverse complement.
GGACCATAGCATGTTGCCACGCTGTTCCTCCATCTTGGCTGTAGCCAGCTTGTAGAAAACCCGTGTCTCCTGGTGCAATGATTGTGGCTTCTGCACATCCTAGCATGACAGTCGAATTACCCTTCTTGGCAGCAGATTGACTTCGAACTGTTGCTGAACGCGGAGCTTGGCAATCAGGTTGACATGCTTATTGACGTTGTTCGTAAGCACGAGCGAGTCTTGTAGCCATTTCATTCAGTTGATAGCAACATTGTATGTGCACTGCTACTGGTCCATCCCGGCGATCTTGGCATCGATCTCGTTAGTCTGGTTCAACCAGTTTGATAGCAACCTTCTGGCTAGCCAGATTGTCGCTGCCATCCATGCCTTGGTCTGATCTGGGGATTGCCACAGCCATATCAGGCTGGGTCTTCTACCAAATTATCATGAGTAGGGTTCTTGAACAACAGAAGGTTGAGGCTAAGGTCCTCTATCTGCAAGTGCCGTATTAAGTTCTGTTTAGAAGAGATGATGGGGATATGGACTATGGAGAGTACTTATTTTGCCTTTGTTCATACACGTGGCACCTCATATATATATCATAGCATATTGATTCCATCTCTACTTCTAACAGATGGAATTAACTAAAACAAGCAATAGAATCTTAAGAAACCTGATCTAAACTTAACTAGAATCGAATTGAGACATATATTCTTAAGCAAGTGACTAACTTGATCCTCCTACTGTGCCGTATGCTGCATTGCCAATGTATCTCTCCTGGACACGCCTGTCATGTCTCCTGGTTTTGGACATGGCTGCCTCGTTGCAGTTGTTACAAGATGCTGAGCATCACACAGTTCTACTTAAATATTCATGTAATCTAGTTTTAGGGAAGTATAGAAGCAGTACTATTGATTCATTTTATTTCAGCTTTGTTTATGTATCTTGTTATGTGTTGCATTATCTCAGGGAGCAGTTGGATTGAGGATGAGAATACATGATAGAACCATTTGCTTTATAAATTGTCATTTTGCTGCACATATGGAAGCTGTGAGCCGAAGGAATGAAGATTTTGACCATGTCTTTAGAACAATGACCTTTGCTACGCCTTCAAGTGGATTATTGACAACATCAAGTATTTGTTCAGTCTTCTCCCATTAACTTTTCTGCATGATGGCATTTAAGTTTGTAAAAAAATGTCTGGCCAACTTTGCATATACAATCAAGAATCATGCCAAGAAATTCAGAACGCTTACACTGTTACTCAACTTGTTTTGATGTTGCAGTTTCTAGTTCTGCTGGTCAGCTTCTTCGAGCAAATGTATGATGTTGGTCCATCATTTTATTTTGGCAGTGGATAATTATTTCTATATCCATTTTCTGAGATTGTAAACATACCAAAATGTTGTTATAACAGGGATCAAGAATGCCTGAGTTGTCAGATATGGACATGATTGTCTTTCTTGGTGACTTCAATTATCGGCTTTATGATATCTCCTATGATGAGGCGATGAGCTTGATTTCTCGGAGATGCTTTGACTGGCTGAGGAAGAATGACCAGCTGCGAGCAGAAATGATATCAGGGAGAGTCTTCCAAGGATTACGAGAAGGGGATTTCAAATTTCCACCTACTTACAAATTCGAGAAACACAAAGCTGGCTTATCAGGTATAGTTTTTTTAGATAAATCTTATCAGGTATAGTTACTCTGAGGATTAGTTACTTCTGTGTATGATTACCGCTGCAATACTGTTTTGTGAAGTACCATTTTGATCCTTCTGAGTTGATAATATTTTTGAACTCCTGATTCCTGGAACACTTAATTCAAGGACCTTCTCTTATATTGTAGGGTATGATTGTAGTGAGAAGAGGCGCATTCCTGCCTGGTGTGACAGAATTCTATACCGTGACAGCCGAGCTAGTTCAGGAACTGAGTGTTCTTTGGACTGTCCTGTTGTTTGTTCAGTATCACTGTGAGCCATCTGTTATTTGATTCTCTCACTAGATAAACTATTTTTTTTAGATGAATAGGGATTTCTCCCTGGCTCCATTTCATTCAAAACAAAACCACAACACTAGATAAACTATATCAGTACAAACCTTATGGAAGTGTAACATTCTATATTTTCCAGGTATGACTCTTGCATGGAAGCAACAGACAGTGATCACAAACCTGTGAAATGCTTGTTCAATTTGGATGTTGCACGTCTTGACAAACAGGCAATGAGGCAGAAATATGGGGAGATAATGAGTTCAAATAAGAAAGTGTCGCACTTGCTCCAGGGGCTAGAAGCATTCCCTGAAGCAAGTATCAGTACTAATGACATAATTCTCCAAGACCAAACTCCTTATGTTTTCAAACTACAAAACAGAAGTAAAGAAGACACGGCTTGTTTTGAGATTATTGGCCATGCACCAAATTCTTCTGGTACACACTTTTCTGGTTTCCCTACTTGGCTAAAGGTGGGTTAATGCCTTGCCCCGCTGTCCTTATGTTGATTCACTTCATTTGAATCAGTCTAATTATGGCATGGTGCATGAACACTGTATAAACACCTTTTTTTATGGATGAAATGGCCCTCAATACTGCAAGACGGTTCTGCTTATTTATGCTTATTCAACACTGTTAGCTTAATGCTTGCACACTGAGTGAAATGTCTTCAACGCAGGTTTTGCCAGCAGTTGGAATAATCTACCCTGGACAAACAGTGGAGGTCACGTTGCAGCATGGAGACCTGCGTGGAACCTCAGGGAATAATTTGTATGGAGCTAACGAAGAAAAGACAGCACGGTTAACAGTGAAAGTAACTGGATTGTATTCGACAGTTGCCAAGTATCATGGAGTACGTGTGCAACACCAGAAGAGCAGGAGCACATTTCCTTTCAGGAGGCCATAACTCGGTTGATCAATTATTGAGTGTGGTCGCGACCTGTGACGTTAGTTTTCAGTTTGATTGAAGTGTGCATATAAAATGTACTCCCTCTGCTCCATAATTTCTTGTCGTGATTTTAGTTTAAATTTGATCTGAAACCACGACAAGAATTATGAAACGGAAGGAGTATGTTGTAGCAAAAGTTCTTTGTGGTACAAAACTGAGGCATTCTCTACTGTTTCGACGTTCCAGTGTATTGTGTAGATTGAATTATTGAAATCATGTAATACCACTACATAAGGTTCTTTTTACTTTTTATATGGACTCTGAAGACCATCTTCCCAAGATGCCATCCAGTTTTGTCTTCTTATGAATATTACCGTGATTCAGAAAGGAGTTACGAGCCGCATATCTGGCAGTAGGTATTCCGCCACTTGTCATTGTAATAATGTGCTAATGGAGCTACAAGCTGGCAGTGAGGATCGTCCTGATTACCCCTGTCACTCCCTTTTCTTACAGAATCGCTGTATGCCGAGAAACTGTTCCAAGAATTTCGAGCTTTATTCTGATACTGAAGTTGGTGTCTCTTCCAAGTCTCATTTCATCTTTCTGGCTTGTTATTAAATAAATGTCGTTGCATCTTTTGTTCCTTTAACTTAACGTTGAGCTCTTGGGTCATTTGTGAGATGATCCCATCCCATCTGAAACAAGTTGGGCTAGCATGCTAGCTTTCCAGTTTTCATGTACAAGTATATTTGTAATGTCAGCCAATGTACAAGGGGCTCACCCATATTACTGTTCTCGACTTTATCTAGATTCGGATGTACCTAGTTAAAGATTTAGATTAGATGTATTTGTATCTAGACAAAGTTGAGAACATATGGACCCAAGGGAGTATTTCTTTTTTGTGTAAAGGCTAGAGTAGATGCTGGCACAATCAGGCTTTGCAATTTCTTATAACGTTGTGAAATTATTGCCCTCGGTCTATTTCAGGTTTTGCACGCTTGCAACCTGAAGTATGCCCCGTGATGTTTCTGCCCCGCCGACAGGATGGTGAGTCGCTTGGAGAGCTGCTGCACAATCCCGCGTAGGTTAATTTCGAATGCAAGTGCATATTTATAGTTTGGTACAGAGCACTAGGATCATCGCTCATGCTACATAACTACTCCCCTGCGTTTCAAAATATAAGATGCTAAAAGTGTTTTAGGTTTCGTGAAGTAAATGTATCTAGACTTATTTTCGTATCTAGATTCACTCAGATTTAGAGTAAATATAGATACTAAAATAAGTCTAGATACATTTTTTTCACAAACTTAAAACATCTTATATTTTGAAACGGAGGGAGTACACGGAAGTATTAGCAGCAGGGTCATCACTCATGGTACATAACTGTGCACATGCACGGCGATGGACGAAACGAACTAATTAACAGATAGTATATACTACAACCATGACTCACCAAACAAAGCTGAATTTAGACGATGAAGAAGAACTGGAGCCTACCATCTGCTTGATTGGTTGATAGAGGAGAGGGGCTGGAGTTGCTGCTTTTTACGATGATGATGCAAGAGGACTTGACAGCAGGGATGAGATGAGAAATTATTTACACACTAGTACAGATCCGGACTATGAAGCCCCCCACGGTCACACACGGAAGGCCGTGCTGAGCATGCCTCTCTGTGGAGGAGGAGCAAGTATCTCCGGTTGGGGAGGAGCCTCCCACCGCTAGAGCACGATGATGGCTCCTCCCCCTCGTATTCCAGCTGGTCCTCCTCGGAAGAGGACTACAAGGATGTGAAGGATGACCTGTACAGGACGGTGGAGCAGATCCAGGAGAATATGGTGGTCAAGCCGTACTGCGAGCTCTCCGCAAGGACCACCTTCCCTCCAAGAAGAAGGAGGCCATACGAGTAGAGGCCTCTCTGCGCATTGCGCTGTCTGGAGTTTCCTATCAATAGGTTTGATGAGATTACGGGCATTTGGAAAGCCTCCACGGCAAGGCGCAAGGCGTTAGAGGACGTGGCATCAGGGTTCAGAAGGGGCAGAGACGCCGACACCGCCGATGCCATCGTCATCTCCTCTGACGACGAGGATGTTTAGTGTGTAGTGAGTACTTGTTAATTGATTAGCTAGTGTGTACTAAGTAGTTATTGATAACTATGTAATGTCCCAAGTTAGCTAGGGTAACCATGTTTGATTGGAGCCCTTTCGAACTATATATGCCCAAATATTATGAAATAGTTCTTCAGTTATCGCCTACGCAGAGAGTTATGTGTAGGCGAAAAATGCAATGGCTATTGAAACGTACATAGTAAAGAAAAGTGTGCGTGGTAATCTCATTTGCACACGACAAACATAAAAGAATCGTATATGAAATGTCTATCGCAAATGATTGTCCAAGGAAAAAGCGTGTGCAAAGTAAAGATCCTGCGGGGCATACATAAAAGACTGTCTAAAGAAGGCTGTTGACGATGGCCTTCAAATTATGTTTGTCGATATTCAGTTTGAATGAGCCCTCCAAATATTATGTAATGTTTATTTTGGTTGTGAATTGCACACCATTGGTGGAGCATTGGAGCCCAGGGTTCCACATCATTGGCAATAACATGTTGGCGTAGCTATCACATCGAACAAGGTTTTACCATAAATAACCATGTGTACAAATTTGCAAACGATTACGCTTACAAAATGGTATGTCATATTCAACAAACGGTGCTTAAATAGTAAAGCGTGTGCGATGTATAAGGCCCGTGAAGGACCATTTGGTGGAACTCTACCTTTACAAAATAGGACCAGCTGATTAGGCATAGAGAAAATAACCGCACCACAGCTGCGACCTCCTATTTTGTGCACCCAGGAAGCACACCTGGTCGGAGCGACTTCGGCAAGGCATTGCATCAGCTATTCTCCGGTGCGATGTACATCCATATCAGCGAGGCGCTGCATCTACGTCGGCACATCCTATTCATCCATGGCGCACGGTGGAAGGTGTCAACATCACCGTGACTGTTCCCTCTCATGCACTACATATGTATGGTCTTTTTTAATCCCTTTGACTCGACTTGATAATTACTCTCCTCTTAGTGTGGTTGTGTACTTTACACTGTAAAAATATCCCCCATGTTCGACACTTTTTTGGGGCGGCACAAGCAAAAAGTACCTGCAAAAGTTGGTTACCCAGTGGATGAGCAATCTTGGCACCATTTTTATGTGGCAGACACTTATGCGCCATGGAAGACACGATACTGGCACATATTAGTGTCGTGTTACATAGTATGCAAAGGCGGCGGTTTTTGATGCCACGCTTGACCAACAAAGGCATTCCTCAATATTGCCGTCCATTGCAAGCACAGTTAATTGTTGGTCGTACGCTGAAAAATGGTTAATCACAGCACACTAACTAGTTAGGGTTGTCTGACTAACAGGTGCAGCCCACCAGTGACTACCCAAACTATTGGAAACCAGTTTATGGGCTCTTTGTGCAGGCCCATGTGACTGGGTGCCCTTTTTCTATAACTCATAAAGCAAGCACTTGATCTCACCATCAATCCATCACGTTTCCTATATAATATAGGGAACCTTAGTCCCCAATCTTAATTCCTCACTCTGTACGGTGTTACGCTCCCATTCCCAGCAATACCAACTCTAGTTCTGAACATAATCATTTCTAAAAATATTTTAAGATCTCACCAACTCCCATCTCTCCTACTTTCGGTCATCCCAAATGTGGCGATGCCTCGGAAGCTCAGGCTAGACTACCAATATGATACAGCCTCCGCCCTAGAGTCATCCGAACCTAAGGTTCTTTTTCTAATCGATCTGTTGTTGCGTCTTGTTCTTTCTCTAATCGATTTGCTGTTACATTTTATTCTTTCTCTAATCGATCTGTTCTTGCATCTTGTTCTTTCTCTAATTGATCTATTGTTATATCTTGTTCTTTCTCTAATCTATCTGCTATTTCTTTCAGATCCACGATGACATGGTCAGCTTAAGGCATGCGAAGGATTACGGCCATCCCGCTGCCGCTTTCACACTACCGGGCGCGAAGGATGGCTGAAGCATCACCACCACCATGAATGCATCATCGTTGAAGGATCATCGAAGGACTAAGATTACTTCGTATGATGTTATAGCAATATAAACATAATGACTCTGATCGTAATGCTATACTTCGGATGAATGTTCATCACATCATTCCACCAATGTTGTGACCTCGTTATTAACAACATCCAATGTCCATGACCAGGAAACCTTGATCATCTTGGTAATCAACGAGCTAGTCTATAAGAGAGGCATAACTAGGAACTTTTTATTTGTTTATTAAACACACATGTATTGAGATTTCCAATCAATACAATTATAGCATACAAAATAAACATTTATCATAAACAAGGAATAAGATAATAACCACTTTATTATTGCCTCTCGGGCATATTTCCTTCAGTCTCCCACTTGCACTAGAGTTAATAATCTAGTTTGAAAAACTTTGCGTATTAAACACCTATGGCTTTCTGGTGTTACATATACGCGATTGCTAGTGGTTAACATAATCTCCGGATCTGACAGTTTCAAGTCCGTGTGTATTTGCATGTCTTTGCGTCTCTACGCATCACTCATTCTCAAATGAGATGACATTGTATAAATTTGGTCCTTTGGTAAGACCTTTAGTTCGTTCGGGTTAAAATATGTTGATATTATTATCATACAATATATCTTCATAGTATTAGCCCACTTTGAACCACACCTATTTTGATAACAAACTACTTAACACAAATTTCCTCCTTTGCTGCTACTATAGCAGTTATATACTTAGCCTTTTGTTGTAGTATCCGTCACAATGTCTCAACTTTGGAACTCATCCAAATCCATCATGGAACATCCTTTCCATTACATTATGCCACCCATAGTCTAAATTGAGATAAATTTAATTTGTATCTTCTGACAAAACTAGTATCAATGTAACACTTTACAATGAACTACATTTAACTATTTGTCACTTATACATTATATATTCTTAGTTCTTCCAAAGCTCATAAGAATATCTTTACTATCGTCCAATGATCATCTTATGAATCATTCTGGTATGTGCTCATAACATTTAGAGCATAGGACATATCTGGATATATACATATCACGGTATAATCGATCAAAATTTTCATGTGATTTTACTCACCAAGTGTTGAAACACTTGAATCTTGATACAATCCTTTCCATGCAGCAAGAACCTTTATTGTTGTTTCTATATTGAACCCTTTCAATATCTCATATATGTACGTCTGGCATAACCATATTAGCGCCTCAATCTATCCATATAGACATTGATGCCAAATATTCTGGTTTTTCCCAAGTGTTTCATCGAAATCCTATTTTAATTCTTAACTTGTGTCAATAAAAGATACATCATTTTCAATCAACAATATACACTCTGCATAATGTATTGTAAATATGTCTCAGCGCTCCCACTTAATTTCTAGCAAATGCAAGCATCTTCATCATCTCCAATGAATTTAAACTCTTTTAACAGTTTCATCATGGTGAAGATTCCAACTCCGCTATGCTTACTTCAACTATTGAAGTTTGCATACCCTTTTAGCACCCTTTGAATTAACAGAACCCTTCGGACCGTGTCATGTACACGTCCTAGGTAACCATTCTATTAGAAGAACCTCATTTTGTTTATTCAACTATCATATACCAAATTATATGTAGTGGTTGCTACATTAATCTGTCAAGACTAAATATCGCTATGAAAGATCAAATCTTGTCATAGTCAACTCCTTGAACATTGTTGTAAACTTCTTTCCGACATGTCGACTATTTCATAGAAGTTAAACATCCATGTCTATTTCTTTATAGATCCAAACACGACCGATAGGCTTCACGCCTTTCTGGAGGGTCTTTCAAGTTCAGAAACTTGATTTCTCGTGTATGGATACTATCACGGATTCTATGACTTCTAGTCATTTTATGGAGTCAGGGCCCATCATCGCTTCTTTGCATGTAGTCGGTTCATCATTGTCAAAACAATAACGACTTGTTTATCAAATATCACTATTTGATTCTTACCGACCCACACGGTTCAATAGGAACTCTAATCTCTGAGATCACAACCTTTGTAATCATGGGAGCCATGAGCATTTTAGCCGCCTCTGGGACACTTTCCAGCGCTGCACTACTTAGCACATATAGCCAAGGTTCAACCAACCTTATCAAAGTTCTATTGTCCCCCCACTTAACTTTTCACGAAAAATTCCTTCTCAAGAAACTTAACGTTCCAAGCGACAAACTCTTTTGTCCTCGGTGTTATGGAGAAATTCCCAACAAATTATTTGGGATAACCTACAAAGACATGTTTATCCGACTTTGGTTGTAAACATTTTACTTATGCATAGCATACCAAAATTTAAGAAAAGACAATTCGGGTTTTATCCCAAACCATAACTCATATGGTGTCATTTCAACGGATCACGGTGGTGCTCTTTTTAGTGTAAAAGCGGTAGTCTCTAAAGCTTTAATCCTTAAAACATAATGGCAGTTTTATAAATGACACCTTTGATCTTACCATATCAAACATGGTTTGATTTCATCTCTCGAATATGCCATACTCCTATAGTTTATCGGGAAACATAAATCATGGAACAATTTCTCAAATCTTAGGTGTTTTGCTAAACATGTAACTCAAATATCTTCCTTTATGATCGAATCATAAACTCTTTATTTTCTTGTTACAATGATTTTCCACTTCATCTTGAAAGTTTTTGAACAATTTTCAAAAGTTTCATACTTCTTCTTTATTAAGTAAGTATATAGATATATTCACTCAAATTTCTGGAGAAAGCATATGAAGCAAAAAGATCCATCGCATATGGCTACATATAATAGACTATATACATCAATATGTATAATATCCAATAAGTTAGTCATCCGTTCCTCTTTGGCCTATGGACAGAGTTTCAATTATCTCGAGGAAAGTTTCACAAGCGTCAATTGATCAAAATCAAAGACTCCAAAAATCCATCAACATGGAGTTTCTTCATGTTTTCTTTCCAATATAATTTAAACAGCGATGTCACTTTATAAGTGATGTTTCAATCATTTGTCTTGCGCCATTTTAGCAATAGTGTTTATGGATGTGATTTCTCCCACTAGACTTGTAAAAGTTCATCCATCCTTTATGGAATATGGTAATTATTTGAACAACCATTGTTCTCATAATACCAGAACAAAATAACAATTATTAATAGAAATCTTGAAGGCTAGGTTTGATGACAACAAAAAACACAATAACACTTTATTTGTTTTCGATGAACATCATCACTTGTTTTCTTGCTAGTTACTTAGGACATTGCAGTTCATGAATTGCGTTGTCCTGTATGACACTTCATGCCCCAGAGGCAATAATAAAGTGGTTATTATCTTATTCCATGATTATGATAAATGTTTATTTTGCATGCTATAATTGTATTGATCGGAAACATCAATACATGTGTGTTTAATAAGCAAAAAGGGTTCCTTGTTATGCCTCTCTTATAGACTAGCTCGTTGATTAACAATATGATCAAGGTTTCCTGATCATGGACATTGGATGTTGTTAATAACGAGGTCACAACATTGGTGGAATGATGTGATGAACATTCATCCGAGGTATAGCATTACAATCAAAGTCATTTTGTTTATATTGCTATAACATCATATGAAGTAATCTTTATCCTTAGACCATGAGATCATGTTAATTGCTAACACCTGAAGAGTATCTTGATAACATCAAACTTCACACCGTAACATGGTGACTATAAAGATGGGTTCAGTGCTACGAAAGTGTTATGTTGAGGCTCATGGATCAAGAGTGGAATATGTCAATTCCGATGACGGATAGATATACTCTGGGCCCTCTCGGTGATATCACATTAAGATAGCTTGCAAGCAAGTGATGTGATCACTAGAATGTTATATCACAGGAACGAGAAAAGAGTGCATGTCGGCAACGAGATCAAACTAGGTATGGAGATACCGATGATCGAATCTCGGACATGTAATATATCCCGAGACAAAGGGATTTAGTTACTAGCGTTAAAGGTTCTCACGATCACAGAAGTCATCGTTGAATGTGTAGGAATCAGTATGGATCTCCAGGTCTCGCTTCAGAGGAAAGAATTGCAAAGGGCAGAAATTGTTTCGGTAGAAACCGGAAATTGTTTCGGGTGAAATTGCAGAAAGTGGTCCTGCATGTGATATTGAAATATTGCAAGGGGTTATATGTGAATGTTTGTTAATTAAAGTAATTAACAAAATTCTGAATAAATTTAATAAAAGAGTTGTATTAAATGAGAGAGCATTAAACTTGGAGAATTTTAATGCATTTAAAGTAGGGGCTTTAAAGGGGAATGTGAAGAGGCATTTTAACGTGGAGGGGTTACCACCACATGAATGGGGAGGTGAGGAGTCACCCCCCATGCGCCGGCCATGAAGAGGAGGGGCACCCCCCTCCTCCTATAAAAGGCCCCCCTCTTCCTCCTTCTTCCTCACACCTCCTTGTGAAGGATCTCTCCCCCCCTCTAGAATTATTTCCCATGGTCTCGGATTAGCGAGATACATGTTCCCAGTGGCATTTCGTCTGGAAGGAGCTGCTGCTTCCGCTGGATCGCTGGAGCGAGGAGGTGGAGGTTGTCCGGTGGCTTGAACGTGTGTGCGAGTACGGATGCGCTGCTGAGTTGCGGCGCTCGGACTTCCTCACGATCTTGAGATCGGCAAGTGTACGACTACATCAACCACGAGTTCCTACTCGTTAACAAAACTCGTTGTCTTCGAGGGTAAGTTCTCGATGGATGTATGTCCACCTGCTGCTTTGTACCTAGTAGATAGATCTTGGCGTGTAGTTCTCATCGTAGGAATTTTTTGTTTTCTATGTTGCGGACCCAACAGTCTGTACATGCTAGGCTCGCCAAGTAAGAACCTTAGTACTCGCGTGTGTAGAACGGTCTTACACCCGTTTGTATGAAAGCGTAGAGTCGAGTACACCCGATCATCACGTGATGTCTCGAAACACGATCCATAGAACGGTGCATACTTAAGGAAGAACACATTTTATCTTGATATTTAAATGAGGGATCATCTTATAACGCTATTAAAACGCCATAATAGCAATATAAGATGCGAACATCATATGTGTAAAGTGAAATGATATGGTTCTTGCATTTGATCACTATCATATGCATCGTGGTATGATCTCTATCATTCCTTTGTGTGTAAGGCCAAGGTCCATGGAACTTACACGTTAAGCGTGTTGTAAGAGTATCTATCATATATCTATTTACAACATTACCATATCATGACACTAGCCTAGTAACGATCTAAACTAGACGCCTCTAATTTATCCATTGCAAGTTTTACGTGGCTTAGGGCTTTCAGAGATAGAACCGTTCTTACCTACGAACATGGAACCACAACGAGGATAACCAAGTTATTAGCAACTCGTTGTAAATCAGATATTGACTATAGTAGGAGAGATAGACACCCGCCAGCCACTTATGCAAAACTAGTTGCATGTCAGTCGTGGAATAGGTCTCATGTATGATGACATGTAAGGTTGGTCCAGGCCGCTTCATCCCACTATGCCACCAATATCCAAAATACATGAAAGAAGCAATAACATGATCATCATCGCCCATATATAAACATATGTGTACTACCCGTGCAAAGCACCTACGCATAGATCAGGCTCTGATACCACTGTTGGGGTTCGCATCATAGAAAACAAAAAATTTCCTACGGTGGGAACTATACGCCAAGATCTATCTACTAGATACAAGCAACAAGTGGATATACATCCATAGAGAACTTACCCTCGAAGAAAACAAAGCTTTATTAACAAGTTGGAACTCGTGGATGATATAGTCGTACACTTGCCGATCTCAAGATCGTGATGAAGTCCAGCAGGTCCGGCTCCAGCACGTCCATCAGATCCAGCTCCAGCAAGTCCAGCACCACCAAGTCCAGCACCGCAAAGCAGTGGTGCATCCGTGATCGCACACACGTCCGGTACCCTGAAAACCTCCGTCCCTTGCTCCAGCAAAACAGCGGAAGCAAAGCCTCCTTTCTAGATAAAGCCACCGGGAACATGTATCTCGCTAATCCGAGACCATGGGGGGGGGGGGGGAATACTAGAGGGGGAGAGAGATCCTTCACGAAGAGGTGTGTGTGTGAAGGTGTGAGAGGGGTGCCTTTTATAGGAGGAGGGGGTGCCCCTCCCCATGGCCGGCGCCCAAGGGGTGACCCCTCACCTCCTCATTCATGTGGTGGTAATTCCCTCCACATAAATTTGCGCCTTCACATTCTCTTTTAAAGTCTCCACTTTAAATGTATTAAATTTCTCCAAATTTAATGCTCTCTTATTTAATAAAACTCTTTTATTAATTTTATTCAGAATTTTATTAATTACTTTAATTAACAAACATTCACATAAAACCCCCTGCAACATTTCAAGATTACATGCAGAACCAATTTCAGCAATTTCACCCGAAACAGTTTTGGTGTCTATTGAAATAATTCTAGCGCTTTCTTAAATCTTTATCTGAAACATATTTGCTCCAAATGGTGTCGGTATCCCTTAAGTGTGTCACCCTACGGTTCGCGAATAATGCAGACATGATCGAGACCCCTCTCAGATCAATAATCAGAAGCGGGACCTGGAGATCCATACCGACTCCTACACATTCAACGATGACTTCTGTGATCGTGAGAACCTTTAACGCTAGTAACTAAATCCCTTTGTCTCATGATATAATACATGTCCAAGATTCGATCACGGTATCCAAATACCTAGTTTGATTTCGTTACCGACATGCACTCTTTTCTCGTTCCTGTGATATAACATTCTAGTGATCACATCACTTGCTTACAAGCTATTTCAATGTGATATCACCGAGAGGGCCCAAAGTATATCTATCCGTCATCGGGATGGACAAATCTCACTCTTGATCCATGAGCCTCAACATAACACCTTCGTAGCACTGAACCCACCTTTATAGTCACCCTGTTACGGTGTGACGTTTGATGTTATCAAGATACTATTCCGGTGTTAGCAATTAACATGATCTCATCTAAGGACTAACATTACTTGTATGATGTTATAGCAATATAAACATAATGACTCTGATCGTAATGCTATACTTCGGATGAATGTTCATCACATCATTCCACCAATGTTGTGACCTCGTTATTAACAACATCCAATGTTCATGATCAGGAAACCTTGATCATCTTATTAATCAACGAGCTAGTCTATAAGAGAGGCATAACTAGGAACCTTTTATTTGTTTATTAAACACACATGTATTGAGGTTTCCAATCAATACAATTATAGCATGCAAAATAAACATTTATCATAAACAAGGAATACGATACTAACAACTTTATTATTGCCTCTCAGGCATATTCCCTTCATCTCCAACGTGAGATAATTTCTGACCGGAATCTCCGATATCCAGGCTGGAGTCTCCGGTGTGATATTTCCCAATAGGCAGAAAATGGTCTGTAATGTGTTGAGCCTATAGCAAGTATGTCTTAAAGAATAAAGTTAGAGTGATATCTCTTATGTACCTTCAAGGCACCAACATAATGAAGAATAAAGAAATGATGTGCAAGTTCTCGAAGAGATTATTTGCTTGAAGCTTGCCATCCTATGGTGATCATGGATATGGGAAGATGATATGCCCAAAAGAGAAGTTCTACCATATTGGAGTATGGGGAGCAATTTGCAAGTCTTTATCAAGCTAGCGCAATCAAGAAAGGTGTTGCATCTTGAGGTGAAAAAGATCATCATCATCAATCTCAAGTGGAATATGTGCAAGGCAAAGGTATGTGCTTGATAGTATTCTTGGCATCATATTTATTGGTTCTTATCCATGAGGGGATTTAGAGCTTGTATTAATATTCATAACAATCTCTAGTTCATCGAAAATGGATTTCATATGCATTCTCTATTGCGTTTTCGATGTTGGAGGTTTTACCGGTTCGTCTTTTTGAGAGAGGTCAAACCTTTCATCATTTAGTTCTATCTCTCTTGCTATAATATGATGCTTTTCTATATGATCTTGTAGAGCTTATTGTCCTCTTTCAAACGAGCCCAAGATCATCAAAATTGGAGTCCGTATGCAAAAGTTATGGTTGTTTTTGTATCGGTCTTTCTACATTTTTGTACGACCGGAGACTCCGGAATAAATCTCCGGTCTATCTCCAGACCGCGTACGGAATGGCATCCAGTTTTTCCCCATTTGACCTGGATACACCGGAGACTCTCGTCCCAGTCCGGAGACTCCGGACCGGGTGATTTCTGGGTCTAACGGTTGGATTTCTAGGGATCTATTTAAGGGACCCTTCTTCCCCAATGGTTCCTTAGCTCTCTTGCAAGTTTACGTCCACCATTGTTGACCTCTTAAAGCTTGCTATCCCTCAAGCCCTCCTATGATTCTTGCATATTCTTGAGGAATTTGAAAGAGAAGATCTAGATCTACAACCCCACCAATCAAACTCTCCTCTAAGTGAGGGGAACATCTTGGGATCTAAAGGCAACCATTTATCTTAGAGCATCTCCACTCAGTCCCCACGACCCCCTAGCGGCCCATTTTCGGCTCCGAACAGCGAAAAGACCAAACCACGGCCCCAGGAGCCCAAAATTCGCTGGATTGGGCCCAAAATCTGTCCGGCGATCTCAGGCGGAACTCAACACTCCGGGGTTGGCTTAGGGGCGTCGAATGGAGAGGAAATGGCTGGAAATAGCTGGCCTGCCAAGTGGGGCCAAGATGTCGGCGAGAGCGACCGTTCGTCCTCATCGCCTCGGCTCCCGCACAAATCAATGGCGCCGGCGGCCAGGCTTTCCCCAGGCGCGGTAGGCCGACGCGTAAAATCACCGCTCCACACGGCGTAGTTACGGCGAGCCAGTGCCTCAGCTTCTCCCACACATTTTTCCGCGCATTCTACACCCCTCCCGCCTTGTGCCACCGATAAATATGGCCTTCACCTCGCCGCCAGTTCTCCACCGCGAAAAATCTCTCTCCTCTCCCTTCTCCACCTCAAACACCGGTGCACTCTCGACGGCAATGGCGGAGCGGTACCCGGGCGACGGCGTGGCGGCAAACAGTTTTGGCCGCCGCTCCCTCAACGAGCGGGAGGGCCGCCTCTTGTACGAGGCCAACTACCCGACATTGTCGGACTTCCGCGCGCCGCCAAGCTGGACGCTCAACATCAGCAACGTGCACATCCCTCCTCCTCCCCAGGGTGTCGACATGATTGGCAAGATCTAGGAGGTGCTTGCCGGGATGTACGATGAGGACCGCACGGACCCACACTACTTCCCCGACAACCACGCGGCACAGACATAGTACTTCCGCGAGTGCCACCAGCGGGAGATGGAGGCGTACGAGGGCCCACCTCCAGCGCTAGTGAGGAGAAACACCGTAGGTTGGGGCGTATGGTGGGGCGTTCTAGGACGCACGCTCACCACCGTCCTCGAGCACATCGAGGCCGGCAACTCGCCGTGACTCACCTACCTGCTGAGGACACCAACGACCCACTCCCGCCAGCGCAGTAGTTCTTGGCTACCAAGGAGGATGGGCGGCATGTCCTCATCTTCCTCGGCCTCGACCTCCAGCTCCTCTGGCGAAGCGTGGTCGGCGCGCGACACGCCGTTGCTCCTGCTCGAGCCGTGTTCGCCGCCCTCTTTGACAACATCCCCGACACGTCGCCAACCCAGTCATGGCCTCACCATCAGTGAGGCCCGTGCATCTTCGCCGCACGCCTTCCCAACCCCACCTACCGGTCGCCTCCACCTTGTCCGACCGAAGAAGGAGCCAATGCCTTCGCCGGAGGATGAGCAAGATAGCTACATCCTCGGGATGGCGATGGAGGCCTCCCTCAACGACGTGCTGCCGATGCGGCTCGCCGATGCTCTCACCTGGTCCAAGTCCGAGTACGAGCGAGGAGGAGGCGTGGCGCCAATGGAAGGTCCTGCATGCCGCCTATCGCTAGTCACTCCGTTGGAACGTCGTCATCCTGGACGACACCGACTCCAGTGAAACCGGGCCGAGCAGCAGTCCTCGACAAGTCGACGACGCCGGCCAGGGTAGCAGCCGCCAGCCGCCGAGTGACAACGACGACGGCAACGACGACACGCATTTCTACCAACGCCTCAACATGAACTAGGCCGCTCCCGTTGCCGGCGACCGTTTAGTTTTGCTATATTTTAGTTAACTTTGGGCCTAAATAGCCTATACATGATCAATCCCCCCTATGTATGAACAAATTTCACCTTATATGCTATATATCACCAAGTTAGTACGAATTTCGTCCAAATTTGCTCGTTTTTCACCCAAATTCAAGTGTTTCCGCCTGCGGCGTCTAGGCTCTTGACCGGAAAGTTTTAGGCCCCATGCCAAAAAGTATATCCATCCAGCGAAAAAATTCGCCGGATTTCGTCGCCCTGGGGGCCTCCAATGAGTGGAGATAAGTTCGAGTGCATGAATCTCCAGCGGGAGGACTTCAAATATGTTGACATTGAGGTCGACAATGCCAAGAGCTCGAGGTTGGCTGTGTCTGCATTTGAATAATGAGCATTATACAGCTATATGTTCACAAACCGATGAAAAGGTGATTATACTCCTTTTTGAAGATTTTTCTTTGAAACCCACCCAACACACACATGAGTGAATATATATAAGTTTTTGAAATCAATTGTCCTTGCTACTTTTTTTTACATTATGTTAAACAACGTTAGTAAAAAATGTAATTTAATGTTATCCTAGGAGAAATTTTGTATGGCCATTATTACCTCTTTCGCAGATCCAAAGAGGTTTCAATTATTTTGTCATGTTCCAGAAGTTTGAAATTATATTTTCAAGAAATTTCATAAAATATTTAACTTGTTCCATCTCAGCCACGGCCGGAATATTTCCTGGTTTTTAGAGATCTCTTGCCTTGTTTGTCTCGGAATAGATTCCATCCTGTACAAAATCTCCAGGGAATTAATATTGCCTTGATCTCGGACGAGAATTTGGAAGGGTTTAGGGAATATTTCCTATATTATGCTCGGAATTTTCGGCCATTGATCTTTGTTAGAAAACCGCCCCATTATCATCGAGATCCACTCTGCTTGTTCCGTTCCCATCCGACGCCGACTTCCTCCGCACCGTCGCCGTCGCCGGTGTCTCCTCGCCGGTTTGGAAGCATGCCCTCAGCTGCGCCGGCTCCGACCTCGCCGGGGTTCTCCTCTCAGGTCTGTTTACACTTATATCTTTTCCTCGGCTAACATCTTTGAACCCTTCCAATGTCCGATCTGCCTGGTTCCGTTGGGGTTTGAATACATCGACAAAACATGGCCCTTCATTATAGAGAGATCTGTTAGGCTGAACTTGCGCGCTCCTATTAGTAGTACCAAATTTAGTCCTGTCGCTTTGTAACTGACCGCATCTGAGTAGCTCAAACGAACAACAAATATTTTTCTGTCATGCTCGAAAACCATACTTGGAATAATAGCAGAGAAACGTATGACATGATGAAGAGTTTTGAAATTTAACATGTAATAGTTAGAGCTACATTCATATTAAGTAATTGCATGTAATAGTTCGAGGAACATATTTACGTTTTTTGCAAGCTTTAGTAATTGCAGAAAACATATTAAATAGTACGTGTTTTATTGTTAGTATCAAATATATGGTAAATGGTAAATATAATTTGGAACAGCTTGTGTAGGCTTTGTACTGATCCATGTGTACCTTCACCGAAATTGCTATTGATTTCATGAAAATATATGCATAATCTAAACAATTACATAACGAAACAATGGAAGTGGATAACATACATCAGATCATTTATTAGAGTAATCTCCTTTTTAGGCTCTGCTGAAGAAAACATTATACAAGAAATTCTTTTAATAAATTATATGAGTGGCTATGTTAGATGAATTTAGACCGTAGGCATTTTACAAACACCTCCTGCGCCCTACAAGTAGTAGGCATAGTGGAAAAGGTTGCTACAGATGGGGCAATGCTTTTTGGGTAATGCTTACAACCTGTCCATAATAAATAGCTATGTTATGGCATTGTTCAGCAAGAGATTACTATAATTTTTGCAATGGTTGTTTTAATAAATTATATGAATCTCTATGGTAGGTTTGTTTGCTATGTCAGATAAATTGCTCGCCTTTTCCAAATATAACAAAATACTAACAAGAATTTTGGCAGAGTAAACGAGGATCAAGGGAAACCGTTGGCATGTACGCAATACAGTGTTGCGAATGTCATAAGTGGCGTACCCTTGCAACCAAAGATGAATACGAGACAATTCGTGAGAACTTGACCGATGACCCTTGGCTCTGCAGCAGAAAAAAGGGTTTCTCGTGTAAAGACCCCGCAGACGTCGAGTTTGACAGCAGACGCATTTGGGTTATCGACATGCCCGACATACCGAAGCATTCACCCGAGCCCGAGAGACTTGAGATTATAAGACGTGATGTCACTAAAATGGATAGTACCTGCTGCTATGTCCTGCCGAACGGGGAGCTCGCAAAGTGCGCAGCGGATGTTGAGAAGTTTCTCGACACGAATCCTGAGTACGGTGACAACTTATCGGTTGAGAGCTTCAGTTTCACTCTGCCCAGGGTTGTCGAGGAGACTGTTTCGCACAAAATGGAGGACCAATAAAAGGGCAAAAAACTGTTCAGCTGCCTGCTTGAATTATCCTACGTCATCTACCTTGAAGGTTGTCGTCTGTTTTTTGTTTGTCTGTGATGGTACTTTTTTAAGGACCAGCGTTGTTACTCTGAGAACTTTAATGCACTGAATATCTTCTTTTCTTGTGCATCAACTCCTTGAAAATTCCCGAGATGCTTATAACCTGAAGATAGATTCAGCAATAGAAATTTGTTGCATTGGCTCATGTCCACGTTCCAGTTCTTGATTGACCCATTTCTTCTGAGAAAAGTTGCAGTTTATTGAGCACCTTGGTCCAGTTACAGCACTCTCGCTTCACAAAGCAGGACAGTCTAGTCCTATATACACAGTACACTGCATGCAAGCATAAAACTATGATACTGTCCTTCGTCCCTGGAATGGTCACCCTCTTCGGAATGTACACAAACCAAAACTTTTTTCCTCACTCGATCATGCACGTCAGGAAGGGACATCCTCTTTGTCGACTTCCTTCTTCGAGTTCGCTCACAGCTTCCGCAGCGTTCCTCAACGAACTATGATCCCCTGCGCCTTTGTGTGATCTCCCCTGACTGCTGGTGGGAGATATCAATATGTTCGCGGCGGGACAAGAACATTGTCCACTTCAACGTCGCTGCGGCCGATGCCTTCAATTCTTTCATAGACGACCTCATCCTCCAAGAGCTCCCGCTACTTGACCGTCAGTTCAAGCCCTCGATCATCAAATTTTATGTAAAATCGATCGCGTATAACATTTAAAATGCATGTATCAGTGATACGCGATTAATAAATTTTGAATCATGTTGTGTTCACCTGCATAGCGCAGATGCTGGAGGAGGTGATGAGTTTGAACAGTTCCATGTTCGAGTCATCCACAGATAGCCACCAACTAAAGCGCTGCTGACGTGGATGATATGGACAGAGGCAAATCATCCCAACAGTTGGCCATGGAGGCCAAGGAGATGGCCACCGAGGGGTACACCAGGATCTAGGAGGCCAGCGGCTCCTTCCTAGCCATGAGTGAATCAACATCTGTCCTTCCGCTAAGCACAACTTAATTAGTTTCACTGATTGGGTATGCATATGCAGCAACAGTGAGTTCCATGCACTTCAGTCACCTAGCACCTGGTAGCGGGGCATCAGACCACCCGAGTCGCGCCTACCTTGCAGGTTTACTCTATCAAACCCTTTGAAATAAAAGGTGGCTTTCAATGGGGCGTGTTTGCTTCCCGAGACGCCGTGGATCGCAACCACAACATTCTCCTCTCCCGCAAACAGAACCGTGTGCCAGATTGTCGAGCATTGCGGAAGAAAAATAACTAAGTCTTTTAAGGGAAATTTGGTAGAGACTCCTCTGATTTTGGACATTCACAACAAGCAATAAAATATAAACACGAGTTATTAAGGATATAATGTAAGAAAACATAGGTACATCGTTTATGTATGTGCGCACATGATATCGTTAACAACGGCCATCGGGAAATTAATCACCATAGTTTAGGTTACAAGTTTCCACACACTCCATAACCCTTTTATGACAAAGTTGACTACGTTGGATTAAGACCAGACCTTGAAATTCACCCGTGTTGTCGCTCCCACTTGCGTGCCGCTGCTACGAAACCCGAAACACCAAGCAAATTCCTCATTGCCGCAAAGACTCGAACCACCATTACTAGTCTTCAAATGCGGATTCCATGACATTCTCCTCCTTTGACTTCACCCTAGACCAAAACATGTCCCTTGATGGCAATAGATAGTAGAGCTTCATGTCACTCTCTCCCGAACCAAATGGTCGGTGAAACATGGGTGCGTACGACCGAATCTCATCTGATCCAGCAATCTCCAAGCTTAAGACGCACTATGGAGTTCACTGGCGGAGCCTTCTGGAACTCGACACTGCGGCCAGATCCAAGAGGACAGGAAACAAACATATCTTTGTCTTGGTGCAAAAGGAACCCTAGGACCGCCTCCTTTATTCAGGTCGAGACCCCACGCTCCTGGCCATCACAGGCCGCCAGACCCTGAGAAAAGCCGGCAGATCAAAGGCGACCCTGGCCGCCACTACCGCACACCAACGAATGGTACTGTGGCGAAGAAGATCGATGGCCACGGAGCGAAGTGACGACCATGGCAGGGGCGCAGCAGCCACAACCCTTCAGCACACGGGTCCAGACTGCCGCCAGCCACCACCCACGCTGTCGTGCACCACCACCCAAGACCGCAGCTCAACCACTGCATCTCGCTGCCACGCCGGGTGCCGCACCAAGACATGCGCACCCCATCTAGTCCACCTCCCGGCGCGAAGACGAGAAACAGGAGGGCGCCATCCTCACCCTCGCCATCTTCATTGTCTAGGGTGTCGCCACCGCCACCGGCGCCACCGGCGCCCTCGGACCCCCCCCCCCCCCCCCCCCTCCTCCAGCCACATGCACGTGTGACCCAGAGGCAGAAGTTAAGCTGATTGGTTTCTTACTAAAATATGTATAGATACATGTGTTCCAAAAAAAAGGGTAAACATGTTAAAATTTGGATGACGTTATTGTCCCTCCAAGTGATCATTGATGCACCTGTTTCCGCCAAGAGTTTCCCTTCTCGTGGAGCATCTGATCATTGATCGAATCTTTTTTTTTTTGCGGACTCCTTGTTTCATTGGCCTTTCGTCCGGCACTCTTGTCTATATTTCTTCTTCTTCCTGCAACAAAATATGGCTAAATATGGAGACGTGGGTGTTGTCTTAATGTGTTTGGAAAATAAGTTCACAGTTTCACATATATTTATCATATATGACAAAAAATGGCTATATAGCCACATTATATGACTGAAAGTTCTTTATATAGCCTTGGATGGTTGGATGAAATAACAGAGGGCGTGAATGGTGTTTGTGTTTGAAAATGTTGCTTTGGAGGAAAATTGTGCCGTTTGGATGTTGTCAAAGGAGGTATTTAAGTTGTGGATCAGTGGTGATTCATATTGATGCTTTCTAGGAATTGGAAGTTGGTTGTCGTTCTTTTCCTTTTTAATTAGTTACTTGTGTGCATCCTTGAATTTCCGTTTGTTTGATCCTATCTTATCTATAGCCATATAGTGCGTCATGGATATATGGGGTACACAAATGTAAAACACACAACATTACAGAAAGATAACGAAATGTTTTTTTAGAAAGGACAACTAAATAATGAGGTTTTTATTTCATCTCATTCACATATGTATCCCTTTCATTTACTTCTTTCCTGCAGAATATAAATGATGTTTTCACAACCATTGTGAAATACATGGCATTTTAGATAGATACATGGTCTCGAAGATGCAATTTAACAACTATTCTTTACCCGCGAGCCATATACATGTCACACTCTGTTGAAGTATGATCTAAATTCAATTAAGTAGGCTAACTTCTGACGAGCGGAGCGAGGCTCATCACTGGTAGGCTTGTACAGATCATTAAAGATCTAGGTTTTTACCTCTATAGCATTTGTGCCCAATATAGTGAAGCTTTATTGGCTGGCGTCCGTGATTCTTTCCTCTTTTTGTTAGAGAGGTTTTTCCACGTTAAATCTGTGTCCCCTTGCTGTGATTTTTTTTATTCTTTCTATTTGCTTGTCGCGTTTATAACACACTCAATGAAAATTTGCCTTCTAGAATTTGTGTGATTGTTAATAAAACTCTAACTATTTTATTTTCTAGAATCCATGGGCCTAAGCCCCTGTATAGTTGAAATTTTGGGACATGACATGTCCATATATAGAACTTTTCAGTGATTGGAATTTTTGAGGATTAATTTTCTATATTTATAATGTGATAAGGCACAACTAAAATCTAGAGAATTTTAACTGTGCAGGGATTTTCATTGTTCGGAATGAATGCACGGATCCATTTGTGCTTGTAGTTCATCTTTCCCTTTTTATTCTGGTTTGAGCATCAGTTCTTTTACTTATACAGTATAGATTATTCTTTTAGTATGGGTTACAAAATTCCTCCTAACATGAATATAGTTTCTAGGATCCACATATTTTGAGGTTTACGTGAGATGTGAAACTCAATGAAAATTTTCCTTTCATAGTCAAGAAAACTCCAACTATTTTTTTAGAATCCTTTGGCGTAAGCCCCCTTGGATAGATCTTTGACTTGATGGGAATTTATCAGGACTAATTTTCCATATTTAAAGTGTGATCATCGGCATCTATGCGTTCATTCTGTTTTTGCACAACTGTATTTAAAATGTGATCTATAGGGGTCATGTTAATCGCCATCTTAATTCTGTTTTTCGCATGAAGATTTATAGGGATGGCACTACGCGCTATGATCCCTATCGGTGTGGTGCTCTTCTGGCTGTGCATGCATATCATTATACTGCTCTTTCCGAGCCTGCTTGGCGGTGCATGATGGAAGACGAGTTTGACGCTCTTCAGCGCAATCAGACATGGACACTAGTTTCTCAATCACCTAGCAATAATATTGTTGGTAATAACTAGATCTTCAAAACTAAGTTTCATCTTAATGGCTCTGTTTAAAACACAAGGCTCGGTTGCATGAGGTCTCACACAACAATATGGTATTGATTATCTTAACACTTTCGGTCCGTTTTCAAGCATGTTACTGTTCGAATTGTGCTCTCTCTTGCAATTTCTCGTGGTTAGTGCCTTTGTCAGATTGATGTGAGTAATGCTTTTCTCCTTGGTTTTCTCGACGAGAATGTCTATATGTAGCAACCTACTTGTCTCGAGGATTCTCGTCATCCACTGTAGTTCTGCAAACTTCAGCATGCTTTATATGGCCTCAAACAGTCTCCGCGTGCGTGGTACGCTCGGCTCAGCGATATGTATCAACTTGGTTTTGTCTCCTGCAAGGCTGATACTTCTCTTTTCATCTTTGATCATCAAGGTATCATTATCTATATGCTTATCTATGTTGATGACATTGTTCTCGTTGGCTCATCTGCATCTTGTACTGACTGGTTAGTTCAGACATTATCTTGTATGTTTCCTATCAAGGACCTTGATTGGCTTGACTATTTTCTTGGCACTGAGGCTACTTATAATTCTAGCACGATGCTCTTGACTGAGAATAACTATGCTCTTGATTTATTATATCGAGCTAACATGGAATTTTTTTTCGATATTACCACCATGTCCACTATTGACAAAATGTCTCGGGATCTTGGTGTCATTCTTAGTCCTGAAGATGCTTTCAAGTATAGAAGTATTGTTGGGGTTGCAATATCTCACCCTCACAAGACCCGACTTCTCATTTTTGTAGTTAATAAAGTTTGTAGTTACTTGTCGTAGCCTACTTCCAGGGGTTGCAATATCTTATCCGGGGGTTGCAATATCTCACCCTCGCAATTCATTATGAGGCAGTCAAACGGATCCTTTGGTATGTTAAGGGTACCATTTCTATGGGTCTTCGGATTTAGAGAGCTACTTCCAACGTACTTAATATCTACACTGATGTTGATTGGGCCAGTTGTTCTGATGATCATCACCCTACTGGTGGTTTTGCTATCTATCTTGGACCTAATCTCATTTCATGGAGTTCCCGCAAGCAACCCATTGTTTCTCGTTCTAGCACCAAGGCAGAATACAAGGCATTGACCAATGGCACAGTTGAGGTGATTTAGATCCAGTCTATGATGAAGGAGCTTGTTGTCCATCCGTCCAGTCCTCCTGTTTTGTAATGTGATAATCTTGGAGCCACGTACTTATCTGCCAATCCAGTTTTTGTCATGCGCATATGAAGCATATTGAGATAAATTTTCACTTCGTCCGTGAGAAGATTGCTTTGATGCTCTCCATGCTCGTTTCATTGAGTCAGGCAATCAGTTAGGTGACATTTTCATTTCAATCTCAACCGTGTATACAACCGTTTAGATTGAGGGGGTGTATTAGAGATAGAATTGGTTTAGTTGATGTAAATATTGTATATTAGGAAAAGGACGGTTTGTGAACTTTTGCTTGACGTACGTTTATTATACCTGCCTCTTGTATGTAATGAGAGTACGACAAATTTTCTTCTTACCATTGTCACTGATGAAGGGATCGTGTCTAAAACATAGTTTGAGATCGCATCATCAGATCTCTTGGACATGTATAAGTTATGGTAAAAAGCCATTACTAATCGTCGCATTGCATCATCAGTAGTACACCAGCCACTATTCCCATCACGAAGCACCCGCGCCCCGTATTTTTCTCTCGTCCTGTTTTGGAAGTAAGATGTGTTCCTATCACCCGCCTTTAGCCATTCAATGTGTGACCATTGTCGATACACCATTTCCTCTCGCTTGTATAGCTCGCTTACCTTGTGTTCAATATCCTTGATGTTTGTACTTGAGACCCCTGAAAGCGCGGCCGCGTTCACTTCGTCCAGGCTACGTTTGAGCCGCTTAATTCCGTGTGCTCCGAGCCAAAAACTCCAAACCGTGCATGGTATGTTGTAGTCGTATGTGTGTAGCTTGTAAACTCCTTTAGAAGTGTGAACTAGCCTGTTAGCCACAAGCTTTACATGTGGAAGTACGTGCATTGTGAAAAATCCTTGGTTAGTTTATAGCCGGATGAGTTCATAAGAAGATGTACAGAGTTTCCCAGGTTTTGTTATACTTTTTATCTCAAAAGAAGTTGAATCGTTTGAATTACCCTACTAGCGCAAATTAAAAGTGGACACTGATAATTGATAAGCATTAGTAGCATAGTTCCATGTGCTGTGCTGGCACTTCATTTGCTCTAGCAGCGGCAGGCGTGTAGGTACAGGGGATGGATGGATAGTGGAACAAGGACTCAACAACAGCAACAATACACCTACGAGCAAAGCGAGATATGCTGCGCAGCAGCGGCCAAAACTGTTGCATACATTATAAAAGAGCAAAAATGTGGAAGTACCCCCCTGTAATCGGTGGCAAATATACTTGTTGATGAAAGTTAATGAACCAAGCAGAATCTTTATATCGACGACTAGATAATGATGATCGCTGTTTGTCACGCCTAATTCATGATGATAGCAAGGCGTGGAACTATTCGATGCGAGTAGAGTTAATAAACGGTATGCATTCAACACATCTCGCCGCAAAAACCAAATCCGTCGTAGTATGAAAGTTGCCATATACTCCGCAATACAGTACGAAATTTGATGATCGATCGATCCAGGCTTGAACCGATCTTGTTGTGTTCTCCAACACCGCCTTCTAAAAATCAAGCGAAAAAGAAAACCCCTACACTAGAGCGCTGACCCAACGCGATCCTGGATGCTAGTAGTAGATAGATAGGAACACGAACGTGGCGGCGGGCGGTGGACCTCTAGTGGAAGCCAACGCCCCTCGCCGCCGTCGGCACCCCACCGCGCGCCGCCGCCGCGGCCCTCGCGCAGTTCTCCATGGAGGTGGATGCGCTGCCAGTGGGCGTGGCGGTGGCGATGGTGCTGAACTGGGCGTTGCCGTTGCCGTTGGCGGCGGCGCGGGAGTGCGCGGCTGCGGCCGTGGCGGCGGCGAGCGCGTCGTAGGCGTCGTCCTTGACGATGACGATCTCCTCCAGCTGGATCCGCAGGTACTCCTCGTCCTCTTCCTGCTTGGGAGCGGCACGGCGCCCGGCGACCATGGCGGCGAACCTATCCATGCCCAAACCTAAAATCTCGCTCTATTCAACTTTCCGATGAATGAATTTGGAAAATGCGGAGACCTTCCTTGCTGCGCGGCCGCACTGGACGCCACGCACGCAACACGACTTGTACTCGTGTACGGAGTAACTTGTATGGTGTACGGGCTTTGGGCTTTTTGGGCCTGGGGGATAAGAACAACACGTGCCCAGATAAGGAGAAATCCCTTGGAATTTGGTGGCAAGATTGAACTATATACACCTTTCCTCAGTTTTGATATATGAACTTGAAGATGTATCGGATTCGTCTGGACTTAGAGGCCAAGACACAATGCGTTTATGAGGACCGAGAGGCTACTACGATGACGCTATAGCGATCAATGACCCATTCAAAGGCCCGAGGTTGACGGATCTATGGATTCTTGCATTAATGTAGATATAATAATGATATACTATTTGCAATGTATTTTATGTGAAGTCTACAATTTGAGTCGTGCATTGCGCGTGCAAGATTGCCAATAGAGTTAAGATAAGAAGAAGTATTATTAGCTTTGTTATCAAGGTAGTACTAGCATTTTTGTTAAGTTGGGAAACTGCACCGGCTGCTAGCTTGGCATGCAAGACGGCAGGCCGGGTTTGGTTGGGAGAAATTTCGAGGAAGCATACGAGTGTAGGCACGGGCACTCTCCCCGTTAACTTATCTTGGCCTCTACTTCCATTCTGGGCAGGCAATGAAAGTGAGCCATGATTCTGCTAGCTATAGGTCCGTTTTCTTTGACATCTTTTTACGACATGCCTTAATCTCATCTCTCTTCACAGTTCTGTTCAAAAAATAAAAAAAATCGCTCTTCACAGTTCACTCACGCATATGGTCTTGCCCCGTCACTCCCATTGTGTCAAGACCATTATCGGTCTATTACTTTTCGGCAATCTGATCTCCAAAATCCCCGTGGAAAATCATTTGTGAGCAGCATTTTCAGATGTTCGGAATTAAGAGTAAGGACAATAGTAGAGCCAGCTGTTGACTATAAGCCATGTCCATGTCATCTAGAGTCAATCTAATAGCCAACATGTACAATAGTTAGAGGTACAAATATACTACTTTATTAATGTATGGTCCACTTTTCACTCTCACATAGTGTCTAGGAGCACATGCTGCAGCTGACTCTTAACTAAGCACCCACTCCTCTTCTCTCTCCTCTTCTCTCTCATCCAACTAAACACAAATATATTATTTTAAGTCCTATAGTCTGCTGACTGGACCTTATTGTACTTGCTCTAATGAGAAATTTCGGTTCCTATGGCCAGCTCCACTGAATCTCTCGGGCTTGGCTTCAATCTTTTAAGTAAAGACTAGTAAAATGCCCGTGCGTTGCCACGGATCACAATTCACATAACAAAAAAAATATAAAGATGATTAAAATACAAACAACATGTTGATATTGTGACATTATTTCTAATATACAGACTATCTCTATCTCACGAGACGAAGCAGTTTCCCGACGGTAGTAGGCAAGAGAGTGGAAAGATACATCAGGCTGTTGGACTATTTCATAATCCTTATCCTTTTTCCGAATTTAAGCTGGAGACTTACATTCTACATGTCAAAAGAGATCAAATATACTAAGGGATGAAAAAAGATTTTTGCATGCACTATGTATAAGTCACGAGAAGGTTAGGACTAAACGAACATATCTGGCTAGTCGCTATCAAAATCAAAAGGAGTTAGTCTGGTCGTGGTCCCAAAATTCCTTTTCATATATGGGATTTTGGTTCCACGAAAACTACAAATTATAGCGTCTAACTATTTTCATATATAAATTTAACATAAAGTTCATTAGAAATATATTTATATACAAATAGAAATTGCATTTATATATGGTTTTTGCAAGGTGAGCTCAGTAACTATAGTATGAAGAAATACAAAAATTCTCTATGCTCCAAGTACAAACAAATATTCTAATTTAAATCTCTCTCATGTGTCTTATCTAGTGGACCAAGTGATCTCTTCATCCTCTTCTCCCAAATTCCACCAGTCTCCTCCAAAACTCTCTAGCGTCGCTTCTCCCTATCCTAGCTTGATGGCACCGCCACTCTCTCCCTTCTCTACCCTCACCAACAGGTGCCTCTGCTTCCCGCTTCCTCTCCATCTTCCCAATAATGGGTATCAGTCATCATTTCTTATCTATATCTATGGTTATCGCATAAAAAATATATTTGTCACTGCTTCCATTCAAAACTTTGTGTACATTTGGATCACAACTCTTCTTGATAAAATTCAAGTAGCAATCTAAAGATGCTACAATATATTTAGAATCTACAACTTTTCAACATATTTAGTCTTAAGCTACCACCAAGGGCCATCAGCACGTACACTTTTGATTCGCTAAAATAAACAGAACCAATACATCAGTTAGAAATTTAGCAAAGTAATTACAAATAATATTTTTCCAATAGGAAGTTTATATGGTCAGTTCATGTCCATTTCATATTTTCGAGTTCCAATCTTACTGTTCCTTGACAATATTCCTTCACTTGTATAGCTTCTAACTCTTTCTAACGTAAATTATATTTCTTCTTACAACCGAGTCCTCAATTTATGACCAAATCCGTGCTCAGAATACTCATTTGGTCCCTATGACTACTTGATGATACAGAACAAGCTAATAGGCAGTTTAGAAATCAAATTAAGATATTCAGTTCATGCACTACTGATTGCCAAATCAAGAGGTCAAGATAAACCATTCTATAAGACCTATTAGCTACACCAGATGTCACGGAGTCCAATCCAATGCTCTTCCCACACATGGATTGCAAATAAAGATAATTATTGAGTTACTGGTGCAATGAAATAAAACTTTTCAGCAGATTCGTGTTTATTTTGTTCACCCTTGATAGATATCAAGTAAGTTACTCCCTCCGTCCTAAAAAGGATGTTGCAAGTTTATCTAAATTTGGATGTACCTAGACACTATTTAGTACATATGGATACATCCAAGTTTAATAAATGTGCAATATCTTTTTTTGGGACAAAGGGAGTATTACTGTGGAGCTGCTAATGAAAGATCTCATCCTTAGATGAAAGAGTGGTATTTCAGTATTGGTCGTTGTGTGCCACCACCTCCCATCTATCCTACACATTCGGTCAAGGTTGTCACTGTGAATCTATAGTCAAGATGCAAGGGGGGGGGGGGACCTTACAGTCTAGATGTTCGTACTCCGCATCTTCATGGAGAATTAATTTTCACCAGGTCCATGTCGGAGACAGTGGGCAGTCGTCACACCATTCGTGCAGTTCGCTACTTATGCGACAAGTAGTCATCAAACAATGCTTAAAATTTAAAATTATCTCAACAGAAGAAATACCATTAAATATTTTCTATTTCATAATTGTCACCCTTTAGCAAAAAAAGGCAGCATAGTAATTAATTGTCTGTGCCTTGCAACGGGGTATAAAAATCTACTCTCTCCATTTCAAAATATAGACACTAAAAGATGTCCAGATACATTCGCTTTACAAAAGCTAAAGCATCTTATATTTTGAAACGAAGGGAGTAATGGTCCCTACACATTAAAAGATGCCTAGATACATTTGCTTCACAAAAGCTAAAACATCTTATATTTTGAAACAGAGGGAGTAATGGTTCCGCATTGATCGTGTCAAACAAGATACCTAGCTAAATGTCTGTGCATTGCTACAGAATATCATTAAATATGCGCACACACCAATCAAACAATTATCCCAATTTATCCTATGAACACTTTTCTCCATAATCCAACAACAAGAATAACAATGCACAACAATTTGATCACCAAAAACTAAACACAAAGCCACAGGTTGCTTGCGACTACGAACAATGTTTTTCTACAAACAACACCGGTGTAACAAACAACAATGCTAGAATTGCTAACTGCCAAAGGAACAAAAAGAAGTGGATTGGTCGCAAAGGTGGATAAATCTACACTTTTTATTCATGTCTTGCAATACATCAGATGATTATCCCGTTGCTGGGAGCGGCGTTATAGAGGGGCCGACCTCGCCAAATCCTGCGCAGCAACGTAGGCCGGACTCCTGCACATGTATGATGCTGTATTGACTAATGCACGGTTCCTTTTGACAAAATATCAATGTTCTTGTTAAAAAAGAATTAATCCCTTCATAATATTTGTACTCCGTACTTAAGCGGTACGTGATAAACTGATAATTCACATGTAATACAAAATATATATAATCTTTCAAACTGTTACAAATCAACCCCGAATTAAATGAATTAAAAACTACAATCCAGAATCATAAACAAAGATTTGAGTGATCATCTTTCAGTAAACACTATTTATTTCCTGATGCACATTTTTAGGCTGATAGCACGTTCATATAGACAAATATGATCATGAAGCGACTCATTTCTAAAAGAAAATGTGTAATTGCTTTTGGTTGAACCATCATTTACATGCACTAAGATGCTCTAAGATCTTGCTACATGAAAGAAGCTTTATGTACTCCAAGAACATCAGC
Source organism: Avena sativa (assembly GCA_916181665.1). Lineage (NCBI taxonomy): Eukaryota > Viridiplantae > Streptophyta > Magnoliopsida > Poales > Poaceae > Avena > Avena sativa. The sequence continues at coordinate 448,677,526 of OV702296.1, read as the reverse complement.
AGTAACGCAAAGAATTGGAAAATGGCATGCGCAAAGAAGTTACTGTCATCACCAAATATGACACCGGACAACTAAGTTTACCAAACTGTTGGTTGTAGGTAGACCTGTACAAGATTCATTAACCAAAAGGTAGCTTGTGAGAGATGTTGTTGCATGCTATGCTACTACAACTATCCCGGAGTAGAAACATTCAGTATACCAATACAAATTTCAGTAGATCAACAAAATTTCAGTATACTCTAGAGTGCTCCAAATGAAACAATTTGCAGTAACTACTAAGATAGCATCACCTGAATAACAGTTCCTACAAAGTAGTCCAATATCATCAAATTGAATATATGTTCATGACAATCTGTCTAACACTAATAGGAGTAATTAAAAGGGCCACTTGTATTCTATTCATGACAGACTAACCTTTAATGTGCCAAATAAACAACCATGGAGCAGAATGTTGAGGTCAACGGTGTTGTACCTGTAAAGAAAAGGAACGTTTTCTATTTCTGGATGTTAATGAGTACAAGTGAGGATTATAGTCATGGAGTACAAGTATCATGTGAGATTAGTAACAACAGAATCTCATGTTACCAGGGAAACCAAATGATACTGTACTAATGAAAAGGTAAAATAATGATCAACGTGTAGATGATCAAATGGTAATGTACTCCATGTTAGACCACTGTGTATTCTGGTTACTCCATGGTTTAGAGTACAATAAACTGAAAAATATGCTAAACACTTCTCCTAAACCCGTAACCGAAATTTTTATATTTAAGCAAACACTAAATTTAGAAGCAATACTGTACTGGATCATTTAGAAGGAAGCAACTTGGGCCCTGCCGAAGGACCAGTTCTCCATCTAGAAGTACTAATTTGTGCATTGAAGGTACGATACAGTACTAACTTGCTCGCGCAGCTTCTCACAAAAAATGGAGCTACTCACATCTGGAAGTCATGACACAGTGGGAAAAGCAATCAGAAAACATGGTTGTTTATTTCCACCTCAGTTCATCTACTCCTAGATTTTAAGCTGTTATCCAAACATGCAAATAATTATGCTTGTAGAAATTCAGGACCCAATTCTAATTAAGTTTAGTTGGATGCATGGACTGTTCCTCGCTGAACTGTGCAATGTTGAACTGAACAGAGCTAGACTCCAGTATTGGTTTCACAACCTAAAAAAGATATTATTATTCATCAACATTTAAGATTGAACAAAGATAAATATAATCATATAACTTGGATCAACAAATATTTATGGCTATTATAAAAAAAGATAAGGTACACAAATACACACAATCACAAGTGGCTGGGTGCTATGCACTTGGTGGGGGCACATATCTCATGACTTAAAAAGGGTGCTGACATAAGTAATATGAGCCTATCTTCATCACAGACTTAACATGGGTCGTGGCAAATATAAGTGGATTTTTTATAGAGAAAAAGAAACCAGGTGCTTGCAGGTGGTGCATCAGGATATGAAAAAGCTCAACACGAATCAAGTATTCTTCTAAGTAGAATCATCACAGTGCATCAGATCTCGGCGCTAGATACCATGATTAACAACATAATAACTAATAATAATTTTCAAACGCATATGTATTGGATACCCGTGATTAAGAACATAATATTACGTTTCAGGAAAAGGAAAAAAAATAGAGAAGCTGGCGTTAATGTCTTGTTAAACCTGAGTCAGTAGGATGAACACCTGAGCATTTCATTCTTCTGGATGTGGTTCTATACTTGTTCTATTACCTATTACTAAAGTATGAAGAACCAACTACATACGCACAAATTTTAATGCAATCGCCATTAAAGCACAGTACGTGCAAAAGAATGGACATACTATGTTCTTGAAGAGTAAATAACTTGTTTGCATTCTAGAAAAGAATACTTCTTGCAAAAGATAGTGTTCACCGAACTGCTTGCGGTTATGCTCCAAGAATGTGGTTCATTCTCAATGTTAACACAGTAAAATTCTTTGTTTAAAAAACACAATAAAATTCTTAAATCAAAGTCATGATTATTGCTTCATATCAGATCAAACAACACAAACACTTATATGATATAGATGTTGGGTCTGCAGCATAGAAAACAAAAATTTTCCTACGGTGTGAACTACACGCCAAGATCTATCTATTAGGTACAAAGCAACGGGTGGAAACGAGAACTTACCCTCGTAGACAACGAGCTTTGTTAACGAGTAGGAACTCGTGGTTGATGTAGTCGTACACTTGCCGATCTCAAGATCGTGATGAAGTCCAGCAGGTCCGGCTCCAGCACGTCCAACAGATCCAGCTCCAGCACCATCAAGTCTAGCACCGCAAAGCAGCGGTGCATCCGTGATCGCACACACGTCCGGTACCCCGACAACCTCCGTCCCTCGCTCCAGCAAAGCAGCGGAAGCAGCAACTCCTTTCCAGATAAATCCACCGGGAACATGTATCTCGCTAATCCGAGACCATGGGGAAATAATACTAGAGGGGGAGAGAGATCCTTCACAAGGAGGTGTGTGTGAGAAGTGAGGAGGGGGTGGCCTTTTATAGGAGGAGGGGGGTGCCCCTCCTTCATGGCCGGCGCATGGAGGAGGTGAACCTCCTCCATTCATGTGGTGGTAACTCCCTCCATGTAAATTTGCCCCTTCACATTCTCTTTTAAAGTCTCCACTTTAAATGCATTAAATTTCTCCAAATTTAATGCTCTCTCATTTAATAAAACTCTTTTATTAATTTTATTCAGAATTTTGTTAATTACTTTAATTAACAAACATTCACATAAAACCCCCTGCAACATTTCAATATTACATGCAGAACCAATTTCAGCAATTTCACCCGAAACAATTTCGGTATCTATTGAAATAATTCCAGCGCTTTCTTAAATCTTTATCTGAAACATATTTGCTCCAAATGGTGTCGGTATCCCTTAAGTGTGTCACCCTACGGTTCGCGAATAATGCAGACATGATCGAGACCCCTCTCCGATCAATAATTAGCAGCGGGACCTGGAGATCCATACTGACTCCTACACATTCAACGATGACTTCTGTGATCGTGAGAACCTTTAACGCTAGTAACTAAATCCCTTTGTCCCGCGATATATTACATGTCCGAGATTCGATCATTGGTATCTCCATACCTATTTTGATCTCGTTACCGACATGCACTCTTTTCTCGTTCCCGTGATATAACATTCTAGTGATCACATCACTTGCTTGCAAGCTATTTCAATGTGATATCACCGAGAGGGCCCAGAGTATATCTATCCGTCATCGGGATTGACAAATTCCACACTTGATCCATGAGCCTCAACATAACACCTTCGTAGCACTGAACCCACCTTTATAGTCACCCTGTTACGGTGTGACGTTTGATGTTATCAAGATACTCTTCCGGTGTTAGCAATTAACACGATCTCATGGTCTAAGGATAAAGATTACTTCGTATGATGTTATAGCAATATAAACATAATGACTTTGATCGTAATGCTATACTTCGGATGAATGTTCATCACATCATTCCACCAATGGTGTGACCTTGTTATTAACAACATCCAATGTCCATGATCAGGAAACCTTGATCATCTTGTTAATCAACAAGCTAGTCTATAAGAGAGGCATAACTAGGAACCCTTTTTGTTTATTAAACACACATGTATTGATGTTTCCGATCAATACAATTCTAGCATGTAAAATAAACATTTATCATAAACATGGAATAAGATAATAACCACTTTATTATTGCCTCTCGGGCATATTCCCTTCAGTCTCCCACTTGCACTAGAGTCAATAATCTAGTTTGAAAAACTTTCCGTATTGAACACCTATGGTTTTCTGGTGTTGCATATACGCTATTGCTAGTGGTTAACATAATCTCTGAATCTGACAGTTTCAGGTCCGTATATGTATTTGCATGTCTCTGCGTCTCTACGCATCACTCATTCTCAAATGAGATGGCATTGTATAGATTTGGTCCTTTGGTGAGACCTTAGGTCGTTCAGCTCAAAATATGTTGATATTATTGTCACACAATATATCTTCATAGTATTAGCCTACTTTGAACCACACCTAGTTTGATAACAAACTACTTAACATAAATGCCCTCCTTTGCTACTACTATAGCAGTCATATACTTAGCCTTTTGTTGTAGTATCCGTCACAATGTCTCAACTTTGGAACTCATCCAAATCCATCATGGAACATCCTTTCCATTACATTGTGCCACCCATAGTCTAAATTAAGATAAATTTAATTTGTATCTTGTGACAAAACTAGTATCAATGTAACACTTTATAATGAACTACCTTTAACTATTTGTCACTTATACATTATATATTCTTAGTTCTCCCAAAGCTCATAAGAATATCTTTACTATTGTCCAATGATCATCTTATGAATCATTCGGGTATATGCTCATAACATTTAGAGCATAGGACATTCTGGATATATACATATCATGGTATAATCGATCAAAATCTTCGTGTGATTTTACTCACCAAGTGTTGAAACACTTGAATCTTGATACAATCCTTTCCATGCAGCAAGAACCTTTCTTGTTGTTTCCATATTGAACCCTTTCAATATATCATATATGTATGTCTGGCACAACCATATTAGTGCCTTAATCTATCCATATAGATATTGATGCCTAATATTCCGGGTTTGCCCAAGTCTTTCATCGAAATCTTATTTTAATGAAATTCTTAACTTGTGTCAATTCAAGATACATCATTTCCAATCAACAATATGTACTCTACATAATGTATTAGAAATATGTCTCAGCGCTCCCACTTAATTTCTTGCAAATGCAAGCATCTTCATCATCTCCGATGAATTTAAACTCTTTTAACAGTTTCATCATGGTGAAGATTCCAACTCCGCTATGCTTTCAACTGTTGAAGTTTACATGTCCTTTTAGCACCCTTTGAATTAACAAAACCCTTCGGACCATGTCATGTACATGTCCTAGGTTACCGTTCTATTAGAAGAACCTTGTTTTGTTTATTCAACTACCAATTACCAAATTATATGTAGTGGTTGCTACATTAATCCGTCAAGACTATATATCGCTATGAAAGATCATATCTTGTCATAGTCAACTCCTTGAACATTGCCGTAAACTTCTTTCCGACATGTCGACTATTTAATAGATGTCAAACATCCATGTCTATTTCTTTATAGATCCAAACACGACCGATAGGCTTCACGCCTTTCCGGAGGGTCTTCGAAGTTCAGAAACTGGTTTTCTCGTGTATGGATACTATCACGGATTCTATGACTTCTAGTCATTTTATGGAGTCACGGCCCATCATCGCTTCTTTGCATGTAGTCGGTTCATCATTGTCAAAACAATAACGACTTGCTTATCAAATCTTACTATTTGATTCTTACCGACCCACACGGTTCTATAGGAACTCTAACCTTCGAGATCACACCTTTTGTAATCACGAGAGCCATGAGCATTGTGGCCGCCACCGGGACACTTTCCGGCGCTGCGCTACTTAGCACATATAGCTAAGGTTCAACAACCTTATCAAAGTTCTTTTGTCCTCCCACTTAACTTTTCACGAAAAAATCCTTTTCAAGAAACTTGACGTTCCAAGTAACAAACTCTTTTGTTCTCGGTGTTATGGAGAAATTCCCAACAAATTCTTTGGGATAACCTACAAAGACGTGCTTATCTGACTTTGGTTGTAAACATTTTACTTATGCATATAATACCAAAATTTAAGAAAATACAATTCGGGTTTTATCCCAAACCATAACTCATATGGTGTCATTTCAGTGGATTACGATGGTGCTCTTTTCAGTGTAAAAGCGGTAGTCTCTAAAGCTTCAATCCTTAAAACATAATGGCAGTTTTATAAATGACACCTTTGATCTTACCATGTATAACATGGTTTGATTTCATCTCTTGAATATGCCATACTCCTATGGTTTATCGGGAAACATAAATCATGGAACAATTCCTCAATTCTTAGGTGTTTTTTCTAAACATGTAACTCAAAATATCTTCCTTTATGATCGAATCATAAACTCTTTATTTTCTTGTTACAATGATTTTCAACTTCATCTTGAAAGTCTTTGAACAACTTTCAAATGTTTCATACTTCCTCCTTATTAAGTAAATATACAGATATATTCACTCAAATTTTCGGAGAAAACTTATGAAGCAAAAAGATCCATCGCATATAGCTACACATAATGGACTATGCACATCAGCATGCACAATTTTCAATAAGCTAGTCATCCGTTCCTCTGTGGCCTATGGACGGAGTTTCAATTATCTCGAGGAAAGTCTCACATGCGTCAATTGATCAAAATCAAAGACTCCAAAAATCCATCAACATGGAGTTTCTTCATGTTTTCTTTTCAATATAATTTAAACAGCGATGTCACTTCATAAGTGATCTTTCAATCATTTGTATTGCGACATTTTAGCAATAGTGTTTATGGATGTGATTTCTCCAACTAGACTTGTAAAAGTTCATCCATCCTTTATGGAATACGGTAATTATTTGAACAGCCATTTTTCTCATAATACCGGAACAAAATAACAATTATTTAAACAAATCTTGAAGGCTTGGTTTGATGACAACGAAAAACACAATAACACTTTATTTGTTTTCGATGAACATCATCACTCATTCTCTTGGTAGTTACTTAGGCCATTGTAGTTCATGAATTGCGTTGTCCTGTATGACACTTCATACCAAGCAATTCGGTATCCAATACCGGTATCCAATACCTAAGAACCACATTATTTAACAAGCAAGGAATATAGCCATAACATGTATATCTTCTATATACCTAAGTTGGACATCTCTAACCTTTTAATTTCTACCAAATATTTTATAGATTCTCTTTCAGCAATTCCTTTCCTTTTAAAAGAATCTATCAACATCAATAGTGGTGTCATCAACATGACACATGGTACAAAACGTATATAGTCAAATACTAATACCTTTGGACTTGCACTTTGAAGTGGATCACCATCATCAAATGTTTGGTGTTCTTTTAAAAATCCATTCTTTAGTAATCTATTAGTGTAGTAAACATTTTACTTACATCTTCTATTCATCCTTATCATGACAACTTTCATGATCAAGCTACTATAGCCTATAAGGAAGAATCGCGAGTATAATATCAGTTCCCAAAACCTTTTTGGTAGATTCGGATGCCTAGCATCTCCATCCTTCACAAATTCTCATACAATATGAGAACATGTATTTTGCTAAATTATACTCTATCATAATGCAACCAAAAACATTGTTTCAGATATCACAATATCTTTCACACATGATGGTTTATGAAACAATTTTTAGCTCCAATATAATCTTGATATTAAAACAACTTTTGAATATCAATAATCATGGAGGCAAACATGATACTTTAGATACTAACATTGGAATTCTTACTCTTGATTTAATACTACTTATTAAACTTCATGGAGTAAATAGAGTTTGCTGAAAGTTTGCAATAGGACTTATAAATTTTAAATTGACATTCAAAACAATACGATACCAGTTCATAAAGTAAATATCCAGAATTCTGTAGTTCTATTATCTCAAATAAAAAACTAAGCATAAGGTCGTGAACAGATGCGAATGACTATAACAAATTATGCAAATTCACTTCGATTTAGTTTATGACAAATTGAGTTCGACTAATCCAAATTAGAAATGAACTCCCACTCAAAAATGACATCCCTTGTGCCTTTTTGGTGATTACATGAACCAAATCCACTACACCAAGTCTGATCATCACGTGAGTCAGTGTAGCTTCAAAGGCGAGCATCAATATGGTCATCACATCAACTATATGACTCATGCTTAACCTTTCGGTCCGTGTTCCGAGGCCATGTCTGTACATGCTAGGCTCGCCAAGTAAGAACCTTAGTATTCGCGTGTGTAAAACTGTCTTACACCCGTTGCATGAAAGCGTAGAGTTGAGAACACCCGATCATCACGTGATGTCTCGAAAACACGATTCATAGAACGGTGTATACTTAAGGAAGAACACATTTTATCTTGATATTTAAATGAGGGATCATCTTACAATGCTACAGAAAGCGTCAAACTAGCAGTATAAGATGCTAACATATAATGTGTAAAGTGATATGATATGGTCCATGCATTTGATCTCTATCACTTGCATCGTGGTATGATCTATATCATTCCTTTGTGTGTAAGGCCAAGGTCTATGGAACTTACACGTTGAGTGTGTTGTAAGAGTATCTATCATACATCTACTTACAACAATACCATATCAATATACTAGCCCAGCAACGATCTAAACTAGACGCCTCTAATTTATCAATTGCAAGTTTTACGTGGCTTAGGGCTTTCGGAGATAGAACCCTTCTTACCTACGAACATGAACCACAACGAGGATAACCAAGTTATTAGCAACTCGTTGTAAATCAGATATTGACTATAGTAGGAGAGACAGACACCCGCCAGCCACTTATACAAAACAAGTTGCATGTCAGTCGTGGAACCGGTGTCATGTACGATGACATGTAAGGTTGGTCCGGGCCGCTTTATCCCACTATGCCACCAATATCCAAAGTACATAGAAGATGCAATAACATGATCATCATCGCCCACATATAAACATATGTGTACTATCCGTGCAAAGCACCTACGCATAGATCAGGCTCTAATATCACTGTTGGGTCCACAACATAGAAAACAAAAAAAATTCCTACGGTGTGAACTACACGCCAAGATCTATCTACTAGGTACAAAACAACGGGTGGAAACGAGAACTTACCCTCATAGACAACGAGCTTTGTTAACGAGTAGGAACTCGTGGTTGATGTAGTCGTACACTTGCCGATCTCAAGATCGTGATGAAGTCCAGCAGGTCCGGCTCCAACACGTCCATCAGATCCAGCTCCAGCACCACCAAGTCTAGCACCGCAAAGCAGCGGTGCATCCGTAATCGCACACGCGTCCGGTACCCCGACAACCTTCGTCCCTCGCTCCAGCAAAGCAGCGAAAGCAGCAACTCCTTTCCAGATAAAGCCACCGGGAACATGTATCTCGCTAATCCGAGACCATGGGGAAATAATACTAGAGGGGGAGAGAGATCCTTCACAAGGAGGTGTGTGTGAGAAGTGAGGAGGGGGTGGCCTTTTATAGGAGGAGGGGGGTGCCCCTCCTTCATGGCCGGCGCATGGAGGAGGTCACCTCCTCCATTTATGTGGTGGTAACTCCCTCCACATAAATTTGCCCCTTCACATTCTCTTTTAAAGTCTTCACTTTAAATGCATTAAATTTCTCCAAATTTAATGCTCTCTCATTTAATAAAACTCTTTTATTAATTTTATTCAGAATTTTGTTCATTACTTTAATTAACAAACATTCACATAAAACCCCCTGCAACATTTCAATATTACATGCAAAACCAATTTCAGCAATTTCACCCAAAACAGTTTCGGTGTCTATTGAAATAATTCTAGCGCTTTCTTAAATCTTTATCTGAAACATATTTGCTCCAAATGGTGTCGGTATCCCTTAAGTGTGTCATCCTACGGTTCACGAATAATGCAGACATGATCGAGACCCCTCTCCGATCAATAATCAGCAGCGGGACCTGAAGATCCATACTGACTCCTACACATTCAACGATGACTTCTGTGATCGTGAGAACCTTTAACGCTAGTAACTAAATCCCTTTGTCCCGCGATATATTACATGTCCGAGATTCGATCAGTGGTATCTCCATACCTAGTTTGATCTCGTTACCGACATGCACTCTTTTCTCGTTCCCGTGATATAACATTCTAGTGATCACATCACTTGCTTGCAAGCTATTTCAATGTGATATCACTGAGAGGGCTTAGAGTATATCTATCCGTCATCGGGATTGACAAATTCCACTCTTGATCCATGAGCCTCAACATAACACCTTCGTAGCACTGAACCCACCTTTATAGTCACCCTGTTACGGTGTGATATTTGATGTTATCAAGATACTCTTCCGGTGTTAGCAATTAACATGATCTCATGGTCTAAGGATAAAGATTACTTCGTATGATGTTATAGCAATATAAACATAATGACTTTGATCGTAATGCTATACTTCGGATGAATGTTCATCACATCATTCCACCAATGGTGTGACCTTGTTATTAACAACATCCAATGTCCATGATCAGGAAACCTTGATCATCTTGTTAATCAACAAGCTAGTCTATAAGAGAGGCATAACTAGGAACCCTTTTTGTTTATTAAACACACATGTATTGATGTTTCCGATCAATACAATTCTAGCATATAAAATAAACATTTATCATAAACATGGAATAAGATAATAACCACTTTATTATTGCCTCTCGGGCATATTCCCTTCAATAGAATGGAATGGGAATAGGAGCTGATGCAAAGCTCACTTATTTGTCTTGATGCTTCCAGATGTCTCTGCCCTCCTTTCACCTTCCTACCGAACTCCCTTCTCCTTCCCTTGCTCTACTGAATTTCAAAAACCCTCATTTCCATGAAATATAAATTGCAGGAGAGTTCAGTACAATGAAAAAACAGTACGCTCAAAATTTCGCAACGAACACAAATCTTTGTGTCTCCAACTCCATTCTATGTCCATGGATCCAGTTCCAGCTAATCCTTACTACACAAGCGACCAAGCAGCAGCGCCATGTGACACCTTCTAGCCGGCCGCCGACTTACCCATAGAGGCGCATACGGCACTACGGCAGCTCTACGGCAAGATGGTGAACGACACTACGACAGCTCTACAGCAATATGGTGAATGGGAGGACTACTGAAATAGGACCCCGACAAGGTTTCCTCCTCTGGTTCCCCTCCTCTCGTTACTTGATTAGATCGTATTGTCATCAGGCATCAGTTATGCGCAGCAGCAGCATGCTCAGCTCCATAACTGCAAGAAAAAGGTTGAAAATCGATGACCAATTTATTGGAATCTAGGATATAAACAAAGATATATGAAAACAATAAGGCTAATGAGAATTTAGCTGAATCCAACCAACCATCGTGATTCCAAACGAAGTCAGGTATAAATACTATGCAAAAATAATCCCTTGGTAATCAATTTTCCTTCATAGCTACTATATGCTAAACTTCTCATGTAAACTTTCTTGTTCTGACGGAAGTAGAATAAACTTCACATGTAAACTTTCACCTCCTGCTACATCCATTCCGTGCTTCACACCACAAGAAACAAGTTTCAAAGTTTACCCATGTATCCAAATTATATAGGAAAAATTATTGAGAGGACACTGGATAGGAAATTTAAGTATAAGTTTGCCTTGAATTGAGTTACCTAGTTCCTAGCACCTAATTAACATCAGCAGACAAGCGATCGGTGAGGAATGATCCATGGGTATAATGCAAATCAGCAATAATCATAGTTTGCTAATAAGTTGAAATCTTATAAGATATTTAAAGAATACCTGATTTATCACGCTGCCAAATCTATTTTTTATGTCTAGTAGAGATTCTCTAGACCCCTCTGCACTGTAGTTGGGAACTGCAGAAATGTTGAAGTATACCCTCTAGAAGCAGGATCAAAAAATACAATAGCAAGATACCGCATTGTTTGAACTACCCTGCAGTAAGAGAAAAAATTAGACTCCAATAGTTGCTGGAAATTGAAAGGTGAAAACTGACAGCCTAAATCATCATTTTCTACCTTGGTATCAATTACCTGAAAAATAAACAATGAAGTGAAGTCAATTAGCCACAATACCTTTTACGGTAAAAGGAGTGAAACTTTTATTTTACAAAGATAGCCTAATGAAAATGGAATCTGAATGAGAAAACAATAGATTTAAAATATAACTACCAAATCTAACCAAGAAAAGATTATACACCCTATTAGGCATGAATTTGAGAAATTTAGGATGTTGTTGTGGGGAAAGTAGAATCTAGGCATCATGCCTTTCGTGTGTAACAGAACTGATAACTGAGTGTTCTTAGAAGAAACAAAAACTGATTTTGTTAGCCATAGGGTATCATGTAGAAACATCTGATACAATGGGATTGAGAATATAACAGGAAATTGTAGGAGATGGGGTACTTTCCTGCGTGGTAGGGCAAGGAGTGACTGCCCAATGTGGCACCAATCCATGGTAGTACAGATCCTCCCCACTGCATCAAAAAAAGAATTGATTAATTGATTGGGGGTAAAACGTGATACTGGATTGCAGCGTGGTCCGAAATTGGGAGCTGAAGAGAGATTCAATCCGTTTGATCGGAGCGGGCAGGGATCACGATCTTGAGGACACTGCGATGCCTGCTGGACACAGTTTCGTTGGCGAAGAAATCCGAGGAGATTGCCCTATCCAGTAGAGCTAACCGCAACGCGTCGTTAAGAACCGCAGGGGGCTCGCCGGGCGGGAGCGACGCGCCCATGGCAGGTTCACGGCCATTCGTCCACTCCCCTTCCACGAGGTCGACCTCCATCGGCTTGGGGGCGGTCGCTGAAGCGATGACTGCGGAGAAAATAATGGTGATAATATTGATTTGATCGTTGACTGAGCTAACTCACCAAAAAATACCTCTTTTTTGTGTGTTGGGGTGGAGGGGTTGTGGAACGAGCGGGACGAAGGAAGCTAGCGTGCGTAGAAAACGGAACCACTGTTTTCTTACATGATTGGGAGGGTAAAATGGTCTTATTTAAAAAGTGTTGATGAAACCAGCGACCGAAGGAAACAGAGGAAATTCGTTCTTTTTAAGTAGTAGAGATTTGCCGAGTTTAATTGGGTATTGTTTTACACAAGCGGGGAAACTGCAGGCTGCTGCTGGCTTGGCGGACTCGGTTGGTTGGTTGCGAGAAATTTCGCCGAAGCAACATATATAGCATCCATGTGTAGGCATGGGCGTTGTCCCATTAGCTCAGCTTGGCCTTTATTTCCGTTCTCGGCAATGAAAGTGAGTCATGAGTCTCCACTAACGTGTTCGCCCTTTTTCTTTCACATCGTTCCACGATAAGCCTGAAGCCAGCCAATCCGGTACCACCGCCGCTCCGTACCAACTGGGACTAAAGGCCCTTACAAACTAGGATTGTAGGCCCGTTTTTCACTCGTGGATCCAACATGGAGCAAACATAAACCTATTATAGATTATGGATAAATTATTTTCCGATGTCTACAATATTTTAATTTCTGATTTTAGCCTTTGATATTTGTTTTGCTATCTTTTTGTGAGCATGGAAAGGTCGACCCAGAGCACGGGGTTACAATTACACAACGGACCCTTAGAAAGAAAGAAAATAAAGCAAGTCCTCTACTTTTACACGTAGCACCCCACAAAAACTTTGGAAAACGTGACCGAGTCTGTGCTCGTCGCTTTGCTCATCGTCGATGGGAGAAGGCCTCTAGATGCGGCTACTATTCCCTCCGCCAGGGAGTATGCCACTTGGCGGGGGGGAGGGGAGGGGGGACATTGGCGCACGTTGCCACGTTGAAGTCGCTAGAGATGCTCCAGTGAAGGAGGACAAACAAGCTCGAACAGCCTACTGGTACAAGCACAGCAGGGCCACCCTTGTGGCCAGAGATAGCAGCGGCAGAACTCCACCGTCGCTTGGAAGTTGTTGCCGAGATTGCATGCTCCACCGATCCCATGTGTCTTCTTAGTCCGACCATAGCCACAGCTCCACCGACCACCACTCCCTCTCCACCGAGGCCGACGAAGGGGAGAAGCAGAGTCGAGAAACTGTGAAGAAGAAGACGATGCCACTTATTAAAAGGGAAGCTCACCTCGAGGGGGGAAATGCCCTCCACCTCGGACGCCCAATGATTCCCTCTGTCGGCGATTGCTCGAACAACCTCCGCTCCTCTCTACAACTGACACAACTTCCTCCACCGAACTCTCTTCCCTCGCCTCCACGGCCGACTGGATCGAGAGAAATGAGAAGAAGGAAGCAGCACACCAAGGCCTTTATTGCGGAGATCCCAGTCGTGGACAAGCACACCGTCTGCTCCGACCACCGGAGCACGACGGTCCCGCTGAACAACCTCCGGAAGCGTCAGTCCCGACAAAAAAGCATCGGTGCCCTACTCCAAACTACATGCGGACCGCCAAAAACCCTAGATATACTCCTAACTACAACTCCAGCGCCTCCCCTTCGCCATCTCCGGGCGGCAAAGCCGCCGGAGAGGGCTCGGGATTGGCCCGTTCTTCGGTGGTTGACTCTCAGGCGCAGGAGAGGGGAGGAAGGAGAGGAGCCGTTGTAAAGATGGGATCCCGACACGGCCGATAGAGACGAAGTTCTGTTTTGCTATCTAGAAAAACCTTTGATTCGCACTAACTTGTATCAATTTTTTGTGTGGCGCTCACAGTATAGCTGAGTAGAATCTTGGAAAGGCATTGTAGTTATGGTTTAGTAGACGAGTACATGTTCTGGCATTGTCCCCATTAACTTCTCTTGGCTTTTACTTGTATTCTCGGCGATGAAACTGGGCCATGATTCTCGTACCTGTTTTCTTTACTATGCGTCCTTTTTCTTTGTTATTAGTGTCATATATCCGTGAAACTTTATGGCAATGATATACTCCCTTCGTTCGAAAATATAAGATGTTATAGCTTTGTGAAATGAATGCTATTTTACAAAGCTAAAACATATTATATTTTGAACAGAAGGAGTACTAGCTATCAATGAGCCATTCAAAAGCCTGAGGTCGGCAGATCTATGGATTCTTCCATTAGTACGTGTTGATATATTATAATGATTTACGTATTTGCAACAAGTAGCTGAGACACCGCATCGAGTGTGCAAGATTATTAATAGTCCTCCGTTTGATCTAAATTAATACTCCCTCCGTCTCAAAATAAGTGATATAGGTTTGTCTAGATTCAGATGTATCTAGACACGTTTTAGTATATAGGTACATGCGAATCTAGACAAACTCAAATCACTTATTTTGGGACGGAGGGAGTACTAACCTCGGATTTGTATAGAATCGAATTTATGTAGCACTAAAAGATGATTAGATGCATTTGAATCTTGACAAGTACTCAATTGACAAGTACTTCCTCCGTTTTAAAATATAAGATGTTTTAGCTTTGTGAAGAGAGTATATCTAGAGCGTTTGTAGTGTCTAGGTTCATTTAGATTTAGAGTGAACCTAGATACTAAAAGGGGTGTAGATACATTTTCTTCACAAAGCTAAAACATCTTATATTTTAGAACGGAGGGAGTAGTAGAGTTATTTTAACAAGCAGTGTATCGGCTTTGTTAATAAGCTAGCAATTTATTGAAGTTGATAAACTGCACCGGCCGGCTGCTAGCTTGGCACACAGCAGGCCGGATTTGGTTGCGAGAAATTTCGAGGAAGCAATGCAGCTTCCATATAAGTGTAGGCAGTGCCCATGAACTTATCTTGGCCATTCTTGGCACTCGGCAGGCAATGAAAATGAGCCATGACTCTCCGTATGTCCTTTTTCTTTGGCCTGCCCGGTCACTTGTCTGTCAACTCTATATATATACTACCCCGTTTTAAAATATAAGATGTTTTATCTTTGTGAAAGAAGTGTATCTAGATCTTTTTTAACATACAAGTTTATTTAGCTTTAAAGTGAACATACATACTAAAAAGAGTTTAGATACATTCTTTTTATAAAGCTAAAATATCTTATTTTTTGAAACAGAGGGAGTACGTATTTGCAACCACGCTGTTATTGTACTGATGAACTAGTAGTAGAAGAGAACGTACACTGTGGTCGGTCACGGCATTGACCAGTCCTCTCCCAGGACAGCACATGAGCTGCTCATCCGTCAGTGTGACAAACAACCACAACGATAGCTAGATTACATTATTTGAAACAATACTATAGATCATCTCGCGTCATACTCTGAAGGGAAATCCGTCAGTAGTAAAGCAGCAATATGTTTTTTGGAGCGGGGAAACTGCTGGCTCTCCTCGGACGGTTGCGAGAAATTTCGTGGAAGCAGCATGCATATAGCTCCCATATAAGTGCAGGCAACCAAAGCACGGGCCTTGGTTCTCTTGCCCTTTTATTTCCCTTGTCGGCAATCAAAGCGAGCGCCATGATTCTGCGCTAGCTAGCTACTATGTTGGTCCTTTTCCCTTTGATTCACATCGTTCTACGGTCAGAATTCGTTGCCAGCTACGTATTTACTGAGCAACAAGAGGTTGGCTCGCACACTCTTTAAAGCATCCCAATAGGTTCGTTGTAAACTACCGTCTCGAGCAAGTCTCGCTCGCCATGCGCTCCGTAGAAGCAAACGGGGAGATTCGCAGCATGAGCTTGCCCACACATGGAGATAGCGGGAGCACGCGCGCGCTGCAACGTGAGGGGAAAAGGGGGCGGGAAGGATTCCGGCACCTCCTGCTAAAACCCTTACCCCTATGTCTCACCTCCTAATTACAAATCCACCATTTCCCCTACCCATCGAGCTCCATTGCCGGGTCGAAGAGCAAGGTAAGTCGCGCCCTCTCATCTGTTGTCGTCGGAGGCGACGACGACAACAAAACTATACCTCCTCTTCGTCGTGTTCTCCTCCACGTACACCGATGATTGTAACTAATCACACCTCCACCTCATCGATCTCATCTGTGATCTTCGTATGCTTATGTAGATCTAGATCTTGTGTTGGATCATGTGTAGCTTCTGCCATGTTAGATCATCTGTAGCATCTCTAGATTTAGATCTTGTGTACTGGTCATTCCTCTTGTGTTATGCTACATCTACATGTTACATTGTGATGACATGCGTGTTTAATACAGAATTCGTTGTGTGACGATTTTACAAAACCATTGGTCCCCTTTGGCTGGTCGCAAACCCTTTCGTATGTGGATGATTCTTAGCCCAAACATGAGAATAAAGTGCAAGTGTCACAGAGAGTTGCGAGCAACTGCCACGGCCCTGTCTAGAGCCTAGTGAAGAAGGTTGTTGCATAGGTTGTGGCAAAGATTGCCAAGGATATGAAGATCGAGCAGGTGCACAAGGCTGAAAGCCATGAGAAAGCTGCATGCAGTCAGGGGGAACATGAAAATAGATGCCCTTCTTGCCGTCCTTCATTTCTGAGAAGATGCCTGAGCTCATCTAGACCGACGTCCAAACCGACAAGGGCATCAAGGAGGCCTGTCTGACTATCGTTGCAAAGGCTCTATCCGAGCACTATGCAACTGACTGTAGGTTTACTCAGGCACCTGAGGAAGTGGAGGGTGAGAGGCTCACCATTAGCAGGCTCTAGAATATGAGCGGTGTTCAATGGTGTGAATGATAGGTTCGTTGCATGGAAAACAAAAAAAATTCATATGGAATAGGAAGGCAACCGAGCAAGATCGGATCTACGAGATGCACGTAACGGGAAGATAAATCTGATCTACTTACCCTCGAAGATCACGAGTGGTTAATGATTGAGAGATCATGGATGATGTAGCCGTTCACTTGAGTCGGTTCAAACTGATGAAGTCCTTCACCTCTACGGTATCCTGATGACCGGGTTTCTGCATCAATAATAGGGTTATTGCAGTACTTGTAGTAGCAAATATTTATAGAGTTTGTCATGATGGGAGCTCGGCGAACACGACCCCGCAGCCATGTTATCAATGCGACCACGTTCACATCCAAACTGTGGTTTGAAAATAGCCTATTCTATAAGTTGCTAGGATAAATGAATTTAAGATGTTTTATAATAACTACTACTAGGACCGGAAGAAAATTAGAACAAAAGTAAAACTAAAAAGAGGTGAATGCAATAAGATGAAATATTAATGCTATGATTCCTCAAGTAATGTTGTGTATACCGGTGTGCATGATAAGTGCTTATGGAATAGCTGTTAACTATAATTGTGGCGGTCCCTTATATACCATTGTCTCCCACAGTTGGTAAGTGGCAACTAGACAACTTAATTGTCCACACCCTCTTCGGACATGGGTTATCTCGTAAGAGAATAGTGTATTAAGCTAACACGACCAATCAAGGTAAATCAGAGCAAAGGCATTAGGTTTTATGGACAACCGTACTCCTAAGCAAGTGTGCTAGTCACAAGATACCCCGTCTATCACTTTGGGGTCAAGTAATTCACAACACTATACCTATCTATATCATGAGTGATCTTCAGGGAACTCTGGACGGTGCTTCCTAAGCTGCTATTGCCTTCACAAATCACTTATAACAAATAGCCTATTAGTTCTACCCATGGAAGAGCAGGAACTAATGATAAGTTTTGTGATACTCCATGAATCCCTAGTAAATTCCTCAACAATGGATTGGACGTTTCCAATCACTATAATAATATCATAAATAGAACAATATAAAGATAAAGCACAAACATATTAATTAACAAGAACACGCCACACATCAATTACTCAAATTATCATAACATTTCTTTATACGAACTCCATTTTGGGTGTTCTTGGGCTCGTTGAATTCATCTCGTCGAGGGCTACAACCCTGTGGTTTTGGATATTTATTTTGAGAAGTTGTAAAAATTCACTTTTCCAACGCCTCAAATGGCTAAGTCTGGTCCTAGCAGCTCCTCCATACTATGCTCTTTTTGTTCATTTTGCCTTTGTTTTATTCATAATCATCATCAGCACCTACACACATGTCAAAGACAAGGAAGAGGGATAAAATTCTACCTAAACTACTAAATGTGCAAATCTCATATTGAATTTAATAAAAACAAGTAATCATGCATATCAATAGTTAGATAGAGCATGATATGATAGGCAAATGACACAATTTATATTGCTCAAAAGTGTTGTATTATCACAGCCATCATATCCACACGCTTCGGCTTGGTGGCGTCTCCTCCTCCTTGATCCTGCAAGCGAGGGAGGGAGAAGAAAGCAGTAGGGCTTCGCTGAGCATCTGTGCGGAGGAGGGAGAGTATCTAGGAGAGGGAAGGCAGTGGACAGAGCTTGAGGTGGTTGCACCCCCAGCCCCTTCCCTCTCTTATATAGGCGTGGGGGAAACCCTTGCCTTGGCCCCCCTCCAAGTAGATGGAGCGATGGCGGCCAAAGAGGGAGGGGAAACCCTCCCCTCCACACGCGCCCCCTTTAGGGTTTGTCCCTCCTTGGCTGCATGGCCTTGGGAGGCTCTGGCTCCCTGGTCCACTAGGGCTGGGGTGCCCCTTCTCATGACCATGTGATCCCACCTCGCAAGTGGACCCCACATATGGACCCTCGGGAACCTTCTAGAACATTCCGATCTCTTACAAAAATATTCCAAACTTTTCTTGAAACCCTAAAATAAACTTGCCATATACTTTTCTTTACCTTCAGATCATTCCGAAGCTCCTCATGATTTTGGTTAAGGTGGTAAGTTATGGATGGCATACCATAGACTGGGTACGCCACCAGTAACTTCCATACTAGTGGGTCATCCCACTTTTGGTACGCTCCCAGGCCGCTTCCGAGATACCCGGCCCCGTATACCGGTGACGTACAAAAATCTTTGTACGCCACCAGTAATCTTATACTAGTGGCGCATGCGATTATCCTATACGCCACTAGGTTTAGCAGTGGCGTACAATATTTAATGCGCCACTCGTACTATTCTACCTATAAGTTATTTCCTACTAGTGGTTAGGACAAGGTATTTGTAATAAATTATTTAATTCTAGATTCATGCATGCTTCTAGCTTATCCTCTCCTTGTTTTTATCTTGAAGAACATGAAGATTAGGTCATGCTTCTGTGTTGTGCATTGCATGTTATTTTCCAGGTTAGGACTACAACTCTTGTGTATCTTCCTTTCATGCCAAGTTCTGCAATTTTGATTCATAATATATTGTAAATACAAGAAACTAGATTATGAAAATCTTTTGCCGTAGAATAGAGTGGAATCCACATATGCTATAATTCAAAACTACTAATATAATTCAGAAATGATTTAAAACTGAATTGCGTTGTATGGAACTTTGAAACTAGAAGCTACCCCGCTACACAATCTTACAAGCATGTTAGCATAACCGCCTATAGTAAAAACTTGTAGTTTCTAGAAATGATTCAGACATGCATGCTTTGAGGAGGTAATAGCATGTAATGCTTCACTAGTAGAAAATTCTTATAGTATACATACTGTTAGTGGCACATCACTTCCCTTCACGGCACCAACATGTCCTAAAATAGTAGTGGCATGTATATAATATGGAACGCCACCACTATTGGTCTACTAGTGGTGTTCGATGATACTTGAACCCCATCAATACGTGGGTCCCATATTTCTTACCATGAGAAAATTAGAAGTGGCGTTTACAATTGTCAAATGCCACTACTATTGCATATACTAGCAGCGTTCGAAGGTTGCTGAATGTCGCTAATAATGTAGCATGCGCTAGCTAAATGGGCCTCGCATGGTAGTGGCATGTGCACACTGTGTACGCCACTAGTGGGCCTCGCATGGTAGTGGCATGTGCACACTGTGTACGCCACTAGTGGGCCTCGCATGGTAGTGGCATGTGCACACTGTGTACGCCACTAGTAGGTAAGGCACTGGTGTTGGTCATGCCCCATTCACACACCACCATTATCTAGACCACATAAACCGAAAGTGGGGCAGCACTATCTCTTCTACCAACCCCGTGCTCACACCCCACTCTTTTTATAATCCCCCCTCGACCTAATCTACTCATCCGCTCTGCTCCACTGACACCGAGACCGTCGCCCCCATCTCCCCTCGCCGCCTCCACAACCTCCTTCCTCGATGCGGTGCCGCCACCGTCTCATCCTTCCTTAATGTAGTGCTACCACTGTCTCCTCCTCCTCGACGTGGCGCCGCCTCCATCTACGGTTATGGGTAGATCTTAGCTAGGAAAAGTCTACGGTTATGGGTAGATCTTAGCTAAGAAAAGCCTACCACGTTTTCTAGGGATGCGGGGAGGGGGCGACCCAAAATGTACATGTTGATGACAATATTGTGAATGATGGGACATACTGAAAACGGTAAAAACAGGACATCATATTATTATGGCACATATCCCAAGGCAGGTCTGTGGATTTGATACAACATGTACCCATGTGTACAAGTATCAAATCCATTATCTTATTTATACTACACTTTATTACTTTGTTATAAATAATCTTTTAATTAGAAATCGTTAGTAGTATAAATCTATTTTACATTCAACAAAATTGTTTACATAATATATATTTTACATTCAACAAAATTGTTTACACAATATAGTTAAAAAAATACAAGGTTTTTTCTTATAATGTCGTATCTTTTAGTGTTGCAGTATGTTTCCTATAATTCTCAAATGCAATATTTTAGTCATTTTTACTAATTAATGCATCTTCTCTTATAAAACATTGCATTCATTTAAGGCCACAAAATCTAATAATGTTAGGTGTTAGTTTATATGTTCCCGCAAAAAAATTGATACTTTATATATTTGTTCTTGTCTATCTTAGCATCCTTAAATATCTTAGCAAGGAGCTCTGAAGTAAACAGACTAACTAACATCTCAGATAAATGATGGTCAAAATCTTGAAAGAGGTTTCTAGCTAGAGAGTGTGGTTTTCTACATTAGGGTGGAAGAAAATTTAAAATTTAGAGTATATGCTTGTTACATTAGGTGTTAGTAAATAAAAATTTCAAGGGCGGGGTATCCCTAGAGATTTGTATTCATGTGTCATTGCTCATTTATTTGTTCATCATTGATAATTATGCATTTTATGTTTCTACATGTTTAAAATCAGCTAAGATTGTGATGTACTAGCATAAGACCTATGCATTGTCACGGAATAACATATAGATTTATTTCTGTTAGAAAAAAGACAACACGGTTCGTTTATGTGGAACTGATATTTTCGAGCTTCCAACAGGCTGCAAGACATCTCTTAGGTTTATTACCTGTTGCATTGCTTACACCCCATGACACCTCAGACAATTGCTCTTACTCTTAAATTTTCACATGTCCATCGGCTCCACTCTTGTTGTACCTTCACATATAATAGTGTTTTTTTAACTTTGGCAATTATTTCCTCAGTTTTTTGTCCAAATTATCAATCGCGAGGATCATAATCTATCATCATAATTTGTCGATCAAATGTGCGTCTTGTTTTGAAATTCCTCTGGTGGTATGCTCCTAGTGGATCACTTCAAATCATTTGCTAGCTAACTAGGAGAAAGTAATCACCGAAAACCTCAAGGGAGGTACAAGGATCCTCATGTCCGAGCATCTAATAAAATTTAGTTTGGAGATCGATAAAACAAAAGTGATATCTAATAGAATTTGTAAAAAGCCTAATATGTAGCTTAATAGCAAGGCAAATAGGAAGTAGCAAGTAGCAACCATGACATGACATGAAGCAATGCCCAAAAACGAAACGAAATCACACGTGATAGAAAAAAAAGCAAACATCGTACGACGATTGGGCTGCTGATCCAACCCCCCAAATGGCAGAAGTCTTCCTGATTATTCACTAGAGTGTACTCGCTAGACCGGCCTCTTTGGAGATCCGACTTTCTCGGTTCACCAATGTACTCTTCTTGGGCGAAAAAAGCAGTCATTTTTTAATGATTGTCACCTCCAAAGTCCAAACCCCCATAGTTAGAGAAGTTGAACTTGAACTTGAGTATCTAGCTACTTTCATTCTTAAAATGAATTCTGTCGAGAACTGAAGCGTGTCATGCTAGGTCTTCTTCCATGTGGGGGTTTCGTTATAACCTTCATTCAAACACTCTGGAAAGGTAACACACTCTTGGACACCGGAGCAACAACTCCTGAATGAATACACAACAGGAACCGGGCCAAACCGCAGTAGAGACACAAGACTGGAAGTAAAAGGAAATGTGAGGCAACGATGTGTGTTTGATTAAAACTGACGACAATCCGACCAAGCAAGCAAAACACGGAGCACCTAAAGTATGTTGTGTGAGTAGCCAAATGCACAATCCACTCAATCACACACGAATACCAAATATTACAGAGATTTGGTGGCCAATTTGATACTACATGAAGGGCAGCAGGAAGGGGAAAGGGGAAATAGAGCCGAGGTGGGAGGGAGGAGCCGCCGGTGCCTTTGCCTGATCCAACTTGGATGCCTTGATCGTTTTGTGCTCCCAGGTTCTTGTAGTGTGCCATTCGTTGAGTGGGCCGGCCCATTTTCTAGCCCAGGATACCAGCCCAGGTATGAGTAGGGGTAGGATATGTTCCCTAACATGTTGCGATCTATATATCTGAAGAAAACATAACATGAGTTCATGCTCGACACGGACATTCTCGGAAAAAGGACAATAATTAACACATTTGTGAACATTCATGTCTGTGAACAGATCAACTCACGCCAGCCGAGTTGTGTGGTCTCTGAACCTGTTGATGCACACCAAAGTTAACAGCAGGATGAACACAAGAGGAGTTGGAAGATGCACACCAGCGGAACAAACACACGATCGAGGCCAATGCCAGAACGCGATAGCAACCACAAGATTTGATTTGAAAATATTATAAGGGAATGTCGCACGCAACTTAATTAGTTCTTAGCAGCACACCTTGTTCAGTTCACACTGACGATAACAACACGCGATCACCGAAAGAAACACAAGTCCAGAAAGAACCATCTACTATCAGTAGCAATCACCGAAAGAAACTAGTAATTGAACTGAGATTTTTGAGCGACAATAATGAAGATCAGTTGGCGCCGGTGCGGTCCTTGGCGGCCAGAGCGCCCATCCACGGCGGCGGGAGCATGCCGGTCTGCTCGTGCACCGTGGACAGCAGCGGCGGCAGCATCTTGTACACCCCGGCCACCTGCTGCATCGCGCCTGCCGCCTCGCCACCGGCCCCGTCGTTGCCGCCGTTGCTCCAGATGCTGATCTTGGGCTGCATGCCGTTGACTGCAATTTTGTATCTTGATTTACTGCAATTTCATGGATCCCACCCACGTGGCTGTGTCTGCTGACTAGTGCAAACCTCACCCATCTGTTTAACATACTCTCTCTCCTTCGATGCCATATAATGTTGAAATCTATCTAAGTATCTCCAATACAATTTGGAAGTATGCTTTGCAATAATTTTAAAAAGTTTATAGAAGTTGCATAATGATTCACACATACTCCAGTTATATTTCTTTATTTCCAAAACAGTTTCAGTCTGTGTCAAAATATTTTTAATGAAATATCTCAGAGAATGACATGATTTTCCCAGTTTTCATTGTAATTTACTTTATTATTCACATATATTCAAAATATGTTCCTTATTTTTCGAATTAGTTTCAGTTTACTGTCAACTAATTCCAATAGAACGAACATTATATGCTTCACATACAGCTTCAGTAATATTTCCGTACCCAAATAAGAGAGAAATATGTTTAGAAATCCATCCCTTTTTATGCAGAAAAACAGTTTTCATAGTTTGTTAACAAATCTCATATACAATCAAGATTGATTTCACAAATATTTCAGAAACTTACAGAGAAATAGACGAGTCAAATTCGTTTCAGATCTTAGAGAAAATGAGAAAGTAAAAAAACGAATTCCCAATCTTAGAAATTCGTGTTGAATTTGACAAGGATTTCTCAATTTGGGCATTCGAAAAAGATATCAGAAAAATAAAACTGATATTGAATTGGATGCGGTAGATTTGACACGGAATAGAAGGCTAAAATTCGGATCGAACAATAATAAAACTCCACCAAAACCTCACTTCAGATCTGTATCCTCATCAGATTGAAACCCAAAACAAATTCTTAAATCGGGAAAATGGATCCCAAACCTAAACTCCACATGAACACGGAATAGGAGGCAGGGGTGCTGCACGAAGAAGAAGGGGCGGCAGAGTAGCTAGAGCTCGAGAGCGTTCCCTTGCTCATATCCCGGCCGCAGCCCTGCGTGCTCACTCCTGGCCGCTATCTCGCCGTCCCGCTGCAGGTCGTGCCCTGCCTCACCGCCGCGTCTTTTGGATCGAGATTGAGAAAGAGATAAAGGAGCGGAAGTCATGGTGCCCCCTGATATTTTCTCCACACATACCGTATTATACTTCCATACGTGATACGGGACTGCTAATAGGCACGCAATACCAGAAAGAAACTCGATATAGTACCCAAAAGCGAATCCCGAATCACGACGCACGAGTAAACGGCATATTCCACACCGGTAGGAACCGGCTCCGCCAGAAAAATCGCGTCGTGTACAACGGCGCGTTCGAGTCTTGGACCTGCAAGTGCAAGATGAAAAGGATTTATTTAGAGGACCGCGGGGAGGGATGATGATACTTGTAGCTAGAATTCAGAAAGAAATTGTACCTGCATGTCGTACTGCACTGTTGCCTTGCTGAGCTTCTCGGTCTGGCAGAGCGCGTTCTTGACCTCGACCTCCATCTGCAGCTCGGCCCTCCCTCTCCTTCTCCCCCACGGCGCCCTTCATCCTGGCCTCCGCCACGTCCACCCTAGCCTGGCTCGCCGCCCCCTGCTGCGTCTTCTGCCCGAGATAGCTAAAATACTCGTGCCCGGGCACGTCGACCAGCTGCTTGACGTTGGAGTTGTAGATGTGCAGGCCAAACTGGTGGAGCTCCTTCTGCACCTTATCAAAAACCTCCCGCTTGAAGGTCTTGGTCCCGCGGAAAATCTCCTCCATGGTGAGCTCGGCGGCCATGACCCTGGCCTCGCCCTCGATGACGCCCTTGACGAGCTCGTGCACGTGGCTGGAGGAGCTGTGCAGCGGCGCGATGAGCTTGGCGTAGAGGAGCAGCATGGCCTTGGCCTCGGCCCGCTCCGCGTCGCTCTGCTCCGGGTTGGTCACCGGCGGGCCGATGGTGAACACGGCCGGCAGCACGAAGGGCAGCTTCTCCTTGCTCATGGCGTTCACCTCGAACGTGTAGTTCACGGGCGTCACGCTGAACTTCTTGCATTGCTGGCCCGCGAAGACGAAGGCCTTCTTGGCCAGCTTCACGTCGTCGATGCCCCAGCCACCACGAACCGAGCCATCGATCTGGTCCTCTGAAGCAGCTAGCGGATCTCGAGATCTCACTCACGCGAGGATGGTGATTCTTTGGTCTGTGGGAGGAGGATTTTCAGATTGATTGTGTTGATCTGTTGAGCGAGAGTCACGCAACCAACACGCGTGGTTATATAGGCGGGGTACAGTACACGGTAGAAAAATTTTTACCTTCCAAACGAACAAACGCGTGGGCGGAAGCATATCTCTCTCTCTCTCGCAAGGTAAATATTTAGTACCTAGTACGATTGATCGACGGTAAACATCTTTGGCAACCATGGCGGTCACTGCGAATCTTGCGCCTGCCTTTCTGCGAGGGTACATAGACCCGGTCTATGGGACAGCATACCGCGGAGCGCTCGATGTAAGAGACGTTCTCGCCGGTCCACCGTGGACTAGGCGCGTTCAACGCCTGCATCGACCGGCGTCGTCATCGTCCTAGCTCTGCTGCCTGCGTGACTAGTCCCAGGCGCTCGTTACGCTAGCGTGTTTCAGGCAATGCTTTTGAAAGGCACCAAAGAAGTAAGAAAGGGTGTTGGCAAATTTCCTTCATTCTCCATTGCTGCGCTCCTATCCTGTTCCTGTCTCTCTGACGCGGTGTACGTACATTGTAGTAGCTCCTTGTGCTAGCTAGCTAGCTAGGAAGGATGGGACATTGCTTTGGGGACATGCGATCGATGGTGCCATCTCTTCCTGCTTGCTTTGGGCTGCCCAGTGGAGATTCAAAACGGAGCAACATGCTCCAGACTGTTGAGTATATATTAGGTGTATAGTACATTAGCGTTTAGGCCCCTCCTCTATGTTTATATCTGACGGTATGGAGGCCTCCTATTGTACCTATATATGTGTGGGCAATGCCTCAGAGTAATACAACGACTATTGCTCTTATTCTACATGGTATCAGATTTTCCCACGATCCTAACCTAGCCGTCGCCGCCGCACCGCCTCCCCTGCGCGCCGCCGCCGCCGCTGCCCCTCCACGCCGCCGCCGGCTCCCCGCCACGCCGCCGCACCCTTCCAACCAAACCCTAGCCGCCGCGCCGCCTTCCTCACGCGTCGCCGCCGCTCTCCTCTTGCGCCATGTCGTCATCCTCCTCGACCAACCCCTTCGTATCCTCCTCCTACGACGGATCCACTCCACCGACCCCCGAGGTCATCCGCGGCGTCCACCTCACCGACCATGTCCCCATCAAGCTCTCCGTCGCCGAGAAGAGCCATCACGCCTGGAAGACGTACTTGTACCTCCTCTTCCGCGAGTACAACCTGCGCAATCATGTTGACGGCTCCGTCGTCCTCCTCGATCACCGCGGCCCCGACTGGATCGACATCGACGCCACCATCATCCGCTGGCTGTTCCTCACCGTCTCGCCAGACATCTTCAAAACCGTCGTTCGTGAGGGCGGCGACGCTCGTACGGTGTGGAAAAAGATCAACGGGCTCTTCACCGACAACAAGCTCCAGCGGATCGTCTTCCTGCAGCAGGAATTCTTCGGTGAACCGCAGCGCGATCAACCCCTCGACGCCTACTGCCTGCGCCTCAAGGCGATCTCCGACGAGCTCCACGACCTCGGCTTCACGATCGGCGACGAGATCCTCCTCTCCACCCTCACCGCCGGCCTCAACGAGGACCTTGGGAACGCCGCCTCCAACCTCACCCTCATGGCCGAGCCCACCTTCGAGCGCGCCGTCGCCTATCTTCGCCTCGAGGAGCGTTGCTTGAAGAACCTCCAAACCCGCGCCGTTCACACCGCCTTCGCTGCTAGGTACCGCGCCCCTACCCCTCCGGCCCCTGCGCCCTTCCAGCCGCCGCCGTGCCCCCCCGGCGCCCGTGGCACCCTACGCCGCGCCTCCCCAACCGCAGCTGCAGCAGCAGCGCAACGGCCGTGGTGGTCGCCGTCGTGGCGGTGGCCGTAACACCGGCGGTGGCAATGGTGGTGGCAACGTCAACGGTGGTGGCGGCGATAATGGCGGAGGCAACCAGCAGCCCACGCCACCATGGGCCGGCGGCTACAACCCCTGGATGGGGGTCGTACACGCCTACACCATGCCTGTGCCTCGCCCGCCCGCCCCCGGACTCCTCGGCTCGCGCCCACCGACCCACCAGGCCGTCTTCGCCGCGGCTCCGCCGTACGCCCCCGCCTACACCGCCACTGCACCGACCTTCGGTCCGGCCTACGGCGCTCCACCGACCTACGCGCCTCCGCATCCCGCCTAGGACCTGGCGCTCTACGCCGCTCTTCATCAGGCGCCCGCTCCTAGCTCCTACGCCGGAGGAGGCAATTGGTTCATGGACACGGGGGCGTCAACCCACATGGCAGCTCATCCGGGTAACCTCTCACATTCCTCTCATAGTTCCACCGAGTCTCGCATCATTGTCGGTAACGCCGCTGGTCTTCCTATCTCTCATATTGGTTCTGCTAGTTTTCCTTCTACTTCTAAACCACTGTCTCTCAATAATGTCATTGTCTCCCCCATCTTATTCAGAATTTAGTCTCTGTCAAAACTCTTTCTCGTGATAATTCTGTAACTGTGGAATTTGACTCTTCTGGTTTTTCTATTAAGGACGCCCGTACCCGGATGGTGCTCCACCGATGTGAGAGCCCCGGCGACCTGTATCCCGTCCAGGCGTCTCCCACCCCCGGCGCCGGACCCCGTGCTTTCTCCGCCAGCGTCGATCTTTGGCATGCTCGTCTTGGACATCCCAGTGCCAACACGCTCCATCAAATAATGAGGGGTTTTTCGTTTTCTTGTAATAACAAGGCTACACATAGTTGTGAAGCGGCAAACATGTTCGTCTCCCTTTTAGTAGTTCTTCCACGTTGCGTCTTTTCCATTCGAGTTAATTCATAGTGATGTCTGGACCTCTCCAATTCCTAGTAATTCTGGGTTTACGTATTACTTAGTTATTCTTGATGATTTTTCTCATTTTGTATGGATGTTCCCTCTCCGTAAAAAGTCCGACGTCGCCCCCACTCTCATCGCTTTCTACGCCTATGTGTCTACTCAATTCGGTCGTTCCATCCATGCTCTCCAAACCGATAACGGCAAGGAGTTCGATAATGTCGCCATCCGCACACTCCTTTCATCTCACGGTACTATCTTCCGCCTCACTTGCCCATACACCTCGCAGCAAAACGGCCGTGCGGAGCGCGTCCTCCGCACCCTCAATGACTGCGTCCGTACTCTTCTCTTTCACGGTCATGTCCCACCTTCCTTCTGGACTAACGCTCTAGCCACCGCCACTCTCCTCGTCAACCTCCGTCAGTGTCGTACTCGCTGGAACTACGCGCCACACCACCTCCTTTTCGGTTCCCCTCCCTCTTACGATGGTCTTCGGATCTTCGGTTGTCGTTGTTACCCCAGCGTCGCTGCCACCGCACCTCACAAACTCGCTCCCCGCTCCATCCCGTGTGTCTTTCTTGGTTACCCGGCTAACACCAAGGGCTTTCGCTGCTATGATCCCGTGTCCCATCGGGTCATCACGTCACGACACGTGTACTTTGATGAGCATTGCTTTCCGTTTGCACAGGAACAAGCGGCGTCTTCCCCTACACCCGCGGGTGGTACCTCGCGACGTCGCGCCTCCGCGCCGGCTGTGTCGACCGCGCCCTTGAGCTCTAGCTCGGGCGCCTCTTCATTGACCCCACCGTCGTCGCCCTCGAGCCCATGCTCAGGCGCCGACCCGCTGACTTCGCCTGCATCGCCGTCGAGCTCCAGCTCGGGTGTCACCCCGTCGCCTTCCTCCGCTGCACCCTCGAGCTCCGGCCCGGGTGTTGCCCCGCCGACACCGCCTGCGTCGCCCTCGAGTTCTGGCTCGGGCGCCGCCTCGTCGGCCGCATCACCCTCGAGTGGCCACTCGGGTGATGTCGCGCCTGCCCCCACGGGTCCAGTCACCCGTGCACGCGCCGGCATCTTCCGCCCGTCGACGCGGTACCCCGCGGACGCATACGTTTGCCACGCCGCGACAACCCAGTCGCCGCCCCCGGCGCCCTCCGCCTTCTGGGCCAGCGGCAACAGTGTTCTCCCTCATGACGGTGGGACATCTCCATCACACGGAGTTGAGGCGCCCTCTCCGCTGCCCGCCTCGGCTCGGGTAGCCCTCCGCGACCCGCTGTGGCTAGCGGCCATGCAGGACGAGTTCGACGCCTTGCAGCGCAACCAGACATGGCAGCTTGTGCCTCGCCCATGCCATGCCAACGTCATCACCGGAAAGTGGGTCTTCAAGCACAAGTTCCATCCGGATGGTACTCTTGATCGGCATAAAGCGCGATGGGTCGTTCGTGGCTTTCGTCAGCGCGTCGGCGTCGATTTCGCCGAAACCTTCGCCCCGGTTGTCAAGCCCGGGACCATCCGTAGTGTGCTCCAGCTCGCCGTGTCTCGTTGCTGGCCTGTTCACCAGATGGACGTCTCCAACGCCTTTCTCCATGGTCATCTTGAGGAGCAAGGGTTCTGCCAGCAGCCCACCGGTTTCGTCGACTCCGCTCATCCGGATTATGTGTGCTTGCTCTCGTGCTCTTTATATGGGCTCAAGCAGGCGCCACGGGCGTGGTACCAGTGCATCGCAGCGTTCCTTCACCAACTCGGCTTCCACTCTACACGCTCTGATGCATCGCTGTTTGTCTACCATATGGAAGACACCATGGCTTACTTGCTGCTCTACGTCGACGACATCATCCTCACGGCTAGCACATCTGTGCTCCTGCAGCAGCTCACCGACCGCCTTCGCACCGAGTTCGCGCTCAAGGACTTGGGACCCCTGCACTACTTCCTCGGCATTGAGGTGGTGCGCCAACCGGATGGTTTCCTTCTTCACCAGAAGAAGTGTGCCCACGAGCTCCTTGATCGTGCCGGGATGCTTAACTGCACCCCTGTCTCTACGCCTGTTGACACGAAGGCCAAGCTCTCCGCCACGGATGGTTCTCTGGCTCCCGACGCCTCGCTCTACCGGTCTATTGTTGGTTCTCTCCAGTACCTCACTCTCACAAGACGGGAGCTGCAGTACGCTGTTCAGCAGGTGTGCCTTCACATGCACGCTCCCCGTGATGCTCATTGGACGGCGGTCAAGCGGATTCTACGCTATGTCCGCGGCACTCTGGACCTGGGCCTCTCGCTTCATGCCTCCACCGACACGGACATCATCGCCTACTCGGACGCTGACTGGGCCGGCTGCCCCGACACACGCCGCTCCACCTCAGGGTACTGCGTTTACCTTGGACCCTCGCTTATTTCGTGGTCGTCCAAGCGGCAGCCTACGGTCTCTCGCTCCAGCGCAGAGGCGGAGTATCGGGCTGTTGCTAACGCCGTTGCCGAGTGCTCCTGGCTACGACAGCTTCTTCAGGAGCTCTCTTGTCCTGTCGACAAGGCCACCGTGGTCTACTGTGACAACGTTTCCGCTGTATATCTCTCCGCCAACCCCGTCCATCACCGCCGGACGAAGCACATCGAGCTCGACATTCACTTTGTTCGCGAACAAGTGGCTCTTGGTCGCATACGTGTTCTACACGTACCCACCTCCCAGCAGTTTGCGGATATCATGACCAAGGGATTGCCTACGGCGTCTTTTGAGGAGTTTCGATCCAGTCTTTATGTCTGTCCCGCTGACGCTTCGACTACGGGGGGGTGTTGAGTATATATTACGTGTATAGTACATTAGCGTTTAGGCCCCTCCTCTATGTTTTATATCTGAGGGTATGGAGGCCTCTCATTGTACCTATATATGTGTGGGCATTGCCCCAGAGTAATACAACGACTATTGCTCCTATTCTACACAGACTATGGACTCTGAAGTTTTTAAAATTGCACATACTCCTGTCTTATGAAGAGTTGAGACGATTTGTAAAGTAATTATTTGAATAGTTAGTTCCAGGGCAGAGTGTGATCGAGTTCCCGCGGTCGGTATGAGGCACCTCGCTTCCCTTCTATCCTTGTTATTCCAGGGGAAGCCTTATTCTTATGGCTTCGTCAACGGTTCAGGGAGAGGGAGCTAGGGTTGGGGTTTCGCCCTGGCCTAGGGATCCATCCTTGTCCCCGGCAAAGGGAGATGAGGAGTTGGGGACATATGAAGGGGTTTGCGACTCGCCAAAGTTGTCCTAGGCATGGGTAAAGTCGGCACACATCGAATCCTACATTGAACACACATGAGAGAATGATGTAACAAATGCGGATCTAGCACAATACCAGATGCATGACCAGTACACAAGATCTAAATCTATAGATGTTCTAGCACGACAGAAGCTACATACGATTTAACACAAGATCTAGATCTAAAGAACCATACCAAGATCACATATGAACTCGACGAGGTGGAGGTGTGACTAGTTACAATCATCATTGTTGGTGGAGGAGAACTCGGCGAAGAGCAGGTAATAGTTTTGTCGTTGCCGTCTCCGACGACCGGAGACGAGTGCACTGCTTATCTTGCTCCCCAACCTGGCAATGAAGCTCGATGGGGGGGGGGGGGATTGAGGATTTGGAATTGGAGGTGAGGTGCCGGAATCCATCCCGCCCCCTCTTCCATTTTCGTTGCAGCGCGTGTGTGCTCCTGCCATCTCCATGTATGGGCGGGCTCGTACATGGATCTCTCATTTGCATATGCGGAACGCACGACGAGGGTGGCTTGCTTGCTAGAAAAGACCGATTTAGCAGTTCCAGTATACCTGGCCTGGAGGTGTTTTAAAAAGCGTGCGGGGCACAACGTGGAGGCCATCCAGACATTCAATATGTCCAACTTTTTCTCCATAGGGTCTGGCTCGGCTTCATGTAGACTACCAAATACGTCCTAAGGTCAATTAGCCCAAGTAGTTAGGTACGGTGCCGATGTGGGTAGTGGACACTGGTGGACGAGCCTCTGGTTTTCTTGCCCGTGTGTCGCTCGTGTGCAGCATGTCTGGGCATGGGCAGCCCGGCCCGGCCCGAAAAAAGCTTGACTTGTCGGGTTTTCTGGTCCACAGGCAGGGTCAGGCCTTCGCAGCAGATCTGGAGCCGACATGTGTCTCAGGCCAGGCTGGGGCCTGGGAAAAAGATGAAATAAGGAAGGCCTGGGCCGGTGGCCTGGGGTTTATCTGCAGGTCTGGGCCTAGTTTTACGGCCCGCCGGTTGGGCCGGGCTAAGGTTCGGGCCAGGTTTTTTGCCTCGGGCTTTTTCAGGCCCGGTCCAAAAAATGCCGAGGTATGGTGCATCTCGCCTCTCCGGTCGACTGCAGGTCAATACCGTGTACCATCTCTTCTACTAGTTGGGTAAATACGTAGGTGGCAACGAATTATATGTCCAGGCAAGAAAAAAGGACTGTAAAAAGAGATGGGATTAAGAGCGTATCGTAGAAGGATGTCAAAGAAAAAGGACGAACACAGTAGCGGACTCGCTTTCATCGCCCAGAATGGAAATAAAGGGCAAGAGAAACAAGGCCCGTGCTTTGATGCTGCACTTATATGGAAGCTATGTTGCTTCCGCGAAATTTCTGGCAACCAACCAACCAACCAACGGTCCGCCAAGCCAGGCCAGTTTCTCCGCTTCAGAAATTTGCTGCACACCATATTTTGGGTAGCACCGCCCACGGTGATAATACTATATCACGAGTGTAGGAAAGGAAACTAATAAAGGTGAATTTAATCAGAGCATGACGCGAGGTGATCTATAGTTGTTTCAAACAATGTAATCTAACGATCGTGGTTGTTTGTCACACTGACTCTGAGAGATGAGCAACTCACGTGCTGTCCTAGGAGAGGAGGACTGGTCAATACCGTACGTGATAGACCGCGGTGTACATTCTATTCTACTTGTTCAGTAGAATGACAGGGTTGGGGTTTCGCCCCGGTCTAGGGCTCCATCCTTGTCCCCGGCAAAGGGCGATGAGGAGCTGTCGGCAGCTCTCTCGGCGAAGTTTGGTGATCTCGTCTTGACGGAGAAGGAGGTGTCTGGGATGATCATCGATTATCTTGCATCTGTCTTGATTCCAAAGCCAATGTGGGTGATTATTGTGTGCTAGCCGTGAAGTGCTCGAAATAGTGCTCAATTTTCAAGATGATAGTTTTGGTGTCTTCACACCATTGAACACCGCTCAGACCACTGAGCCTGCTAATGGTGAGCCTCCTCACCCTCCACTTCCTTAGGTGCCTGAGTAGAGCTACAGTCAGCTGCACAGTGCTCGAATAGAGCATTTGCAACAATAGCCAAACGGACCTCCTTTAGGCCCTTGTCAGTTTGGATGCCGATCTAGATGAGATCGGACATCTTAAGAATGAAGGTTGACATGAAGGGAATCCATTTCATGGTCCCCTTGGCTGCAGCTTTCTCAGCTCTGTCAGCCTTGTGCGCCTCCTCGGCCTTCCTGTCCTTGGAAATCTTTGCCGTAACACATGCATCAACCTTTTTCACCAGACTCCACATGTTCGTGCCAGTTGCTTGCTACACTTCGTGACACCTCCACTTCATTCACAAGTTCGGGCTGAGAATAGGCCACATATGAAGGGGTTTGCGACTCGCCAAAGTTGACTAAGGCATGGGTAAAATCATCACACAGTGAATCCTACATTGAACACGCATGAGAGCACAGTGTAACAACATGCACCTGTAGCATAATATTAGACACCTGACCAGTACACAAGATCTCTAAATCTAGAGAAGTTATAGATGATCTAACATGGCAGAAGCTACACATGATCCAGCACAAGATCTAGATCGACAGAACCATACCAAGATCACAGATGGACTTGACGAGATGGAGGTGTGATTAGTTACAATCATCGATGTAAGTGGAGGAGAACATGACGAAAAGGAGGTAGTAGTTTTGTCGTCGTCGCCCCCGCCGGCAGGAGATGAGGACGCCGCTTACCTTGCCCTCTGATCTGGCGGGGAAATGGTGGATTTGGAATTGGGAGGAGAGACATAATGATAGAAATAGGGGAATGTTTTTATCGACAGGTTGCGGAATCCAGGGCCGTCTCCAGAAATTAGGGGCCCCGGTGCAAAAAATATGTCCTAAATTTTCCAAATAACTAAAGAATACATCTTGGAATTATAACTTTATTGTGTGTGTTTAATGGTTATTGTGTGTTATTCAAAAACTGTATAATATTTAGAGACATATCAATTTTTTTTTTCAAAACATAACAGAATGAATCTATTGATGAATTTATCAGGCCCATAGGCAGTGTCAGGTGCTGGGCCGACAACGAAACGGGGAAAAGTCGCCGATCAATTCATCTTTGGGGCTTTGTTGGCAAAAAGAAATATGAGTGTATTTACTTAACCTATACTACTTGCTGATGATGAAAGTAAACCCGGACATATTATTGCACGTTATAGATTTCTAGCACGGTAATGAGAAAAGGAGAAAAATAATCCAAACCAATGTCAATCAAAGGTGCATATTGGAAAGACCACAAAAAACCAGGACGGATCAAGAACACACCGTGAGATTGAGTGAGACTGAGGGTGTGTCGGCCCCCCAATACATGTGAGGCTCGCCTGCCGTCGCCATGTCCCCATCATGTTGCCCGATCACATCTCTCTGCGTTGGACGAACGACCAATCGCGGTCTGTAGCCTAGGAGACCCCCGCCGCCAAGGTCAGACCTTTCGGCCCTCATGCAATCAATCTATCGATCAGTTCTGCTCTGGAATACCGTCAAAACGCTGGTTGGACTGCGGGGGCTTAGGCCAAAACGGCGGAAGATTAGGACAGCATGATCAGCTCGTGGGCCTGGGATTTGGGGGCCCCAGATTTTGTGGGGCCCTGTGCTGTCGCACAGCCCGCACGTGCCTGTCGACGGGCCTGGCGGAATCCTCCCCGTCCGTTTTCCCTTTCCACTGCAGCACGCGTGTTCCCGCCATCTCCATGGGTGGCCGAGCTCATGCTGGACGTGTTTGGTAGCCTGCACACCATTTTCGGCCCCGGGCTGGGAGTGCCAAGAGCAGCAGGGCCAGCCGAAAACACCCTCTGTGTCACGTTCTGCAGCTCGTTTGGTAGCCCGCATGATGGATAGGTGCATGGGTTGGGTTACTTCCTCCACTCTATTTGGTTGCCTGCACACAACACGTTTGGCTCATTCTCATGCAAGAACCACTTATTTGGTAGCCTACATTTGAGCCATTAAGGTTACCTTGTTCAAATTCGGATATGGTTCCTAAAAGGAGAGACAACTATAGCCGATCATAAACCCTAAACCCTAGTAGAAGATCAACTTGACGGTGATCACCAGGAGAAGGACGATGATGAAATCCTTGAGGATATCCTATCGGACATGATGTCGCTCTCCCTCCACAACAAACTCTACTTGATGTGGGAGTCCCCAATAGAAAATCGCCTTCATCATAGAATGAGTCCTATATTCATCACGCACGACGAACATGTGAACGGTTGACGTAGCTACGAATCAAGCAACAATGTGTAGCAGACAAAAAGTACGAAATAATCTACATTTTACAGCGGATGAAGGCAACGAAGCAAGATAAAATGAACAACATATCGAGGCTACAAATTATGCTACAATGTACAACGTCAGGGCTACGAATCATGCTACAATGTACAATTGATCAATGCTAGAAATCTATCTACAATCTACGACACATCAGGGCTACGGGTCATAGATGTGACTGAAGCAACGATCTACGAACCCTAGAGGTATTGCAGATCTAAGAACCCTAGATGGACCAACCCTCTATGGATGTGTGGTCACTTACCATCACCGCTAGAGGTGACGGACGCAAATCTAAACTGCCGGATGAGGAGGAACTAGTCCCCCCCCCCCCCCCGCGCGCACGTTTGCATAGGCGAAGCATATGACGAGAGTGGCTGGCTAGAGATGGTTGATTCGGTAGTTTCAAGCGGAGCTGTCCTGTGGTGCTTAGCGTGCGGGGCACAACATGAAGACCTATATCTGGCATGGCATCCAATCGGTCCAACGTTTTCTTCCTAGGGTCCAGCTTGACCCGTGTAGACTACCAAACATGTCCAAGGTCAGCGTGAGTCTAGGAAAAATCTTAGACACGAGTCTAGGAACACCGAATACTACTATGTGTCTAATACTAGACCCGAGTCTAGAGAAAACCTTCATAAACATCTCTTTTTCCATAAGTCAAAGAAATGAGGTTGAGACTTGAGACGCATCGTAGAACGATGTCAAAGAAAAAGGAGCAACACAGTACTAGCTAGCGGAGAATCATGACTCGATCACTTTGATCGCCGAGAAGGGAAATAAAGGAAAAGAGAAACAAGGCCCGTGCTTTGATGCCTACACTTATATGGAAGGCTTCACCCCATTCTCAGCTTGATTGGAAGCTATGCCTATGCTGCTTCCGCGAAATTTCTCGCAACCAACCAACCAACCAACCGTCTGCCAAGCCAGTTTCCCCGCTTTAGAAAATTGCTGCTGTACTATTGTAGGAAAGCAGCAGCAGCAGCAGCAGCTAGTTTGGGTCCACATCATATTTTAGGTAGCACCGACCACGGTGATATGTATCAGAAGTGCAGGAAGTCAAATTAATCAGAGAGCATGACGTGAGATGATTTATACTACTCCCTCCAGCCCAAAATACTTGTCACGAGCCATTTACATTTTGAACGTACAAAAAAACCCTAATCTTCTGAAAAATCCCTACGATTCAAGAAACGATTTTTATCCATCTGATTGCTTCGCTAGCTCTCGACGAGTATTTCGGGCTGGAGGGAGTAGTAGTTGTTCCAAAGAATGCACTAGTCTAACGTTGTGGTTGTTTGTCACATTGACGGATGAACAACTCACGTGCTGTCCTAGGAGAGGACTGGTCAATGCCGTGACCGACAGCAGTGTACGTTCTCTTCTACTTGTTCAGTAGAATAACACTGAGCGTGGTTGCAAATATATATGGAGTTGACAGAGAAGTGAAAGTGGCAAGACCATGTGTGGAAAACAGATCAAAATAAGACGTGTCGTGAAAAGATGTCAAAGAAAAAGTATACTATAGGAGAGTCATGGCTCCCTTTCATTGCCTGCCGAGAATGGCCAACATAAGTTAATGGAGACAATGCCCGTGCATACACTTAGGGCGTGTTTGGTAGTCCGGAGGAGCTCAGATATTCTCTCCTCATCCCACCTTTCGCAGTTTGTTAGATCGGGTTGGCTTCGGTCGGCAGTGCCCACTTCGTACGAAAAATGCCCCTCAGCACTGCCGAGTTGAGAAGCTCAGATCGAGCTTCGCTACCGGGCAGTGCTGAGTCCATCCCCCCCCCCCCCCCCCCCCGCCGCGCTCCATCCCATAGGGGTCACGCCCCGTACCCCCTCTAGCTAGTCAATTTCCCCCTGTCTCTCCCTATCGCTCTCCTCCTTTTCTTCAACCCCCGCCGCCTAGCTTCTCCTCGTCTCTGCGCCGCCTGCCACCCAGCGTCGCCGACGAGGTCGTGGGGCAACGGCACCGCAGCGGCAGGGCACGCTGCCTCTCCCGGGCTCACCACGCGTGGAGCAGCGGCAGCTCCTCATCGGCCATGGAGCAGCGAGTAGCGGCCGCGAGTTACGGCGCACAGTGGCCGCGCGTTGGGGTGGCCCCGTCGAGATCCACCGTCCCAGTCCCCTCCCAGTTGACCTCCCTGTCACCTCGAGTCGGAGCTCCACTCTCTGCAGGGGCGTGGCCTCCTGGCAGCAACAGCTAGTCGGAGCTCGGCATCCTGTCGGCGGGGAAGGAGATGCGTGGCATCCTAGCGGCGAGGAAGCGTCTCGCCGGCAATGGCGGCGGCTCCTCTCATCGGCAGCGATGTCGGCGACCTCCTAGGGACCCGATTGCTTTTTATTTTTTAGCCAGGGACCTGATTGTTGTTTAATAATTATCTGGCCTAGCTCATGTCATACGGGACAACAAACACAGTCTAAACTGAGCACAGCTCACCTCACACGACCTACCAAACACAACATGTAAAACACACTTGTATGTACTCTACATAGCTACACTCAGCATGTATGAGGTGAGATAGGACACCCGGGCTATCAAACACAGTATATGGAAGTGGAAGGTTTGTTGCTTCCTCGAAACTTCTCATAACCATCTGCCAAGCCAGCTCCACAGGTCAATACCACAGCATGTACTCGTCTACTGAAACAAGACTGCAATGCCTTTTCAGGATTCTACTCAGCTATACTGCTAGCCTTACAAAATAAACTTGATAAAAGTTAGTGCGCGTAAGAGGTTTTTTCTAGATAGTGGCACAAATACCAAAGGAGGAGGAATCAGAAATTAAACTTCGTCTTCCCCATTCTTGTGGACATCAGAAAATGATTTATCCATCCATTACCCGCAAAAAAGAAAACAAAATGGTTTATCCATAATCCGTAATTGGTTTCTGTTTGCTCCGTGTTGGATCTGGGACCACCATGTATGAAACCAGTAATATTGCCAATGAGATCTTCGTCCTAGTAGGACTCTATCAAAATACTTTGCTGGAAAATAAAGCACCAGCAAGGACCAAAAAGTGGTAATGGGTCTATTTCCCTTCTTGGGAGTCTGTAGTTACCTACATTGAGACAAAGATATCTATTTTCTGAAACCGGTGTGTCGTATTACTTATTAGAATCGGTATACAGTTGTATGTACCCGTTTATACATGTATTGTGTTGTACCCTTTCGTGATATATAAAGAGACGGAAGGTGGTAAACCCTAAATTAACTTGGACTTTCTATTGGGCAGGTTATTAGGCCGTAACATCAGTTTCCTTGTCCAAATTGAACTTTTCGAACATAAATTTAGGATGCTACCTTTTCTCGAATTCCATATGATAACAAGATATAAATTCATGCACCTGACAGTCATGTACCTCTTAGTTCTAGCATAACTCGTACTTGTGGCAAGCGAATGATTTGAAGCCTACTAAGATGTGGGATCAACGTTCTATTCTAATTGAATCAGCAAACAAAAAGGGTATGCTCACCAAAGTTCTATAGCATCTCTGCTTGTGCATGGAAACCATTGGAAACCAGGCGGGGGAGCAGCTGGCGAGCGGAGCACAGGCGGTGGTGCTGCGGGAAGATGCGGTCAAGTCACTCCGACGGCAGGGGATGGTGGCGGCGGTGGAGGACCGGCAGACTGCGGTGGCCAGGAGGGGAATCCTGATGGAAGCGATGGCAGGAGGACGTTTGATTTTTTTTCCCTCTTTTCCTATGTGCGTTCGCCGTAATTTGCAGCACCAGCAGGGGCATAGGCGAGTACCCCTTCGGTTCTCAGCAGAGAAGTTCGGGAAACTAGGCAGAATCCGCCCTCGACCAGTTTCTCGCAATAGACAGTAATTGGAGTTGAGGGTGAAAATAAGCTAGACAGAAGCTGGACAAACAGTACACGGATCCCCATCCGCACGGGAACTAAGCGCGTGTATGTATTCTGAAAAATAAAATAAAATAAAAACAACTGAGAAGAGGGCCCAACCGGGTTCGAACCGGTGACCTATTGATCTGCAGTCAATTGCTCTACCACTGAGCTATGGACCCTTTGTGATGGAAATGCCAAGGAAAGCCTTTAAATATCGAGCATTCCACTGTCGCAAGACAATATCGGCTGTGACCAAAACTTCGGTCTAGCACATGCGAACCACGTCCCCTCAACTGAAGTCCTGAAGCATCAGAGCCAGCCAATGCAATCCCAGCGAGCCAACTGATTCATCAGGCAAATAAAAGCGTCATCACAATTCATCGTACTCACATGTCCACCTGTGGTGTCCCGTCGCGCGTGAGTAAACAAGCCTGCCGCGTCGCCGAGCACCTGGAGAACAACCAACGGTTGTCAGGTGGCCGCCATCCTCAGAGTACCTCGGCAGTCCCGGGACCGGCCCGGCGTGACACTTTGTCCAAGACGGCCGGGGTGTGGTTTCGTCGCTCCAGCTCTGACTCCCTAGGCAAGTAGGCATGGTTCATTCTCCCTCCACACTGAAACTCCCATTCGGTATGGCATGCCGACCGCCGAACCCAAGACTAACGACGATGCCAGGTTCCAAGCGAGCTGAAGCTGTCATAGGCACAAGGCGGCCGATCGATGAGTTATTCATCCCATCCATTCTATGGTCGGCACCTCAGGGAGCAGATTATGCCCTCCGTGATGAACTCCCGTGACCCAAACATTTTCCGTGTTTCGGAGCTTTTACCCATATGCTTTGCCAAACTGAAGGTTTGCTTTCCTTTCTTCATTTCAGCATCGACAGATCATAGGACTAGCCTAGGGAGGTCATCGTCCGCGAGCACACGATCCAGGAGAGGCCAACGCTGCAGGCCGGCGTGCTCGTGTGGCCGATGCTAACCTCCACAAACTACATCGAGTGGGCTCTTCTTATGCAGATCAACCTCGAGGCTTGCCTGCTCTGGGACGCGGTGCATGGCAACGCTCCAAATGTGCCAATGGACAAGGCCGCGCTCGCCGCAATACTGCGGGCGGTGCCACCGGAGATGATGGGCACGCTCGTGGTGAAGCGAACTGCCAAGGAAGCATGGGACGCCGTCAAGGTGATGCGGGTCGGGGTGGACCGCGTCCGAGCTGCCACAGCACAACGCCTGCGCAAGGAGTTCGAGGACATAGCGTTTCGCGACGGCGAGACGCTAGACTCGTTCGGCATGCGGATCACGACTCTCGTCAACAACCTGCGCTCCGTCGGCGACGTCGTGGAGGAGGTGAAAGTGGTGCAGAAGATCCTGTGTGAGGTACCAGATCGGTACTCACAAATGGCGTGCTCGATTGAGACACTGCTCGACCTGAACATCATCTCGGTCGAGGAGTTGATTGGGCGGCTTCGCTCATCCGAGGCGCGCCGCGGCGCCACGGCATCGGCAACAGGCGCCGGCGGCAGCAGCCTGCTCCTCACGGAAGCGGAGTGGGAGGCGCGCAGACGACAGCGCGAACGCGGGCAGAGCGCGGGCGGTGCAGAGGGCAACAACCGCCAGAAGGGGAAACCCAAGCCCAAGGACGGCAACGATGGTCGCAGCGCGAACGGCGGCCGCGACATGACGCGGTTGAAGTGCTACAACTGCAACAAATTTGCTGGGCATATCTCGAGAGACTGCCTAGAGCCGCGCCGGGAACACAAGGCCAAGGCAAATCTCGCCAGGGTCGATGGGGACGAACCCGCGCCGCTGCTCGCGGTGAGCAGCGGGCTTACCGTGACCACGGGCTCCACGCCGGTCACAGAACATGTGCTGCTGAACGAGGAGAAGTTGTAGGCACGATCCAATCCCCGGGACGGAGATTGCAACAGCTCCTGGTTCCTAGATACCGGGGCAAGCAACCACATGTCGGGAGTGCGTGATGCGTTCAGTGTCACCGGCGTGACCGGATCTGTGTGCTTCGGGGACGGCTCCAACGTCAACATCTGTGGCATTGGCACGATCGTCTTCACATGCCGCAATGGTGAGCATCGCACTCTGACAAAAGTGTATTTCATCCCTCGATTGCACTGCAACATCTTGAGCATTGGTCAGTTGGATGCAATCGACTACGAGACTCACATTCACAAGGGCCTCCTTCGTCTCTGGGACCCCGATGGACGTCTGCTGGCTCGCGTGGAGAGGAGCCGAAATAGGCTGTACGTGCTGGAACTGAACCTGTCACGGCCAGTCTGCCTGTGTGCCCGCGCCGACGACACGGCGTGGCGATGGCATGCACGTTATGGCCACCTGCACTTTGATGCGCTACGCAAGCTCGCCCGCGACGACATGGTGCGAGGCCTGCCTCTGATCGAGCACGTCCAGCAGCTCTCCGACAGTTGCTTGGTTGGCAAGCAGAAGAGCCTTTTCCCCAGAAAGCCAAGTACCGCGCCGACGACCCACTCGATCTGGTGCACGGAGACCTGTGTGGCCCGATCACACCGGCGACGCAAGGAGGAAAACGCTACTTCATCCTCCTCGTCGACGACTGCAGCAGGTATATGTGGATAAAGCTCCTGTCCACGAAGGACGAGGCCAGCGCGGCGATCAAGCTCTTCATCGCCGGTGCAGAGACGGAGGCGAAGCGGAAAGTGCGCGCGCTGCGCACTGACCGCGGCGGGGAATTCACCAGCGGCGAGCTGACCAAGTACTGCGAAGATCTGGGCGTCAAGCGCCACCTCACAGCGCCGTACTCACCACAGCAAAACGGCGTCGTGGAGAGACGCAATCAGACGGTGGTGAGCATGGCTCGCTGTCTTCTCAAGGCAAAGGGAGTGCCCGCATGCTTCTGGGGCGAGGCGGTGACCACGACAGTTTATCTGCTCAACCGCGCGCCCACGGCGAGCCTCGCCGACAAGACTCCATTCGAGGCGTGGTATGGGTGGCGCCCCAGCGTCCACTACCTACGCACGTTCCGCTCCATCGCTCATGCCAAGGTGGTGAAATCAAACCCAAGTAAGCTTGATGATAGGAGCCGTGCCTGGCTCTAAGGCGTACCGCGTGTACGACCCGGTGGCAAAGAGAATCCACGTGACACGGGACGTGGTGTTCGACGAATCCAGCCAGTGGGATTGGTCGGCGAAGGACAACGGTGAGCACAACGGTATGACTGAATCTTTCAGTGTGCAGTTCCCTGTTTTCTCGACAGAAAATTCAGAAAAAGAGAGTGCTGGAAATAGTGGAGCAGCGACTTCGATCTACTAATCGTAGGGGTTGCCGGAGTGACAGAAACCTGAACCTCCGTTAGGGCTCAGTAGTCGTTGAACATGACACTGCGTGAGTACGCAAAGGCAAATAAGGTAGATGTTGTAAAAGTGAAGGGGAGAAACCTCATTAGTGAAATGAACAAAGAGGGTGATACTAGAGTTGAGGAGTCATAGAACATTCTGTCTGTAGGGCTGCCGTAGTACAGTACCCCGGCAAAGAACCTCAGAGCAGCGGATGCAGCTGCGTCCGAGTTAGAGGGTTTGATGGGTGAAGCCCGGCAAAAGACAGCAGGATAGGGTCAATGAGTTAGTTCGGATCACTAACAGACAAAATGAAGAGTTGCTCAGGGCTAACCCGGCAAGGGCTGGGGTTTCCAAAGTCGTTCATTCAGCAGTAGGTAACCCGGAGAAATCCATTGGAGCTGCATCGTCTCCTCATGGTGGTCCTAGAAGAGAGGAGGTGGTAACCTCGGCGAGGAGAAACAAACAGATAGTCATGTATGACCCGGCAAGGGCAGGGAAAGGAAAAGAAGTATAGGGAAATGAGGATCGACGAAGTGTCAGCCGAGGTGAAGCTGGCCGAGGTAACCGTGACCAAGGCAATGCCGGTCAGAGAAACGTTGTAAATGGCAGTGCCGGCCAGTGTAACTCAGCAGGTGCAGGGCAACCGCAACAGCGGAATATACCACGGCAAGAGCGAAGTGCCGGCCAAGGTATGCAACAGAGGGGCGCTCCACAAGAGCAAGATAGGTACAATGATGGTGATTCGGAAATGGTGAACGCAGGATACCCTAAGCCGGACTATCATGTGATAGGGTCAAGGTTGGGAAGCAGGAACTTGATGCCTAACGATTCCAGGTTAAAATTGGATCGGCTCTATAGGACAGAGCAAAT
This sequence comes from Avena sativa, assembly GCA_916181665.1. NCBI lineage: Eukaryota > Viridiplantae > Streptophyta > Magnoliopsida > Poales > Poaceae > Avena > Avena sativa. The sequence goes on along the minus strand of OV702296.1, from coordinate 448,633,173 downwards.
TTAGTGTCAAGGTCCTCCGGGTCCGGCGTGTTTTGGGCCCCGGATCATGAAGGAGCCTCCAGTACCTAACTTCCAGTTACCCAGAGGCACAAAAACATATGACGGTAGCACCAAGCCGGAGGATTGGTTGATCAACTACGCGACGGCGGTGAAAATTGCTACAGGCAACTTGAGATGGGCTGTGAGATAACAACCTCAGATGCTGGAAGGGCCAGCAAGGGTTTGGTTAAACAATTTGCCACCTGGAAGTATTAACTGTTGGATCGATTTTGAGGAAATGTTTGTCGGTAATTTCTCAAGAACGTATCAGAGCCCCAATAGGCCACAAACCTTAGCAATGTGCAAGCAGAGACCAAATGAGACAGACCGGGAATTCTTGACCCGTTGGTGCACGGTGCAAAACTCATGTGAGGGCGTGATTGAGTCACAGGCCATAGCTTGGTTTGCGCAAGGGTGCAGATATGCAAGCATGTTGTGGCAAAGGTTACAAAGGGATATGCCAACTACACTAGCAGAGACAATTCGGATTGCTGATTCATATGCTTTGGGTGACCCAACTCAACCTAGGCTTGTGTCAAACGAGTCAAATGAGGAGTACTACCAGCGAGACGGAGCCGGGTCATCCCAGCGGAATGATTACCGGGGTAAGAGAAGAGATGATAGACCGGATTATAGGTACGGTTCGCAACAAGTTGCTGCTATAAATCAAGACCAACCCGGAGCAGGGAGTAATCAGCGTCAGAAAACTGGAGGGAAACAATGGACCCCAAGAAGTGATGGCAAGAAAACTTGGACGCCATAGCAAAAGAGACAGTGGCAAGAAAAGAAGGACCGTCCGAGGTATACATATGAGGCAATGCTGGATCAGCCGTGCAAATTTCACACGCCAAATCCGAGTAACCCGGCGGGTCACACAACTCGGCAATGTGATTGGATGAGGAAGATAGAGCAAAGTGGTTCGAGGAATGCTCAGGCACCTCGGAATGATCAGCATCGGCAGGAGTTACGCCGACAGCAATTACTCTCTGGAGCAAACACGCAACAGTTAATGTTGCCACCACCTCTGCCGAGGTATGAAAATCATGAGAGAAGGGATGCAGTGCATCAGGTGGAAAATCAACATCAGCCAGATCAAAGGTATCCCGACAATGAGGGGAGAAATGCATACAGAGAACATCACCAAAGTTACTATGTGTTTACCACAAAGGAAACAGATAGAAAGAGCTTGCAACACCGACATATGGAGGTGAACGCAGTTATGCCAGCGGTGACGAGGTACATGCCTTGGTCGGATCAGGAAATTACATGGAGTATCAAGGACCATCCCAAGCTTATGCCTAGTCCCGGTTCGTATGCACTGGTGCTGGACCCAACATTCATTGGGCCAAACATCAATGTGGGGTTCTCAAAGGTGTTGATTGACAATGGCAGCAGCATCAATATCATGTACGTGGATACAATGCGCAAGTTGGGTATCTCGGAGAACATGGTCCAAGCTACAAGGACAACTTTCCATGGCATTGTGCCAGGCATTTCCTGTGAACCCATTATCAAGGTCCGAGTAGACATGTTATTTGGCACAAGAGATAACTGCCGAACTGAAAATTTGGAGTTTGAGGTGGTGAACCTAGAAAGTGCGTATCACGTGATACTCGGCAGGCCTGCCCTGAGCAAATTCATGGCAAGTTGTCACATTAGTTACCTGAAGATGAAGTTGCCCAGACCAAATGGAGTAATCACCATAGCAGGAGATTTCCGATGTTCCATTGAGTGTGCGTCAGCCGGGTCTAACCTGGCCGAATCACTCGTAATCGCACAAGATAAAAGAAAGATCCAGGAAGTGGCGGCATTGGCTCAATCCGCGCAACAGTATATGCCAGCGCGGAGTAACCCACATGGAAGTGTCTCGTTTCAAGCAACAAAGGATACCAAGAAAGTGCCTGTCGATGATCTGTTCCCAGAGCGCACCGTGACAATTGGTGCCGGGTTAACTAACAAATAGGAAAGCGAGCTCGTCAACTTCCTCCGTGAGAATCGGGATATCTTTGCTTGGTCCACACAGGACTTGCAAGGTGTCCCGAGGGAGTTGGCCGAGCACTCTTTGAATGTGAGACCCGGAGCAAATCCGGTGAAGCAACCTCTCCGCCGCTTCGCCGAAGATTGGAGAAATGTCATCGGAGATGAGATAGCTCGGCTCCTAGCAGCTGGGTTTATCATGGAAGTGCTTTACCCGGATTGGCTATCTAATCCGATGCTGGTGGAAAAGAAGAAAGATGATCCGAATGTGGCAGTGGTTTGGCGTATGTGCATCGATTACACGAACCTGAATAAGGCGTGCCTAAAAGATCCATTCCCACTGCCAAGGATAGACCAAGTCATAGAATCTACTGCTGGGTGTGAACTGTTGTCATTCATAGATGCATATTCTGGTTTCCACCAGATACCTCTGAACCCAAGGGATCAAATAAAGACTGTGTTTATCACCCCGTATGGGGCTTATTGCTATCGCACCATGCCTTTTGTTTATGTAATGCAGGGGCAACGTACCAAAGATGTATGCAAAAATGTTTACACGGCCAAATTGGCCAAAATGTGCAGGTATATGTGGATGATGTGGTTATAAAAACCAAGGAAAGAAAAACGCTCCTTGATGATATCAGGCAAACGTTCGCGAACCTAAGAAGGTTCCGAATGAAGCTTAACCCGGAGAAGTGTACCTTCGGTGTCCCGGCTGGAAAATTACTCGGATTTCTTGTCTCCAGCCGAGGTATCAAAGTTAACCCAACTAAAATCCGAGCCATAGAGCTAATGGAACTGCCAAAGTGTCTTAACGATGTCCAGAAGTTCACTGGTTGCCTGGCATCTTTAAGTCGGTTTATATGTCGGATGGGAGAAAAGGCATTGCCTTTCTATCAACTAATGAAAAAAGCGGACAAGTTCGTATGGACGCCGCAGGCCAACGAAGCCTTCATCCAATTAAAGAAAATGTTAGCCACTGCACCAGTGTTAGCCTCTCCACTATCAAAAGGGACAATGTTGCTCTACATAGCCGCAACCAACCGAGTTGTAAGTGCAGTGGTGGTGGTAGAGCGCGATGAAGAGGGTAAGTCAGTGCAAAGGCCAGTCTATTACTTGAGCGAGGTATTATCCGCATCAAAGCAAAACTATCCTCACTATCAGAAAATGGTGTATGGTGTGTATATGGCAGCAAAGAAGCTAAAACACTACTTTGAAGAACACCCAATAAAATGATATGTGAAGCCCCCATATCTAAGATAATGAGCAACAAGGATGCGAGCGGCCAGATCGCAAAATGGGCAATTGAGCTAGCCCCTTATGCTCCGCAGTACGACAGGCGAGATGCGATCAAGTCTCAGGCTGTGGCCGATTTTTTCGTAGATTGGGCTGAAATGCAGTATGAGCCACCGTTACCAGATCCGAACTACTGGAGAATGCATTTTGATGGATCAAAAACAAAAACCGGGTTAGGCACCGGAGTTGTACTTACCTCGCCAAAGAATGACCAATTGAAGTATGTGATGCAGATCCATTTCGCAGCATCAAACAATGTCGCCGAATATGAAGCACTTGTGCATGGGCTCAAAGTGGCAAAAGAAATTGGAATACGTCGGATCCCATGCTTTGGCGACTCGGATTTGGTAGTTCAGCAAGTCTTGGGGCAATGGGACGCTCTTGATCCAAACATGGCATTGTACAGATTCCATGTGCAAAAGATATCAGGGTACTTCGAGGGGTGCGAGTTTCACCATGTACCCCGGCTAGAAAACGAAGCTGACGATGTATTGTCGAAGCTCGGATCAACCCGACAAGCAATTCCACCGGGTGTGGCACTAGAACACCTCAGGAAACCATCTATCAGGCTGTCCCCAGAAACCGACTCTATCTACATCCCGGTAGATCCGGAGTCCGGAGTTGTACCCATGGACATAGACGTGGGAAGTGGTTCAGGAAACCCGGGGACTGCTGTGCAGAACCCGGGGACTATACAACGTGATCCGGCCGAGGTTATGTCAGTGGATCAAATGGAAATTGATGACGAGGTGTTTCCGGTGCGAGCTATACCAGCTTGGGCACTGCCCATATTTCAATTCCTGAAGGATGGAACTTTGCCCAGTGAAGAGGTGCTTTCCAGGCAAATTCAGAGGAGAGCAAAAGCATACACAATTATCAATGCCGAGCTATACAAAAGGAGTGTGACTAATGTCCTCCAACGATGTGTTGACCCGTAAGAAGGGCTCGACATCCTCCGGGATATACATCAAGGGGAATGTGGGCATCACGCCTCATCCAGAGCCTTGGTAGCAAAAACTTTCCGGCATGGGTTCTACTGGCCAAGTGCCTTAGAGCAAGCAGAGGATCTAGTAAGGAAGTGCAATGGTTGTCAAAGGTATGCTACCAAGACGCACATACCAATGTCGAAACTCAAAACCATACCAATTACCTGGCCATTTGTTGTATGGTGTTTGGATATGGTTGGCCCGTTTAAACCAGCGAGAGGGAATATGACCCATATCTTGGTTATGGTGGACAAGTTTACGAAGTGGATTGAAGTGAAGCCAATAAGAAAATGTGATGGAGCTACAGCCGTGACATTCCTCAAAGATATCATTCTGAGATATGACTATCCTCACAGTATCATAACAGATAATGGCACAAATTTTGCTAAAGGAGCTTTTGCGCAATTCTGCCGAGATAAGAAGATCCGGCTGGACGTTGCCTCCGTAGCCCACCTCGCATCGAATGGACAAGTGGAGAGATCCAACGGATTAGTATTATCCGGGATAAAACCCCGGCTCATTGAGCCGCTGCAAAGATTAGCGGGGTGCTGGATAGAAGAACTACCAGCAGTACTGTGGAGTTTAAGAACAACTCCAAATCGATCAACAGGCTATACGCCATTCTTTCTGGTATATGGGGCAGAAGCTGTACTACCAGCCGACATAGAGCATGATTCACCTAGGGTCACCCAATACACAGAAGCCAAAGTGCGAGAAGCCCGGCAAAATGATGTTGATCTGCTGGAAGAAGCGAGAGAATTGGCATTGTCTAGATCCGCCATATATCAGCAAAATCTCCGACGCTATCATAGCCGGAAAGTTAACCCCCGAGTCTTCCGGGAAGGTGATCTGGTACTCCGGTTGGTACAACGTACCGCTGGCATGCATAAGTTATCCCCCCCATGGGAAGGGCCATTCATTATGAGCAAAGCATTGCACAATGACTCTTATTATCTCATCGATGCAAAACCACAGGAGAAGAACAAGGCGGACTGGTCTGGCGAGGAATCTAAGCGTCCATGGAATGTAGCTCTACTTCGTCCGTTCTACACTTAGCAAAGAAGTGTGTGTATCCGAGTCTCTCATACGTTGGTATGTATGCCGACAATGAGTTTATCAATGAAATCGTGGCACCTCGAGCAGTAACTCGGGGACTGCCTTAATAATATTGGTTGTCTTCTGTACTTGTTATTTATTTTTAAATCGGCTAGCTTAAGTTACTTCTGCCTAAGCCGGATTAGTAGTGTGTGAGCACTAAAAACTCAACTCTTTGACTTGTTGCTGTCCAACAAGATTTGGCTTCATGGCAAGCAAGAGAACAAGTTTGGAAATGCGTAGCACACGAAAAACGACTAAGGGAAGGAACGTAATCAAGCCGACATTTACTGTTCGGACTAACCCCATGTTAATTTTACATTTACTATGCTGAATTATTTTGAGCTAATCCTAAAGTTTCCAAGTATTGTTAAGTCAATTTTTTGAAACTCGGACTCATAAGTCACAAAACCGAATCAAGGTAGACACGAGCCGAGCCAAAAAATTGGAGAAACAAGAAAATGAAACTCGGGGACTACGCCCAAGTTAATTCAACATGAGCAACTTAGTAGCAAAATATAACTTGTGTGCTTAATACATCTGCACCCGGCATACCAGGGATCTGATAAACTTCAAAGTGTTTGTTGGTGATCAAGGAGCAGCAAGAGGAGGTAACTCGGCGCCAGCAGGTGGAACTCCGGCCTCAGCTTCAACATCATCTTGATTTTCTTTGACGTCTGAGGCTTCGTCCTATTCCTCCTCATCCGAACCATCTTCGACATATTCGTCGTCAACAGCTTCGAGAAAGCTTGGTCCCTCGTTCCATTGATGGATGGGGGCAAACTGAATGAGGCTATGGGCGCAAGCCTTGCACCGAGCTATCCAATCCGGATCATTGGACCCCCTTGATCCGGTGCGCAAGCGCTCGAGAAGATTCAGATTTAGTTTCTCGTACCATGTGAGCACGTAGTGGAGGACGGTTTCAGCTCCGGCGCGTCCGGCGGATTCCCTCTAGAGGTCAAGATGGGTCTCGCACTCCATTACCTTGGTAATCAGAGCAGTGGACCCCTCCGGAGTATCTTCACCAGGCCAAAGGGCATTGAAGACCCGGACTGCTGCATCTAGGAGACCCTTGCCCTAGTTCTTCACAATCTCGACGCGAGAGGATAGGCTGACCAGCAAGTCCTCCATGTCATAGGGAATATTTTCAGCGCCAGGACCAGTTGGGGTACCCCTCTGTTGGCGGAACTTGGAAACTGCAGCAGCCGCAATAGCATCGCCCTCTAGAAATTTGTCTAAAAACAAGACAAGTGAAATAAGTAAAGGAGGTTGACCCGGAAAGATTCATGTCGGCTGAAGGAAAAGAACTTATGAGAAATATGGCTATGGATCCGAGTCAGCTCCTTGGTGCAGTTATCACGCCTCTTCCGGAGTTGCTCAAGTTCAGCATTTGCTGACTCAAGCTTAACGTCGGCCTCCTTCTGTAGTTCTTGATCTTTGGCAATTTGGAGGTTGAGACGTTCCCGTTCCTCGATGAAGTCTTGGCCAGCTTTCTCCATCTCAGTTTTGTGGAGCGCCTTGAGATTTTTCATTTCTGCCTTGAGCTTGGAAATTTCATCATCTTTGGTCCGGAGGAGGGCGAGCTCATCATCCTTCTTCTTAAGTTCGGCCTGGTGCTGCCCTGCTTGTTCGAGAAAATGTAGCATCATATCAGGCACGGGCACACTATCTTCAAGAGATGCTGAAACAGTTTGTTGACCCGGCAAAGCCGAGGTATGAATATCTGCCGAGCCAAGAAGGAAAGGAAAGAGAGCGCAGAAGAAGATTAAGCAAAATTGACTTACCTTTTATCTGCTCCAAGTTCTTCCTCATGATGGTGTTTTCGGCCTCCACTCCGGCTGCGCAATCCGAATGACAAATTAATCCGGCAGGGAAGACAAAGAAAGATGGGAAAAAGGCAAGGAGAAAACTTACCCCTTTTCTCGAACTCAGCGAGAAGCGTAGAATGTTTCGAGCGCAGCGCCTTATGTGTGTCCAAGAGGCGCTGAAACTCAACGCTCTGGTGATTGGTGACCTGAGAAAAGCAAAGTTGACTTGATCATGTGCATATTCAAAGTGTACAAGATCCGGGCCAAGTGGAACTTAACCCGGCTTTAGGTGTGTGCATATTCGAAGTGTACAAAATCCGGGCCAAGTGGAACTTAACCCGGCTCTAGGTGTGTGCATATTCGAAGTGTACATAATCCGGGCCAAGTGGAACTTAACCCGGCTATAGGTGTGTGCATATCTGAAGTTACTAAGGAGCTACGCTAGTTCTCTAAGGAGCATCCGGCCGAGTAACAAGTTACTCCCCCGGAGGCTCGGGGACTAATGGTTATATCACTAATGCTTAGTACATGTTAAAGAAAAGACAAGGTAGCGTACCTCCATCATCCAGCCGGCAAGGTTGATAGCCTTGGCAGCTGTGTTCATTTGTGCGGCAAACTCGGCAGGCCCAAATTTCTCCGGGAGATCGTCGTTATGGACGAACTCCGCCTTGTTCCAGTTATTGACGAACTCAATCAAGGCCGGAGGATAGTGCTCTCCGCTAGGCATATGGGGCACAATCAAACCCTTGGCATGGGCTTCCCTCCTTTCAACTTGGGCAGCAGTAGGGCTAGTGTGCAATGCAAGTTGCGTGCTAGCTGAACCGGCGGAGGCATCTTTCTTCGGTGGGGTCTTCTTCGGAAGCATGGACGCGAGCATGCGCTGTCCAGCCTTGATGGATGCTGCCCTGGCGGCGTCAGAAGTTTTCTTGGCCTTAGGCTGCTGCTGAGAGGTTGAAGTTTGAGCTGCGGATTTGGTCTTGGGTGCAGCCTTGGTGCTAGCTGGGCCTTCTCGCCGAGTCTTGGAAGACTCGGACGAGGCGGAAGGAGTTGGTGCTGCTGGTACTTGTGTTGCTACTGTTGGTGCTGGTGCTGGCGCTTGTGCTGGTGCTGGTTTTGGCGGTGATGCTGTTGGTACCTCGGTGGTGGCAGGTTGCAGCTGAGCCGAAGAGGAGCTGGGAGCATCCTCTGCCTCGGCAGAGCCACTTCCCCCTGCTCCGAGGTTTCCCTCCTCTGGGCGAGGTGGGCTAGAACCTGGAGCAGCCAATGAACCCTCCTGAATGGGGCTCAGTGGGCGTGTATCGTCGCCACAAGGGGAGATGGGGTATGCCGGAGGGGCGAAGCGATGCTGGATCCGCTCTGGGGAACCTCCATAGCAGCCCTACCGAATCAAACGACGCATAATAAGTTACAATAGAAGGAAAGCATGAAGCAAAAGATTGGACAAAGAGAAAAGTGACTTACTCATAAGAAGTCAATGGCTCCTTGGGCTTCCGAGCCCTCCGATTTGTGGCCTTAGTCGGAGGCTTGGTGATGGCTTTGTCTGCGGACTTCCTTCGCCTCTTGGTTGGTTTAGGAGGTCCGGAAGAAGAAGCAGAAGCAGCCGCCCTTTTCTTTGACGCAGCCGGGACTGGCTCACCCGTGGCAAGGGGAGGATCTTCGTGGATCTGCCCAGCCGGGTTAGCTGAAGCCGGAAAGGCGTAAGAAAGGGGTACAGCGTCAAATGCTTCCATCACCTCAATGTCGGAATCATCTTCATCATCAGGCCAATCTCTTAAGGAAGAGAAGTTACCGGTGGGTCACTTGGTCGCATCGGGGAATGGCAGGAACATTTCCTGATCCGGCTCCTCCTCGTCCGGGGCATCTCGATCCTTCGCCCATTTGAGAGAAGGCTTGGTGCCATCTTCGAGGGTTTGCTGAAGAAACAACTAAGAAGAAAATGCAAAGGGATCAAACAAACAATAAATTCCGACATATGGTATAACTCGAAAAAAGATTGAATCGCGAGATTTACCGTAGGAGGAAGCTTGTCCTGGCAGAAATGCTCCCCCACTCCCAATCAGCGGAGAAGTCTTTGACGGTCGTGAAGAGGGCCTTAACCCGGCAGAATATCTCGGTGTTACTCAACTCAAATGAGGAAGTCCGGTTGGGGTCAAGTCACCAGCTCATGTGGCAAAGCTTGTATGTGCGCTTTTGAAGAGGGGAGATCCGGCTGCAGACGAATGTGATCATCACGTCTTCGTTGCGCAGCCCCGCATCCTTCAGCTCCTTGAACCGCGTGTTGACTTGATTCGCTAGTACGGTGGGTTTCTTCGAAACCCGGTCCCATAAATCCGGGTTAGGAGGACCCAGAGCATAGGGGCGCAGCCGGATCAGGTCTTCATCCGTGCCATTTCTGACATAGAAGAAGGTTTGGGCCCAGCCCTTGCACGAATCAAGCCCCGTGACCCGGGGAAAGACGGATTGTTTCCGAGGACAAATGGAGGCCGCACCGAATTGAGTCAGATGTTTCTCCTCTGGGTCAAGCGCTTTATTCGGAATCACGTTCCTTCATAGACCGAAGAAACGGATCCAGAGCTCTTTAGTGGACCACAATCTGACATACCCCTCTAGGGTGGAGGCGAAGGAAGAAAGGGATGTGATGGTGTTTGCCGGAAGGTGGTGCGGTTGAAGTTCATAGATATCAAGGAAATCATGGAAAAAATCACTAACGGGGAGGCCGAACCCGCGCTGGAATTAGGAGAGGAACACTACGAACTCACCGGGATTGGGTAAGGGTGCGAGCTCCTCGGAGGCGAGGCGGGCAACCACGCCCTCAGGGATGCGGCGCGTGCGGTATAACCAGCCCAGGTCGTCCTGGTACACCCAGGAACCTGCCCAGCCACCGCGCTCTGTGTTCTCCGCCCCCTTCTCCATTTCTTCCTCGGCGACGGCGAGCTCTTCTTCAGTCATGTCTAGGTCACTGTCCTCACCGGCCCTAACGGAGGTGGGGGTCAGGGGCTTAGATTGGCGTGGATCCGTGGCGGTGGAGCTGCGCGGGAGCGATAGCGACGCAGGTGCGAAGAGGCACGGTGCGGCAGCGGCGCTGCTAGGCGGATGCGGCGGTGGCGGCGCTATCACTAGGAGGAAGAAGAAGAATAGGCAGAGGGGCGCGTGAAGGGGAAAAAGACCAAGGGGCACGCCCCTCCCCTATTTAACCATGCCCCAGCAGGGGTAGTGGGATCGTGCGCTACGGCAAGGCCACACGGTGTGGCCGTGTATCTGTCGGGTCAGCCAATCACAGGCAAGCCACGACGCGACGTGATGATACAATATGCAACAGTAACACCTGACATTAACTGCAGCAGTAACTGGCGCAGGCCCTTAAAATGAGGCAACATAATGATTACCCTCCACGTGGGATAGCATACGAGAGAAGGAAGGATAAGCCGGAAAACTAAAGGGTAACCCGGCCAGCGAGAGAAAACTCGGAATGTGCCAAGGGAAACGCTAGCCAATGAAATCCGGGATATGAGGTAACTCGGAAAAGGGAAAAAAAGGCTCGGTAAAATTGAACCTGCTGTGGCCTTAGCAGCTGGAGCTGCCAAGACCGCACCAGCTTCGGGGACTAATGTTGGGGGGGATACCCCCGGGTAGGGTCACGCCGAGGTATAAAGGCCGAGTTAGCCGAGGTACGGCATGGTCAAAGCAAGTGCTGGCCGAGTCACCTCAAGGCAGGCCGAATCACGGAGTAACCCGGACCGGAGGATGTTCACCTAACTGAGTCACGGCCGACATATGTCGTATGCCGACAGGATTTATGTAACTTGTATGCAGGTACCCATGTGGCCGGATTAACCAAGTACGATCCGGGTTATATCAGGCTTGCAAGAGAAGGAAGGTATCTCGCTGGTCAAAAGGTGGTCACTGTATGCTGGAGCATGAGCGAAGCGGATAGAGAGAAGGACCACCGAGGCATGGCCGAGAAGGGTGACACGCCCTGTGTCGGATGACGTTGGCGCCACAGAGGCTTACGTAGCCTCTACATGGCTTACGATGGCGGAAACTGACCCGGTCGGTTTGCTATTTTGGGAAGAGGCATATTCCTCCACGTATGCCCTAATTGGATGACCTAGCCTCCCTTATATAAGGAGGGCTAGGGCATTTGTAGAAGGGGTTGATTCTGGCTGGGTTGGCATTTGGGTAGTTGTTTCTCGATAGCTAGTGGTGAGAGTAAGAGAGCACCTTCTTCCTCCTCTCCCTAATACAGCTCAAGGAGCATTTGTAACCTTGGAAACCTATTGAATACCAAACATCTGTGTGTGGAATCACCACACTATCCCTCCCTGGATTCCTCTAGTGCATATTGTCCCCACCTTTAGCCTATACATGGCATCTGCCGTGACACGACCATGACACACGGAGCCAGAAGACGAAACGGAGAGGGGCCAGGGGCTGGCCACACCATGTGGTGGCGCGGGTCCCCCTGGCCACGCCACTAGGTGGTGTGGGCCCCTGGTCCACCTTCTGACATCGCCCCTTCGCCTATAAGAAGCCTCCCGATGAGAAAACCCTAAATCATCAAGCCTCCAGCCACGAAAAGTTCCGCAGCACCGCCGCCACCGAAGAGGAGGTTCAAGGGACAGAAGTCTCTGTTCCGGCACCCTGTCGGGACGGGAAAGTGCCCTCGGAGCCATCTCCATCGACTCCACCGCCATCTCCATCGCTGTTGCTGACTCCCATGATGAAGAGGGAGTAGTTCTTCCTCGAGGCTAAGGGTTCTACCGGTAGCTATGCGTTCATCTCTCTCTATGCATGATCTTATTGAGATCATGAGCTTTGTAATCTATAGATCTATTCTACTACTCAAGTGCTTTAATGAATCTCTGCTTATCCCCATGTGTGTGAAGTTGACAGTGTGCACACCGTGTGGCACTTTGGCTAAGGTTACATACATACTTGTTATGATTTATATTTGGAGTTGGATGTCTCTATGAAATTGTGGTGTTTGTTGGACCTGTCTAGCGCTCAAGGTGATAGTGAGGGGTTATCTAGATGGGGAAAGCGAACTTTGAGGTGTGTTGTTATGGCCCTACCGTGGATTAGAGTTATCCAACCGGAGAGTAGTTCAGAGTAGTATCATAAAGAGATGATATTTATATGAGAGTGTTCACTAGTGAAAGTATGATCCCTAGGCCTTGTTTCTAAGCATTGAAACACCGTTTACAACTAGATATGTTACATGTTTGCTTGCTTCCATCTTTATTTCAGATTGCCTTTAGTCTCTTCTTACCTATCAAGCTCTTTTCTGGCACCGTTACCACTTATAATTATCCATACCACTTGTATTTCACTATCTCTTCCCCGAACTAGTGCACCTATACACCTGACAAGTGTATTGGGTGTGTTGGGGACACAAGAGACTTCTTGTATCTTGGTTGCAGGGTTGCTTGAGAGGGATACCTTTGACCACTTCCTCCCTGAGTTCGATAAACCTTGGGTAATCCACTTAAGGGGAACTTGCTGATGTTCTACAAACCTTTGCACTTGGAGGCCCAACAATTGTCTACAAGAATAGAAGTGCGTAGACATCAAGCTATTTTCTAGCGCCGTTGCCGGGGAGGTAAGGTAAAAGGTACTCACATCCTCTGGATACTAAGCTATCTTCTAGTACAGTTGCTAGTGTGTGAGTGCTCGAAGTTATTTCCTTTAGATTCTGTAATTATATCTTTTTGTGTCTTGTTTTTATTTTCACTAGTTAGGCTTAATGGAAAACAACAACAAAATTAGAGAGCTTTATAGTATTTATCTTGAGTTAGGACATGAAGTGTTTGAAGACAAAATTTAAAAACCTATGGAACTTTATTTCCATGCTAATAGCAATGTTATTAGTATGAATTCTTTCAACACCATTACTTCTAATTCTATGGAAAAGTCGAAGCTTGGGGAAGCTGGTTTTGATGAGCATGATATTTTTAGTCCCCCAAGCACGGAGGAGAAAATTTACTTTGATGATACTATGCCTCCAATATATGATGATTACAATGATGAATATGATATTTTTAGTCCACCTACTATTGAGGATAAAATTAATTATGATTACAATATGCCTCCTATATTTGATGATTATGGTGATGAAAATAATAATGATAGCTATTTTGTTGAATTTGCTCCCACTACAATTAATAAGAATGACTATGTTTATGTGGGGAGTATTAATTCTTTTATGCATGTGGCTCATGATAAGAATGTTTTATGTGATAGTTATTTGTTAATTTTATTCATGATGCTACTGAAAGTTATTATGAGTGAGGGAAACATGGTTTTATGTGTCTCAACAATATTAAGTTTCCCCTCTTTATGTTGAAAGTCTTGAAGTTGCACTTGTTTTGCTTTACTATACTTGTTGCTTTGTGCTTTCATGACTTGTTTCTTTACAAGATGCCTATGCATAGGAAGTGGGTTAGACTTAAATGTGCTTTGAATTTGCTTCTTGATTCTCTCTTTTACTTCAATTCATATTTCTTATGTGAGCATCTTTTCAAACTATCATGCCTAACTTAAAGGCGTTAAAGAAAAGTACTTCTTGGGAGATAACCCAATAGTTTTCTTGAGTCTTGGAAGTTATTACTTCTGTAATAACCTCTCCTTATCTTTTTTTTATTTGATTTTTGTGCCAAGAATAACCTCTAATGAGAGGGAAGTAAGATTTGGTGAAGTGCTGTCCCGAAACAGATTTTTGTGCTTCATTGTAAACATTCGTGAAAAATCTCTGTATGTCGGATTGAGTTGTAATTTTTTTAATAAATCCCCCAGGTTGTTAGCTAACTTTCCTTAGTTCAACACTTTTCGATTTGAGCAACAGAAGGTCTTCGAAAAAATCGGTTTTCACCTGCTGGTCTGTTTTGAAAGATTTCTTCCATTATTTGCATTTGCCTCTTTATCGATTTCTTTTTGGGTTATTTTTGGTGAATTGAGCTTTTTGAGTGAGTTGCTACAGTAGCTTGTGTTTTTAATGAAATTTTTTCTGTTTTAAAACTAAAACTCAAAGGTTTATTATCTTTTGAATGCACTAATGTTGCTAATGAAGATTGTGTGAAGTTTTGTATCAAGGAAATTTTCAGGTGTAGGGAAAGAATGATGTAATGAGATGAAGAATGGACAAAAGCTCAAGCATGGTGGGACCACCCCGTGTCACCCCAAGAAATATTCAAGAGGTACAAGCGTCAAAGCTTGGGGATGCCCTGGGCATCCCCTTCTTCATTAATAAAAATCTTAGGTCTTTCTAGACACTTCGTTTTTATTGTTTCATGCACTGTTGTGTTGTTCTTGGAGCGTCTTTGTTTTTGTTTTTAGTTTTCTTTTGCTTGGTTTGCTGCAAAAAGTTGGTTGGATCCCAGCACTTCTTTTGGAGAGAGACACACCATGTTATTCATTGCCTAGAACACTCTAGTTTTCACTCTTATTGTTCTACGAGTGTTCTGCTTTGCTAGCACTGCGTTTAGCTTTAGTTTTTAATTGGTGTTGGAAAAGAGTAGGAAAGTTCATGCTTATAAGTGGTACAAAAGGGAGCTTGTTTTGACTGTGGCCTAGACTTTATCATGTCATGTTTGATATTGCTTTGACTTTATGCTTAGTGATTATTGTTATAGCATGACTTGTTCCAAACAATTGAGATTGCTTAATGTGCCTTGAAAGAATCATACGTTGTTTTAGCATATAAAAGCATAATATTGTGGTATTCTCCTTTGATGCTTTATTTGGGTTGACTTAGCGCATGCTCACACCATGTTAAGACTATACCAAGTCACCATAACCTCTATGATCATTTAGTTTTCGACTTGTAATATCACTTTATGCTTTAATTAATAATGTTTTGTCGCTTTGCATGATTATGGCCATTATTTCTCTCCTAGTTGGTCGCTCCCAGTCTTTTGCTAGCCTCCATACCAAGTATGAGTTCCATTCATGCATCCAACTCCAAATAAAACCAAGTTATTCCAAAGAGTCCACCATACCTACCTATTAGCATTTGCTATTCCAAGTATAATCATGTTTTTATATATCTTCCGAATTAAACTTGTTATGTGAAAATTAGTGATTAAATCTCTCATGAACTTGATGACACAATTTACTTTTCTTGCCCCTAATAAAATTGAACCATTGTGTCAGCTATGTTGTATATGCTTGCACTTATACGTTGGGATTAGCAGAACCATGCTGTCATGGGGAACGCTTTCAACATTGCACTTGTACATTGTACCCAATTGATATCATGCTATTTTGTTTATGGATGTCGTCGGTGTGAAATGAAAGGGGAGCTATGAAGTCCATGGAATTATGTATGTGTGTTAGAGAAACACCTGGGCCGCTAGCCTAAGCCATGCCTAATCATGGTGGAAACTTGCAGCATCACCATAGTGAGCAATCTATGAAGCATTCTTCTTATAAAAAAAGAGATAGAGATTGAGAAAAAGAAAAAGAAAAAAGATGATAAAAGAGGAAAGAGAGAAAAGAGAGAGAAAAGCACCATTTTCCCATCGTAAATAAGAAGATTGCTGAGATGCTCATTGTCTGTTTGCCTTGTCATTTTGATTATGGGATAGCTCCTGTATCATGTGCAAGGGGTACCCCGTTGGCGGTTCTCTGTGATACACATGTACTTACTATGACAAGAATTTACCGGTAACTAAACTTGAGTAGCATGAGGAACGACCCTCGTATTCAAGGGACATGAGATTGCCAACTTATACTTTGTCAAGCATATACTCCATATTTTGTTCACTTTAACCTTGATCACTTCAAGATGCTTATGATAGGGGCAATCATAGCTGAAAGCTAATAAGTACCATAATTTTTGGAAGCTCTTTATGAGACTTGAATCCCTGCTTCCTTCTATGAAGGCCTTTCTTTTACTTTTATGTTGAGTCTCCATCTTCTATCTTTATGCACCTATTGAGAGAGCATAGTGGTCATTCTTAGTTTAATGTGCATTGTCCCAAAACTTGTTGATTGATTCATAACTTTGATATTGCATGTTCTTAAACTATTTGTATCTAGTCACCCTTATGAACTTTGAAGGTGTCCTATGCATTTATGTTTTGCTACACTATGAAGGACAAGCTGAATACCATTCTCATTATGTTTTCTATATGTGAAACAAACAAACGTCTTTCAAAGCATTGTTATTCATGAATATTTTGTTTGTACCTTTTCATGTTATAACATAGTTGCTATGTCTTATTGCTTAGAACTATATCTTTCATGCTATGTTAAAGTACTATGATCCCAGCTATCAATGTTTTACAAATACCTTGATCAAGATTACGATGGTGCATGTCACCTCAAAAATTATTTCTTTTTATCACTTACCTACTCGAGAATGAGCAGGAGTTAAGCTTGGGGATGTTGATACGTTGGAAACGTATCTATAATTTTTGATGTTCCATGCTTGTTTTATATCTACTTTCTTATGTTTTGTCCACACTTTGGAGTATTTTTACACATTTTCTAGAACTAACCTATTAACAAGATGCCACAGTGCCAGTTGCCTCTTTTCTGATGTTTTTGGTTTCAGAAAAGCTGGAAAAGAAATATTCTCGGAATTGGACCGAACAGAAGCCAAAGTCGATATTTTACCGGAAGACTCACGGAGCCAGAAGACGAGACGGAGAGGGGCCAGGGGCTGGCCACACCATGTGGTGGCACGGGTCCCCCTGTTCGCGCCACCAGGTGGTGTGGGCCCCTAGTCCACCCTCTAACATCGCCCATTCGCCTATAAGAAGCCTCCCGATGAGAAAACCCTAAATCATCTAGCCTCCAGCCACGAAAAGTTCCGCAGCGCCGCCACCGCCGAAGCGGAGATTCGGGGGACAGAAGTCTCTGTTCCGGCACCCTGCCGGGACGAGGAAGTTCCCCCGGAGCCATCTCCATCAACTCCACCGCCATCTCCATCGCTTTTGCTGACTCCCATGATGAAGAGGGAGTAGTTCTTCCTCGAGGCTAAGGGTTCTACCGGTAGCTATGTGTTCATCTCTCTCTCTATGCGTGATCTTATTGAGATCATGAGCTTTGTAATCTATAGATCTATTCTGCTACTCAAGTGCTTTAATGAATCTCTGCTTATCCCCACGTGTGTGAAGTTGACAGTGTGCACACCGTATGGCGCTTTGGCTAAGGTTACATAAATACTTGTTATGAGTTATATTTGGAGTTGGATGTCTCTATGAAATTGTGGTGTTTGTTGGAACTATCTAGCGCTCAAGGTAATAGTGAGGGGTTATCTAGATGGGGAACGAGAACTTTGAGGTGTGTTGTTATATCCCTACCTTGGATTAGAGTTATCCAACCGGAGAGTAGTATCATAAAGAGATGATATTTATATGAGAGTGTTCACTAGTGAAAGTATGATCCCTAGGCCTTGTTTCTAAGCATTGAAACACCGTTTGCAACTAGATCTGTTACATGTTTGCTTGCTTCCATCTTTATTTCAGATTGCCTTAAGTCTCTTCCTACCCGTCAAGCTTTTTTCTGGCACCGTTACCACTTATAATTATCCATACCACTTGTATTTCACTATCTCTTCGCCGAACTAGTGCACCTATACACCTGACAAGTGTATTGGGTGTGTTGGGGACACAAGAGACTTCTTGTATCTTGATTGTAGGGTTGCTTGCAAGGGATACCTTTGACCACTTCCTCCCTGAGTTTGATAAACCTTGGGTAATCCACTTAAGGAAAACTTGCTGCTATTTTACAAACCTCTGCACTTGGAGGCCCAACAACTGTCTACAAGAATAGAAGTGCGTAGACATCAAATACCGTGCCTTGTTGAAGACATTTCTGGTATTGATCTTATTGCTTCTTCATTTGAAAATACTTGAATCTTGCTTCCTATGCCTAGCTGAAAGGCTTTAAAGAAAAGCACTATTGGGAGATAACCCAAATTATTTTTATTTTCCGTAAGTTTTTCTTTTGTTGAGTCTTGGAAGTTATTGCTTCAGTAATAACCTCTTCCTATCCTTTTTGTGTGGTTTTTGTGCCAAGAATAACCTCTAATGAGAGACAAGTAAGACTTGGGAAAGTTGTTGTCCCGAAACAGATTTTTGTGCTTCACTATAAAAATCGTGAAAAATCCCTATATGTCGGATTGAGCTGTAATTTTTTGTGCTTATGCCCCAGGTTCTTATCTAACTTTGGTTAGTTTATCACGTTTCGATTTGAGCAACAGAAGGTCTTCGAAAAAATCGGTTTTCTACCTGCTGGTCTATTTTGACAGATTTCTGCCATTATTTGTATTTGACTCTTAATCTCTTTCTGTTTGAGTTCTCTTTGATCACTTGAGCTTTTATAAGGAATTGCTATAGTATCTTGTGTTTTAATGGAAGTTTTACTTGTGCTGAAACTAAACCCAAAGACTTATTATCTTGAAACACTAATGTTGCTAATGAAGATTGTGTGAAGTTTTGTATGAAGGAAATTTTCAAGTGTAGGGAAGAATAATGTGATGAGATGAAGTATGGAAAAAAGCTCAAGCTTGGGGATGCCACCCGTGTCACCCCAAGAAATATTCAAGAAGTACAAGCTTCAAAGCTTGGGGATGCCCAAGGCATCCCCTTCTTCATTAATAAAAATCTCAGGTTTTTCTTCCAAAACACTTCATTTTTATTGTTTCATACACAATTGTATTTTTCTTGGAGCGTCTTTGTTTTTTTAGTTTTCTTTTGTTTGGTTTGCTTAAATAAATTGGTTGGACCCCCGCATTTATATGTAGTTTCAAATAAGTTGATTGGTGTTGGAAAAGAGTAGGAAGTTTCATGCTTATAAGTGGTACAAAAGGAGCTTGTTTAGACTATGGCCTAGACTTTATCATGTCATGTTTGGTATTGCTTTGACCTTATGCTTAGTGATTATTGTTGTAGCATGACCTGTTCCGAACAATTGAGATTGTTTAATGTGTCTTGAAAGGATCATGTTCCAAACGACCGAGCGTCCTCCGGAGGCTGCGATCCCTCTAGCCTCCGAGTCGCCCGCTCTACGATCAACTTTTGCTTTCACACAGCAGAAACAACCAGGTTCACAGCAAAAAACAATCACCCCCATCAGATAGATCAGAATCAGGCGGGCACTCGCGATCCGACTGCTGGCATGGGGTGCACGGCAGAGCGAGTGTAGCAATTACCCGCGTTGTTCATGGCCTACCTTTTGAGATCCGTCCTAAACCCCCCAACTGGTCATCCTAACCACCTAATTTCTCCACCCGTTGTTGCTTCTAGCTCGAGTTCGAATCCTGCTCTACAGCGGTGACGTGATTCCGATTCAGCGAACAGCGACGCCGGAGGTCGGTTGATGCAAGGATTCCGCGGCGGGATGAACAATCCTCCTGTCTATTTTGACCAGGACCCAGAAGTTGATGACCCTGCTCCATGGTGAGTTCCACCACCTAGACAAATTCATCTAGGGTTCTATATGTTGTTGGTTGCTTCGTTTATCTTTTGATCTTATATTATTTGTTGCAACACTGCTGATGCAATATTTCTTTCTTCAAGAAAAATAGCTATATAGGCAATTTAATAGACAACAAAAAATGCTACGAAGTTGCATAGGTAGGAAGAATAAAATAGCTACATGTGCAATTAGTTAGATATATATGCTACATTGAATGCTGGTTGATAGAGAGGCAGACACAGACATGTAGGTTCCGGCTTCAAAAAATATATGCTGCTACTAATGATGCTAATGCATAAGTGCTAGGTAGCAAAAAGAAAACTTGGTTGATACAAAAGGTGTTGCATTGTGTTTTGATAGTTGGGTTCATGTCGCATTGCATGATTTATATGTAGCTTCTGGATGAATTTTGCTGCTTTGATTAGTTTTGTTTCTAGATTGTTGATCTGAAGCAAGTGTCTACTTGTTTTTCTTGACAGGGTTTTGTTGCCGCTAGCATCCTTGCTGGTTTTGATAACCATGATCCTCCACAACCAAATGGATTTGCTTCTAACATGCATCAAAGGGGTGATGTACCAGAATTTGCTCATGTGCCAGCAAGTGAGAATGAAACAAATGTTGTTGTTGAAGCCGGAGAAGAAATCAGTTCACAACATGTGGTGCCGTATGTTGGTATGGTCTTTGATGATCTCGAAGAGGCTAGGCAGGTGTATGGAAACTCGGGTTCAACACACGGATTGGAAACACAAAGTTCAGCACAACAAAAGGAGCACAAAAAGACACCATTTTTAACAGTGTGTTTGACTGTGTGCATATCGGTAAACCAAGTGCTCATGAAGCAAAACTTGAGCGCTACACGATTGGTGTTCCTGCAAAGGATAAAGAAGCTATGATAGACTTGAGCAACTTTACTGCACATTAGTCATATAGCAAGCAGGCCGGATTGCGGATGGATGTGAAGGACACGAAGCAGCAAACCAGATTGCTTCGTCACGACTTTAAAATCCACATGCATGTTGGAAAGCGAGATGGGATTTGGATCGTGACTGCTTTCAAAGCAGAACACACCCATCCCATGGTGAAGTAGATTGGGCGCTGGGTACTATCGTTCTCACAGGAAGGTCGCAAAAGAAGATTTCCAATTTCTCCAAACCTTGCACCAGAAAAACATCAGCACTGCTAAAATCATGGGATGCTTAGGGGGTGTGCATGGTGGTGACCCTAGGTGCCTGGGTATGTGAAGAAGGATGTGTCTAACATCAGAACTATGCTATGAGAAGAGGTGTCGATGCGAGACATGAGCATGGTTGTTGAGTACCTTGAGAAGCGGCAAGCTGAAAGTCCAATTTTCTTTTATGCAACACAACTGGATTAAAACAATGTTGTCTATGGAGGCAGTCAGATGCTCCCGACGCGTGTAAATGGTTGTATTCATGCAAGTTTAGTATACTATTCCGTAGAAACCAGCATACACGTACGTCATTAAATGCCTCCGTCGGTCGAGATGACAACCGATTTTCTTGTCCCGGTAGTACAGGAAAAAACTGTATCGGTTGTACCTTTAGTACATGATTTTCCTCCATTTGGCAAATTTAATTTCGAGGGGTGTCCTAGGATGCTCGAGCTTGCATCTGGCAGGTTTTGATTGGCGACCGTGGCGGCGACGGCGGAGCAGCTCCACCGCGTTTCCCTGCAGTCTATACCATGGATTTCCCGTTGGATCCAATTGAAAGGTTAGTGGATCTTGCATATGCCCGACCGTGCCAAAGTTGAGAGGATTTGTTTCCGATTTAGGGATCTGAGTGTTCTGGATAGGGTGGTGCCTGTTCAGGTTTGAGTTTGGGGATTCAGCATCGGTTGCGGAAAATGTGAATCATGGCTATGTAGTTCGTGTGGATGAAGGTGGTGAGCGTTGTTTCTGCTATGGCGGCGGGGGCGAGCGGCGGTGCTGAAGCTGACAGCGTCGGCCCGGTTGTGCACCATCGTAGCAGTTGTTAGACAAGGAGAGCGCTGCAGAGGTAGGATTCAGTAAAACTAAATTTTTAGTTACTGATGACACATCCAATTGCGCAAGGGGAAACACAGAGTTACATTGATGTCATGCTGAAATTTGTGCGAGAGATTTGTGTCCGACAAGTAAGGAGTAATATTTGTAATGTAAAAAAAGAAAAATGGAAAAGTTAATGGAAAAAATCATGGAAGCCTTGCCGTCTGATTTGTTATTCAGATTTGTAAGTGCCATTTCTTTTGCTCCGGAAGATGAATTGGCCGAGAGTTAGGGTCGGCGCTAACTCTGTAGAATAAACTCCTAAGCAGAATCAGAGCGTTAGACAAATTTATGAGGAGTTATCCTAAGACTTGAGGCAAACATGTTGTTCAGCCATCGTTAGGGATGACTTTTAACTCGCTTGGAAAGGCCTAAGACTTCTACAATTTGTACCCATGGAAGCATGGGTTCGGGACTAGATATGGTAAAATCAGGCTAAACCCAGAACGGACTAAGAGCAACTCTAACCGATCCCCTTTATTTTAGGGGACTTTCGGCTGGAGAAACGGCGGACTTAAATTTTAAGTCCTCTAAATGGTGGCCACCAGATTCGATTCCTTTAATTTAGAGGACTATAATAGATTTTAAATTGAATTTGCACCGAATTCGACATTTTCCAAACGATTTCATACTAATTCAAACCGTTTTCATCACGACTTCGAACGGTTTCATACATAGTTCATAGATAAAACTAAAACATTACATAAATTTAACTAAACGGAGGCCAACGTTGAGCTAGCCGCCGCGGCTTCACCCGCAGTTGGGCCCGAGCCAATGATCGATCTCCTCGTCGGTGTCCTCGTCACTATCCAGCGAGATGACCGCGGCTAGGACCAGAGCCGAGGACGAAGAGGCTGCGGATGAGGCCGCTTTCCTGGCCACGAACTTGGCGAACGCCGCCTCCTCCTCTGCCACGAGCTCCGGATTCAGCTGCTAGAGCTCCGCCATCCGCCGCTTGTCCTCTCTCTCTCTCCGCCTCGCGGCCCTACCTTGTAATTCGGGCCGCGTGGCCACGGGCAGGCGACGCGAAGAGCTCCGGCACCGGCCGGGGTGCCGAGAGGGAAGTTCAGCAGGCCACAGCTGTCGCAGTGGAGGCCAACATTCTCGATGTTCCGTTCAGTGATCTCAGCCACCCACGTCCCCCACTCCCGCTGTCGGGTGCCGTGGTAGCGGGGATGCGGCGGCTGAGGCATCAGGAGGTCGCCAAAACGTCCCCGCGAGCCACCACGACCTCGGCTAGCGCTGCGGATGGGAGGTGGGGAGCGGCGGTGGGGAGAGTAAGATTTTAGTCCGCTGAATCCTATTTATAGTCCTCTGACAGATTTTAGGGTTTCGGTTAGGTGCGGCTTCGGCCGTTAGCTGCCGAAATAAAGCCTCTAAGCCATTAAAGGGGATCAGTTAGAGTTGCTATAAGACAACACATGATATAGTCTTAGGCTGTTCTGTAAGGGTGTGTTCAGTTCGGGAACGAAGTGGAATGGAATGTCATGGTTCCATTCCACTGGAATGGATTGGTTCCGTTCTTGTGTTTGGTTAGGACAAAAAATGTGTAATGGAATGGTTCCATCCTATGTTCGGTTGGGCCAAAAAAATGGAATGGAATGGTTCCGTTCTATGTTTGGGTGCATTTAGCAAAAAAGATGGCAAGAGAATAGAGAGAGCGATAATGTTTGGGTGGCTTTAGCATAGAGGAACGGGGAGGTTCCACCAATTTAGTGGAATGAGTGCATTCTGGATCTAGAGGGAATATTCTCTTTCGAGGAACCACCTCGTTCCATTCCATTTCTCAAGTGAACACTAGAACGGCTCTCGGGTGTGGAACCATTCCATTCCATTCCATTCCACTTCGTGACACCAACTGAACACACCCTAAGTTCATTCTTTCAAATGGATCAAGTCGGGTGCGTGATGAGCATGTTTGTGAGGCATTACATGAGGTTACAAACATGTCCGAGAATCCGACAAGGCGTACTAGGAGAAGGACTAAAATGGTTACAATCTGGATGATGAAAAAAATATACATTGTTACTAATTCTTTTGAATGTGATAGATTTTGTGTTTTCATGTTTCATAGGCTAAACCAGTTCTCCATGTTAACTTGGCAATCCAGGAGCATGCATGCAAGATATAGATGCGCGCTATGTTTAAACAATTAGAGTATAACCTCTACCGGGCTGGAGCCTATAGGATCGAGGAAGATAAAAAGGGAAAATTATATTTGGCGAAACACACAAAGCCTCGTAGAAGGGAGAAGTGGAGCAGGGTTATATTCGACGTAAGTGTGGTTGATGATGACGAGCTCTTCGAGTGTGATGAGTGTGGTTTATTTGAGCACATGGGTGTTGTATGCGGACCATGCTCTGAAGGTCAGGTTTTTAAATGAACAGCATACTGATCTTTGTCATAATTCTGTAATTACTTCAACAATTACATTATCCGTGTTTTAAAAATTGCAAAACTGTGATGATGCGATGGACTACCTAGGCATGGACGAGATACCAAAAGACACATTCTAAAAAGCTGGAGGAGGGATGCTAGGGATATTTTTCCCAAACAGCTGCAGGTATACCAAAATGACCAGGCCACATCAAGGTCGTTCATCTACCGCCATTTGACACTATTCAAGAAAGCGCTTTAGCTGGTAAGTGATAAACATTGTATAATGTAGTGTATATACGGTTGTGATCCTGTACAAGTCGCACCGTATTAGAGTTGTATTGTACCCCCATGGAACTACCCTATATATACTAATTACCTGCCGACCCAGAGAGGTACGAGCCTTTACCCTACATACCGATATCGTTTGTCATGGTCTCAGAGCGACACGGATCCTAACCCTAGCCGCCGATTCCGCTAGCCGCCGCTTCCGCCTACCACTGCCGCCGATCGTCGCTCTCCGATCTGCGGCCGTCTACCCTACCGCCACCGCCAGGATGTCTTACTCTGGCAAGTCCACCACATCCTCGTCCTCTTCAGCCTCCGCCAGATCGTCACTGAACAAGGGCCGCACCCACTCTATTGTGTCACGGATCCCCGACTCGCCCATCAACATCCACCAATCCATCACCATCCGGCTCACTGCAGACAACTACCTCTACTGGAGGACACAAGTGGATCCAGTCCTGCGGAGCAATCTGCTCTATGGTTTTGTCGACGGCTCCTTATCCTGCCCGTCGGAGGAGATCGCAGTTCCTGTCACTGAAGGATCTGTCATGTCGTCCAAGCCCAACCCGCAGTTTGCGGCATGGCACCAGCAGGATCAGGAAATATTGGCTGCCATCATCTCCTCGCTCACCGAGGGGTGTCTTGGCCTGCTGATGAACATCCCCACATCGCAGGAGGCGTGGGAAGCCCTAGAGGCCAGCTTCGTGTTGCAAACCATGGCGCGCATCATGCAGATTCACACGGCGTTGTCCAAGGTGAAGAAACATGACTACCCAACGCCACAGCCTTCTTCAACCGGGTGAAATCCCTCGCGGACGTCCTCTCTGCGATCGGCCAGCCGCTACGTCCCGAGGAGTTTAATGGCTTCCTCCTAGCTGGACTAGATGGCGAATACGACGCCCTCACCGAACATGTCTTCGCTCGCCCGGTGACCGACCCCATGCCCATCCGCGATGTGTATGCCTTCCTGCTCAATACCGAGCAGCGCATCAAGGCACGACGCGCTGAAATCGGCGCTGACATCCACGCCGCCAACTACACATCTCGCCCCTCTAGAGGTCGTGCATCTCCAACCCAGCCGCCTGCATCAGGACAGTGGGCTCGGGCTCCTGCTCCTCCTGCCAGCGTTTCACGTGCGCCGTAGGGCTACAACGCGCGACAACAGGGACAAGGACAGGGGCGTGATGGTGGCTCGGGAGGTACACATCCGATCTGTCAGATCTGTTCCAAGGTTGTCCACGTCGTGTCGTGCTGCTTCAAAAGGTTCCAAAAGAATTACCTTGGTATTGGTAATGATGGTCGCAATATGGACCATCAGCTTGTCGCCCTCTCCGCCACGCATACTGGAACTACATCCTCATATCCAGTTGATCCAACGTGGTACGTGGACACGGCAACAATGGAACACTTCTCTAACGACCTCGACAAGATGGACCTTTAGTCCCGGTTGCAGCCACCAACCGGGACTAAATGTTTAGATTTATTTAATCGTGGGTGGCGACACTATGTCATGGGTGAGTGTCGACACTACGTCGTGAGTGGCGGCACTAGGCCATGAGTGGCGACATTATCCGGTGGGTGGCAGCACTATGTCATGGGTGAGTGTCGACACTATATTGTGGGGCTTAATCTATAAATATGCAAGATACATCCTTGTGAAGTAATAAATTGCAAGATGTGGTGCGAGAGGGACACCACTATGGCGGAGCTTCTCGAAGATGTCTTAGGATCCCGTCCTTAGACATCTTCGAGGAGCTCGCTGATGGCCCAAGATATCTCGAGCTCGTTGGGGAACCCCAAGGGAAAGGTATGATGAGCATAGCAGCAAGTTTTCCCTCAGTTATGAAACCAAGGTTTAATCGAACCAGTAGGAGCAAGGAAACACCTCAAAGGTGTTGCTAGCTGAACTTTGGCAGGGCACACTACCGGTGCCAGCAGCAACGTGGAATCCTGCACAACACAACCACAGAACTCTGTCCCCAACTTACAGTGAGGTTGTCAATCTCACCGGTTTTGCTGAAAACAAATGATTAAACGTATTGTGTGTAAGAAAGTAAAATCTTACAGAAAATAAACACAAAATATTAAACAGTTGATTGTAGATTGATGATAAAAGAAAGGGGGTCCATAGTTCACTAGTGGTGGCTCTCCTTAAGATAAATGACATGTTGGGTGAACAAATTACAGCGGGGCAATTGACAAACATCGAGAAAGCAATCATGCATATACTACTCATCTTGACTCCTTTGAGATTTGATTAGGCATTACAACATTGTACATAGACCATAATCCAACTACATCTATGACTAATATCCACCTTCAGGTTATCATCTGAACCCCCTCCAGTATTAAGTTGCAAGCAACAGATAATTGCATTACGCATTGCGTGTAAAGTAAACAATACGATTGTTCTATTAACAAAGGATTGTTGTTTTCTCCCTAGTAGCAACAGCACATCTAGTACCTTAGAGGTTTCTGTCACTTTCCCAGATTACTAGAGGCATGAACTCACTATCGAGCATAAATACTAACTCTTGGAGTTGCTAGCATCTACTTGGCCAAGATAGCTACTAACAACGAAAAGCATGCAAGATTACAAATAACAAAGACATGATAGAATCAATAATCAATCTGAAATAGCATCTCAATATCCATTGGATCCCCGCAAACACAACATGTAGGAATTACAAATAGATGATCTTGATCATGATTGGACCTCACAAGATCTAAACATGATAGCACAAAGGAGAAGAATCAGCCATCTAGCTACTACATGGACCCGTAGTTCAAGGATGAACTACTCACGCATCACACCGGAGGCTTGCATGGCGATGAAGAAGGCCTCCAGAGTGAATTCCCCTCTCCGGCAGGGTGTCGAGAAGAGCTTCAGATCCCTCCCGATCTAGGGATGGAGATGACGGCAGCTACAGACTCTTTCCTGAAATTTTGATCAGGTGCTTAGGGTTTCTGTATCGGAGGCGATATATAGGCGAAAGGGGAGGCCGAGGGGGTGCTGGAGGCGGCCAGACCACCCCCTGGCACGGGCCAGGATGGGCCGCGTGGCCAGGTGGTGTGGCAGCCCCCTGTCCCCTCTCCGTCTCGTATTCTGGCTCCTTGTGTCCCTCGGTGAAAAACTGACTTTGGCTTTTGTCCCATCCAATTCCGAGAATATTCATTTTTTGACTTTCTTGGAACAAAAAATAGCAGAAAACAGGCAGTTGGCACTGTGGCTCTTGTTCATAGGTTAGTCCAAGAAAGTGTATAGAAAGTACTCCAAAGTATGGACAAAACATAAGAAAGTAGATAAAACCAAGCATGGAACATCAAAAATTATGGACAGGTTAGCAACGTATCAACATCCCCAAGCTTAACTCCTGCTCGTCTTCGAGTAGGTAAGTGATAAAAAGAAAGAATAATTTTTGAGGTGACATGCACCATCATAAACTTGATCAATGTATTTGTAAAACATTAATAGCTGGGATCATAGTACTTCAATCATGACATGAAAGATAAAGTTCTAACAATAAGACATAGCAACTATGTTGCAACATGAAAAGGCACAAACAAAAGATTCATGAATAACAATGCTTTGCAAGACGTTTGTTTGTTTCACATAAAGAAAACATAGCATAGTGGCATTCAGCTTGTCCTTCATAGAGTAGCAAACATAAATGCATAGGACACCTTCAAAGTTCATAAGAGTGACTAGATACAAATAGTTTAAAACAAGCAATATCAAAGCTATGCATCAATCAACAAGTCTTGGGACAATGCACATAGAACTAAGAATGGCCACTATGCTCTCAAAGTAGGTGCATAAAGATAGAAGGTGGAGACTCAACATAAAAGTAAAAGAAAGACCTTCATAGAAGGAAGTAGGGATTCAAATTTCATAAAGAGCTTCCAAAAATTATGGTAGTTATTAGCTTTCAGCTCTCATTGCCCCTGTCATAAGCATATTGAAGGTGATTAAGGTTAAAGTGACACAACTAAGAGGATATGCTTGACAAGTTATAAGCTGAAATCTCATGCCCCTTACTTACGAAGACCGAACCTCATGCTACTCAACTTTAGTCACAAGTAAGCTCTTGTCATTGTAAGTACATATGTATCATAGAGAACCACCAACGGGATACCCCTTGCATATTATACAGGAGCTATCCCATAATCAAAACGACAAGGCAAGCAGACAATGAGCATCTCAGCGATCTTTTTATTTGTTATTTGCATAGGTTTTTATTGAGGATGCTTCATAGAGTGCTCATTATGGTTATGTTGCAAGTTTCCACCATGATTAGGCATGGATTAGGCTAGCGGCCTAGGCGTTTCTCTAACACAAATACAAACTCCATGATCTTACAAGTTCCCCTTTTATTTCACACCGCCGGGATCCATAA
Source organism: Avena sativa (assembly GCA_916181665.1). Taxonomy (NCBI): domain Eukaryota; kingdom Viridiplantae; phylum Streptophyta; class Magnoliopsida; order Poales; family Poaceae; genus Avena; species Avena sativa. Next base: position 448,604,441 of record OV702296.1, on the reverse strand, counting down.
GCAAAAGAACATGATATCAACGGGGTACAAAGTACAAGTGCAATGTTGAAAGCGTTCCCCATGATACATGGTTCTGCTAACTTTAACTTATAAAGCGCAAGCATATATGCCACAAAGAGGGACGTAATGGTTCAAGTTTATTAAATGCAAGAAAGTAAAGTGTGCCATTGATACGTTGCTAACGTATCTATAATTTTTGATGTTCCATGCTTGGTTTTTATCTACTTTCTTATGTTTTGCCCACACTTTGGAGTATTTCTATACACTTTATGGGACTAACCTATTAACAAGATGCCACAGTGCCCGTTGCCCGTTTTCTGCTGTTTTTGGTTCCAGAGAGTCAGAAAATGAATATTCTCGGAATTGGACGGGACAATAGCCAAAGTTGATATTTTACCAGAAGACTCACGGAGCTAGAAGATGAGACGGAGAGGGGCCACGGGGCGGCCACACCATGTGGTGGCGCGGGCTAGCCCTGGCTGCGCCACCAGGTGGTGTGGGCCCCCTGGCCACCCACTGACCTTGCCTCTTCGCCTATAAGATGCCTCCCGATGCAAAAACCCTAAATCATCAAGCCTCCAGCCACGAAAAGTTCCGCAACACCGCCGCCACCGAAGGGGAGATTCGGGGGACAGAAAGTCTCTGTTCTGGCACCCTGTCGGGACGGGGAAGTGCCCCCGGAGCCATCTCCATCGATCTCCACCACCATCTCCATCACCATTGCTGATTCCCATGATAATGAGGGAGTAGTTCTCTCTCGAGGCTAAGGGTTCTACCGGTAGCTATGTGTTCATCTCTCTCTATGCATGATCATATTGTGATCATGAGCTTTGTAATCAAGTAGATCTACCTTGCTACTCAAGTGCTTTAATAGATCTCCGCTCTCCCCATGTGTGTCAAGTTGATAGTGTGCACACCATGGTGGCACTTAGGCTAGAGATTACAAATACTTGTTATGAGTTATATTTGGAGTTGGATGTCTTTATGAAATTGTGGTGTTTGTTGGAACCATCTAGTGCTCAAGGTGACGGTGTGGGGTTATCTAGATGTGGAAAGCAAACTTTGAGGTGTGTTGTTATAGCCCTACCATCGATTAGAGTGTCCAACCGGAGAGTACTTAAGAGTAGTATCATGAAGATAACATATTTATATGAGAGTGTTCACTAGCGAAAGTATGATCCCTAGGCCTTGTTTCTTAGCATTGAAACACCGTTTGCAAATAGATCTGTTACATGTTTGCTTGCTACCTTCTTTATTTCAGTTTGCCTTTAGTCTCTTCCACGCCATCAAAGTATTTTCTAGCACCGTTACCACTTATAATTATCCATACCACTTGTATTTCACTATCTCTTCGCCGAACTAGTGCACCTATACACCTGACAAGTGTATTGGGTGTGTTGGGGACACAAGAGACTTCTTCTATCTTGATTGCAGGGTTGCTTGAGAGGGGATACCTTTGACCACTTCCTCCCTGAGTTCGATAAACCTTGGGTGATCCACTTAAGGGAAAACTTGATGCTGTTCTACAAACCTCTACACTTGGAGGCCCAACAACTGTCTACAAGAATAGAAGTGCATAGACATCAAGCTATTTTCTGGCGCCGTTGCCGGGGAGGTAAGGTAAAAGGTACTCACATCCTCCGGTGTGAGTGCTCGAAGTTATTTCCTTTAGATTCTACAATTATATCTTTTTGTTTCTTGTTTTCACTAGTTAGGCTTAATGGAAAACAACAACAAAATTAGAGAGCTTTATAGTATTTATCTTGAGTTAGGACATGAATTGTTTGAAGAGAAAATTAAAAAACCTATGGAACTTTATTTGCATGCTAATAGCAATGTTGTCAGTATGAATTCTTTGGACACCATTATTGCTAATGCTATGGAAAAGTCTAAGCTTGGGGAAGCTAGTTTTTATGAAAATGATCTTTTTAGTCCCCCAAGCATGAGGAGAAAATTTACTTTGATGATACTATGCCTCCAATATATGATGATTACAATGATGAGTATGATGTTTTCAGTCCACCTACTATTGAGGAGAAAATTAATGATTACAATATGCCTCCTATATTTGATGATTATGGTGATGAGAATAATAATGATAGCTATTTTGTTGATTTTGCTCCCACTACAATTAATAAGAATGACTATTCTTATGTGGAGAGTAATAATTATTATATGCATGTGGCTCATGATAAGAATTTTTTATGTGATAGTTATATTGTTAATTTTATTCATGATGCTACTAAAAATTATTACGAGAGAGGGAAAAACATGGTTTTATGTATCTCAACAATATTAAGTTTCCCCTCTTTATGTTGAAAGTCTTGAAGTTGCACTTGTTTTGCTTTCCTATGCTTGTTGCTTTGTGCTTTAATGACTTGTTTCTTTACAAGATTCCTATGCATAGGAAGTGGGTTAGACTTAAATGTGCTTTTAATTTGCTTCTTGATGCTCTCTTTTACTTCAATTCATATTTCTTATGTGAGCATCTTCTCAAACTATCATGCCTAACTTAAAGGCGTTAAAGAAAAGTACTTATTGGGAGATAACCCAAAAGTTTAGATGAGTCTTGGAAGTTAATACTTCAGTAATAACCGCTCCTTATCCTTTTTATTTGCCTTTTGTGCCAAGAGTAACCTCTAATGAGAGAGAAGTAATGATTAGGAAAGTTGTTGTCCTGAAACAGATTTCTGTGCTTCACCGTAAATATTCGTGTAAAATCTCTGTACGTCCTTTTGAGGCGTGAATTTTTTTGCTTCTACCCCAGGTTGTTATCTAACTTTATTTAGTTCAACACTTTTCGATTTGAGCAACAAAAGGTCTTCGAAAAAATTCGTCTTTACCTGCTGGTCTGTTTTGATAGATTTCTGCCATTATTTGCATTTGCTTCTTGTTGGTTCCTTTTTGAGTTCTTTTAGGAAATTGAGCTTTTTGAGGGAAGTGCTACAGTATCTTGTGTTTTAGTGGAAATTTTATTGGTGTTGAAACTGAACCCAGAGACTTATTATCTTGAGTGCACTAATGTTGCTAATAAACATTGTGTGAAGTTTTGTATGAAGGAAAAATTTCAGGTGTATGGAAGGAATGAGTAATGAGATGAAGGATGGACTAAATCTCAAGCTTGGGGATGCCACGTGTGTCACCCCAAGAAATATCCAAGAAGTACAAGCGTCAAAGTTTGGGGATGCCCAAGGCATCCCCTTCTTCATCAATAAAAATCTCAGGTTTCTTCCAAACGCTTCATTTCTATTGTTCCATGCACAGTTGTGTTGTTCTTGGAGCGTCTTCTTTCTCGTTTTTGTTTTGGTTTTTCATTTGCTTGGTTTGTTTAGTTTGCTTGAATAAATTGGTTGGACCCCCTCTATCATACGTTGGTTTTCAAATAGTTTGGTTTAGATTGGAAAGAGTAGGAAAGTTCATGCTTAAGTGGTAAAAGGAGTTTGTTTTTGACTGTGGCCTATGCTTTGTCATGCCATGCTCGATATTGTTTTGGCTTTATGCTTACTATTCTTTGCTTTAGCATGACTTGTTATAAACAATTTAGATTTCTTACTATGCCTTTGAAGGATCATGCGTTGTTTTAGCATATTAAAGCATAGTATTGTGGTATTCTCCTTTGATGATTTATTTGGGTTGACTTGGCACATGCTCACACCATGTTATGACTATCCCAAGTCACCATAAGCCTTTATGATCCTTTAGTTTTCAACTTGTACTATCACTTTATGCTTTGATAAATGATGTTTTGTCGCTCTGCATGATTATGGCCATTATTGCTCTCTTAGTTTGTCGCTCCCAGTCTTTTGCTAGCCTCCACAACCAAATACGAGTTCCACTCATGCATCCAACTCTTTAAACCAAGTTATTCCAAAGAGTCCACCATACCTACCTATTAGAATATGCTATTCCAAGTATATTCATGTTTTTGTCTACCTTCCGAATTAAACTTGTTATGAGAAAACTAGTGATTAAAGCTCTCACGAACTTGATGGAACACTTTACTTTCTTGCACTTAATAAACTTGAACTATTGCGTCCATCTTTGTTGCGTATATGCTTGCGCTTTATAAGTTGAAGTTAGCAGAACCATGTATCATGGGGAACGCTTTCAACATTGCACCTGTACTTAGTACCCCGTTGATATCATGTTATTTTGCTTATGGATCCCGGCGGTGTGAAATAAAAGTGGAACTTGTAAGATCATGGAGTTTGTATGTGTGTTAGAGAAACGCCTGGGCCGCTAGCCTAAGCCATGCCTAATCATGGTGGAAACTTGCATCATAACCATAATGAGCACTCTATGAAGCATCCTCAATAAAAACCTATGCAAATAGCAAATAAAAAGATCGTTGAGATGCTCATTGTCTGCTTGCCTTGTCATTTTGATTATGGGATAGCTCATGTATCATGTGCAAGGGGTACCCCGTTGGCGGTTCTTTATGATACATATGTACTTACAATGACAAGAGCTTACTTGTGACTAAAGTTGAGTAGCATGAGGTTCGGTCTTCGTAAGTAAGGGGCATGAGATTTCGGCTTATAACTTGTCAAGCATATCCTCTTAGTTGTGTCACTTTAACCTTAATCACCTTTAAGATGCTTATGATAGGGGCAATGAGAGCTAAAAGCTATTAAGTATCATAATTTTTGGAAGCTCAATATGAGACTTGAATCCCTACTTCCTTCTATGAAGGCCCTTCTTTTACCTTTTTGTTGAGTCTCCACCTTCTATCTTTATGCACCTACTTTGAGAGCATAGTGGCCATTCTTAGTTCTATGTGCATTGTCCCAAGACTTGTTGATTGATGCATAGCTTTGATATTGCTTGTTCTAAACTATTTGTATCTAGTCACTCTTATGAACTTTGAAGGTGTCCTATGCATTTATGTTTGCTACTCTATGAGGGACAAGCTGAATGCCACTATGCTATGTTTTCTTTATGTGAAACAAACAAACGTCTTGCAAAGCATTGTTATTCATTAATGTTTTGTTTGTGCCTTTTCATGTTGCAACATAGTTTCTTTATCTTATTGCTAGAACTTTGTCTTTCATGTTATGATTGAAGTACTATGATCCCAGCTATCAATGTTTTAAAAATACTTTGATCAAGTTTATGATGGTGCATGTCACCTAAAAAATTATTCTTTCTTTTTATCACTTACCTACTCGAGGACGAGCAGGAGTTAAGCTTGGGGATGTTGATACGTTGCTAATGTATCTATAATTTTTGATGTTCCATGCTGGGTTTTTATCTACTTTTTTATGTTTTGTCCACACTTTGGAGTATTTCTATACACTTTATGGGACTAACCTATTAACAAGATGCCACAGTGCCAGTTGCCTGTTTTCTGCTGTTTTTGGTTCCAGAAAGTCAGAAAATGAATATTCTCGGAATTGGACGGGACAAAAGCCAAGGTTGATATTTTACCAGAAGACTCACTGAGCCAGAAGACAAGACGGAAAGGGGCCACAGGGTGGCCACACCATGTGGTGGCGTGGCCTAGCCCTGGCCGCGCCACCAGGTGGTGTGGGCCCCCTGATCTCCCACCGACCTTGCTTCTTCGCCTATAAGATGCCTCCCGATGCAAAAAACCCTAAATCGTCAAGCCTCCAGCCACGAAAAGTTCCGTAGCACCGCCCCCACCGAAGGGCAGATTCGGGGGACAAAAAGTCTCTGTTTCGGCACCCTGCCGGGACGGGGAAGTGCCCCCGGAGCCATCTCCATCGATCTCCACCACCATCTCCATCACCGTTACTGATTCCCATGATGATGAGGGAGTAGTTCTCTCTCGAGGCTAAGGGTTCTACGGTAGCGATGTGTTCATCTCTCTCTCTCTATGCATGATCATATTGTGATCATGAGATTTGTAATCAAGTAGATCTACTTTGCTACTCAAGTGCTTTAATAGATCTCTGCTCTCCCCATGTGTGTGAAGTCGCAGTGTGCACACCATGGTGGCACTTATGCTAGAGATTACAAATACTTGTTATGAGTTATATTTGGAGTTGGATGTCTTTATAAAATTGTGGTGTTTGTTGGAACCATCTAGTGCTCAAGGTGACAGTGTGGGGTTATCTAGATGTGGAAAGCAAACTTTGAGGTGTGTTGTTATAGCCCTACCATCGATTAGAGTGTCCAACCGGAGAGTAGTTAAGAGTAGTATCATGAAGATAATATATTTATATGAGAGTGTTCACTAGCGAAAGTATGATCCCTAGGCCTTGTTTCTTAGCATTGAAACACCGTTTGCAACTAGATCTATTACATGTTTGCTTGTTACCTTCTTTATTTTAGTTTGCCTTTAGTCTCTTCCACGCCATCAAAGTATTTTCTGGCACCGTTACCACTTATAATTATCCATACCACTTGTATTTCACTATCTCTTCGCTGAACTAGTGCACCTATACACCTGACAAGTGTATTGAGTGTGTTGGGGACACAAGAGACTTCTTGTATCTTGATTGCAGGGTTGCTTGAGAGGGGTGATGACCCACAAGTATAGGGGTGTATCGCAGTATTTTCGAGGGAAGTGAAACCCAATTTATTGATTCGACACAAGGGGAGCCAAAGAATATTTATAAGCCTTAACAACTGAGTTGTCAATTCAGCTGCACCTGGAAACAATCTTGCTCATAGCAGTTTATCAGTAGCAACAGTTTTGTAATAGGAGTAGTAAAGCAACAGCAATAGTAAAGCAAAGACAGCAGTAACAATAGCAGTAAATAGTGGAATTCGAGTGCGGTAGGCATAGGGATGGATGGATGGGCATTGCATGGACAAGACAATTCACATAGCAATCAGAACATAGGGCAATTACAGATAAATAAGATAAAGCATCCAAGTACTAGATAATCCTAGGCATGTGTTCCATATATAGTCATACGTGCTCGCAATGAGAACTTGCACAACATCTTTTGTCCTGCCAGCCCGTTTGCAGCGGGGCCTCAAGGGAACTACTGACAATTAAGGTGCTCCTTTTAATAGAGCACCGCAACAAAGCATTAACACTCTGTGAACACATGTGATCCTCACATCAAAGCCATTCCCTCCGGTTATCCCGATTTATGTCACTTCAGGGCCATTGGTTCCGGACAACAACGTGTGTATACAACTTGTAGGTAAGACCAAAAACAATACTATCATAATGAATCAATAACATGTTCAGATCTGAAATCATGGCACTCGGGCCCTAGTGACAAGCATTAAGCACAACAAGTCGCAACAAAGTCATAAAGCACTAATAAAAGATACTAGGCACCATGCCCTAACAATCTGATGCCATTACATGAACGATCTCATCCAATCCCTACCATCCCCATAGCCTACAGCGGGGGATTACTCACTCATAGATGGGGGAAACATGGATGGTCGATGGAGAAGCGATGGTGATGCTGATGGCGATGATCTCCTCCAATTCCCTGTCCCGGCAGGGTGCCAGAACAGAGTTTCTGGTGCTGTTTCATGGAATCTGGTGGTGGCGGTGGAGCGGAACTCCTTCTGGAAAAACATCGAACCCCCGGAGTTTTTAGGTCAGAAGGCTTCTTATAGGCGAAGAGAGAGGCCGAGGGGGTGCCTGGGGGTCCCATACCATGCCCTGGTGCGGTCAGGCCCAGCCCGCGCCTAGGGTGGTGTGGCCATCCCCTGGCCCTCCTCCGTCTCGTATTCTGGCTCCGTGAGTCTTCCGAAAAAATAGGCACTTTGGCTTTTGTCCCGTCCAATTCCGAGAATATTCATTTTCTGACTTTCCTGGAACCAAAAACAACAGAAAACAGGCAGCTGGCACTGTGGCTCTTGTTAATAGGTTAGTCCAAGAAATCATATGAAAAGTACTCCAAAGTGTGGACAAAACACAAGAAAGTGGATAAAACCAAGCATGGAGCATCAAATTATAGATACATTTGCAATGTATCAAGGGGATACCTTTGACCACTTCCTCCCTGAGTTCGATAAACCTTGGGTGATCCACTTAATGGAAAACTGGCTGCTGTTCTACAAACCTCTACACTTGGAGGCCCAACAACTGTCTACAAGAATAGAAGTGCGTAGACATCAGCCATCAAGTTCATGAGAGCTTTAATCACTAATTTTCACATAACAAGTTTAATTCGGAAGGTAGATAAAAACATGAATATACTTGGAATAACATATGCTAATAGGTAGGTATGGTGGACTCTTTGGAATAACTTGGTTTTAGGAGTTGGATGCATGAGTGGAACTCACACTTGGTTATGGAGGCTAGCAAAAGACTGGAAGCGACCAACTAAGAGAGCAATAATGGCCATAATCATGCAGAGCGACAAAACATCATTAATCAAAGCATAAAGTGATACTACAAGTTGAAAACTAAAGGATAAAAAAGGCTATTGTGACTTGGGATAGTCATAACATGGTGTGAGCATGTACCAAGTCAACCCAAATAAAACATCAAAGGAGAATACCACAATACTATGCTTTAATATGCTAAAACAACGCATGATTCTTCCAAGGCACATTAAGCAATCTCAATTGTTTATAACAAGTCATGCTAAAGCAATACTAAGCATAAATCCAAAACAATATCAAGCATGGCATGACAAAGCATAGGCCATGGTCAAAAACAAGCTCTCTTTACCACTTAAGCGTGCACTTTTCCTACTCTTTTCCAATCCAAACCAAACTATTTGAAAACTAATGTATGAAAGAGGGGGTCCAACCAATTTATTCAGCAAACTAAGCAAACCAAGAAAACGAAAACCAAAACAAAAAACGAAAAAGAAGACGCTCAAAGAACAACACAACTGTGCATGAAACAATAAAAATGAAGTGTTTGGAAGAAACCTGGAATTTTTATTGATGGAGAAGGGGATGCCTTGGGCATCCCCAAGCTTTGATGCTTGTACTTCTTGGATATTTCTTAGGGTGACACGCGTGGCATCCCAAAGCTTGAGCTTTAGTCCATCCTTCATCTCATTACTCATTCCTTCCATACACCAGAAATTTTTCCTTCATACAAAACTTCAAACAATCTTTATTAGCAACATTAGTGCACTCAAGATAATAACTCTTTAGGTTCAGTTCCAACACCAATAAAACTTCCATTAAAACACAAGCTACTGTAGCACTTCCCTCAAAAAGCTCAATTCCCCAAAAGAACTCAAAAAGGAACCAACAAGAAGCAAATGCAAATAATGGAAGAAATCTGTCAAAACAGACCAGCAGGTAAAGACGAATTTTTTCGAAGACCTTCTGTTGCTCAAATCGAAAAGTGTTGAACTAACGAAAGTTAGATAACAACCTGGGGCAGAATCACAAAAATTCGCGCCTCAAAAGGACGTACAGAGATTTTACACGAATTTTTTACGGTGAAACACAGAAATCTGTTTCGGGACAGCAACTTTTCCAATCATTACTTCTCTCTCATTAGAGGTTACTCTTGGCACAAAAAGCAAATAAAAAGGATAAGGAGTGGTTATTACTGAAGTAATAACTTACAAGACTCATCTAAAACTTTTGGGTTATCTCCCAATAAGTACTTTTCTTTAACGCCTTTAAGTTAGGCATAAGAAGCAAGAAAAAGGATCAAGTGTTCTCAAATGAAGAAGCGTTAAAACCAAATTTCTTGCCCTTACCTCTCTTATTCTTAACCTTGGGGAACATATGATTGTTTGGTGGAGAAGCAAAGTGCATGGTGCCCTTTTCCACATCTATTACGGCTCCAAGGAGTTTCAGTCTGGATCTTCCAAGTGTAATTTGTCCTTTCCGTACACATTCAATAACAAGATAATCAGTAGAAACCATTTTCCCTAGGATCTTTGTAAACACTCCTTCAGCTATTCCAATTGGTGATATTGTGGCATTATTAGCAAGAAATACTTCTTCTCCTCCTTCAGAAAGTCCCCAAAGATTCAAAGATTCATAGATATCTTTAGGCATAAGATAGAATTCAGACATGATATCACAACGAGCATGAAAAGTTTCATTATTTATAGCAATCTTTACTGTGGGAAGCCATTTTGAGGGTTGAGAATTTATTGGAACATAGTCATGATGCTCTCTAAGTGTATTATAGCAATCTTTCAAACTAGCAGTGCTGGTCTCAAGAGTATTCAATCTAGCAAATATGTTTATGAAGGAAGAATCAGATTTGCTAGGCAAGTTGTAAGTAAAGACCAACTTCTTTATGGTATTAACAGCATCATCCTCATTGCATTGGAGGAAATCTCCTCCCACTATAGCATCCAAAGCATATCTATAGCAAAGAGAAATTCCAAGGTAAAAACTGCTAAGGAACAAGCTTTGAGTCATTTTAGGTTTAGTTTTTTCAAGTAGATCAGAGATTCTAGACCAAGCTTCTTTGAAACTCTCTTCAATTCCTTGTTTGAAAGTGAAAATCATTTCCTCAGGTGACATAGTGATTGGAGCAATGCTAGACATAATGGCAACTTAAGATAGGAACTGATTTTTTTTGTGTTTTTGATAAAGAAACAAGCAAACAAAGCAAAAGTAAACTAAGCAAAACAAAAATAACAAAGTAAAGAGATTGGTTATGAGGAACTCCCCTTGTGAAGATGTCCTTGACTCCCCGGCAACGGCTCCAGAAAAAGCTTTGATGGCCCAAGATATCTCGAGCTCGTTGGGGAACCCAAAGAGGAAGGTATGATGAGCACAACAGCAAGTTTTCCCTCAGTTATGAAACCAAGGTTTAATCGAACTAGTAGGAGCAAGGAAACACCTCAAAGGTGTTGCTAGCTGAACTTTGGCAGGGCGCACTACCGGTGCCAGCAGCAATGTGGAATCCTGTACAACACAACCATAGAACTCTGTCCCCAACTTACAGTGAGGTTGTCAATCTCACCGGTTTTGCTGAAAACAAAGGATTAAACGTATTGTGTGGAAGAAAGTAAAAGCTTGTAGAAAGTAAACACAGAACAGTAAACAGTTGATTGTAGATTGATGATAAAAGAAAGGACCGGGGTCCATAGTTCACTAGTGGTGTCTCTCATTAACATAAATGACATGTTGGGTGAACAAATTACAACGGGGCAATTGACAAACATCGAGAAAGCAATCATGCATATACTACTCATCTTGACTCCTTCGAGATTTGATTGGGCATTACAACATTATACATAGACCATAATCCAACTACATCTATGACTAATAATCCACCTTCAGGTTATCATCCGAACCCCCTCTAGTATTAAGTTGCAAGCAACAGATAATTGATTACGCATTGTGTGTAAAGTAAACAATATGATTGTTCTATGAACAAAGGATTGCTGTTTTCTCCCTAGTAGCAACATCACATCTAGTACCTTAGAGATTTCTGTCACTTCCCTAGATTACTAGAGGCATGAGCCCATTATCGAGCATAAATACTAACTCTTGGAGTTGCTAGCATCTACTTGGCCAAGATAGCTACTAACAACGGAAAGCATGCAAGATTACAAATAACAAAGACATGATAGAATCAATAATCAATCTGAAATAGCATCTCAATATCCATCGGATCCCCTCAAACACAACATGTAGGAATTACAAATAGATGATCTTGATCATGAATGGAGCTCACAAGATCTAAACATGATAGCACAAAGGAGAAGAACCAGCCATCTAGCTACTACATGGACCCGTAGTCCAAGGATGAACTACTCACGCATCACACCGGAGGCTTGCATGGTGATGAAGAAGGCCTCCAGGGTGAATTCCCCTCTCCGGCAGGGTGCCGGGAAGAGCTTCAGATCCCTCCTAATCTAGGGATAGAGATGACGGCAGCTATAGACTCTTTCCTGGAATTTTGATCGGGTGCTTAGAGTTTCTGTATCGGAGGCGATATATAGGCGAAAGGGGAGGCCGAGGGGGTGCCGGAGGTGGCCAGACCACCCCCTGGCGCGGGCCAGGCTGGGCCACGCGGCCATGTGGTGTGGCGGCCCCCTGGCCCCTCTCCGTCTCGTATTCTGGCTCCTTGTGTCCCTCGGTGAAAAACTGACTTTGGCTTTTGTCCCGTCCAATTCCGAGAATATTCATTTTTTGACTTTCTTGGAACCAAAAACAGCAGAAAACAGGCAGCTGGCACTGTGGCTCTTGTTAATAGGTTAGTCCAAGAAAGTGTATAAAAAGTACCCCAAAGTGTGGACAAAACATAAGAAAGTAGATAAAACCAAGCATGGAACATCAAAAATTATGGATATGTTAGCAACATATCACTCGCCACAGAGGCACTCCTATATATGTGAAAATTGTTAGCTCTCGGGCGTATTGATTTAGCTAGATAAATTATAAACTGCAAGATGGTGCGAGAGGGACACCACTACGGCGGAGCTTTTTGAAGGTGTCTTAGGATCCCGTCCTCGGACATCTTCGAGGAGCTCGCCATAGAGGCACTCCCATATATTGATCTCGAGGAGCTTCTCGAAGATGTATTGAGCTAGTGTATCTTATTATGAAGCTTTTTTGAATTAACCCTATTTTTGTTACAAATTTGTGATTATTATTGTTTACTATGGTACATATATATGTCTATGCATAATGATGATGTTATTTTGTTTATATCCATCCGGAATTTGAAGATGTAGTGGTTATAAATCTCTCTACTTCGAGAGCATGAAATGAGCTAAACTAGCAATTACAGATGAAAGGATGGAGTTGCTATCCTTTTAGAACAATTGGTTAGATGGGGCGTCGCCAAATCTTGATAAATCGTGTGAAAAAGTGGATGAACTCGAAATCGGGAAGGAGTGTGGCCAAATCTGCATTATATAATTAAGTATATCAAAAACCATTACACAACATCATAAATAGAGAAGTCACCAAATTAATACAAGTTCATCACATTAAAACCAAAGTAAAATAGTGGCCAAATGTTATTATTACAAAAATTGCTTCCAGACTAAACCCATAAATCCCTCTACTTCTAGAGAGCATGAAATGAACTAAACTAGAAATAAAAGATGAAATGGTGAAATTGCTTACCTTTTAGAACCCTTGGATAGATGGGGCGCCGCCAAATCTTGACAAATCTTGTGAAAAAATGGGGATGAACTCGAGCTCAATGGAGGAAAGAGAGAGGAGAAGCAGCTTAAAAATGGAGTGTGACTCGGACAGGGAGGAAGATGATATAGGAATCACATTAGTCTAGGTTAGAGAACCAACTGGGATCAAAGTTCTCGTTTGAACCAGTACTAGAAGTTGTCGGGCCCTGTGGTAGTTTCTAGCCGTTGGGACCGGAGTATTAGTCCTGGTTTCAAACACAACCGGGAGTAGTGCTCTGAACCAAAGGCTTGTTTTCTACTAGTGATGGTCTCTCTAGAGGTTGTCCACTTGTTATATAGGGTAGTATATGAGACTTTGTTGGCTCCAGCGCAAGTCCAGCGTGCCGGCAATAGTCCCTGTGGCTGTGGCACTAAGGAATTCGTGGTAGGGACTATGGAAAACCTGCGCGCCTAGGTGAGACGCTGCCTCGTCTTCCCGGGCCTATGCAACCTCCTGATGCGCCAAAGACAACATGTGTCATGCCACGCCAACCTTCCTCATCAGCACGGATAACTTGTGCATGATTTTTTTTGAATGGAAAAGGGTCAAAACGACCCTAGGAGCTGCAATAAGGAACACGTGGCGGGTACAAATTTACAGCAAAGCCCTTTTCAACACTCGCCCTAAAGAACCTAAAATTAAAAGATAAGGGCTTGGAAAATGGAAAAAACACCCTAGGATACAAAGATATAAAGCAATCAGGTCCTCTGGTATCTCCGCCACCCACCGTCGGTGACCTCAAAGTGCTGGCCGCCGAACCTCCCGCTGACGCAGACAAAGAGCAGCGGATTCCAACACCAAGATCCAGAGAACATCAACGAAAGCTCCTATCGCTATCCTCTCCACTGGGAATCTCTGCCGCAGGCCAACTCCTTTTCGCTGGGGACAAACCAATTGGAAAGAGGGAGTGGTCGAGCTCCTGCGACAGGAGCCAGAAACCTCCACTAAGGAGGGAGAAACTGGGCCGCCATGCTAGCCAAACAGCACAATGGGGAAACACATAGCCGTCATGGAATCCGCTCGAAGAAGCTGCAACCGCAACCGCCAATGTCGCCAGCCCGCCAACACTCTGAATCCAAATCTCCCCTCGCCTCCACTGCCGATCAGAACATCGACGATTATTGAAAAGGAAGCATAGCACCATAGAGCCACCAATGATGACCACCAGAACACTAGCGATTATTGAAAAAGGAGCTCGCCATCGTCTTCTTCCACCATGGAAGCTAGAGAACCAACATTGCCCAGGTCCTGCTTCGCCATAGCAACACACTGGGAAGGAACTCCCAAGGGCCTCCTGAAAAGGATACAGATGCCGCCTAGAGGGGGGATGAATAGGCGGTTTAAAACTTTTAAGAGAAGGGCTTAACAAAGGCGGAATAAAACTAGCGTTTACTTTGTTAAGCACAAAACCTATATAAACTATGGTTCACCTATGTGCACCAACAACTTATGCTAAGCAAAACAAGCAACTATGTGATAGCTAGATATAAGACTTCAAGCATGAAGGCTATCACAAAGTAAAGTGCATAAGTAAATAGCTCGGGTATAGAGATAACCGAGGCACGCAGAGACGATGATTTATTACCGAGTTCCTCCCATAAAGAGAGTATGTCTCGTTGGAGGGGTGGGCAGTACTAAGACCACCACACCACAAAAGGCCTCACCCTATTCTCCCGTGAACCTCACCACAAGAGGCCTGGTTCACTTCTTCACTATCGGTGCACTTGTTGGTGGCAATCCGTAACCTCTCACAAAGATTGGGGCACTTTTCCACAACTCAATTGGAGGCTCCCAACAAACAAGCTCGAGGAAAGCTCCACAACTTAATTGGAGGCCCCATGACAAGGGTTTAACTCATCAATGCCCATTGTTATGGACTTGGGTTTTGGAGAAGGAGGGAGCGCTGGAGACATCTATCGGCTAGCAAACAAGCACACAGGGGACTCGAAGATTTACCTAGGTTCAGGCCTCGTAGAGGTCCCTACTCCTGCTTGTCTGCTCGTGGAATTAACGAAGGAATCGAAGATTACAATGGTACGCAGATGCAATCTAGCGAGGGTTGTGGAGACTAGGGTTGCGTGTGTGCTCCTCGTTGCCCCCTCCTAGCCTTTATATAGATAGGCTAGGTCTCGGGTAGCAGGTCGAGTCGGTTACAGGTTTAGGGGTTTCCTCTTTGAACTTTCTATCTTTAGCTTCTTCTTGTTCTTCAAGCAATCGAGAGTCCGCAGGTTACTCGAGTTCTCCATTTGGGCCTTGGCAACATCGTGGGCTTCTATGTATTCAGGCCGTATATACCAAGCTCGAGTACCTGTAGGGTATACCCATGTCAGTAGCCCCCGAGTGTCCAGTGGAATCACAGATTCGACTAGAGACTTTATGAAGTTTGTCGAGTGCATGACTGAGTACATTTTTTGACTGCTCTGTTTATGTCATAGGGATTGTTGATGTGCGTGCCTGATTTTAACCGATGCATCGGTATCAGTTAACTACCTTAGGGTAAAACAACGCCATCTACTCGAACTCGAGTCCCCGGACTCGAATCCGGAAAAAGTGCTGGTGTAATTTGACTCAAGCCGCGGAGGTCTTACAGGAGTCGAATTCCAGTATATGGGTGTGAGCACTTGACGCGTCCGTCAAGGCATATTCATCGTACCTGCAGGCACGGATATATTTCTGGTAGTGCGCAACTTAATGCGTTGCTAGGCCTTATTCAGGTCTTACCTTCACGCTGCAAGCGCGGCATCCAAATTTTATCATTGCGGAGATGATTCGGGCGACCCAGGAGACGCGGTCTCTTTGTAGGGAAAAATTATGAGGCGGTGTCGCCATAAACTTCGAGTGTGGATGTTATCAACACACCGTACTTTGTACAAATAATCATAGGGTGCGCGACTAGCGCTCCCTATGGGAGTAGCCCCCGAGTGCCTGGTTGAGTCGAAGACTTAGGCAGGGACTAAAGAACTTTTGCGACTGCTGTCGTCTTTTATTTGCTTGTTTCAGTCGAATTTGCTTCCGGCGCTCCCTATGGGAGTAACCCATGTCCATAATCGAACCATGCTTCAAGTGATTGGGTTTTGCTTTGATTGTTCATGTTCCTGTAAAAGAAGAAAAATCGTAGGGTGTGCGACCAGCGCTCCCTATGGGAGTAGCCCCCGAGTGCTTGGTGGAGTCGAAGACTCGAGCAAGGACTAAAGTAATCAAAGTCTTCTGCTGCATAGTTGTTGATGACGTCAGTGTTGACGATCTCATGACCTCAGTTGCCCGTGTGAGCGAGTTTGACGGGACGTGACGAGTGATGGGTCCCACTGTCTAACTCTGATTTGACCGGGCGTGCGTAATATTTATTTTAACCGCGCCTCCTCGATTTCCGCGCGTAATAGGAGTAGTGGGGGACGGTTCGCGTTTCAGCTCCTCCACGTGTCAAGCACGATGAACGCCACGCGTCCAGTAGGGTTTTTCCGAGCCATTAGATTGCATCTTCCAGGGGTTAAGTAGTGACGCTGCAGCGGTAATTTCTCATCTGCTTTCATTCATCCTTTGCCTCCATCGCCATTGCCACTGCTCCTCTGCTTTCTCTGCGCTCTTTTTCTTCCGCGACGCTGGACCAGCTCCGCACGTTTCCTAGCTACTTCCTTCGGTCGCATCGCCGCCGCGCAATGGGGAAGAAGAAAGGAGGTGTTGCGGCCGATTCCACGGCTACCACTGCTGCGGCGAAGAAGAAGGGCGGCTCCGCCGCTGTGGGCACCAGCACCGCCGCCGGCGAGAAGAAGAAGGGCACGGGCACCCGCGTCACGAATGGCGCGTGGCGTCCATCCGTCATCAAGTCCTCTGATCTTCGTCTTCTTTGCCAAGATGGAGTGCTGTCCGCCGCAGTCGCCGATGCGCGCGTCCCCGGCGGCGAGGTAATCCCCTCTCCTCCTGCCGGTTTTCGAGTGATGTTCCTAGCGTTCATTATTCGCGGCTTCTCTTTGCCCCTGCATCCTTTCTTTAGGGGCCTTCTTTGTTTTTACGGGCTCCAACTCCATCAGTTGTCCCCCAATTCCATTCTCCACGTAGCTTGCTACATCACCCTCTGCGAGTGCTAGCTCGGGATCGAGCCGCATTTCGATCTCTTCAAGCGTCTCTTCAAATTGAAACGCCAATCGGCATCTAGTTCCATAGTCTACGATGTAGGCAGCTGCAGAATCCATGTCGATCCATCCGCCACATACTTCGACATCAAGCTGATGAAGTCCGTCCAAGGGTGGAGGGACAAGTGGTTCTACGTTCGCGACCAGAAGGCCGACGGAGACCACTTCGGACTCGCGCCCTTCGACCCTTCGATGCCATGCAAGAAGAGGCGCTCCTGGAAGAATGTGGTTATGCCCGGCGAGTCCACGGAGACATATGTGTTGTACAAGCGCGTCTGCGACCTCGAGAGTCGCATAGGCAAAGAGGAAGGAGGCTGCGCACTCATTCGCACGTGGCTGCGCCGTCGCGTCCAGCCCCTGCAGGCCAGAGTCCACCCCATGTTTCAGTGGGCTGGTGCTGACGATGCCACTCGCGTGTCTGCCGATGGCATGTCCGCGAGTGAGATAGATAAAAGGGTTCGACTGGTGACCACGTACACCGTCAAGGATGTGCTCCCTAGTGAACCAGTCGTTCCTCCGTTCGACGCTTCTAACCCTCCTCCTGAGGTACAATTGTGCTACGTACTAGCTTAGTTTGTTGATTGCTTCTTTGTTGTTTCTTTGCTTTGTGCTGAATTTGTTGTCTGTATGCAGGATTGGGCGGTGTCGCCCTGTATGCCCCCTCTTTCTGAGGGGGTTATGCCTCAGGACGAGTCGGAATCGACCGTCCTATCCGATGTGGAGGAGGAAGCCCCCGAGTCGGGTAGTCCGGATACTCGCAAGCGTTCGCGCAGCAAGGACTCCGATGTGTCGTCTCCTTCGACTCCTGAAGGCGCAGGCGTTGGTGCGGAGTCGCCAATCCCTGCTATTCCTGTGAGCGCCGTGGTGCCATCTTCTCGCAAGAAGATGCGACTACCAAAGGAGTCCTCGTCAGAGTCGGGGGAACCAACCTTTGACTTTGATAAATTTGATTGGTAAGTATTTGGTTTGTCCTTTCTGATTCTTCATTGTCTTTGCCTTGTCCTTGATGTTGGTTTTGTCTTTGCAGTCAAGAGGCGTCGTCATCTTCTGGCGACGTCCAATTTTTGAAAGAATCAGGAGTCGCAACCTCAAGGGCCAAGAAAGAGGTCGAGCGTGCTCCTTCCCCTCCATTGGCGGCCCACTCCGGGCACAACTCTTCCAGCTCTCTGCATGAAGGGGAGCATCGAATGGTTGCCCGGATGACTGCACACCAAACGACTTCGGAGTCATTGGAGGATCATGTAAGTGTAGGATTTCTTCTTTTGATGTTGCAGTCGATGACTTCTGCTGATCCTTTGTTGTGCGATAGCTCCTTGTGAAGGAAGCCGCTCACTTGGCGGAGCAAGTGCTTGCGATGGGCCGTCAGCATGCAATGCTGGAGATGCGTCATCGCGTGGTCGAAAGTAAGTGTTCTTCACTTCCTCTTCTTCTCCTTTTTATATAGTCGACTGATAGTTAATCCCTTTTGTTTTGTAGCTGAACATAACGCCCTCCTGCGCAACGCTGCCACCATGGAGAAAACAGTCGTTGCGGCTGTGAAGGGTCGCGATGAGGCACAGAGGCGTGAAGAGGATCTGCGGGCCTCCATTCGCGGCTAGGGAGAAGTTGTTCGAAGAACAACTTTTCTCGATTGCCAAAGCCCTCTCAGGTACTATGTTTTGGGTATCATTATCTTTCTCTGTTCGATTTTTGCCGTTGGCGCTGATGTTTGTGTCCATGTGTGGGTTTATGTACAGATGCTGGCGATTTGAGCTTCGACCCTCAGACCCTTCGCCGTGACGACACCTTGGTGGGTGCACTTTCAGCAGTCGAGGACCGTAGCGCCGCCGTTCAGGATATGCTTTCCAAGGCCAAGGGCGTGCTCAGTCGCCTCCGGGAGGAGCTGATGCCCAAGGCTGAGCTAATCGAGAACATGGACGAGCTGGTGGAGTCTCTCGCCGGGGATGTTCCTTGAAGCTTCAAGAACTCACTCCGTACGGCTGGCGCGTCCATGTCACTTGCCATGGTGCAGGCCCACGGAGTCGAGGTTGATCCTGCAGCGGTTTCGGAGGCGATGCCCGTTAGCGCGGACGGCCATCAGGTAGTCTTTGCTCCCTTCGCGACTGCCTGTGGCAAATATGGGCCACAACTGATTAACATGGTTCCGAAGTACTCTGAGGAGCTACAGCGAGCCAAGAAGGTGGCAAAGGCTACTGCATCAGGGGCTGGCAGAAAGTCAATGGCATCTGACACTGCCATGGACTCGATGAAGCCCCCGAAGCTGTCGAAGTCGAAGAAGCCAATCGCTCCTCAGTAGCTTTGTAATAGTTGATTAGTTTATGTCTTTTGTCTAGAACATGCCTTTTGGCGGGTGTATCTGCTTACTTTTGCCAATCTTGAATGCACTCGAATCTTTTGTCTGTGTGTAGATTTGATCTTCTTATTCGCTTCTTGCTTGTCTTGTGGTAGGGTACATCAAGTGATCCTTTGATTTGATCTTCTTATTCGCTTCCCACAGACGGCGCCAATTGATGAGGGTTTAACTCATCAATGCCCATTGTTATGGACTTGGGTTTTGGAGAAGGAGGGAGCGCTGGAGACATCTATCGGCTAGCAAACAAGCACACAGTGGACTCGAAGATTTACCCAGGTCCAGGCCTCGTAGAGGTCCCTACTCCTTCTTGTCAAATATGACCGTTTGGGACCTCTCAGGCCGGATAATCCGCCCCTCCCCCGGATATTTCGGGTTCCCCGGGCCAAAATATGGCTAAGGACTTCGCGGCGCGACCCTCTGCACAGGGGCGGATATTTGGGCCGGATAATCCACCCCCCGGAGGCCCGGATAATCTGCCCATATTACAGGGAGCCACGCCTCAAATTCCTTAGCCGTTTTCTGAAAATTGGGCCGGATAATCCGCCCCCATGGCCGGATAATCCGCCTCCCTGAAAACTGGCAGAAACAGCAAAACTGAAACAATCATAACTTTTGCATCCGGACTCCGTTTTTGATGATCTTAGGATTGTTTTAAAGAGGACAATGATATCTACAAGATAATCCAGAGAAACATCATAGTCCAGCAAGGTAGGATAGAACCAAATGACGAAAGGTTTGACCTGTCCCAAAAAGACGAACCGATAAAACCTCCAACATCGAAAACGCAATAGAGAATGCATATGAAATTCGTTTTTGATGAACTTGAGCTTGTCATGGATATTAACACAAGATCTAAATACTCACATAAGTAAGACCCAAATAAGAACCAAGAAAGATGATGCCAAGTATGCAAAGGTTTGAGCTCTCACCGAGGGATATGATCAAGTTACTCATTGGAGAGCCCATCTTGATAGTACGGTTATCTATCCTATAAACCGGTCTTCCCAACTAACACCATGAGACTGGTAATAAATAAACCCTATCAAGATCAAACAATTCCCTTGTGTATATTCCACTTGATTTTGATGATAATGATCTTCTACACCTTAAGATGGGACATCTTTCTTGATTGTGCTAGCTTGGTGAAGACTTCGAATTTGCTCCCCCATACACCACTATGGAAGATACTCTCTTTTAGGCATATGTTCACATATCCATGATCACCATAAGGATGGCAAGCTACACTTGAGATCATATTATTATTCAAGACACACTTGCCATAGGCTCAACTTCTACTTGACCAATCTTCGGATCATTCCTTGAAACCTTGATCAACACTTGATCTTCTTCACTTTCTTCTTCTTCCAACCTTGAAGCCAACATATGGTTCAAGCATTGCTTATGGACAAATCCTACAAGTAAAACACAATGCAAACATAAGTCCATAAAGATTGTCATTAATTACCAAAACCACACATGGGGCACACATGTTCTTTCACCTCTAGATCTTGGCATCACCATGTCCTTCCGACCCTCCTCGCCTCCACGACCGGCCAGGGAAAGAATCAACAAGCACGCGATACCGAAGAAAAGGAGGGTACCCATGACCTTATTATGGAGATCTTCGAAACACGGAATGCCGCCACCAACTCTGACCTTCAGAGCATCGCCGCCGATTGACCACGTCGAGTAGCTCAACATCTGGTCGATGAAAACTTGAGCCTTACTCCAAACCTCGGCAACCAGCCGAAAACAACTACTCCTACCTAATATACATGCGCCGAAACCTCTCCTCCGCCTCCCTCGACCGACAACGCCGGTGAGCTCGGCCTTGGATTGGCCCGACACCCACGGGAAGTTTCTGGAGAGTTATAGCAGGGGAGGAGAGGGAAGACGCTAGGTAGCACAGGTCGTCTCCGACAACATGTGCATGATGGTCTATGCTTTACCCATGGGAAGGCAAGCTTTGCGAGGGAGTTGTACCACGGAAGAGGGTAGGGAGCACTGAGGCAACCTCGCTCATCAGCGAGGTTGACGCAGACGACGGTCGGCTGGTTCCGTGAGAAAAGGAGGAGGGAGTAGGAAGACATTTGTCATAGGATCATGTGGAGCAAAGTAGATTCTTCGTAGCCTTCGATCTTCTCTAGGCCAGGAGTGTAACCCTTATGCAAAATTATTAATAAAACACTCTTTAAGTCTAAAACAAAATTCTATATTTCACAATGTTTTACTCCGCCCGTTCAGAAATATAAGACATTTTAGCTTTATGAATTATCGAATGTATCTAGTTGTCTTTTACTGTATGGTTCATAGAGGTTCGATTAATTATCCAAGTTTAGGATTAACAAAAACTTTTATTACAAAAATCTATATGAGTGCATGTGTGATTTGTATTAATGTATGAATGCTTGCATTTGCATGATTGATTTCTATAAATGATAAGGACCGTATAAATACATTTATTTCATAAAGCTAAAATATCTTATATTTCTGAATGGAAAGAATAGTTGCCTAACTATATGTGAGTTGATACACCCATCCCATACGGTGCCACTGGATACTTTCTCCAGCAATCGCCCATGCGTTCGTTCTTTGTTGAACACGTCATCAATGTGTCTTTTTTAGGGGAAAGGGAAAATCTGTCGACAGTTTTTTTTAGACAAATCTGTCGACAGTTAATTGTTGAATAGTTGATGGGCCTGTGTGCCTTATCCTCCCGGCCCATGTGGTCCATACAGGGTGACGGCATAGGCACTCACGAGATTTAGCCAATTCTCAAAAACAAAACAAAAAAACTCACGAGATTTAGCCGCCGCAGCTCGACACGCGGACGTGGCGACGGAGGTGGTGGCGACCGAAGCCACAGCCTAGGCATGGCCTGGGCCTGGACGGCTGGACCTGCCACAGGCGCTGGTGTATTCGCGACGGCGGGTGTTGGAGGCAACGAAGGCGTGCTTGGAGCAGGAGAGGAAGCGTATCTGGAGGAGCGACTGGGATTCGCGGGATGGGAGACGAGCTAGCGACGGCCCTGTACAGGCTGCCGCCGCGGCGCTTCTTCTAGATCTCCGAACTGATGCGCCGGTCACGGCCCGTGGACGCGCCGCCTACCGTGGGGTGAGGCCGCCTTTTGCGCGGCCTGCGCCGCGGGGGACCGCGACATGGAGGTGCTCCTCTTCGACCGGTGACTCCGCCCCCAATCCTCGCCGCCGTCACGCTCGGTCCCTCGCTCTGCATCGACCGCACCCCGCCCCTCAAGCCCATCATCAGTGCGTCCTTTACGAGCTCCATCTCCCATTTTTCGTTGCGCGCTTGCCGTAATTTTTGGTCTAATTCGTGTTTCTTGGTGGATTCTGTCCTTTGTGGCGGTAGGGTGGGGTGTTAGATTTCTTCAGGATTCAGAAACGACGCCGAGCTGGCAAAATATGGGCTTTCTCAAGGTAACTTCGTAACTTGGGGGAGATCATGGAATGGGTGCACTACTTTTGCTTGTATGTGAAATTCTGATTCCACGTTTTGGCTGATTGATGGACCGGTTGATTGGTCTTTAGATTGGGTGGCGGTGCTTGGGAGTCGGTGATGAGGAATGGTCACTCATTTGTTTAACATACTGCATTGTCACCTGCTGATCATCCTGCTTTTCAGTGGAAATTGTTTATCTGAAATATGGCTGACTACGAGTAGGATGCACTTCTTATAGGAGGAAAAATTATATTTTTTCTGATGGGTGTTGTGATTCTAGAATTGTTTTAGCTGCATGGCTGACCCTGACCCTTCGATACAGTATACAGTACCCTGCATATATTAGCGAGTCCGGATTTGTAGAACTGTCACTACCTGAGATACACGGGAAAGCTATCGCCACAGGGATTACGCGGGAAAGCTATCTCTGCCGGAAATGCGCGGGAAAGCATTATTGAATAATCATTATTTTTAATGTTAATAGCACACTCTTTCGTTGTAGTAATAGGAATGTTTTACTGAAATGGATTTGTCAAGCTTGTACGGATTGACCAATTCAGATTGATTCGTGGGATATGTTATATGCATGTCATCTTGGTGATCTGCCTTTCATTCATTGAACCATAAAGAAGCTGCTACCTTTCCATAAGAATCCACATACTAACTTATGTCCATGTATTGTCTTACTGAAAACAATTTGATAAGGGATAACCTAATGCTATGTTTGGATGCAATAAATTGAGGCTTGGAATTTAATTGTTGTGAAATTCCAAAACCAAGATGGAAAGGAAATGACTTCCAATTCTAATTCTGTTGTTTGGGTGTGCTTGAATTTTGTTGACAGAATTAGGAGGTACCTAATTCCAATTCCTGTTTGGATGTAGAAACCATGGAATTAGATGTTTTGTTGAATTTGAACAATATAAACAAGAAATCTACTGTCTCCCTGCAAAAAAAAACTACTGTGCTGGAGTATTTACAGTAGTGACACACATCATTCTCTCCATCTTTCAAATCACGTCGTTTTTATTGACATTAAGGGCAGACTCAAGGTTTTCTTGTGGACCAAAGTTATGATACATGTATTTCAAACTTGCTTGCATTATCGTAGCAGCAGTATATACATCCTAGCAATATCGAAACAGTTCTTTCTTCAGATTCACTGCAATACAGAACTACAAGGTTCAAAAACATGCATTGGTATTTCCATCGTATGGTAGCATATGTGCCTACTGACTAGCCGGGGAAGATGCAGGCTTGGGGACGGCCAGGGACAGGCCGTCGATCCCCTCCCGCCGCCGTCACCCCTCCATGACTGGTCGTTCTAGGGTTAGGGCCAGAGGTGGGGAGGAGGCCGGCCAGGGGAAATTGGGGCAGGGACGAGTGTGACTAGGGCGAGAAGAGGGAGGCCATGGAAGAGGGAGGTCAGGCGAAGGTCGGCCATGGAAGGGACTGGCGGGGAGAGGCCTTACCTGAGCGCCGCCGCCTGGAACTAAGCGTGCGTGAGGCTCCCAGGTCACGAGGCTGCGGTCGCGAGGCATACCGCTTGGCCGATTCCACGATGTTTCCGACTTCCTGAGGTCCAAATCTACGGGATGTCCTTTTGCAGGCAGGGTCGCGCGGCTCGGAATTGGCCTCTGTTTCCATGCGTCAATTACTAAGCCACCCAAACAGCCGAATTAGAGGTTCCAATTCCAATTCCCTAATTCCAGTCTTATTTCTTTGCATCCAAACATAGTGTAAGATGAATTATCAATATCCGCTTTAAGGAATTCAGTATCTCACCGTGAGATGAGGAGGAATCATCACTCACATGTTTAGCATATTTTGCAAATAGTTTATTGATAAAATATTGTTGTGTATGAGTTGGATAAATCCAATCAATAGGGGCAAAAGGTAAGGTGTTGTATGTTAATTCTGAAATTTTGGTTTCATGTGTTGGCTGATCGATGATTAGTTGATAGGTTATTAGATTGTTTTTGTTCTATGGCTTAATCTTGGAATCAGTGATAAGGAATAGTCACTGACATGTTAAGCATACTGCATTGCCACCTGCTGATCATTTCATGGTGCAAAATAGTTTTATTTTTTTGAAATATGTCTGATTAGAAGTAGAGCAGGATGCAACCAACCGATAGGGCCAAAAATTATGTTTTATTAGTTGTGTTGTATGTTCATTCTAGAATTGTTTTGGCTGCATTGCTTATCGGTCGATACAATAGTATACTGCATATATCTCCAGTGAATTGGAATTTCTAGGTAATGATCAGTGTTGTGAGCTGTCACCGCTAAAAATGTGCAGGAAATCTATTGCCACCAGAATTATGCGGGAATCCTATAGCTGCTAGAAAAATGTAGAAAAGTGTCATTCAAGAAACTTTAAATGTTAATAGCATTTTTGTTATAGTAATAAGAACGTTATTGAAATAGACCGGTCAAGCCCGTAGGAGTGACCGACTTCCATTGATTCATGCAATACACCATTATTTAATAATCTTGGTGATCTGTTTTGCATTCATTGAGCCATAAAAAGCTGCTACCTTTCCATAAGAACCCATATGCTTAATTTATTTCTGTTTTCGAGCAAGCGATCTAGGGCTATGGTGCGTCCGCAAGATGGGGCTGGAGGTGGAAAGGAAGGGGAGAGGGGAGTGGTAGTGTGTGAAATGTGAGTGATGGGTTTTGGAAAGGAGTGATGCAGTGGAGAGGAGCGCGGGGTGTTACTAGTATAGCTTTGGCTTCCAGGATGGGGTGATACATGAGGAGGCGAGAGGTGGGACAGGCGTCGCCAGCTGCCGGTGACACTTGACTAATGTGGGTGGAAGGAGGGACATGTAGAGACTTGTGTGCTAGTTTGACATACAGAAAAAATAGACAAGACAGTAAATTTATTGTCAAAGAGGTCTAGCAGGCTCTGACAAAAAGTAACTAAACAAGATGCATAAAAACCATACACATCAGTGGATTCAGCTTGTGACGTGGTATTGAAAGGACTGACATTAAAACTAGCTCACAACATCACAAACTTGACATTTGGTAATTAGTCTGCCTTTTAACTGCCTTGCTATATGTGATTTGTATGTCGTAACATTATAAACCTGTTTGCAAAAGATGACCTGCCCTGCAATTGGTTATCGTAAATGATAACCCAAAGTGTCAAGCACACAACTTCTTTTCGTTAGACTTGCACAGGTTTATTCACTTATTAGAAGTATTCCTTTTAGTTGCATGTGATGATCTTGAGCATACACTTTTCTTCGCCCTTCCATATAGCACCTAAAGTAGGCCTTCTGAATGCAATGTGAATGGGGTTGAATCCGAAAGGCGCTTTTATTGCTTCAATAGCATCTAAAATATTGGAGTCACAGTTTTTTTTTATGTTAGCCAGGTTTTAGTCAATTTGGTAAACGTAATACCGAAGTAAACTTAGATATGATATTTCCATCGTTCACAACATGACATCTGAATTATTATCCTACCCTCCAACAACAATCCAGATGTATCAAAATAAAATCACCATCTAAAGAAATCTGCATTGTATGGCTTAAGCTTAGAGTAGGTGATGAAGGAGATAATCACTCATATGTTAAGCATACTGCATTGCCTCATTCTGATCATCTCATGGTGCAATTAGTTTTTCTAAAATATGACTGATTACTAGTATAATTGGATGCACCCAACTGATGGGGACAAAAGTTACATTTTGTCTGTTGTTTTTTGTGTTCATTCTAGAATTGTTTCGGTTTTATGCTGACTGGTTAGTATCCTACATATATCTCAAGTGTTGGATAACTGTTGGAGATGTCTGCGGATACCTGCTGGTCCTTCTTTATGTTCTATGTGGCCCATCTGGCCCAGCCCAGTATCTATCTTATATAAGGTGCTTCTCTCTTGTACTCTGACCTAATACCAGAAGGGAGTTCCTCCCAGCTGCCGGAGAAGATAAGTTAGTCAGGTTAGGCCCTCAGCTCTGCCCTCATCAAGTGACTTGGAATTACTAGGACATGAACGTGCTCCGAGCTATCACAGCCGGAAGTGCTTAGAAAACTTTTGGCATCGGATTTACAAGGGAAATCTATTGCTGCTGAAAAGTTCTCCCGCTCTAGAAACTTTAATTTAATGTTAATAACATTCTTTTATATTATAATAATAGGAATGTGGTGTTGAAATAGATCAGTCAAGCTTGTATGTGTTAACCGACTTCCTTTGATTTTTGGGATAAGCTGCATTTATATCCTCTTGGTGATCTGCCTTGCATTCATTGAGCCATAAAAAAACTGCCACCTTTCTATAAGGATCGATATGATAAACTTATGTCCACTTAGTAAAAACAATTTGATATAGGATGATCCAAAATGAATTCTCAATGCCCGCTTTCAGGACTTCAGTAGCTCATAACAATATTTTAAATAAACTCTTATTAAGTAGTTTGCCTTTTAGCTGCCTTGTTATATGTGACTTGTATGTTGTAACATTGTAAAACTATGCACAAAAGATGGCATGCCTTGCTATCCGAGTTACAATTGATTGTGTCAAGCACACAACTTCTTTAACTTAGTCACATACATCCGTTAAACTTGTGTATCATATACCTTTTGTCGCATGCAACATTCCATCCTGCAGTATTGTCCCACCTTCCAAAGTCCAAAACAGAATCATCTAACGAGGTAACACCCATGTAAAAGATTCTGAAAACAACTATCCAATTATCTAAAGTTCTACTAAATGACCCCATAGGTGAACAGATTTCGGAAAACTAAAGAAGAGAGAAAATCGAAGGTAGAAGGGATGAGGCCGGAGAGAAACATTTACCAAAGGTCACCTCAAGGCTGTGCTTATGTACCTTCTTAT
This sequence comes from Avena sativa, assembly GCA_916181665.1. Taxonomy (NCBI): domain Eukaryota; kingdom Viridiplantae; phylum Streptophyta; class Magnoliopsida; order Poales; family Poaceae; genus Avena; species Avena sativa. The sequence continues at coordinate 448,576,637 of OV702296.1, read as the reverse complement.
CCCGATGGCCTGTCCAGTCATGTCGCAACATCATTACGTAGCTCCCGAGGTGATAAGAGAGTGAAGAGGCCACTGCCAAAAAGAATAAAAGAAAAGAGATAAAAATAGGAAACTTAGCTAATCGCAGCATCCAGCTAAGCCTAGCTGCTGTGGAGCGGCCTGCTGGCCTTTGGACCCACGTCCCACCTAGACCGCGAAGCGGTACATGTAGCTCAAGGCCGTCCGATCACTGGCAGATCAAATGGCCAACGTCACTCCAACTCGCTGATCCGCTGATAGGTGGGTCCGCCCTGTCAGCTTCGTCTCCAAGTCGTCATCGACACTGGACTCTGCGCAACTGACGCGAAGATCTCCCGATTCCACTCGAATTTGGTGACCCCTACCCTTCGAAACCCCCTGCATACATACCCCTTTTCCCCGCACATCTTCACCCCTCCAAAACCCTAATCTTGGTGCCGCCATGCTGCCAAAATTCACCGCCACTAGGGATCGCCATTGACACCCGAGCTCGATACAAGCACGAGCTTGATGCCTTCTCACACCCCTTTCCTCACGCCCCTTAGTCTTCTTATACTGCTTCGTCTTGCTAATACAAATCAATTGTATCGCCATCGACCATTCGTGACTGCAACGTTTCATGTAGCAGGGTACTCTCAGGACAAGTGAGTACTTAGGTCGCGAGTCTCCACTCAACTAGTTGCTTGTGGCGTGATGGATCTCTATTTTGTTGAAAACTTTTATTTGGTATCCATGAGCTATGCAAGTTGTAATAAATATACTCCTAGTTCATATGAATGTAATAATTGATGCATTGATATTTTGTTTATTCATCAAACTGTGTGTGACTAGCTAATCGATCTAGGGACTAGCACTATAAGCACATGATTCAATCCATTTTAACGGGTTGGATCACTTCAGATGGTATCATAGAAATGTGTTGATTGTAGGTTCGTGACCTTAGGAAATGGTTTAAACATTAGGAAGACCATATCATTTAAAACGCTTACCTTAAATTCTTGTTACCTCATGATTGAATCATCTGCTTGTTACCTCATGATTGAATAGTGATTAAGCAGATGACTACCATGAGGTAACAAGGGATCTCCCTCCTGAGTGCTCCTCCCAAAGCGACAAAAGGTCGACTGAGCTGGCAGTTCTTGATGGTAGCCACCACAAATGCAGGACAATGTATCATACATATCCATGTGCACTCCTAGCTCCCAAGTAGGGTACACCCTCGATTAGATGATGTCCTCGCTAGCTAGGGTAAGAGACAAGTTGGCAAGTGTACGAGTCTGAATATTAGTAACAAGGGAAAACTGGTTGATGCAACAATATCAATTGGTGTCGGCAGTGAACATGTACCTGACGACAACGCTCCAGTAGTACTCCCTCAACGTTGCATCACAAGATTTAGACCGCCAAGCGCCAAGAGACACAGAATTTGACTGAGGGCGGTGACGGCGAGAGGCGGTTTGAGCTTGCGACTTCAAGTAGCGGCGCAGGAAAGCCCTAGGCTGTGATGGTTTGGTCGGTGATCTAATTATGGCCGCTTTGGGTTTGGGCTGTCACGGTTAGAGGACTACCACGATCTCATGTCTTCTTGTTTGAGTGGCTACCACGATCTCACCACATCTTGTCAAGGCATCGACTTTTTTTTTTGCTTGCCCGCACCGGCTGAATGCGGACTGCCGCCCACCTGCGATGCGATGTATGTAAGAAACTAGAGTCGCTGAGGGCCCCTTGGATTACGAGGCTGGGGCGGCTGCCCCACTAGCACCCACTCAGGGTTGGGCCTGCTCTGAGGCCGCAGCGCTCCATTGTCCACAACGTTGCCGGAGCTGTGGCGGAAGCGGACGACTATCGTGGCACTTCTGCTCAATCTCTAAACTGATGCTCCAGTCATGGCCCATTGGCGCGCCACTGCCTGAGTGGGGGAGGTCATTAGAAAGTGCATTGTTGCTATGTGTGAAATTTTGATTGCATGTTTTGGCTGATCGATGAACTTGTCGATAGGTCATTGGATTGGTTCTCCTTTTACTGTATTTCTTAATCTTGCGAATCAGTGATGAGGAATTGTTAAGCATACTGCATCGCCACCTACTGGTCATCCTACATTATAGTGCAAATATAAGTATGACTGATTAAGGTAGGATGGACACGTGGCAGGACGAAATATTAAAAAGAAGTTTTGTGTGGGATGGGGTGGGGTGGGGGGTTATGCCCACTTAAAGGACTTAAGTAGCTCACAACAATAAAAACTCAACAAAATTTTGGTAATTAGTTTGCCTTTTAGCTACCTTGTTTTATGTGACTTGTATCTCGTAACATTGTAAAACTATGTACAAAACATGACCTGCCCTGCGATCTAAATTATTGTTGACTAGTCACTGCACATGATAACTAGAAGTGTCAAGAACACAACTTCTTTCCATTAGACTTGTATCAAATTATTCACTTAGGAAATTATTCCTTTTCGTTGCATGTGATGATCTTGAGCGCACACTTTTCTTGAATCTTCTATTTCAATCAAGCTACGGACATAGTGCCTCAAGTGACCCTTCTGAAAACAAAGATGAATCGGGTTGAATTCGAAAGGTGTTTTTATTGCCTCTTAGCATCTAAAGTTAGTTTTTTTCAATCTATAGCTAGTTTCTATTAGACAACAGTGTAGACAGAATCCTGAAGTAAACATATATATGATACAACAAATTACATGAGCATACCAATGTATTAATAAGAGTCATTTGAATATAGGCCCAAATGTATCTGATGATCTTGTCCGAACATGGCATCTAAATTTTTCAATCAAAAAGTTGGACGAAGGTGATATGCAAGTTAGCAAATTTCTAGTTAAAACAGTATATTATATTTTTTGGTCCCAGGGACAAAATTTGTGGAATCCTACTTTGTTCAGAGAACAGTTGTGGCCGCCGCACTGAGGAGAAAAGGGAGGAGCTCTCCCGAGAAAATTTATGGCAGTCTCTCTCTCTGGGTTTGGGTGCTATGTGTGTCTTGTGTGGTTTTGGGCCCTATGGGAACCTGCAGCAGGGGGAGAGCATGGAGATAATCTGGGTTTTGGTGAATACAAACATGGACAAAAACAGGGTGTCCTGACCTGACACCTCCAATGGGATGGTGTTTTTTTCTGATTTTTATGCACTATTTGTTTTACACGTGCATTACTTGGTGCCTAACTGTGCACTGTACACTCGACTTTCATGGTTCTTTAAAAAAAAACCAAAATCCCAAACATAGCTACTTAGGTTTTCTTATACCCCTAGTGTCTCTTGTGTAAGAAGTTACCTACAAATGCCATTTACTGAATAACCAATACTCAAGTTATTCATATGGATACAATTTAACTCTTTTAAAATTGTTTTGTTCTATAAAATGTGTGAACGTGCAAAGCACGTGCAGTTTACTAGTTCATGTTAATAGCACACTCTCTCATTGCAGTACTCGAATGTTTTATTGAAGTAGATTGGTTTGTAGGGATTGGCCAATGTCGATTGATTTGTTGGATTCATGGTAATCTGTGTTGCATTCAGTGAGCCATAAAAATCAGCCACCTTTCTTTAAGAATACATACTTATATTCACTTAATATGACTAGAAAACAATTGGATATGGGATCATCTAAAATGAATTTACACTGTCTGCTTAAATAATTTCAGTAGCTCACCGTGAGATGATGAGGAATCATCACTCACATGTTAATCATACTGCATTGCCACCTGCTGATCTTCTCATGGTACAAATAGTTTTTCTAAAATATGGCTGATTACGAGTAGAGTAGGTTGCAACCAACCGATAGGGGCAAAAGTTATATCTTGTTGGGGGTGTTTTCTGGAATTGTTATGGTCGCATGGACATTCTTTCATTGTAGTAATAGGAATGTTTTATTGAAATAGATTGGTCAAGCTTGTACGAATTGACCGAGTTCATTAATTTGTGGGATTCATTACATGTATGTCATCTTGATGATCTGCCTTGCTTCATTAAGCCATACAAAAGCGTAAATCCATATACCAACATCATCTAAAGCACCTACATAAAAGATCTCAATATAACAACATCAATCCATAATTATCAAGATAATCATCTAGAGTACTAAGAAAAAAAAGGAGTCATTTTGGAAAAAAAGGAGTGAGTTTGGAAAAAAGAAGAAAGAAACCTAGACGGAGAAGGGTTGCGAGGCCAGATAGGAAATTCTTACCAACGGTCACCTCCACCTTGTGGCTATTTACCTTGCTCTCCTCCCCGTGGCCTGTCCGTCCGTCCGCCTCCGCGTTGCCCACAGCTCTCGAAGCGAGACTGAGGGCTCTCCTCCTCGTGGCCTGTCCGTCCGTGCGCCTCTGCGTCGTCCACAACTCTCGAAGCGAGACTGAGAGGCCACCGACCTCTCCACGTCACCCTTCCCCTCCTCCTTCCTTCCACCACCTCTCTCACCTCCCATGGCCCGCTGCGCGCCGCCCGGCTCGCCACCGGAGCCCTGCAGCTTCTGCTCGATGTGCGACATGATGCGCCGGTCGCGGCCCGCGCAGGGGACTGTGACGAGGAGCTCCTCTGCGATTCCTGCGACCGGGGCACACCTTCTGCCTCCGCCCCATCCTCGCTGCCGTCCCGAATGGGTCTTGGCTTTGCCCCGAGTGCGCCCCGAACCCCAAACCCATCATCATTGAGTCTTTACGCGAGCTTGATCTCAGCATTACCATTTTCCCTTTCTATTTCCTCCCTGTTCGTGCTCGCCTGCCCGTGATTATCATCTACTAATTCTTTTTCTTGGTGGATTTCGTACCTAGGTTTCCCGTTGAAGCAGAAGAAGATCGTTGATTTCTTCAGGATTCAGAAGGGTGTGGATGAACCCCAGCCGGCAAAATGCGGGCTTTCTCAAGGTATAATTTTGCAGTTCTTGGGAGGTCATAGAAAGGGTGCACTATTTTTTGCTTGTCTGTCTGAAATTCTGATTACATGTGGTCTCCTGATCGATGAACTGGTCGATTGCTCATTGGATTAGTTCTATTGTATGGCTTAAGGTTGGGACTCGGTGATGAGGAATCATGACTACTTGTTTAGCAATACTACATTGCTATCTGCTGATTGTCTTACGGCGCAGTGCAAATAGTTTATCTATGATATGACTGAATACACTAGGATGCACATCTGATAGGAGAAAAGTTAATTTTTTTGTGGGGCTGTTGTGTGTACATCCTGTTGTAGTTGCATGGCTGTCCGGTGGATACATTACATAGTGTCCTGCATATATCAGTGAAGCTATCTCTGATGGAAATGCGCGGGAAAGCATTACTGTAGAAACATTATTTCTCTACTACTATAATGCAGCAGTTCCAATTCCTTCTTAGTTCTCCCGCCAAAACACCAATGGAGCGACTACAGCTGTTGATTTTACCGTTCATCAGGAACCACTGAGAAGAATGGACCAGCTATGATGGGCTGAATTCGCCCCTGGTTACGCGTGGCTGAGCGTGTGTAAAACCAACGTCGAGATTAAGGTTTCCGTGTGCAGTTATATTTGTTGCTTGGAAGTGTCTTATAGGTAAAAAATACTCCACTGCGTACATATGGAATAGTATATTTTTAAACTTGACGGGTCTCTTTTTTTCACCTCATATTTTTGCTCAAGCGGCAAGAGTAAATATGAAAAAAAAAAACTCCTAAGCTAGCAATGCATTGATACGGAAGATGAAGTTGGGCCTTGATAGGTTGTGGTACATGTCAGCTTCCAGTACTGCCCTGATAGATCTTGACTAAGCTTTCCGTCTGCTGTTATAATTGTTTCTTGGAAGTGTGTCTTAGAGGTAAAAAATACTCCACCGCGTACATATTAAATAGTATATTTTTAAAATTGACGAGAAGTCTCTTTTTTTCACCTCATATTTGTGCTCAAGCGGCAAGAGTCTAAATATGAAAAAATAATCCTAAGCTAGCACATTTAAACCGTTCACTCCACATTTTACCACATTATTCAATATTAAAATCCGAAAAATTAACATATCTTCTGACATGAGAGAAACCTAAAAAATGTTATGATATAGTTTATGTCATTTTATTAAACATTGGAAATATCATCTCACTCTTTTTTCTTTTCATTTTTTACAAGATGAGAGATAATGAGATGAGCTAGTGAGCCTGACATTTTTAATGCATTCTCAAAATACAATGGTTTACAAGAAATACTACAGTTTATGGTGTTTGGCTTCAACAAATCTTACACTTTTGAAAACCATGGTATCTGCAAAACAGTATTTTTGTAAAGTATTGGACAAAGTGGTATGACCATTTTTTCTCTAAAAACAGCGAAAAGTGAAAAATAGGGTATTACTTGGCTGTGCACTGAAATATTGTGATACTGAAATACTTTTTTTAAAACCGAAGTCCCAAAAATAGCTACTTACAGGTTTTCTTATACCCCTAATGTCTTTTGTGTAAGTTGCCTACAAATGCCATTTACTGAATAATCAATATTTAAGTTATTCATATGGTCGCATGTACATTCTTTCATTGTACGAATTGACCGAGTTCATTGATTTGTGGGATTCATTACATGTATGTCATCTTGATGATCTGCCTTGCTTCATTGAGCCATACAAAAGCGGCCACCTTTCCATAAATCCATATGCTGACTTATGTCCACTTATTAGTGGACAGTTTGGTACATGATTATCTAAAATGAATTCACGGTTCCCACTTAAAGGACTTCAGCAGATCATCAAGTGAACTTAACAAACTTTGTGTAACTAGTTTGCCTCTTAGTTACCCTGTTATATGTGACCTGTGTGTCCTAACATTGTAAACTATGTACAAAAGATGACCTGCCTAGCTATTGGTTATTCTACATGATAACAAATAGCACATAACTTCATCTTTCCATTAGACTTGCACATACTTATTCAATGATCTTGGCCAAACATCAATACTTCCAATATTCCTATTTCTGTTGATCTTGGCCAAAAACATCAATATTTTCCACGTGCCATACCGAATAAATAATTGAGAAAAAGTTACGTATATTAGCCTGTCTATCCAATTAAGCTCTTCAAGTGTCGTCTTAACAAAAAAAATACTTCATACTTGTACAGATGCTAAGAGGCAAAGGAGGCGCTCTCTTGTTATGCACAAGAAGAAGAGGAAGATGCTGCCATTTGTCCCAACTGATGACAGAGTTCAAAGGCTCAGACTAATGGCTTCTGCAGCCACTGCTTTGACATCTTCTAAGATGGAGTTCAGTAATGAGTTGACTTACGTGCCTAGTATGGCCCCTAAATCTTCCAATCAAGCAAAATTGGAGGAAGGTGGTATGCAGGTTAGATTTCTACTTACAATAGTATTATATTTTTGGATCTCTTGGTGCCTAATGATATACTCCTCGACTTTCAAGGTTCTGACGAAAGAGGATAAAGAAACCATAGAACTTTCCAGAACCATGCAGAAAAGAGGAGAATGGCCTCCACTTCTTGTGGTTTTTGATTTGCACAAGGGATACTTTCTTGGATTCATTATACTTCTAGCATTTTTACATTTTTCAGTACAGAGGAATTAAACTAATATATATTTTTTCAGCTTCACTGTGCAGGCTGATGTAGATACTAAGGATATGACCTTTCTAGCTGAATACACCGGCGATGTTGATTTTCTAGAGAGCAGGGCAAATGATAATTGTGATAGTATAATGACCCTTCTATCAGCAGCTGATCCGTCCAAGAAGCTCGTTATTTGCCCTGACAAACGTGGTAACATTGCCCGTTTTATTAATGGCATCAACAACCACACTCCGTAAGTACTCACTGTCTGTCCCTATGAATTGTACACTATGATCAGCATTTGCATTCCTGGCAATCTATTTTCTTTATGCATTTTGGCTTAATTCGTCTGAAATAATATTGTATTATGTTCTGAAAGAGAGGAAGTCTACTTATATCGGTCTAATACTGTTAAACTCCTGCAGGGATGGCAACAACAAGCAAAATGTCAAGTGTGTTAGGTACAACATCGACGGTGAGAGTCATGTCTTGTTGGTTGCCTGCTGTGATATCGCTTGTGGAGAAAAGCTATACTATGACTACAATGGACATTAGTATGCGTACCCAACGCATCATTTCATCTGACCTATTTGACAAAGTGGCTTTGTTACAGGCCTTGTCGCGAAGATGGAAGAAAGAAGCCACACAAAGTTAGCAATGAAGAAAATATCTCGACCAATGAGAGGAGATAATCTGAACCAAGTGCGAAAATTGGCCCAGTAGAAAAAACTTATGTGTGCGACAACTACAAGGTTTATCAGCAAGCTATAAGGTGATACTATGCTACCCATTTCCCAGAGGACTTAAGGGAGGGAGATGAGAATGATGAACCAAAGGAAATTCAGGAGGAACAAGGATAAAATGAAGAAGATGAAGCTGAGGGGGAGGATAAAGCCTGAAAGCCTGCTGTTTTCCTGACAAACGAGGAAACCTTGCCCAGTTTATAATCGCCCGTATACAAGTAGTCACTGTCTATGAACATAAAATGTGCCAGATACATTTGTACACTATCCTTATGATTGTAGAATGTGTTAGAGACATTTTTACACTATGATATCTTGAAGATCTACAAGATGCCTGTGAAAAGGCAGACCAGGCCGGTTAACACGATTATTTTGCAGAAAGGGGAAGTACCCAGGATTTGGAGAGCCATCACCCATGCTAACTATTTTTGACCGAGAAAATAACGCAAAACTACCACATTTGGGGTAGATTGACACATAACTACCAGCTTTGTATTTTTTGTCCGAAAACTACCAACTTTGGGGCATATGTTTGTGACACATAGCACTGATAGCTCGGCCTAGCAGTTTTAATTCGTTTTCTAAATGGTAGGCCCCACTGTCTGGTCCACGTGGCAAAGATTAGGAAACTTTTTATTATTTTCTAGATATTTTGGAAAACAATAGTGCTGACTAGTGGGACCCACACAAAAATAAAGTCCATGCCGTTGAGTACATTTGGGCCTCATCCCTATCTCTGGCTGCCCTGTCCTGGTCGCCGGTGCTGCCTCCACCACCTCCTCTGCCGCCTCCCCACCACCTCCGTGCTCGCACACGCGGCGACGAGCTGCAGGGACGCAGGCGCAGCGGGCTAGCTTCGATGTGGGAGCGGGCGAGCTGCAGCGGCGCAGGCGTGGGCGTGCTCCGACGCGGGCGTGGCTTAGCTGCAGCGGTATGGACATGGGTGAGCCAGAGGGGCGCGGGCACGTGTGCCAACGAGCTCAGGCCAGCAACGGCTTGGGCGCGGGCGAGCTCCGCTCAGCAGTGGCCAACAGCGGCACAGTCACGGGCGGCGGCCAGCTCTGGCCAGCAGCAACCGGCAGTGGCATGGTCATGGGCGCCGGCGAGCTCTAGCCAGTAAAAGGGTCTTTTTTTTCCCTCTTTCCCTTAGTTATCCTTAATCTTGCCACGTGACCTGATAGTGGGGCCGACCGGTCAGAGAACTTATTAAAAATACTAAACCACATGAGCAGTGCTACTCGTCAACAACCAACCCAATGTTGGTAGTTTTCAGACAAAAATAGACAAAGTAGGTAGTTTCGGCAAACCTGAACCGAGGTGGCCTAGGTCGGTATTTATCAGCACTTCTCTGACCTGGTGTTGTTCCTTGGTCAAAAGCTGCTCACTATTTATAAGATAATAATGTTTCATGGCCGTGCCAATGGTAGATTTGTGCATGTGATTTAATCTGGACACCGTTATTCAAATCTTATCAGACATTTAACTAGTTCTATTATATCTCGTAAAAATGAACAGCCGTGGCAAAGCATGCCTTGATTTCTCGTAGACTGAATTGCTAACTGTGGTTTCATATTTATGGCGAGAGCATATATATACAGATTATAAGGAAGCCAGTACTGCTTCTATGCCTCACCGGTACAATGAGAGAATGAGATTGATTGACCACATCATCGTGGGCCTCATGGTGTCTTGTATTGATAGACTGATTACAAGTATACACAGAAACAATCAAATGCTCCCTTCGTTTCAAAATATAAGATGTTTAGGTTTATGAAGAAAATGTATTTAAATTTATTTTAGTGTGTAGATTCATTTCAAATCCGAGTGAACCTACATACTAAAACAAGTGTAGATACATTTATTTCATAAAACTAAAACTTCTTATAGTATTTTAAAACGAAGGGAGTACAATCCTAACCATAATGGCCTGATTTATATGCAAATACAAGTATATATCCCCCTTCTGCCTGCGCCTGCGCGTGCTCATCCTGAACTTTAACGGCCTTTGGTTCCACCAGGACATCAACACCTTCATGTCACTCCACTCTGCATCGCTGCAGGAGCTCTCTCTGGATGTCCAGGAAGTACCGATAGATGCCGTCGACCTTGTTGCGCCCCAGCTTAAGCAATTGACCGTCTCCTTGGTCGCTTCTAGGGAGGTCAGCGTCTCTATCTTGGCACCGATGCTGGAGAAGCTCTCGTGGCAATGGTCCTATCCCTTCGATATTGTCAAGTTTGGCCTTTGGAGAGTTTCCAAGTTGAGTCAAGGGGAGCTCCCTTCCCTGCACATTCATGCCCGCATTGTGTGTATCATTTCCCTCTCAATTTATGGCGAAAATACATATCCTGCCAAACTACTTCTTCCCGACCTCGTCCGTTGTTCATAGTGAAGTGGAGAACTCTATGAAGAAGATAGAGAAGCACCTGATCGCCAACTTCACTGGTTTGGAGCTACATCTCATGCCAAAAGGGCATGTGTTTGGAGCGTTGGTGTTCCATCTCCTTGGGATGAATCGATTTTTTAGGGCGATGCAAAGGCTTAAGGTCATCCTACAGAGATCAGCGGTAATTCTTTGAGCTGATTAGTTAGATATGTTAACAACAATCCGTTGTACAGTAATTAACATATATTTTGGTTTTAGTTGAAGCAAGAATGCCCACTAGATTGTGCTTGTGACCACCAGAGCTGGAGATCCCAAACTATCTCCTTGACCGCTCTTGAAGAACTGGCTTTGGAGGATACGGACATGAGATTGAATTCTTGAACATGATATTCAAATGTGCACCTATGCTGAAAAGAATGATTGTGGGACTATTACATGAGATCCCATCACATAATGATGAATGCACACAAATATATAACATCTACGATGCATATTCTTCTGCGGAATGCCATCTTTATCTTAGCTCTGGTGAGTATGCGTTCTATTTGCAGCATGGATATAACTGTTAATTGCCTAGTTATGCTTACTGCTGAATTTATGTGCGCGGACCCTCATATTTTTATCAGAAAAGAAGTTGAATTGTGGAGAGGGCGATAATTGTTTTTGAGACTTTGTATGCTAGCTTCGTCCCAGTAGGTTCTCTTTTGTTTTATTCAATCTTCTCTGTCGATTATGCTCTTCTCTTGTGGCATCTGCATTTAGTAGCAAATCGAGAATTTCTAGATTACCTGAAGGTAGTTGTCTCATCCGAATTTCTTTGACATTCATGTTTGGCACAAGCTATTTAGTTCTAGTTAGATTCTGTTCAGCAAGTACTGCCCTTTTTTTCTCTGCTGTCAGCATATATTGCATTTTATTTGCCAGTCACAACAATTTCTACATGTATAACTACTCCACAGTTGCACGTTGAGATACTGAGCTGGTTTCAATTTTGCCTCCACTGCAGGGTTAATGCATGGCAACCAACTGACCAAGATTATCCATCAACATGATTCTCATCCTTGCTTATTCGGAGTCATGGTGGGTATCGACGAGACCATCCTTTTCACATGCTGACCAACTCCATTATCTGTTCTCTGGACTTTGCTTGGTTGCTTTAACTCATCATCTGGCGTGTTGCTTGAATAGTGTACTGTAGCTATATATAGGACGCGCTTAGTTAGAGCTTGAATGGTTTTTCAGCCATTCAATTACTTAAATTAGTGCACTCAACCTATGTCAGTCATATACTCTAAGCTAATTATACTGTTAAGCCAATGGTTTCAGTTGGCATTTTGTGTTGTTTCATTTTGTTGACAGACATCATGTTTTCACCAGAAGTAAATTGAGAAAGAAGTGAATGGAACTCAGGAGTTGATCTATAAGGGGCGAGGTAGCACACGACTTATTCTTCAGTATGCTTACATTACCAATTTCCGTTTTGTACTAACAGTATAGAGTATGTGGACATTTGCAGGAGTAATAATTGTGCCTGTGAGGTTAGCTTGTATAGAGTATGTATTAGTAACATTAGCTATTATATAACTAGATGTTTCTCTGCTTTTTTCAACAAAACAAAATTCAATTGAGTTCCAAGTTTAGCATTTCTTTTTGCTGGGTTGATCATGGATGACCACGAAAAAGATGCCAAGAAACTTCACGACAACTTTGGTTCCTTGTTTGTTTAATGCCATCATCTTAGAACTTGTAATTTTGTGTCAAGTATTAATGAGTGCTGGACCGATGTCATTCTGGACTGTCGAACTTCTAGTTTTAGTGCTTCTTTGTGCTATAAAGTATAGTCTGCTGTCGAATGACGATCTACTAGATTGTAGAATGCATCTCCTATTTGATGCTTACCATCTTCTATTCTTTTGTCCCTGTTTGCCGTGTTTTGCCCATTGTTCTGCTTCTGTTTGCTCTGTTTCAGGTCTGGTCTGCAAGTGTTCAGTACTGAATTTCAGCGAAATTCTGCACAGTATTGGGGTCAGCTTTTGGGAATATTTCAAACGAAAACTTGGCCTAGTTGATGATCAACTTTGATATCCAAATTATTATGTTACTTGTGCACAACATGCAACTACAAGTGTCAGAACATGAGGAGACAGGTGTTAGTACAGGATGATGTGGCCTGAATCTTGTCCTCTGGTTGGTGTCTATTATTCTATCATTTTTATGAAGCCTACCAAAACCATTATATATTATAGAAGAAAATATTCTCACAACGAATATTCACTCACATCGTCACATGTTAAAAAAGAACAGTATTCATGTATTGGAGAAAAGGTTGATCAACGTAAATTCAGTTTGACAAACAGTAAAACCTCATATTTGTCAAGATAAAACACTATCAGCTATAACATGTCGGAACTTGTGAACACAATCCTTGATGCCGAATGTGTTGTTGAATGTTCATTTGAATGTGTAGCCTCTGCTGCTACACGAAACTGCCGATCACCGCATCGATCCTGAGGTCTGCTTTGACAATGAGGAGGCTTGTGATTCTTCGAAAAAAAAGAGAGGCTTTGCTTGTGGCCGATACCAAACCCGAAAAAAATGACAATGTCATCAGACCCTACTCCCTACTCACACCCTTGGTAGTTACAGAATTTCGGTTCAGCTATTCTGACAGGACGGATTGAGGACTAGGAACATAGCTAGTGTTCTTTCTAGAGTAAATGATTACTGACTGTGCTGCTTCTGAATGCTGAGACCGTTATACCCCAAACGTCTTACTGAGGGGAAAAACAAAAGCTGAAACAAGGCCGGATGGGCCCAGAGATATCCTTATCTGGGCTCCAAGGGTAGGAGTATAACCCACTCCTCCAGGTCCAGAGACCCAATAGCAGCAGCAGCAGCAGCGGAGGCGCAAAGGGGATCGATGGTGGCCGCCGCATCTCCGTCGCCGTCGCCGTCGCCGTCGCCGGCTCCTGCGCCGCGCGCCGCCGCCGGCCGCCCCCGCCCCACCTACACCAAGGTAAGCTCTTGCCAATCTTTAAGTCTTGATTCCTGAATCTAAGCTATAACGTGGGATGGGATGTATTGAATTGAATCTGGCAGATGGTAACGCACGCGCTGACAGAGCTGGGCGGCTCCTCGGCCCGCCCCGCCATCGCGGAATACATCCTCGGCCACTACTCCGGCCTCCCCGCCAGGCACGACGACCTCCTCTCCGCTCACCTCCGCCGCCTCGTCGCCGAGGGCGTCCTCCGGACCCACGGAGCAGACTCACCCTTCTCCTACATCTTCGACCCGCCGCCGCCCTCGGAAGAGAAGCGTCGACCTGGACCTGGACGGCCGCGCAAGGACAGCGATGCCTCCACTCCTCTTCATCTTCTTCATGTGCCTGTGCCCTCGGAAGAGAAGCGCCGACCTGGACCTGGACGGCCGCGAAAGGACAGCGATGCCTCCACTCCTCTTCATCTTCATGTGCCTGTGCCTGTGCCTGTGCTTGTGGTGGGAGGGGGGAAGCGGGGCCGTGGGCGCCCGCGGAAGAACCCACAAGATAAGGCTGCGCCGTCCGCTCACACTGGCGGCATTGCGGCGCCCTCAGTGCTTCCTGCCAAGAGAAAGCCGTCGCCTGGGGTGGATGATCCATCAGTGACCACGAGAAAACCAGCAACACAGGAAGCTGCACCCATCGAAGCCACTGCTGAGGCTCAGCCCATACGAGAAGCTGTAGGTGGCCAAGTAGCAAGGGTTTTCCAGAATGGAGTGCAGTTCGGAGGTACGGGTATCAAGAGAGGGCGTGGGAGGCCGAGGAAAGAGAAGCCACCACCACCAGCAGCAGCAGCAGCAGCAATGTCTCCTCAATTAGGCAATGCTGTGTTGGCGGGTATCGAGAGCCTGAGAAAAGAGAAACCATCAGAAGAATCAGAGTCTCCTACAGCTGGATCAGTTGCCGCTGCGTCTCCTGAATCCGCACCGCCGACGATGGGTGTCAAGAGAGGGCGTGGGAGGCCAAGAAAGGAGAAGCCATCAGAAGCAGCAGCAATTTCTCCTACCGCTGGATCATTGTCTAGGGGGTTTAAGAGAGGGTGTGGGAGGCCAAGCATGCAGAAACCATCAGCAGCGCCTCATGAAAACAGAGTTTCTGTTTCAATGGGAATCATGACAGGGGGTGGGACTCGGAGAATGGACAAGCCAGCAGCAGCAGCAATCTCTGCTGAAACTAGCATGGAGGAATTAGTGGCGGCCATGTATGCTGAGACCGGAGGAGATGCCACGGCATCAGCGGGAATCCAGGCAGGACGTGGTCAATCAAGAATCAATAAACTAGCAGCAGCAGCAGCAGTAGCAGCAATGTCTGCTGAGGGAATCAAGAAGCGTGGGAGGCCAAAAAAGGAGAAGCCAGCAGCCCTGGCAGGAGTCAAAAGAAGCCGCGGGAGGCCAAGGAAATATCAGTGCATAACCGGGCTTGTGGAAGCTGCTGTTGCTGAGGGGTTGTTGAGAGACATGATGACACAAGCTAACACTGGACGAGAGGAGGAGGAGGCGGATAAAATGCAGACTGAAGAAGGTGTAGCTCCGGGCGGTAGGAACGAAACCAGGGCTGCAGCTATGTCTGCTGAAGGTGGAGATGCTGCATCCGTGGGTAACGAGGGAGCAGGTGGGACTCCAAGAATGGAAACCGGAGCTGCCACGTCAACGGGGGTCAAGAGAGGGCGTGGCAGGCCAAGAAAGAATCCAGCAGCAGCTATGTCTGCTGAAACCGGAGATGCCATGTCAACGGGAATCAAGAGATCTCGTGGCAGGCCACGAAAGGATCCAGCAACAGCAGCAGCAGCTATCAAGAGATCTCGTGGCAGGCCAAGAAAGAATCCAGGAGCAGCTGCAACGGTGGTGAAGAAAGGGCGTGGGAGGCCAAGAAAGATGCCAACCCCACCAGCAGCAGAAGCTGGTGGTGAGGCGTTGTTTAGAGACCTCGTGGCAGAAGCTGCTACCAAACAGGAAGAAGAGGTTTTGGTCTCGAGGGGATATGAAGGAAGCTAGGATGGCAGACTGAACGTGTGGCTCTGACCTGGAAGCTGTGGTTTTGGTGGCGGGACACGAAACGGTGGGAGCTGGTAGATTGTTTTAATCTTTTGCGCTTTTTTTTAGAAGAATATCTGTAATAATAGAAGTAGTAGTTCCTTGGAATTACGATGTCCAGTTTATGGTTATCTGTTGAGATAATTGATAGTATCTCTGTTCTTGCAGTATTCCTTGTCTGTGTGCGCTGTTTATGATTAGTCCTGATTTAAGGGTTTGTGGTGCGGCATGTCTTGCTGTTAGCATGTACAGTATGTGTCAAGAGTTGATTGATTCCTGCCATTTCTTCAATTCAATGGCAAAACAATGGAAACGCAGGTCTCTTGGACTCTGAACTCAGCTTTTCTTTTCATTTCTTCAATTCAAATATCATTTTTTTCTCAAATTAAATTTACAAAACACCTCATATTATGCTGCTGCTGCTGCTGCTTCAGGCTGTCTGCACGCACCCTGCTTCAGACATGGGGACTCACTGCATGTCCTTAACCAACCGTGGAAGAGGGACGGGAGCTGTGGTGGGTGGTGGCCTTACTCATCGGGGAGTGGAGGAGGGAGGTGAAAGCATTTGTCATCATCGGGGAGTAGATTGATTATCCATAGATCCCAGAAATGCTACGCCGAGAGTGTAATCGCTATGGAAAATGATTAATGAAACTCTCTTTATTACCTTCAAAACAAAAGTCTGAATTTTATGGACCGGGGCCGCCACAGCTTCTGCTTCCGCCCCCATGCTCGCTGCCGTCCCGCTCGGGCCCTGGCTCTGCGCCGACTGCGCTCATCCAGCCCCCAAGCCCATCATCAGTGAGCCCTTATTACGCGAGCTTGATCTCGCCATTCCCGTTTTCCCTCTTCGTGCTCGCTTGCCGTGACTGTTCATCTAATTTTTTTCTTGGTGGACTCCGTTTGTGGCGCTGTGGGTATTAGGTTTTCCGATGAAGCAGAGGAAGATCAATTCCTTCCAGATTCAGATTGTCGGACTCCGTGTGAAATGTGGTCTTTCTCAAGGTAATTTTGCAACTCGGAGAGATCACGGAATGGGTGCACTAATAATGCTTATGGGTGAGATTTGCATGTCTCCGTCATTGGATTGATTTTATTGTATGGCTTAAGGTTGGGAATCGGCGACGAGGAAACATCACACCACATGTTTAAAGCATACTACATTGCCACCCTGCTCATCATCCTACCTTACGGTGCAAATTGTTTATCTAAAATATGACTTACTACGAGTAGGATGCACATCTGATAGGGGAAAAAGTTATACTTTGTGGGGGGTGCTGTATGTTGATTTTGGAATTGTTTCTGTTCCATGGCTGATTTGCCAATACAATATGTAGTATCCTGCATATATTAGTGAACTGGAATTTCTAGATTATGGACAAAGCAGTTAGCTATCACCGCTGGAAATGCGCGGGAAAGCAATCACAGCCAGAGTTACGCGGGAAAGCTTTATTGAAGAAATATTAATTTTGTTTTAATACCACTCTCTTTTATTGTAGTAGTAGGAATGGTTTACTGAAATAGATTGGTCAAACTTGTTAGGATTGACCAATGCCACCTTGCTATAAGAATCCATATAGTACTAAACTTATGTACCCATTTTAGAAAACAATTTAATATGGATGAACTAAAATTAATTCCAAGTGTGTGCTTAAATGATCCCAGTAGCTCACCTTGAGATGATGAGAATTCATCGCTCACATGTTAAGCATACTGCATTGCCACCTGCTGATCATCTATGTTGCAAATAGTTTATCTAAAATATGGCTTAGTACAAAAGTACGATGAATACAACCAATATGAACACAAGCTATTTCTTGCGTGTGTATGTATGGAAGGGTGTTCTTGTTAATTCCGGAATTTTGATAGCATATCCTTGGCTGATTAATGAACAGTCGATAGGTTACGAGGTTAGTTTTGTAATGGGCGTGAGGAATAGCCACTCGAATTGCACCTGCTGATCATCGTGTGGTGCAGTACTTTTTCTAAAATATGGGTGATCACGGGAAGAGTAGAATGCACCCAACTGATAGGGGCAAAACTTGAATTTTGTTCGGGGTGCTGTGTTCATTCTGGAATTATTTTGGTTGTATGCTGACTGGCAATGAACTGTTTGACTAGAGTGAATTGGAATCTCTAGGCAATGAACAACGTGTGAGCTGTCACCGCCAAAAAATTGTGGGAAAAACTATTGCCTCTGGAGTCATTGTTGTACGTAGAAATGTGTCACTCAACAAGCTTTAAATGTTAATAGCACTCTTTTATGATAGTAATAAGAATGTGTCACTGAAATAGATCAGTCAAGCTTTTATGGATTGACCGTCTTCCATTAATTCGTGGGATTCACCACCTGTATGTCCTCTTGGTGATCTGGGTTGCCTTCATTGAGCCTATAAAAGCTGCCACCTTCCCACAAGGATCCATTGTTATACTTAATGCTCTAGGATTAACCTAAAACATGACCTTAATATTTTCATTACAACACCTTCTTTAAGTGTAATTGTGTGTAAGTACCTTTAGTGGTTGTCGCCGTAGGGGACGATGGCGAGGTTCTGTTCTTACTTGATGAAGGCAACCTGTAGTCCTGGCAATGGCCACGTAAGATGGGATGCAAGAGATGGCCGGGTCGACGGCCTTCTACTGCCTTAACACCTCTTTAGGACTGGCTGTTAGCATTGAGGTGGTTATTCCAGAAGTGTTGATGTTTACAACATAATGGGTTGCACCACACCTTAAATAGGTGGCGCTTGGTAGCAGGAACCGAAACTAGAGTTGGGTTCTGGTTCAACCGGTCATAGCATGAATGTGGGGAAAATCCTCCCCTTTTCTCTCTTGGTTTATTACAACTAGATATCAATTCCGACATCCGTATGTTGAACTTACTTCCACCTATTAAAAAGCAGTTTGATATAGTATGATCCAAACTGAATTCTCTATACCCTTTTTAAGGACTTCAATAGCTTACAATAATAAAAACTTACTGCCCTGTTATACATGACCTGTATGCTGTAACATTGTAAAACTATGTACAAAAGATGACCTTCCTTGCTTTCTAAGTCGCTGTTGATTAATTATTGTACATGATAACAAGAAGTGTCAAGCACATTTTTTCCTCTTTTCATTCATATAATTCTGTTGAACTTGTGTATCATATCCATTTCTCACACACACCATGATATCTTGCATGATTATCCCACCCTCCAAAGACCAATCCAAAAGGATAAAAGAGAATCATCTAAGTAAGTGACACCAATGTAAACGATTTTGAAACCAACAACAATCCAATAATCCACATTACTGCTAAATGACAACATATGTGAAAAGATGTTGTAAAGAAAAAAGAAACCCAAGGACGGGATGAGACCCGAGAGAAAAATTTACTGTCGCCTTAGCAATG
The DNA here is from genome assembly GCA_916181665.1 of Avena sativa. Taxonomy (NCBI): domain Eukaryota; kingdom Viridiplantae; phylum Streptophyta; class Magnoliopsida; order Poales; family Poaceae; genus Avena; species Avena sativa. The sequence goes on along the minus strand of OV702296.1, from coordinate 448,557,500 downwards.
ACCCTGTAGAAGCTGGCATTATAACCAACATGGTGTGCTGGTCGTAGCCTGTCGACGCGCTGCCTCCCGTGGCGCACCCCCACCATGAGGCCGCCCTTTGCTAGGCTTGCGACGTAGGGGAGTGCGGCAACGAGCTTCTCCTCTACGACCGAGGCCGCCACACCTTCTGTCTCTGCTCCATCCTTGCCGCCATCCACCGCTCAGCCATTGGCTCTGCCCAGACTGGGCCCGGCCCCCTCCCCCCCAAACCCATCACCATTGCATACTTATCACATGAGCTCGATCTCGCTGTTTGTCGGGGGGATGACCCCCGGGTAGGCCAAGCCAGGCTCAACTAGCCGGCTCCAGGGAGGCCTGGCCGGTTGGCCACAAGACAAGGAGCCATAGCCGGATGGAACTCTCCATCTGGTCCGCCTTCAAGTTCCCCGGCTGGCTCATCTAGCCGGGTAGATAGAAGAGCTGGCTAGGTGGCCACCTCTACCTGGCCGCCTCGGATCCGCTGGCCAAAGTACGAAGAGGGTGCGATCCTTGCTGAGCGCACCTCTGACCGGACAGGCTGGCCCGCCGCCCTGCCGACGCTACAAGACAACTACGCCAAAGCGCTAAGGCTGGAAGCCGATGAGTAAAGCTCCGGCTGACGAGTAAAGCGTCAGATGACGAATAAAGCGCTTGATGACGAGTAAAGCAGCACCATTGGGACACTGAGGTGTTGTCCTCCCCCTGTACTGGCGGCTTGACCGGGTCCTGGCCGACCGGCTAGGCCCGTCCAGCCGGCCCACTTTGTAAACCCAAATCCAAGCAGTAAACCTAGAGCCCACATTGTAACCTACCTCTCCCGACCAGTATATAAGGGAGGGTAGTGCTAGGGTTCTAGGTAGGTTCTCTAGATTCAACAAGTTCAGTAGTTCATCTTCTCCCTCTAGCTCGAGGCAGCAGCTAGGGAAACAGCTCAAGGGGCACTTATACTGGACATTCGCCTCCCATATAGTAGATCCTTGCAGGAGTAGGAGTATTACCTTGACAAGAGGGCTCCGAACCTGGGTACATCGCTGTGTTTGCAGTATCTGTGCCCAACCCGTTGCGAGTAGCCACTGATAGCATCCTGATTGTCCCCTCTCAAGCCATCCCCGATGGCACTGCCGTGTTCCACACCACGACACTGTTTCCCTTTTCGCTTTCTCCTTTTTCATTGTTTGTCTTGCATTATTCAACCATATAAAAGCTGCCACCTTTCCGTAGGAATCCATTGTTAGACTTAATGCTTTAGTATTGACCTAAACCAGGACCTTAATCTCTACCATTAGAACACCTCCTTTAAGTGTAATTGTAGGTAACTACCTTTAGTGGTCGTGGCCATTGGGGATGGCGGCTAGGTCCTGTTCCTGCTTGATGAAGGCATACCGTAGCCCATGTCATACCACTTCAATAACGCCATTAAGTAGACTATTATAAGCACATTAAGTAGTAATGTATTCTCAGTCAACAAGGTAAGCTGGAAACAATTGTTCACTGATAAAAGTTAATTGCAAGCAATAGTGGCCATTGTTCAATGAGGAGAGATGATCCTCCATCTAGTAATTCATTTATCATGCCAGTAAAGTAAGTGTGTTAAAGTTGTTTATAAAATATACTTCCATTTGGTTTAAGAGGCTCTGACCGACGAGGGCACTTTTTTACGTGGTCCTGGAGACGTACAGGCATCGCCAAATCAGTCCTTAGATGACTGTATACCGGCAGCATAATAGCCTGGGTTGGCTTGAAGACACCTATCAAAGTATAACATTTGAAGAATTAGATAAACATCTAGACAGATTGAAGTGAATCACATGGTTATGCCTGCATACTGTGTTGTTCAGCTGTAAGAACATACCAGATCATGGAACTAGGCACCCACAAAGTTAAACCTTAAGGGCCTGTTTGGATTAGATTTATTTTTCTGTGCGAGCTCTAGTATTTAGTTCAAATTTGAATTAAATACCAGAGCGCACACACAAAAAAACACTCCATTCCAAAGAGGCCTAATGCTGCTTCTATGTTTTGTAGCATTTATCCATTAAGTTAGTGAAAGTACAATGATAACGCTTTGTAATAATTATTAGAATAATTGTTGCTTAGTGGATACCATTGAAATACAGCTATAGACATGCTAGATAAATGTAAAATTGTGGATGGACATTAATATGCTTAACAAAGTGAAGATCTTGAAATAAGTTGTCCAAAATAAGTCTGTCATACCTTTCAACCTCTTTTGATCTTAATTGTTTGCCTCTAGGAGGGATATAGTACCTGAAAGCATCTATATAGAATGTTACCAAGGAATCATACAAAACATACACGGAATGTCATGAACATTCCATATAGATGCATAGCATACCACATGAATGACTGGTTAAGCGTCTACCATAACACCGCTAAAACATAAATGACCATGTCTATGTGGAACGAGAAATGGTGAATACTAACTAAACTATAAACATCCACTTCGGAGGAACTTAATTGGTGGTATTCAACATAGCAGTTGTACTAGAAAGCAGAGATGCATCTGAGATCTCAAGAGCTAAGACCTAGAGGCGTGAGAAAATAGTTGCAGCATCTCTGCTCTGAAATAACTACGTAAAACTGGGAACAAGTTAACTACGATACTAGGCAAAAAAAAACAGTATTGCTCACATGTCAACGAATTTGCTGCATCCTTCACTCCTTATAGATATTGTCCTTTCCCACCCAAGAGGGGCCTGAGAGAGGCATGGTTTATCAATCACCCAAAAGCCATGATCTTGAGATATATCTGCTGGCTCATCGCATGAAACTCCAGGCTTTTACCCATGGACATGTTCGCAAAAAAGGGAACTTGCCTACTTTTCTCCTGTATTTCTTCATATTTCATTTTGGTAGGAACAAGTCTCCATTTCCCGCACTTATCACATTGTACAACATATATCGATGGAGTATCTTATTCTTTTCGACAGAACAGGTAACGGGTTTTCTCCTTGGCCATTCTCATAAGGAACAATTTGACGTGATGCACTTTTCGAGGAGTGTTTAGTGTCACTCCGTTGGGCCACGACCATGTAAAATATCGTCTTGCTCTTGTTTGAGGTTGAACACATGATTAGCCGGGTTGGATTTCATAGCTCCTAGTTCACTGTTGGGGTGATGGCTAAAGTTTCACAGTGGTAAAGGGAAAATGCTTGATAAAAAGCAAATGATACACAAACCTACATTAAAGTAGAAGGGAGAAAACACCATGAACATGCATAGAAGGTGAGCTCAATGCCTGAAAATAGTAAATCTTCCATTTCCCCGGATAGACATCAATATATCGTTGGCATTAGAGCTGTACAATCTCCCACAAATCAGGTTCGCGATGGCATGAATAAGTCTCTAACATACTACAACTTACGTAACTAGAGCTGCCGTGAAGTTCTGAGTTCCCAAGGTTAGATTTCGGTAGTCCATTAGCAACAAAAAGGACGAATGCAACACCTCTACCTAGGGCATCAACAATTCAGTTCACCAACATAACCCGCAAACAAATACTCCCTCAAATATAAGATGTTTTAGCCTTTTTCTAAAACATATGTATCTAGATGTCTTTTATTGTGTAGGTTCACTCATTTTATTCTGATCCTACTCACTAAAAGGCTTCTAGATACATGCATTTCAGAAAAAGGCTAAAACATCTTATATTTTGAAACAGAGGGAGTATTTAATAAATTGTCTAACATAATGCTCCAGACCCTATGCTAGATACCAACCGAGATGTCATTAGCATTAGAAACATAGCATAATGTAGTAGTACTAAATCAAATGTACCAATTGCAACAGAAGATGGCCCTACACTACAAACAACCTTAACTTATAGTATGCTAATAAAACCAAATCACACTTATATTTTGAAAAAAGAATCATGATCCTCCTAAGCATTTCCATTAGTCTACGGAACAAAGTTCTCAAAAAACAAAACTAACTTGGTACGGGATAAAAGATCTATACGTTTTTTCCCTTCCGCTAGAAGCATCAAATATATTGTGCATGTAAAATCCCCGAACAACAATGACTTCATCACGGGTTTTCTCAAAGCCCATTCTTTGAAACAAAGAAACATGATTAATGTTTGAATATTTCTAATCATACATTTGTCAAGGAACTGTCTAATCATACATTCATAAGCAGAAGCCACGTCTAAACATGAGAGGAGAGCCGGCATGGTGGGTGAAGAGGTATATACCTGAAGCACCTCCAATGGGGGCTTTTCGGTGGCCAAATAGGCTTGTTAGGGCCCCAGCCCCCACTTGCGGCGGTGGATGCTTAAGGAGGTGAGCCCCCTGGAGGCGGTGGGCTTCACAGGCGACGTTAAGCTGCGGAAGACCTTGTCTTTCACTTAGCAGTGGAGACGTCGCGCTCACACCATGCCTCGACGCTTGTGTCTAAAGGCGGTAAGTGAAGGAGGGGTCAGCCAAGCGATGGCGGCACTCTTTTTCTCTCAACGTGTTGGGGTGAGGGGTCATGGGCTCAGGGTGGGGGTAGAGTCTGAACCAAGGGCCATCTTGTTGGTGGGCCGTTGCCTATTGTACATGATAACAAAAGTGTCAAACACACAAGTTCTTTTCATTAGGCTTGCATGGGTCTATTCACTTAGAAGTATTTCTTTCCGTTGCACGATGGGAGATGAGCTGCTTGATCTCCGACGTGAATGCGTCTCGCCGTCTCACCGTGGGGTCGCTGCTCATGCCGCGGACATGGCACGAGATGGCATGTGACATGGGGCACCTGAACGAGGAGATGCTCTTTTGTGACCGTGGCCGGACTTTCTATCCCCACCCAATCCTCGTTGTTGTCCCACTCCCAAGCCCATCATTAGTGCATCTCTTCCTTGCCTGAGCTCGCTGTTTCTGTTTGGACTCCTTTTTCTTGCCGTAATTTTTCATCTCATTCGTCTACTTCGACAGGGTTGTTGTCGATTTCTTCGGGATTTTGTAGGGATGCCAAGACAGCAAAATGTGGGCTTTCTCAAGGTAATTTTGCAACTGAGATCATAGAATAAATGTGCCATTGCATATTTGTGAAATTGTGAAATTCTGGTTGCATGTCTTGGCTGGTCGATAAGCTATTGCATTGGATTTTATTCCGAATTGGTGATGAGGAATCGCCACTCAAACATGTTTAGCATACTACATTGCTATCTTCTGATCATTTTATAATGAGGTGCAAATTGATTATCTAAAATAGGACCGATTACGAGTAGGTTGTGCATCTGATAGGAGTGAAAAGTAATATATTTTAGGTGGTGTTGCCTTGATTCTGGAATTATTTTGGTTCATGACTGGGGTTGGTACAAATATCGTAAATTGGAACTTCTAACTATGCGGTGAGCTATGACAGCCAGAAATGTGCGGGAAAGCTATCATCACCAAAATTCCGCGAAAAGCTACCGCTATCTGTAATGCGCGAGGAAGCATTAGTGAGGATAAAATTAACTTATCCCTCTCTACCCACTGGCATCACCGTCATCGCGCTCGCCCCGGTAGCCCTCCACACTAGCGGATTAACACTATCCGGAGAAACGGGAATAGTGGGGCAAAACACGATTGATTGGCTTTTGTAGAAGAAAACTTCATTAGCGAATTAACACCGAGTTTCTGGGTACAGAACCTCATCAATCTTTGTTCGAAATCCTACAACCATCCTTGAATCCATAAAATTTCCCCCTGACCTTGGCTTCACGTCCAATTGCCGATACTGTCTCTAACATCACCATGCGTTGAGAAATCATTTAGCGATGCAGCCGAGGTGGAACGCAAGACAGTGCCCCCACCATCCATCCATTGGGGCGATGCACCACTACCTCCCCATACGTTCAGCCATTGCGTCCTGACAGTACACGCTCTTGTCTTTGGTCTACCTATTCGTCCTACACGCCATCAGATCTGAGTGTGGCCGCTTGCTGTTCAGAATTTGGCGTTGCATGGTCAGAATGATTCGTCAAAATCATATCGAAACTCAAGGAACCTGTCGCACGGTAGTCTATCGCAAAATTTCTGGGATCGAAACATTCAACTAGATGCAAATTGTCCGAGACGCTAAAGAAGAAAAAACCCAGAGGCATGTAGCCAACCACATGACATATTTTTTTATTTGATGATGTTTTCTCCGAACGGCAAGGTACATTCATGGTATGCAGTATCAATATCAAGTTACACCATCTGAATGAAGTAGTATCTCGATGTTTCCTCACAAGCTCAAGAACAATGAATGACGACCGACGACAACCTTGCAATATTTCTGGAAAAAAAACATGAGAGGAACTGAACTACCCAAGATCAGTCCGTTCAATGAACACCGGCAGAGCAGACAGCCAGACGTTGTCCCAACACTTGGGGCACCTCGCCGCCGTGGGGAACCAGTCGGAAACGCACCGGCGGTGGAACGCGTGCGAGCAGCACGGCGGCGCTCTCTTGCTCTAGTCCATCGAGACAGATGGGGCAGTCTCTCTCCCTAGACACCGTTGACGCCAGCTACTCCTTGCACGTCATAAGGTATCACCCGCTCGTTTTCCTTTTAGCTGCCTTGTTACATTGTAAAACTATGCACAAAAGATGACCTGCCTTTCGATATAAGTTACAGTTGATTGTGCTTGTAACCTGCCACCACCTACTTGGTGGATCTTTAACCTAAACTCTTCTTTGCAATGAAAAGAAACGCAACGTCGTTGCGTTTTCCCGGAAAAAAAACAGTTGATTGTGTCAGACACACAACTTTTCATGTTGATTGTGTCAGGCACACAACTTTTCATTAGTCATATAACTACGTTAAACTTTGGAAAGAGACAAGTGGGTGTTGAAGTGTATAAGTGGATTGCACTAGCTCTTTCCATCAGTTTGGACTTTTGGTTGCGTTGGCTAGTGCATGAAGCTTAACATGGTATCAGAGCCAAGGTCTCAAGTCCTGTGTGGTGCATTTTTCCCACAAAATTGCCCATGCCCCCTTCGTCCACGTAGTGGCCTCTTGAGCCATACCTCTGAGTTTACACGTTGAAGTGTAAGTGGATTGCACTAGCTCTTTCCATTAGTACGGACTTTTGGTTGCGTTGGCTATAGTGCATGAAACTTGAAGTGGGATCTTCACTTAGTTTTTCCTCTACCTCCCAAGATGTCGTCTTCTCATTCATATTCATTTTCACTGCGCAGTTCCTGCTTGACTAGAGTCTTTTTGGGCGATTAATATCCCTTTTATGGGATGCTTGCAATCAGGTGGCACACGGTCAGCAAAAGTCATGCGATCTCACTCCTCTCATTGTTGCTGGCTTGCCTTCTCTACAGTTGGTTTTGCAGGTTCATCAGCAGGACCGTTTTTGCTAGACTGCATTCTTATTTCCTCAAAGGAGCAATAACGGATTGTCTTCTGCACAGCTAGTTTTTCAGGTTCATCCTGACCTTTCTCCATAGATCGCCGCCTTGGCCTAGGTGCCACCAGTTCTAGGATATGCCTTCACACTTCTGGCTTGATTGCTGGCTTGTGTTCTGTACTACTGGCTTTGAAGAGAACTTATCAACATGATTCGACTCCAGGATTACTATTGGCAGCACTGGCTTTGCAGATTGCTCTACCTTGTTTAGTAGAAGGATTATCTTCTGCACCACTCATGTTGGATAGCAGATAGCAGGCTTGCCTCCTTCTGCATCTCTGGTTTTGGCCTGCTTTGATTTGCTGGTACATTAGCAGGCGGCAATCGAATCACAATATCTTTTCTTGCTATCATAGGCATCCATCTATACCAGCCCACTCGAATGGGCATCGCAAGTCTCCCTCGCCAAACTTCACCATTTTCCTCTGCTGAATTAAAAAAAAAGAGAAAGAGCACCATTCCGTTGTGCTAACAAACTGAATACAAGAGAAGCAGAGGCAGTCAGTCACAGGACAAAAGGTAGTAGTCACCTGGGAAATAAACTCTCACATGGCCGACAGTTCCATCTGTCATGCAACTGTACATCGAAAATTGTCCAGACAGTCACCACAGATGGGATCTTGGCCAAATTTGAAGGACATAGGCGAATCATCAGTCTTCCAGCAAGGCGTATGCCCAGCAGGTCAAGTTCAACAGTTCTTTTCAGTCTAAGCCATTCCTGCAGAAGAAAATCAGGCCAGGTTAGTAATTTCTAACTCATACAACATCATATCACATTTGTTTAATTACTAAAGAAAGGACTGTATTATTGGACAGATACATTAAAACCTTCCGATGTCGTGTCCCTTCGGCGTTACAAATATTCTGGTACTTCACCTTGATGAAATCGTCACTCGACTTCTTCTTCACTGTCACACATCTGAACCAACAACCACTGTTACTGCTGTCTTGGGACAAGGCTTCGACACCATAGCTGACTGTGAACAATTCCTCCACATTGCGCTTCATAACGCTCGCGAACAGACCAGAACCAGAACCTCCTGATAGATGGAGCTTCACCACGGCCTGAGCATCGGCAACAATATGTGGAGGCTTGTTGTCCAGTCTTAGTGTTCGGTGCAATAACGAGCGCATTGTTTTTGCCCGTCTGATCCTTGTTAACAATATGTGGACGACCTTCACCATGGTCATTATCGGCTTTGTCCAACCACCATGCTATTTGCTCTACCATCTTCATAATGATCTTCCACATAAGCAACATGACTCTACCTTCACTCTGATGATCTTGGTGAAATTGAATATTCCTGTTTTACACTGATTCTTGTCCAAAAACACCAATATGTCAGATGTTCCTATTGTCCATAATAATTTTTTTTTGAACAAAAGTTACAAATATTAGCCTGCAATGATTATCTATTGTCTACCCAATTAAGCTTTTGACAGTTGATCTTAACATAATAATTTTACTTCATACCTGTATGGATGCTAATAGGCGAAAGAGACGTTCTCTTGTTATGCACAAGAGGAGGAGGAATATGCTGCATTTGTCCTCACTGAATATAGAGTTCAGTGGTTCAAACAAATGGCTTCTGCAGACACTGCCTAGACATCTTCAAAAATGGAGTTCCGTAATGAGTTGACTTACATGCCTAGTATGGCCCCTAAATCTTCCAATCAAGCAAAATTGGAGGAGGTGGTTTAACAAATTTGTACTTAAAGCAATACATTATATTTTTTGGTTCTCTTGGTGCCTAACAATACACTCCTCGATTTCGAGGTTTTTTCAAAAGAAACCATAGAGATTTCAAGAACCAGGGAGATAAGAGGAGAGTGCCCTCCACATCTTGTAGTTTGTTGTTCTCGCAAGGGGTACTTTCCTGGGTCCATTATGCTTTTAACATTTTTATGTTTTTCAGTGCAGATGAATTAAACTAATACCCATTTATTTTCTGCTTCACTGTGCAGGCGGATGCAGATATTAAGGATGTGACCTTCATAGCCGAATATACTGGCGTTGTTAATTATTTAGAGAATCGGGAAAATGATGATCGTAGAAGTATAATGACCCTTCTATCACCAGCTGATCCTTCTAAGAAGCTTCTATTTTGCCCGTTTTTACAACCAGACTCAGTAAGTACTCACTGTCCATTCTTACACATTTGTACACTATGATCAGCATTTGAATGTTTGGTGCCATTTTTCCTGGCGATCTATTTTCTTTGCATTCTTGCAGAGGCAGAACGTCGGTTTCTTTTGGATTATGAAGGGTGCGGACGAGGAGCCCGGAAAATGTGGGCTTTCTCAAGGTAATTGCAACTCAGGGGGAGATCATGGAAAGGGTGCACCATTGCATATCTGTTAAACTCTGATTGCATGTGTTGGCTGATCGATAGCCTATTGTTTTTCTTTTTTTATTGCGAATCAGTGATGAGGAATCGCTACTCGCATGTTTAGCTTACTGCATTTCTATCTGCTGACAATCTTATGATGCAATGCAAATTGTTTATCTAAAATATGACTGATTACCAGTAGGATGTACATCTGATAGGAGTGAAAGTTATACTTTTAGGGGGTGTTTTGTGTTGATTCTGGAATTGTTTTGGTTCATGGCTGGCCGATCGATAGAAATATCAGTAAATTGGAATTTCAAGGTAATAAACAATGCAGTGAGCTATCACTGCCGCAGATGCACGGGAAACTATTGCGACCAAAATTTACGCGTGAAAGCTATCGTGCTGGAAATACGTGCAAAAGCATTACTGAAGAATAAATTTGCATCTTAATAACACACAATTGTTGTTGTAATTGGAATGTATTACTGAAATAGATCGGTCAAACTGGTCGAATTGATCAGTGCCAGTTGATCACTCAAATAGTATATTATATCTTTTAGATCCTAGAAACAAAATTTGCGAATCCTACTCGGTTCGCAGAAGAACACTTGCAGCCACGACACTGAGGAGAAAAGGGAGGAGCACTCCCGAGAATATTTATAGCAGTCTCTCTCATGGGGTTTGGGCGCTACGTGTGTCCTAGGGTTTTGGGCCCTATGGGAATCTGTAGCAGGGGAGATCATAAAGGAAATTGGGGTTTTGGGGAATACAAACACAGAAAGAAACGTCGTGTTCTGACCTGCGACTTTTAAGGTTTTTTCAAAAGAAGATAAATAATCCATAGAGCTTTCCTGCACCCATTATGTTTTTAGTATAGAGGAATTAAACTAATACACATTTATTTTCATCTTCATTGTGCAGGCGGATGCAGATATTAAGGATATCTTCAGCAGTTCGTGGTATACCCGGATGAATCTCATCGACTAAGTGCCTTTGTCACAGGCCTTGTTGCGAAGATGGAAGCAAGAAGCCACACAAAGTTAGCAATGAAGAAAACTTCTCAAGCAACGAGAGAAAAGAAACAGAACCAAACTGCGGAAATGGGCCCAGTAGAAAAAATGAAACTTATGTGTGCGATAACTGCAAGGTTGATCAGCAGGCTATGGGGTGATTACTATGCCACCCATTTCCAGAGGACTCTAGCCAGGGAGATGAGATTGATGAACCAAAGGAAATTGAGGAGGAACAAGAATAAAATGAAGAGGATGAAGCTGAGGGTAGGGTTGCGAATGCGGGATCCCGCATATCCCACAAAACACATTGATTAGTACAAATTGTACTAAAGACCTTCATCCTCATTTAACACTACATCTGGATAAATTGTACTAAAGACTAGTTTTGCATCCCGCCCCGCTTGCAACCCTAGCTGAGGGGGAGGATAAAGCTAAAGAGGGACATGTTTTGAGGACCTCACCATCAAAGTAGTCTAAAAATCCCTCATCAAATACCTGTAAAGAAATCGAATGTGAAGGTCAAACAGTTGAAAAACACTGTCTGCAGAAGTATACAAATGTGTTAAGAGTTCGAGATCTCAGTATTGCTGTTGGTGAGGCAGTCACAGTAGAAGATGATTCAGGAGAAGCCATCGTCTGTTATATTGAGTATATGTATGAGAAACATGATGGTACACAAATGATTCATGGAAGAATTTTGCAAAAAGGTTCACACACTGTCCTTGGTAATGCTGCAACTGAATGGGAGGTTTTCTTTACTAATGATTCGGTGGGGCCACAAGTGCAGAATAGAGCATTTAGAAGCTATTAGGATGGAGAGGGCCAAGGTAGAGGATATGAAGAACAAATGTTTGCCAGCGGAGTATATTTGCATAAGTTTATACTATCCTAAGAAAGGTGCCTTTTCCCCCTCCCTAATGAGATAAACTGGGCACTGGAGCTGGTACTTGTAGGTATTGTGAGGAGCCAGAATCAGTTGGTAATGAATTCAAAATACTTTCATAGACCAGATTTGTCTTCGAGAATATTATATACGGTATTCATGACTATGTATATAAGGCCTGAGTTTTTCTCCTGAGTGGAGGGTCAAGGGACCTACAAGGTTGGAAGAAATGTAGTCACCGTGGAAAGTGGAAAGCCTTGCTCGGCTTATCAATGGCAGTAACAACCACACTCAGTAGTCATCTTCCTTATGAACGTAAAATGTGCCAGATACATATGTACACTATCCTTATTAATGTAGAATGTGTTAAATACATTTGTACACTATGATCAACATTTTCATATTTAGGCGTCATTTTTTTCCTGGCAATAAATTTTGTTTCTGCAATTATTGCGAAATTTGTTTAAAATATTTTTTATTATGTCCTGAAGGATAGCATGTCCTCGTATCAGTCTAATACTGTTAAGCTCCTGAAGGGATAGCAAGATGCAGCAGACTATCAAATGTGGGAGGTACAACATCGATGGCAATAGCCATGTCTTGTTGGTCACCTGCCGTGATATGGCCCAGGGCGAAAAGCTATAATATGACTACATGGACATGAGTATGCGTACCCAATGCATCACTTCATCGAACCTTTACCGAAAAGTTTTGACCTGCCCAGCATCAAGGGGTCTTTGTGAGAAAGGGGATTAGTGGCCGCATTTTTAGCATTTTCGGTGAAACCAATGATTTATATACAGTTTGATTTTCTGACGAGGTCCCAAATGGCGGAAAATGATAGGTGCTGAAATTCTTAGCGGTGAAAGCTTTCATTCAGCTGTGGAGAGAGACAAGTAGGAGTGATTCATGTCCATCCCTTTTATGGGCATAAATATCGGCCCATGTCTCTGTACCTATTGATAAATAGGTGTTGTTCCCAATTAGAGGCACATTAGAAACTGATAGAAAAATATTTCACCCCATATGGTCAGCAAAATACATGTCAAGTCTCCCTCTGTAGCTGGTTTTGCAGGATCATCAACAAGACCCTTCTTGCTAGATTGCAGTCTTAGCCCCTCAAAAGAGAAATGAAAGATTGTCTTTTACGGAGCTGGTATTGCAGGTTCATGATCACCTTTCTCCCTAGATTGCGTCCTTGGCCTAGGTGCCGCCAGTTCCACGGCGGATAGCCGGTTTTTTCGCTAGAATATGCTGGCTGGTGCAGAGCGCCGTTGGCTTTGAAGAGAACTCATCAACATTCGTCGACTCCAAGATTACACTATTGGCGGCACTGGTTTTGCAGATTGCTCAACCTTGTATTTAGCTGAAGGATTATCTTGTGCGCAGCCGGTTTTGCATTTCTCGCACCACCCATGCTTTGATAGCAGGCTTGCCACCTTCTGCATCATTGGATTTGATTTGCCTGATTTGATTTGCTAGTACCCCAGCAGGCGGCAATCACCATTCTTGCAAGTTGCAACCAAAAGCCATCTATCTATTACAAACCCACTCAGAATGAGCCTTGATGGTCTCCCTTGCCGAACTTACCAATTTTCCTCTCTCCTGCAAATTTTTACAAACGTGAGAAAGAACTCCAGTCCATTGTGCTAAAAACAAACTGAATACAAGGGAAGCACATATGCATTCAGACAACAGGACAGGAGGTAGTAGTTAGATGGGAAATACTGTGACAGGGCCGACATGCGATGCGACGGACCGGCTAGCACAATTACATTGTCGGATGAGGGGTGCTATTGGAAAGGGGTCGACCTTCACGAAGGGAGGCCCGCATGCTCGCGGATGGGCTCTGCTGCCGACACGTGGCAGCACGTGGGACGCGGATTAATCATGCATGTGTTTGTCTTTTTTTTCCTTTTTTTCTTTCTGTGCTGCGCATTTTACGGCTCAGCTTCGCCTCGAATCAAAATGACTATGGCGCATTAAAGTATAGAAGTACAATGTACTAAGAGGCAAATTACATTGAAGTACAAGTATATGGAGATCCAAATTACGCGAAAATATAATTATGCTCACAGGCAAAGTACATCGGAAGTATAACTATACTCAAAGTCGAAATACACGAAAGTACAACTCTACTCAGAGCCGGAGTACGCTGAAGTAGAAACTTACTAAGAGTCGAAGTACGCGGAACACCAACTGTACTAAGAGGCAAAGTACATGGAAGTATAAGTATATGGAGATCCAAATTACGCGAAAGTATAATTATGCTCACAGGCAAAGTACATCGGAAGCACAACTATACTCAAAGTTGAAATACTAAGAGCCAAAGTACGCGAAACAACAACTGTATTAAAAGGCAAAGTAAATGGAAGAACATGTATATGCACATCCAAAATACGTGGAAGTAGAATTATGCTCACATGCAAGGTACATTAAAAGTATAACTGTACTCAAAGTCGAAATAAACGGAAGTATAACTCTACTTAGAACCGAAATACGCGAAATTACAAATATACTAAGAGTCGAAGTATGCGGAACAACAACTATATTAAGAGTCAAAATACAAATAAGTACAAGTGCACTCACAGTCGAAGTACACGAAGGTACAAACGTACTCAGAGTCAAGTACATAAACGTACTATTGTACTAAGAGCCAAAGTACTGAAAAGTACAAGTGTACTCACTGTCAAAGTGCGTGGAAGTACAAGTTTCTAGTAAGCCAAGTATAAAATACACTAAGAACCTGAACTACAACAAATACAAAACTGAAATAATCTAAAGTACAAGCGCAACTATTTTGCAAGTACACAAAAATAAGTTGTTCGAAACCTATCAATATGGGATCTAGTTTTAAAGATCTCAGCAAGACGGGCTCAAAAGTAAAAACGGTTCGTAATTTGGACAAAAGGTTCTCCGTTTTGAATCACCAGATTTGAAAAATAAAAGGGAAAATCTATACTCCCACCCTCCTTATCTCCCTCTCTCTCTCATCCTAATCCCACTTTGCTTCTGGTTGCGGTACTTGGCAAGCATGCAAAGCCCCACTAGGAGGACTGAGCGAAGGATAAGACGCCACTTGGCGTGACGACGATGCGCGGGGCATACCTTTGCGAAGTTCGGCCTTTTTTTTTAGGATTTCTGTCGAGTGAGCTACAAGAAGAGGTGATGGGGAACAGGCAAGGAAAACCATAACGGAGGCAAAAGAACCAGCCCATCCCAGAAGATTGAAGCGAGGTCTGGTTCCTTCGACTCGCTTCGCCGGCCTAGACTAAACCAGCCGATAAAGTAGGAGGTGTGGACAGATGGTGCGATATCCAAGATAATGGCAATGACATCTCACCTAACCTTCTTCTACATCTCATCCTCTACATGCTACATCTTATCAAAACTAGGGATGTCAGCATAAGAACCAAGTCCCACAACAGGTCCATGGCTACACTCGGCATAATGAAAATCCAACATCCCAGCAGTTTCATGTGATTGGGAAAGGGCGTGATTCATATCGAGAGACCCCCATGAGATGTACTAGAAGGACTTGGCCACAATGAATTTCACTGGCTAGTCCGCTCTCTGGTTACAATCTATAGAAAGTAGAGTGGAGAACATGAGTTGGGAGAGTTTCTGTGAGTATTTGTGTTCTAAGTACTCAGACTGAAATGATGCATGAGTATATTGAGAGTTTTAGTAGTCTTTTGCAGCAAATGTTAGCTCACAATCCCAATTTAGATCCACATATCTTTACTACTACTTTCACTGATGGTTTAAAAGATGAAATTTGTCAAGTTGTTATGATTCAATAGCTAGACGACCTAGATGCTTCTAGTTCATTGACTATGTTGCTGGAAGAGGTACTAGAGAGCTTGAAGAGAAAAGATACTCGAAGAAAGGTTCCTCAAATTGGTCTAAGTTCTCTCAAGGTCCAGCTCAGGGAAATTTTACACCTGGAATGGGTTACAAGACTGGCGTTGAGCAGAAGATAGAAGAGGCATAGAAGCTTCTCGATCTAAATCCACATGATACAAGGTGAGTGCTCTCAGGTCATATAGAAGGACAAGAAGATTATGCTTCACCTATGGATAAAAGTGGGTTCCACAACACAAATGTGGGCAAACTGTGCAACTACATGTGGTGGAAAAATTGTTGCAACTATTGCAGTCTAAGGAACCTGAACAAGTGGAGGAGGCCAGTTCAGAAGACAGTGAATCTGATACAGAAATCTAGCATGCTCTATCAGAACAAGCTCAAAAAGATATTGAAGGAAACTCCACAATGAGATTGGAAGTAAAGATTCACAAATTTTCTATCATTATATTTATTGATTCTGGTATCTCCACCAGTTTCATAAGTGATGTGTTGGCTAGCAAGATGAAAGGAGTGCAACCTTTGCAGAGCAGATGAAAGTTAAGGTAGCAAATGGGGAAATCATTGAACATGATGGTGTTGTTCCTGGGTGGAAGTGTCAGGGAGCTGCACCCCAGACATATTTCAAGGTCCTGACGCTAGAATGTTATGATGTTATCATAGCCATGGACTGGCTAGAGGCTCACAACCCTATGAAGGTAGATTGGAACTAGAAATGGATGAAAATTCCCCACCAGAAACAAGAAGTTACACTGCAGGGAATTATGCCCAACATTAGAGATAACCAGTAACAAGCTAGCTAGCTTAGCTGAGAGGGAATTCTTCTCGTGCATCCAATCCTTAAACCAAAACCTATGCCATTTGTGTCCACCATACCTACCTATTAGCATTATTGCTATTCCAAGTAAATTCTTGTTTTTATCTACCTTCCAAATTAAACTTGTTATGTGAAAATTAGTGATTAAAGCTCTCACGAACTTGATGGCACACTTTATTTTCTTGCACTTAATAAACTTGAATCATTGGGTCCTTTTTTGTTGCGTATATGCTTGCGCTTTATAAGTTGAAGTTAGCAGAACCATGTATCATGGGGAACGCTTTCAACATTTCACTGGTACTTTGTACCTAGTTGATATCATGATTATTTTGCTTATGGATCCCGGCGGTGTGAAATAAAAGGGGAGCTTGTAAGATCATGGAGTTTATATGTGTGTTAGAGAAACGCCTGGGCCGCTAGCCGAAGCCATGCCTAATCATGGTGGAAACTTGCAGCATAACTATAGTGAGCATTCTATGAAGCATCTTCAATAAAAACCTATGCAAATAGCAAATAAAAGGATCGCTGAGATGCTTATTGTCTGCTTGCCTTGTTATTTTGATTATGGGATTGCTTCTGTATCTTGTGCAAGGGGTACCCCGTTGGCGGTTCTCTATGATACATATGTATTTACAATGACAAGAGCTTACTTGTGACTGAAGTTGAATAGCATGAGGTTCGGTACTCGTAAGTAAGGGGCATGAGATTTCAACTTATAACTTGTCAAGCATATCCTCTTAGTTGTGTCACTTTAACCTTAACCACCTAAATATGCCTATGATAGGGGCAATGAGAGATGAAAGCTAATAAGTATCATAATTTTTGGGAGCTCTTTATGAAACTTGCAATCCATGCTTCCTTCCGCGAAGAGCCTTTCTTTTACTTTTTAGTTGAGTCAGTAAACCTATTCCCTTCTATCTTAGCAAGTATTTTGAGTTGTTGTGTTTCATTCATTCATATGATGATTTATTCAATCATGTTTGTTATGTTCCTTGTTTTGCACATTGCTCTTATCTTGGTGATTACTACTTTGAAAGCTATCATCGAAAACCAATTATTTGTGAACTCCAGCAATTTATCAACTATTCTTCGACCAAGAGCTAAGTTTGTCATTACCAATTCTGATTTACTTTATGTATCTTTATTGTGTTTCCTTTACTCATTGCAAGTTGAGTTATATAATAATGAGTTGTCTTCTACTATGATCTATGTATTGGTGAATGTGATGCTTCTTGTCATTATTCTTTTATCGACTCTTCACTCCATAAACCTGAGGTCATGTTCTTTGAGCTCAGTTTCGCTTGGGGACAAGCAATGTCTAAGCTTGGGGGGAGTTGATACGTCCATTTTGCATCACTATTCTATATCATAATTCACTGTTATTCATTGATATATTTCATATTAAGAGATGATACTTATGTTATTTCATCTGTTTTTGCATGGTTGATGACTTTTGGAGCATGGACCGCTGCAGTCAGGATTCTGATGGAAAATGTGCTGTTTGGAGGCAAAATTTGTGAAGATCAAAAAATCCGGGAAAATATACAGAAAATCCTATTTTTCCAGAAGACGAAGGAAGCCAGAAGGAGGAGTGGAGATGGGCCATAGGGGGCCCACACCACCCCCTAGCGCGGGCCAGCCTAGGCCGCGCCACCAGGTGGTGTGGCCGCCCTGGCCCACCTCTGGCTCTCCCCTCTGGCGTATATAATCCTCCCAAAACCCTAATACTCGGGGAGCGACCACAGAAATATTCCGCCGCCTCTGCAGGGCGAAAAACACCGAGAGAGAAAGATCTCTCCGGCAGACAGAATTCTGCCGAGGGAATTCTTTCCTGGAGAGGGGAGACCGTCGCCATCAACACCACCATCAAGCTGGACTTCATCGGGATCATCATCATCATCACAACCATCATCACCATCAGCACCCTCATCACCATCTCCATATTGATGTAACAAATGCGTTGAATCTTGCATAGTTCTTAGGGGAAACTTTCCCGGTGTTGATTACTCTTTGTAGTTGATGCTATTGAGTGAACCATTGAATTATTGTTTATGTTCAGATTGTTATACATCATTATTCCATCTCTGATCATGATCCATATGATGTCTTGTGAGTAGTTCGTTTTGTTCTTGAGGACATGGGAGAAGTCATGTTGTTAGTAGTGGAGTTGTGTTGAGAAAGATTTAATAGTTTGATATTTAAGTTGTGGTGTACTTCTTCTAGTGGTGTCGTGTGAACATCGACTACATGATACTTCACCTATATAGGCCTAGGGGAATGCATTGTGTATTTGGCTACTAATCGTAGGGGTTGCCGGAGTGACAGAAACCTGAACCCCCGTTAGGAAACCATTGCACAAGGGACGTAAGGGTCTTAGAGTTTAAAGCTATGGTTAGGTTTCTACCTTAATTACTTTCTTGTACTTACGGATGTTTGCAAGGGGTATAATCACAATTATGTATTAGTCCAAGGAAGGTCAGTATATTAGCACAGGTTCACCCACACAACACTTAGCAAGCTAAAGAAGATTAATTAACTATATGAAGCGAAAGCATTTGACGATATTCCCGTGTGTCCTCGAGAACGTTTGGTCATCTTAAGTAATACAACCGGCTTGTCCTTTGCTGCATAAAGGATTGGGCCACTTGCTGCATTTATTCCTACTGTCTTTTATTTGCTCGTACTTTATTTACTTGCTTTATTAAAAACCCCTAAAAATCCGTTTGCTAAGTATTTGTAGAGAATTCCTGATCCATACCACTAGCCAGCACCTTCTGCTCCTCGTTGGGTTCGACACTCTTACTTATCGAAAATACTGCGATACACCCCCTATACTTGTGGGTCATCAACAACCCAGAGCAGATGCTCTTGAATGGGAAAATAATTTTATACGAACGAAGTCTCTATGGAAAACTTATAACCCCTTGTAGGCCCTTAGCAATTGTTGGCTTAATTGTTCTATTTGGCCAAGACTGTTCCATTTGGACCATTCTTTGTTGGTCCAAGCAAATCATGGATGGCGACGCTCACCCCTTCCATTAGAAAAAGCAAAGCTTGGCATACGTCGTGGAGCTGCAATCAAAGACTAGGTGTAATTGATTAACTAGTGGATGGGATAAAGCTTGCAAATTGGCAAAGTCCACCATCGAATCGTCAAGTTGTCCGCTTTGAGGGTTTTTTTGGTGCATATTGCTTGTTGACACTCTTCTTAGACTCAAAATCAACAACATATCCCGATCCTCCCTGATACACGAGAGGGGTAAGTGGAGGTGATTTTGAGCGTTTGTAAGTGACCACAAATTAGATTTCTGTTTTCGAATATCAATGGAAAATCTCTAGGTTGACAGGGACAAAAAAATCCACACTAGTGACTAGCAGTTTATTCTTTGACAAATAGGGGGTATGTTGCTACTATCGGCTCCTCGGTGCAATGGTAGGCAGCATCATCTCCTTTCTCTCCTGGTGTCACTTCACTCCCTCAATATATTTGATACTAAAATACAAATATAGAGCCCTCTAGCACATTTTATCCTTCCAAGCTAAACATAAGGGATATAATCTTTCGGAAGTAACATAGAATCAGAGAGTCCCTATAAATTTTGTACATCTATAGCCATGGCATGTTGGTTTTCCAAATCAAACTGCTAATGCGTAATATTGATGATGTGTGTTCATTTTTATCATGATAGGACGAGAATGCAAATCATTATTACTTTATAGGTTGAATTGTTCATCACTATGTAGACTAGAAACAAAGCAAATGGGAAAATATGCACCAATTTCTCCTACAATTGTAGTGCAAATGATGCTATTTCTCTAAGTATAGATCAAACATTCCTACGCAGATTTCAGAAGGTCAAAAAAATGACACACTACTGCAAATTGAGTTACAAGACTAAGTGTGAAAAAATGCACGTGAATTGTCCAACTAAGGAACATGAAAGAAAAAAGTAGCCATGAAAAAGAGCAATCAACAAGCTATACCAATATACGGTTCGAGAAATCACTCTCGCAGACACATTACAAATTGTAAATTTTTACTTGCTTATTACACCTAAAGTAGCCAATCATGCACTTGGGAACCTCTATGAAAGGCACACTTTAGGGCACCCTACCAAGATAAATATATCATCTAACTGGCACACATTACTGCAAATATGACATGTCATTATATATGTTTCTATATTATCTAATATAAATTATTTGTTTAACGAGGCATTTAAGGGGCAGTATCTAAAAAAATAGCACCACATTGTTGCAAAACATGGATTAAATTAATCTGACCGTATTAGCCATGATGGGTGTTATATGTTTATAAGGATAATATTATATGTTAATTTTGTTGAGTGTAATAAAAATTTATTGCAATTGTATAATGAAAATATTGTATCATGGTGTAATTATGTTTCTTGTAGTGGTTTGTTTTTGTTACATATTTATCTATTGTGATGTAGCTGATAAGACGTGAACATAGAGACAATATACCTGTGTGAGTGGATGCGGTGGCGTGGCGGAGGCGGTGTGAGAGTGCAGAATTATGAGAGAATGAAAAGCGAGGCGTGAGTAGAGTAGCTATGCTGAGAAGGGGTGGGAGAGGGGGAAAATGGAGGAACTAGGTGTTGAGCCTGAGGGAAAAGAGCGGCACATCAAGGCCCACCCGACCTTCTCCACTAGAAGGGTGCAAAGGAGGAGATTTGCAGGTGAATCTAACCAGATGCAGCGTGTCCACCTAGGTTTTGTGGTCGTGTACGATACTCGGCGGTTAAACATTTTCTCTAAAGAATTGTTAGGGCATACTAAAAAAATGCCAACATATTTATGCACAAATAAGTAATTGCAGATCATCAATGCCCTAAAATATCTGTTAAGTTTGGAACACACCTAGATCAATCAAATAATACTCTGATCTTATCGACCCTACTGGATCTTGTACATATGATCGATGACATAGCCATATTGAGCTGCCTCAAGGCAGAGGAGAAATTATTATCAGGTTGATAAGTCGGGTGCTGAAAGAACTCCCGACGCTACTTTAATTAGTTTAAACCATGTCAACTTAACATACATTAATATTATTGTGCACACAACGGCACGCTTCTCGACTTCTTACTAAAGGAGATGCATCTCTTGAACCTCCTTGATACTCGAAAGGTTTGATGAGAAATGATTTTGCGTGCACACAAGATCTTACTAAAAAAATGTCTCTCCTATCGATTTCTGTTAAACAAACCCTGAATAAATTGTGCATCCTAAATGAGCCCATTTTTATTCACTGAAATACTCATAAGGAATCTGCGGGTGGACACTTACTTGAAATTGTATGTCAAGTGTTCAAGTTTTGTAGTGAAACAATTTAAGCGGGTGGTACCAAATGGAACGGTTGGTGTTATCTCAACTCAAACTTGCCGTGGATGCCGACTATTTTGTTCATACTACAGTGAAATGTTAATCCAGTAGTAGAGAGATGCCTAGACTCAAAATCTGGACCGCCATCCCAATTCTACTCGGTGCAAATGTAGATCTTTGTGAAGACATATACGTACGTAAAATCTTCAAGGAAATCATGCACACATATTGAGTAGGAACTTACACATGCATTTTTTTGTCAAATCATATGACCATTTCCTTTATATTCCAAAAATGAGAAAAAAAGAAGGATAATGATAAATTTTAGATTCCAAAAGTACACTCACTTTTCTAAGTTTTTAGCTAAGTTTTAGAAGAATAGAACTGTGTCTCGATGTGACATAAGTTTACAGAGACTTATAACACTCTTCTCCTCAAATCGTCGCTAAATTGTCGAAGAATGAGATAGTGAGAACATGTGTGTCCTGATACTGAAAATTAGAGATGCAAGTTTGAAACCTGTAGGGCACCCTTTATTTTAGTCTAGTTCAAACAAATGAACTAGTTTTTTAAAAGGTTACGATCTCTAAAAATTTAGTTCATTTTATTGCACTAAAGAGGGTAAAGGGTACCCTCCACTTGCATCCTCACCTAAAATCGGTTGTACATACTATGGGCAAAGAACTAAGCATGTACAAGTGTGAGGTCACAAATAACATCTGAAATTAAACTCGGATTAACCATAATCATAGCACAGATATTGGAAATTAAGGAGAAGCACAGCTAAACACACTCATCTAGCTGATATGCTGGATCGTAGCTATGCTCAGGTACACAGGTCAGCTTAGTATCAAACACCTCGAAACTGGATGAAATTAACTAACCGTGGGACTTTTAGCAATCGAATTAATCACACTCCACTACTACATGTAACGTACTTGATTAGAACGTTAATGAACTGAATCGATCAGTTTGGCTGCAGTAGCAGCTTCTGCTTGTTGTGTTGCTGTCGTCGTTGCCGGAGCGCTTGCTCGATGAGCAGGTTGAGGAAGTTCATCACCTGCACGGTGTACTTGAGCGCTGTCAGAGGATCCATCTCCTGCAAACAACATATCCCACGATTAATTAGCAGTGTTGATCATTCAGGTTTGCTAGACGGATAATCGAAGCACTCATGCAGCAACTTCTTGATGATGTTTGAAATCCAATCTACTAACTTTGACGAAATTTGACAAACGTTTGAGTTCGCTTTGCATTTGGCTCTAATTGACAGTACGACACTTGGAAGGGGGAAATTGTATTTGAGCACCATGGTAGGCGGCAGTATCAATCAAAATGGCTGGAATTGTTTAGAGTTTGGTGAAAGTTAAGAGTTTAGGATAAAAACTACTACACTCAGATTACTAGTTTGCAAGAGGATAAAAAAATTAAGTTACATCACATTAACATTGAATATTTCCGGTCCTGAATTTCACCGATGACACATATTTCACTTGAATTTGACTCATATGAAAGCATATATAGTAGTCTGGATTATTTGACAAAAGAATTGTTCCAATTAGGTCGAAATCATTTTTTGGCTAAAGATTTTGACCCAAATAATGCGATGGTATTCCGAATTTGTGATACCTGTGTCATGTTGGGCGCGAAGACCATGGCGACGTTGCGCGAGCTCATCCTGTTCCTGCCCTCCTCGCTCGCCACGTCCGCCATGAGCTGCACGGCCCAGTCGAGCAGCGCCGCCTTGGCCGGCGCGAGTTTCTCACAGAGCCTCCCGGCCTCCTCCTCCGACGCGCACCGGGACACCTCCTCCTCGGGCAGCGCGTCCAGCAGGCCGCCGGGGAGCTCCCTGAACCAGGCCTTGATGAGCCCCGCCAGGCAGTGCACGTCGACGCCGGCGTCGTCCTCCGGCACGGCGCCGGCGAGGTCGAGGTGGTCCCGGACGCGCTTCTCCTGCGCGTCGTCGGCGGCGACGCGGAAGATGCCCTCCGTGGCGAGCCCGCCCTGGTCGTAGAGGCGGCGCTGCAGGTGGAGCAGGATGGACGGGACGCTGTTGCCGCGCGAGTCGTGCGCGCACTGCATCGACTCCGTGGACACGCCGAACGCCGCCTTGCTGCGCGACCATGATCAGACGACAAGAAGGGCGAGAGGGAGAGGGATGCGTGTGCGGAGGACGTACCTTGCGCTGGGGGCCCTGGCGACGGCGGGCTCCGGCTGGAGCTCGGCGGGCACGCCGCGGAAGCCGTGGAAGCGGTCGAAGGTGACGTGCGCGACGTGGCGCACGTCGGTGGGCCACCCGATCTTCATCCGCTGCTGCTGCTGCTGCTGGCCGCTGCCGCCGGCGACCTGATCATGGTCCTCCTTGCCGCCGCCCCTGCCCCCGCCCGCCTTTTCCATATCCTGGTCAGCCTGATCCGATCCCGGCGCGGCAGGACGCCGCAACAAGGACGACGCGGTATTCTCGTACGAACGAACTAGACGTAGTGGTACCAGACGATCGAAGATGGGGGAAGACTTGGTGGAGACTAGCTAGAATTAAGAAGAGGGTGGTTGGTCGCGATCGGCGTACAGTTGGTACCACCATCGTGGGCTGCACCACCACTCCAACTCGCTACGTATCTTGGCTTCCAATCACGGAGTGGTGGACGAGGGAAAAGAAACAACTTTGTCGGTTTAAAAAGAACAAGTTGTCTGCATGGTGGATCAAGAGCCTGCATACGTATATACACCGCCTCTGGTTTTTCGGATATAATGAAGTCTTTTTTATATCTCGGAAAAAGCTTTTCCAAGCAAGAAGAATGGTAAGAAATTAAGTTGCATTCTCAGAAAAAAAGTTGTGACTTATATGGCACAATTGTTTTTGCTAGGTCATAAAAATGAGAGTACCATTTGGGTTAGTCCGTGTGTTTACAGGAATGTTTTGTGCGTCATATGCCAGATTTATGCTTTTTGTCGATTGTACCATATTAGTGCGACCTACCATGACAAACTGCAATGCATAATATTGACAATTTGAGTTGAGTCTGAGCAATTTAGGATAAGGGACATGAATCACCATTATTTACGATGTTGTAATGAGACTATGTCAACCACGAAAAGACACAATTCGCTATTTTTTTTGCCTCCCTATAATATTTTCAACCCAATAGGAAAGAACAACCTCGTAAGAAACCCCTTTCGCAAAGAAAAAAAGAGAAAGGAAAATCTTTCAGTCTCGCTATAATATTGCCGCTTGTTTTTTTCCTCTTCTACCCCTTAGTGTCTCCTTTGTAATTGGTAAGGAATTTTATGTAGCAAAATTGTTCAGGTGGGTTCATGCCTAACCCTTCCCACCGTCTTAGGCCTTAAATACCTAATGACATGATTGCTGAACCAACGAACAACGAAAGAGATATCCAGCCATAAGAAAAGCAATAAACATGTCATTAATGTATAAGAATATAGGAAAATCATCTCGTAAGAAAATTTCTAAGATAGCTTACAAATTAAACTCTAGAAAATTCATATAATTACACATAAAGTTGACAATTCTACACACTTGACACATCTACCGAGATATTTGTTACGTAGTAGGATGTAAGATTTAGATCCCTCTACAAACATAAATAATGGTTGTAATATAGACATGAAACCACACATTTATATCATATATACTTATAACCTGTCTAAGTGGCACACATTGATGAAGAAGGCAAGCAATTTTGTTCTTTTCTATTCTTCTTTAATCTACAAGGATTTGGTTTAGCCAGATATTTTCGACAATATCTCCAAAAACAAACAAGTGACACCACTTCAAACATTTTTTTAATAAAACTAGTAAGTATATTTGCCATGATTGACGATAAGATTGTCAAATGGTAATGTTGCAGCTTAGTTTATTCTGTGTAACATAATAATATATTGGTCAAATTCAATGTAAGAAATGAGTTATAAGAAATAGAAAAGTTTAGTATAAATAAACTCCCCTTCCATTTCTTGTCGTTTGTTCCATATGTCATTGTTAATTGTCCATGCGATCATGTTTCCCTTTAAGTTGGAATATACTCCATTGTTTATGAATCTAGATAGGTTCGTTTGCTTAGATTATTCGTTTTTTAGGCGATTCAATCGTACGTCCTATTTGTTTCCTCGTATGCCAGGTGAAAGGTCACAACTTGTGCATTAGTATGGCGGCCTCGCACTCGCTCCGCACGTTGTTACACAAAATACGGCGAGACACCGCCGGCTGCCTTCTCACGGTGCGAGGTCGACGAGTACGCTGCAGGGATCTGGCGCGCTGCATCGAGGCCCGCTTCACGTCTGCCGCCTCCGAAGAAGGAGAACGGTGATGCCATTGTGCTCACCGTAGCTGACGCCGCTTCGGGTATTGGGTGCGACGATTATGTCGATGACACGTCCATCGAGGAGGCAACATAGGTGGTCATGGAGCGCTTTCTCCGGGAGGACAATGAGAATGTCAAGCGTCGCCTTAGGGAGGAGGATTTCCGCATCATGTACTACAAGCAGCAGAAGATCATTGCCGAGCTTCACGCGAGCTCCCGCCGATGAAAAAGAACTGTCCTACTGCTGAACTCCCCTTAGAGACTTTCTTCTACCATTCGAAGTAGCTAGGACATGCTTTTTGCTAGTCATAAATGCCTTTAATTTCACTCTATTTGGAAACTACTCTGCAAGAGTTTTAAGTTGTCTTATGAGTGTTGTGTGCTATTCTGATCATTTGGTTCTTTGTTTCTTGGAACTTTTTTTTTTGCTTCACTGACAACCACGGGACAGTTTGATCCCCATTCCCAATATAGGAACACAATATGTAATCTTACCATTACTAGCGGAAGAAACTTTTTCAACTCTTCGATCAATGATATACTCATCAACATCAATTCCTAACAACAAAAACAAGGAAGAATGAAATTGAAATTCACAAGTAATCCATACTAGTCACGGAGTACAAGTCAACACACACACAGACAGTAAAGTTTGTACGTGAAGCAGTTTCGCGACTTGAATGGTAAACCCTTTTCAAAGAGGAGTTAATAAGATAGTAGCTTAAATGAACCGGTACGTGAGGTGTACGACAGGAAGGTAGCAGACTAAAACCGATATAGGTTTCCATCCCCTCGCCGATCTGTTTCACCTCTAGTGGCCTTAGGGCATTTGAGGCGTGGCGTACCGCGGCCTCTCGTCGACGGGAGGGTTCCCGTTTTTTGTTTAGATTTTATCAGTGTTTTCTTTGAGATGTTGAGACGGTGACTACGTCCTGAAGCCAGAATAAGATCTTCCCTGCCCTATCCTCGCTCCGTTGGTACATCTAGCGCCAACGGAGGGCGCATGGAGTCGTGTGTCCGGCGGCTACTCCTGAAGCCAGAATAAGGTCTTCCCTTCCCTATCCTCGCTCCGCTAGTGCATCTAGCATTGGCGGAGGGCGCGTGGAGTCGTGTACCCGGCGGATCTCTTGGGATCCAATCGTTTTTCGTATCCGTCGATGTGGTTTCAGGTCAGTCTCTTCTAATCTATGGTTGTCGTCTTCGCTGCTCTAGTGCGTTGGCTTTTTTGGGTCTTAGCACGACGACTTCCCGTCTGTCTAGTACAACAAGCTCTACTACGACAAGTTTTGCCTGGCTCTAGTGATGGAGGGGCGAGGATGACGGCGCGTGTTGTGCTAGTGTTTGTAGTCGTCGCTAAGCGGTCGAATGACCTATTTTTAATTTTATTACTTTTGTAACACTTTGTATTGCGGTTGATTGATTATTAATAGATCGGAGGAATTTCGATTTTTTTATATAAGATAGCTTAAATACATACTCCGACACACTTTTTTTTCAGCTTTTTTTTTTTTCATGTAGTGCTACAATTCTTCTCTAGTACTCCAGTTGTAATCGTACCTGGCCTAGGAAGTATAGGCCGACGATCCAGACCTAGCTGATAGGACTAGAAGCTCTCGGTAGATACTATAGTCCTAGGGTTTCTCCTTTACCGAGAGAGAGAGAGAGAGAGAGAGAGAGAGAGAGAGAGAGAGAGAGAGAGAGAGAGAGAGAGAGAGAGAGAGAGAGAGATGGGTACCTTCTCCGGTGGACGAACTCGATGACCCGTTTACCATCTTGGTCGACGGCGAGAGCGTGGCTAGGGTGACTAAGCGGTGGCGGCGGCGGTGCTTCCCGTGGCTCGCGCTAGGAACCCTAGATCGGTAGGGTGTAGGTGGGGGGAGCGGCGGCAGCGTCGAATCTCGTAACGTGTGCCCCGGCCCCCACCTCCTCTTTATAGCGCTGCCACAGGGGCCCACCAACCATATGAGGGTTGGACGCCCCCGATCAGGGCGCGGATAAGGGGTCGGTCGATCCGTTGGGATCGACCGGGAGAGAGTCAACCTAACATTCTCCCCCTTGATCTCGACTTTACTTTTTACTTTATACTTTACTCATTTCATCACAGTTCGGTACATAGAGCATGTTTCATCGTCATAGCTCAATTGCCGATAGAATCAGACAGCTACAATATACTTCTTGTTTTGAAACAAATTCTGTTTCTTTTGGGCCTCTTATGATCCAGGAATCGTAGGCTTTCCCTTAAACCCATGCCGGCTAATTGCTCCTTGAACACATTGGGTGGTAAGCCTTTCGTTAGCGGATCCGCAAGTATATCCTTTGTTCTTATATGCTCGAGTCTTATAGTGTGATCCTGGATCTTATCTTTCACAACATAATACTTTATCTCTATTGGTTTGGAAGCATTACTCGACTTGTTGTTGTGAGCATAAAATATTGCGGGCTCGTTGTCACAGTACATCTTTAGTGGCTTGTCAATGCAATCTACCACTTTCAAGTCAGGTATAAATTTCTTTAACCATGTCGCCTGCCTCGTTGCCTCATAGCAAGCTATAAATTCTGCATACATCGTGGATGACGCAACTATTGACTGTTTGGAGCTTCTCCACGAAATAGCCCCTCCTGCGAGAGTGAAGACGTATCCTGTCGTGGACTTTCGATCGTCTTTGTCTCCCGCAAAATCAGCGTCTGAATACCCTCTTATTTCTAGGGAATCAGACCTTCTATATGTTAGCATGAGGTCTTTTGTGCCTTGCGCATAACGCAAAGCTTTCTTTACCATCTTCCAGTGCTCTATGCTTGGATTCTCTTGATATCTACCGAGTACCCCGGTGATAAAAGCTAAGTCAGGGCGAGTGCACACTTGTGCATACTGTAAGCTTCCAACGGCCGAAGCATATGGTACTGTTTTCATTTGATCGATCTCATATTGACTTTTGGGACATTGAAATTTCCCAAAACTGTCGCCCTTGACTATTGGAGCAGGTGTGGTATTGCACGCATGCATTTTGTATTTCTTTAGAATCTTCTCTAGGTATGCCTTCTGTGACAGTCCTAGAACCCCATTTGATCTATCTCGGTGAATTTCTATGCCCAAAACATATGAAGCTTCACCAAGATCTTTCATATCAAAGTTTGAGGACAAGAACTTCTTTGTTTCTAGTAGTAGACCGACATCGCTGCTAGCAAGCAAGATATCATCCACATACAGAATTAGGAAAATATATCTCCCACTTTTAAACTTTGCGTAAATACAGTTGTCCTCAACATTCTCTTTAAACCCAAATTTCTTAATGGTCTCATTAAACTTCAGATACCACTGTCGCGAAGCTTGCTTTAATCCATAAATGGATTTCTTTAGGCGGCATCCCATGTTTTCCTTGCCTTCTATGACAAAACCCTTAGGCTGTTTCATGTAGACTCTTTCTTCTAAGTCCCCGTTTAGAAATGCCGTCTTTACATCCATTTGATGCAGCTCTAAATCAAAATGTGCAACTAGTGCCATTATGATTCTGAAGGAATCCTTACATGAGACTGGAGAAAAAGTCTCATTGTAATCTACTCCTTCTCTTTGTGTAAATCCTTTTGCCACAGGCCGTGCTTTGTACTTCTCCACATTCCCTCTAGAGTCACATTTAATTTTGTAGACCCATTTACAACCTACTGTTTTGGCTCCTTTGGGAATGTCCTCTAAGTCCCAAACTTCGTTGGAACTCATTGACCTCATCTCATCTTCCATGGCCTCTAGCCATTTGGATGAGTGAGGGCTGCTCATGGCTTCTTCAAATGAAGTGGGATCATTCTCCATTTGAACTCTTTCTGTGTTATAGACTTTATAATCAGTAGAAATCGCTGATCTTTTAACTCTTTGAGACCTTCTAGGGGCCTCATATGTTGGGACATTTCGTGCCCTTCTAGGTGCCACATTCGTTGGCACATTGTGCGTCTCAACATGTGGCACATCCTGTTGAGGTGGCAGCTGTTGCTCCCTTTCACGTTCAACAGTGGGTTCAGTCGGCTCCGGACGGACAGGTTCCGGATCCTCACTCACTGTTGTCATGGGTGGAGTTGCAACAGGTGCTTGCACCACAACCTCAGGGGTTGTCGATGCAGGAACGACAGGTAGCGAGAAGAATGGCTCCTGAGTCATCGGATTAGGTGCATGCACCCTCTTCTCCTCAAGATCAATTTTCCGAGCTACCATGCTCCCCCTCATCATTTCGTCCTCTAAGAATACATCATGTCTCGTTTCTACAAACTTTGTGTATCTATCTGGACAGTAGAAACGAAAACCTTTTGACTTTTCAGGATAGCCAATGAAATGACAACTGACTGTTTTAGGATCAAGCTTTGCAATATTTGGATTAAACACTTTGGCCTCAGCTGGGCTCCCCCACACCCTTAGGTGTTGCAGCGAGGGGACTCTCCCTGTCCATAACTCATACGGTGCTTTGGGCACCGACTTGCTTGGTACTCTATTGAGAATATGAATGGCGGTTTTTAACGCCTCCATCCACAATCCCAATGGCAAGGTGGAGTAACTCATCATGCTACGAACCATGTCCATAAGGATACGGTTACGCCTTTCGGCTACTCCATTTTGCTGAGGCTCGCCCGGCATCGAATACTGGGCCACTATGCCAGTCTCTTGTAAGAACCTTGCAAAAGGTCCAGGGACTTGGCCATATGGGGTGTGTCGACCATAGTACTCCCCTCCACGGTCAGACCTTACTATCTTTATTGTTTTACTATGTTGGTTCTCAACTTCAGCTTTGAATATCTTAAATTTATCCAGCGCTTCCGATCTTTCTTTAATTGGATAAATATAACCATAACGGGAGTAATCATCTCTGAATGTTATGAACGAGTCATAACCATCCACACTTTTCACAGGAAACGGTCCACATATGTCTGTGTGAATAATTTCTAGTGTTCCGGCGCTTCGATTTGCACCCTTTTTGATTTGCTTTACATACTTTCCTTTAACGCAATCGATGCATTGCTCTATGTCGGAGAACTCTAGCGCAAGAAGAATATCCTTTTTAACTAGTCTTTCTATTCTCCCCCTCGAAATATGGCCTAAGCGACAGTGCCATAATTTCGACGAGTCTTGAGTTCTCTTTCTTTTCTTTGGTTCTTTATCCGACGAGGAAACATTCTCTTTCACTTTACACACAGAATTAACTTTCTCGCAAGTGGATAATAAATAAAGCTCATTGTGGAGGAAAGCAATACCCACACAATCTTTATTACAATAAATGGCACACTGGCCATGTCCAAAATGACAGTGATAATTAACTTTGTCCAAACGCGACACACTTATTAAGTTTATATGCAAAGAAGGAACATAAAGAACATCCGTAAGCAAGATCATTGATCCATCGGCAAGCTCCAAAGAGATGTCACCAGCAGCCTCAACATCTGCTTGGACTCCATTTGCGACTTCAACACATCCTTCGTTTCTTTTCATAGTCCTCGTTGAATGGAATCCCTGTAAAGAATTTGCAACATGAACAGTTGCCCCTGCGTCAATCCACCAAGTAGATTTTGAAAATTGTGTATACAAGGATTCATTTACAAATGAAACTATATTGTTACCTTTTCTTGCCATTAGCTCCTTTATAAAAACGGAGCAATCTTTCTTGTAGTGCCCTTTCTTACCGTAGTGAAGACAAGCGTCTTTGTTCACTGGGTGAGCAGGCCTGTGCTGATGCTGATAGTGCATGGGAGCTTTACCGTGTGGCTTATAAGGAGAGCCATGGTTGCTGTGAGTGAAGGTCCTTTTCTTGTTGTCCTTCACTAGGTCCAGTGAACCACCATTCTGGGTTTTGAGCCTCTCCTCTTCTTGAGCGCACATGGCGATGGTCTTTTCTATGTCCCAATTTTCAGGGGCCATATTATAATTGACAACAAAGTTCTCAAACTGTTGAGGTAGTGACATCATTACCATATGGACAAGGAGAGCAGGCTTTATCTCCAGATCAGCTTCCATGGCCTTCAATTTGGCAGCCATGTTACTCATCCGGAGGATGTGCTCCCTAATGCCATGTCCACCTCCTGTATACTTTTCTGTCACTAGCTGCTTCAGCAGCTGGGTTGCATATGTCTTTAAAGAGCCAGTGAACTGACTCTTTATCTTTTCCATGTACTCCCCTACGGAAGCACACTCTGTGATTGAACCAACAATTGCTGGCTCAACTGTATTCTTTATAAATGCCATGCATTTCTTGTTGGCGTTCTGCCACTTTTGGTTTTCTATGGAGTATGCCAGCTCTACTGGAGCATAGTCCCTTTTCTTTCTGTCCCATGTAACATCATCATCGGCAGCATCTCTGATGGGCTCTGTCGGCTTGGTGGGAGGCTTGGTCTCAAGGACCCAATCCACCTCAGCACAGATGAACGCGAAGTCCACCTTCTTTCTCCACTCAGAGTAATTGTCACCTCTCAGTATGGGGACTTCCTTGATGCAGTTCATCAAGTAGAACCCTCCTGAAAACCACAAAGAAGTGAGAACAATAACAATTGCATGTATTAATCCAACGTTGGTCAAAATTAAGACATACAAATGTTTATGCAAATAATTCTATATCACCGTTGGGCAGAACATAGAATCAAAAGCACACGAATTTAATTACTTTGAAATAACACACTAATCACAATCATGCTATTTACAACGTTGGTCAGAAAAATAACATGAATATGACCAGAATATAACTTTAACATGCTCTCAAAAATTTAATATCACTTTTGTCTTTATTAAATTTTAAAAGAGCCCTTTAGCTATTTGCATGGGAAGAAATGAATACAAAATTCATTAAACTTTGTACTTTACAGAAACTTTACTATTTCTTTTATATTTTCTAAACAAAATTTCGTTGGACAATTTTGTATAGAAAAGATTGTGCAAAATTTTTTCATCAAAAACTGATAAAAAACTATCAGAAAATAGCTTCTGTAAAAAAACAGAAAACTGCACTGTTACGCCCTCTTGGGCCTTCACTGTTTGCGGCCCGCGGCCTGTAGTACGGTTGCCTGCTGTGCACCGCACACGCCTGCGCGTGGCCCGCGCCTATGCGCCGCTCGCGCCCACAGCCCGAACAGAGAAACGCGGCCCAAAGCCCGTTATCGTGCGCGCTGCTCTCTCCTGGCCGTCCGATCGATCGGACGGCTCTCCGCGCGCCTCGCGATATCAAAAACCGCCCCCTCGGTCGGCGCCTCTCCAAACCCTAGCCCACTCCCCCGTGCTCGTCCCGTGAGCACACAGCTCTGGCGGCGGCGCCGCTCTCTGCGAGCGAGGCGAGGCGGCCGTGCCGCCCGGCGCACCGCCGGCGGCGAGCCCCTCCCTCTCTCTAGAGGCGAGCCCCCTTCCCCTTTCTTTCTCTTCACCGTCCACCTCCCCAAAAACACCCGCATCGGGCAGAGAGCAGAGAACGGCGGCGCCCTCCCTTGACTCCTTGCCGACGCGCGCATCCACCCGAGGGTGGGTGCGCCGCCGTCAAGTGGTCGAGGTGGAGGCGGTTCCCTTTGCCGGCGATGGCCGGATTTGCCTTTCCTTTTGAAACTTTTGTGTGCAAGGCTATGGGATTCGTTTTTTTTCCGTGATGAACTAGGTTCGGGTATGGGAAAAAAAAGGGAAAACTGGGCATAAACGGGGATTTGGGATATTTTCTTTTGCTTTTCTTTGCCCTAGATGGGGTTGGTCCTTCTTCCCTATGCCTCGGCTTGCCGATGCGCATAGGGATCGAGTGGGACGGCGCGGCCTGGATGGGCGGCGCACTGTGTTGGGGTTTCTTTGACTTTGCTTTTTCTACCGAAAAAAATCTAGAACCTACTTGCTCTGATACCATTGATAGGACTAGAAGCTCTCGGTAGATACTATAGTCCTAGGGTTTCGCCTTTACCGAGAGAGAGAGAGAGAGAGAGAGAGAGAGAGAGAGAGAGAGAGAGAGAGAGAGAGAGAGAGAGAGATGGGTACCTTCTCCGGTGGACGAACTCGATGACCCGTTTACCATCTTGGTCGACGGCGAGAGCGTGGCTATGGTGACTAAGCGGTGGCGGCGGCGGTGCTTCCCGTGGCTCGCGCTAGGAACCCTAGATCGGTAGGGATGTAGGTGGGGGGAGCGGCGACAGCGTCGAATCTCGTAACGTGTGCCCCGGCCCCCACCTCCTCTTTATAGCGCTGCCACAGGGGCCCACCAACCATATGAGGGTTGGACGCCCCCGATCAGGGCGCGGATAAGGGGTCGGTCGATCGGGAGAGAGTCAACCTAACACTAGCACATCGGGCTGCTGTTTGGGCTAGGCGAGACCGTGTGTCGTCGTCTTGGAGGCCATGCCCGCCACCAGATCGGCCGGCCGATGTGGCTCCGTCCTTCGCCGCGCACGCAGTCGTCGGCCCATCAACCCGTGCGAGCGCCTCTGACTCGCACATTTCAATTCTGCTCTGTCGTCTGAAACTACTATCCTCTGCTTCCATGTTCTTTGTTCTAAGCGCGCGCGTCTCTCTTCCTCGTTCGCGTGCCATCCCCTACCCTTGGCGTCTCGGGCGCCTCAGCCGTGTGACTGCTCCTGCTGCCGTCGACGAGGACGAGGCCATCATCTACTTGCCTCCTCGGCTCCTCGTGCTGCTGTTCTCGCGCGCGTCAAGCTGCACGGTTCGTTCTCGACGGCGGCGACAACCAGTGGAATGGCAGGCATGGCCAGTGGCGGAGCTAGCCAGGTCATGGAGCCTGGGAAACGATTTGCCCCAGCATGCATCAACAACAAGTACCATGATTAAAAGCTAATCAGCAGCGGGCACTTGGCGAATGACCCGCCCGGGGTCGCCGGGAGTTAGCTCCGGTCCCTGGGCATGGCGGAAGGCGCGGAAGCATATGCGCCGTAGGCGGCGGCAGGCCGGGACGAGTGGGAGCGCATCCTGCTTCTGCTATGCTCTGCTTGGTAAGAAGTCCATATAACCCAACAACTATTGAGTACTAGTTGAATATCCGTGCGTTGCTATGGTTTTTCATGTTTTTTGTCAAATACATTATAAAGTCGAGTATATAGAAATAGGTAGTCACGCATTATTCCAAAAAAATAAAATAAGATGCTAATTTGCTAGAAATGTATTTGATAAAAACCTTTCATGTTGTATTAAATGATCACTTCATTCATACCCTAGAGACATCGCTTATCCTAGAGAGAACCTCAAAGTAACAACTTAATACTTGTTGCATTAGCTGATCACTTCATTCATATCCTAGGCTACCGTGACATCTTCTGGATGGAGATAGAGGACGTGGCTCATGCTTTATTTCGTTATCCACATGCTCATAACATGCCGACAAGGATGCAGAAGAGCTGGAACTTGCCTTTAGATGCTGACCTTTCAGTGCCCCTTTTAATTGGTTTAAAGCGGTAATTGCTGGGATTCCAAATCACATGGTCGATATGACGTTGTTAGTTGCTTGGAGAGTGTCGTATGGCCAGAATGAAGCTACTCATGATAAACCCCTACATCTCTATAAGGCTCAAGGATATTTTTGAACAGTTATTTGAGACTCATCGGTGGTGTTAAGCATTCTTCTACTAATACAGTGAGTAAAGGAAAACAACCAATTCTGCATGATGGATTACACGCTTATCTGGTAAGGAGTGATCCTTGATTAAACCATGGTCTAAACCACCAGATGGGTGGGTCAAACTATCTGTTGATGGGTATTTTCTCGCTCCTTGATCAAACCATGGTCTAAACCACCAGATGGGTGGGTCAAACTATGTGTTGATGGGTACTTTCGAGAAGCTGATCACATGACAGGAATTAGGATGGTTCCTCGTGATAAGGAGGGATCTCCAATCTTTTCCTCATGCAGATTCCTCGAGGATTGTGCTTCGGATTGTGCTTCCCCTCTTGAAGCAGATCTACAAGCGTGTCTTGAAGGGTTGGAGCTGTCTACTAATTTCAGCCAATTGCCGATCATCATTGAGTCAGATTGTGCTCGGTTGATTGAAGCATTAAAGTCAAGAGTGCAGGACAAGTCTCCTTTCCTTCATTGTTCCAGAGAAAAAAACCTTGTATACTCAAATAGAGTGTGTCATTTTGTAGAAGTGGAACGATTGCAGGTTAGGGTTAGCCACTGCCTTGCAAACTTTGCTAGGGCAGAACGCCATACTAATACTTGTTTAGGGTCTAGACCTAATGTTATTTTTCAATAGCTAGAACATGACCACCATGTAACCCCCCTTCTTACTAAAGTTCTTTTTACCCCCAATTTTTTTTACTTACACATAGCTACAAGCTTGTGATGTTGTTACGCCTGGGAGTAGGTTAGTTACTCGGCTCCGTCATGTTGTCATCCGTCCTTCCATCAGATTAGCCAATTAAATCAGAGCTCACTCATTATAGTTGTCACACTTGTCTCGGTGTGTCTCTTATAGGAATACTTGGCTCAGTCTGTATATGTAGTTGATACGGGATAAATGACACTCCCCCGTGTTGAAATAAGTGACTTAGTTTTGTTTAGATTCAAATATATCTAAACATATTTTAGATATAGATACATGTAAATATAGACAAATCCAAGTCACTTATTTTAGGACGGAGTATTTTGTTTCACTAACAAGTGTATGAAGCAATGTTATAACATGGCACCATGTCTATTGGCACGCAAGTGCCATGCCAATAGCTAAGCCGTTTAGGGGTCTCCACCTCCCCTTTATGGGAAATAAATCCTATGAGACCGGGTCTATTAATAGACCATCTCCTATGCATGACACGTGTCCGTCTTTTCTGTTTTCTAGCATTTTTTTATCTGTTAATTATTCTTTTTTTTTCGCCATTATGCATGGAGGTGGGTCTATCCTTCAGTAATATAGACCAGGTCTCGTAGGATTTATTTCCCATAAATGGTCAGCTAATAAAAAGGTGCATGATGCATAGGTCTCTAGGAGAACTTAACGTTAGTCTGAACTAATCTTCTCGTGCAATTATGAGATAACAAACTAATTCACTAATATCATGAATTTATTAGCGCATACCTCATATATGAATAGACGATTGAGTCACAAACAATCATTAAGTCACATGAAACAGCCGTTCCACATAAAAAAGGAATGCAACATGTACTCCCTCGGTTTTAAAATATAAGATGTTTTAGCTTTGTGAAAAGAGTGTATCTAAACTTCTTTTAGTGTATAGGTTCATCTAGGTTTGGAAGGAATCTACACACTAAAAGAGGTCTAGATAGACTCTATTCACAAAGCTAAAATATCTTATATTTCGAAACAGAGGGAGTAAAGTTAACACACTAATCATTTTGCATGAAGAAACACCAAACCAATTGTTTCAATCAAAGAAAAAATAGCACGTTGTCTAGTATGCAACACTCATGTTTTGAACTATTACCAGATCAACCTTATGAATTACCTAGTATGCAACACTCTTGTGAATTACATCACAGCTGAGGCGCCCATATATATGCTTCAACTGCTTAATGGTAGCTAGGTACAAAAGTTGGCAAATAAACATAGTCAGCATCACAGCCAGGTCTAAACTGATATGGAGCTTGCTATCTTCGGTCACTGCCTCTGTTGCAACTACAACTCCATGCAAAATATTACTCAGAATCATATACCGAGCATGTCTCAGAAAGATCACTCTTTTATTGTGCTATGCAAAAGCTGATCTCATATTTGGTGGCATCCTACAGAGGTCGCGAGTAATCGGGATGGTGCGACTTCCTCACTTTCAGGTTACATCCAGCTTCTTTATTGCGGTACATTCTGAACCAGGTTACAAAAAAATCTCTGGTTTTAGATTGAACACCTAAAACAGAAGACCTGGTCTCAATCAGAAGATAGGGTTATGAGTTTCTTGTGAAATTGCAGCTGTATAATTCTTATAGAATAATCGTGCTGCGTGAGTCCGAAAAAGTTAGTACAAACAAAAGTGTAAATTCCATAATCACGACAATCTGGGATTAAACAAATCTACAAAATCAAGTCAGGAGGTAAATTACAGGGCCAACGTTATTGGTATACAGTAAATTATCTATTGAATCCGGAGCTTGCATATTGTAATCCAGCAAGATTCAGCAGCCATATCATCATATCATGTGTATCAGAATAGGCTCAACCCATTTGGTCACCTCTGTTGGCTAATTGCCAAGGCCACCACGATAATCTAGTCAAGCACATAAGTTAGTTCATCACAACCTGAACCATACTTTCTGAAAGCTAAGAGGACATAAGATGGTTGTGCCGGTGCAACCTGCACTATTAGAAAGAGTGCAGGAGCCGTGTCTTTTTGTAGTAGCTATGCATTTTGTTGAAGGGAAACATGCCTGGTTCCAAAAAATAAGAGAAACATGCATCAAAGCAGCATCCATAGATCAGCCATTTGCATTGTCTTTTTCTGCCATGTTGTGAGCTCATGTACAAGAAGAATAGAGGAAAAGCAGGCCTCAAGCTCGAGGAAAACATAGCGGAGAAGATGGGCAAGGAAGGATGTGCTCAGTAGTTTGCTGGCGTGGAGTCGACAGTTGAGAAGTAGCTATTCTGAAGTAGTATGGCAATTCTGAAGTTGAGCAGTGCAGTTCACACCACCAAGCGCCAGGGAAGTTCGCCACCAGTGAAGTTTAGACGGAGTTAGTTCACGGTGCCCATTGCGACGACCACCGCCATCGCGACGCGATGGCCACGTGCATCCTCAGCGCTCGGCACCAATGGTGCTCATCATGGCCACCAACCCCGCCAGCTGCGCATGGGAGGAACAAGGAGAGCGGGGCGCCGAGGATCCAAGCCCTATGTTCACCTCCCCAGTTCTTGCGCTGCCAGGAAGGCAGGAATGCTCACGCCAAGAGCACCGTGATCAGCATCACATACATCGGCTTGATCCCCTTCCCCTTCATCTCCTGAAAAAGCGCCAGCGCATCCCCAGGCCGGCTGCTCCTCATAGCTGCGGTGGTTATCACGGTGTACGAGACCATACACTCCCCATCCACACTGCGGAACGTTGCAGCCTGTTCGTCTCTGCGCACATGTTGATCAGCGTGTGCTGGAAATACTCCTACTCCATGGCGCCCGACCTTGACGGCCACGCTGTGCGATTACCGGCCTGCGCGGCCGTGCATGCCTACAGTATTGACACGAAGGCAAGTACCCGGACAAACATCCGCGCCCGGTGGTGGTGCTGGCCGACCATGCATACCCATGCAGCAACGTGGTGTACCAGACGACTGCCAACCTGCCAACCTGCGTAGCCGTGCACGCATTAAGTATCGACACGAAGGCAAGCATCCGGACGAACATCCGCGCCAGGTGGCGCCGGCCGAGCATGCATACCCATGCAGCAACGTGTACCAGACGACATCCTCCGGGCTGGTGATTCTCTCAACCAACTGATGGGCGTGAGCAAGGTGGGCATACCGAGCCCACGAAGGGCCACAAAGGCCGGTGGCCTACAAGGAAGAGGAGTGGCTGCAGCAGCCGGCGGCGCCCTACTCTTCGCTGGCAGGACCGACTTCTTGTTTAGTTCTTCCCGGCCATCTTGGACTGAGCCAACAGAGAGGCGCGACCGGTGGCAAGTAGGGGTCAAGGACGGTGACAGCGACGGCGTACCGGTGGACGGAGGCGGCGAGGTAGCGGCTGAGGAGGATTCCGTCCGTCAGGGGGATTGGGTAATCGATGCGGCAACAGGGTTGCCGACCTTGGGGCATGGTCACCTAGCTTGCGGTTTCTTTAATTTTTTTTAGTCACATCTTTAATCGTTTTGCTTCCTTCCGTGATGTGTGCGGGATGCCGGCGGGTTTTTTCGCTGTGCAGCCGGAGCAGACATACCAACCATACTTATCATTATGACCGCAAATTTTTCTTTAGTAAGAAAATTTAGTAATGGCATGGAGAACATGGGAAGAGAAACAACGTATTATAAGCTACAGCAGTGTATAGTGTTTCTTGTTTCTAAATAAAGATTAACTTTCTTTTTAACATATTTCCAGAACAGAAGAAGTATAGAACTTCAGATATGCTAACATTATTACCAGATCTGGATCACACAACATATGTCTAAAGTTGATAATGAAATATAATGACCATGTTGGCTCCGATTGTTGTTTTTTATGTGTGGCTGTAGTAAGAGCTTATATGGTAGAACGGAAATTGCAAGCCTAGCAATAATAGAGAACGTGACATGTGTGTCTTAGCTCGCCGAATAGGGTAAAGTTATGAAAATTGAGGATGCGATAAGATATTTATGACCAAATCAGGTTCATAGATAGGAGAAGATGTCATAAGGATCATCTCAGGAAAGATTGATATTGAGCATTACCTGAAGAATACGATAATCAGATATAGAATTCTTTATGTCATTGACGCTATTCAACCGCAAAGGTTCCTCCTATACTTGACAACATTCACAAGCCCTAGAAAATGTATCTAACATCAGCCAAAATCGCATGTTAAAACAATACAAATTCGTAATAAACATCCCATTGTTCCCAAATTCAGTTTGGCACAAAACGTAGCTTTGTGAATAATCAGGCCTACTATACTTGACAGCATTCACAAGCACCTAGAAAATGTATCCGACATCAGCCGTAAATTACATGTTCTAGGCAAAGAAAAGAGAAATTCCTATTAAACACGCCATTGTTCACAAATTCAGTTTGGCAGTACATAGAGCTTTCCAAATAATCTGGAAATAGCATCAAACATTGCTCCCTCCAAGATGTTACAAATAGGGAACTACATTTTTTATACAGCAACACAAAGTAATGCTGAGTACAATAATAAGGCCTAAAAAACAAAGTTTTTGTGGAATAAAATTATTATTGTCCAGTCAAAACATGGATTCAATTTTCATATCCTTCTGCCAAGTTACTATTCTACTGTGTCTCTAGCAAGGTACTCAAGATGAATATTCAAATCCCTCTTCCATTACGATTCAGACCCCTCTAGCAAGGTACACAACATTTATATAGCCCCTATATATACACTGTGAAAGAAATTCGAAGGTGCTCTCAGGGCCACTTTTCATGTTCAATGTATGGTACAAGACAATACTTTTCAAGTAAATCTTAATGGAAGACTTGCAAGGGGATAAAGCATCTTAAAGGTTGCTAAAAACCTTTACTAACCTGCCAAGAACAATTGGCTTGCCCTCTGAATCCTGTGAAGAAAACACTCAAACATTAGGAAATTCCAAGGGCAATCATCAAAAGACAAAACCTAGCTTTGATAGAAGGTGTTCATAATACCTGGATTGTTGAGAACTAAATGCTGCAATGTAGCAAACCTCGAGCTGCAAGAAGATTCCTGCACCTTCATCACCAAAATTCGTTTGTTGAAGTTATTTGCCTTGAACCAATCAGTTAGCTTGCGGAAGAAAAACCTTGACCGGCGTGATCCACCAGGAAAACTCACCTTGCTTGAACTGGAACCGATGAAAATTATATGTTATATTCTGGAAGTAAAGAAAATTAGCTACAAAGTACACATGGTAGGCTATCTTTACACTATGCACCGCCAGCTTCTTAAATCAATACAGATATTGCTTTGATGACACTACTTAAATACGTGACGATGAAAAAAATGTTTTCTGTTTGTAAATTAAATCTGCTGCTCTGTTAGCTGATGTAGGTTTAAGTTCAGTCTCGTTAGTTCATCAGTTAGCAGCGTCATTTTGTTCATTAAGGGAAAAAAGCCAAGCAGCATAAGCTGAATATGTACAAGACACTGGCGGTGTGTACCTATCTAGATCTGGCTCAAGTACAGACGAGAACATGGAAAAAATTGAGTGGGTCTTCTTTGGGCACTAAGCCTGAAGCTCTTGTCTCACATTTTGTTTCACACCATGCAGATCACTACATGCTGAGTGTCAGACTCAGCAGCTAAGAACTACATAATTATTCATACTTACGAATCTCTGACGCCCCTAGGCTATCTCTAGTAGTATTGCAAAGATTACAGTGAGTATGAATTTCCTAAGATTCTTTTTCAAGGCCAACTACTTGCTCCGTAATCTACTAACCTGCGTGTATGTGCGAGACAAGTGGAGTTTTAGATAAGCTACTGTATTCAACATTAATGCCATGAGCAAATTACCTCTACAAAGTACAGCCTATTCTTGTTCGTGACAGAGAGGTCCAGCAGAACTCCCACAGTCCGGAGGCATGAAGAGAAATTTAATCATATGCATTCTGTTTTTGTAGAGATGCACAAAAGATGCATTCTCCCTATCTTCTTCAAATTTTTATCTAGAACTTGCTATGACCAACAAAACCGGCAAAACAGATCAAACCGGAGAAGACTCACCTGTGGCAGAGGATGATGTAACGCTGCCTACGACTTCCGCCTCGACGGCCCGCATCTCCCGGACGTTGTCCGCCTTGACGCCCTGCATCTCCGCCTAACCTAGTAGCAGTAACAACAGGTGAAGCAACAATTGGTGGCGCGCATCTAGGAACTTCACACTATTCTTCTCGGGAAATTTTATATCCCATGGGCGCGTGATGGAGCAGAGTCCGTGCAGGATCGGTGTTCGCATCGAAGCAGGAGTAGGAGGACGGGAGGGGCTGCGGATGTGAGCGGTGCTGGAATCGGAGCAGGGCGCGGAGGAAGAGAGAGCTTCATATTTTTGCATCGGAGTAGGAAACACCAAAATACAGGCCACCGCTAGTGGAGTAGAAGGTCGAGATTGATGCAGGGGAGGGTATCGCTAGAGATATGCAGGGGATTCGAGGGCGGCGCCAGTTGGAACGATGCAGGGGATTTGAGGATGGCGTCGGTTGGCTCGATGAGGGATGGGAGAAGGCTTGGTATGTCACCTTGAGTTAGCGTTCGACGCCAGTGAGGTCGAGTCGAGGCAGGATGGGGAGGCGGGCGACGCCCTCAGGAGAATAGGACTCGGCGTCGGCGGTGGTTCCTCTCCCGGATCAGGGCCTACGGCGGGTCCTCACGTTCGTCGCCTCCTGGAGACGATGGATCTTTTTCTCTCCTCACGTTCGTGGCAGTTCTGGGAGACGATCGTGTCTTCTTCCGGTTTTTTGAGCGGACGGGGAGATTTGCGGGAGGCAGGACGACGTACCAACGATCTTGTCCAGTCCTCCTTTAATAAGTAGTACAGATACGACTGAGCACTCCTCAACTTTAAACTAGAGCACTTAGCTCCCGCATATTTTACACCCCCGCTGCCCAGAGGTTTTGCCTGCGATCCCCCGCTGCCGCGACGAGCGACCTCCACTGTTTGGCGCCATCGAGCTCAGCTATGGAGGACTGTCAGGAAGGAGAAATGGATGGCCTAGGAGGGGTGCTCAAGCATGCGACCTCGGTGAGCTTCGTGGACGATGCAGATGACGCTACCGGATTTTCCGCGGCGCGCGGCGGGGTGTCATCCGGCGAGGGGAGCACCAGAGCGGGATCGTCATCATCTCCTCGGAGCGATAAGCAGCGAGGAGGGCATGCTGCTGTGGCAAGTGGCAATATAGCGGGCGCTGCCTCAACGCCGGTATGCGCGCGCGTGAGACCGTTACCAGCATGAGTGCGGCCCAGAGGTGTCAAGTTTGATCACATGAATAACCGACTTCCTAGTCTTAGGCCAGCTCCTGATCCGTAGAATCACGATCTCCATGTGCGGCATGCACTCAGCCCACAACTTGCAACACTTGTATATGTACGTATATCACGACCTCGTTCGGCCTCCGTCCACCCGTTGTTCTCCAGGAGTTCATTCGGTTCAAGGTGTACGTGATTGCCTGGTCGGCAGCCAAGCCACGTGCGTGCATTGCGCCGGCGCAGCTTGCCGGACGTGCTGGCCGAGCGGCTGTTGGACCTCGAC
Source organism: Avena sativa (assembly GCA_916181665.1). NCBI lineage: Eukaryota > Viridiplantae > Streptophyta > Magnoliopsida > Poales > Poaceae > Avena > Avena sativa. The sequence continues at coordinate 448,513,702 of OV702296.1, read as the reverse complement.
GCCGATGCCTCGGTGCCCTTCGCGACGTGTAGATGCCGCCGCGTGTGCTCACGGGTTGCTTCCACATGATGATTCGCTCGTCCATGTCCTAAGTCCCAACCAGAAGCTAGCCGATGAGGAGGCGTTGTGGCAGCAAAGACTTGCCTAATGGCCTACCGCCAGACTGAAAGTGCTGGAGGAGCGCGTCCAAGACCGCTCCTGAAACAAACGCTATGAAACCATCTACCAAGTCAATAAAACCTCTGCCAAAACAACTTAAGATGGACCAAGGGGTCAATTACCTAGTATTAAATAGTTGTGGGGGTCAAGTGAGCTAGTTTAAAGTTGAGGGAGTGCTCCGGCCGCCAGAATCCAATAGTTGTTGGGGGGTTATATACACTTCTTTTCTATGTTCTAGTATTGTTCTGCATGTACGTGCGTACACCCCAGATTGTTAAATGAGCTAGTTTAACTTTGGGTTAATTGGATCTATGCCACTCCAATTTCCATAACTTGGAGAAATGCCATTACAAAAACTCAAGTTGGAGATATGCCATTCCAACTTTCCCATACCTCTATCTATGCCATTATGTCCAATACAAGAACATATACGGTCTATATATGGACGTGTACATGGTTATCTGAACAGTTTTTTTTACTTCTTCCCCTGCTCGCACGACTCACTCTGCCCTCTCCCAAATTAACACACGCTCTGAGACTAGGCCGACGGCTGGAGGAGTTTACGGAGGCGAGCGGCGGCGGCTGGAGGAGTTTACGGAGGCGAGCGGCGGCGGCTAGAGGGAGGCGAGCGGCGGAGCCACGTCCCCGACGGAGTTGTGCCGAGCACCGCCGTTGCCTGGAGCCACGCCCCCGACGGAGTTGTGCCGGGCGCCGGCATTGCCTGGAGCCACGCCCCGGCGGAGTTGTGTCGGGCGACGCCGCTGCCAGATGCTGTTGTGGAGGGCCGCCGCGGCTTGAGGACTGCGTCGGTGCGGCTGGTGGAGCGCGTCGGCGCTGCAGCAGGATGAAGCGGACGACGGAGTGCCCATCCACGGAGTCGCCGACCCGGGAGTCACCATACGAGTGAGTATCTCACTTCTCTCTCTGTCTCTGATGTCTGTTCTTGAATGTGCATATAGTTGTAGGATCGAATTGACTCTTTGTTCGTTGCAATTTGTCATGAATTTGTAGGCTCGAATTTACAACTACTTTTACCATAGACCTTGTTGTTCAAGGGTTTGTGCTGAAGGAACTGAAAGGTAGGAAATCTTATGTGAAGGGGAGAATGATTAGATGGAATGTAAACTCCAATGATTTCACCATGGATGTGCTCATGGATGGATTAAGTACAGAGTTTAGAGTTGGCAGGGATCAGAGTATGGTTGTTTGGTATTTTAACGTGATCATGGCGCAAGATGTTAGACTAACTGAAAATGACCAATTTCAATTGACGTTTGACATGTACAGAGCAGAGAGGAAGCTTGCACTTGCTATTGTTGTGCTTGATAACTCTTGTTCTGAAACTCTTGTGCCTATGATTAACAATGGTGACTATGTGCCTGTGCCTACAATTCCTGATAATGATTTGCCGCTGGTGGGTTTCCAAGGATGCCCTCTAACTCCTAGTAAGGCTGCAACATCTAATTCAACCTCGCCATTAAAGCAATCTGCCGCTGTTTCTGGAAAGCCATGCATGCATGCACTTGCTTTCATTTGTAGCATTCATGGTGCTGAGATTCAGACATATGTGGATGATTACTATTCAGTGGAGAAGTTTAAGGCAGCATATGCTGGGAGAATTCCCACCATGACAGACAAGTCACAGTGGATACATGTGGATTTGGGATTCAAGGTGCACCCTCCTTTACAGAAGGCAGTGGCTGGTAGGCCAAGAGTTCAAAGAATAAGAGGATGGCTAGAACCTGGAAGGAAAATAGTCAAGTGTAAGAGATGCAAGGAACCTGGGCATATGGAAAAGACATGCAAAGTTCCTGATCCTAAGTATGTGGCTGTAGATGATGACATACATGATGGTGTACCAGATCCATCTACACCGGCAACAAAAAGGTGATTCAGTAGTTAATTCTATTTCGAAATCTTCTTTTCAAAACTTATACATAAAACTGATCTATCTTTTTCTTGTTGCAGGAAGAAAGATGTTGAAACAGCTCCTACAATGGATGGTGATGCATCAGATGATGAAATCCTTATCAACCTTGTAAGGTAAAACGCTCCACTTAACCTAGTCTTTATTACTCAATCTGAACTATTTGTTTTCAATGCAGAAAAAAGGCTAGAACAACTCCACAAAAGCCCAACACACCTGCTAAGAAGAAGACACCTGCGAAGATAGCTACAACACAAGAGAAGGCCAAGAAGAAAACTCCCGTAAAGAAAGCTCCATCACAAGAAAAGGCCAGGAAGAAGACGCCTGTGAGGAAACCTACTGCACAACAGAAGACCAAGAAAAACAGCCCAGTGAAGAAGACCTCGTCTAAAGGGGGGAAAGGCCAAGAAAAATGTTCCATTTGCGCCTGTTTTACCTCCACCTCCACCTCCATCTCCACCTCCAGCAGTGCAGCCTACATCTGGTGCAAAGGGAAGCCTTCTTTACTGGCTTGGTGGCTAACGATTGATTCAGTCGTGATTCAGTTGTGAACTTATGTCCTTTATATTTCTTTTGGTACCAGTTATGTGAACTATTTGCCATGGACCTGTACTGAAACGTACTTGTGAACATGTTTATTCAGTCATGCTTATGAACCTATTATGTGAACTATTGTGCTTGTTAATGTATGATAAATTCTGAGGAAATGCTGCCCAATTTTTGTGTCGAAGTTTTTGGACAGATCTTTGCACATCAGTTTAAGGGCCCATATGTGCTCAGAAATAGCTCATATTAGAACAGTATACTCATATTAGTGTTTTTGATGTTCTGTAATTTTTTCAGATTTTTTTGAGAGGTTCAAATTTTCGGCCAAAATTTGCCAAGTTCCTGGACAGGCATTAAAATGTCAGTTTAGAGGTACAAAACTGTCCAGAAATGGCTGAAATTAGAACAGTAGACTCATATTACCATTTTTGATTTTCTATAATTTTTTCAGATTTTTCTGAGAAGTTCAAATTTTGGCCAAAATTTGAATTTTTTGACGTCCAGAAAAAGGCAAGAATGCTGCCAAAAGTTCAAAACAGGGGTAGTATGGTAAATATTGATGTACACAATGAAATACATGTATTTTATGAACGGTTTTTCTCTTTAAGTGGACATAATGGCATAGATAGAGGTATGGGAAAGTTCGAATGGCATATCTCCAACTTGAGTTTTTGTAATGGCATTTCTCCAAGTTATGGAAATTGGAGTGGCATAGATCCAATTAACCCTTTACCTTTCGATTCAACGGCCGGTTGTACAATACATGCCATGCCACGCTTTGCTTCGATCATCCTGACACATCCCTCGTTTTAAAATATAAGATGTTTTATCTTTGTGAAATAAGTGTATCTAGAACCCTTTTAGTGTGTACTCCCTCCATTCGGAAATATAAGACGTTTTAGCTTTGTATAGTATCTAGACGTCTTTTAGCGTATAGGTTCATAGAGGTTCAGAGTAAACCTATACAAGGATCTAGATACATTCACTTCACAAAACTAAAATGTCTTATATTTGTGAACCGAGGAAGTAGATGTTTTAGTTAAAATATCTACACTCTAAAAAGTGTTTAAATACACTTCTTTCACATAGCTAAAAAATCTTATATTTTAAAACGGAGGGAGTAGCATATTAGAGTAACTCTGACAGCTGCTGCAAAATGTGAGAATAGGTTTCAGCGATGCGGCAGCTGTCGCGGTTTTGCAGCGGCAAAATTGTATGGCTGCTTTACCAGCTTTCACATTTTGCACCGGCTGCTCCAGCAGCTGTTGCAAAACAACAAGTTTTGCCTTTGAATTTTTGCATTGCGCTAAAGTGGGCTACATAGTTATTAAATGGAATTTAAACCACATTGTGGAATTTAAACAAAGTTCAACACTTGAACATAAAAACTACATATTAACCCTAAAATCTACTTCCAATCGATGTCGGAGTCGCCGATTTCGTCCCTAAAATCGGAACCGAGGGACGACGAGTCATCGACAAGGACGGGTGGCGGTGGCGCGGGGTTGGACGGACCAGCGCCATCGGAGCTCTTCGTCGGCGGCAACGTCAGCTCCGCCTGCACGTGCTCGGGGTGGTTGAGGCGGAGCTGCGACATCCTCATGTTGTCGAGCTCGGCGGCCTGGTGCTGCATCACAGTGTCACGCCGCTGCCAGCGCTGCCGACGCTCATCGCGGTTCATCCATTGCATCTCCGGCGCGAGGAACTCCACCTGCTGGAGCGACTGCACGTCCCGGAAATTGAGATCATGGTTGAACCTCCATGCCGCTGCGTCGTGCGTGCACGGCTTCGTCGGGGGAGTCAAAAGTTCCCAGCCACTAGTGGGCGCCGCCGTGGTTGTTGTCGGCGGTGAAGCGGCCGGAGGGCCGCATCCGGACACCGAGGAAGCCGGTGGAGTCCCTCGACTAGTGACGACGTGGCGGCATCTCGTCAGCGGCAATTAGCCGGCGGGAAGTCCGATTGGGGCTAGGGGAGGGCGTGCGGAGGCCGGATCTACTGGGACTGGGGAATCGGCGGCCCCAACATTGTAGGTGGTGGGTGAGGAATTTTGGCGGTTGGGCTGTGTGCGTTGCGTGGCTGGGATTTGTGGCAGCTGCATGACTGCCACATATATGCAGCACGAGAGACCTTGCTGCCGAAAAAAAATTGTAGCACCAAACTGCGATGCAACAGCTGTTGGAGACGATTTTTGGCCCGCGCTGCCGCATTCGGTGATTATTTGTGCTATTGACGAATTTTGCGGAGATGATTTTTGGCCCGCGCTGCCACATTCGGTGATTATTTGTGTTATTGACGAATTTTGCGGCAGCTATTAGAGTTGCTCTTAGCATGCCTGGCTGGCTGGCACCTAGAATGAATTTTCTGAGCCTCGGCTGGCCATTCTCTGCCCGTGGAAAGCGCAAATTGTTCAGTTTTTCCTGAACAACACCGCTCTCTATCTCTGCTCGAATCTGATATTCAATTCAGTTGAGCAAGCAAGGTACCATTCATGCACGACAAAATTAGCTGCTTGCTTGAATGTCTATACGAAAATTAGCGGTAGATAGCTAAATAAATACCACCCTGGTTATAGTCAAGGTTTTGGAATTCGGCCAAAAAAATTGAATTTTGGCCATCGGTTGGGCCCGGTATTTATATAAATTGGCCAAAAAATTTCAGCCCTTTTTGAATATACAGCCCAGCCATGGCCTAAAATAGCCTAAAGATAACCCTCCTTCTCGGTGTAAAAACTGGAACGCGCTTCCTAGCCCTAATATTCACTTTTCCCCATCTCTACTATGTGTGGCGGCGGCTACATGCAACCTAAGCGAGAGAGGCGGGGCAGCACCGCATCTGCCCATCTCCATCCTTCTCCTCCACTAGTACACTACTCCTCATCATCCATCTCGCTGTCCTCCTTCCCATCCACATCCAGGGAGCGTGAAAACGTTCACGACGGCCGTGCAACCGGTGACCGGGTCGACCGCGGCAACAACATGGAGCGTGGCCACAAGCGGTAGCAAGGTGATAGGTGATCCATTCCCCCACCCCTCCATGATCCCGTCACGTGTTCTACAGGGTGGTATCTAGTTCCCAAGGCAAGGGATTAGCAAAATCTAATGGAATTAGAGGGAACATGTTCATGTGTTGCTGTTTATGGACGTCCTAGTTCCACTAGTGCACCCCCCCTCTAACACCGGTTTGGAGGGCCCTCTAACAGCGGTTGTAGAACCGCTGTTGAGGGTTCGGTGTTAGAGGGCCCCCCCTTTAACACCGGTTCTTATACGAACCGGTGTTAAAGGGCGGCGCACGTGGGGCTGCCGCAGGGCTCAGGGCCCCCCTTTAACACCGGTTAACACGAACCGGTGTTAAAGGTTCTGTGCCACGGCAGGAAAAGGAGATAAATCTCTGCCGCAGCAAAGTTCTGTCGCGGCAGAAAAACGGCCTAAATCTCTGCCGCGGCAGAGTTCTGCCCCTGCCCCGTTCTGGGCGTATTTCTGCGGCGCGGCGGGGACGGGGAGGGGAGAGGGGGAATCGATTGGGAGCGGTATACACATACATCGTCATCGGTACATACGAGTACATGAATAATTAAGCAACTATTATTATACACAACATCGTCATTGTGTGGTATTCTCCGTAAACGTTGAAGCATCAAGTACAAGACAAACACGTTCAAGCATATATACAACGTTCATTTTGGTGGATATCTAAAGAGTTCTCCGCCAGGCGTGACGACCTCATCAAGTATGAACCCCGCCAATTCCTCTTGAATGGCTCGTATGCGGTCAAATGGTAGGAGTTGGTCCCGCATCCGTTCGATCTGAATATATATGAAGAATGGGGTCAATATATATATAAGAATAAAACTCAACACAATTGATGGTAATAAAATAATATTGTGTACTTTGTTTACTTACTCTAAGTTATTGTAGTGCGGCTTGGCCTGTCGCACATATCGTGTTGCGAATGAACTCGCAAACATAGTACCCACATAAGTTATTGCCGTGTCCCTGATGCGCGCACTTTACGAGAATAGAGAGTTCAATCAAAATAATAATCAATAAAGCATGATATAATGGAATTGGAAGCAGAATCAAAGAGATACGCAGACCTAGCTAGCTAGTATTACTTACATTTTGGTCTACAAATTTTAGTTCTTCTGACCATTCACCCACGGCCCTGCCCGTGAACCTTTTCCAAACCCTGTCCGGCAAAGAAAATGGATAAAGGAGTAATTAATTACTTGTTGTCACGAAAGTTGCCGATCTAGTGCGATAATATGATTGAAATTACCTCTGGAGAATCTCTCTAAAGTCTGCCCATCGCTCTTTTTCTTTTCGTAACGAGTCCATGACAAGGACTTTTCCTGAGTTAGGTTGAATGACTAGCAGAATAAAGTGGAACCTACGCACGCATAACTCATCATCAGTTACACTTAACATCGAGTAAGCCGAAACAGAATGTGTACAAGAGAGGGTAACAGTACTCACGAGAAGTTGTAAGGCAATAGTATTTCCCTTTTGGTTTGTTGTCTCAGTAAAGACCTTAACAATAAATCTTCTGTTTGCCCGGGTTTGGTTCTTACCACTTCTTCATGAACTCTATTTGGGTCAACGAACCCAACGTCAAAAGGTCCTCCTTTCATGTATTCCATAACCTTTTTCCTGCATAATAGTATATACATATATGGTGAGCATACATATATACATGCAATTAATGAAGTGAATGAGATGAGATAGAAAATACAGAAATAGTACTTACACACAATAAAGGCTGATGGCAGCTTTGTCGAGTTCCTTCTGATTGAATAGAAAATGCAAGTCTTGAATGTTGAAGGCGATCTCGTCGTCTCCGCACAAGAAAATCTGATCTCTTATATGCGCCGTGATCCATTCTTCCTTTCTCGTCTTGCAGAAATCAAGATACCACTTGTGCAATCTTCGCATCTTTGTTGGTAGATTCTTGAGCTCCTCTTTCTTGACGAGATTCTTCCCATACTTCCATTGCTGTATGGTGTTGGCATCGCATTTGGGCAAGTTGTCTCCCATGATGGTCAAGTATGCAATGTAAGTCATCCCCATCTCATTGGCCTTTCTTTGTAGCTCTGCCTCGTAATCATTTACGGGAGGAGCGTCCCGTGTGTCGAACACTTGGAGCGGGGCGCATGATTGGTTTTCCTGCTCTCCGAGCATGGGAACTATTTTCTGGGGTGTCGCACGACTGCTACTTTTAGTCTCCCTACGACACCTTGCATCCGCCTTCAAAATCTGGCGCTCGTAGTCCGGCACAAGTGGGGTTTCAGGTTTCAATTTTTTTTTGTAAAACTTCCCCACCACCGCCAGATCTATTTTCTCCTTTGGCTCGGCCTGTCTAGGTGCAAAGAATTTCTTGACCTCTTCTTCCGAGATCCTATTGGTCTCCTCGTCGCTGCAATTCCACGGTAAAACCGGCAATGGCATGGCAGAAGGCTGCGGGACGTAGTTTTTTGAACTCTTTGTGGCAGTGCTAGTGATGCTCTTCGTGGCAGTGCTCTTCCGCTTACGCTAAGGATATGGCTGAAGCGTCGGAGATGGCTGACGGGCAGGAGATGGCTAGCGCGCCGGAGATGGCTGCCGCGCAGGAGATGGCTGAAGCACCGGAGATGGCTGCCGCGTAGGAGATGGCTGAAGCGGCTCAGACTGCTGACGCTGCGGAGACGGCGGGGGTGCCAGTGGCCTCCAATTTGGAAGCACGATGTGTTCCTTCTTCCAAAGAATGGTTGTTTTTACTGCAAATTTGAGTTGAGTTTCCCCTTCACCTGTAGCATGGTCAAGCTGTGCTTCCTCATATTCCTTCACAACCTCATCCACCCCGACAATAGCATAGCCATCTAGAATCGGTCGGCAGTGGTAAGTTCCACCAGCTACAGGAGGTAAGGCATAGCCGACAGCCACCTTAATGGATAAGCCCATTAATCTCACATGCAGCTCAGCATGTTCGCTCTCCGTGATCTCATCCACGGGGTATCGAGGACCCGCCATTTCAAGCGTGGGCTGCACGTTCTCCGTGGAAGCCACGCTGCTTTTCCGCGCAGAGTCTGGGCCGCCGACAGCTTCCAATGCAGGCTCTTCGTGCCGCTGAGATGGGCCGGTAGCTTGATGGCTCTGTTGTGCATTCACTTGCGCCTTCATCGCCACAAGTGCATGTTCTATCTATGTCATCCGCTCTATACGCTCTTTTTCTTTTCTGCCGCGCCATCTGTAAGAGTCGCTCCACTCGGCAAACCCATCCTTCCACGTCATACCCCCTATGTCTCGTGCATGTCCAGGGTGTTCTTTTTTACCGATGGCGCGTGTGAGCTGGTCATTCTCTCTGTCGGGATGGAAGGTCCTGGCGGCTGTTTCCTCGTATGCCATGATGAGTTCAGTGACGGGTTTGGCAAGGAGGCGGGTTAGGAAGATACACAATCCTGTTTCTGGGTCCAACCTTGCCCCGATTCCGTAGAACCAAGTCTTTGCACGTAGGTCCCACCCATGTGTCTGGGGTGTGATCCCTCTGTCGCGCAGGGCCTTCTCAGCTTCCTCCCACTTAGGCCTCTGAGATATGTAGCCACCTGACCCTGTCCTCTAGTGATATTCCTTCTTCTGGGCATTTAGCGTATTGGTTTCTGACCTCTTTGTAGCTATAGTACCTTCCTTGTATGCGTATAATACATCACCGGAGAGGTCTTATCTTCACATAATATGCGTCTTTGAAATCTGGAGTCTCGCGAGCTTTGACAAATTTGTTCAATTTTGTCTTCCAGTTGCGGAAAGCGTCAGCCATCTTCTTTAGAGTCCACTCTTTGACCTTTTTCTTTATAACCGGTTTGTTTTCATCCTCCTCTGGCGGAAGGGTGAAATTTACCAACAGCGAATTCCAAAGCGTTTCTTTGGATCTTTCATCGACAAAGGTATCGTCGCCCTTCTTTGGCTTATTCCAATATTCAATTATGATTGGGATTTGGTCCCTAACAACAACTCCAGCCTGACGTACAAATTTGTCTGCGGCCTTCTTGGGCTCCATCGGCCTGCCATCAACACGGACTGCTTCGATCATGAACTTTGCACGATCTTTCAACCGATGGCTCGCGCCTCGCTTGCTCTTTTTCATAGAAGAAGATGGTTGCTGGCTGGTCGATCCAGAGGGCTAAAAGAAGAAAGAAGCGTTAATTAATACATGTAGAAGAAGATTGTTGGTGGAAGTCAGCAGAGGCTTAATCAATGCATATACCTCGCCGGACATTGTAATCACTAAATTGCGTTCACCGGAGTCTTCATCTTCTCCATGACTACTTGAGTTGTCATCATGTCCCTCTAAGTCTAGATATTGTGAGGTGTCCTCATCGATAATATTCTCCATTATTTCTTGTTCTTCAAGGTTTCTACTAAGTGGATCCATAGTTTCTAAAACAATAATATTATCTAGAGTAAGAGAGTAAACATTCAAGTGGACTTGGATTCATACACAAATATACATATTATTCATACAAAAATACACAAATAGGATAAAGTACATAAGATAAAGTACATTATTAATACATCACCCGAGAATAGCTCGGGTGCATTATAGGATAAAGTATAAGATAAAGTACATTATTAATACATCACCGGAGAATAGCTCGGGTGCATTATAGGATAAAGTATAATATAAAGTACATTATTAATACATCACCAGAGAATAGCTCAGGTGCATTATAGGATAAAGTATAAGATAAAGTACATTATTAAGATAAACTAGCGAACGCGGCTGCCGCGTTCTATGCTACGGGAGCTCTGCAGCCACAGAAGAGGAACCATCACCGGAGAATAGCTCGGGTGAGATCCGTGAACCTGCCAGATATTGGAGAACCTAGTCTCCAAAAGATACATGTATCGCCGTACATGCTCGTCCTCCTCCCTAATACGATGATGTACCACCTCCTCGGGGGCTGGCTCCCTCTGCACCACTCCTGGACCTCGTGGACGCCACCAAACAAGCTCCGGGTCGACGATGATACCCAGATTCCTCACCAAGGTACGAGTCCCGACAGGTAGCACCTCCCAGTGCCAACCCGGCGGAGCCCAGACTCGGACATCCCCGACAGAGTCCAGTAGGCTCGGACGAGATGGACGCGGCATAACTAAATAATAGCAATAAACAATCATAAAACATAAACAGTAACTAAATCACTAAGTATATATTGCCCTAATAACAATAACCCTAAACCTATCACTAACTAAACTAAACCTCATTAACTAAGTATTCTAACTAAACCTAATCCCTAATAAACCCCAATCCCTAATAAAACCCTAAGCCCTAATAATAAACTAACTAAAATCCCTAACTAAATCACTACTAAAATCCCTAACTAAATCACTAACTAAATCACTACTAAAATCCCTAACTAAAATCCCTAACTAAATCACTACTAAAATCCCTAACTAAATCACTACTAAAATCCCTAACTAAAATCCCTAACTAAATCACTACTAAAATCCCTAATTAACTAAATCCCTAATTAACTGAAATCCCTAACTAAAATCCCTAACTAAAATCCCTAACTAAATCACTACTAAATCCCTAATTAACTAACAAAATCATACTAGCTACTAAATAATATTACAACTATACACTACTATTACACTACTAAATAATATTACACACAAAATAATATTACACTACCAAATAAAATTACAACTATATACTACAAAATAAAAAAATGGAAGAAAAAGAACTTGGACGGGCCGGGGGCGCCGGCCCGGCCGCATTGCCCGCACCGCCGCCGGCGTGCACGGCTGTCGCCGGCCCGCCTGCTCGCCCACAGTGGCCGGCGGCGCCACGCCGCCGCGTAGCCGGACGGGGGAGAGCGAAGGGGAGGGGCGGCGGGGTGTACCTCTGGCCGGGGGCACACGCGAGGCGGCTGGAGTGGCGGCGGCGGTTGGGGGCGGTGGCGGCTGGAGTGAGTGGCGGCGGCGGCTCCCGCGGGATGGTGACGGCGACCGGCTGGCGGGGAAGAATCGATCGATCTGGCTGGGGGAAGAAGGAAGGGGTGGAGCGCGTGTTTTAGCACACCCCCCTTTAACACCGGTTCGTGGCTGGAACCGGTGTTAAAGGGGGGGATTCGTTTCGCGCCCACACCCCCCCCTTTAACACCGGTTCCAGCCACGAACCGGTGTTAAAGGGGGGGGGTGTGCGCGCGCGAAACAAAATAAATGCGCCCCACCTTTAACACCGGTTCCAGAGGGGGCATTTATTTCATGCATTAAAGGGGTGAGGGCATTTATAATTCAAAAAATAGGATATGAATTTAGAAAATTCATATCTTATTCATTTCAACTCAGAAAAATATGAATAATATATCATAATTTTCAGAAAAATAATATCTATCCATTCATGTAAAAACATTTTATATTTACTTTAGATGAAATTTTCAAAATGATTAAAACACTTACATATAAATTTTGATTATTCAATTCAAACAAAAATAAATATATAGTGGTTCGTGATGGCCATCCGGCGCGCCACACCTAGAGGGACAGGAGGAACCGGCACTCCTCCGGCGCTCAGCATCTAGCCGACCTGGACACAGTAGCCCGGCGGGCAGGGGTAGTTCGAGGCGCAGAGCGCCTCCGCCTCCCTGGGGGTTAGTGCTACGGTGGAAGCCATGGGAAAGAGTGATGGGGTTGCAGATATGAGTCTAGAGATGTGCAATGACAATGGAGGCCAACCCTACATATATATATATATAGTGAAGAACTGGCGGGAAGAACTGGAGGGAAGAACTGGCGGGAAGAAAAATGGCGGGAAAAAATGGCGGGAAGAAAAATGGAGGGAAGAAAAATGGAGGGAAGAAATAGAAGGAAGAAAAATGGCTCATTTAATACATATACTATTAACAGAAGAAGACTTATATCTGCCGCCTCTCTCCACTCTATCCCATGGCTTTCACCATACCTCTAACCCTAGGGAGGCGGAGATGGAGTCTTTCATGGGCTAGCAGGAAAATATTTTCCGAGGCGGAACTTCCGAAGATGCCATAGGGCATGTGCACCAAGGGCATCTTCGAGAAATTCCGCCACGGGAGATTTCCAAACCCTTTCCTCCATCCATGGGGATGAAACTCTCCATCCATGTTGGCTTGGTCGTTGCCATAGCACATCTACACTCATATCTGCCGCCTCTCTCCACTCTATCCCATGGCTTCCACCATACCTCTAACCCCAGGGAGACAGAGATGTAGTCTTTCACGGGCTAGCAGGAAAATATTTTCTGAGGCGGAACTTCCGAAGATGCCATAGGGCGTGTGCACCAAGGGCATCTTCGAGAAGTTCCGCCACGGGAGATTTCCCAACCCTTTCCTCCATCCATGGGGATGAAACTCTCCATCCATGTTGGCTTGTTGAGTTGCTTGCCATGGCATATCGATGCTCCTTTTATAGGCACGGCGCCGCTTCTACTTTGTCTTCTTCCTCCGACAGGGCGTCGTGCGCTACATCGAGCAGTGTAGTCCACCCACGCGTCCTTATCCTACCGACAGCTTTAGTCCCGGTTTGAGCCCCCACCCGGTACTAAAGGTTACCCACGCGTCCTTATCCCACCGACAGTTTTGTTAGATGACACAAAAACCACCTTTAGTCCCGGTTGCACCCACCAACCGGTACTAAAGGTTAGCCACCCCCCCTTTTGTTAACAGAAGAAATATGACATTGATTTCCATGTTGAGATACATATGTGTGCCAAAAATGGCTCAATTAATACATATAGTCAATCTTATGATCGCGTCGGCCGTAACCATGGAGTATCAACACCGTTTAACATGATGGTTGGGTCAGGCTTCACTCTGAAGGGCGGAATTTCATCAAACTTATTATAATCTTCTGACATGTCTGTCTTGTCCTCCACTCCCACGATGTTTCTTTTCCCTGAAAGAACTATGTGACGCTTTGGCTCATCGTGTGATGTATCTGTTTGCTTATTTTTTCTTTTTTTCGGTTTGGTAGACATGTCCTTCACATAGAAAACCTGAGCCACATCATTGGCTAAGACGAATGGTTCGTCTAAGTTCTTGTCTACCTTCATAAGATTGTTGAGATCCACCGTTGTCATTCCGTACTTCTTGTCTACCTCAACCGCCCCTCCTGTTAGCTTGATCCATTTGCATCGAAACAAGGGGACCTTAAAATTAGGTCCATAGTCAAGTTCCCATATCTCCTCTATGAACCCATAATACGTGGTCTTTTGCCCATTGTCTTCTGCTGCATCAAAGCGGACACCACTATTTTGGTTGGTGCTCTTTTTATCTTGGCCTATCGTGTAAAATGTATTCCCATTTATCTCGTACCCTTGGAAAGTACATACAGTCGAAGATGGTGTCCTGGCCAACAAGTACAGCTGATCCCCAACAGTGGTGTTATTCGTGAGAAGTCTTTGCAGCCAGCCGCCAAAACTCGCCATGTGTTCACTTATAATCCATTCATCAGACTGCCCCGGGTGTTTGAGGCGTATTAAATTCTTGTGTTCATTGATATACGGGGCAACCAAGATAGATCTTTGTAAAACCGTGTAGTGTGCTTGATTGAGAGAATGCCCGTCCCTACATATCATTGCTTTACATCCTAGGGTGCCTTTTCCACGCAGTCTCCCCTCATGTCGTGATTCTGGAACACCAATCGCCTTAAGGTCAATAATAAAATCAACACAGAACTCAATGACCTCCTCTGTTACATAGCCCTTGGAGATGCTTCCTTCTGGCCTAGCACGGTTATGAACATATTTCTTTAAGACTACCATGTACCTCTCAAAGGGGAACATATTGTGTAGAAATACAAGACCGAGAATGGCAATCTCTTCTACTAGGTGAACCAGGAGATGCGTCATAATATTGAAGAAGGATGGTGGGAACACCAACTCAAAGCTGACAAGACATTGGGCCACATCTGTCTGTAACCCTGGTAGGCTTTCTGGATCGATTACCTTCTGAGATATTGCATCGAGGAATGCACATAGCTTCACAATGGGTACTCAACATTTTCAGGTAGAAGCCCCCTCAATGCAATCGGAAGCAATTGTGTCATAATCACGTGGCAGTCATGAGACTTCAGGTTTTGGAATTTTTTCTCTGCCATATTTATTATTCCCTTTATATTCGACAAGAAGCCAGACGGGACCTTGATACTGCTCAGGCATTCAAAAAAGATTTCCTTCTCTGCTTTAGTAAGAGCGTAGCTGGCAGGAGTTAAGTGGCATTGTTTACCCTTCTCGTTCTCAGGATGCATAGGCTCTTCAGGGTCTTTCAGACGTTGCTGGTCCTGCCGTGCTTCCGGTGTATCTTTTGTCTTCCCATACACTCCTAGGAAGCCTAGCAGGTTCACGCAAACATTCTTCGTCACGTGCATCACGTCGATTGAAGAGCGGACCTCTAAGACTTTCCAATAGGGTAGGTCCCAAAATATAGATTGCTTCTCCTTCTCCTTTTCAGTTTCACATTCTTCCTTTGCATCAGTAATGGCCCGACCAAGATCGTCATCAGCGGGCCCATTTGCTGCCTCTTGATCTTCATTATCTACCCCCGTTGTAGTATCATCATATTCAGGATACATATTATGATAGTTGTCATCATCCTCTTCTTCTTCGTTGTCTTCCATCACAACCCCTTTTTCTCCGTGCTTGGTCCAACAATTATAGCTGGGCATGAAACCGGATCGAAGCAGGTGGGCGTGAATGGTTCTGGTATTTGAGTAGTCTTTCTTGTTCTGACAGTGAACACACGGACAGCACATAAAACCATTGTGACCACGGTTTGCATTAGCCACAACGATGAAATTTTGGAGGCCCGTAATGTACTCGGAAGTGCGGCGGTCATCGTACATCCATTGCCGGTGCATCTGCATTAATATATAGTATATATCAAAAAATAATAGGGAGATGACCATTTATATATATAGTACATCAATGACACATGAAAGGATAGTTGCCGACCTCGACCGAGAAGGAAAGAGCAACGAGAAAACTTATTTTGAGCTCTCGGGCATTTCACCGAACTCCTCTTGTGCATACGAAAAAAACACAAACTAGCACACTTCACACCCTCTTGCTAGGCTCCAAAATGAGATAGTGAAAAAATGGAAGAGTGGGGTGTGGGCTGCGGTGTCTTATATAGCCCCCCCTTTAACACCGGTTCAAGCCACGAACCGGTGTTAAAGGGGGAGGGCTGCGCGGGCCACTGGTGCAGGGGCCTATAACACCGGTTCGTTCCAAGAACCGGTGTTAAAGGGGGGGGGGCTCCTTTTTGCTGCACGGGCCACGCTGGTACAGGCCCCCCCTTTAACACCGGTTCGTAGAAGAACCGGTGTTAAAGCCTATTTCCAGGCTCAACCAAAGGCCTCATTTCCACTAGTGTTCAGAAATCACCATTTTAGAGTACCTATATGGCTGAAACAGCGTATGAATAGTTGGAGTGTTTTGTAATTTTCATTCCCACGATCTTTTTGAGTGGTCATTCACTCAATTTAGTTAAGGGGTTTATCTACAGTGATGAGAACAGGTTGATGTACTGTTTTCGCAAAACAATATTTTCATAGCTTTTGGCATTAGCTTTTCATGCTCTTCAAAGGATGATAATGTGGTATATAGTGATGTAACTACCCGTATACTTCATAGTAATCTTTTTTCCATTAACTTTCATGAGTATTCTTGTTCATATGAATTTCCAAAGGCAGCTATTCGTTCTTCTGAAATCTCAAAACAGCAGAGGTATTTTCTGGTTTTGGCCTTCAGAAGATCATATTCTGAGTTCGAATAGTTGGAGTTAATTGGGGATAAGTCTCTTATGAATGCACAGCCATATCATTTGCTTGCTTTGGAGGTTCCTAGCTCTAGTTGTGAGATATTTCGTCAAGGGACAGCAAAGGGGTTTGCTCTCCCGGGTATGCAATTAGGCGCGTTGTTGCATATGCTTTTCATAACTTGTTTGCTGCAAGGTTTAAAACTTGTATATATGTTTTTACAACAGGTTTCAGTGACAACCATGATAATGAAGACAATTTTCTGATAAGGAAGGGTTCTTCAGCAAGAGAGGAAGCTTGGAAAGGACAAAACTATGTTAACTTAGCCTCAGCTTCATTAGGATATACTCTTTTTTCTTAATGCTAGTTGGTGTAGTTTTCTACGTTTTAAATTCAAGTTTTAACCTTATAATTTTTATTTCTAACACCGTGCTTGTTTTTTCAAATGTAGGACTTATAAACAATGACACCAATCATGTTTGGAACCATGGCAACAAGTTTGAAGGAGGATTTCATTGTCGATATTGCAACCTCAACCGATTCAAGGAGCATCTTGGTTGTATAGTAGGTCAAGGTAGAGACTGCCCAAATGTTTCACGAATGTTCGTGATGCATTGAGAGATGTCCGAAGTGAGACAAGGCAAAAGAAGAGGGAGAAGGAAACTCGTAACTTCAGATTGGAACGAGAGATTATGATTGGCTATATTGCAGAGAAGAGGTGATAAATATTGAAGATGATTATGATGAACATATTAAAATGTCACTTTTGAGGTCACTTAAGGACCCGAATATCTCTCGTGCAATTGATAGGAGACGAGGGAGTGGTGGTGTTCGTGTTTCCCTTGGGAATAAGATTATTATAGCCTACTTTGACAAGGAGTTATCGAGAAACAAGGTATCAACGCAACCAAAGATTACCACCGCCATGGATCCAGAGTCAAGAGATGTACTCGGCCAAGCTTGGGCAAAGTTTTTTCAAGACAATGACATTGCTGACTTGAAAGCTGATTTTCCATACTTTTGAGTGGCAATGAAGATCACTCAACAACTTGTCCCAACCCCTATCCTAACTGACAAAAAGATTGGTGGTATTTATTTGGTCAAGAACTACAATAAAGCTGCATAGTGGTTGAATTTTTTTAAACAAGATTGCAAGAACTACGGTGTTACTGTGATGTGCGACTCGTGGACTGGACTTACTGGTATGAGCATTATAAATTTCATGGTGTACTGCAATGCTCGAATATTCTTTCTCAAATCTATTGATGCATCTGGTCAAACTCAAAATTGAGGCTAGTTTTCTTAAGTTTGAAATTATACTTCTATTTACTTACACATTATACTGTTTAGGAATTAGGAGTTAAGACATTGTATTGTTTTCTTACAATTGCATAATTTCTCTATAAAGAGATTAAAAAGGTTGGTGTTGAAGAGATAGGACACGAGAACATTGTTCAAATTGTGACCGACAATGGGTCAAATTACAAGAAAGTTTGTAAAACTCAAGTAGAGGAACCATATTACAACCATATTGTTTGGCAGCCATGCGCTCCACATGGTTAACCTCATGCTTAAAGATATAGCTAAATTTGATGTTATAGTTAAAAGTGCCAAGCGAATCTGTAGGTTTTTCCATAATCACAATAACCTACATGATAGCATGAAAAATAATGTTGGTCGTGAGCTTATAAAAACGAATGCCACTCGATTTGGAACAATGTTCATGTTCCCCAAATAATTATCATGAAACAAAAACTAGTTTACAAAATGGATGGTGTCCGACAATTGGAAGGAAAATGTGTGGAAGAACGAGGCTGATTATGCATTTTCCGAAGAGCTATTATCTATTAATATGTGGTGGATTGCCTTAGAGTGGATTCTTATCATGTTGGAGACATTGTATAGATCCCTTAGATATACTGATACTAAAAAAAGTGCACACTCTCTAGATTCAAGAAGAATATAATGTCAGCCGGATTATAAAACAAGTGCACACTCTCTGGTTGAAGAAGCTCATTTACAACTGACATTATATTCTTTTTGAATACAGAGAGTGTGCACTTATTTTGAGTATTAGCATATCTAAGGGATCTATACAGTGGATCCAACATGATAAGAACCCACTCTAAGGCAGTCCACCACATATTACTAGATAATAGCTCTTCGGCAAACACATAATCAACCTCGTTCTTCCACACACTTTCCTTCCAATTATCGGACACCATCCATTTCCTAAACTGGTCTTTTTTTCATGATAACTATTTAGGAACATGAATACCGTTCCAAATCGAGTGGCATTCGGTTTTATAAGTTCACCACCAACTTTATTTTCATGCTATCATGTAGGTTATTGTGTTTACGGAAAATCCTACAGATTTGTTTGGCACTTTTAACTACAACATCAGTATGTGGAAATTTGGCTATATCTTTAAGCATGAGGTTAGCCGTGTGGGCATCGCATGGCTGCCAAACAATATAGTTGTACTTTGATCCCCTACTAGAGTTTTACAAACTTTCTTGTAATTTGACCCATTGTCGGTCACAATTTGAACAATGTTCTCGTGGCCTATCTCTTCAACACCAACCTTTTTAATCTCTTTATAGAGAAATTACGCAATTGTAAGAAAATAATACAAATGTCTTAACTACTAAACAATAATGCGTAAGTAAACACCAACATAATTTTAAACTTAAAAAATCTAACCTGAATTTTGAGCTTGACCAAATGCATCAATAGATTTGAGAAAGAACATTCGAGCATTGCAGTACAACATGAAATTTATAATATTCATACCAGTAAGTCCAGTCCACGAGTCGCACATCACAGTAACATAGTAGTTCTTCCAATCTTGTTTAAACAACTTCAACCACTCTGTAGCTTCATCATAGTTCTTGTCCAAATAAATCCCACCAATCTCTTTGGCAGTTAGGATAAAGGTTGAGCAAGTTGTTAAGTGATCTTCATTGCCACTCGAAAGTATGGAAAATCAGTTTTCAAGTCAGCAAAACTTCGTCCAAGCTTGGCCGAGTACATCTCTCAACTCTGGATCCATGGCAAGAGTAATCTTTGGTTGCGTTGATACCTTATTTCTCGATAACTCTTTGTCGAAGTAGGCTGTAATAGTCTTCTTCCAAAGGGAAACACGGACATCACCACCACTCCCTCGCCTCCTCTCAATTGCACGAGAGATATCCAGGTCCTTAAGTGACACCCAAAGTGACGTTTTAATATGTTCATCGTCATCATCTTCAATATTTATCACCTCTTCTCTGCAATATAGCCCATCCATAATCTCTCGTTCCAATCTAAAGTTACGAGTTTCCTCCTTCCTCTTTTTTTGCCTAGTCTCACTTCAGACATCCCTTATTGCATCACGAACATTCGTAAAACATTTGGGAAATCTCTAACTTGAGCTAATATACAACCAAAATGCTCCTTGAATCGGGTTGCACCCCCTCCCCTACTCTTGAGATTGCAATATCGACAATGAAATCCTCCTTCAAACTTTTTACCATGGTTCCAAATATGATGGGCGTCATTGTTTATAAGTCCTACATTTCAAAAAACAAGCACGATGTTAGCAATAAAAGCATAATGTTAAAAACTGAATTTAAAACGCAGAAAACTACACCAACTAGCATTAAGAAAAAACTATATATCTTAATGAAACTTAGGCTAAGTTAACATAGTATTGACCTTTCCAAGCTTCCTCTCTTGCTGCAGAACTGTTTCTCATCAGAAAATTGTCTTCATTATCATGGTTGTCACTGCAACCTGCTGTAGAAACATATATACAAGTCTTAAACCTTGCAGCAAACAAGTTATGAAAAGCATACGCAACAATGCGCCTAATTGCATGCCCGGGAGAGCAACCCCCTTTGCTGTCTCTTCACGAAAGATTTCACAACTAAAGCTTGGAAGCTCCAAAGCAAGCAAATGATATGGCTATGCATTCATAAGAGACTTATCCACAAATAACTCCAACTATTCGAACTCAGAATATGAACTTATGAAGGCCAAAACCAGCAAATACCTCTGCTGTTTTCAGATTTCATAACAACGAATAGCCTCCTTTGGAAATTCATATGAACAAGAATACTCATGGAAGTTAATGGAAACAAGATTATCTATGAAGTATACGAGTAGTTGCATCACTATATAACACATTATCATCCCTCGAAGAGCATGAAAAGCTAATGCCAAAAGCTATGAAAATACTGTTTTGCGAAAACAGTACAACAACCTGTTCCCATCGCTGCAGATAAACCGCTTAACCAAATTGAGTGAATGACCACTCAAAACGATCGTGGGAACGACTACAAAACACTCCAACTATTCATACTCTGATTCTGCCATATAGGTACTCGAAAATGGTGATTTCTGTACCTGGACGTCCAGAAACAGCAAACACATGAACATGTTCCCTCTAATTCCATTAGATTTTGCTAATCCTTTGCCTTGGGAACTAGATACCACCATGTAGAACACATGAGGGGATCATGGAGGGGTGGGGGAACGACTCACCTTGCTGCCTCTTGTCACTAGAGGAAACGGTGGAGGCGCCGACGGCCGGCTGCCGTCGGCACAGTCCAATGTAGCCGTCGGCATAGGCTGTGCCGACGGTGGTCGTCGGCGTAGACCCCTTGGCGTACCACCTGGTCGGCGTAGCGAAAATCCTGTCGGCATAGCAGAACCCTCTCGGCACAATTCCTGCAGCGGGACCCACCTTGTCAGGCAACGGCTGTCTGCTAACGGCTCAATCCTGAAGCTACGCCGACGGCCGAGCCGTCGGCACAGGTCCCGCCCAGGACGTAGGCAGAGCCCGCCGCGTGTCCCCCTACGCCGACAGCCCGGCCGTCGGCACAGGCCCAGCCTAGGGAGCGACGATGCCCATCTATGCCGACGGTCAGACCGTCGGCATAGGCCCATCTGCTACGCCGAGCGCCAGGCTGTCGGCACAGCCTGTGCCATATGGCACATAATAGGCTGGGTGGCAGCAAGCTATGCCGACGGTGCCGTTAGCATAGCTCCTGGCATTTTTTTTGATTATTTTCAATTTTAGATCCATTTTAGCACCAGCAAAATAATTTCAAAATTCACAAATAAAATATTGAAGCAATCAACATGACATTGCAATATCCATCATCATGCAAACAACAACACAATCATCCACAAAACATATTCGTTATCCAAACAACATCATCACAAGTGCATACACAAGATCAAGATCTAGCTCTAGCTCTAACCATGTCCATGATCATGGTCTCGAACTCGGTGTATGTGTCGGTGTGTCAAGGAGCCCGAGGCTTCCCGTCTCGAGCTCAGGAGACGCACGTCGGGACATCGGGGAAGTAGAACCACTAGCTGAACCACCAGGCGCCATGAGACGAAGTTGTGCGCCATCGCGTGGCGGACTAGGCGAGATCGGGGCACGACCAAAGGGTGATGTCCCGGAGCGTCCCGTGCCCTACATGTTTGAGCAAAACTTAGCAACTTGCGAGGCATATGCAAGCGGTAATAAGTGGTTTGTCAAAGAACTTACCGGGGTCCCTCCGTAGTATCTGGCAGCGAAATCTTCCATCGATATGCAGCGAGGCGGCATCCCAGGATCAGGTGGCTGATCACCTTCTACTGGAACCCGCTGTCCATTGGTAAAGTAGTGATTCATCGCCTACAGGATAGTTATATGTCAGTCGTTGCAGAAACAAAGGCTCAAAGTAGAGGAAGTGGGACTTGTCATCATTTGCAAAAGTAAAGGTTAAAACTTACAGCCGTCAGTTTCCTAGAGTACGCATCGCACTCTGCTCTCAGCTCAAGCCATGCATCATACTCCCTGTTATAATTTGCCTGGATGGCCTTGTAGGCATCCTGGAAATCATGCTACAATTTCAAAAATAAAGAATCTCGTCAGCTTAGCCATTTATGATCAAATTGCGGAAAGACGGTGAAAATGAGAAACACTTACATCGACGGTGGAGGTAGTAGGCCGAGGACGAGGCGCGATAGAGGGGTGATCGGGGGTGAGGGTAGCCTTGACTTGTGTGAGGGTCATGGTAGGCTGGACCACCGCATCAAGAATGTTGAAACGGCCATGCGGCTTGCCGTGGCTCGCCATGATCAATGCAGTCTCATCGACCTCAACGTGCATGGGCTCATCCACCTCCGGATGCAAACCCTTGAGCTTCTCGTAGTAGATGTTGAGCTTCTCCTTGGCGTTGCCGTAGTACTGGGCAAGCTGGGGTTGAGGCTGCTGTAGGTCGGGCTTCTTCGTCTTCATCTTCTCCCACATGACTAGGTCGGTAATAGGGCTATCAACCTCCCCCTCCGTCTCCACCTGCATCGCCAAAGAAATGTTAATTATGTGTGTCAACTAATAACATGATAGGAAATAAATGCAGGTTGTTCCATGTATGTATATACCAAGTGCTTCTTGAAGAGACCATGGTTGCGGCTTCCCCTGCTGTGTGTTCCCATACTGCCGTGGTTTTTCTTGTTCCGCTTGCTCACGACCTCGAAGTCAGGGTCTTCCCCAATCCACCTACCAGCCAACACCTCAAAAGCGTCTTCTTTGTGTTCACACCACATTGGCATAACCTGAAACCACAACACTTATTTGAAGAACAGATAATGCAATGGGAACTTAGCATCTATGGAACTTCTCATTGATAATCTGCTTACCGTCATGAAATCAGCCACCGTCATTTTTGGCTTCTGACCCTTGGCAATCTCATCCTTCCGTATCTTAAGGCCGTGCTCAGCTTAGAAGTGATTGATCAACGTATTCTTGGTGTTGTACCATTGCTGCGTTGTCAACTTCCGACAAGCTGCAAGCAAATTCTTCTCCGCCGCCACCTGATTCTTAGGTCTCACCTGATAGAAGACCTTCAATCATGCAACCCAAAAGTCATGAGTAAGCACGATGGTGGGTAAAATAATTATGAAAGTAATGAGTTAGCACGATGGTGAGAAAAAGTATGCCTTACCTAAAAGCTGCTAATCACAGCATCAGCAGCACTCCCGAAGCCCGGGCAATCGGTGGAGGCCTCATAGTCTGCCCAAAACCAAGCTAGCTTCCTCTGGCCGTTGGGGACTGTAGTGTACAAGCCCGGCCAATACTTCCTAATCAAAGATCCAAGCAAGCTATTAGGGTGGCGGACCACCTTAGGATGTGTCCAATTGCTGCACAATAAACAAACATTAGTATATGCCAAATTGTTATGACCAAAAGCATGAGTTAGCATGATGGTGAAAAAAAGAACGATGGTGATCAAATTAGTAAAGTCACTTACTATTTGCCATAGGGCTCAATCGTAGGTCTCTCCTCCGGGCGAGGATCCTTTGTAGGGACACGCGCCTCCCCACGAGTCGGCAACTTCTTCGGCGGCGCCTCACCCTCCGGCGGTGCCTCACCCTCCGCCTCCTCATCCGACATCCCCTCCAACTCCTCGTCCGAATCTGACTGTGAAGCCACGGTGCCAGAAGTGGAGGGTAAGTCAGACAAACGAGCAACACGCCGCGGGGGAGACGAGTCTGGATCCTCTGAATCGAGTCTTGCACCTGCATTGAGAAAGAGTAAACAATTTAGCTTGAAGACATAAAAAATATAGACGTAATTCATAAACAATGGGGGAGATGAGTATGTACTCGAGGCTACACCTCCTCGTCCTCGTGCTGCACCTCCCCGTGCTGCACCTCCTCATGCTGCACCTCCTCGTGCTCGTCCTCGTCCTCCTATCAGGGGAAGTTCTCCCTGTGAGGGAGGTGGGTCCTCGGCTCTCGGGTAGCGCGGGTTGGGACGATGTACCCTTCCCCTTTGGGTAATCTTCTCTTGGTTCATCAACTTGATAAGGGAGGCCGTTGATTCCTTGCTCCCCCGAGGCAATGGTCAATCACCTGCATTGAGAAAGAGTAAACAATTAAATATAAATAAAGACATAATGAAATTTAGAAGCATGTTGAGAAATAAATACTATGCATAAAGACATAAAAGACCCTCACCTCTAATCATCACTATCATAAAGTACTTGGTTGTTCTCATTTTCACTATCAGTATCACTATCACGTGAGTAGTAAGGCTGGTCGCACGGTGGAGGCTCATCAGTGTTGAAATTCGCCTGATGAAACTTGGTGAGCATAACAACGTCCTTTAAATCCACCACCGTCTCACCACGAGTTTGTGCATCATTCTCGAGGCCCTCATGACCCACTTGTATGTCAAAACCCCCGAAGTTCTCTTCCTCTTGATAGAAAACTCCCTCGTATGTTACAGGGTCAATGTTGACGTAATCGTCGGCGTTGGGCCTGGGTAGCTTACCATGTGGCGATACCTGGAAGACGACTTCCTAACCCTGGAGTTCCTCTTTCTTGCATGGATAGGGCAAATAATAAACTTGCTTGGATTGGTGAGCCACTATATACACATCGGCTCCGCTATAGGTGGTTAAAGGCCTAACTTCAACTAACCCAATGGAAGGGGTACTTCTTTGTCCATCGATGGGGTCGAACCAGCGGCATTTGAACACAACGAGCTTGAGTTTTATGTTTGTCTCGAAAGTCAGCTCGTATACATCCTCTAATATCCCATAGTAATCAACTTCATCGGTTCCTCCGGTGAAGACCCCGGTATTTATAGTTTTTGCATTAGGCCGATTGTTCTAGTAAAACTCTGTATGGAAGCGGTACCCATTAACATCGTACTTCTGATACCTCATGACTCTACGGCTACAACCCTGTGAAACACATCGAATCTCATTCGTCATCTCAACGTTGCGATCATCTCCCTACATGTCACGAATTGCAAGGTAAGAGGGATATGTGTAATAAAAGGGACAAGTCACAGACTGCAAGGAAAGAGGGATAGGTTAGAAATTACTTTGGCCCTGAACCAAGCCATGAAATTTTTCTTTCCCGGGGCACCATCTTTTAGAAGAGTGTCCAGCTCCGCGACACTGGGATCCCTCATTTCCGACCATTGTTCATCCCTGAATTGGCTAAAAGGAGAAAACGCGTGTTAGACCGAAACCGAGTTACTAGTTGGAATAAGTAATTTGTTCATCAGTTTACCTCATGAAACTGATAAGTTCATGCTTCATGTTCATGAGAACATAGAATATTATGCCCTCCTTTTCGTTCGGCTTCAATAAGTACTCTTTTCCAGCACCGGACTTGCCACCGGGAGATTGAAAGAGTGGGATCTTGGGGTCTTCCTCCAACTCGTCGACATTGTACCGAGTGATCGGGTTATGCAGAGTGGGAACATCATCGGCATAGTACTTACTCGTGATGTCTACTATCTCCCCGATTAGAGTTGCCTCAACTATGCATGCTTCAATCTTACTTTTGTTTCCACATTTCATCCGAATATACTTAAACTCTCTCTCAATACAGAACTGCCAACAAAACTGCACTGGTCCACCCAAGAGTACCTCGTTCGCAAGGTGCACAATGAGATGTGCCATTGGAGTAAAAAAGCCTGGCGGAAAGATCGTCTCCAACTTGCATAGCAACTCTGGCACTAGTTCCTGCAGCCTCTCAATCAGCTCGGGAGATACCTGCTTAGCACAAAGAGTGCGAAAGAAATGGCTCAACTCCGCGAGCACTCGCCATACATGATCAGGGACATACCCTCGAACCATCACTGGCATCAGCCGCTCAATCCATATATGATAGTCATGACTCTTTAGCCCGATGACTTTTCCCGTTGCAAGATTGACTCCCTTACTAATATTTGAACAATAATCATTAGGGAACATCACGACGTATTTGAGCCACTTGAATGCCTCCTTCTTTTGGTCACTATCAAGGCAGAAGATGGCATGCGGCTTGAACCTATTTCTTTGATTGCGGTTAGGAGGCTGCATGTGTTGTTTCTTCCTATCACATAGCTTCTCAACATCGACCCTAGCCTTAACATTATCTTTTGACTTCCCAGGAATGTTGCAAATTGTGTGAAAGAGGGACTCTCCTATATTCTTTTCAGTGTGCATCACATCAATGTTATGGGGAAGTTCGAGGTCCTTGTAATACTCGAGCTTCGTTATGGCTGCCTCATGAGTCTAGTTGTGCGTTTTACCTTATCCCTCAAATTGTGGGCCAGGAATCTTAGTACGCTTAAGAGCAAGTAGCTCGGCTTTAACAACTGCACCATCAAACATTGGTATTGCTTTTTCTTCATTCACAACTATGTCCTTCATGAAGTTCTTTTTGTCTCGTCTGAATCGGTGCCCTCTTTTGAGGAAAGGTCGATGTTTGTCAAAGGCGACATACTTGCCACCCGCGGTTAGCCAAAAGAACTCAAGTTTGAGCATGCAAACTGGGCAAGGCCACTTACCGGATGTACACCATCCGCAAAATAGGGCGTAGCCGGGCATGTCGTGCATGGAATACTGGTACCAAACTCTCATGAGGAAGTTTGTCTTAGATGCTCGGTCATATGTCAATGTCCCGTGGTGCCAAGAGTGGTTCAAATCATCAATAAGCGGCTGCATGTAGACACTCAAATTCTTCCCCGGGTATTCAGGCCCTGGAATGACAAGTGATAGGAATATGGTATTCCTCTGCATTAGAACTCCGGGAGGGAGATTGAGCGGAATAACAAACACGGGCCAACAGGTGTAAGAGGCGGTCGACATACCATATGGATTGAATCCATCGGTTGCTATCGCAATTCTGACATTCCGAGCCTCACTTCCAAATGTCTCGTGTTTTGCATCGAAGTTCTTCCATGCCTTACCATCAGATGGATGTCCCATCATTTCATGTCCGTGCTCGTCATGGAATCTCTTCCCTATCTTGTGCCACTTCATCTACGTGGCAGACTCCTCGGTCATGTACATCCGCTGGATTCTTTTTATGAATGGGAGATAACGAAGAATCTTCACGGCGACATTTGTTTGTGTCATCTGACCATCACGTCCCTTTCTCTCATGATACCTAGAGGCCCCACACTTCCTGCAGTACTTGTCATCCTCAAACTGTTTCCAAAACAAAAGGCAGCCTGCTGGACAACAATCTATCTTTACATAATCCATGGTGAGCGCTTTCATCATTTTGCGGCATTCGTACATGCTTTTAGGTAGACAATGCCCTTCGGGCAACATGTTACCATACGTAAACAAATTACGTTCAAAGCTTGCTCGGATGGTGGCGTACTGGGACTTGTCGGCTAGTATTTGCGAGATGGCATCGAGCTGAGACACTTTCGCACCCGGATATAGAGGCCTCTTAGCCGAGGCCATCATATCATAGAAGGCCTTCGCGGTTGCCTCCGGTTCCTCCGGTTGACCTGGTTCCGCCGGTTCTGGCGGTTCCTCCTGTGGAGGTGGCGAATCTGGCATGTCGGCATCACGAAGATCCTCTAGCAAGTTTCTAATCCCATCATTCTCAATGCCATCGATCCGCTGTCACATCACCTCGGCTCCATCACATTCGTACTGAGAAAAGTCGACTGAAGGCTCGTACTCAAGCATATACCCATACTGCCATAGGTGTTTACTCATATCATCCTTTGTCTGACGACGAAGCCTCATGCAATGAGCACAAGGACACCTTGCACGAACTACCTTTGAACAACGCGCTAACTCCTTCACTAGAAAATTGGTCTTCCATACCCACTCCTCTGTTCTTTCAATCGCATTAGTACGGCCACTGTACATCCAACCATTACCAGCCATCCTCTGTTCATCAGGAGCCACAATACAAATATAACATTTCATTTTAATTAATGACATCAAACTAAATACACAAATCTTGCGTTGTTATTCCATGCATACACCTAACATGTCTAATAGGAAAAGATATGTCCTAATCCCACCCGAAGATGTGTAGATTGGATACGTTCTCCACGGTCTACCCTGAACTGGGACAAAATTTCGGCAGCACCTCCCCGCTGTTCTCCCGATACACGTCTCGACAAAAATGCCAAGAGGAATGTGCATCCGGAGAACAACGTGGGGGTGCCGCCGAAATCTTGCCTCGGTTCGGGGTAGACCGTGGAGAACATATCCAATCAACACATCCTCCGGCTGTCCAAAAAACATGGACAATCCAAAAGAGTTACAGTTTTAAATATGTGATCGAATGCATATTTATTCGTGTAACCCTTTCGAACGGGAGACGCCTAGGTTTCACGACTGACTTGGTGATCTAGACACAAAAATAAAACCTAGGTACATTACAAGATGGGCACAAGATTTATACCCTCGAAGCATGAGCGAATAGTCGAGGAAGGTCGAGTAGTAGAACGGCGACCTCTCCGATGGCAACCTCCGGGACGGCGTCAGGATCTGATTTGAAGGGTGATGATGACCTCTAGGACAACCTCTCCGACGGGGCCTAGTGTCCACCTCAAAGTCTGCAGATTGCAAACACAAATAAATTAACCTATTTAGATCACATAATTTATCTAAACTACCTTTTTTTCGATAAACGGGTCACGAAGACCGTCGACACAAGGAGGAACCCTAGAAACCTAGAAACCCTAGAAACCTCAAGATTTGGCCTAGAAACCTCAAGATCTGGCTGCTCAGATCGGAAGCACCGCAGCCCCTACCGCACAAAAAGCCCACTACCGGCAAAACACCAAGCAACCTAAAACCTACTGCTACTACCTAAAATTATCTAAACTACCTAATATACTAACTGAACTACCTAAAATTCTCATATATACTAAACTACCTTAACTACCTAATATACTAAACTACCATATATATTAAAACTATCATATATACTAACTTAACTACCTAAAACAGAGACCAAAAAAAGACTAGAGGATTTACCTTGGCGGCGCGGAGCTCATAGCAGAGGAGGTTCCCGGTGGCGGCCGCACGAGCAGGGGAGGCCCGCGAGCAGAGGAGGGCCTCGCGAGCAGAAGAGGCCCGCAGCAGAGGACGGCGGCGCCCGCGAGCAGAGCTCCGCGGGGGCAGGTGAGGCAGGGCGGTGGCGGCCGGGGGAGCTCCGCAGGGGCAGGTGAGGCAGTGGCGGTGGTGGCCGGGGGAGCTCCGCGGGGGCAGGTGAGGCAGGGGCAGCGGCGGCCGGGGGAGCTCCGCGGGGGAAGGTGAGGCAGGGGCGGCGGCGGCCGGCGGAGCTCCGCAGGGCCGGGTCGGGCTCGCAGGTCATGGCCGCGAGGCAATGGCGGCTTGGCAGCGGCGGCGACGGTTCAGCAACAGCGGCGGCGGAGCGGGAGCGGGTCAAACCTTGCCTGTGCGCGTTAGTGTGCGTGCGGAGGGTGACCAGTGTGCGTGCCAAACCGGATAAGTTGGAACCATGGCTGTGCCGAGCCGTCGGTATAGTCCAACGGATTTTTCACCGATCTGTGCCGACGGCCTGGCCGTCGACACAGACAAACATATTTTTTTCTATTTTTTCCAGTTTCATTTTTATTCTCTCATGTTTAATATATTTAATTTTATTTTTCCCTCCTTTTTCCATTTCTGAAGAAACCCTAGTCTGAGGGACCCGCAGATCTACCCCTTTAACCCGCGGGCCCTACCGCCTAGGGTTTCGCTGCGGGGTAGACCCACGGCCCCACCGACTAGGGTTTCGCTGGAAAAGGACCGCCGGAGCTCCAGAATCCCACTGGAACTTGCACGTGGACCTAGTATATGTGTCCAAGTGTGGTGGAAGGTCCATGGATGTAATGTCTAGATCCCCGGTCTGACCTTCTTCACATGCGTGCGATAACACTTAGTAGATTCCTCGACGTGTAGGGGTAACAGTCCCGCTGCGGGTATACCGGGGGGCTAGCATGTGCTATAAGGCCCCAACCTTTGTTTTCCATGTAGATATGACCTAAACAAAGCTAAACCAACAAAAAAGCGCGTTGTCTGAACCTCGTACTAAGAAAGCTACAAGGGTAGACCCGCGGGCCCCACCGACTAGGGTTTCGCTGGAAAAGGACCGCCGGAGCTCCGGAATCCCACTAGAACTTGCACGTGGACCTAGTATATGTGTCCAAATGTGGTGGAAGGTCCATGGATGTAATGTCTAGATCCCTGGTCTGACCTTCTTCACATGCGTGCGATAACACTTAGTAGATTCCTCGACGTATAGGGGTAACAGTCCCGCTGCGGGTATACCGGGGGGCTAGCATGTGCTATAAGGTCCCAACCTTTGTTTTCCATGTAGATATGACCTAAACAAAGCTAAACCAACAAAAAAGCGCGTTGTCTGAACCTCGTACTAAGAAAGCTACAGGGGTTCACCCGCGGGCGATAACACTTAGTAGATTCCTGGACGTGTAGGGGTAACAGTCCCGCTGCGGGTATACCGGGGGGCTAGCATGTGCTATAAGGTCCCAACCTTTGTTTTCCATGTAGATATGACCTAAACAAACCTAAACCAACAAAAATGCGCGTTGTCTGAACCTCGTACTAAGAAAGCTACAGGGGTAGACCCGCGAGCCCCACCGACTAGGGTTTCGCTGGAAAAGGACCGCCGGAGCTCCGAAATCCCACTGGAACTTGCACGTGGACCTAGTATATGTGTCCAAGTGTGGTAGAAGGTCCATGGATGCAATGTCTAGATCCCCGGTCTGACCTTCTACACATGCGTGCGATAACACTTAGTAGATTCCTGGACGTGTAGGGAGTCCCGCTGCGGGTATACCGGGGGGCTAGCATGTGCTATAAGGTCCAAACCTTTGTTTTCCATGTACATATGATCTAAACAAAGCTAAACCAACAAAAAAGCGCGTTGTCTGAACCTCGTACTAAGAAAGCTACAGGGGTAGACCCGCGGGCGATAACACTTAGTATATTCTTAGACGTGTAGGGGTAACAGTCCCGCTGCGGGTATACCGGGGGGCTAGCATGTGCTATAAGGTCCCAACCTTTGTTTTACATGTAGATATGACCTAAACAAAGCTAAACCAACAAAAAAACGCGTTGTCTGAACCTCGTACTAAGAAAGCTACATGGGTAGACCCGCGGGCCCCACCGACTAGGGTTTCGCTGGAAAAGGACCGCCGGAGTTCCAGAATCCCACTGGAACTTGCACGTGGACCTAGTATATGTGTCCAAGTGTGGTGGAAGGTCCATGGATGTAATGTCTAGATCCCCGGTCTGACCTTCTTCACATGCGTGCGATAACACTTAGTAGATTCCTCGACGTGTAGGGGTAAAAGTCCCGCTGCGGGTATACCGGGGGGCTAGCATGTGCTATAAGGTTCCAACCTTTGTTTTCCATGTAGATATGACCTAAACAAAGCTAAACCAACAAAAAAGCGCGTTGTCTGAACCTCGTACTAAGAAAGCTACAAGGGTAGACCCGCGGGCCCCACCGACTAGGGTTTCGCTGGAAAAGGACCGCCGGAGCTCCGGAATCCCACTAGAACTTGCACGTGGACCTAGTATATGTGTCCAAGTGTGGTGGAAGGTCCATGGATGTAATGTCTAGATCCCTGGTCTGACCTTCTTCACATGCGTGCGATAACACTTAGTAGATTCCTCGACGTATAGGGGTAACAGTCCCGCTGCGGGTATACCGGGGGGCTAGCATGTGCTATAAGGTCCCAACCTTTGTTTTCCATGTAGATATGACCTAAACAAAGCTAAACCAACAAAAAAGCGCGTTGTCTGAACCTCGTACTAAGAAAGCTACAGGGGTTCACCTGCGGGCGATAACACTTAGTAGATTCCTGGACGTGTAGGGGTAACAGTCCCGCTGCGGGTATACCGGGGGGCTAGCATGTGCTATAAGGTCCCAACCTTTGTTTTCCATGTAGATATGACCTAAACAAAGCTAAACCAACAAAAACGCGTGTTGTC
Organism: Avena sativa; assembly: GCA_916181665.1. NCBI lineage: Eukaryota > Viridiplantae > Streptophyta > Magnoliopsida > Poales > Poaceae > Avena > Avena sativa. The sequence continues at coordinate 448,481,539 of OV702296.1, read as the reverse complement.
TGAACCTCGTACTAAGAAAGCTACAGGGGTAGACCCGCGAGCCCCACCGACTAGGGTTTTGCTGGAAAAGGACCGCCGGAGCTCCGGAATCCCACTGGAACTTGCACGTGGACCTAGTATATGTGTCCAAGTGTGGTGGAAGGTCCATGGATGCAATGTCTAGATCCCCGGTCTGACCTTCTACACATGCGTGCGATAACACTTAGTGGATTCCTGGACGTGTAGGGAGTCCCGCTGTGGGTATACCGGGGGGCTAGCATGTGCTATAAGGTCCCAACCTTTGTTTTCCATGTACATATGATCTAAACAAAGCTAAACCAACGAAAAAGCGCGTTGCCTGAACCTCGTACTAAGAAAGCTACAGGGGTAGACCCGCGGGCGATAACACTTAGTAGATTCTTAGACGTGTAGGGGTAACAGTCCCGCTGCGGGTATACCGGGGGGCTAGCATGTGCTATAAGGTCCCAACCTTTGTTTTACATGTAGAAATGACCTAAACAAAGCTAAACCAACAAAAAACGCGTTGTCTGAACCTCGTACTAAGAAAGCTACATCGGTAGACCCGCGGGCCCCACCGACTAGGGTTTCGCTGGAAAAGGACCGCCGAAGCTCCGGAATCCCACTGGAACTTGCACGTGGACCTAGTATATGTGTCCAAGTGTGGTGGAAGGTCCATGGATGTAATGTCTAGATCCCCGGTCTGACCTTCTTCACATGCGTGCGATAAAACTTAGTAGATTCCTCGACGTGTAGGGGTAACAGTCCCGCTGCGGGTATACCGGGGGGCTAGCATGTGCTATAAGGTCCCAACCTTTGTTTTCCATGTAGATATGACCTAAACAAAGCTAAACCAACAAAAAAGCGCGTTGTCTGAACCTCGTACTAAGAAAGCTACATGGGTAGACCCGCGGGCCCCACCGACTAGGGTTTCGCTGGAAAAGGACCGCCGGAGCTCCGGAATCCCAGTGGAACTTGCACGTGGACCTAGTATATGTATCCAAGTGTGGTGTAAGGTCCATGGATGCAATGTCTAGATCCCCGGTCTGACCTTCTACACATGCGTGCGATAACACTTAGTAGATTCCTGGACGTGTAGAGGTAATAGTCCCGCTGCGGGTATACCGGGGGGTTAGCATGTGCTATAAGGTCCCAACCTTTGTTTTCCATGTAGATATGATCTAAACAAAGCTAAACCAACAAAAAGGCGCGTTGTCTGAACCTTGTACTAAGAAAGCTACGGGGGTAGCCCCGTGAGCGATAACACTTAGTAGATTCCTGGACGTGTAGGGGTAACAGTCCCGCTGCGGGTATACCGGGGGGCTAGCATGTGCTATAAGGTCGCAACCTTTGTTTTCCATGTAGATATGACCTAAACAAAGCTAAACCAACAAAAAAGCGCGTTGTCTGAACCTCGTACTAAGAAAGCTATAGGGGTAGACCCGCGGGCCCCACCGACTAGGGTTTCGCTGGAAAAGGACCGCCGGAGCTCCGGAATCCCACTGGAACTTGCACGTGGACCTAGTATATGTGTCCAAGTGTGGTGGAAGGTACATGGATGTAATGTCTAGATCCCCGGTCTGACCTTCTTCACATGCGTGCGATAACACTTAGTAGATTCCTGGACGTGTAGGGGTAACAGTCTCGCTGCGGCTATACCGGGGGGCTAGCATGTGCCGTAAGGTCCCAACCTTTGTTTTTCCATGTAGATATGACCTAAACAAAGCTAAACCAACAAAAAAGCGCGTTGTCTGAACCTCGTACTAAGAAAGCTACAGGGGTAGACCTACGGGCCCTCCCGACAAGGGTTTCGCTGGAAAGGACCGCCGGAGCTCTGGAATCCCAGTGGAACTTGCACGTGGACGTAGTATATGTGTCCAAGTGTGGTGGAAGGTCCATGGATGCAATGTCAAGATCCCCGGGCTGACCTTCTACACATGCGTGCGATAACACTTAGTAGATTCCTAGACGTGTAGGGGTAATAGTCCCGCTGCAGGTATACCGGGGCTAGCATGTGCTATAAGGTCCCAACCTTTGTTTTCCATGTAGATATGATCTAAACAAAGCTAAACCAACAAAATAGTGCGTTGTCTGAACCTCGTACTAAGAAAGCTACAGGGGTAGACCCGCGGGCGATAACACTTAGTAGATTCCTGGACGTGTAGGGGTAACAGTCCCGCTGCGGGTATACCGGGGGGCTAGGATGTGCTATAAGGTCCCTACCTTTGTTTTTCATGTAGATATGACCTAAACAAAGCTAAACCAACAAAAAAGCGCGTTGTCTGAACCTCGTACGAAGAAAGCTACAGGGGTAGACCCGTGGGCCCCACCGACTAGGGTTTCGCTGGAAAAGGACCGCCGGAGCTCCGGAATCCCACTGGAACTTGCACGTGGACCTAGTATATGTGTCCAAGTGTGGTGGAAGGTCCATGGATGTAATGTCTAGATCCCCGGTCTGACCTTCTTCACATGCGTGCGATAACACTTAGTAGATTCCTGGACGTGTAGGGGTAACAGTCCCGCTGCGGGTATACCGGGGGGCTAGCATGTGCTATAAGGTCCCAACCTTTATTTTCCATGTAGATATGACCTAAACAAAGCTAAACCAATAAAAAAGCGCGTTGTCTGAACCTCGTACTAAGAAAGCTACAGGGGTAGACCCGCGGGCCCCACCGACTAGGGTTTCGCTGGAAAAGGACCGCCGGAGCTCCGGAATCCAAGTGAAACTTGCACGTGGACCTAGTATATGTGTCCAGGTGTGGTGGAAGGTCCATGGATGCAATGTCTAGATCCCCGGTCTGACCTTCTTTATAGTTTGAGTTTGTTTCGAAGTGTTATCGCATGCGCGCGAACTGTCTTTCACCCCACTTGTTCAGGTATTTTAGGGCAACACACACGTTTTCGTGGGATTCCTGCAATTACGTCAATGGAGACTGCTATTGGGATGGTACAAATGACTACAGTCGGAGTAATACATAAATTAGTACCAAATATAAGGCTAAAATAGAATGAAGGAAAATAGGGAGGCTGTGCCGACGGCTAAGCCGTCGGCGTAGCGCCCCCAAGGCCAACCAACTCTGCGCAGCGCCCCTCTAAGACCTACGCCGACGGCCTGACCGTCGGCACAGACTGACTACCTAACGCCGTTCCCGCCGCCGTGTCCGAACTGGGGCTACACCGAGGGATGGGAATACGCCGAGGGCCACCGTCGGCACACCCGGGCCTGCTACGCTGACAGCTCCTCTACGCCGAGGGTTTCTTTGCCTACGCCGACGGCCGAGGCTCCGCCGACGGCCATGGTGGGCAGCTGGCCGGGGCAGGCCTCTACGCCGATGGCCCCGACAAATGGCCGTCGGCGTAGTCCTCTGGCCGTCGGCATCTCTGATTTCTCCTGTAGTGTGTGGCCACGTTTCATACGTTGCTAGCGCTGTCGACCCGGTCACCGGCTGCATGGCCATCGGGAACGTTTTCACGGTCCCCTGGACGTGGATGGGTAGGAGGACAACGAGAAGGATGATGGGGAGTGCGGCACTACTGGAGGATAAGGTTGGAGACGGTCCCCGAAATTCAGTTTTTTTTGTGCCAAAATCCAAAACCTTGCTTCGAGGCGGTCTACACGTCGAATGCCACATTCGATGACCCGCTCATGCGAGGGTGGAGGACCCAGTAGGGCAAGGTAGGTGGCCGCCCTACCTTGATTTCTGCAAAAGGATCAAGTGTATGTACGCATCAGTCGGTCTATGCGTCAGTTCCTGGTCAGTTCTTGAGTAAGTTTGTTCGTTCGTTTGTTCCAGAGCGTTTGGAGAAGAAACAGGAAGAGATGGGCTGGCTACTTGTGTCTCTTTGGGCCGACTTGGATGAGCACTGGCTTGGTGCGACGACGGTTTCTGCGGCTCGACTGGCCTGGCTCTTTATTTCAGTTTCATTCGTTCGACAGATGAAGCAAATAAAACGAGGTATATATATTTTTAGTCCTACATCTTGCACCACGGGTGCGTTTTAGTCCCACTTCTTGCAAAGTAAGCAACATTAGTCTCACAACTTGCACCTCGAGAATATTTTAGTCCAATTTGATCGAATTTCAGCAAGTTTGACTAACTTCATCCATCTTTATTGTCGCATTTTTTCAAAATAACCCCTGTATATTTTTCTTTGGCATGGACTGACAAAGGACCACCTGTCAGCAGCCGTACAATAAATAAAATAGTTAAACTAGCAAGAAGAGAGATTCGACCTCAGTACCTTACTATAAGAACAAAACAATAGAAACCAATAGAGCAACACCCGTTATTTGTTACTTATGGCACATAATTCTATTATACAACGGAAGCACACACGCATGCAAAAAGAGGACCCCGCCTTGCCAGCGGTCGTGCAAGTAAGAAAACAAATAATCTCTATGATGGAGGGAAACAAACTCCGACCTGCACTGCTAACGAGATGCAAGCTTGCCACTACAGCACGCATAGAAAAGACAAAATAATCTGTATCTTAGGCTACATAGAAAAGACAAAATTAGAGATCAGGGTTTCTAACTATGCACCTTTAAATCATATTAGAACTTTTTCAGCCCCAATACAAATCAATCTGGGTTAAAATTTTGCACACACAAAAGGCCTACATCATTGCACACATGTACATATTTTTGGAAGTCTTTTTAATACTCCCTCCAACCCATATTAATTGACTCAAATTTGTCTAGATTCGGATGTATCTAGACATGTTTTAATACTAGATACATCCGAATCTAGATAAATCCAAGTCAACTAATATGGGTCGGAGGGAGTACTTTAAATTGCACTTTTAAATGTTCAAAATAAAGGCCTCCATGTAGCCCGATTTTTAAACTCATTTTACTGTAGATACATGTCATGACTGTATTATAGAAATATCTAAAGTTTAGAGCATCTCCACTCGGGGGGCTAAAGCCTCCCTAAAGGGTTATTAGGGTGCCGACGGTCGAATTCACGACCAGCCCACCCCCCCCCCCCCCCCAAATTTATTTGGCGCCGGCGCGGCCAGTTTTGTTATCTGGCGCCCCCAGGCCGAACCCAACCCACGGGGGGCTAGCGGGGGCATCGGATGGCGCGTTTCTGGTGAGAAAGAGGGGGAGAAGAAGACACATGAAGTGGCTGGCAGTCGGGAGGACACCCCCTGTCAGCGTCAACGGCCAATGAGTTACCTAGTGTCGCCAGACATGCGTTGCCCGAAGCGTTGGTGGCTTAGCGTCGGAGTGCTGCCCATCCCGCCTGTCTCCGTTGGTCAGACGTGCGCGGTGGAGATCTACTGGCACTATTGGGGTGCCTTCGCGGCGGAGGAGCAGAACAATCCCGCCTAGGATCCGGACGATGCCGAAGCGTGGGACACGTTCTTCGCGGACCGGTGGTAGGTATGCCTCGAAACCTACGACAGCGATGGCCCCCCACCAGACGATTGCAACAACGAAGGGCGGCGGTGGTGGAGCGCCCTAGGTAGGACGCTCGCCTGGGTCCTGGCCTATATCGCCCACGGTAACAACCCGTCGCTGACAATGCCTCCACCATAGGGGCCGGCTGTGGGAGCCACATTGACAGGCCACCCGCTCCTCCACGACGTCTTCCTGGTCGAGGTCTTCATCGCCACGCTACTTTCCCTACCCCACGATGTCGTCGCGCTCCTCGTCTCGGTGAAGGACGAGTACGAGGAGAGCCCGTCGCCGCAGTCGCGCAGGCGCTCGGGCGGCGTCGTCATCAGGGACCGCCGTGCGCCTTTGCCTCCCCATGGCCGTCTGCGCCTCGCCAGGCCCCGGAGTACACGGCGATGGTCCTCCAGCTGAAGATCTAGGAGGACCTGGAGGAGTTTCCGGGGCAGCGCGTGTCCTTCAAGACTGTGCAGCCAGCTACGGACGCGTTCGCCGAGGGTTGGTCGTTGCGGATTATCGGTGTGAGTAGGCCGAGCGCGCCACCACCTCGGCCTGTTCATCGACCTGGAGAGCGAAGATGACGGGGCTGGCTACTCGGACTGGAGCGGCGGTGGCCATCCAGGCCAGAGTTGTAGCACCATGCCGCCGCCAAAGCAGGATCCCAGCGACGACGATGACGACTACGCCGCGACGTGTACCGTGGCCCTGGCCTGGGCGAGCGTGGTTGTGGCCGCCACTAGTTTAGTTTTTTCCTTTTAAATTGTGTACAAACATGTTTGAACTGCTTCTTATTTGTTGTATTTGCACGAATTTTAAATGTTTGAATTTTTTATATGAGGGGCACGGTTGGCAGCCAGCGCACCCAAATTTCGGGCAAAAAAAAGCCATGCCGGATACTGTATGGAAGGGGAGACGAGTGGAGATGCTCTTATTCTCCTTTCTTTTGCGAATAAACTTAAATTTATTATAGACGGTACCGCTAACGAACTAAGCTATATGATAAATGTTACGTCCAAAGTAAGTAACACCGCATGTCGATGTATTGGTTCAGTGTGGTTATGTTCTACTACGAGTACTGAGTTCGAGTCTCTTTTCTCCCAGAGTTTTAAATCTTTTATTTCTACGTCTAGTGGTTATCCCTCAGTCCATCTAAGGACATAAATGCCAAAAGAAAAATATACAAGGGTCACTTTGAAAAAATGCGAAGATAAATGTGGACGAATTTAGTCAAACTTGCTGAAATTTAATCAAATTTGATAAAATGTTCTCAAGATGCAAGTTGTGAGACTAGTGTTGCTCACTTTGCAAGAAGTAGGACTAAAACGCACCTGCGGCGCAAGATGTGGGACTAAGAGTGTATATACCTTAAATAAAACCCACCGGGACCATCTCTTTCCGTTCGCAGTTGTGGGTGGTAGTACGGTTCAAAGAGCATAAGATATTCCTTACAAGAAATTGCTTGTTAGTGTATACTCACATTTGTGCGTCCTAGATAACCTTTGAATTAAACCCTGTCAAGCTCATTCCAATCAACCTTTTCATTCGTGTCCAACCCTAGGCCAAGCGAACGACCAAAGAAAATGAGTTGAAGTCAAACAAGGATGTTTACCCGCCTGACAAAAAAACAAGGATGTTGGTACTATCCAACGATTTTTTTGCTCAGTTTTATGGCTGCAATGTGTGGAACACAATGACAACCAGACCAATGGCTAAAAGAAGGGCTTCCGGCGACGCCGTCAACAACTGAGAATTTGCAATTGCGGTGGCTAGCTGCAGTGACCGAGGAGCATATTAAACTAATGTGTTTAAACTAATTTCTTTCTTGCTACAAAATGTTTTATTGGTTTTTTTCGTCCTCGGCCACTGCATGCGAGCACACGGGTAAGTCAATCACCTTTGTTCGTATACCCCCAACAACACCCATCTATCTCATCAGCATCCACAATCTGCTATTTCCTCCCTGCCTCCCAATCCCACCCAATGGTTCTAATCGATCACAGGGTGAAGCAGATCAAATCGGCCTTCTACACGCTTCCCAAGTAAACATCTCCTTCCGTCTTCCCTAGGTATGGTAAGGTCGTTTGGTCAGTACGGTATGTGCCATAGCCAATACTAAAGATCTTCATGCATCGATGATCGTCAGGTGTTCGGTGACACGATCCACGAGAACTCCACTGGGCCCGGGAAATCGGCTTCCTCACTCCCACCCTTCCATATCATCATCCTCACCATCGAATGCTCCAAATGGCATAGTGGAAATATCAACCACATTTTCACTAAAAAATTGGCGAATGAGGTCAGAATGTCAAGCAAATGTTAAGGTAAGGTTTCTATAAAGAGAACATGAACGATACTTACTCAAGGGGTTCACAGCAAAAAAAAATTCATGACTAGCACACCATTTGTCCGAATTTATCTAGAAGTAATGTTGTAACCGAGAAGCTTTTCATGACATACCCTTGTAGAACGAAAACCCTTAACGTTCATGCGAAACATGGATGATGTAGTCGTACTCCTAGCCGACTTCAAGGTCGTGTTGCTCCCCGCACGTCATCCCAGATCCTTGCACGACAGTCCATGTGCCACAACTGGCAGCACCCCATGGTTTCACACACATACATTGCTCCATGATGACTCCTCGTCTAGCCAATCCAACTGGGATTGTGGAAGTAGATCTTCTAGAACGGGACCCAGCAACACGATAGAGTGTTGAAGATACATTGTCTCCCACGCGTATAGTTCTTCTTAGAACCACACAAGTGCAAGAGCCAATAAGAGAGATATTTCCCAAGAAAATTGTCTGAGAGAAATATTGTGTGTTGTTTCTCTCTCATAGGCCCCTTCTTATATAGGGGAAGGGAGGGAACCCCCAACTAGTGAAGTCCCGGTATGGGACTAAACAAAGGGAGGAGGGGAGGAGGCGCACCATGGGAGGGAGGCTGGCCGGGTGGGCCCCACCCCCACCCTGCCGTGGCCCAAGCCGGTCGGGCGGGTGGCCTAGGACCGTGGCCCTCCCCCATGGGCCCTTCCCTCTAGGAAGTGGCCCACTAGGGGAAGTTTTGCCCAAAATTATTTCTAAATAAGATTTTTATTTATTAATTTATACAATTAATATGAAAAACACATTTAACATTTTATCATGATCAACTTCGGACTTTACCCGGAACCCGTCAGATTTTCTCTCTTCTTTCTTCCGGTGATCAATCCGAAACGATCTCCAAGCGTCGTAGAACCCTTAAGTTTGTTACTCTACGGTTCGGGAATACCATAGACATGATCGAGACACTTCTCGTATCAATGATTATCAGCGGGATCTGGATACCGATAATGATCGATGTGCATTCCACAATTTCAATGTCGTTTGAACCATCAACGTTAACCCCATTTCCCTTTGTTACTTTGATACCTAACTTGTCCGAGATATGATCATTGGTATCACTATAATACTTTGTTCAATATCGTTACAAACAAGTGCTTTTTAACTCGTTTTCATGATATTTCATCCTCGTGACGTAGTCACACGCCGTGTAGCTTTATGGATGTCATCTCACTGTGTGTGTCCAATGTATCTTCCCATAACGTGTGACAACATATCTCGATATTGATGTATACGCCTCAACCTATCCCTTTGGAATACCTGACATACACATTTATGATCACCCTGTTACGATGTGACGGTTGATGCAATCAAAGCAGTCGTGAGTGATAGTGATTAAATCTAATCTCACGATCTAAGGAGTAGGATACTTCGTTTCTAATTATTGCAACGATGAATTATGTGACTTGATCATGTTCAATATTTATGTTGGGTATAATATCCATCACATCATTTATCTAATAAAGTGATCTTATTGTCAATTGCATAAATACCCATGATCAGGAAAGCTTGATCATCAGTTGACCAATGAACTAGTTTAACAGAGGCTACTAGAGACTTGGTTTTTTTACATACCACACGTGTACTATTGTTTCCGATTGATATAATTATAGAATGGTATAAAACTATTATGAACTAATAAAATATCACTACAACATGGAGCTCGTGCCTTGGCGCTTACAGACATCGAGGCACAGCCCTATTCGCCGCGCTCGCGCTCGTGCCGCAAAACAAAGCCGCTAGGGATAACTGCATCGGAGAAAGTGAATCCGCAGTGGATTTTTTTTGGCTTAGAACAACGTTAGCCCCAAGCTAGTGCTTTCGCGGTGTGACAGAGGATATACATTGAATCCGGCGTTATAGAAAGTACCCCAATAAAGAAAACAATTCGCCATGCTTGCATACTTAGGCGGCAAAAAAATATAATTTTATTTATGTTAATTAGGATCAACAATACACATATTAGCCCCTCCATTCCATTGAAATTTCCATTACAATATAATTTTATTTACATTACATATTTTGAGCCCTCTATTGAATAAACCCTATACTTATTCTTGAGGGTCTCTCTAAGTTTTCTCCATCTCACTACAGTCTCGCGGCCACCGGATGGTTCTTCGACAGCTGTAGCGACGCGGCCACCGTCCTCCGTGGACGGTTCTTTGACATCCGTAGCGACGCGTCCACTGTCCTCCACGGTCGGTCCTTTGACGTCCGCAGCGACGCGTCCACCGTCATCCATGCACGGTTCTTCGACGGCCGCAGTGGCACAACTGCCATCCTCCGCGCACGGTTCTTTGACGGCCACATCGGCGCAGCTGCCATCCTCCAGGATGCATACATCACCTTGGATCTAGAGAGAGAGAGAGCACATCAATCACAAGAACAAGATGAAGGACGGTTGATCTGTAGATGAGATGAACAAAATGAAGAAGATTCTGTAGAATCGGGAAAGAAGGGGCCGGTGGGGTTAATATGTAGTAAGCGCTACCCGATCTACATTTCTTGAGATTTCGAGGCATGGCGATGTTCAGATCTAGGTATGCCAAACATGGAGTACGCCGCTGTACGGAGAGGGGAGTGGGGATTAAAGGTTTCTTGTATTATATGGAAATGGGGCGGGTAGTTGGTGAGATCTAGGGTTTGGTTTATGGGATGTAGAACAGGTGCGGCCATTCACGTGGGCCAAAATTGCATAGAGCGCCCATATGTCGATCTCTAGCATAAAAAAGAGACCCATTTGCACTAGCTTCGAGGGCATATTCTTATTGAAGAAAGGGAGCCACGGAGTGGAAATGGCCGGAATGAGACTCCAACCCGAGTTTCCGGGCTAGCGAGCAAACTCATGTTGCTAACCACTAGCCCTCTAGCTAGTCTCTTCGATCTCCAGCATAAAGGATGCTCGGGTGGGCTGTTGTGGGTCACATCTGACAGCTACACAAGCCTAACCAATCAACGGGATGTGCTTGACCATTTCCCAGTGTACAACCACAACTAGTGACGCTTGCAATGGACGACATAACAAGAGAATGCCACCATTGCCCAAGTGCGACATGAAAAATCGCCGCTCTTGCGTGCCACCAACGATGGCACCAAAATCAGTCGGTACCTTGTGTACTACGACGTCTAAGTGGCGGTCGCAACAAATTGGTATCGTGAAAGCCCATCCGCCGCGTAACCAAATTTTGCCGATTCTTTTTGCTTGTGCCGTCCCAAAAATCCACCAGGTATGGGGGTATTTTTGTAGTGTATAATAATAAACATCCTTTATTATTTGCTTCTAGGGTATATTTTTAACAGTCTTCCACTTGCACTAGTGTACAAATAATCTAGTTGCATTTGTTACTAATCATAACATCATATCATATACGTATGTGCTATTGATCATGCTTGTTGGTGGAAAAATGTTTCGTCAACTATCTGTATATTCTTTGCAAATCGTTGATGCCTATTTTGACATTATTCTATATTATCACATAATATCTTTGAAGTGCATGTTTGGTGGCAGAGTGAGACTTTGTTTTTATGTGTCTACAATAATGACATTTGTTCAGTCAAGTGGACTTTCACTATCGTCATGTATATTGAAAACACACTCAGTTAAAAGTAGAACTTTCTTAAGCCAAATACCATACTTGCTATTTATGAAGTAATCGCATACTTCTATATCAATGTAGATCCTTAGTTACCTTTATACACTGGAGGATTGACTCAAACTTGTTTAGTGATTTATTTAGAAATCACTTTAGAACATGTTCTTCTAACCAAGAAAATGGGTCACATTACATCAAGTATACAATATGGTTGTATGGAAGAACCTATGATCTAAGAATAGGAAATGTACACATCTCTTTTCTTTCCCTTTTAACCATAGTGGTTTATACCGTGATTTAACTCAATGCTTCATCTAGTTTGATAAGTAAGAACCTCTTTCTTTGCTTGTTCTATTCTGAACTCCTTCAGAATCTAAACTAAAATATTATGAACTTCTCTCAGAATCTAATTCTTGAAACATTTCGACTATAATTTTTTATTAAACATATTGATCTATCTCAATAGATTTTAATGTTCAATATTTCAACTTTATCAAATATTTACTTACTTAGATATTACTAATATACCAATCTCATCTTTCGTAATATGTCATTTACATATTTAAGAATGTTGTCACGCTCCCACTCAAATATGTTATCCACATAAGTGATTAGGATAATTACTCAACTCCCACTGAAATATGTCATCCACACATTTGATCAGGGAATTCACATAGCTCCCACTCAGTTTCTTGTAAACTCAGGTCTTCTCTATGATCTTGGCAACTTAAAAATTGTTTGATCATCTATCAAATCAATAATTTTTAGCTACGAGACACTAGCATCCATATGATTGACAAAGTCCTGCTTGTTGTACTAATTATAACACTTTTCAATATTTCCATTGAAGAACACGCAATTTTGACGACCTTCTATAAATTATCAAAATTGTAGTAATTGCTGGTGTGAATCCAATAGACATTAAGATTTTCTACACATAGTAGTCAACATTTGAATTTTTCAAAACATACTTTATGATAAATCAAGCTTTATTTCTTTTATTTAGTTTCATTTCTTCCTTGAAACTATTGCAGTTATCAGGAAAGATAATGTAACATCTTTATTTAATAAGATCAAGTGACCTTTTACTTTCTAATCTTAAATGTAACTTACTTTAGTATTTCATGACTCTTAGTCATTTTCATACTTATGTCCATCATCACTTCTTTGTAGTTCGCAGGTATGTCTTATTCAATTAACATGATAAGTGAATGAACAATGTAATTCCCCTAATAGGCGGAATGCTTTGTTGAATCGTACTTCTTCTAGTAAAAGTACTCGATTGAAACGTTATGATCATGATCATTTGTTTCTTCTCTACTTGTAGAGTCTTGTTCCAGAACACATTGCGTTGCGCTACTTGGTGTTTGGAGGTAAGGTCAAATACATTGTTTGAGCTTTTACTTTCTTCCATCAACACTTTCGTTGAGAAACTCTTTATTGAGAAAACAAAATATACATATATACTTGGGGTAACTGGGTTTACCCATTTTAGTTGTGGAAAATATGTTCATAGTTCCCTAAGAATATACTACAAAGGTTTACTTTTGTTATAATTTCAAATTATCACATAAATCAAAATCTCTAGAAACTCGAACATACCATATGGTGTTGTTTCCACGAATCTTAGATGATTCCCTATGTTTTAAATGAGTGTTGCACAATCTACTACTAAGGCTGAGTATATAGCTATTGTTGAAGCATGTAAAGAGTTTGTTTGGTTGAAAGGTTTATTTGTTAAGCTTTATGAAGATGATTTGCATTACCGCATTACCTTGTTTAGTGATAGTCAAACTGACATATACCTATTGAAGGTCAAATATTTCATGAGAGAATGAAGCATACTGATGTCAAGTACTCCCTCCATCCAGAAATAACTAACTTAGATTTGTCTATATTAGAATGTATGTATGCACTAAAATGTGTCTAGATACATTTGTATCCAGACAAACTCAAGTCAGTTATTTAATATGATGACAAAACTTGTTCCTGTTGCTAAGTTTGAGCTACGTTCAAGCTTAGTTGGTATAACTGTTTAGCCCCTAGTGGCTATTGGCTCTAAAAATGTTTTCTTTATTATTTAAGGAGATGATTGATGTTGATGTTACAAGAACAAATTTGTGTGAAGGTGGAGTTTTTATTATTCAATCCAAATTCCATAAGAAGGCTAACGGTGGAGAGAAGCAAGGCCCAGCACCGGGATGCTTAGGCCGATTGGACATATGTTTTCACCATTATATATATCTCTTGTAAACCGCCGAGTGGAAAAAGTCGCATCTGATAATCCCGACATTGTAAACACTTCCTATATTGTGAAGTTTTGCTTGATGGCGCTCATGGTGTTTTCTCTCTTAGTTAGAGTTGTTTTCCATGTTAAAATGTTGTGTCCCCCTGCGTGTGGTTTGTTTGTTCTTTATTGTATTGCTTGTCACATTAATAACAAACAAAGCGGTAGCTGCCAAAACCTATGTGGGCTTATCTAGCTCATTAGAAAGGTGTATCGCCGTCAAATGGTAAAGTAAGTGAGGCCAAGATGTTCACTGCTTGTCTCTCATGTTTAGTGGAGATTTCGATGTAACATTAGATGTACAAATACACATCCTGTTCTTTCGTCGATAGCTTGGTTATTTTGATACATGCATGCCCCCAGCTGCTAGGTAGCAGGAAGAACCGTGTCATTGCATGGACTCCAGCCGCAAGCAAAGAACCAAACGACAAACGTATGTATTCGAGTAGTTCTTCCTTCGTCTTTCTTTGAGAAAATTCCAAAAAACCACCACATTTCGGTGTAAAATACGTAAAACCACCGGTATTGCGTGAAATTGTAAAAATCCACCGGTTTTGAGGAGATTTGTTTCAATGTGCACTGATTCTCGTTTTTACCTGGCTTAACACGATTTCTGACATCAGGCCCCATTGTCAGGCTGACTTGGCACGCTGAATCGGTCAAACCGTCAAAGGAAGAGACATAACTTAAAGTAGGGTCTTTTTTTTGTAAATTTTCCTATTTTTCTTTTCTTCTTTTTCTCCTGTTCATCTTCACCGATGGCGACTCCTCCCGTCCCCGGCCGTCGGCGCCATCCCCGGCCAACCTCCGGCCGGATCTCCGCCCCCCTATCCGAATGGTAGTCTACGGAAGCCAGCACTGGAAGCAGCAGCGCCGTCGCGTCCGCTGCTCGTCTCGAGCTCCGGTGAAGCAGGGGAAGTCCGGGGAGGCTGCCGACGGTGCGCACATCAGGGAAGGCCGGCAGCGGCCCGCGCAGCAGGTGAGGCCGACGACGGCGGCCCGCACAACAGGTAAGGCGGGCGGCGGCGCGCCCTCCATGTCGATCCGGAGCTCGCCCGCGCCCTCCCCTAGACGTAGCTCCTGGGCCCCGAGCGGGCCGGTGGCCGGATTGGTGGAGGGCGGCACACAGGCGGGCGGAGTGGGGAGGGGCGGTGCACCAGCGGCCGGAGTAGGGAGGGGCGGCACCGGACTGGGGAGGGCGGCGTGTAGGGAGTAGGTGGCGGTGGGATTTTAGGGATAAAATCAAAAGAAAGAAGAAAAAAATAATTACTGGCTAGTGGGTTTCACAAAAAGTTTACAAATAAACCCAAAGTAGATATGTCCGAGCTCCGCCTTGCCACGTCAGCACTGACTGTGGACCCCATCGGTCAGTTAACCGGCCTCGATTTCACAATTAGTGCACATTGGAACGAATCTCGTCAAAATCAGTGGTTTTTTGCAATTTCGCGCAATACCGGTGGTTTTACGTATTTCCTACTGAAATGTGGTGGTTTTTTGAAATTTTCTCTCTTTCTTTAACATGCATGACACCATCTGGCATTGTGCAACTTGGATGATCATAATTGTTAATCTTGCCGACACGCATTATTAGCTCCAAAGGAGTACTGATCTCATGCATGTGCTTGCTTTGGATAGACGAAAGCTGAAGGCAATGATATCCTCGACGTGTATGATAGTCCCTTAATTTTGAGTAAATTTCCTTTTCCTTTCCCAAAGTGGTTAGTTGCACATGTGGAAGCACAAATTACTAAAACTGTTCTTACATGCTGCTCTCTACGTCCTTACTCGCCGAACAGCCAAGATCGTGGTGGTACTAGCACCTGCTTAGAGGACAGTTCATTCAGTGCTCGCTTCTCCATGCATGCCTTTAGGCAAGGGAAAACAAAGCTCGACATGTATGTATGTCGAAAATATTTCTCTCCAGAATGTCCTTGCTCTTGGGGCCATTGAGGAATTGCAGCAGCGGCAGACTGCCCTTGGTCTTCATCCAGATTCTGAATGCAATGATAAGTGGTTGGCCTTTGGAAAGGACGCTTCATTCAAAGTTTATGCTGCTTATAGTCAGGCCATGGGCAACAACATTGTTTGTCCAACACTTAAATAGATTTGGAAAACTTGTTGTCAGTCTAAACACAAAGTTTTCCTCTAGCTTCTTGGGCAAAACAGATTAAACACAAGGCAACTTGTTCGGAGGAAGAATTTCTTTATGCCTGACTATACATGTGCTTTGTGTGATTCGACAAGGATGGAGTCAAGAAACCATCTATTCTTTGAGTGCCCATTTGCTCCGATGTGCTGGCACTATATTTCCCCATCTTGGTTGTCCCCAACTTCCACTCTTCAACAGATTCCAGTGGTGGATTATATTTCTAGTCTCAAAACAAGCAATCAATCAGCGTTTTTCTCTAGAGATCATCATGTTATTATGCTTGATTATATGGAAGAGCAGGAATGATCATGACTTCAATGACATTCAACCTAATTTATAAAGATGTAGAGCTCAGTTTAAGGTAGCTATTTTACTGTATAAAGCATCTCGAAAGGCCTATGCTGGCATGGCAGACTAGATTCAAGCTTTTGTACACTTTTCGTGTTGTCTCCTGGTTATTCTCCTTTGTTCTGTTTAGGAGCTTTTCTCTAGCCCCTTAATGTACATCACTCTTTTAACCAAAAAAATATAAAAATACAACGGAGGGAAACCTACTATTCAGCCTAAAAAAAAACGAACCACACAAAGTGGTTGGTTGTGCTTGTTAATTACAGATTCCTTTCCCTGAACTTCTCTAAAAAAAATAAAAAAAATCTTCCTTATCTCTAAAAAAAAAATAAAAAAAATCTTCCTTAAATAAATGAACCACACAAGGGAGTGCATGCAAGCTGAACGTAATGATTCCCTGAACTTCTCTAACAGTCCTTAATTAGGAATAAATTTCATCTTCCTTTCCCAAAGTGGTTGGTTGTGCTTGTTAATTACAGATTTCCAAATCCTTTTCCTTTCTCCTTTCCTTTTCCTTTTCCTTTTCTCTCTATATAAACGACAATGTAAAGGTCGACATCACAACACAAATGGATAATCTAATAAACCATTCCCATGCTTGCACTAGCGGTGTTAACCTTCAAGCTATGTGGATCTTTCTGGTTTGCGACAGTCAACTTTTGATTAAACTCCTTCATAGTCAGACCTAAAACATGTTACTTAGAAGGGAACATGGGGAAGCCTTAAAATGAGATCAATCACATACACTTAACCTATACGGAAGTACAAAATTTAGTCCATCGGTAATAGTCGTAGTATTGTCATCTACAAAGGCCAGTCACGTCTAAGCCGCTAAAATCATTAATTCGGTAAAATCCACATTTCAGAAAATGTGATCCATATAATTGTTTTTAGAGCTTTGCTGGATTTGATCCACACATCAGCAATATTAAAGCGTGCAATATTACATATATCTGTTTTCCCTTTGTTCCACACTAACAACATCAAAGATAAGGAAACACACAAAATCTTTATAAGAAAGTATGTGCTAGCTTGTAAATTTCAAGAGAATAATGTTATCCCCAAGTTTCAGCTATGTTATTCGATCCGATACTTGTAGTGAAGTGAGTGCCGGACACTGTTATCCCCAAGTTTCAGCTATGTAACTTTGTGGGCGCTGAGCTTCTATAAATAGTGCAGAGGGGGGTTCAGTCTGAGAATTGCAGTCACACCACCAAACATAGATACACTTCAAAGTAGCATCCTTGGTGATCGAGGAAAATGATGGATAACATGGTAAGTATGTACTATCAATTTCTGTGCATCTCCTTGTGTTTACTGACGTACATACTACTCCCCGTTCATTCTTAGCTACCGGAAAGTGCTGGTAGCGACATGGTGAAGTTGGAAACGATGGCCACTGAAAGCCGCACCGGTACCGATTTCCCTGTAAGTATATACAATGAAAATCACTCATTCAGATTATAAGCTCTAGCATTTCCATTTGTTGTGCATCTCACGTACTGATCCTGGTTCATTAATTTCTCATAGCTCCAGGCAAGTGCTGCTGATGCTGACATGGTGAAGCTCGAAACGATGGCCATCAGCAAGCAAATACACGAGATCAGCACGGATTTCGCTGTACTGGTACGAGTGACGGCGTCCGTGGAGTGCACGCAGCGTCACAGCTTGGACCTCGTGGCCGTGCTCGACACCAGCGGAAGCATGGGAAACGACGGTAAGCTGGAGAGAATGCAAGAGGCCATGGTGTTCGTCATCGACAACCTCAGTGATGACGACCGGCTGTCCATGGTGCCGTTCCGCGGGACACGCAACGACCACGCACGCTGCCCCCCTACCGTAATGTCAGCGGAGAATCGGGAGAAACTGAAAACCAAGGTCAAAGAACTGCAGTCTGCAGATAAGGCAGGCGACGATCCAGGAGCTGCGAACGAGGCAGCAAAGGTATATCCTACTCTCTCTCTCTCTTTTTTTTTAGGGAAATAGCAAAATTGACTTAGAAATAATATATATGTACGTACGAAGTAGTATTTCCCCAATCAATACGGATAGCTAGTTGTTAATTAATACCTTTACAGCAATTGTTGGCTTGCATGTATATCGCATTTGGACGGATCAGATGAGTTTTAGCGATAAATTAGACGTATGTATCGCCTAGAAAACGATAATAGGAAGTTGTATACTATTAATATTTCATACTCGGCCCCCCGTCCACTAGCTAGCTAGGTAAGTATCAAACGATCACCCTTTAAACATCATTTTACCATGCACGTACGAAGCTGTCGGACCATGCGCGCGCATCTCGGTATGATCCACTTTTGCTCCACTTTTCTTTTTACTGTGTGCCAAATGACGGGCACAAAGTTCCTGATCTTATAATTGGACCGGTGCCAGATAAAACTTCAGTGGGGGCACAATAATTTGCAACCGAGGGTAAGCCCGGCCGACATCTAGATGTGTCCGGCTCAATCCAAAGCCAGGATAAATTCGGGCCGGAATGGGTCAATCCGTTTGGATCGCCGCTCTAGGATGGACACTTTGTTAGTCCAGACAACAATAGACGTGTCCGGACCAAACGACTCCTCAATGGAGATGCTATAAAGCTACAGTAAGTTAAGTTCATCCATACGTAAAAAATGCCCATATTATTTTATGGGTTGTGTCCCGGGTCCCTAAGCCGCCACGTGTCCTTCAAAATATCCTTAATCCTGCTTTGGCTACAAAATCACATATTTAAAATCCTGCTTTTGTAGCAAAAGACGGTTCATTCACGAGACGAAAATAAAAAGACAAATCTCGTCGAAGTTTGGGCGGAGACTATGTAGCAAAAATTTTATGCTAGTGTAGCAAATCCGATTTCGCCGATGACATCGCCGGAGACTTTTGTCAGAAGACCTCGCCGGAGACCGGATAGCAAAAATTTTATGCTATTGTAGCAAAACCACAAAATCGTATGTCGCAAATAAAATGTCCTATTGAAGCAATTCCGACCTTATCGGAGACCTCGCCGGAGATCTTGTAGCAAACCATATACTATTGTAGCAAAACAAGAAAGTCTTTGTAGCAAAAAATTATAGAAAAAATCGACGCTACGCATAGCATCGTGAAGGTCTCGTAGCGCCACCGCCGACCGAATGTAGCAAAACGAACGCTCGCTTGTAGCACCGCCCTCGACCGCATGTAGCAAAAACCCGACACCATGGCTGCAGGAGAGGAAGTCGGAGGCAGAACAATGGAAGCGACATTGGCAAAGGTCTTCCCGACGGGACACTCGACTCCGGCGATACGTGCTGGAACTCGTAACTCCGGCAAGGATGGCCAGTCGTGTCCCTCGACTCCGGCAAGGTGCAGGGAGGCATCGAATCCAGCGAGGTGGGTGACGCCAGGACGGCGACGGCGAGCAGCAGGGCGCGGCGGCGCGCTGGCCGCGGCAGCAGGAGGTGGGAGCGGCAGCGGCACGAACCAAGCAGCAGGGCATGGCGGCAGGAGGTGCAGGCGGCAGCGGCGCGAAGCAAGCAGTAGGGAATGACGGCGGGAGGTGCAGCGGCGGCCCGGCGACGCAAGCAGCAGGGCGCGCGCGGGGGAGTTGCAGGCGGCGGCGCTGGAGAGACGGGATCGAGGAAAGACAGAGAACGTGTGGTTGTCCAGCGAAGGGATAAGATCATTGGGCCCCACCCGTCGATGCTACGCTCCTGTGGGACGCGTGTCGCCTACAGGAACCGGGGGACAGGACGCGTGAGATCCCGTTCCCTATCATTTTCCTTATTTTATAGGTAACATGTATGCGTCCCTATCACAATTAGAAATATGACTCTTTTAGTTACAATTAAGTGTCATCAATGGTACCAATATCTTTTTGCTACTTTTTCCAGCTAAAGAAAAACTTATATATTAAGATGGATAGTGATACATACTCACCTCTATTGCTAGTTCATAAAATAGAAACCTACAATTAGAACCTCGGGTTTATTCTCCCAATTTTAACTAGACGACCATATGCATGTGCATACAGGTACTCAGCCAGCGTGCACCGGATGAGAAAAGTAGCCATATAGGGTGCATCATCTACCTCTCTGATGGTGAATACATAGTGGATGATGTTATCTCCAAATACCCCATATATACTTTTGGCTTAGGTGCCGATCATAGCCCCAAGACCTTGCAAGAAATTAGCGACAAGAGCAAAGGTGTCTATTCATACGTGAATAACAATCTCGAGAAGATGAAGGAGGCCTTTGCACAGTGGATCGGTGGCCTCACCTCAGTCATAGCCATAAACCTTAATATCAAGGTACGGACCCATGAGGGTGTGGGTATATCGTCCATTGAGTCTGGTAGCTACGAGAGTAGCTTCAATAGCTACGAGAATTGCTTCAAGGACCAGGTGGGCACAATACAAATCAATGAGCTCTATGCAGGTGAGACAAAGAACTTCATTGTGTACCTGACAGTTCCAGCTGAAGGCAAGGAGCACCTTGTAACTGTCAACGGATCATATAAAAATGGCAAGAATGACACCATCCAGCTTGGTGAGAGCAAAGTGTTTGTTGAGCGGCCTAATGAGAGGACTACATCAAACGAGGTTGTGCACTCTGAGGTGGCAGGGGAGCTTGCTCGGCTACAGCTAGTGAAGGACATCTCTGACATGGCAGAAAATGGAGAATTCGACAAGAACAAGGTGCAGATGTTGTGGGACAAGATAAAGAAGTCTATAAATGGGCGCAACGCCCCAGAGAAAACCATGTCAGACCTTGGAAATGCTGTCTCAGTGATGCTGGGGGAAGTCGAAGGAAAGGGGTTTTTCATGTCCTCATGGCTGACGTCTCAGAAGTGGCAGCGTTCAACCACAAAGGGCTTTCCCTCTGAATCTGGTGATTTCCAAACCGCCGCGATGAAGAACATGTTGCGCATAGCAAATAAACAAAAAGGATATCATTTGGAGCTCAAGGACAAGTTGAAAACCACTAGCAATGGAAACAACATCACCAACAGTAGCCTAGTGGATGTGTCAAATCATCCGGGTTGGTCCAAGATGGAGAAAGCCCTCAACGTGACGATGCTCAATATTATGCAGGACACTGGCACCACCTCTTTATTCAACGGTGCTTCTGTGGAGGAGATGAGACACGCCGCAAACAGATACCTCTACCTGGTAATTAACCAAGATTCATCTAACCTAACCTACTACAACATTAGTTAACACTTTATGATCTGCATGCTTTAGATGTATTTTTTAAATGATTGTTATATATATTTACATGTTTTTTCCATCAGGCCATTGTGCACACTAGCGTTCTCGGTAGCCGCTGCAACGATACTGCCAATATCTGCCAGGTGGAGGAGAAGGTAAAGAGTCTTGAAGCCGAGAAGAAACACCTACTTGCAGCGCTGCAACGGGCAAACACGACGATCGTGGAGCTAGTGAAGCAGGTGGAGGACAAGAATACCTTTGCGGACAACCTGCTCGCTGACATTGCTAACGCCAAAGCTCACCTCAAGACCTGCGGCCAGAGGGTCATCATGCTGGAGGCCAAGGTTAGGGAGATGGAGGGTATCGTTATTGATGAACCAATGATCAATTGATGGGTCCAACATATGACCACTGGCCATATTTCAGCTTTCAGCATTGCTTTTCTTATTTGAATACTTCGTGAGGATCATTTGAGCTTCGTGTGTTTGATTTCCCTTTCTACGTTGTTGTGCAATAAAAACATGTACCTTCCATGTACTACTAGACCTTGAAGGCGCACGTTTGTCGCGCCCGTGCACTTGAGAAAATCTGAAAAATACAGCACATGCAAATAACTCGGTAGAGAAGGATTATCAGAAATAGTTCAGACAAGGTATCCCAAATATATATTGTTCCGGTAGAAAAACCTGGCTCTTATATCACACATGGTCTATTCACTAATCTGAAGCTGTACGGTGAGTTTGTGACCAATTATTGAAGCACAGAGACCAGAGTACATGTATCTGAAATATATGTCCGTGCAAACATCCTCATACCTGATCGACATCCACCAAATGAATAGGAAGATGGTAACGTTAGAAAGCCACGCCTGGTTATGAGCAGTGAGTATTAGAACTTCGAATTTTCAGGAGGAATAAGTACCTAAGATTTTGGTGACCATCACAACAATTCTTGTTTGCATCACGATCATTTGCGATTCATCAAACAATTCAAGTTGGCGAGTTGGCGCGTGGTGCTCGCTCTGCTACGCGTGTATGCCGGGGCGGCGGCTCCGGGCCAAGGTGGTGTTGCTGCTCTGCTCTGGCCGTGCGGGCAGCGGGGCACAGGGGCGTGGGCGGGGGCGCTGTCTCTCCGGTCGTCTGGTCGTGCTTGTCGCAGTGGGGGTTGTCTTCATGACGGTCCTCTGGAGGTGGTGCAGGGTCTCCGGACGAAAGTCCTGCCCGACGAGCACCGTTTCCCCCTTTGGGGCGTGGTCGTGGAGCCCGAGCACCCCTCTGCCCATCACTCCGGGGTGAAAACCCAAATCTGGCTTGCCAGATTGGATGACGGCGGCGTCCTCTCGGATGTCGTGACCTTCCTGTAGGCGTCATTTTTCGAAGCATTGGCATTTTTCGAAGCATTGGGAGCCTTGCCCGGTGTGTACTGGTACTTCTGGGAGAGTCGGTGTCTTCGGGCCCTGTCGACGTGCGAGTGCCGCTTGCGAGTTTCCTGCGGCCTGCCTCTCGCCATGAAGCCTGTGAGGCCTAGCCATTCCTTCGTCTCTAACTTCCTCTCCGGTGACATGGACCAGGCTTTTCGTAGAGCCCGCTGTTGCCGTTGTGCTGGTGTCGTTCGGAGGTGCTCCAGACCTAGTCGAGCTAGGTAGTGCGGCCTCGTGTGGTTTCTGCCGATTTTCCCTTAAAAACTGTGCCGTTTGGGTTCTTTTTTTGGTCCGGTTCCCCTTTTAACCGGACCCGTGTGTATATACGTCTCTATGGGGTTTTGGCCGGTTTCCCTTCCAAACCATCCAATTCTCTTCTTCTAATAGAAAAGGCAGAGCTCTTGCTGGTTACAGAAAAAGAAATCAAACAATTCAAGTGCAGGTAAAAACAAACTCAATTGGAAAGGTCAAAGAACCATCTGAATAGATAGGTAGCTGAGGTTATAGTCAGAGCTATGAGGTGCATGATTCACAGGTCAAGCATACCTAAATCGGCGGAGAGGCGAGTCTGTACCGGAGATGGTCGCGGTGGTGCTGGTGGACCTACAGGAAGGTTTAGGACGCCACAAGGGAGATCCATGTCCGTTGGTGCCGACACATGATGGCATGAGCCATTGATGTCGCCTCTCGTATATCACCCCCAACCAAGATGGAACTCATGGGTCATGGCCGTACTTCTTTAGTCTCACCATGTTTCAACAGAGTCGGTCAGTCATAGCCAGGAAGCCACCGATGCATGCCAACAGAAATCAGGGAGTGGGAGTGCCTTTGGGCTCCGACCTGCACAGCCGAGAAGGGTGTACGTGGCGGGCCCATTAGGTGGCTGCGACTGCGATGTGCACTACCAAGGCCGCACTGTCGCTAGGGTGGCAAGCGGCACCCACATAACAACCCGGGAAGCAAAATATAGAAAAAAGGGGTCTTGAAAGTTAGTAAAATTAGAGAAGGATTAGTGAAAAAGTTGTGCTGCAACCCGCCCCGCTTGACACCCTAACTGTCGCCGAGATGGGTGGATGTGAGCCTAGTTGGGCAGCACGCATCATCGCTTGGAATCGAGGAGGGGGATGGCACAGTTGACGCATCCATGGATGAACTCATGAACATAATTGTCTGTAACTACCTCCGTTGAGTTGCCGAAGGTGCCATAGGTGCCGCCATCTCTCTCAACCGATTCTTATTACCTAATGGATGTGAGAAAGAAGAAAAGGAAGGCGCAAGATATATGGACGAACCCCATAGCAAGATATATGGAGATCGGAGTAGTAACGCAGGTCCAGGTTCACTACCATCAATCAATGTTTACAGAAGGGAGACGATTGAGCTTCGACGCCATTACTCCATGGCCTCCGTCGTAGGTTCGTACGACTGATACAGAAGGTGAACGACTGGACCTTGGGCCACAGCTGATGGTGACAGCTCCAATGGACCGTCGTAGGAACCAAATGACCGCGCGGTGAACGAGAGGCTATCAAAATAGGCATGCGGAGTAGCATCCCTTTAAATTGGGCCGGTCTATCTTGCACGATTTTGACGAAGTGATCTGCTACATGGACTGTTCTGGCGATATGTGATGATCTAGACCGCAGGTATACTACATCCGACGGTTCAAACAGTCAGATCGCTGTGGAGGCTCCTAGATGGTTAAGTTATATTGTTTTACTAGATCATGATGGCGCGCGTTGCTGCGCCCATCCATTAGGACTATAGATTTTTAGGGGTTGATGAAATATATTTGGAATATAACTGAGAAGTTTAATATCTTTAAAGGTAATAACAATATGAGGTGTAACTTTCAACGAATTTACTTACTGCCATGAAGTATTTTGGCCATTCTTTTAAAATTTTCTTATACATGTAAGCAAAAATTGAACGGTGGTGTAGACGCTATGCATGATGACCATCCTTGTCATGGCGCTCCCTGCTCTCATTTCTTGTTCTTTGGCTGTGGAGTTGGAGGGACTGCCAGGAAAACTTCTGTCAATACGTGGGGTTCATGTATCTGCCGAGATGGTCACGAAGTCGTCACTTCACAGAGGCATCTAGGCCAAGATAGGCGTCAGCAACATAAGATGGGATTCAGCCGCACGAAGACTTTCCTCTAGATTTGAAAACAGTTGAAATCTTTATGAACATGGTAATAGAGTAAGAACAAGATCAAAGTGATCAAACTGAATCATGTTATCTTCATCTAATTTCTCATTCTCCCTAGGATTTACCTACTTTCATTGAGTTATCAAGGTTATACACTGAGGTTTATTAGACTCAACTTTGATACAAGTCATCCGATCATATGTACTCCCTCCGTCCAGAAACAACTGACTTGATTTTTTCTAGATTCGAATGTATCTAGACATATTTTAGTATAAAGATACATTCGAATCTAGACAAACCCAAATCAGTTATTTCTGGATGGACGGAGTACATGAATACTCAACGGAATCGTGCATAGTCAAGGCATGAGTTTCTCTGAGTAAATATGAACTAAAAGAGCAACACTGTTTTCTGAAGCCTTTTAAATCCTAACTTTCCACTTTAATTAGCTAGAACCATAACTAAACCAACAACACATAACTCACATCCGGACCCAGAACTACAGCCTAGCAATCTAAATCAAGATACAATTGGCAACACCAAAAAAGACTAAAACAAGTAGATAATCACTAATTTAATATTACCACTGTAAGATGTGGAGTTAGCAACGCTTAATTAAGGATTCACCTATTCAAAGTGGAATGATTGTGCTCGATGTGACGTCGTTGATGTCACTGGCATATGCATCCTTATCAAAATCGATCTCTAATTGCGGGGCTGGACAGGATCTCACTGCAAGCGGTATATATTGATTTACCTTGAATCCCTGGATAAAAGAAACGAACGAATTTGGTAACTGAAATATCATATACAAATCAAACTTCTAGTGACTATTCTTGAGCTGAGGTAGGAGATCTCTCCTCATGGGTGAAGCAACAGAAGATAAAAAGGTATAGTACAGGTTGAGCGCAAAACAAAAAAAAGTTTTTCGCATCAAAATAATACAGAGAGACTACACTCCGACCTAATATTCTTTTTGAAGCAACTAGAAATTGAACACTCCACTCATTGGGATGGCAATCCAACAGTTTTGCTTTGGAACACGGTTTATACATGATACCATACAAATATTCAGAGTCCATGCAGTAGGAAAGAAATAAGCTTCTAAATCAAATGGCCCAATAGATTCTGAAAAGAGATAGTGTACGGATGAAGTGGCTAACACACCGCTAAATATATATATATATATATATATATATATATATATATATATATATATATATATATAAGATTTCCATAATAGAATTTCAGAAGGTCCAGTCAGGTTTGCCATACATATAAACTGATCCTTAAGAGAAATTATTTAAGACTGATAACTGCTAACAAACTGCAGTAGAGAAACTCATAGCTGCACTAACTCGATTAGCAAATATTGACAGCCCTACCTTTGTACTCAAATAGTTAAGCTCTTTGTACTTATCATTCAATTTGTTCGATAAATATGGTAGAATGTCAATCAACAGAGAGCAGATATCATATAACATAATTACCTCGAACATGAAAGATAGGGAATGATATTGAACACACTACTTACAAAAATGCGAATAATAGTACCAATAGCAAGTGCTTTAGCCGGTAGAATTGACAGCCAAATCCTCTCCTAGTATTTCTCTGGATCTCCCTGTCTTTCCATCCAGATTTCTCTTCTCCTATCTTAGAAATGAATCAGATGCATTGGCCAGTGAATCAAAACATACACTTGCCTTTTTAGATTTATAAATCTACCTGCAAGAAAATCATCATGCACTTCAGGATCATAAATAAAAAATGGATATACAGTTTAATCACTCCAGAAATTATCCAAGTACTCTCAGAAGAAAATTTAACCAAATACTGGACTCCCAATCTTCTATGGAACTGCTGTGAATACGGCACCCAGGGTCCTCCTCGCCTTGGCCAGTGGCGTGCCTACGGATACTGATTCTGGTGGCGCCACCGCCGGGCAAGCTGGAACATGGAAAGGGACAGGGGGCTAGTCCTGTGGTGCGGGGAAGATAAAGAGAGCATGAGAGCATGGCGGCGGCAACCCTAGGTCACGCGAGGTAGGCCGGAGTCGAGGGAGTGTGTCTTCCTTGCCTTGGTTAAAGGTGTTCCTGTAAATGCCCGTTTTATGGGATCCAGTTCCAATCGCAGTCGCACGAGGAATCACGAGCAGGTGGGCATGGCGGCAAAACTTGCATTGGAGATCGATGCCGAGCTCGCGGCATAGGCTGACACTCGATCTGAGCGAGGGGTCACGTCCGCTATGCCTTCGTATCCTCCTTTTTTTTTCATCGTTCCCTAGCTAACCGAACAAATGGGCCACTTTTGGGGCCCAATCAACCATAGGAAGCTAATTTGATATCCAGTGAAGCGTCCCTTAGGGACATTCAGCCCAGTTCGGGATTTGAGACATATCCAACGACCAGAAATAGCTAGATGACGTGATCAGACGGCTAGAAATGGTTAGCTCGTGAGGAAGCTTCCTTTTGCTCCAGTTTTAATATCCCTAATAATAATATCAATATTAATCTCAGTGTGATTGTTCAATTTTCCTTCTCCTAAACTATAGAGTATTATATAACCACACTCCACCAACGGTCATTTTTAATGTGCTACCGCGAGTAACACATTTAGAGAAGAACGCTGCTATGCACACGATGATTCTTGGGACAATATTTTTCCGACGTTTTCATCGCTCCGTCCACATTCCATTCGTTGGACCATCGCAAGGTGGTGAGAACCAGTCGTACACGGTTCAGACGAGATACAGTTCAGACTATCGCAAGGTTTTCATCGCAATTCCATTTAGAGAAACTAGCAAGGTGGCCTGGTCTTTATTATTTAATAAGTAGTGTTCACTTTTATTAAATAAATAATTTCTCCTTCAATTTAACCCACTGATTGTAGATTGTTAAAGTATGATACGGATACAGTTATTATGATACGGACTCTATCCTAACTTGACTCGTACTCCAAGATAATCCTCTGTGCGCCTATATATACTCGCTCATGAGGCTCAATAATATATCCAACATATTCCGCCAATCTCTCTCCCTCTCTTACATGGTATCAGTCTAACCATGATTCTCCTACCCTAGCCGCCGTCCCCTCCTCCCAGGCACCGCCGGCTCCCCCGCCCTCAAACCCTAGCGCCGCCGTCCCCATGGCACCGCGCTAGCCGCCGCACACACTTCCGCGCCGCGCCGCCCCCGGGGAGGTCGATCTCCATGATCTCCGCCGGGGGCCGTGCAACCCGTACGCAGGATTCATCCGTCGATCCGTGATCGGCTGCCCTGTAAGTCTTTTTTCCGATCTCTTGATCGGTTTTTTTTTGGTTTACCGATCTTAGATCGGATTGAGTCGCCCACCGCCATCGTCATCCCCGCGCCTCTACTCCGACCATCGGCATCGAGGATCTACACCGCGCCCGTGTGCCTGCCTCCTCCACCGTTGTGCCTGCCTCGGCAGGCTGCCGCGGCCTCAGGGCATGCTGCCGCGCACAACGGACGGCTGCTACGCCTTCCTTGGAAGGCTGCCGCGGCCGCTCACCCTCGGATCGTCTTCGTCGTCATCGTCCGGGACTTCACCGACAACGCCGCCATCGAATCCGATGTACACGTCGTCCACGTCATGGCGCATACGGTGCACCGTCGGTCTGATCAACCGACCCTGCGCCTGTCTACGCCAAGCACGTCCCCGAGCATGCGCCTACCACCGATCGAGCTACGAACTGCCATTGTGTCACCCTGTCGGGCCACAGCGCCGCCGCCTTTGGTCCATGCTACCGGCTTCAAACGCACCTTCCTTGGCGTGTATGTCGCTGGTGGTCTCCCAGCCGCTGCACCGACTTGTGCCCTGCAGCTATGCCGCCCCCGGGTCGTAGCGTGGCTGCACGCAGTCTACATTCGCCGTCCTCGTGCATCGACGACCTCGGCTTTCACCGCGCCATATCCTACGGCGCGGATCGCCGCCATCTGCACATGGTCTTCGTCACGTCGCCAGGTCTTCCTCGCCTACTTCGAGCACCGCCGCTGCGCTTCACAAGGTAACCTGCAGGGCGCCCTCTCGCCATCGCAGGTCCCACCGACTACCCCATCGCCACTCCAGGCATCCAGAATGACTACCCCAGGTCGCCACTGTTTTCGCCGCCTTCTACGTCTTCGTCTACTACAACTTTGCTGTCAACGTCATCGCCTCATCCCGACTACACCACCTGCTACTCTACTCCGATAACCGCGGACAGCGCCGGCATCTCTCCCTTCGCCGCTCTGCGCGTCGCAGCCGCTCTGGAGGCTTCCTCTGCGAAATTCCACCGATCTATTAATAATCATCAACAGTAGTACAAGACTATTGATGTTGATAGCTAACATGATCTTAGTCTAGTCATATTAGTGACTGTGTCTACAATATAATAAATAAGACATTACATGAACCACACTTACGTTATTGTGCACTATAATGAGGGTAATATAGATCAGTAACATAGACCAGTAACAGATCCGTGTTGCCGGTCTAAGTTATTTAGGACTATAACTAGTCTTACCTAACTAGTACCTCAAAAGCACAGTTTTTTTTTCCGGGTCTGAGAAGCACAGTTAAATGAAAAAAAACCCGGCCGGGGGAAGCATGAGTGGCAGGATTCTTCTCTGTACCGCACTAGTCTATATTTATCCAACAAAAGGAATCATTCAAGATCCATAAAACAATTAAATCATTCACCGGACAACTGTTTTCTATGGATATCTTCTCACTCAGTCCTAGACATGTGATCTGTGATCTCTTGCGTATCAGTTGACGATATTGTTTCATAATTTTTCTTTACGTAGTGTTTCTAGCACGTTGTCAGGCCACACTATTGAATCCAATGCCCTAGTCAACACAACTAACAGAATTGCATACACTAACCAAGACAACCAACAATCCAAACTGATGATAAAGACTAGACAATTTATTTCAACACTCATCCTACGTTTTTGCCCATTGTTCTATTAGGCTAGTCATAGTGAAAGTAACCTGGATAGTACATAGTCCTACATATATTGCCAACTAAACATTTAGATGACATGACATGTAATTACATAATGAGAGACTTGTGGTAACTAGCTATGTTACCACGTTTCAAGACAAAATGAGTCTATATTGCAATAAATAAGACTTTGCATGATTAGACGCAGGAGAACACATGACGAGCCCACTCCTACAGTTCATCAGTGCAAAAATGTCAATTTTGGCAATTACAGCTAACCACGCTAAATCTGCAGGTCCAATAGCTGAAGTTACTCAGAGATGGTCAAAACCAGAACCTCGTCATATGAAATTAAATGTGGCTGCCTCTTTTCTTGAAGATGAAAGGGCAGGCTCGACTGGTGCAGTTATACGTGACTACCAAGGCCAGTTTGTAGCAGCCTCATGTTCGTTCATATCGCATGTAGGTACGACATCATTGGCAGAAGCAATTGCGATGAGGGAAGGACTAGTGTTGGCGAACAGATTGGGAATGAATAGAGTACAAGCTGAATCTGATTGTACCGGTGTGATTGAAGCTTGCAATGAGGCGATAGATGGTGGAACGAAGCTTCGGCGGTTTTTGCGGACTGTGTTGATTTGGCTACCTCCATTGGAAATGTTTCTTTTAAGCACTGTCCAAGGGAAGCTAATAGAGTGGCTGACGAGATCGCCAGGTTTAGTTTTTCTAATAGCTTGGAGACCTAATATATGATGTTCCAAAAAAACTTTGCATGATACTATACCTATGTTACTCCCCACTATAGTGGTAGTACTATGACCAGCCTTATGACGTGTGTTTAGGGAGCCACAATATTTTTTATTATTTATGCGTTGGTCAGGATTTGATCCTAGGACCTCACCATATTGAATTGCATGCACTAGCCAACACATCCAACAATCCGAAGTGATGGAAAGAGCTAGGCAATTTATTTCAACACACATATCCCCTAAGTTTTGGAGAATGATAATGAGAACGGATCCAGTCTCCACAGGGTGCGTTGCCCCACTCATATAAACAACACAATCATTATTAGAGTTTGCATTTTGAAAGAAATTATAAAATTGCGGGAAGATATAATGATGAAAAGATTCACGAACGATTTTGGAATCAAAAATTGTTTATGATATGTAGCAAAAAATGTGTGCCATGAGGAACATACCAAACAATATTCCTATGAAAACCCTTAGGGATCTAAGGCGATCTGTTTCTCCATACATATAAATTAATAATTTTTAAAAAGCACATCTAAAATATTTAGCTAATATAGTTCCTACTTCTCCTCGTCGTCGTAGGAGATTTTGATGATCTCCTTGTTGACGGGGGACGAGGTTGTCACTAAATCGGAGGCAGAGGTCTCAGCATTGTTGGCAGTGGCAACATTGCTGGCCTCCGCCACACGCTCTATATTCCTCATGTTTCTTCGCGAAGTACTCCAGCAACACCTCCTGCTCGTCGAGCATCTCGTCCTCCTCCTACTCGGTCTGTCGCTCAACCTCCTCCTACCATTCTAGCTGTAGTGAATCATCTTCTGTCGCGTCTTTGGTCTGGCTAAGCCTCCACCACCATTGGAGATGCCTTCTCAACACGGCGACGCGGCGCCAGCAGAAACAGCTGGACGCAAGAGAGCCAACCGGTATTTTTTTTCTACGATTCATATCGAAGTCTGTGTTTACTGTATATCTGGTGTGCAAAGAGGGTGGTGGTGCTAGGCTTTCTGGCGCTCGGCCGAGAAAGCTGCATCATTCCTGTAGTTGATGATTTTTCCGTAGATCTCTAATGAAATAGCATATCGTGAACCTAAAAATAATTTTTTTTTGAAAAATCATGAGCATTAGATCATATACCTGTAGTTAAAATCTGACCCACTTTCCAAAAAGTGTGTTATATTAAAGTATATATAATTTTTTAATGTTTTACTTAGTTTTTATTCAACATAAATATGTAATATTTGAGTGTAGATAGATATATCTTATTTTTCTACCAATTTTGATATATTATTTATATTTTTATGAAATAGAATAATTTAGTTATTATTTTCTAAGATTAATATGGTTGAAGGGAAAAGAGCTACGCCGACGCCATCAACCGCAGGCGTCATCTGCAACTTACGCCGACGGCCGTTTTGCTGGCTTGCCCGTCTCAGGGCCTATGCCGATGGCCCCAAACAAAAATCTGTCGGTGTAGTATGGCCAGTGGGAAGGAGAACCGGGTTAAGAAGATAAAAAAAAATACCAACCCGGAATTAAGTGGAGTCGCGTACATGTACTATTTGACCCAGGCAGTGGCGGAGCCACGGCCCGGCATGCCCGGGCTAAGCTGGTTAATTTTCTTTAAGTACTACCGTAAAATGAGGCATTAAGCAAGAATTTACATGCGCAAGTGCTCTACTTTGCCCAGGCTACAACAATGAACTGGCTCCGCCACTAGACCCGGGCAAAGCTGGAAGCCTACATATAGATTGGTCATTACTGCAGTTGGGAGGCTATACTAGCATGGAGGTGTTTAATTTGTGCGCCATAGCTGTTGCCACCGTTTTTCTCACATGGCTTCTCAAGCTCACAGCACCTTGTGGTAGACGTAGTCGCAGTGATGCGAACAAGGAGCAGCTGCTGCCTCCTGGGCCATGGACCCTTCCTATAATCGGTAGCCTCCACCACGTGGTGAGCCTCCTACCACACCGCAGGATTACCGAGCTGTGCCGCCGGCACGGGCCACTGATGCTTCTGAGGCTAGGCGAGGTGCCCACCGTTGTGGTTTCGAGCGCTGAGGGGGCGGCGCTGGTGATGAAGACCAACGACCTCGTGTTCGCCTCCCGACCGCGCACGAGGACGTTGGACATCTTCAGCTGCGGAGGCAAGGGCATTGGCTTTGCCCCCTACGGTGACCACTGGCGCCAGATGCGCAAGGTCTGCGTGGTGGAGCTCCTCAGGTCCGGGCGGCAGGTGAAGCGCCTGGAGGGAGTCCGGGCGGAGGAGGTGGGCAAACTCCTCCGCTCCATCACGACGGCCTCGGCCTCGGCTGGTGCTGCGGTGAACGTCAGCGATAAGCTGTCGGCGCTCGCCAACGATATCGTGTCGCGGGCAGTGTTCGGCGGCACCTGTGCTGGGCAGGACGAGTACCTCCGCGAAGTGGAAAAGGTCATCGTGCTCCTGGGAGGATTCTCTCTCGTCGACCTCTTCCCATCATCGCGCTTGGTACGGTGGTTCAGCAACGGCGAGCGCAACATGAAGAAGAGCTGTGACCGCTTACACCGCGTCATTTCCGACATCATCCAGGCCCGGAAGGCTGCCCGAGCTGCGGGCCATGGCGCCAGCAGCTCAGACGACGACGACCTGCTCGACGCGATGCTCAGGCTACAGGAGGAGGACTCGCTGCCAATACCGCTAACGACAGAGACTATCGGCGTCGTCATCTTTGTGAGTAACCACCCTTTTTTTATTTTATTTTTATTTTCCGCCAAACCACGCACATGGCCAGATCAACAAGACAAGTTGATGAATGGTTATATATATGTGTATCTTTAAGAGAGAGCACACTTGGAAAAATAATATACTAATTTCTAGATCGCATATTCCAATCAATCGTCTGAACTACTGTTCCCATTATATATGGCGTATCCTACAAACAATACGACAATTGCATAGGAGCAAACAAAAGCACACAAAAAATCGAAAATATTTTGTAAATGCGTGAAATTAGACTCAATTATATTTGTGAAAGGTAACTAGTAATTAATTCAATTTGTGAAAGGAACTTAAAACGCCGGTTGCACTTTTCTCGATGCATGTGATAGTTCCACATTTTTTCCTACAAAATGCCGCGATCGTACAACCAGGAAAGTGCAACCTATGAGTATTCGACAAGATGAAAATAAAATGCATATATAAGAATGGTTGTAACTTTTCCCAGTTGCAAATTTCATGAAAAGACTAATTATGGTGTGACGAAAAAGCTGCAGCATACATAAATAATCAGACAAAAATAGAAAAAAAATCTCTGGTTGCACTTTTCTCAACTTTATTTTTCCAATCCTTGTTGTTGCGTAAACCTTGAGTAGAATGTGAAAAATCCGATGGTTTCCAGGTCACGTACAATCTAAGTAATTATTGGACGCCTAAGATTAGAAAATCCCATCTTAAGTTGCCTATCGTCAAGCAGGCCCCAGTTCATAATAAACACCGCATGCCTGCAGTTTTCTATGGTGGTAAAAAAACCATTAACAATCCAAGTTAACATAATTTTTTTGAATCCTTGTCAGGCATTAATATATATGTTTATTTATTTAGTTAGTTGTTTCTTAGTATTGTAAATTGTACTACATATAACAAAACCGTTGTTTCCAGGACATATTTTTGGCTGCAACGGATACAACAGGAAGAGTTTTGGAGTGGGCTATGTCCGAACTCTTGAATAACCCCGAAGTTATGGCTAAGGTGCAACTAGAGGTTAGAGGCGTCCTAGGTCAAGGCCAAGCTGTAATCACGAATACCGAGCTGAGTGAACTTCACTATATGCGGATGTTTATCAAGGAGGTTCTTCGGATGCATCCTCCTGCTCCTCTACTTGTCCCTAGAGAGGCCAGAGAGGATTGTGAAATCATGGGCTATGACATACCCAGAGGGACAAATATCTATGTCAATGTCTTCGCAATTTCTCGCGATCCTCGATATTGGGATAACCCCGAAGATTTCAAGCCCGAAAGGTTTGAGAACAACAAAATTGACTATTTTGGGACACACTTTGAGTTCACCCCTTTTGGGGCCGGGCGACGGCAGTGCCCAGGGATATTGTTCGGCACGTCGACCGTGGAGATTGCGTTAGCAAATCTTCTCTACCACTTTAACTGGGTGCATCGTAATGAGGCAGGAGGGGAGTCACTGGACATGACGGAGAAATTCGGCATCACCATACGGAGAAGGTCTGGCCTGCAGCTTATTGCTACCCCGTATGTACCGTCCAGCGCTACATAGACATATGCATGTGGCGCATACATGTATCCATGTCAACATGTTTCAGCATCATTGCACGTGCTCGTTCTTATTCATTGTATTTAATTATGTACTCTGTTCTTAATAATAAAGAGAGTGTCTATTCTTCAACTAACAAGAAACAGATAATTTCATGTAACCACCTTTCTGCGATAGCATCATGTGCGTTTTTATTGCAATATACCTCTATCCTTAAGGACATAGTGAATTTCTATCTATTATATACTTTAAACAAAAATAAACCTACCAAGATCGACCACAGATGCTAAAAATATTTACTCCAATGATCTTGATTATAACGGTTGAGACTTGAGGATGAAATGTAAGTTACTTAAATCGTTGGCACGTCCAATCAGACACCTACATGCAAAATCAAACATCAACATGAGCAACAGAGGGACTCCCGCTGCGGGTCAACCGGAGTGAATCCTTTGAAATCCTGGGTTCAAACTTGTTTTTCCATGTCGGTATGACCTAACCTAGCCAAAATAAAGATAAAAGTACATCGGAGCAATTGTTGTTGGAATCTGGTCAAAGGGGTAGATCCGTGGAGCCCCTGGTAAGGGTTTCGCTGGGTACCGCGCACCGGAGGCCAGGAGTGCCTTAAAACTTACACGTGTCCTTAGCATGTAGATATTACAGGCGTGTTTGCTTGCTCGTGCTCAAATTTCCCATTTTTGCTAGTTGGGCCGCTGGATGCTGCATCCGGCGAGATTGGGCTCGGGCCAACAATGACATTTTGTTTGGCTTCCAGCATCCAGTTTTGGTGAAATTTGGCCCAGTTGTTTGCTTGCACGCATTTGTGCTTTATTTTCCTATTGATGCAATTTGTAGGTGCTTGGTACTTTACTTTGCACCTTATCACATGGTTTATGGTCATCCATTTCCAATTGGATGATCTTACCACCACATTTGACAACAACACACATATTAGACACAACACATATAGCACACACATCACACAGATTAGGACATAACCACTTAATAATTAATTAGCAGGTTCCAGAACACCTGCAAGCCATAATAATGGGTTCTTACTAACACCCTAATCAAAAGCAGCATCAGTAGGGACATCCCATGCCCCTGAACCACCAGGAGTTTAACCCCTAATCAAAAGCCATTAGAGAAGTTCACCATCACAGGTTTAACTTCACCAACTATAACTACATACTTACATAGCTAACTTAAACAAATATGAACACCATGCCGCCGTCTAGCCATGGTCAGAGTAGGTGCACTACCTGGCGCTGGAAAAGTTGGCCTTGTAGATCGTCATCTTGACGATGAATGCCTGAAGCTTGAACTCCAGAACATCGTCTCTGTTGGGTCCGCAGCATAGAAAACAAAATATTTTCTACGGTGTGAACTACACGCCAAGATCTATCTACTATATACAAAGCAACGGGTGAACATACATCCAACGAGAACTTACCCTCGTAGATAACGAGCTTTGTTAACGAGTAGGAACTCGTGGTTGATGTAGTCGTACACTTGACGATCTCAAGATCGTGAGGAAGTCCGAGCGCCGCAACTCAGGAGCGCATCCGCACTCGCACACACGTTCAAGCCACCGGACCACCTCCACCTCCTCGCTCCAGCGATCTAGCGGAAGAAGCAACTCCTTCCAGACAAATGCCACCGGGAACATGTATCTCGCTAATCCGAGACCATGGGGGAATAATTCTAGAGGGGGAGAGAGATCCTTCACAAGGAGGTGTGTGGATGAAGGAGGGAATGGGTGGCCTTTTATAGGAGGAGGGGGGTGCCCCCTCTCTCCATGGCTGGCGCATGGGGGGCGGGTGGCCCCTCACCTCCCACATTCATGTGGTGGTAACCCCTCCACATTAAAATGCCTCTTCACATTCTCTTTTAAAGTCTCCACTTTAAATGCATTAAATTTCTCCAAATTTAATGCTCTCTCATTTAATAAAACTCTTTTTATTAAATTTATTCAGAATTTTTTTTAATTATATTAATTAACAAACATTCACATATAGCCCCTTGCAATATTTCAATATCACATGCAGAACCACCTTCTGCAATTTCACCCGAAACAATTTTCGGTTTCTATTGAAACAATTCCTGCGCTTTGCAATTCTTTCGTCTGAAACATATGTGCTCCAAAATGGTGTCCGGTAACTCTTAAGTGTGCCACCCTACGGCTCGCGAATAATGCAGACATGATCGAGACCCTTCTCCGATCAATAATCAGCAGCGGGACCTGGAGATCCGTACTGACTCCTACACATTCAACGATGACTTCTATGATCGTGAGAACCTTTAACGCTTGTAACTAAATCCCTTTGTCTCTCAATATATTACATGTTCGGAGATTCGATCATCGGTATCTCCATACCTAGTTTGATCTCGTTACTGACATGCACTCTTTTCTCGTTACCGTGATATAACATTCTAGTGATCACATCACTTGCTTGCAGGCTATCCTAATGTGATATCACCGAGAGGGCCCAAAGTATATCTATCCGTCATCTGGATTGACAAATTCCACTCTTGATCCATGAGCCTCAACATAACACCTTCGTAGTACTGAACCCATCTTTATAGTCACCCTGTTACGGTGTGACGTTTGATGTTATCAAGATACTCTTCCGGTGTCAGCAATTAACATGATCTCATGGTCTAAGGATAAAGATTACTTCGTATGATGTTATAGCAATATAAACATAATGACTTGATCGTAATGCTATACTTTGGATGAATGTTCATCACATCATTCCACCAATGGTGTGACCTTGTTATTAACAACATCCAATGTCCATGATCAGGAAACCTTGATCATCTTGTTAATCAACAAGCTAGTCTATAAGAGAGGCATGACTAGGAACCCTTTTTGTTTATTAAACACACATGTATTGATGTTTCCGAATCAATACAATTCTAGCATGTAAAATAAACATCTATCATGTATAAGGAATATATAATAACAACTTTATTATTGCCTCTCAGGGCATATTTCCTTCAGTCTCCCACTTGCACTAGAGACAATAATCTAGTTCACATAGTGATAAATCTAACACCCATGGAGTTCTGGTGTTGATCATGTTTTGCCCTAGGGAGAACTTTAGTCAACGGATCTGCTACATTTAGGTCCGTGTGTACTTTACAAATCATTATATCTCCATCCTTGACATGCTCGCGGATGGAGTGAAACCGGCGCTTAATATGTTTGGAATTCTTGTGAGACCTCGGTTCCTTTGCGTTGGCTATGGCTCCATTATTGTCACAATAGATCACCATCGGGTCCAACGCACTGGGAACCACACCCAGTTCCGTAATGAACTCTTTCATCCAAACTGCTTCTTGCGCCGCTTCTGAAGCAGCAACATATTCCACCTCCGTCGTTGATCCAGCCACCACAGGTTGTTTGGAACTCCTCCAACTGACTGCTGCTCCGTTCAAGAGAAATACGTATCCGGATTGAGACTTAGAGTCATCCGAATCGGTGTCAAAGCTAGCATCGACATAACACTTAGCGACTAACTCTTCTTCACCTCCGTATATAAGAAACATATCCTTAGTTCTTCTCAAGTACTTGAGGATGTTCTTTACCGCTATCCAGTGTTCCGAACCTGGATCAGATTGGTACCTACTAGTCAAACTAATAGCATGTGCCACATCCGGTCTTGTACATAGCATGGCATATAATAGAGCCTATGGCCGAGGCATAGGGGATCTTATCCATCATCTCTCTTTCTTTCGTCGTAGCCGGACTTTGAGTCTTACTCAATGTCTTGCCTTGCAACATATGTAAGAACCCCTTCTTACTTTCGTCCATATTAAACTTCTTTAATATCTTATCAAGGTGTGTACTCTGCGATAGCCCAATTAGGCGCCTTGATCTATCTCCATAGATTTTAATGCCTAATATATATGACGCTTCACCAAGGTCTTTTATTGAAAATTTGCTGTTTAGATAACTTTTAACACTGTTTAAAAGATCTATATCATTTCCAATCAATAATATGTCATCCACATATAATATCAGAAATGCCACATTGCTCCCACTCACTTTCTTGTAAATACAAGCCTCTCCATAAGTTTGGACAAATCCAAACTCTTTGATCACCTCATCAAAGCGGAGATTCCAACTCCATGATGCTTGCTTCAGTCCATAGATGGATCGCTGAAGTTTGCATACCTTATTAGCATCCTTAGGATCGATAAAACCCTTAGGTTGTATCATATACAACTCTTCTTCAATCTTACCATTGAGGAACACAGTTTTGACATCCATCTGCCATATTTTATAATCGAAATATGCAGCAATTGCTAACATAATCCTAACCGACTTAAGCATCGCTACGGGAGAGAATGTCTCATCATAGTCAACTCCTTGAATTTGTCGAAACCCCTTTGCGACAAGTCGAGCCTTATAGATGGTCACATTACCATCAGCATCAGTTTTTCTTTTGAAAATCCATTTATTCTCAATGGCCTTTCTGTCGTGAGGTAAGTCCACCAAGTTCCAAACTTGGTTCTCGTACATGGATTCCATCTCGGATTTCATGGCTTCTAGCCATTTGTTGGAATCCGGGCTCATCATCGCTTCTTCATACGTCGCAGGGTCATCCATTTCATCAACCATGAAATTCACAACATGATTGCCATACAGTTCAGGAGCTGCACATGTCCTGCTTGACCTGCGAGGTACGGTAGTGTCCTCTTTCGGAGTTTCATGATCATTATCATTAGCTCTCTCTTCATCAGGTGAAGTCAACTCCGAAACAACTTCCGGTGCTGCGCCACTCGCCATTCCATGAAGAGAAGGTTCAATAACCTCTTTGAGTTCTACCTTCCTACTACTCACACCTTTCGCGAGAAACTCCTTCTCAAGAAAGGATCCATTCTTGGCAACAAAAACCTTGCCCTCGGATCTGTGATAGAAGGTATACCCAATTGTTTCCTTAGGGTATCCTATGAAGACGCATTTTTTTGCTTTGGGTTCGAGTTTAGCCGGTTGAAGTTTCTTCACATAAACATCGCATCCCCAAACCTTAAGAAATGACAGCTTAGGTTTGTTTCCAAACCATAATTCATACGGTGTCGTTTCAACGGATTTAGATGGTGCCCGATTTAAAGTGAATGCAGCTGTTTTCAGTGCATAACTCCAAAATGACAGAGGTAAGTCAGTCAGAGACATCATAGATCGAACCATATCCAATAAGGTACGATTACGACGTTCCGACACACCATTACGTTGTGATGTTCCGGCAGGCGTGAGTTGTGAAACTATTCCACACTCTTTCATGTGTGTGCTAAACTCATAACTTAGATACTCTCCTCCACTGTCGGACCATAGAAATTTGATCTTTCTATTACGATGATTTTCCACTTCATTCTGAAATTCCTTGAACTTTTCAAAAGTTTCAGACTTGTGTTTCATCAAATAGATATACCCGTATCTACTCAAATCATCCGTGAAAGTAACAAAATAACGATATCCACCTCGAGCCGACACACTCATTGGTCCACACACATCAGTATGTATGGTTTCCAATAGATCTGTCGCCCGTTCCATTGAACCGGAAAACGATGTTCTAGTCATCTTGCCCATAAGGCATGGCTCACATGTATCAATTGATTCAAAATCAAGTGATTCCAAAAGTCTATCAGAATGGAGTTTCTTCATGCGTTTAACACCAATATGACCTAGACGGCAGTGCCACATATATGTAGACATATCATCATCAAGTTTAATCTTTTTAGCATTAACATTATGAATGTGCGTAATATTACTATCGAGATCCAACAGAAATAAACCATTCAACATAGGTGCATGACCATAAAAGATATCATTCTTATAAATCGAACAACCAATGTTTTCAGATT
Organism: Avena sativa; assembly: GCA_916181665.1. Classification (NCBI taxonomy): domain Eukaryota; kingdom Viridiplantae; phylum Streptophyta; class Magnoliopsida; order Poales; family Poaceae; genus Avena; species Avena sativa. The sequence continues at coordinate 448,440,797 of OV702296.1, read as the reverse complement.
TAAAGGAATGGCCACTTTGCATCAAACACGATCCAGATACAATGTTCATGCTCAGTGCAGGCACCAAATAACAATTATTTAGGTTTATAACTAATCCCGATGGCAAATGGAGAGGTAGCGTCCCGACGGTGATCACATCAACTCTTGATCCATTGCCGACCCGCATCCTGACCTCATCTTGTTGGGTCCGCAGCATAGAAAACAAAAAAATTCCTACGGTATGAACTACACGCCAAGATCTATCTACTAGGTACAAAGCAACGGGTGGACATACATCCAACGAGAACTTACCCTCGTAGACAACGAGCTTTGTTAACGAGTAGGAACTCATGGTTGATGTAGTCGTACACTTGCCGATCTCAAGATCGTGATGAAGTCGAGCAGGTCCGGCTCCAGCACGTCCATCAGATCCAGCTCCAGCACCACCAAGTCCAACACCGCAAAGCAGCAGTGCATCCGTGATCGCACACACGTCCGTTACCCCGACAACCTCCGTCCCTCGCTCCAGCAAAGCAGCGGAAGAAGCAACTCCTTTCCAGATAAAGCCACCGGGAACATGTATCTCGCTAATCCGAGACCATGGGGGAATAATACTAGAGGAGGGAGAGATCCTTCACAAGGAGGTGTGTGTGAGAAGTGAGGAGGGGGTGGCCTTTTATAGGAGGAGGGGGTGCCTCTCCTTCATGGCCAGCGCATGGAGGAGGTGACCCTTCACCTCCTCCATTCATGTGGTGGTAACTCCCTCCACATAAATTTGCCCCTTCACATTCTCTTTTAAAGTCTCCACTTTAAATGCATTAAATTTCTCCAAATTTAATGTTCTCTCATTTAATAAAACTCTTTTATTATTTTTATTCAGAATTTTGTTAATTACTTTAATTAACAAACATTCACATAAAACCCCCTGCAACATTTCAATATTACATGCAGAACTAATTTCAACAATTTCACCCAAAATAGTTTTGGTGTCTATTGAAATAATTCCAGCGCTTTCTTAAATCTTTATCTGAAACATATTTGCTCCAAATGGTGTCGATATCCCTTAAGTGTGTCACCCTACGGTTCGCGAATAATGCAGACATGATCGAGACCCCTCTCCGATCAATAATCAGCAGCGGGACCTAGAGATCCATACTGACTCCTACACATTCAACGATGACTTCTGTGATCGTGAGAACCTTTAACGCTAGTAACTAAATCCCTTTGTCCCGCGATATATTACATGTCCGAGATTCGATCATCGGTATCTCCATACCTAGTTTGATCTCGTTACCGACATGCACTCTTTTCTCGTTCCCGTGATATAACATTCTAGTGATCACATCACTTGCTTGCAAGCTATTTCAATGTGATATCACCGAGAGGGCCCAGAGTATATCTATCCGTCATCGGGATGGACAAATCCCACTCTTGATCCATGAGCCTCAACATAACACCTTCGTAGCACTGAACCCACCTTTATAGTCACCTTTTTACGGTGTGACGTTTGATGTTATCAAGATCTCTTCCGGTGTTAGCAATTAACATGATCTCATGGTCTAAGGATAAAGATTACTTCATATGATGTTATAGCAATATAAACATAATGACTTTGATCGTAATGCTATACTTCGGATGAATGTTCATCACATCATTCCACCAATGGTGTGACATTGTTATTAACAACATCCAATGTCCATGATCAGGAAACCTTGATCATCTTGTTAATCAACAAGCTAGTCTATAAGAGAGGCATAACTAGGAACCCTTTTTGTTTATTAAACACACATGTATTGATGTTTCCGATCAATACAATTCTAGCATGTAAAATAAACATTTATCATAAACATGGAATAAGATAATAACCACTTTATTATTGCCTCTCGGGCATATTCCCTTCAGTCTCCCACTTGCACTAGAGTCAATAATCTAGTTTGAAAAACTTTGCGTATTGAACACCTATGGCTTTCTGGTGTTGCATATACGCTATTGCTAGTGGTTAACATAATCTCTGGATCTGACAGTTTCAGGTCCGTGTGTATTTGCATGTCTTTGCGTCTCTACGCATCACTCATTCTCAAATGAGATGGCATTGTATAGATTTGGTCCTTTGGTGAGACCTTTAGTTCGTTCGGCTCAAAATATGTTGATATTATTGTCACACAATATATATTCATAGTATTAGCCTACTTTGAACCACACCTAGTTTCATAACAAACTACTTAACACAAATGCCCTCCTTTGCTGCTACTATAGCAGTCATATACTTAGCCTTTTGTTGTAGTATCCGTCACAATGTCTCAACTTTGGAACTCATCCAAATCCATCATGGAACATCCTTTCCATTACATTATGCCACCCATAGTCTAAATTGAGATAAATTTAATTTGTATCTTGTGACAAAACTAGTATCAATGTAACACTTTACAATGAACTACCTTTAACTATTTGTCACTTATACATTATATATTCTTAGTTCTTCCAAAGCTCATAAGAATATCTTCACTATTGTCCAATGATCATCTTATGAATCATTCTGGTATATGCTCATAACATTTAGAGCATAGGACATTCTGGATATATACATATCATGGTATAATCGATCAAAATCTTCATGTGATTTTACTCACCAAGTGTTGAAACAGTTGAATTTTGATACAATCCTTTCCATGCAGCAAGAACCTTTCTTGTTGTTTCCATATTGAACCCTTCCAATATATCATATATGTATGTCTGGCACAACCATATTAGCGCCTTAATCTATCCATATAGATATTGATGCCTAATATTCCGGGTTTGCCCAAGTCTTCCATCGAAATCTTATTTTAATGAAATTCTTAACTTGTGTCAATACAAGATACATCATTTCCAATCAACAATATGTCCTCTACATAATGTATTAGAAATATGTCTCAGCGCTCCCACTTAATTTCTTGCAAATGTAAGCATCTTCATCATCTCCGATGAATTTAAACTCTTTTAACCGTTTCATCATGGTGAAGATTCCAACTCCGCTATGCTTACTTCAACTATTGAAGTTTACATGCCCTTTCAGCACCCTTTGAATTAACAAAACCCTTCGAACCATGTAATGTACATGTCCTAGGTTACCGTTCTATTAGAAGAACCTTGTTTTGTTTATTCAACTACCATATACCAAATTATATGCAGTGGTTGCTACATTAATCCGCCAAGACTATATATCGCTATGAAAGATCAAATCTTGTCATAGTCAACTCCTTGAACATTGTCGTAAACTTCTTTCCGACATGTCGACTATTTCATAGATGTTAAACATCCATGTATAATTTCTTTATAGATCCAAACATGACCGATAGGCTTCACGCCTTTCTGGAGGGTCTTCCAAGTTCAGAAACTTGTTTTCTCGTGTATGGATACTATCACGGATTCTATGACTTCTAGTCATTTTATGGAGTCAGGGCCCATCATTGCTTCTTTGCATGTAGCCGGTTCATCATTTTCAAAACAATAACGACTTGCTTATCAAATCTTACTATTTGATTCTTACCGACCCACACGGTTCTATAGGAACTCTAATCTCCGAGATCACACCTTTTGTAATCACGAGAGCCATGAGCATTGTGGCCGCCACCGGGACACTTTCTGGCGCTGCGCTACTTAGCACATATAGCTAAGGTTCAACAACCTTATCAAAGTTCTATTGTCCTCCCACTTAACTTTTCACGAAAAATTCCTTCTCAAGAAACTTGACGTTCCAAGTAACAAACTCTTTTGTCCTCGGTGTTATGGAGAAATTCCCAACAAATTCTTTGGGATAACCTACAAAGACGTGCTTATCCAACTTTGGTTGTAAACATTTTACTTATCCATAGCATACCAAAATTTAAGAAAAGACAATTCGGGTTTTATCCCAAACCATAACTCATATGGTGTCATTTCAATGGATCACGATGGTGCTCTTTTCACTGTAAAAGCGGTAGTCTCTAAAGCTTCAATCCTTAAAACATAATGGCGGTTTTATAAATGACACCCTTGATCTTACCATGTCAAACGTGGTTTGATTTTATCTCTCGAATATGCCATACTCCTATGGTTTATCGGGAAACACAAATCATGGAACAATTCCTCAAGTCTTAGGTGTTTTTGCTAAACATGTAACTCAAATATCTTCCTTTATGATCGAATCATAAACTCTTTATTTTCTTGTTACAATGATTTTTCACTTCATCTTGAAAGTCTTTGAACAATTTTCAAATGTTTCATACTTCTTCCTTATTAAGTAAATATACAGATATATTCACTCAAATTTTCGGAGAAAGCATATGAAGCAAAAAGATCCATCGCATATGGCTACAAATAATGGACTATGCACATCAGCATGCACAATTTCCAATAAGCTAGTCATCCGTTCCTCTCTGGCCTATGGACGGAGTTTCAATTATCTCGAGGAAAGTCTCACATGCGTCAATTGATCAAAATCAAAGACTCCAAAAATCCATCAACATGGAGTTTCTTCATGTTTTCTTTCAAATATAATTTCAATAGCAATGTCACTTCATAAGTGATATTTCAATCATTTGTCTTGCGACATTTTAGCAATAGTGTTTATGGATGTGATTTCTCCAACTAGACTTGTAAAAGTTCATCCATCCTTTATGGAATACGGTAATTATTTGAACAGCCATTGTTCTCATGATACCGGAACAAAATAACAATTATTTAAACAAATCTTGAAAGCTTGGTTTGATGACAACAAAAACACAATAACACTTTATTTGTTTTCGATGAACATCATCACTCATTCTCTTACTGGTTACTTAGGCCATTGTAGTTCATGAATTGCGTTGTCCTGTATGACACTTCATACCAACCAATTCGGTATCCAATACCGGTATCCAATACCTAAGAACCACATTGTTTAACAAGCAAGGAATATAGCCATAACATGTATATCTTCTATATACCTAAGTTGGACATCTCCAACCTTTTATTTTCTGCCAAATATTTTATAGATTCTCTTTCAGCAATTCCTTTTCTTTTAAAAGAATCTATCAACATCAATAGTGGTATCATCAACATGACACATGGTACAAAGCGTATATAGTCAAATACTAATACCTTTGGACTTGCACTTTGAAGTGGATCACCATCATCAAATGTTTGGTGTTCTTTCAAAAATCCATTCTTTAGTAATCTATTAGTGTAGTAAACATTTTACTTACATCTTCTATTCATCCTTATCATGACAACTTTCATGATCAAGCTACTATAGCTTATAAGGAAGAATCACGAGTATAATATCAGTTCCCAAAACCTTTTTGGTAGATTCGGATGCCTAACATCTCCATCCTTCACAAATTCTCATACAATATGAGAACATGTATTTTGCTAAATTATACTCTATCATAATGCAACCAAACACATTGTTTCAGATATCACAATATCTTTCACACATGATGGTTTCTGAAACAATTTCCAGCTCCAATATAATCTTGATATTAAAACAACCTTTTGAATATCAATAATCATGGAGGCAAACATGATACTTTAGATACTAACATTGGAATTCTTACTCTTGATTTAATACTACTTATTAAACTTCATGGAGTAAATAGAGTTTGCTGAAAATTTGCAATAGGACTTATAAACTTTAAATTGACATTCAAAACAATAAAATACCAGTTCGTAAAGTAAATATCCAGAATTCTATAGTTCTATTATCTCAAATAAAAACTAAGCACAAGGTAGAAAACGAATGCCAATGACTACAACAAACAATGCAAAATCACTTTGATTTAATTTATGACAAATTTGGTTCGACTAATCCAAATTAGAAATTTACTCCCACTCAAAAACGACATCCCTCATGCCTTTTTGGTGATTACATGAACCAAATCCACTACACCAAGTCCGATCATCACGTGAGTTGATGTAGCTTCAAAGGCGAGCATCTATATGGGCATCATATCAACTATATGACTCCTGCTTAACCTTTCGGCCCGTGTTCCGAGGCCATGTCTGTACATGCTAGGATCGCCAAGTAAGAACCTTAGTATTTGCGTGTGTAAAACTGTCTTACACCTGTTGTATGAAAGCGTAGAGTCGAGAACACCCGATCATCACGTGATGCCTCAAAACATGATCCACAAAACGGTGCATACTTAAGGAAGAACACATTTTATCTTGATATCTAAATGAGGGATCATCTTATAATGCTACCAAAAGCGCCAAACTAGCAATATAAGATGATAATGTGTGAAGTGAGGTGATATGTTCCATGCATTTGATCTCTATCATTTGCATCGTGGTATGATCTCTATCATTCCTTTGTGTGTAAGGCCAAGGTCTATGGAACTTACACGTTAAGTGAGTTGTAAAAGTATCTATCATACATCTACTTACAACAATACCATATCAAGACACTAGGCCACCAACGATCTAAACTAGACGCCTCTAATTTATCAATTGCAAGTTTTACGTGGCTTAGGGCTTTCGGAGATAGAACCGGTCTTACCTACGAGCATGAACCACAACGAGGATAACCAAGTTATTAGCAACTCGTTGTAAATCAGATATTGACTATAGTAGGAGAGACAGACACCCGCTAGCCACTTATGCAAAACTAGTTGCATGTCAGTCGTGGAACCGGTCTCATGTACGATGACATGTAAGGTTGGTCCGGGCCGCTTCATCCCACTATGCCACCAATATCCAAAGTACATAGAAGATGCAATAACATGATCATCATCGCCCACATATAAACATATGTGTACTACCCGTACAAAACACCTACGCATAGATCAGGCTCTGATACCACTGTTGGGTCCGCAGCATAGAAAACAAAAAAATTCCTACGGCATGAACTACACGCCAAGATCTATCTACTAGGTACAAAGAAACGGGTGTACATGCATCCAACGAGAACTTACCCTCGTAGACAACGAGCTTTGTTAACGAGTAGGAACTCGTGGTTGATGTAGTCGTACACTTGCCGCTCTCAAGATCGTGATGAAGTCCAGCAGGTCCGGATCCAGCACGTCCATCAGATCCAGCTCCAGCACCACCAAGTCCAGCACCGCAAAGCAGCGGTGCATCCGTGATCGCACACACGTCCGATACCCCGACAACCTCCATCCCTCGCTCCAGCAAAGCAGCAGAAGTAGCAACTCCTTTCCAGATAAAGCCACCGGGAACATGTATCTCGCTAATCCGAGACCATGGGGGAATAATACTAGAGGGGGAGAGAGATCCTTCACAAGGAGATGTGTGTGAGAAGTGAGGAGGGGTGGCCTTTTATAGGAGGAGGGGGGGTGCCCCTCCTTCATGGCCGGCGCATGGAGGAGGTGACCCTTCACCTCCTCCATTCATGTGGTGGTAACTCCCTCCACATAAATTTGCCCCTTCACATTCTCTTTTAAAGTCTCCACTTTAAATGCATTAAATTTCTCCAAATTTAATGTTCTCTCATTTAATAAAACTCTTTTATTATTTTTATTCAGAATTTTGTTAATTACTTTAATTAACAAACATTCACATAAAACCCCCTACAACATTTCAATATTACATGCAGAACCAATTTCAACAATTTCACCCGAAATAGTTTCGGTGTCTATTGAAATAATTCCAGCGCTTTCTTAAATCTTTATCTGAAACATATTTGCTCCAAATGGTGTCGATATCCCTTAAGTGTGTCACCCTACGGTTCGCGAATAATGCAGACATTATCGAGACCCCTCTCCGATCAATAATCAGCAGCGGGACCTGGAGATCCATACTGACTCCTACACATTCAACGATGACTTCTGTGATCGTGAGAACCTTTAACGCTAGTAACTAAATCCCTTTGTCCCGCGATATATTACATGTCTGAGATTCGATCATCGGTATCTCCATACCTAGTTTGATCTCGTTACCGACATGCACTCTTTTCTCGTTCCCGTGATATAACATTCTAGTGATCACATCACTTGCTTGCAAGCTATTTCAATGTGATATCACCGAGAGGGCCCAGAGTATATCTATCCGTCATCGGGATGGACAAATCCCACTCTTGATCCATGAGCCTCAACATAACACCTTCGTAGCACTGAACCCACCTTTATAGTCACCTTTTTACGGTGTGACGTTTGATGTTATCAAGATCTCTTCCGGTGTTAGCAATTAACATGATCTCATGGTCTAAGGATAAAGATTACTTCATATGATGTTATAGCAATATAAACATAATGACTTTGATCGTAATGCTATACTTCAGATGAATGTTCATCACATCATTCCACCAATGGTGTGACCTTGTTATTAACAACATCCAATGTCCATGATCAGGAAACCTTGATCATCTTGTTAATCAACAAGCTAGTCTATAAGAGAGGCATAACTAGGAACCCTTTTTGTTTATTAAACACACATGTATTGATGTTTCCGATCAATATAATTCTAGCATGTAAAATAAACATTTATCATAAACATGGAATAAGATAATAACCACTTTATTACTGCCTCTCGGGCATATTCCCTTCACATCCCTTGCTAGTTCTCGCTTGTTCTGTAGCCCCTGAACCGAGTTACATATATTAGCAACCGATCCGGTATCAAATACCCAGGTGCTACTGCGAGTACTAGTCAAGTACACATCAATAACATGTATATCACATATACCTTTGTTTGCCTTGCTGGACTTCTTGTCCGCCAAATACTTGGGGCAGATGCGCTTCCAATGGCCATTCCCCTTGCAATAGTAGCACTCGGTGTCAGACTTAGGGCCAGCCCGGGGTTTCTTTTCAGGCGTGGCAACAGACTTGCCACCCTTCTTTCCCTTGTGCTTTCCTTTCTTGTCCTTCTTGAAACCGGTGGTCCTATTGATCATCAACACTTGATGTTCTTTCCTAATCTTCACTTCTGCAGTCTTAAGCATTGACAGAAGATCGGGAAGAGACTTCTTCATGCCTTGCATATTATAGTTCATCACGAAGATCTTGTAGCTAGGTGGCAGAGATTGGAGAAAATGATGTATGCCTAAGTCAATGGGAATCGTTATTCCCAAGGACACAAGCTTATCAGCGTACCCAGACATTTTGAGTACGTGCTCACTAACGGAGCTGTTTTCCTCCATCATGCAGCTAAAGAACCTTTCTGTAGCATTATAACTCTCTACGGCAGCATGGGTATCGAAAATCATTTTCAATTCTCCCATGGTATCAAACGCATTGCCATTTTCGAAACGCTTTTGAAGTTCTGGCTCTAGCCCATACAGTATGCCGCAATGAACTAAGTTGTGGTCCTTCTGACGAGTCACATAGACATTCTTTTCCTCGTCAGGGGCATGAGGAGCTAGTGGGGGTCCTAGCGGCGCATCTAGCACATATTGCTTTTGTGCAGCAGTGAGGAGAATCCTCAAATTCATAGCCCAGTTGGTGAAGTTGCTACCATTCGCAGCAAGTTTCTCTTTCTCCATGAACACATTGAAATTAAAAGCAGGTGGTGCCATCTACAACAGAATTTGTAAAGTTTATTTAGACTAAGTTTATGATAGATTGAGTTCAACTAATCTAAATTACTAATGAACTCCCACTCAAAAACGACATCCCTCGTGTCCTTTTGGTGATTACATAAACCAAATCCACTACACCAAGTCCGATCATCACGTGAGTTGATATAGCATCAAAGGCGAGCATCTATATGGGCATCATATCAACCATATGACTCATGCTTAACCTTTCGGTCCGTGTTCCGAGGCCATGTCTGTACATGCTAGGCTCGCCAAGTAAGAACCTTAGTATTCACGTGTGTAAAACTGTCTTACACCCGTTCCTATGAAAGCGTAGATTCGAGTACACCCGATCATCACGTGATGTCTCGAAACACGATCCATAGAATGGTGCATACTCAAGGAAGAACACATCATTATCTTGATATCTAAATGAGGGATCATCTTATAATGCTACCAAACGCACCAAACTAGCAGTATAAGATGCTAACATCTAATGTGTAAAGTGAGATGATATGGTCCATGCATTTGATCTCTATCACTTGCATCGTGGTATGATCTCTATCATTCCTTTGTGTGTAAGGCCAAGGTCTATGGAACTTACACGTTGACTGTGTTGTAAGAGTATCTACCATACATCTACTTACAACAATACCATATCAATACACTAGCCCAGCAACGATCTAAACTAGACGCCTCTAATTTATCAATTGCAAGTTTTACGTGGCTTAGGGCTTTCAGAGATAGAACCGTTCTCACCTACGAACATTAACCACAACGAGGATAACTAAGTTATTAGCAACTCGTTGTAAATCAGATATTGACTATAGTAGGAGAGACAGACACCCGCCAGCCACTTATGCAAAACAAGTTGCATGTCAGTCGTGGAACCGGTCTCATGTACGATGACATGTAAGGTTAGTCTGGGCCGCTTCATCCCACTATGCCACCAATATCCAAAATACATAGAAGATGCAATAACATGATCATCATCGCCCACATATCAACATATGTGTACTACCCGTGCTAAGCACCTACGCATAGATCAGGCTCTAATACCACTGTTGGGTCCGCAGCATAGAAAACAACAAATTTCCTACGGTGTGAACTACACGCCAAGATATATCTACTAGGTACAAAGCAACGGGTGGACATACATCCAACGAGAACTTACCCTCGTAGACAACGAGCTTTGTTAACGAGTAGGAACTCGTGGTTGATGTAGTCGTACACTTGCCGATCTCAAGATCGTGAGGAAGTCCAAGCGTTGCAACTCAGCTGCGTATCCGAACTCGCACACACATTCAAGCCACCGGACAACCTCCACCTCCTCTCTCCAGCGATCCAGCGGAAGCAGCAACTCCTTCCAGACGAAATGCCACCGGGAACATGTATCTCGCTAATCCGAGACCATGAGGAAATAATTCTAGAGGGGGAGAGAGATCCTTCACAAGGAGGTGTGTGGATGAAGGAGGGAATGGGTGGCCTTTTATAGGAGGAGGGGGGTGCCCCCTCTCTCCATGGCCGGCGCATGGGGGGTGACCCCTCACCTCCCCCATTCATGTGGTGGTAACCCCTCCACATTAAAATGCCTCTTGACATTCCCTTTTAAAGTCTCCACTTTAAATGCATTAAATTTCTCCAAATTTAATGCTCTCTCATTTAATAAAACTCTTTTTATTAAATTTATTCAGAATTTTGTTAATTACTTTAATTAACAAGCATTCACATATAGCCCCTTGCAATATTTGAATATCACATGCAGAACCACCTTCTGCAATTTCATCCGAAACAATTTCCGGTTTCTATTAAAACAATTCCTGCGCTTTGCAATTCTTTCGTCTGAAACATATGTGCTCCAAAATGGTGTCCAGTAACTCTTAAGTGTGCCATCCTACGGTTCGCGAATAATGCAGACATGATCGAGACCCTTCTCCGATCAATAATCAGCAGCGGGACCTGGAGATCCGTACTGACTCCTACACATTCAACGATGACTTCTGTGATCGTGAGAACCTTTAACGCTTGTAACTAAATCCCTTTGTCTCTCGATATATTACATGTCCGAGATTCGATCATCAGTATCTCCATACCTAGTTTGATCTCGTTACCGACATGCACTCTTTTCTCGTTCCCGTGATATAACATTCTAGTGATCACATCACTTGCTTGCAAGCTATCCTAATGTGATATCACCGAGAGGGCCCAGAGTATATCTATCCGTCATCTGGATTGACAAATTCCACTCTTGATCCATGAGCCTCAACATAACACCTTCGTAGTACTGAACCAATCTTTATAGTCACCCTGTTATGGTGTGACGTTTGATGTTATCAAGATACTCTTCCGGTGTCAGCAATTAACATGATCTCATGGTCTAAGGATAAAGATTACTTCGTATGATGTTATAGCAATATAAACATAATGACTTGATCGTAATGCTATACTTCGGATGAATGTTCATCACATCATTCCACCAATGGTGTGACCTTGTTATTAACAACATCCAATGTCCATGATCAGGAAACCTTGATCATCTTGTTAATCAACAAGCTAGTCTATAAGAGAGGCATGACTAGGAACCCTTTTTGTTTATTAAACACACATGTATTGATGTTTCCGAATCAATACAATTCTAGCATGTAAAATAAACATCTATCATGTATAAGGAATATATAATAACAACTTTATTATTGCCTCTCAGGGCATATTTCCTTCAGTCTCCATGCAGGTCATACTTGTAGGACAACTCTGACTAGTTCTTCCTCAGCGCCACCTGGCAGCCGAACCAGTCCACCTGCACCAATTCATCGCACCCTTGGAAGGCTAACACCAGCATGTTACGGGCCACTAGGATCCTGATCCAGTCCCTCGGGCCCTTCTGGAACGCTAGTGGTATCAGCATCATATGGAGGTTAGCCTCCTCTGGCTGGATGATGAACCGGCGAGGGACCTGCACCCTGGGGTAGTGTCCAAGCTTGCATTGGTGGCCATGCATGTTGGCCGGCTGCACCGCCGTCTCCACCCTATGAGGCACTAGTGGCTTCACTGCCCAAGCCCAACAGTTTTAGGAAGCGCGTCCTGATACCGATGCCATCCCCTCCCCAGCATGTCACAGTCCAGATTCAGAACCTTGGCAGGAAGCAAAAATATGTCTGCCATAACATATGAAGCATTCCCAAATCAGGCAATGGTACTAAGCTTTACCAAATCACGAAATGCACATGCATAGAACTACACATGAAGTACTACAAAGTACAGACACAAACTGCACATGAACAAGTAATAATGACATCCCCAATTTGGATATTTCGCTAATTCGATCCCCTACATTTGGACGCATAGAATCAAATCTCTAAATAGCATCTGCAAATAAATCCCCAAATTTCAATTCCCAACCGCTATCGACTCCTAAATTGGTCGATTCAATCTCTAACTGTACCCTAAATTTCACTTAGATTTGCGCAAACCTACCACGCAAAACCTAATCGGCAAAATAATATGCGAGAATAGAGAATTTATAGTGGACAATGCGGATATTGGAGTAGCTGCAGGTGGCGCTAGAGTAGAAGACGATGCACCGCGCGCAGGGATTGGGCCTGCCGACATAGGTGGAAAATCCCTTGTTAAATCGTGGAAGGTTAGCCTGAGAAATGCAGGGGCCTTTTCGGTCGCGTTGGCTGCAGGTGCGGTCACCGATGAAAAAGATGCGGCCTCCGCGGCCGTCCAAGTTGCTCAAGGTATCGCGGAGATGGAGGAGCGAGCCTTGAGTGCCCTCGCGAAGGCCGCCTAGCCTCCGGCGGCGAACTTGTCCAATTGGGCGACCGCCCATTGCCCCTGGTTCGTCATTTGTTCAATGGTGAGGGAGCAGAGCGGAGGATATGTGGAGGTGCGCCGACCATGGAGGGAAACGCCGAATGGGGGTGAGGGGGTGGCGTGGGTGGTGTGGGGGAGTAGAGTGGGACTTAAGACGAAAACATCCTATCTGCCGCACTTCCCATCGCATGAAACAGCCACGTAAGCGACGCTCGCCAGAGCCTGGCTCCATGGAAATGGTCGATTTGGGTGTTCCCAACGGGCCAATGTTTGCCCTGCTTTAGAACTCATGCCTTGCGAACCGCAGACGAGGCTCAGCTTAGCAAACATGCTTATTGGTGTGGGCTGGATGCGAGAAGGGAGAAGTCGGGCTAGTAAACATGCTCTACCTAACCTAGAAAAAACCAAGCTAAAGGTCCCTCGATCAATTGTAGTTGGACGCCATTCAAAGGGCTAGACTTCTCTACTTGAAGCTTTTACTGGTTCTTCGGTTAGGGAGGTGATGGCTGTGAAAATAGACATCTTTATCCGTGTTTAAATCATATATTAAGTCAATTAATTGATGAAATATTTCTCTAGTTTTGCCACTAATGACTAATTATTGCAAAGACGTGCAAATCCTTGTTTTGAATTATGATATGCAGGAAAACAATCTTTTATGCCAAAATATAGAGAAATTAAGGAAGAATCAGAAGTTGGCAGCACACACAAGTCAACTGGGGGCATAGATCCAAGTTCAGGACTGTTAACAACCGCTGGTATGGACGAAGCTTGCCCGTACCGTCCAACCATACCATGTGGCACCGCCTTTGCCAGATCAAACGAAACAAGTTTCATGAAGAGTACTATATATTTAGAGAGTCCTAGACACCACAAAGAGAGCCTCCATTCCTAGATTACATCATAAATCACCCGAGGAAGATCCACCACTTCACCACCTCCATAGTTCATCATCTCGATCCACGTCCATAGACATAGCCATAACTTGTATTTGATATCTCCTCATGATTGGCGACCTTATAAAGATATTCAGTGTTGATCTAAGTAATTCTACAATATTTTCTATCCTTAATCTTATTATGAGTAAGTAGTCCTCACAAGTTGCGGGTTGGGGATTAGTCTCCCAGCGATTATGTGCATCTGACTTCATGAGAATATTGTGTGGTGATTTCATAGCAGATTTATATTTGCACCACTGTCTCTTACCTCAATCTGAGGACTTGTCAGGTACCCAAAACCCCAATGTTTGATCAAGGTTGGAGGTGAGGTGTGTGGTGAACAATGTCTATGCACGAAACCTAGTGATAGCAAAGGGAGTACAGTACCATTTAGTGGTCCATCTAGGAAAAACAACAACAACAACATCTTTCTTAATGATTTGGTCTGTATTTACTTAATAATCGCTCATACAATGGTGTTTCGTGGTATAACAGTTGGACCAAGAGACTATATGCTATGCCTATGGCTCGCAGATGCATGCTAAAGTATTATGGATGTGCTTTCCAAAAATCCTATCTATGTTAAATCATTTACACAAGAATGTGCTTAACTTTATCTTTTTCTCATATGTATGCATAGCTGAAGGTGAAACCTCAACCCCTATCTCCATCCATTGATCCAACCAAAGATACAAAGTAAACCGGAAAGGTCCAGTAAACAAAGGTAAAATAAACTAGCAAGTTCTACAGTCACTCTTCAACCAACAACAAGTGTTTCCCAAGGCTCAAGAAACCCTGGTATTCTAGGAAAAAAGCTACTATACTGCATCTGTAATCCACATCGAATGTATCAGAAGGTTTCACACCTCTTGACTTGTTGGACACTACCGGCCATTATCTTTCCAACAAAATTGGATTCATCTTATTTTGTGTTTGTATGAGAAAGTTGCTGTGTTTCTGGTTTGAGCATTTTGTGAGGTAGGGGTTCAATGGTCGATCCATGGACACGTGAATCCAGTTAATCACTACTGGGGAAAGGCTTAACCCCACAGCAGCCTTAGTGGCGGAAAAACGAAAGTCTACCGGTGGTAACATGAATAGCTGGCGGGCGCAAAAAAGGTCATCACCTATAGGTCGCAAATTGATCCCCGCATCGCTTACCAGTGACAGGAAAAATAAAAATACGATGTTGCGACGTGTTTCATGCGTACACCAAGGAGGTAGAAAAATCGATGCAGACGAAATTTTGCGTTTGTCACGTCTCTAGTGCATAGCGGTGACGATCATGTCAAAGCAGCCTGTCGCTAGGTTGTCCCGAAAACCAGTGGTGTATTACTTCGTCACTGGTTATAGGTATAATGCTCACGGCTTGACTTAGAAACTCGTTGGATGGTTCCGACGGTTAGCTGTGACAATTGCATTATTGGGTTCGTCGGCTAGGCACAAAAATTGGCGATGAATAAAAATGGTGTGCATGTGTGAATGGCTATAAAGTTGCAAGTATTAATATATAGGACGGTTTCCAGGCGCAGAACATCTAGAACTACTCTGCACATCCCAGAAGAGACATCCTCATTTAGTCAATTCTCTTTCTATTTAGGATGATTAAAGCTTTATATATATCACTTGTATTCGGGGTGAGGGAAGGGAAGTGCGCGTCCAGACTATCGATCCCGTCGAATCTGGGGATGCACGGTTCGATGGCATAGGACTGGACATCTCCCGGGACCAGGAGAGTCGGAATGTTCTCCCCGAGACCCCGGGAAGACCAATGGTGAGAGGCGCCCGAGTACTGATCCCAAGAAAGGAAGCCTGAAGCATGCCTCAGGAAGAGGATATAACAGCTATTTGATGATGCCTGACCAAGACAGACTACCCCAGCACACGCATAACCCTGCCAGCAATGGTGGCCACAGAGCGGTTTTGCCACTTCGCGGCCATGCACACTACGGCCCGCCGCGTGGTGTCTCAGCGTCGTCGGGTAGTGATCAAAAATTGTGGTGTCCCATTGCCATGATAAAAGGAGGCCCAGGTTGGTTGAGAGAAGAGGAGGGAGAACTATCCAAGTTCTTCCTAGGAAACAAACTCTGTAATCATGTGATCATTCACCGGATAGTTGATAGTTGCAGGACGTAGGGATCCGTACATCGTGGCCTAAACCTAGGTTAAAAAATTTGTGTCTGTGTGATTGTGTGTTTATCTTGCTCGCCGATCGAGCTCGCCAGACGTTCTGCCCCTGGCCGAACTAAAATGGGGACCTCCAATCCCCGGTGTCGAAATCTCAGACACGACACAGACAATACAATCCATCCACCAAATCTATTCAGGAGAGAGCTCGATCTCCGTCGACAGCCAGCACGAAGATCGGCGACATCTTCTTGTCCATGGACGATCTCGCCTACTGTGTCGCCTTCCAGGCAACCTGCGGCAGTTGGCGCCACGCCACACTAGAGCGCTAAATGCCTAGCAAGTGGATCACTCTTGAGCACCCTTTTTCCATAGATGATCTCATCGATGACGTCGCCGTCATCTTGTTGAATGTGAGCACTGGATTCTTCTTGGAGAAGAAGATCCGCAATGTCGTCCGCATGTGCTTCTTCGAGATTGAACTCTTAATTTCATTTATACGATCTTGCATCAGACTGTTTATTCAGTTGTCCTATCTATGTCACTTTCAGTACGGTACTCTCTACTTGATGAACAGGTCGAGTTATTCCATTTGATTAGATATCTACCCCTCCTCTCTGTATATTAAGGCACTTTTTTGTCGCTACAACAGGCGGCCTCATCGTGCTGGGCTAGAGAGTATTCAAAGTTAAGTTGTGCCTGATTTCCCCCTCTAAAATCATGTTTTGCGTCAAAGAGGACTCCATATATCCATGTGATTCACATGCATATATGTGCATGCGTGAATGTTAATTTAGAGAATATTTGCATGATCAAAGATGTATGTGCACAGGGCATACCTGCACTACGTGCGTGATCAGCAAAAGGATTTGATTTGTAGGACCTTCTGGTTGTTAGCAAGTGTAGCGCACGGCAGATACACTTGCATAAGCAAATATCATAGTGTAGCGCTATGAGCATGCAATACACAAACACAGGCACACACAGGCGAGTAGAAGTGGAGCTCGGGACAGAGTAATGTTGAATGCTCTTCTTATTGCATTGCTTAAAACTTATACAAGGAAGTAATATTTATACTACTACAACCACAACTAGAGCCACTAGTTTACAATGTGATCAGAACCATTAAAGTCCAGAAGCCATTGCAACCTTACCTGCAACTAGCTGCACTCCTGCAGGCTATCCTGACATGATGCCTTATCATCTGCTGCAGCTTATCATCTGACATTCTGAATGCTATCCTGACATTGTAGAATATTTTACTAGCTAGTGGTACAATAGTCCCACGTCCACACTCCATGCAGACGGAACTCTCACGTTGCAATGTGCATGCACCGCATGTGCTTCTAATTAGCACTACCTTCGAGAATCGGCGAGGCAATAAACTTGGAGGAAAAAGATGAATAGGAAGACGATGAACCAAAAGTCAAAAGAAAAAGGCCAGATGGTACAAAGAAGGTGAATGAAGAGTTGAAGAGAAAGGTTGAGCATGAAAAGTTGAGCGACACGATCGACAACATGATAAAGCACAAGGCTAGTAGCGCAACAACAAATGGAAACCAAGCTCAAATTGGCTGACAAAAGCGATGAGTCGGACATGAAAATGCGGCTTGCAAATCATGAAGATGAGAAGCGCAAAGCTGAGTTTAAGGAGCAGAGGATTCGTCTCGAATAGGAAAAGGCTAGGACAGCAGTGACTGCCGATGAAACACGAGTGATGACTATGGATCCTGACAAGATGGATCCGGTTACAAAAGAGTGGTAGGATGATATAAGGTTGGAGATCATCAAGGCAAGGAAAGCTCGTAGCACTACTAGGAAACAGGCTGTTAGTGGCGCACCAGGAATGCCCATCCGTGGCGCACTAGCAGTGCGCCACGGGCCTTGCGCTACGGCTATCTCTCAGCCGTGGCGCACTGCCCAATGCGCCACGGTTGTGTAGAGATAGGCGTAGCGCACCTCCTAGTGCGCCACAGAAGTTTGGAATGGTGCGCTACCCCTGGGATCTTCTGTGGCGTACTATCTAGTGCGCCACTAAACTTCCATAGTGCGCTTTAGGTGTAGTGCACCACAGAAGGTAGACCATGTGCGCCATAGATGTATTTTTTGTTTTTTTTTAATTTCCGAGCCAGATTATATGCAATACAGATTATATACAATATTACAGCAGATATACACACACAGATACAAGATATACAATTATATATATAAATACTCAATATGAAAAACAAGATTGAAACAAATACATATAGATAAGTCTCATACATGAATACATAGTCTAAGTTACATTGTTTCGATCATGTTACAAAGTAGTACTTGGTGACATGCTAATACATGTGTCGATCGAACAAGTTAGAGCTCGGAAGCTCGCCTAGACATCTAAACTAGCTAGCTAGACACAAACGCGGGATAAATAACCAAAGAAGATAAGCATGATCACCGCCGCGATGAAGGTGTAGGTCTTCATCCGGTTCCTTGTCCTAACTCCCGCTAGATAGCGCGTGTATCTAGCTTCCGCCTCCGCCATAGTGTTGTACCCTTTGTAGCTATTGCCGCTGAAACGGTGCACCTGTCTCCGGCAGTCTTCCCAATCATCGTAGACTCCGGGAACCCGTCCCTTGTACACGACGTACCACGTCATCTATAAGTTGACAATAATAATTAACCGACTATTGAAAAAAACATATATAATTAAAGTCGCATATGAAGATACACTTATAGAAAGTACTCCTATATAGTGTGCCACGACATTTCAATCATCGGCATTATTCTCGAAAAAGACCAAAGTAACTCAAAAAGCATGCCTCATATATATACATAGGTCGTTGGACACAGGAATATGCTACGATGGAACCGTACGCCAAGTAGGATGCACAACACCTAGACTTGTGCATAGCACAAGGCGTACAATCCCATCGTAGCACATTCACATATATAGTGTGCCACGACATTTCAATCATCGGCATTATTCTCGAAAAAGACCAAAGTAGCTCGAAAAGAATGCCTCATATATAACTAGCTAGGTCGTTGGACACAGGAATATGCTATGACGGAACGGTTAGCCAAGTAGGATGCACAATTCCTGGACTTGTGCATATCACAAGGCTAACTATCCCGTCATAGCACATTCACATATATATTGTGCCACGACATTTCAATCATCGGCATATTCTCGAAAAAGACAAAAATAACTCGAAAAGAATGCCTCATATATATACATAGGTCGTTGTACACAGGAATATGCTACGATGGAACGGTGAGCCAAGTAGGATGCACAAGACCTGGGCTTGTGCATATCACAAGGCTCACAGTCCCATCGTAGCACATTCACATATATAGTGTGCCACGACTTTCAATCATCGGCATTATTCTCGAAAAAAGAGTAAGGAAAAAAAGAAGGACCAAATTGAGCAAAGGACCAAAGAGTAAGCAAAAAAACCAAGCATTGATTGATATATAATAATAAGAAGCAAAATAAGTTCACTTGTCGTCCACACACACACAAAGGTCATCTATAGTTTGTAACTACAACTAGGCCAACATCAAGCCTTCTGGCTCGGCTTAGGGAACGGGAGGACGCCTTGTCTCGTCATGAACTTCCTATAGTCACCCTGCATCTCTAGGCGATCTTCTATGTCACGGTTATTCGGGATATTTCCTCCGTAGAAGATCCCCCCCGAAGTCATGACATCACGAAAGATGATTGCCCCAAACTGCTGCTGGATGCGATACATCTCTTGTCTAATATCCGAATCATTGATCTTGGCCTTTGCTTCGGCCCACTGTTTGAGATGATCTGGCAGCGTAGAATTCTGCTGGTCAAGTAGGAACGCCCTCATGTGATGGAGTGCGTAGTAGACTTCCTTCTTACTGTTTTCCGGCTGCTTCACGCAGGGGAACTCCGTTACGTGGTTGAAGACGTGCCTGCCGAACTTGACCTTCTTACGCACGAAGCTGGTGCCTTCCGTCGAGGCAAAGCCAGTGAGAGCATCATCCAGAACTTCCTTGATCTTGTCGTAGTTTTTCTTCTTTTCTAGACTCCCCGAGTCGAAATACGTGGCGTGGGAATGCTTCAGCGATAAGGAGATGAGCGTGCGGTGTTCATCTCTGCGCAAAAAATTCAAATGGAATATGTTGGAAAAAGAATGATGATGATCTAATAAAGCCAATCGACGGTGGCGAGTGAATAACGACTTACTCGGGAAAGTAAGGCACGAGAATGTATTCCTTTGTCTTGTTCGCCACGAGGATTCTTTTTAGGTACGAGGCCACGATACGTCGTTCGGCGGGGGAACCCAAGCAGCCGTCACACATGTAGTAGGGGTCCACTATAGCGATGCCCGGTGTGTTCTCTCTAATGATTTGCGTGGCCAGGCTGAGAGAAAAGAGACGGACCATGGTATAGTGCAGCGGGTATAGGTGGAACATATTGAAGATATCGTCGAACCGCAGGAAGAACAGATCCGCGGGGGCAGTGTCGACGAAGCCCAAGCCTGGTGGCACCTTAACCACGAATACCGGGTGCGAGGGATCTTTCTCCGATAGAAGGCGTATCTCTATCGTCAGCACGCTGTCATGCACACTCTGCAGTTCCGAACTGGCGAGCTTCCGCAAATTCTTAGGTAGCATGGGCTCACCCGCCACATGAATCCTCCACATAATACCCTCGGGTCTTGGTGGCCCGTCCCGAAACCTGATCGGATTCGCAGTTGTTGACGCCACCGGCTGGCTCGAGCTGCTAGATTTTCTTTTCCTGCCCTTTTTTCCTTTTGGAGAGCGGGCAGGCACCGCAATCTGAGCACTGGCCGCCCTATGTAGTGTGTCAGGGCTTAGAATAAAGGGCCGCTTGGTTGTATCAGCTGGCTCTGTAAAGGCGCAAGCTGGAGGCGTCTCCTGAGAACCAAACAGACGCTTGGTGATAGTGGCTTTCTCTGTGGGGCCACCAGCTAGGTCTTCTTCGTTGCCAAACTGAGTGCTGAAGAAGTGATCATTCCAGTCTTCGTCGTCCTCGGCCGGATCCTGCGCCATGTGCATATCATCAACATGATCATCCGACCCACCGCGTGGAGGTGACGGCGAGGGCGGTAAGGGGGCCTTGCCACCGCTTGTCGCTGGCACGACAGGCGGTGTTGTTGTCTGTGGCGTGATGGCCCCCGCCGTCCCCAAACGGATCATGCTCTTTGGCCATAGCAAGAATAAGCCGAAGCAACTTCTGAGGACAGACGACTCTTCTTCATCCGCTCCTGGGGGTTGAATGGGAGGTTCCAGGTCGTCGCAGCCCCTTAGCACCCGACTAATTTTAACCCTGTGCACGCTATCTGGCATCGGCTTTGAGTGGAACGTGCGCTGCAAGGGTTGAACGATGGTACCCTTGGCAACATCCCTCAGCTCGTTGTTCACGTAGCATAAGAGAGTGCAAGGAACATCCGTCTGCGGAAAACATGTACGGCGTCGTTAGAGCGAGATGCCATAAGAGTAATAGATGGCATGAAAGGCGGTAATTAAAGCAATTTGTTTACCGTGATGGCGTCGAGATCGGCTAATGTCGACGCACCGCATACGGCGACGGGCGTGCAAGAGACGGAAGGGCTGCTTGATGGCGCGGTGCTGGCCGCCGGTGTATTCTCCCTACCGACGGGTGCTTGGAGCTCCGGTTCCGCCGCGACGATGGAAGGGGGGCACCAACATGTACTCCGGCGCCGCGGTGATGGCAGGGGGAGTCACCAACACTTGCGGCGCCGCGGTGCTAGCTGGAGGAGTCACGAACACGTAGTTCGCCTGATTCGTCGGCGCCGCGTTGTTCGAGTGGCTGCTGACCATGCTTGGAATCGGGCACGGCCCTACTCGACCACCCGCACTCCAGTTCGCTATTGACTCCACCAAGGTAGGCAGGAAGGACGTGAGGGTGATTTCCACGTTGTCTTGGACGATCTGCGGGATCCGCGCCACTTGTGCCTTAAGTTCTTGAACCTCTCGGTTTTCCTCCTCGCTCCTTCCCGACGGCGCCACATGCGTCCTCGGCGGTGGACCAAAATGATCCACCCAATTCTTACCCCCGAGGCCGGCCAGACGGCCAGCCGACGACGGCTTCTTCGTAACCGGCTCTATTTTCTTGGCCCGGTTCATCGCCCTGTTAAAAGGGTTATCCCACCGGGTGGCCGCCGTCGACCCCTGGGATGAGGAACCCTGGGATCCATGACTAGCAACAATTTCCTCCTCCTGTAGAAGAAGTAACAGTGAATCATTTAGATCATCGATTAGATTGCAATCGTGTTGATCCGCGGTAATTAGATTATACTTACCACAATTTCCTCGAATTCCTTCACCGCAGGATCCGCGGTGAGTTGTTTGGTTTTTGGGTCCACATGGTAACGGGCCCTGATGAAGTTTCGAACCTGCCCGGGTTCGAATTTGGCAAAGGGGTTTTCTATCCCCTTGGATCTATATTCTTCGTCCTCCTTACTCCATTTGGCCTCTGCGGTTCTGTATCCACCAGATCCGAGATGGTGATGACCTATATTCATCGCCTGCAGCACCTTTCCCCGATTACTATTGGCCAGGGCTCTTTCGGATTCACACCTCTCCTTGAACTCCCGGAACTGATCTTCGGTGATCTGCGGGTCAATCTTTTGGATCTCCTCGAGACTTTTGCCTTCTTTATAGATCTTCTTCTTTATCCGGGTTCTCCAGCTGGCCAGGGCGGTGCTCATCTTTGTGAGGGCGGATTTGTTTACTTCGTTCCCATGATAATTTGTGTTCTGATACTTAGCGGGGAACTTGTATCTGGCGTGCAGCTTCTCGAAGAGGAGTGTGCGCAAGTGGCCATTATCTTTATGTCGGAGATTCTCAGTGTTGATCGAGATGGTTGTCCGGGTGATCGCCGCCACTTGCCCACCGTACCCTTTGACGACAAGGGCGGGCTCCAAAGGAACCCCTGATAGGCTCACTTTGGTAATTTCCTCCCTGACCGTGCCGACCGTGTTCGGGCGCCAGTCCTTCGGCTTCTTCTTCTTCTTAGGAGGGTTGCTACCACTCCCTGTGCCCTCGCCCGCCATCAGTGGTTTCATCGTCCTCCGTTCCTTCGGCTTCTTCCTCCGCGTCTTCCATCTCATCATCCTCGCTCTCCGAAGGATGGTATTCTTCATCGTCTTCTAGCCGCTGGGCTGCCTCCCAGAATGTCAATTGTTTATTCGGAGGTCTGAGTTCTCCTTCAGCGCTGATGCGCTTAGAACATCCAGCCTCGTCGTTGTCACACATCTTTGCACTAATAAAAAACAAATAATTGGTTAAATGCACGGAAAAATCCGGCATGACCTTTGCTAATTTTCTTAAACTAGGAGTGCCCGATTTCTGCCGAAACGGAAGTTAATCAACATTCCGGCAAAAATCGGGACTCATTTCATACAAGAACCTGCATACACGACATAATAAAGTGCCTCATACAAGCACAATCACAATTTCAAGTGCTACAATTATATCACCACAGATTATATCACCTGTCATTGATGATAGCAAGCAAATACATGCAGATTATAGCACCTGTCATTGTATGACAGCAAGCAAATACAAGTTTATATGACAACAAGTAACTTATATGACAACAAATAACTTATATGACATCAAATATGACAGCAAATATGGTCAGATTATATGACAGCAAGTTTTCACCATGTATTTTCAAACCAGGAGCATTTTAGATCAGCACTAGCAAATATGGTCAGATTATATGGTCACCATTTCAGCACTACTAGACCATCACCAGGAGCATTTTAGATCAGCCACAAACTAGGATCATCATCAGCATAACTAGGATCATATATCTCCTAGCCACAAACAACACTAAAATCCATGAGTGCAAAACCATATGCTAGGCAACTACTACAGCAACTACAATAAAATTTGCTAACACTAACCTACTACAACAACTACAAGCTAACTGCAAGCTACTACATCCACTACAATGAATCAAGCTAAACAAATCCAGGAGAACTTGATGCTAGGAAACCAGATGCTAGGAAGAACTTGTATCAGCCACTACAGAACTTGTTGTGGCTGCTAGGCAGGGGAAGCTAGGGGGTGCACCCAGGAGTGCAAAACCAGATGCTAGGGGGTGAACCCTAGCTATCTCCTTGTACATAGACTGTCCATGAGATGATTTTATATTGTCTAATCATTTATATAAACAAGTAGCACTAACTTCTTGTGAAAGATAACAGTATGACATCTGCAGATAAGTCACAATAAAGATAACAGTATGGCCATCTAGTACATTGCTCACTCCCAAACCCTAACCATAATTCACAAGAACATAATTTGCTCACTGTCAAACCCTAACCATCTAGCACCTGTCATTATATGACGGTATGGATCATCAGTAAAGTGTACACATTTTTTGTACACATTGTTTATGACAGCAAATATGACAGCAAGTATGGATTATATGTCAGCAAGTATATGACAGCAAATATGATAGAAAATAACAAGTTCATTAGTATATACACATTGTTTGTAGTTGCTGGATCAACCACAAACTAGGGGGTGCACCCAGGAGTGCAAAACAAGATGCTAGGGGGTGCACCTCTGATACAAGCTAAATTTGGATAAACCCGAAGCTAGGGGGTGCACCCAGGAGTGTCCACCTAGGAGTGCAAAACCAGATGCTTTTTACCAAGCTAAATGTGCTAACCCTAGCTAGCTTCTTGTACATAGACTGTCCATGAGATGATTTTATCTTGTCTAATCATTTATATAAACAATCATTGCAAACTTTTGTAATATCTAAGCCAGAAATGGACATCTACTTGAAAGAAGGATCTTACTACCTTGCACATACACGGTTTGAAAATCCTATTTGATAAAATAAATTATGTGATCTTACTACTAGATCAACTTGAGGACAGTAGGGGGATTTCCACCCCTAAATTCAATTTCATTAATATTGTTAAATTCCATCTAAAGAAATTGATGGGTAATCAGAGTACCAAAGTAGCATTGCACTATCAAATGGGTGAAATTAAATGGGGGAAAACACAAAGGATTTTCATGCACGGGCCACAGAAAGGTACATGCATAATATTATTTCTCATATCCAAGATGAAAATGGGAATAATATGAGAGAGCATACTGAGAAAGATACATCCTTATGGAGATGTTACAAAAATAGGATGGGGGTTTCCTTTCCTACAAATAATAATATGGAGTTAATGGAGTTACTTCCTGAGGTGGACACTCTACAAAGTCTGGATTCCCCAATCACCGAAGAGGAAATATATGGATTGGTTAAATTCTTAATACCATATAAAGCACCTGGACCAGATGGTTTTAATGGTTTCTTTGTGAAAAATGCCTGCATATCATCAAGGAAGATTTCTTCAAGTTATGCTTTTGAGTGTCAGCTTGGGTCCATGCCTTTTACATTTTGGATTTACCCATGGGCACTACTAAACCCTCTGTCAAGGATTTCTCAACAATTATTAACATAATTGGAAGAAGACTGAATGCCACTATATCTTTTTTGTCTTATGGAGACAGTCTCATTCTAGTTAATTCTGTCTTGTCTTCATTGGCAATGTACTTCATGTGTACTGTGGTTATTCCCCTGGGGGTTATTGAGATCATTGATAAAGCTAGAAGAAGATGCTTATGGAGGAAGGAAAAAAACAAGGAAAGAGTAAATTCACTGGCTGCTTGGGATATGATTTGCAAGCCAAAAGAAAAAGGAGGATTGGGAATATTGGATCTCAGGATTCAGAACAAAGCATTACTGATTACACTTGGATAAATTCTATAATAATGCTGATTTTCCCTGAGTCAAATTGATAAGGGACACTTACTATCATGAGTCTGTTCCCCATACAGTTACACAATGTGGATCATTTTGATAGAGAGGGATATTTAGTCTTGATGATGAATGGAGAGCCATGACTATAGGAAAAGTAGGCAATGGTTTCAGTTTTATTTTCTGGAATGATCTATGGTGCAGCACATTGCTATCAACCAAGTTTCCCAGGCTTTTATCATATGCTAGAGAAAAATTGGCATCAGTACATGACATATGTTCTATACAGAATTTACATGAGGCTTTTCACTTTCCATTTCCTATAGAAGCTTTCATAGAGTAAAATCAGTTACAAACAATTCTGAATGGAGTATCCTTGAACCCTAGTTGGCCATTGCTGCACTTTTTTAAAGCTTTTCTGGTGAGATTGTTACAGAGAATTGCTACTACTACTACTAGTAGTTGATGACTGCATGGACAACAATGATCGAGCCCATGATTGATGCAATCTCTACCAGTTTGCACATTCAGCGGGGAGAGAGGGAGAGAGGGGCCTGCAGAACCCTAACCATGGCCTGTAGAACCCTAACCATGGCATGCAGAGAGAGGGGAGAGAGGGAGAGAGAGGGATAGAGGGAGAGAGAGGGAGAGGGAGAGAGGGGAAAGGCGACGCTCACCTCTGACGGGTGGACGACGTGCGGACGACGGGCGAACGACGACAGGCGGACGACGGCGGCCTCCACCTCCTGAGACGCGGCGGCTGCTCCTCCTCGGACACGGGCCTCCTCCTGAGACGCGGGCGGACCTCCTCCTCGGACACGTACGGGCGGACCTCCTCCTCCTCGGGCGCGGGCAGGCCTCCTCCTCCTCAGACGCAGCGGCGGCGGATCGAGAGCGGCGGCGGCGGTCCTTCGGCTTCGGGCTGAGAGATGGAGAGATGGGGATGAGAGAGGGGGTCGGGCGCCACGTGTGGATAAAGCCACTTAGGCGTAGCGCACTGAGCCATAGTGCGCTACGGATATCTGTAGCGCACTATGGGATAGTGCGCTACGCCTATCGGCTTCTAACTACTGCATAAGAGAACTACAGACCCACTAGCTAATAACTATACTAGCCTATCCCACTGGTTCTGCCCACTACTCTATTCTAAACCTGAGAGCACCTAGGTTCGAATCCTGGTGCCCCAATTTTTTGTTTTGATTTTAAAAATACTTTTAAATATTCCAAAAAATGCCCAAAAGTGGTGATATATGCCATAGAAGTTTTATTTTGATTTTAAAATACTTTTAAATATTCCAAAAGTAATAATATTCCAAAAATGCCCAAAAATATGATTTAAAGTATAACTAAATTTCATAATACTTTATCCATGAATATTACAATCTTTTTCGACCACGCGTTTACAATATTTTTTGAGCTAGCGTTTTACAATCTTTTTCCCTTCTTTGTCGCGGTTGAATAATTTAGTCCCGGCACTTTAATGTTTCTTCTTTCGAACGGGCTACCTTTTTTGGGTAGGGTTGTCCTTTTTATTCTTGTGATGTATGTTGCTGCATCATAGTCGTCGTCATCTTCAATCTTTGGATCGCCGTACTGGTCGAAGTCTTGCTCGTTGGCGACTCCATCCATTCCGATATGTTTCTTTTTCCTCTCCTCACGACAACACGGCTAGGCTTTGTCGGGTCGGTAATGAAAAAACATTGGTCCACTTTGGTAGCCAGTACCCACGGTTCATTTTTCGCGGCCACGTTTGCACCGGCGGCCTTGGATTTGGCTGCTTCGGGTATAACCATGGTTGTGAAATACCGGTCTTCTCTTTCGACGCTCTTTGCCCATCTGACACGGAACATTGGCACCTTTTCTCCACAGTAGTCGAGCTCCCAGATCTCCTCGATTCTTCCGTAGAATCTTTCCTTCACGTTGTCATCGGTGTAGAATTCCGACGTTACGCCTGAGTTCTGATAATCACACTTGTCCTTTTCCTCCGTGTAGAATGTGTAGCCGTTGATATCATACGCCTGATAGGTCACCAGGTTTTGCATCGGTCCCTGCGACAAGGTGAATATGATCTTTTCCGTGTCAGAAGAATGCGAGCGCGGGGGATTATCAAGGAGCGTCTGCCTAAACCAACGCGTGAAATCTGAGTTGTGCTCTTTGATTATTTCTCCCTACGTCCTCTGTATGCCCTGGTCACTGTACTTCTTCTCGATTAACCTTTTGTGCTTCTGTACCCAAGGATCGACCAGTTCTAAATGCTGTAGCGCGACGAGGTTTGCTCGATCAAAGTCTGCGCGTCGAAAATCGAAGTCTGCATGCAGTATGCGACGACCCTCTCGGTGACCAGATCCGTCGAGCTTGCCAAGGTGTCTGTTGACGGGAAGACCGACAGGATTCTCGATGTCTAGATAATTCGTGCAGAAAGAGATGCACTCTTCGGCCAGAAAGCCCTTGGCTATGCTTCCATCTGGACGGGACCTGTTGCGAACGTATCCTTTGATGTGTCCGTTCATCCTTTCGAACGCCATCATGCTGCGGAGGAACATCGGCCCGAGTTGTACGATGTCCTCCACGACATGAACCAGCAGATGCACCATAATGTCGAAGAATGCGGGTGGGAAGTAGACCTCAAGCTCACATAGTATCACCACGATCTCCTCATGTAGCCTTCCGAGCTGATTCAAGCCAATCGACTTCCTAGAGATGACGTCGAAAAACTTGCATAGGCCAAATAACGTTTCACGGACGTGCTCGTCCATTATCCCTCTTAGTGCGACCGGAAGTACCTGCGTCATTAGCACGGCACAGTCGTGAGACTTCATGCCACTGAACCTCTGCTTCGCCTCGTCTAGGTATCTGCTTATCTTGCCCGCGTAGCCGTAAGGAAATTTGACTCCTAGAAGGCACTTGAAAAACTGTTTGATCTCATCCTGGCTTAGAGTGAAGCAAGAAGGAGGGCAGTAATATTCGTTCTTCCTGAACTTTTTACCCTTCCGACGACCTTGTGTCGTCTCCGACTCATGATCATCGTCATCTTCCTGATCATCAGGAGTAGTGCGTCCTCCGTGAAGCTCCTTCCGGATACCCAAGCATATCAGGTCGTGCCTTGCTTTCGGACCATCTTTCGTCCTATCTAGCATGTTGATTATGGTGGCGACCAGACTCTCGCACACGTTTTTCGTGATATGCATGATGTCGAGGCTATGAGGCGTGCGGAGAAACTTCCAGTATGGCAACTCCCAGAAAACAGACCTTGTTTTCCATACCTTCATCAGCGGCTTGTCTTGTTGCTGCCTCTTTCGCTTCTTTCCAGGCTTAGGACAATCTTTCCAGTTTTTCAGCAACTCTTCCACTTCTTCGCTGCTCCTATGCTCTGGGATTCCTCGGGTCTCTGATTTGCCATCGAACAGGTCTCCACGTTTTCTCCATGGATCATTCTTGCCGAGCCACCTCCGGTGCGCCATGAACACGGTTTTCGATGACCCTGGATCTTTCTCTAGTTGGAGATAGCTTGTGTTATCCATGCACCTAACGCATGCGCAGAATCCTTGGATAACCTGCCCCGAGATATACCCGCAACCTGGATAGTCTTGCACCGTAGTGACCAACGCGGCTCTCATAGTGAAATAATCTTGTGCGACGGCGTCGTAAGTATTGGCTCCAGATTCCCATAACGTGGCTAGCTCCTCTTTCAACAGCCCGAGATACAGATTGATGTCGGTACCAGGTTGTTTCGGCCCTTGAATTAGCATACTCATTTGTATGTACTTCTTCTTCATGCACAACCATGGAGGGAGGTTGTACATCCATACAAACACGGGCCAAGTGCTGTGCGTGCTGCTCTGGCTACCGAACGGATTGAGTCCATCGGTGCTCGCACCAAGCCTGATGTTCCTCGAATCTCCACCGAATTCTGGGAATTCGAGGTCCAATGCTTTCCACTGGCTAGCATCTGAAGGGTGCGTCAGCAGCTCATCCTTTTCGGGGTCATCATCATCTTCTGGCTTCTTCCTTTCCGCATGCCATCGCATGAGCTTCGCTTCCTTAGGGTCCGCGAAATAGCGCTGCAGACGAGGAGTGATAGGAAAGTACCATACCATTTTTCGAGGTGCTTTCTTCCCTTTCTTGTATCGACTCATGCCGCACACCGGACATGTGGTTTTCTCCGCGTCCTCGCCCCGATAAATGATGCAATCGTTGATGCATACGTGATATCTAACGTGCGGTAGATCGAGAGGACAGACGATTTTCTTGGCATCCTCGATACTAGTTGGACATGTGTTCCCCTCCGGGAGACGATCGTGCCAGAATGCCATCATATCGTCGAAGCTTGCGTCGCTCAATTTGTGCTTTGCCTTCATCTCCATAGCCTTGAGCGTTACATTCAACCGGGTATCATCGGGCCTGCATCCTTCATACAATGGAGTAACCGTGTCTTTCTCAAGTTGCGCAAGCTTGGCTTTCTCTCTAGCGGCAGCCCTGGCGTTACTCGTCTGCTTGAGAAGCAGCTCTTGCACATAAGGGTCCCGCACCCAGCCTGACATTGTTCCATCGTCGTCTGCTCCTCCGGCATCTAGATCATCATCATCCCGGTCTGCTTCCGCACCTTCACCATCTCCAGGAGACTCTTCATCATCTCGCCCGTTCTCGCCGTGATGATGATCATCGTCATGTTGGCCACCTTCTTCACCGTCTCCATCATCTACGTCATCGCTTATCCAACGAGTGTATCCATCCATGAAACCATGGCGGAGCAGGTGCGCCTGCAGATTCCCAGAATCTGGGTCGATCACCCAGTTGAGTTTGCATCTTCTGCACGGACATCTTATATCTGTCTTGTTATTTCGTATCATGTCGGCCATCGCACATTTCAAAAATCTAGCCACAATGCCTTCGCTCATTATGCGGACCATTTTTGCCTATACGATGTACACGGTACAATTTTGAAGTCTATTAGAACCACATAATGAATGCATGCATGCAATGGTCGATAGAAAATTTCGGCATGACCTATCCTAAAATTAGGACCTTTGCGAAATGCCAAAGTCTTGCCAAAATGGAAATGAATCAACATTTTGGCAAAACAAATGGCAACTTGTTCACATACAAACACAAGAGAGAGAGAGAGACCGATCCATACACACATGAACATATCATTATCCTCTCCATACACACATGCATGAGCATCATCGATACTCTCCATATACACACACATATGACCATCGATCCTCTCCACATACACACATCATGAGCATCGATCATCTACATACATATGAGCACAGCATCATCCATATACACATGAACACATCCTTACATGGACAACTTACCGAGATGAGAGACCGATCGCGAGAAAGATGGAAAGGAGAGGTGCGCGCGTCGACCGGAGAAGGATAGATGAGAGACCGGAGACCTCCTCTATTACTTATGTAACATCCAAAGCAAGTTTTACATGCTAAAAATGGTGAATGTGTGGAGAAATTGAGGTGGGAAGAAGAAGATCCCGACTAGATCTAAGGAGGAAGAAGAAGGGGAAAGTGAAGTGTGGGGTGGTGGATGTGGTCACACATGTGCACATAAAGTGTTGTCCTAAAGAAATCGACACATCCGTGGCGCACACGGCCCTAGTGCGCCACAGGGAGTACAAACATCTGTGGCGCACTATGCCATGTGCGCCACAGATGCTCCTACTCCCTGTGGCGCACTAGGCCGAGTGCGCCACAGAAGTTTGTGGCCGTTTCAGAGCAGAGGGGGGCATGCGCTTAGGCGTAGCGCACCAGCCCCATGTGCGCCACAGATGACCCTAACAACCGTGGCGCACATGACTATAGTGCGCTACAGATGTTTGGCGTGCGGCCAACAGGGCCCTGGCCCACACACATCTGTGGCGCACTATAGTCATGTGCGCCACAGTTATTCTAGTTATTAGTAGGGCACTGCCCACAGGTGAGCCACGCCTGTTTTAGCCGTGGGGCACTTCAACCATGTGAGCCACGGATGTGCTGATTACCTATAGCCGTTTTCCTAGTAGTGTAGAGCTGCCGCAAGTGCTGCTGCGAACGGTGTGGAGGTGATAATTATGGTCATGAGGGAGCCTAGTATGTTTATTTTTAGTTTGTTTGTGCTGTTGTACTGTGTGCTGTTGTAAAAACCTTTGAATTTTCTGTATTGGTTTGAGCTGTTGGCAGGTGCAATCTGTTTTGCGGTATATGCTATTTTGCAGTACACGTGACGTAGAGGAATAGATGCAAACAGAATATTCTTTTTTGCGGTATAACTATGCTGCATATGTTCCGCTCCAACCCTTTTCACACCGCAAGAAAGAGTTGTCATTTACCGCAGATGCGTTTTGCGGTACGATATGGCCGCATGCGATATGTGCTAGAGATGCTCATACAATCCCAGTATGCTTCCAGGCACCGAATCCAATAGTAACACACCTCGTTTCCAACTCCTTTTTGGGAAAGAGGATCTGTATCGAAGGACGGGCGGCCTTTTCCATTTCTAGCTACTCTGGTTTGACTCACTGGTGGCCAAGTTCTATGCATTCGGTCTGGCGGCCTGGAATCCTAATCTGTAGCATCCTTCTTCTCGCCTATCAATCAACATTATTTGTGTCTTTGTCAATATCCCCTAGGATCGAGGATGAAGGGTTCTACATTTGTGAGATTAGCTCTCATACTATGTAAACTACGAGAGAGCTAGATTGGATTTTGGCCGTGATGGAAAAGCATTGATTAGACCTATCATCATTTTTTGGAAAGTAGGATTTATTAATATCATGACGATATCAATTACACACAGCCTCTGCAATAACGTATTACTCTGTTGGTATTACGGATACATACATCCAAAAAAGGAATTATAAAAAAGAAAAGTCCCACTACAACGATAAGATCCTTAGTAGCAGCTATACTAACCCCACTAGAACAATATCAGAAGTCCAACATCTCCAATAGCAATGCCTTCAAGAAGGAAACAGAGCACAAGCATCGTCGTCGCCCGATCAAATATCATAGATTTTCATCCTAGAGAAAATTCTCGCTCACAAAACAATGTCTTCAACAAGGTCATTGACAGGCACAACCAATTAAGGTCGGATCTTGGATTTTCACCCTGCAAGATAAGACTATTTACCAATGCCAAGATGTGCACATCTACTTTCTCGTAGTACTACTAAATATGAGGAAATTACCATAAACTATAATGTTTATGCGGCCATGACCTTGCTTGGTCGCTCGGCCTGAAACTTGTTCATACTTACATGGTACGACAAATTTCTAAAGCGGGTTCTTTCAAAAGTTTTAAAAACTCATGTTTAACATTTTTCATGGTAGGTAATACACGCAAAAGGTTGTCATGCATAAATCCTTCTTTTTTTTCTTTAAAGAAGGGTCAACTTTGTCGGCATGCTAATTATAGCAAGAAGTTGAATCTTTTAAAACTCTCGGACGTTCTCGATATATTGACTGTCTGATGGAAAACTTCAAAAGATTTTTGTAACATTTTAAGAGAAATCAGCAGCTCACATGTGGTTTGAATTAATTTGACCTAATTTCGATAGACGTCCTCCGATCTATATTAACATTCTTAGATTCGTCTAAATTCAAATATATCTAGTCATGTTTCTATGCTAGATACATATACCCGAATCTAGAAAAATGTGAGAATATTAATTTGAATCGGGGGGAGTAGTATGAGTTAAATGGGTTAATTTAGCTACGAAACTTGAAAACTCGTAGAACCTAGGAATTGCAAGTCAAACATGTATGGTCCGCTATGTCCGAAAACAAGACGCGCTTGTCACATTCTGAGCCACATTTTTCTGATTTTCTTTAATAGTACAAAACATCCGCGTAATCACTTGAAAGGGTGAAAAATGTTTTTTTTCTAATTGTCAGAAACTCGCACGGGAAACTTTGTTTACTATGCCAAGATGCACCCTAAACGTTGTGAGAATCGTATCATAAAGTGTAGCTAGGGTATCGATATATATGGGCCATGACCTTATTGGTCATTCGGGCTCAAACCTAAGAATGTTCATACATGATAGGCTATAATGTGAATCTGTTTTTCTAAAGTTATAGAAACTCATGTTTATCATTTTTTCTTGGCAATTAGTAATTCTAGAAAAAGTACCCTAAGCGTAATGAAGTCTCATTTTTTTTACGCTTTATTTTATTTGAATGTTTCCAATACACGGTCAAATTTGTCGGTACGCAAATACTTATCAGTAATGACATTTTTTTAGAACTATTGTTGGCTCAACTCCTCCTATGATGCCATCCCCACTTTCCGAGGTCGCTACTACAAGTCATGAATCACCAAATCAATTCCTCATCGTCACCAGGATTCGATCCACCATTGCTAGTCCACAAATCTTGGCTTCCATGACATTCTCTGCACACTCACTTCACCATGGAACTGAAGATGTTCCACGATGGCAACAGACTGCAGAGCTTCGCCTCGCTCCATCTATAACCAAACTGTCAGAAAAACGGTTGCGGGCAAATGAATCCCATCCATTCCAACAGTATTCAGGCATGAATCGTCCATAGGAGTTCGCCGGCGAAGCCTTCCGGAACACAACAGTGCCACCAGATCAAGGAACAGACTAAAGGCAGATCTTCGTCTTGGCATGAGAGAAAACCTAGAACTGCGCCTATGCCAGCAGATGCGTTTCGCGTCGCAATCCGTCGAGGGAGTACCCGAGGCTGCTACCACAGGACCCCGCCGCCATCGGATCGCCGTCGGGGCGACAACCATCGAGCGCCCAAGGGGCTCCCTACGGATTACAACCTATTGAATTGATGCACTAGCCATCTAAACCAAAAGTCCGAACTGATAGAAAGGGTTAGGCGTGTATTATATTCTTCAACACTCCCCCTCATGTCTAGACTATTTTAGTCTTTAGCGTGGGTTCCGTGCAGGCCGCAGAATCTTTTTTTAATACTGCGTGAGCTGTGTGTCTTGAACTTGAGATTTCTTAGCTCTGATACCATATTGAATTGATACACTAGCCATCTGAATCAAAAGTACGAACTGAAAGAAAGGGCTAGTCATGTATTATATTATTTAACCCAACCATATCTAGTTACAACGAGTCAAGTGCTTACCTTCTGCTACAGATCCTACCAAATCTTAGTTGCTTCGTCTATACGTTAACTGATTATTACGAACCGTACCTACTAGTTATACAACAACTCAGGTTGGAGTCAAAAGTAAAAAAGTAACATGTGCAAATTATAATGCGATAACAACGGGCTGAGACCTTAGTTTTTAACATAACAAATATGAGATAAACGATTGGAGAAACAAAGGGGACATAAGCACTACGGGAATCGTTGATAACGCTGACGGCAATTGCCGTCGGCATAGGCCTGTAAACCGTAGGCGTAGCTTGTGCCGACGGCCACCGTCGGCGTTGCAGCGTCAGCATAGATCGCGTCAGCGTAGCAGGTTCACCGTCGGCGTAGCGATACCGTCGGCGTAGCTACCGATGCCGATGGTTTAGGGAACCCGTCGGCATAGCCTAGCCGTCAGAGCGCGGGCAAACTAACGGACGGGGACTAACGTCGCAAGCAGCTGTGCCGACGGTTATACCATCAGCGTAGCGTGCTTCCAGGAAGTTCGTGCTATTGTAACGCTGACGATAATACCGTAGGCATAGCTTGCTTCCACGAAGGTGTGCCGTTATAACGCTGACTACAATACCGTAGGCGTAGCTCGCTTCCAGTATGGTGTGCTATTGTAACGCCGACGGTAATACCGTAGCCATACATTGCTTCCTATAAAATATGCTACCGTAGCGACCGGCTATAAAAGAAATCAAATAAATAATTCATTTTTCTCAAATTTTTTAATATTTGAATTGTTTGACTCATCTCTCACTTAGAATATTATTAACACTAATTACACTTAATCTTTCATCAAATTTTAGTCTTGGTCAAACTTCCCGATCGGTCACCCATCCTAACATTACTCCACCCCCAGCACGCTTAACTTCTCCGTTCCTTCCGAATCAGTTTCCACAAAACAATTTATATCTTGTTGTCAATACTATGATATCAATCCTATTAACCCTTATATCATTATGTCACATGTTTTTATTGTTTGATATTACAAACAATTATTTAAGTAAATAACAATAAACAGCAAAATATTATTAAATTCAAATAAAAATATAATGGTTTTACTTTTTTGTATTTTTTATTAATATGGAATATTTAATATCTTTAAATCCGTAAATCGGAACTCAACAAATCATATGTCTAAATTGATCAGAAAAATGATAGGAATCCAAATATGATATCCATATCAAATTATCATAAACTATACTGTGATTCTAGCAAAACCGTAAGTCAATGGCAATACTATAGGCGTAGCTTGCTTCGAGGAAGATGGTGCGGTTGTAACGCCGACGACAATACCGTAGGCGTAGCTTGTTTCTAGGAAGGTGGCGCAGTTGTAACGCCGACAACAATACCGTAGGCGTAGCTTGTTTCTGGAAAGGTGGCACAGTTATAACGTCGACGACAATACCGTAGGCATAGCTTGTTCCTAGGAAGGTGGCACAGTTGTAACGCCGACGACAATACCGTAGTCGTAGCTTGTTTCTAGGAAGGTGGCGCAGTTGTAACGCCGACAACAATAGGTGTAGCTTGTTTCTAGAAAGGTGGCACAGTTGTAACGCCGACGACAATACCGTAGGCCTAGCTTGTTTCTAGGAAGGTGACGCAGTTGTAACGCCGACGACAATACCGTAGGCGTAGCTTGTTTCTAGGAAGGTGGCGCAGTTGTAACGCCGACGACAATACCGTAGACGTAGTTTGTTTCTAGAAGGTGGCGCGGTTGTAACGCCGACGACAATACCGTAGGCATAGCCTGTTTCTAGGAAGGTGGCACAGTTGTAACCCCTATGGCAATACTGTCGACATAGACTGCTTCCAGGAAGGTGGAGCATTTATAACGCCGACGACAATACCGTAGGCGTACCTTGCTTCTAGGAAGGTAGTGTAGTTGTAACGCCGACGGTTAGACCATAGGCGTAGGTTGCTTCCAAGAAGGTGGCGCAGTTGTAATGCCGACGGCTATACCGTAAGCATCAATGTTTCCAGGCGCTTGCCGACGATAAGGCCGTCGGCATAGCCTCCGCAGCTACGCCATCCACCCTCTGTTTCCAAAAGGGACGGGGCGGCCACGTGGCCGCTACCTGTGCCGACGGCCGTGTTACGCCGACGGTGGTCGTCGGATCAGGTTGTACTACGCCGACCGTGATATTGGGCTGACGATGGCCGTCGGCATCCGCTTTCTACGCTGACGCTATAGCTACGCCGACGGTTATTTTTTTTGCTGTGGGCATATCTCGGCTACGCCGACGGTCCCGATCTTTGGCCGTCGGCGTAACTATTACCGTCGGCAACGTCTTCCATTCCTGTAGTGAAGACGGACGACAGACAGCTAAAAAAAACATGGATGACAGACAGAATGAGGGTACTAAGTAGAGACGGTTACATGCATGGGAAAACAGAAAAACACCGAAAGAAAGGAAATACATATTGACGTGAAAATGAAGACATGCATACAGGAACAGCTTGGCAGATCTGATCTGCACTCCATGCCGACGACAGTGCAAAAGCTCATACAGGATAGCATGTGCACAGTACCAGGATAACAGGGCTTAAGATAGCATGTAGGCAATAGGATCAGCGTTAGGCAGGACCGAGACATCATGGAGAACCCAATACCGCTGATGCGCCCGGTGGATCAGCCGAGCCCTCCTCTTCACGGTCTAGCTTGCCTATCAACGCGCCTCCATCCAGGATGCTGCCAAACATGGCGGCCTCGTACATGTAGTTGACCTGCCAGGCGTGGTGGCTCGCGTGGGCGAGGAGCCAGGCCATTTCGACGACGAGGCCCTTGGACAAGAGCTGGACCATTTGCATGCGCGAGGATTCTGTGAGGTGCTCCTCGTGCTGCTCGTCAACCTCGCCCTGCCGGATGTACTCAAGCGGGCCTATGACGAGGGACCACCAGAAAGCGCCGAGCAGGTCTTCGTCTTGGCGGTCGAGGAACCGGCGCACATGGTTGCAGGTTTCCTCGCCGTCACAGGCGTATTCGGGGTCAAGAGGCCTGCTGAAGCCGGTGGTGCGGAAGTCGGCGTCGAAGACCTCGTCGAAGTCGGCCTCACGCTGGGGAGATGCCGGCGACTTGCGGGCCTTGGGCCATCCCAGGAGGGCGCGGCGGAAGAGCATGTGCCGGTCGTTGGCGATGTGCCAGATGTATTCATTGGCGACCATCCGGGACGAGGGCTCGTGCCACCTCTGGGTTAACATTCGTGCACCCGTGGCGGCGTATGCATCGTAGATGGCCCGGAGCGCCGGCTCACTCACGACGCCCGAGGCGGCGATGTCGGCCACGTTGAGGAATGAGTTCATTATCTCGGAGTTGACCAGGTCGGAGCCCACGTCGAGGACGTCGTGGCTGTTGACGCTGAAGACGAGGTCGCTCATGGCGGCGCCGGCATCGAAGCCCCGGGACGTGGCCTCGGCCCTAATGCCGAGCACGCTGCAGTCGAACATGTAAATGACCATGGCGGCACAACGATCCATACACGCCGAGCGGTCCTTGAGACGTGTCTTGTTCACCACCTCCATTGCGATCTTGCCCTGGATGTAGGGGATGCCAACGGTGACGGCCTCACGGCGCTCCCGACCGCAAGGGGTGCCCAGCGCGTGGGCGTCGGCAAGCCCATCCTGCACCAGCCCATTGAGGTGGGGGAACACATGGTTGTACCCGTACTCATAGTAAACGGCCATGTCGGTCACATAGTTGGAGAACACGGTGCGCACGTCGGCGGCGCCAATGAGCATGTCCGCCGTGCAGCCACCAAACAGGGCATTGTTGGTGGTGATGGCCTCGGGCCAGTCGGTGGCGCCCAGCTGGGCGAGCACCTGCGATGAGGCTTGCCTCAGCCCCTTGCCCTTAGGGGGAAGCACGTTGCCGATTGCGTGTTGGGTATTTTTCCACAGCGCGAGCTCCGGCGATAGCCGCAGCTGCACCACCCTGGGCCGCCTCCCCGCTTCCTGATCATCATCCTTGCCGATGCTAGCAAACATCTCCGCCACCATGTCTTGAGCCTGTCGTGACAGCCTTCTCAGATCCACCGTGGCTCCCTCGCCGATCAAGGCCCTCGCCTCCGAGTAGCCCGGGTACACGGGGAACCCAACAAGCTCGGCTGCCGGAGCATCTCCCCAGAAATGCGGAGGGATTCTAACGCTGCCGCCGCCCGGGAGAGCGTCTTTGTCCAGCCCCGTCCTGACCTCAATGTTGAGGCCTTGGAGAGAGCAGCTACCCCATCGAGGCAAGGATGCGTCCGCGCCCATGCTTGCCATAGCCATCTAGCAGTATACAACCGACAAATATGAGTAGAGAGAATACCGTACGTACGTGTTGGGTGCTACTCATTGTAGTATTCCTCGGCTTATATAGCAGCAACAGAGCTAGCATGCCAAGGACTAGTTCCAACTTCTCTCACGGATGATGCCAGCAAAGATCAAGACTCCAACCTAAACGATGTTCGCAACTCCAATTGGTGGAGTAGTTTGCCCAAGGGCTTCCAACTTATTAATGGTCTTGTTAATGGAAATCCTATTTGACATGTGTGTGTGTAATCGACCGATCGACAAAATCGACATGCGCGCCTTTGCTCAGAAACAATCGTGCCACTTAACCTGACGCACCTGTTATTTTAATTAAGTTGATTAGCCACAGATAATGCACTAGGAGCAGCAAGTAGGCAAGAGGCAAACAAGAGGCAGAAAAAGTGGGCAAGAGGCCAGCTAGAACCTGCAGAGAGCTAACCCGCAGTGATGCAGGAAAAGGTCAATAATGAAACAATATTCATTAACAAACTGAATCAATGCGTGATCTCATCCGACAAAAAGTGCATCACTTCACATGACTCTATCACCGTTGCTGCATATATAATCCCTAGGAGAGTGCAACATCCGATCACTGAGTTGGTGTTTTGGCTCTTAAGCGCAAATGAACCCATTATAAAAACGTTTTGCTTCAGTGCGCACCCGCGTGGAAAACAGAAGTTTGGAAAAATACATGTATGGCTCAGATACGCACGGACGGTTCTTAGTCAGGGGAAACGATCGTCCTTCGGAAATTGTCGTCGTTGCTCTGTAAAAATAAAGAACCGTAGAAGCCTGTACGGCCACAGATAATGCACTAGTACGTGCATGTGCTAGTAGTAATAGTTCAGTTGTATTGTCAACATCAGCCTTGCATCGACGGCTAGGAGCAGCAAATGGGCAAGAGGCAAACAAGAGGCAGAAAACGTGGACAAGAGAACCTGCAAAGAGATAACCTCCAGTGATGCAGGAAAAGGTCAATAATGAAGCAATATTCGTTAACAAACTGAATCAATGCGTGATCTTATCCGACAAAAAGTGCATCGCTTCACATGACTATATCACTGTTGCTGCATATATAATCCCAAGGAGAGTACAACATCCGATCACTGGAGGTTGGTGTTTTGCCTCTGGTGTGCAAATGAACCCATTATAGAAAAACTATAAAAAAAATAAGTTGTCAAAAAAATCTGAACAGAAATTTGGCATGTGTGCGTCCGTACACAACTTTTCATGAAAAAAAATAACATTTTACGTGGCCCGTGTAAAAAAGACAAAAAAAAAACATGTACGTGAATAGACATGTTAGAGTATTGAAATTTGTCTTTTTACAGAGGACACCTAAAATGTTCTTTTCACCTACAAACTTGTGTAGAAATATAATATCCAGATGTACACGCAAATA
Source organism: Avena sativa (assembly GCA_916181665.1). Taxonomy (NCBI): domain Eukaryota; kingdom Viridiplantae; phylum Streptophyta; class Magnoliopsida; order Poales; family Poaceae; genus Avena; species Avena sativa. The sequence goes on along the minus strand of OV702296.1, from coordinate 448,399,870 downwards.
TATTTTTCTAAAAAAATTGATATTTTGAAATATGTTTTTACACCGATTTATTTGCACCGCTGAGCCCAATTGGATTTCCGATCACTTCAGTCATATAGTGGTCTTCTGCAAGATGGCTTTTGTACTCAGGGCATGGCAGATGCAGCTTGTTCATCAAGCTGCTAGAGTGCCGGTGCCCGGTATCTCGATATGTGGTCCATTATATCGCTGCCATGGATGGAAATAAGAGAGTATATTTCAGTGGATTTAACCAGATGATCGCATAATATTATTGTGCAGGTGTTTTCATATGGGAAAGTACAATACCTAATGTAAAAACTTTCTCTCTCAATATAATACAATCAAAATACCCATGTGTTTCAGAAATTCTAGGAACAATTATGAAAAAACTAAAAGATAAACATACTAGAAGAGAAAATTGCTTCTACCCAGCTGCATGTATCTGGCTATAGGGAGTTGTATGTTATTCTTCTGAGGATGGAGCCGTTGGCGGCCTCACAGGCGATGCTCCACCGTCGCCGCCTCACACTCGCTCTGGTTGCGGACCGTGGCCTCTCTACATCACCGGATGGCTCCACGGGGACATGATTCTCTTGTCTAGTAGACGACAGCGGGGAAGAAGAGGGAGAGAAGGTGCTGGCGAGCCATGTCGCAATACATACTGTGAACATTGTCATTTTGTCACCTGGTGGCTCACCGGCCGATGTGCCATGTCGGTTGTCCAACAAGGAGACCATCCAACAGTTCTGGGAGGATGTTGGCTTTCCCACGCCGGCGTCAAGGTTTTGGGAGAGGAAGGAGGGAGGTACATCGTCAAGGGTTTTTTTTAGATGTCTGAGTGCTGCCATGTTGTGTGGCCAAACTAATAGGCGATTACACAAACAATTAATTTACTCCTGCTGAGCTATTAGAAGTATGTCTATGTTACCAGGTTCTAGTGTTGCTCAGGAAAAGAAAGGTAGTGCTTGAATGTTTATTGTAGGGGCACGGGAGAAGCACTCTTAGTACTGAAAATGCACAAGATAAATGCATAGACACAAATGATATGTACATGTACTTGATGTTGTTTTTGCTTGCTAGTTTGTAAATAGAGAATCTTAATATGTTAAATATTTATACTTCCTGGGAGTAAAAATGGTGATATGGTTTTCACGTATATGCGCCCGTTCTTTAGAAAACGTGTTGGCATGGTGCTAAATCTGCTCTGCATGCCATGTTTTTTCTTGTTAGTGTTCAAGGGCAACAAAGGGGAGGACGAGAAGACATGTAGAGTAGCTGGAACTTGTAACCGCCAGCAGCCTGATGTGTCACTTGGAATCTGGAAGACCTGTGTGGGAAAGAAGACGGCATGCTTTGGTCGAGCTATCTCTACATAGAAGCTTAGTAGCTCTCCGATATGGCTACAATGCACTGAGCTAAGATACCATATTGGAAAGAGTTTGGTAAACCAACATGTGTTATAATAACCATCCCATGATTGAGTTACATGTTGCACATCAATGTCCTTGTCATTCATTGTTCAATATTGCGGAATCAGGTTGAATCGGTAGGAAGTGGTCAGATTTGAACTACATGTACATGATCCGAAGCTCCTAATTTTTTGGAAAAATCATTCTTAGGTTCACAATATGCTATTTCATCAGAGATACATTGCAAGTTTAGCGAGGCTCAGACCCGAGCTAAGAATCCTTGTGCCTGCCGTTTTGATCATAGTTTGAAATGGGCATAAGATATTCAAAAACGATCCAAACAATGTAAAATATTAGCGTGATGTCATATTATGTGGCATAGTTACAAGTAAAATTATCAAACTTAGAATATTCCAAGTATCTCAAAAAAAAACTTCTCAGAAATGAGCTACCATGTTTGAGGTTTCATGGTTTTCAGGCCAAACGACCAATATTATGGCTAGAATTGCGGCATAGTTTGTGATAATGTACCCATATTGTGCACACTTGTATCTTGAGATGATGAACAATGTTGCAGGGGAAGTTTTCCTTTTTGTCGCATCAAAAAGACATTTTTCATTTTTTTCTAGTACAAAAAACAGGGTGTTTTGTAAAGCAACCACAAAATAAAAGTTTTGAAATGGTACCACCCCATTTTTCCAAAGTACTAGACCAACTTCCATGGATCATGTTCCAACCGGGGTATCTTAAATCTTTTCGTCCACCACTCGTGAAAAAGACAAATTCCTGCTGAATCATTAAGAAGTGGTCAGATTTAAACTACAGGTACATGATCTGATGCTCAAGATTTTCTGGAAAAATCATTTTTAGGTTAGCAATATACTATTTCATCAGAGATCCCCTACAAATTTAGCGAGGCTCAACCCTGATCTAAGAATTTTCATGCCAGCCGTTTTGACCATAGTTTGAAACAGGCATAAGAAATTCAACGACGATCCAAACAATAAAAACCTTCACGTGGTGTTATATTATGTGACATATATGCAAATAAAAATACCAAACTTTGAACGATGCAAATATACCAAAAAAACTTCTCAGAAATGAGCTATCATGTTTGAGGTTTATGGCTTTCAGGCCAACCGACGAATGTTATGGCTAGAATCGCGTTATAGTTTGTGATAATGTGCCTATATTATGTACACCTGTGTATCTTGGGATGAAAAACAATTTTGCAGAAAGAAGTTTTCATGGAGGGGAGGCTTCCACCCTAATGAGTGAAGGAGATATGCCCTAGAGGCAATAATAAATAGGTTTTTATTGTCATATCTTAATTAGTTTATAACAGTTTCATATTGTGTTATAACTGTACCAAGTAGAAACATTGATACAGGTGTGGTATGAAACAACCAAGTCCCTAGTAGCCTCTATTCATACTAGTTCGTTGGTCATGAGGATGATCTAGGTTTCAAGATCATAGACATTTATACTAATTGACAACGAGGTCATATCATTGGAGAATGATGCGATGGACATTCCTTGAAGGACTGCGACACGATCAATTTATATAGTTCATTGTTGCAACAGCTAAAATCTAGACTCCTTTCCTTAGACCGTGAGTTCATATTACTCACTATTTTCCGAGGCTGCTTTGACTGCATTAGACGTCATCTAGTCATATGGTGGTAATATTGGTGTATGTAGGATGTTCCAAAGGAACAATAGGTGGCATGTGACCACAGGACCGGGATTTGTTCACCCACATGACGGATAAAGATACATACGGCCGGCTTGGTGAGATTACATTCATAAATGTTGCAACATGTGACTCGGTCACGTGGATGTAATAGCACGGTAACAAGTAAAATAGAACTTGTTGGTAACGAGATTGAACAAGGTATGTGATACCAATGATCGGATCTCGGACAAGTCCTATCAAAAACAAAAGGAAATTGGATACTACATTTACCGGTTCAAGTGACATTGTCATTAGGAATGCATAGGGGTCACATGGACATTCCTGGTCCCTCTGTTGATCATTGATATAGATCATGTCTAGAACATTCCCGAGCCGTGAGGAAATACACTTAAGGGCACGATGAGAGCGATCATTCGTAAGACGAAATCACAGTAGAGAAAGAGAAAGCTGGAATTGTTCCGCGAAGAGATCCGAAGTTGTTCGGAGAAGGAATAAAGGAAAAGACCGGAAAAGTGTTTTCTGATAAATAGGAATTTAAATATACATTTATTATATATTAATTCTAAATTATATTGATCTTGAAGGGAATAAAAAACAGACGCAACGTTTTTTTTCAGATGAGAAAATAGAATTTTAGATAAGTATAAAATAAAACACCCTTTCCCCTAAGAATACTACAGCTCTGCAGAAACAATAACCCGTCTAGTTTTGTAGTGTACAATGAAGGCTGCGTTCCAGCACAAGAAAATCTTTCAAACACATATTCGAAAACAAAGTGCTAGCTGTGAAGAATGTCTACTTAAATTGACTTCTATGGTCATTTTATTGGCATCTGTGAGCATAGTACGAACTCTTATGCACCGATCGGGTTTAATATTTTCATAAGATTATTTACCCAAGAAGAATTAGTGTCTCATAAAGTATACGATCTTGTTAGAGCTTCCTCATGTGATTACTGTGATATATTATCGATAATTGTTACTATTTCCCCTTGCTTGGTGCATCAGTGATCCGATGTTGGCAATCTTGGGACTCTCCTCTGTGACAATCTCGTGCTTTATAGACGACCTATCTACTAATATGCACCGTTGTTCTCTATAGGAAATGATGATCTATTTCACCCCTTTGCCAACTCTTGCCCCATCGGCTACTTTTGGAAATATATCAAGTACTTATGGTCTTAATATAGTCATATTATACAAAATGAAGATGCAAAATCTGAACATAATAATCCATACAGTGAAATGTCGTGAAAATTGCATATGATACATATGTACGTACATGAGACATAGAGCTTCACACCTATCGCATTACAAGTATACAACGAACGTCTCAGTATGTAAATAAATCCTACTCCTACACACTTCTCTTGGTTAAGGACAACTGCCGTCCACCTATGCAAAGATTGCCTCTTCACAACAGCGGTATAGACCACCATCCAACATTGGGACAACGAGACTGTGGGTAATCAGGACCAATCTTTCGCCTCCATCTCCGAATGGTGGGATAACCTGATCGATAGGAAGACCTCCAAAACACAACGGCGCCTCAACGGCCGTCTGCTTTATGTCCTCTGGAACGCCTGGAAGAAAAGAAACGAAGAATTTTCACTGGAAAACGTCTTACCTACATTGAGGTGGCCTCCATCGCTCGGGATGACATTCACTAGAGGAAAAGAGCCTACGGCACCTTCATGCAGGCTATCCCTGCTGAGCCGGATTATGTTTTCTTTTTTCTTTCTAGTCCCATGGTGGTTTTCTGACATTTTTTCACCATAATTTAAAAATGCCTTCCTGTACAATGTGTTTTCGTGGTTTGTTTTTCTCTTTCTAATAGAAAAGGCAATGTTTCTGCCGGTTGAAAAGAAATTGTTAAGTCGACATTTTAAAGAAGTTGAGGGCGAGCGACCCTGTTCCCCTCACCCACTTTCCCAAATCTCACTCTATGCAAATCCCCACCACGGTGGTCGATTTCGGCAGCCGCTCTCGCTCCGGTGGTCGAGACTGAGGCTAGCTTGGTGCTTTTTCCACGCCCCCTCTGTCCATAGCCTCCTTCGCCGACCACTCTTGCGCATCCAACGTCGACCCATGACGGACCTCGACGCCGCCCTGCCGTGCACTCCGACGGTCGCCTCCGGCAAGCTCCAACCCGACCGTTTCTGCTCGAGGCAGCTGCCACGGAGCAGAGACTGTGGAGCTCGAGCCAGCTGCCACGGAGAGGAGGCAGAGGAGCTGCGCGCCCCTCCCGGCTCCGACCCTCCGACCACCAGAGCCAGCCCTGCAGCGTGCCGACTCATCTACAAGGAGCACAATCACGGTGAGTGAGTCTGGCTTAATCTTCCTCGTGCGTCCAGTCGAGCGTTCTCTTTGTTGATCGATTAGAGCATCTCGTTGCTGTAATCGCTACAGGTTACGGAGCTGCATCTGTCTGCTATACTTGCATTTGCCCCTAGAGTATTTGGAGCCCTTTGGAGCTGTTCGTTACTCTCAGTATGCAGTCCATGTGTTCGATGATTTGTCTACCACCATATTTACGTCATTGCTTCATTTTTTGTTTTGGTTTCATCTACTGCGTAGAGGATCTCGTATGATTAAACATGTATAGTTCTTATCCCCCCACCCAATATGTTGTGTGTCCTGCCAGTGTACATAGCTACAAATACATTCATCTTCTCGCTGTTTTGATATAGTATCAAGGAGTATTGCCCCAAATTCCCGTGGAAGCATTTGTAGTTTCCAAACAATGGTGATCCCGTCCTTAAAATTGTACATGTGTACTGATGAGCACTATACTGGTGTAAAATATTTCATTAGCGCCATTGAATTACTGATACCGATGGGCACTCTACTGGTGTAAAAATTATAAACTATACCTTGCATCAGCAAGGCTAATATTTCTTCCTGGGTCTTGATTTTCTTGGAACAATGTATGTTAGCCTATTTACTAACCTGACAACATCTTCGGTTTAAGTAGAAAAAAGGACCACATCAGTATAAGATATAAAAAGGGTACCAATAAAAAAAAGACAATAGAAGAGAATGAACAATGCAATCAGTGGATTAAACATGATATGGACTGAACACCTGGTAGAACTGCATTGTTTTCTGCGTATGCCTGCAAAACCTCAAACAATTTTGCATTATATACATCCGAGTAAAATTGTGAGGCTGTGGAACAACTTTATGCACTTTTATCCGCTGAGAAATCTTTTATTTCTTCCGTGCATTTGAAACAATGAAAGATTTCAACGTATAGATTGAGTCTTGCTTTACTTGCTTCTTGAACCGATCAATACAATTGGCTTGTATGCATCCTTCCATTGTGTTTCCCTAGGATGAAAAGATCCATAATATTACTTGTATACAAAAAAAATCATCAGGACATGTAGGAAAGTGCAAAAACATTAGTACCATGTTTATGCTGGTTAGTGCAAGATCTAGAAGAAGTATGATTCAGGAGGTTGAGAATGTTGCTAGATTAGCATTTCAGACAATGATTTGTTCATAATATGAGAAGTTTTAAAAATGATACAAAAGGAGAAGTCAAGATTTTAAAACATTGTTGCATCAACATTAACTTGAATTTTGTTATGTGCTCTGGATGACTTTAGGAAACATTACTGTTTTAAAAATAAGGCATGCTACTGCTGTAGTTTTAGGTATGCCATCGTACTTGCAGAGGCCCAGTTTAATACGCCTCCCATAAATAGGCTTCTAATTGTTCTTACCATATTCTATTTGGAGGAGTTTAAGGCACATTATCAGTTGATTTGCTTCTCCTATCTAGTTATTTTCTTCTCAAAAGCCGGCTATCTAGGTTCAAGAGATCACCAATAAATCAAATAAGCTCCAACCATACCATGAATAAGCTCTACTTTACAAGATTACAGATTGGTATCCTCTTAGGCAGAGCGCTGGGCCTGATCGATGATGTGTTCCCTACTTCCCTAGGTACAGGTTCAGTCTGCCAATTCATGAATCGAACCCCATATTACAGAGAGTAGATTGTTAAAAAACTTTGCAGATGCATATTGGATATTTATTTCTATATCGTTTCACAGGAAGACCTATCTTCCTCTATAACATAAAATCCGGCATATCTTATTAGCAAAGTAAAGCGTAGTCCATGAGTGCAGTCGTGGCTCGCTGGCCCACCTCATGCCTGAAGGGGTGCCACGACTGGCGAGGAGTCTTGAATCTTCAGCTCCACTGTCTCCAGGGGGTCTCGAGGCCAAGATCTTGGAGGCTAGTTTTGGCATCGACGGTAACCTAGCTGCAAGAGAAGCGCTTGTTCTTCAGCCGAGACAACGAACAGTGTCAAGGGGCCGAGGACAGACCTTTTCGTGCAACCGCGCATTGTCCTGCAACCACGCATTGCCGAGCGCCGCCTCATAGAACAACGACCACCCACCCGACATCTCCCCGTGTCGGGAAACCGCCACCTACATGTTGTCGTGGCGTCGAGAGGTAGGCAACAGAGCTGGCGCAGAAAGGAAGCCGGTGCAAGGGCCCGTTGAGAGCAATCTACCTGTGTCTCCCTGCCAACGTTGCTCCTCCGCCGATGAGCTCCAGAACGCCGTTCCTTGCCTGCTGGTCCCCTATGACACAGCAGCGCGATGCCTGGAGGAGGCCGGCCAGGGCGTCTATGCGACGAACCAGCTGCAGCGTGCCGCATCTGTCAGGTAGCTTGTGCGGCCGGCAAGCACAAGGAGACGACGAACCAGCAGCGGCACCTGGCGCTGTGATGATGGGGGTTGCCATGGGAGAAACTTCAGAGTATGCTAGGTCTTCTAGCCGTCACATTCGTCCGCGCGTCAAATTGACATGAAGAGGAGGAGCGATTGTGGAAACGGAGGATTTGGGAGACAAAAAGAAGGTCAATGCTTGCCGCGTGTTGGTGGTCTGGTGAAGATCATGAGGATGCATGGGGAGACTCTTTGATATGGCAGGCCCGAAACAGCCAAATAAATAGCATGAAAAAGAAGGACACGGATTGTTCCCAGGAAGATCCAGAGAGCTGGTACGTGTAGGCATATAAAAGGAAAGAAACATGCAAGCTGACGCGTCTGATTGGGCCAAAAGCGGTGCGTCATAAGGCTGCATACATGCACCACCTGACTGGATTACGTGCCAAAAAAGAGCCGGAAGACTACGTGCATGCACCACGGGACTCGATTGCGTGCCACTGTGTTCCATGCCAGGCTACCATAGCTAGGAACACATGAGGAAGCACACCATCCGCAACACTAAAACCATCGTACACAGACACGTGATACCCCAACTGAGCCAAGACACACCCAAAACACTACGTGAACCAAAACGACGGACCACAAACAAATGAAGGCGAAGAAAACAACACGTGTCGACACATCCTAAATCAACCAAGCTCCCCAAAAAGACCACAAAAAAGAGAAGCTTGTAGGTTTAAGATCTTTAGATATATATATAGCAACAGTGAAAGACTCATGTGAAATGATGCACTTTTTATCGGATAGGATCACGCACTGATTCAGTTTGTTAATGAATACTGATTCATTATTGACCTTTTCCTGCATCACTTCAGGTTATCTTTTTGCAGGTTCTAGCTGGCCTCTTGGCTTTTGTAGTCAGGGCATGGAAGATGCAGCTTTTTTCATCAAACTTCCACAGAGTGCCAGTGGCCGGTATCAAAATATCCAGATGATCGCATAATATTATTATGCAGGTGTTTTCATATGGGAAAGTACAATACCTAAGGTACAAACTTTCTCTCTCAATATAATACAATCAAAATATCCATGTATTTCAGAAATTCTATAAACAATTATGCAAAACTAAAAAATTAACATACTATATGAGAAAACTGCTTCTACCCAGTTGCAGCTATCCGGCTGTGGGGAGTAGTATGTTATTCTTCTGAGGATGGAGCCGTTGGCGACTTCACGGGCGACCCTCCACCGTGGCTTCTCTACCTCACCGGATGGCTCCACGGGCACACGATTCTTCTGTCTAGCCAACGATGGCGGGGAAGAAGAGGGTGAGGAGGTGCTGGAGAGGGATGTCGCACATCGTCCTGCTGTCACCTGGTAGCTCGCCAGCTGTTGTGCAATGTCGGTTGTCCAAGGACGAGATCAGCCAGCAGTTCTGGGAGGATGTTGGCTTTCCCACGCCGGCGTCGAGGTTTTGGGAGAAGGAGAAAGGTGCATCGTTGGAGGAAGGTGAGTCAGGTTTGTCCTTTTACAGGTTACCATCGACACACTGCATCTTCACGCAAATTTATCTCGGTGCCGGAGAGGAGGACGTCTGAGGTGGTGGCGGTAACGTCGTCTTCGATCCCGTCACCGAGCAGGCCGAGAACATGGCAGGGCACTAGGACCCGAAGATGGTGCGGTCCGCTTCTGCGACACAGCATCACGCCGCCGGCCGTTATGGGCTAGTTCTTCCCATCATCATTTCCCGAGGTCGAGAGCGGTGATTCTAGCATGCATGCTAGATCCGGTGCACTTCGCTACCGTTTGATATGTGTTGATTTGTTGTTTCATGATTCGGATGACACAGTTTTATTAAGTTTCGGCACGTTTCAGAAATCTATATCAAAACAAACTGCAATGAAACAGAATAAAACATTGCACCTGAACGCTGATATAGTATGCATGCTAGAACCACATTTTTTGCTGGCTGGTCGTCCTCTACGCCGGAGGCAGTGGAGCGGAGGGAGCTGGCGGTTGGCATCCTGCCGGTCCTGGCGGATCGGATGGAGCAGGCGTGCGCTCTTGCCCCTGAAGTCCAGAACGTGTCCCTCCTTGGCAAGTTCAAAATCTCAGCTCAATGGACCGTGGGCCCCCTGTGCATGCAATTCTGCGCCGTCCCCTGAAGAACGCGCATCTCAACCGCACGTCGCGTTTCTTCTCGACAAGGGCAAGTCGGGCAAGGAAAAAACGATCCTTCGCCGAAATCGTAAGATAGTCTTCGCCAGTGGCGGACCTTGGGCCAAATTTCTGGAGGGACAAATGGGCTTGGGGGGGCTAAAACTGAGCTTCAGGCTGACTTTCAAGTGACAAATGGGCCAAATAGCTATAATTATTAGGCAGTTTCTTCGTGGGCTGGGGGGGGGCGACGGCCCAGGTTCGCCCCCGTGATGGTCCGCCAGTGGTCTTCGCCGCCATCATCGTCTGTCGCCGCTATGGCCGGCCCGCCACCGGGGACTCCTGCTCCGCGTTAAGGTGCTTGTACGGCGCCAATTCCGCCTATGCAGGCTGCACGCTACATGAATAGAGCAAGGCGCCGATGGCAAAAAAGTCGTGGTGTAGGCTACACCGAGGATAGCTGTTAGCGTAGGCTCTTCAGGCTAGCCTTTACTCCGCCGTTGGCACAGCTGTCGGCATAGGCTACGCCGACGGTTTTGGTCGGCTGTAAAAAAGTTCAAAAAATAATAATTTTTTATCATTTTTTCTCAACTTTTTTTAATCTTTGAATTGTTTGAATCGCTAATCTCTTATTTGGAACATTTTTAAACATTAATTATACTTAATCTTTGATCAAATTGTAGTTTTGGTCAAACTTCTTGATTGGTCACCTATCCTCACACTAATTCACTCTCAGCACGCTTAACTTACTGTTCCTTCCGAATCAGTTTTCGCGTACTAATTTGTACATTGTTATTAATACTATGATATCAATCTTATTAACTCTTATATTATTATGTCACATGTTTTTATTTTTTGAAATTACAAATAATTATTTAAGCAACCAAAATAAATAAGTAAAAATATTAATGAATTCAAATAAAAATATAATAATTTTATTTTTTAAATTTTCTAATTAATATGGAATAATTAATATCTTTAAATCCGTAAGTAAGAATTCGACAAATAATATGTCTAAATTGATCATAAAAATTAGCGGAATCCAAATATGATATCCATATCAACTTATCACAAACTATGTCGTGATTCTAGCCATAATTTTATTTGCCCGTTTAAAACGGCGGGCATGAAGATTTTTAGCTCGGGGTTGAGACTCGCTAAACTTGAAGTGGATCTCTGATGAAATAGCATATTGTGAACCTAAAAATAATTTTTTAATAAAATCATGAACATTAGATCATGTACATGTAGTTCAAATCTAACCGACTTCCTATCGATTTGGAGAAATTTGTGTTTTTCATTAGGGGTGGATGGAAAGGTTTATGATACCGAGTTGAGAAATTGTCCATGTAAGGTGATCTAGTATTTTTGAAAAATAAGGTAGTACCAATGTGAAATTTTCATTTGTTTGTTTGCTTCACAAAACACCTCGTTTTTGACACTCGAAAAATAGAAAATGGTTTTTTGATGCGATGAAAAGGAAAACTTCCTCCTGCAAGATTGTAAGTATTGAATTGCATGCACTAGCCAACGCAACCAAAAGTCCGAACTAATGGAAAGGTCTAGGCAATTTATTTCAACACTCACCCTACGTCTTTGCCCTTTGACCTATTGTGACGTGTTTTGGAGAGCCGCAATATTTCTCTTTTAATTTCTGCAAAGGCTAGGATTTGATCCTATGACCTTTTGCTCTGATACCATATTGAATTGCATGCACTAGCCAATTATCCCAAAAGTTCGAACTGATGGAAAGCGTTAGACAATTTATTTCAACACCCACCCTACGTCTTTGCCCTTTGGCCTATTGTGACGTTTGTTTGGGAAGCCACAATATTTGTTTTTAATTCTTGCGTTGGTCAGGATTTGATCCTAGGACCTCCTGCTCTGATACCATATTGATTTGCATGCACTAGCAAACGCAACCAAAAATTCGAACTAAGGGAAAGGGCTAGGCAATTTATTTCAACATGAAAGAATTGCGGAATATTATCTGTATTGATATTGCAAGAGGTGATTATACCATGAGCCCTTAGGCTGTTTATATAGTACTAGAAGACTTGGGGGGCAAGAAGACTACTAGAGATAGAATTGGATTACAAACTTAAACTATCAAATATATCCAGTTGTAACATACTCCAACACCCCCTGCAGTCGGATTGGTAGTGACACGGACGGTCTGACTAGAGAATAAGCCGAAGGTGAGGTGGTAGCCCTTGTTGCCGATGTCGATGTAGCCGGGAGTGAGGGCGCTATAGTTGTGGTCGATGGTGCCGTTGGGGAAGTTGACGTCGTTGATGAAGTCGATGATATCAATGTTGTTGTTGTGTTGTGGTCGATGTCGTTGTTTGAGCCTGAAGAATTCGCCGTAGTAATTAAGTAGACGTAATTTGGGTCGAAGTAGCTCGACCTGTAATGCCGAGCTTGCCAGACTCGGAAGCGCGTCGAGGACAAAGGCACCATCGGTTTTGCCAATATCGGACGTGTGAAGACAAGGACCATCATGAGCCATGCGTGCCAGAGTCGGATTGAGGAGCAAAGAAAAATTTTCGTAAACGGTCGGTGTAGAAGTTGTCCGCCGTGTCGGAGTAGACGAAGTGACTGCAAGAAGAAAAATTAAGCACAGACTTGTGCAAATAAAAAGTAGAGTGCGACTCTGGCGGCAAGGTCGTGGTGGACAAAGACGATGGTGGTAGTTGTCGATGGCGATTGAATTGTAGTGGTAGTCAATTTCAGGGATTAGACCCGTATTTTCCGCTTGTATGAGCACGGCATCGCTCGTGGAGAAAAACTTATTGGCGTTGACGATGACCACGATTGGTGGTGGCGGCGACGATGTGGCAATGATTTTGATATAGATGGTTATCGGCGATGATGACCACGGTTGCTGAAGTTGCAGCCCTTTGCTAATGGCGAGGCGCGTACTCGAGGACATGCATCCCGGTTGATGTCGGCGAAGACATGCCGGCATGGTGATGACGTGAGGACGGAGAAGCCGACGTAGCACATGACCTTGGACGCTGCGTGGAGCCTCCTTGCCACGATCGTTGGCGATGATTTGCCGGAGATGAGTCGACGCCGAGGTTAAAGTAGAGGCGCGTGATGACGACATGCGGTTGTAGACGATGCAATCAGATCTATGATCGACGAAATAAGAAGAAACGCCGGTCAAGTGGCCGGCGAAAAAAATTTGCGAAGAAGATCTAATCTACTATTGTGAGGCCCCCGGCGAAGAAGAATCTCCCCGGGGGCGGCACGGCGGAAGCGGTGGTGGCTAAACCCTAGGCCGAGGAGCGACCCACTCTGATACCGTGAGCCCTTAGGCCATGGAATATTATCTGTATTGATATTACAAGAGATGATTATATCGTGAGCCCTTACGCTGTTTATATAGTACTAGAAGACTTGGGGGGCAAGAAGACTACTAGAGATAGAATTGGATTACAAACTTAAACTACCAAGTATATCTAGTTGTAACATACTTTAACAGTAAGTTGTCACAAGGTGCACATATGTGCACAATATGGGCACGTTATCACAAACTATGCCGCGATTCTATCTATACATTGGTCGTTTAGCTTGAAAGTCATGAAACCTCAAACATAATAGCTTATTTTGAGATGGTTTCTCTGTGATATTTACAATATTCCAAGTTTCATATTTTTTCTTGCAACTATATCATATAATATGACACCACGCGAAGGTTTACATTGTTTGGATTGTTTTTGAATTTCTTATGCCAGTTTTAAACTATGGTCAAAACTGTGGGCATGAAGATTCTTAGTTCGGGGTTGAGCCTCGCTAAACCTGAAGTGGATATCTAATGAAATAGCATACTCTGAACCTAAAACTGATTTTTCCAAAAAAATCATGAGCATTATATCATGTACATGTAGTTCAAATTTGACCGACTTCCTGATTCGGCAAGAATTTGTCTTTTTTATGAAGGGTGGATGGAAAGGTTTAAGATATCCGGTTGGAAAATTGTGCATGTAAGGTGGTCTAGTATTTTTGAAAAATTGGGTTGTACCAATGTGAAACTTTCATTTGGTGATTGCTTCACAAAGCACCCCATTTTTGTCATTCGGAAAATAGAAAATAGCATTTTGGTGCGATAAAAAAGAAAACTTCCTCCTCCAAGATTATAAGTCATCCCAAGGTGCACATGTATGCATAATATGGGCATATTATTACAAACTATACCACGATTCTATCCATAATATTGACCGTTTGGTTTGAAAGCCATGAAACGTCGAACATGATAGCTCATTTTGAGAAGATTTTTCTGTGATATTTACAATATTTCTTGTTTTATATTTTTTCCTTGCAACTATATCACATAATATGACACCACACGAAGGTTTTACATTGTTTGGATCGTTTTTGAATTTCTTATGTCTGTTTCAAACTATGGTCAAAATGGCGGGCATGAAGATTCTTAGGTCGGGGTTGAGCCTCGCTAAACTTGAAGTAGATCTCTGATGAAATAGCATATTATGAACCTAAAACTGATTTTTCCAAAAAAAATCATAAGCATTATATCATGTATATGCAGTTCAAATATAACCGACTCCCTCCTAATTCGGCAAGATTTTGTCTTTTTCATGAAGGATGGATGGAAAGGTTTAAGATGCTCCGGTTGGGTATGTGTGCATCTAAGGTGGTCTAGTATTTTTTTTAAATGTGGTGGTACCAATGTGAAACTTTTAATTTGGTGGTTGCTTCACAAAACACCCGTTTTTGGCACTCAGAAAATAAAAAAAGGCTTTTGGTGCGATGAAAAAGAAAATTTTCTCCTGCAATATTGTAAGCTATCCTAAGATGCATATGTGTGCACAATATGGGCATATTATCATAAACTATGCCACGATTTTATCCATAACATTAGTCGTTTGGCTTGAAAGCCATAAAATCTTGAACATTATAGCTCATTTTGAGAAGGTTTTTTAATGATATTTACAATATTCCAAGTTTTATATTTTTCTTTATAACTATATCACATAATATGACACCACTTGAAGTTTTACATTGTTTGGATTGTTTTTGAATTTCTTATGCACGTTTCAAACTGTATGTAATGTTTTTATGTGTCACTTAATTTTTATATACAAATGCGTAATATTTGAGTGTAGATAGATAGATCTTATTTTTCTGCAAATTTTGATATATTATTTGTATTTTTCTGCATTAGAATGATTTACTTATTATTTTTTAAAGATTAATAAGGTAAAAAAAATAGCTATGCTGAGGGCATTGCCGTCGGTGTAGCTATTAAAGCAATGCCGAGGGCATTGCCGTCGGCATAGCTATCCTACGCCGAGGACAGTTCTACGCCGACGGCCAGCTTCGTGGGACGCCTAGCTCGTGTCTTACGCCGATGGCCCCAACTTTTGGCCGTCGACGTAGCCTCTAGCCATCGGCGCCTCGCTCCATTCCTGTAGTGCCATCTCCAACCCTCCCTGGCACCCTGTCGCGCCTCCATCCTCGTCATCGACCACCGTGGCGGGGCAGGGGATTTTCGGGCCATCGCCGAGGGCGGTCTTCGGTGTCCAACTCCACCAGCTGCAGCCGCATGCCTTCGGCACCATGGGAGGCCCTACCTACCAGTGGCAGACTTAGACACTTTCCGAAGACTGGGCGAACGAGCTTAATATGTGAATCTTCAGACAAAATCGCTATAGAAAACTATAAAAAATGCAAGATTTGCACCGTCGGCAAGCCTGGGTGGTTGCCGGGGCTGGAGGGACGCAAGGTCTGCCCATGGGCCCTACCCTGAAGTTCCCGACTACTGGACATCATGGGTCCGGGCAACGGTCGTCGTTCGCAACTGCGGTTCTGCCTTCCCGGGGACTGGTCAGGTGTGCACGCTGGAGCTGCTAGGACTGTAGGCAATAAGAAGAAGGCCAGTGCTCGTCATAATTCTCAGGAACGGGGGCAAATGGGACACATGATGTGCCGCAGGTGGTTCCTCGGCAGCACGTTGTTGTTGTGCCGTCGGCCAAAACGGCTGCCAACACCGATAATCTGACACCTGGAACTAACATCGGATGGTCATCTGGTGTTGTTAAAATCTGGTGCTCTAAATGTCAGCTTGCTTCTCATATGACAAAGGATTGTGTTGTTCAACACTATTGTTGTATCTGTGACAAAACCAACCATCCGACTTGGCAGTGTCATGTTTAGAAGCAACCAAAGCTTGTCGTGACACTGTGTGGTGTAGGAAATGCTACTGCGATGTTTTACCAACTGCGAGCTTCATTGTTCAAGGATAACCTTGCACAAGGCCCACCGACTACTGCTCTTATTACAGTTACAAGTGATGGAACTATCTCAGCAGCTGAAGTACAAGATCATGTTGTCTGTCTTTGTCCGACACAGAAGCAGTGGACTTGGGATGCATTGCCTAATGCGGACAAGGCCTTCAACATAACTCTATCGCCGCAACAAGATATGGACCAGGTGGATGGGATGGAGTTCATGGTGAGATCCAACAAGGTTATGTCATCGATTAGTGCTTGGAGGATGGACCAGATAACCCCACT
The DNA here is from genome assembly GCA_916181665.1 of Avena sativa. NCBI lineage: Eukaryota > Viridiplantae > Streptophyta > Magnoliopsida > Poales > Poaceae > Avena > Avena sativa. The sequence continues at coordinate 448,383,382 of OV702296.1, read as the reverse complement.
ATTTGAGTTACATCAGGTTTGGGTGCATGTAACTGGTGTTCCTCATGAGCTTCGTCACTTCCTTGATCTTTGGGGAGTAGGGTCCCTCATTAGCCAGACTCTTGATGCGGATATGTTCAGTTTGAGGCGACGTGCAAAGGCCTGAATTCTAGTGGGCATTGTTGACACGTCGACCTTTATGAATGATGATGGAGCGTATTCTTCTTTTGCCTCTAACCTTCTTGTCAAGTTAAAGGGTTATTATGGGTTCACCTATTCCCTAGAGAAAGAAGACAATGTGTTGGATGAGGATTTCAGACCGTTTATATAGAGGAAGCCAGATGATGGAGAAGACCATGGTTCAGATTACCAGGAAGGTGGAACGGAGGCTGGTGCAAACAAAAGGTCGAAGGGCAGTAGTTCCTCGGCAAGGGGGTCCTGTTCCAATGAATACGCCGCAGGTATCGTCGGCGTCTCTTGCAACGGTGGGCAAAGGGGTCCTGCTCCTTCTCTTGCAACAGTGGGCCGTTCTTCTGCCGCTTGTCTGGTGGGCAGTGGCCCGGCTTCGGGGCTGCTCATGCGGCCTCCCACCGGCGATCTGCGACCTTTAGGCCCGACTGATGTGGGTACAGGATGGCGCGGCCTTCCTTCGACGTCGCCTGCTAGGATGGACGGCCTAGGCGATCGTGGGCTGTGCAGCCCAACTGCTGCGGTTTGCCGGCCTTCTCTGGTTCGATCTATAGTGTGGATACAGCAGCACACTGAACCAGCGACGCCAAATGCTATTTGCCTGTGCTAAAAACAAATGCTATTTCCCGCTCAACGCGGCGCGCTCGCGCCGCGCCACGCACCCTTGCCTATGCGCGCGTCCGACATGGGCCTGGCCTATTTTTGGCTCGTTGTGCTTTTGCGTTTGCGGTTTAGTTTTTTTGGCTCGTTTCTTCTGTTGATTTCTGGTTTGTATTTTTCTGTTTGTTTTTCTTTTTTTTTCATTACTTCCTCCGATCTAAATTAATTGATTTTGATTTGTCTAGATTCGGATATATCTAGCACTAAAACATGTCTAGACAAATCTGAGTCAATTAATTTGGATCGGAGGGAGTATCTGTTTCTTATTGTATTTCCTATTTTCTTTTTGTTTCTATTTCTTTTAAAAAAATTAAAAATTGGTTTATGATTTTGAAAAATTGTTCAAGACTTTTGTAAAATTTGTTTTATGATTTTAAAAATTTATTCATGATATTCAAAATTTGTTCATGGTATTCAAAATTTGTTCATGCTTTTCTAGAAAATTCTTTATGAAATTTGGTTCATTAATTTCGAAAATTGGTTGATTTCTCAAATTTGTTCATGGTTGGTTCATTAATTTTGAAAAAATTGAAATTTGGTTCATGATTTCTTAAATTTGTTCATGGTTGGTTCATGAATTTCGATAATTTCTAAAAATTGGTTCATGAATTTTGAAAATTGGATCATGACTATTTTCAGAAATTTATTCATGAGTTTTCAATATTAAATGCTAACAATTTTTGAATCTACGAAATTTTATTACATAGTTGTTGAACTAATCAGTAGTAGGAATAGATCTGGGTGCACAACCAAGGAACTAAGGAAGCCCGTTGTTGGGCTGGCCCATACGGGATGGTGTGCGGGCGGCGCGAGTGTTCGGCGCCGCAACGAGCGGCCAGCAACGGCAGGTCGCTATCGGTTGCGGACGTGAGCCCTGTTTCGGTGCTCCACCATTAGCGAAGTTGAGGGGTTATTATTTGCTTTTTCTAATCTTAGGCCCGCTAAAACCCATATCTAGCCCATGTATACCCGTATGTACAGATATGGTACCTATATTGCGCGTAACGGGAAAAAAAAAGGTCACGTGACTAGGTCTAATGTCCTGGCACACGTCATGCATGCGGTGTTTTGAAACCGGTAGGCTCCTCCTGCATTTGTAGGATCACGTGACAGCACCGCCGGACGACGGAATCAGTACGCGTGGCGTCGCCGCCATCTCCAGTGGCTTCGTCGGCACTCCTATCGACGGAGGGTACCCTATGTTCCCTGTGAGGCTAGGGTTAGTTGGCTCGGCCCCGCCGATCCTATCAAGATGTTGGGGAGATTTCAGCTTGCGGCAGCGGTCAGGTTCTCCCCGTCATGCGTGTGGGTTTCTTCATCCACTACTCTTCTTCATCTTGTGCATCGACTAGCGTGGTGGGGTGGGCGTCTTCCCCCGACACATCTACCAGCGCAATAGTTGGCTTCGTTCTTCGGTAAGTCTATGATCAATAATCTTGATGACATGTGTAAAAATATGAACACTCTATTTTTTTGTATTCTTTATGGATGTACTAAAGTAATGTACTGTTGTAGGAAATTGCGGAGTCCAGGTCTGATATTTTTGAGGTAGAGAAGGAACCTGAATTTGAGTTTCCTGGAGACGGGTCAGATGATTCTAGTGAAGGTCTTGATGATTGGATAGACGAATCTATATCAGCGAGTGAAGAATTATCTATAGATTCAAGGTAAGATGATGGGGATAGCTCTGACATGTGAGCATAGATGATAATAATGTAAGTTACTTTATTACACTCAATAATTAGGGAAAGCAAAATCATTATGTTAATGTTTTAACGCTAGTCATGTTATCAATATATGTAGATGGACGTAGACGATGATAAGGAGGAAAGAAATTCCGAGTCTCTGTTCGAGGAATACATTAATGAGGTACATAGAGTGTACTATTTATTTGAGAAGCAACGAACTAGATGACCATTAAACGATGAGTAACTGGTATTGTTTTGTGCAAAAAATAGATGGTTTTCAAAATGTCTACAACTATTATGGTGATTCGGTCATGCAGAGTGGTATTTTTATGCAAAAGATTCTGCGGAGCCAGAAGAAGCGAACAATGTAGATATATACTTTATGGTTATATTTCTTGTGAAAAACAAAATGTTTGATGGACAGATAATTATTTAGGTTTTCATTGCTTTTTTATTTATGTGTAGGCCCCAGTTGATGATGGGAGCTGGAATGTCAATGATGTTTGCAAGGCAGAGGATAAGATGGATATGTACATGAAGATAAAGGAGATGACATTTTCTTGCGAAGCAGCTGCTTTTGTATTCTACAACAGCTAAGCCAAAGATAATGGATTTAGCATCAGAAAGGATAAGGTCAGATATAGCTAGAGGCGTACGAAATCTTTGATTTACAGACGTTATCTGTGTTCGAGGGAAGGTGAGCGTGATAGGAAGTTGATGATCAGTGAGGGACGAAGTCGGAGGCTCAGAGCTCTGTCTCGATGCAAGTGTGGGGTGCACCTGACTGTGAAGCTTAATGAAAAACTTGGTGTATGGTATGTTGATAGTTTTGAGACCAATCGTAGTCATGTGTTAGCAAGAACGGATGAAGTACATTTTTTTTGGTCGCATAGAAAAACAAAAGAGTATTAGAAGGCTGAGATATTAGCTATAGGAGCCACAGGAATTAGGAAGCACTCCATAATGGATTCCATGATCAGCAAAAGTAGATGGTATGGTGGCGTTCGGTATGTCAGGAGGGATATGTATAACCTTTGCAGCAAGGAGAAGAGAAAACTACTAGCGAAAGGTGATGCTGCCACGACCATATGCATTATGGTGAGCAGGAAGGAGAGGGACCCAAGCTTTTTTTAGTACGAAGGATGACTAAAAAGAATGTTCTGGTATGATTCCCAGTCTGTACAGGACTATGAGGACTATGGAGATATCCTTGTGTTTGACAGCAAGTGCAAGATGAATCGCTATGGTATGTCATTCATACATTTTGTTGGTCTGAACAATCACCGGAGGACTACGGTTTTTTGGTTGGGCCATAGTTTTGGATGAGAAAGAAAAAACATATGTGTGGCTGCTATAAACATTTCTGAAGACAATGTGTCAGAGGATGCCTCTGAGTGTAATCACGGACGCCGACTCAGCGATGATTAGGGAAATACGCAGAGTATTTCCAGATGTATGGCATCGCATATGTACTTGGCATATTGAGTAAATATGATGATCCATCCCAGTAACAAGTCATTGGGAGAGTTTCGGTCTATGCTATATTACACCACGTTGACAGCCGTTTTTGAGCAGAGATGGCAGGCGTTTTTAAGGAAATGATAGTCGAAGAAAACAAAAACTTGGTTGAGGAGGATGTATAGGAAGAGGAGCATGTGAGCTGCAGCGTATCTGACGGATGGTTTTTGGCTTGGTATGAAGAGCAACCAGCGTAGTGAAAGTCTGAATTCCTGCCTTCACCTGCACCTTGATGGATAAATAACTTTAGTGGATATGATATTGCATTATGAGAAAGCATCCGTGAGAACGAGGCACGAGATGACTGCACGACCTCACAGACTTTACCGGTACCCGTAACTAGATGTAGGAAACTAGAGGTAGTTGCTTCCCACGCGTTCACCTAGCAAACTTCTATATGTTGCAGGATGATCTTAAGAAAGTTGGCGGAATAGTGACTGTGGAAAAAACTGGGATCTGGATCATAAATGTTTGTCGTTGCATGGCATAATAACCGAAAGAGGCAGTTCATTGTAGATATACACGGGAAAATCAAAAAAATCTATCAAGTGCATTGCCGCGGAGTTCGCTCGATGCACGAGAAGTCTTGGAAACGATTCATGGGTCAAGTGAGGATTTTTTTTCCAGCCCGATTCATAAGAAAATGGCCTAAAGAACTATTATGCCATAAGCAAACAAGGCTGGTCCTTTATACAATGACAACCATAGCCAGGTCTATGCCCGGTGGGCCCGAGTTACATAAGCCACGCAGCACCACAAAGTGAAACCCCTGCTACGGGGCCATGTCTAAAGTTTGACGGCATGCAATGCAAATGCAAGCTGCGGATCCGAGGGGCGAGCAAGGCCTACATTTTCACTTTGCTTGCGCTGTACATTTCGTTGGTATTGACTAGAGAGATAGGGAGAAGAAAGAAACAAAAGACTAAAAGGCCCTCGCATGCCCATCCTACTTTTGCTTTGCTAAGCACATGAAAAGAAGGTATAGTACTGCATGAAAGCTAGAGTCATGTACTCGTCGATTTGGTCCCGATCTGTGATGTAGTACGAGTAGCTGAACTAGGTAGGTGGTATATAAATTAGGATGCTCTAAGCACATGCTCCCTTTATTTAATAAAATTGGAAAAACTGAAACTGCCCAGTATAAAATTTACAAAAAACTAGAAAAATTCCAGTGTATATTCATTGGGATGGGTAAATTTTCCATCTCATGATTTTGTGGAGAAAATCATTGATGCGTGGTCTTTTGAAAATCAGGTTTTGCGGAATATAAATTAGGATGTTCTAACAAAGAGTGGAGTTTATGCCCTCGGAGTACATGCTCCCTTTATTTTGTGAAAATGATAAACTCATTTAGAACCTTTTACAAAATCCAGAAAACCATGTTGTGTATATTTGAGTGAGTCATTTCAGCAAGTTTTTGACGAAAATTTCATTGATTTGAGGCCTGATGAAAAAAATAGGAGCTAGAGTAATACTTTTAGGATTTGAAAAAGTGTGCGGGTTTCTTATTTTTGCATACCTCTGAATGATTTAGAATATGGTACAACATTCGGGAAACTTGAAATCTGAAAACGAACCAAAGTCCTTTCCATGTGAGATTTATGTTTTCTTTACGAATGCATTTGTTCAAGGCAGGGGCTTCTGCACGAGCTTAAGAGATTTGGTATTTCAAATCATCTTGTTCAATGGGGGTTCTTTTTCATGATTCTTCCTGAATTAGTAGCCGTCGGTGTGAGACGAGACGTGCAAGGTGGTAACCCGTGAGAGGCTGAGACTGCACCTCGGTGGTCAACTAAAAATAACGGCATTGTTGAGGAGTTGGTGTCCAGTGTTCAACATTTTGTTTCAGGTATTTTTGTTGTGAATTTCCGAGATTTGTAGATTTCTACAAGTTGACGTAATTTCGAAGGAAGTTTTCAAAATTGCAAACATTTTCAAATTGACGATTAAAATAATTTACCAAAAATAACCGAGGTGCTCCAGATTCGAACTCGCGTCCTCGACATAACACTAGACAAAACCTCCACCGAGTTAGTGGTTGCAATATGGTCTCTTCTTATTAGGTGCACTTCGTATGGCATTTCTTTCAAACTTGAACGAAATTTTCGGCCGATATTGTGTGTCTTGTCTCTCACCGAGAATCGTAATTTTTGCAAGATTGATGACATTTCGATGAATTGTTTTTCCCCTGTCTATTGGTGACGGCCGGACACTATTTTCGAGTTCACGCGCTTGGCGGCCCAACAAAATTGGTTTTGGATTACATCAAATTGGCTACCACGGCTGCTAAAACCTTCGATCTCAATTCTACTTTCGGGAAGTCCTACATCAGTCTTCTTGCTTGAAGAGCATGACGACGATTAACAACCCTAGGTAGCACAAAGTCACTATGGACCGTTAACCGTTGTTTTTTCCTTGAAGTCTTTTGTGTAAAAAAAAGGGCCAAACAAAGCGGCCGGTGGAAATACCCAAACTAGCCCTGAAGTTCAAGCTGGCCACCTGCAAGCGGCAGTACAAAGCAGTGACTCCACCTGAGCCCTGACCAACCACCGCCGGAGAACATTCGACTTAAAGCAGCCAAAGCCTTAAAGCATCTCCCTCCCTCGACCTCGAGCTCTTCAGTCCAGTCAAAGCAAAGCGAGGCGCGTCTGGAAAACTAAAGACGGAAATTCTCTTTGCTCGGACGGACCAGCGCCGGCCATTGATCCAACCTTCTCATATACTCCACTCCATTCCTGCTGCTAGGAACAAGAGCAGGGCGAAGCTGGCTCCATGAGGCGCCTCGTGTTCGCCGAGCTCGTAGTCCTCGCCGCGGCAGCCTCCGTCGCGCTGGTCCTGCTCACCGTACACTGCTGTCGCCGTGGCTGGAGCGGCAGCAAGCAGCCGCCGGAGGTTCGTCTGCCCGTCTCGGAGCCACGGCAGCTTCCCGGCGCCAGGAAGGAGCGCTCCCTCGAGCGGCTGCGTCGGGCGCTGTTACGCCTCTGCTCCCGCCGCTCCCGTGTCGAGCCGGCGGCCGCTTCCGCGGCCACGTCGCCCGACGCGCAGGGGGAGGTCGTCGTCGCGGTGCAGGTGGCAGCCGCTGCGGGGCCTGAGGAGGAGGTGGCCGCCTGGAGGGAGCGCTGGTTCGGTGGCCCCGGCTCGCGCGCGCTGTATACCATCGACGAGGAGTCGTCGACGTCGTCGTGGACGCCGACGGCCGTGTCGGAGGGCGACGTGGAGAGCCAGTGCGGAGGCGACCGCCAGGCGGAGCCCGAGACGCCGTTCTACACGCCGCCGGCCTCGCCGCTGCATGAAGCAGAGCAGCTCAACGGCGAGACTAGTTAGTCCATCTGTCGCCCAATTCCTGTCATAGATTATGCTTTTCTCATTTTTCTTTTGTTTCTTTTCACTTATTTGGTAATGTGAAATGAAAGAAAAAACAGAGCAGCAGGATATAGCTGGATAATTTGACTAATCAGTTATTTTCATGCTTCGATTAATACATTATTCAGTTCATCATTTCCTTTTTGACAGTACGCCGTACACGTACAGTGTACATCCATATAGGGCATTCACTACAACAGGAATGGAACGCAACGGCGACTAGTTATGACATTCCAATTTTTTGGCCATTTTAATTTTACATTATATGTTTACACTAGAGTACACACAGTGCTTTCAGTACACAGCAACGGATCGTAACGGCGACTAACTAGTGAGTACTAGTACCTTCCAATTTTTTGGCCAATTTTAATTCTACTGCAATATACGTGTACTGTACATTACATACAGCGTATTAAGCATGCGGGAAGAAACGTAACGGCAGTTAATTACGAGCCTCCAATTTCTAGCCAATTTAATTTTCACATTATACGTGTACAACGCAGCATAGTACATACATTGTGATCCGTGTAGCGAAATGTAACGGCGGCTAATTACGAGCCTCCAATTTTGATGACCAATTTTAATTTCACATTATACATGTCCAGTACATACAACGTATTCGTGACAGCGGCTAATTAGGAGCCTCCAATTTTGTTGGCCAATTTTAATTTCACATTATACATGTCCAGTACATACAGCGTGCGGCTAATTACGAGCCTCCAAAATGTTTGGCCAATATTAATTTTACAGCTAGCTAGCTCTGCTGTGCATATCTGCAAAAAAGAAAAAGAAAACTGCATTATTGTACCCCGAAATGCCTTCGACGGTAAAACTACCTATACAAAATTCATGTGTCGTCGGAGAAACTGCATCTGCAACAACGAAAATTGCATTGCACATTTAGTGAGATAATGGTACTGCAGAGAAGATCATACTACTAGTAGATCGTTTTGTGGTGTACTGCCGCTACAGTGGTGCTACTCTAGCTTGGTTGGTGTTGGTTGGATTTGAAGTGGTTTGAAGTGGAGAGCGAGTCTGCAAGCACGCAAGAGGGCAGCAATTGCTCTGCTAGCTAGCACTCAGCTGAACCATCCTTTCCACAAAACGCGTATTGTGGCGTCTCGTCCTCTTCACAATGACCGTGCAGAGTGCAGTGCAGCACTGTCGGCCAGAGAATCGGCCGATGCGAGTGTGCTACGTGACGGTACTGGGTACATTTGTTATCACCAGGGACCAACGGTATTGCACCCAAACGAGTCGTAGCCGCGCGGAGCGAGGTGAGGCCATGAGCAGCATGGGAGGCGGTAGCAATGTTCAGGTTGGGAGTGTCGTCGAGGTGAGCATAGCTGTGGTAATACTCACGATGTGGGTGCCAGCCCCACGAGTTTCCAATGAAATCATGGTTGGGTAGAAGACGGGCCCGAGGAGTATAGATGAGCAATCTGGCTGCACTTGGGGAATGTTTAGGTTTTCATACATAATAATCACATAATTTTATGGTTTCATGATGTTTTTTTTATGTAATCTCCGTGTCACATGGTTTTATCATCCAACTAATAGTTATAAGGAGAAACGGTGCCAAAAGGTGAACTAGGTGAAAAGAGCGAGTACGATAAAAATTGACATTCTGATGCTAACATTTTAAGTCACAAGTCGTCAAGTCCCCCATTCTTACAATAATTGTTTTATCAAAATCAGAAAAAAAAAACTTCTATATAATTAAAAGTGAAAATGATTCTATAATGTAATGCAGTTTTCATTACATTCAGAGGTGAACATGAAATACACTTCCTGATATATTGTAATTCAAAGTATGCCATTAATTTGTGTTTGCTTGGTTGGACACATATGAAAGCCTACACTGAACTAAATCACATTATATTTAAGCACAAGGTTTTTTATATGTCGGTTATCTTGTCCCACTTAGATTATTATGACATACTTATATGTTTTCTCATCCATTTTAAGTATCTTGGTTCGAAGCCCAAAACCGTATACGCAAGAAGATATTTTAATAGGTTTCTAGATTACGGTTTTCGATCGTGGTAATGTAGATTTATTCTATCCTCATTTGCATTGCTCGTCCGGTGCTTCGTGCCTCGTATTTTCTGTAATTTTGAGAAGTCCGCAGTTGTCCTAAGAATTTACTAGGTTCCCTGATTTTCAGGGAGTTGCAAGAATACCTTGTGTCCCTCGAGAATTTATCAGGAGGTCTATGTTTAGAAATAGTATGCAAAGTTACTCCCATATTTCTTGAGAAATTAAGCAACAAGACCCTTGAATTTCAAGAAATTAGAGCAAAGTGTTAAAAATGTCAAAAAAACTGCAAATATGCCAAAGAAAACTAGAAAAATAAGATAAGAACAGGAAGTTGAGGAAAGGTTCTTGGAGGCTTAGAAAATATGAGCACCGAGAAGGATCTTATATTTGCTTTTTCCTAGAATATTTTCTCTCCTCCTCGCTCGTTTGAAATTAAGATAAAACTCTGGAAGATAAAAAAAGGTAGGGGACCATTTCAGATCTATAAAGAATTGGGAGACATATGGAGCCTAATCCCTTCCTTTTCTAGTTGTTTTCACTTCAACCTATCTCAGACAATCTCAAGATAAACGGTGAAAATACAAACACGATGTCAAGTTTGTCAAGATACAAGAATTTTGACCTGCGGCATGACGAAACCTCTTTGTAACAATGCCAAAAAAGATACGCATGTTGTGGTTATGAATAAATCCTACGAGGGGTATCTTACATTCCAGCGTGGAAATTTGGCAAAGTTGGGCTAGTTCACCCTAAGTCACTATCACTTGTCATCTACAAGCAGGAGAAGAAAAGATACAATAGAAAGGCAAGAGAAAGCTGAAACATTAAGGTTTGCAACTTAAGGAACGTGAATTGGAGATTATAAAAATTAGTTTTAAATAGAGCCACTAAAAGCTAGCCGAAGTAGTAGGAAGTAAAGTAGTTCTAGTAACAAGATCTAAACAAAGTAGTTCCAGAAGTAAAAGCTACATCTGAAAACCGGATGTAGTCCGAAATTCAAGGTTGGCAACAACTCTAGTGTTCGTTGGAGATGCTAGGCATGCATTCCTTGATATCCTCAGACTTCGTCTTCCTCTCCTTGAGCTCAACTTTATCAGTACTTTCTCAGTCCCTCATGGTGGATCATGAGGGGATCCTCGAGCCATTCCCAAACTTTGCTTGAGGAGGATACATATATCAGAAGCTCTCAAATGATACGTAGGCGACTAGATGATCCAAAACTCTCGGAGTAACACATGAATATCACTATGCTAGACGGTGCTCTTACTTGAGTCTCAACATCATTTTTTCCTCTTGATGTCAAGATAAGCTCAATGATGAGGGTTACTTTCCGAAAGGTTGGTAAAATAGATCTCATATTCGAAAAATCGTAACCCTAGAACTCTTAGGGATTGGGTTATTTATATAGAAAAGTGGACAAAATAGAGTTGTTGGTATGACTAATTGTCTTTCGGTTGGACCGATTACTCAAGCCATTCATACCGAGAATTGCCTCATACTACATGGATAATTTGGATGCCTCAGAAAGCACAAAGGACGCAAGCACCAAACAGGAGCCCAGTCACAACGAAAATAATGATTATTCTCAAATAAGGCTTTGATTAGAACCAGTTTCCGTGGTACATACTCCAGACTGGATGTAATTAAGATCTCAACCATGATGGCACTACATGAGCTTATAAGCTAATAACAATGGCTATTACACCAGATTCACAACTAGGCATACCGAGTACAACATAGACAACAAGGAAGTTCGCATAAGTGCGCTCTAGGGAGTAAAACCTCTATCGCCACATCTAAAAATGTTCATAAAACCACTAGAAAACAAAAAAAAACCTTAAAAAACCTAGAAAGACCGATCAGCCAGCCAACTGGACGAAACACAGGTCGCTCAGCGCGCGAGCGTGTCCCTTCCACAATGAGGGAGATATAGGGTTGGCCATTTTTGAAGTGGCAAGACCACCGAGCGCCGCCTGAATCGGGCGCAAGATGGACCGGCCCATTACCTTGCCGACGCTGCTGATTTGGTGGTACGTGCTTCATATCCTTTTATTTATTTATTTGGTTTTTTCAAATCTAAGCAATTTTTAGATTTAAAAAATTCCATTTTTTTAATCATGATTTTTTTGAAAAGTCATGAACAGTTCTCAAAAAATCATGGGCAATTTTTTTTCAAAATCATGAACCAATATCAGGAAATCATGAAAACATTATGAACCAATTTCAGAAATCATGAACCAAATTCAAAAAAAATATGAACCAATTTCAAAAATATAAACCATTTTTTTAAAAAAACTCTATTTTTTTCAGGAAAAAAAAAGAATCTGCACCTAAAACAAAACTTTGTATCGTCTATTGTTAATGGAACGAGGGCCCTCTTGCTTTTACAAAAAGTAAACTAAAAAAGAAAACAGAAAAGGAAACAAAAAAAATGAAAAGGAAAAAGAGAGATAAAAAAGAATGGAATAGCTGCGAAATGGACCAGGTCACTAGGGGAGCTCCTATTCGGCGCGAGCTGTCTGCGTCGCACTGAGCGGGAATTAGTATCTGTGGTTTTTTCCGTGTAACCAATCTATCAGAGCCTTATCTGGCTGCTTGTCTCAGCCCATCCAAGAATTACCAATTCATCGGAGCACTGGATGGCTGCTCGGACCCAAGAATAACTAGTCCATCCGAGCGGCCCCTCTAGGCCGAACAACCAAACCATCAAACCCAGTCGGCCTGCCTAAAACCCTTGGCACGTCTCCGGCCGCCGGAGCACCGCCGCCGCGATGGCGTACGTCCTGCCCCGGCAGCTTCTCCGCCGCCAACGGTCCCTATAGAAACCCGCCGCCGACGCTCTGCGCTCCCTACTTCATCTCCCCAGCGGATTCGCGCGCTTCTTGGTCGCGGACCGCTACCCGTGAAAAGAACACGTCCAAGGTGTAGCAGCTCAAGTTGTACCGCCTCAAGGCCATGCGGAAGTTTAGGTCGCCGATTGCCAACTGATTGATACAAGCTCGATAAGGTCACTTCATTTTCACCATGCCATTTCTACCTTGGTCCGTTTGTCATCTGACATGACAGAAATTCTGAAATGCTGCACTGTCAATTTGTCATGCGCCTCCACTGGACCATTTTTCAATTTCGACCTGAAGGGACCGGGGAGAGGAAGAAGAAGAACTACGTACGTCCCTGTCGGTAGGCGTGTTCGGCCTGCGTGGTGCTCAACATACATCTCCACTGGACCATCAAAGGTGGTCTTCAGACCATCATTATATGGTACAGGATTTTTATATTTGTATACCATACCTTCTTTTATTCATAAGATGTGGTTTGGATTACTTATTGTTTTCCTTGTGTAGCCGAATGTGCTGGCCGCAGTGGCCAAAAGTCCTAGTACATAATATTTACATTATTGCTGGACAATCTAGTTGAGCTCATGGCTATACTGCCTGTCAGCTGACTAGCCACTTGCGATAAAATTCCCAGCTAATAGGAATTGAAACATCAAATTTTCCAATTTGAAATGATTTGTTTTGAGACCGGTCCATCAAGTTAAAGTTATTTTGCAAGCTTGGAGCCTATAAGCGTTGTAATGGAGTAGAGATGATTTTTCTCATGAGGACATTAGTTGGATATTAACCAGTAAAAGATCAAGTAATCAAGAAACATTGGAAGCTCATTGCCGAGGGAAAATAATACTGGAATTCCACCAGCAACAATAAAACCTACCGACTACCAATTCCTTGCAGCCTGTAGTTGGTACAAGTGCATCACTGTCGACAGATTACACTCTTTTTTCATTTTGACACTTAGATAAGCTCCAGAATAGAATGGTATTTTAGACCTGGAAGTTTCAGAGTTGTGCCAGTAACAATTACCCTTTAGAAATAATCTATTCCCACCACTCATATGGTATTGCAATGAATTGATTCTATAATATAAGGGCAACTCCAGAGGTATCCCCCATTTCGCCCCCAAATTGTGTCAGTTTTTGCTAAGTCACTAGAAGTCGCCCCCCACAAATTATACTGGGGCTTTCTACGTTGAAATTGTTGGAGGCTGCAGCATCCAAACAAACTGAAATCAGGTATTGCTGTCCTGTACTCCCTAGGCTATCTCTGTATGATGCACTACTTTTCACGTATAGACCACTTGCACAGAACAAAACGTAATTTATATGACTTTGGTGCTTAATCAAGTATTGCAGTCCAGTTCAAATACATATATGTTTTAATACTTGACATAGTGTTTCACATACATCCTTAATTTATATATGACTTTAATTATTTATCTTCCGCAAATAGGCAATATCAATATTCTTATCTTCTTACAAGCCAATGCGTATGTATTTTTCCCTTTCGTTTAATTCATCGTGTCCCCAATTAGCCTGCGGTTCTTTTCATCCATTCTTCAGCTGCAGCCACCGGGTGCGAAGCCGATCCTAGACCGGGTGACATCGTAAACGAAGCTGAAGGTCTGTTGCTGCGTGTTTCCAATGATTGTTACGCCCAGATCGGTGGCTGCAAACGCCAGGCACGTCGTGGACTCATCCACATCGTACAGCACGTTCCCTGCAGCGAGTTTCAGGGTCGCACCGCCGGCGAACACCATGTTCACGGCCGGCAAGCGCAGCTTCGACGCCTGGCCCTTGAAGCACGTGTCCAGGAGTGAGTCTCCCGTGGCGCGCGGTGTTCCTCCCATGGCTGCAACCACCGCTTTGCTCAGTGCGGCGTACACAGCTTTAGGCAGCCGCGTGATCACCGTGCCGGAGTCTATGATTGTCGGCAGGCTGCTGTACTCCGAGGAAGAAACGACGAGCGGGCTACCGCCGACGGACATCCCGGTGAAGCTGACGGAATAGAGAGAGCCGTCGAGCGAGCTGGACACCAACGGCGTGTAGGAGTACTGCCCCGGATTGTACGACCCGATGGACAGGTACCCGCCGGATGATGATGTTGACGTCGGCAGGCAGTATGAGAAGGAGGAGCCGAGGCTCGGCGCGAGCTGGTAGAAGAGTGACAGCTTGTTCCGCGCGAGGCCGATGAGCCCGGCCGACTGACCAAAGAGGCCCTCGTTGTCTTGGCCGCAGCCGTAGTAGAAGCCGGGGAATCTGGTCGAGGCGAAAGAGACGGTGTCCTTGCTCAGGTACCCGATGGAGTAAGATTGGTCGCCGTAGACAGCCTGGTAGACGCAGACGTTGGACCTAGAGCAGCCGTGGGGTTGGCCCGTGGCGGACTCGAGGTCGCTGCACTGCGACGCCGAGCATGGCACGGCGGTGTAGGTGCTGGACGCCCGCGGATCGTAGAGCGAGCCGGTCTGCCTGTGGCAAGACACCGAGCACGGGTAGCACTGCAGCCACGTGAACGAGGACCCCGTGTCGACGACCATGGTGTAGATGGTTGCCGGAGTGCCGAGGCCCAGCCGGGTGACATAGTTGCCCACGCCGACAGAAGCGCCGGGCGTGAGCGGCACGGTGGAGGCGAGTGAGTCTGCGAGCTTGTTATCGTGGTGGAGCGATGTCGGGCGGCTGGTGGGGGTCTTGGTGGTGAGGCGGGCGATGCGTGCTGCGTCATGGGCGATGACGGCGGAGAAAGGGAGGTCTGAGGGTAGCGGCGCCGGCGAGCAAGGGCTCTGCGGGTGGTGCAGCGTCAGATGCAGGCCGGTGCTGTTGAGGTGCTGGAAATCTGCATGGAACCAGCTCGAATAGTTAGGTCAATTTGTTCAGATGATACCCTTTTACTGGCGTTAAGAGGTAAATCATAGATGCTCTACAAACTTTCCAACTCTACACAAGGAAATTATTTTACTGGCACTATAATTTTGTTTTTCAGAAGGATGTAGTGTCCAATGGATGATGTTAGTTTATATAGGGCTAGCGTATTGTTTTTAAGCCATTGATTGATGTTTGGATAAGTTGGTATGGAGTCACCATCTCCTCTGATGTGGAGAATTTCAATATCATCAGGTAAGCAAAGTAGAGAATAATCTGGCCTAACATCCTGTGTCTGATGAAGCTTGTCAGATCCTGCATTTGACTAATTTTCTTTTCTGCGCAAAACTCCAGTAAATGATTGGTCAATTATTTGTGCAACTGGACAGGGACCAGAAGATAAGAACCAAAATCATTCAGTGCGGAGCCATCTGCAATCCTGATGGATTATGCCTGACAGTTTTGGTATCACCACCGGACTGTACATGTTAGTTTGTATCCAACTAGGGCATGACATGACGGATTCTTGATTTTTGGATTAAGTTCACCATCTCCTGTGATGTTGAAAGTTACAATCTCATGGGATTAGCAGAAACGAGAATCTGGCCTAACATTCATCACTGTCAGCACGCTGTGACGCCGTAACCAAATATAAGTAGTTCTGTCAAATATATATCAAAACCTTACTTGTTTTGTTCTTCTTCGGCAATGGGAACTCATCCAGGATCCTCTGTTTTTTCTTTCAAGGAACGACTGGAGCACCAGCTGCCATCATTTTTATGGAAAGGTATTTCTTTCAAGGAATTTGTATGCCAGCGTTGGAGTCTTTATCAGGTATCGACAGGTTACCAACAAGGGACGGTTTTCTTCCTTTTTTTTCAGAATATTAGGTTGGGTTCTATTGCTTGAAATTCCCACGCGAGAGGAACCCGTCAAACGGTGGTAAACTGAATTTATGTGTCGACAGCTACAGGAGGGAGACTTGGAATGGTCACACAAAACGTCTACTAGCTGATAAGAACAATTTGCTGTACATCTTTAGGCGGAAACCAAAGAACATGTCAGATTTTTATCAGGTTTCCCTAGACTATCCGGCGACTGGATTTCTGTACAAGTGTGCATGGCACGTGCTAGGTGTGCATGAGTAAACTTAATTAACCTACAAACTGATACTGTGAATGTTAGTGACATGATTATAGTCCTATGCATATATACTACTAGTGATTAGATCACATGTTCTGGCTCTCACCATATATCACCCGTATTCTAGTCCGTGCTATCAACTTGGAATTTTGCTGCATCTAATAGCTATAGTCCTGTGATAATTGAGTAAGTTGTCAGTTTGTCGCCATGTCACTTGTCACGGGATTTGGATGGCAGCTCCCCCGCCTTTTTTTTAAGAATACCAGACTGGATTCTATTGCTAGAAAGTCCAACGTGAGACAAAACCCGTCAAATGGGGTAAACTGAATTGATGTGTTGATGGCTACGGGAGGGGAGACTTGGAATAACAGTTTCAAACAAAAGTCTATGCTACATGTATATTGCTTGGAATTTTTTACAATTAGGCGTATCAAATTTGGCATTTTTTAGGTGTAGTTTGAAATGCTCATGCTAATCTATTGGGCCAAGTTGTAACTCCAGGTAATGTGTGCATGCTAATCTAAACAACAAACTTGGAGTTCCATCCCATCTAGTCGTATTTCTATCATCTAGTGAAGTGGTTTTAACCCCAGGCCATATGGAGAATATAAGCGTTGCTAGATATGCCTACTCTGAATTAAAGACAAGTGATTGCAGGTATATCCTTGGCTCGATCAGAATCAACCATGATCCCAGCAATTCTTCAATCTACTTATCATTGACAGCTACTAACATGATATATTGATTTTTTTTTTGCGGGGTGATATATTGATTATTGACCCGATGTGAAAACTAACTAGAGCAAGATAATGACGATGGGAAGGCAGAGGTGAGGTTTATGGGAGTACCATTAATCTGTGAGTCGCAGGCATCCTTGGCAGACATCGATACAGTGAAGAAAAGAGAGCAAGCAAGAAGGAAAGGAAGTAGAAGAAGCAGCTCCATGATGTTGGCTGAGAGAGAGCTTCTACTTCTACTAGAGGTTCTTGTGCCCTTTATATAGTGTGAGTGGTTCGTGCGAATCTTCCCATCGTAGATGTGATGCTTCATCGCAATTAATTGAGTTTATCATCCACCACACAAATGATTCCTTCTTTCAGGGGAATCAAAATTCTATGTGTGGACAACATACTACTGAACTTTATGTTTCAATTCATTGAGCTTAAATTTGTGTGGACTTGTGGAGACAGATAAATGGCATGTCCATACTCCATACCTCTGGAGATGGCCTAGCTGATTTCTGCCCTGGTCGTTGCGCCAAATGGACCTGGAACGGGTTGATTCACCGGTCTTGTTAGACGGGATGAGCTTTCAAAGATACTATCCTCGTCAGTCAAGAGAGACTTGTTACTGCCGGCACTCGGATCCATTCGCTGAAGAAAAAAGGAGAGAAAATCATCACTTTTCCCTTTCTTCTGCTACGTTTTCTCCTACAGTACTTATTTTTACAGTTTAGGGATACTATCCTCATCAAGTCGTCATGAGACCGACGTATCGTGCACTGCCAGAGACCCAGCAACAAGTCGTCTTAGGTTGTGATAATCAATCAGTCTGCTGCTCCTGGAAATTTTCACACAGTCCAGTCCACTCATGCTACTCGACAGTGCAACTAGCTAACGAATGGACTACCTGCCGTCCGGTATGATACAATACAGCCAGTTGTCAAGTTGGATATATGACAAGGAACATTTAGAAAAATCTGGCCGATGATTCCCAGCTAGCTTTCACACATAATAATCATGAAAAAAGAGAACGCCCTTTCTTACTGTGTACGAGGATATGTACGTGGATGATACGGAAATATTAGAGAAATCTGAGGTGAATGATTCCCCGCTAGTTTGCACTAAATTATGAAAAACAAAATAGTAATTGTTTTAAGGACCGAACCCTATGTTTCTTCTGCACCTGCATCAGCCATTCATTGCCTTTTTATCAGTGCCAGGTTTTTTCCTTTCTTCTGTTGGCGAAACTCTCGTGATTTATGTTTACCAAAACACAAACGCTTGAAACAATTCAAATTTCAAGCCTTTGATGTCAATTTTTAAAAAATAGCATGTTGTTGAACGGCGTTAGAAAACCTGGCACTGATCTTGGCAACAAAAATTTATCACTCACCAGCGTGTCAGGAGTGTTGCCTGTGAGTAGTATTGTCCGTAGTAACATACACCAACTAGTAAGGAACGCGTGGCTAATCCGGAGAAGAAAATCGACCAGAGATCGAAGCGGGTATGAGGTAGACAAGGACTCGCTGCCAGATCGCCGGGGGGGAGGAGAAAACCCTAACGGGTACGGTAACAATCGAGACTCGGATAGATTTTTCGCTAATTTGTTAATTACAATCAAATGGACATGATAAGAGAAAATACAGATGATTATTCCAGGCAAGTTCAAGAGTTACCTTTAATTTGTGTGGACATGGACAAGTGCCCCGATTTCTTCCCTGGCCGTGGCGTCGGAACGGGTTGATTCACCAGTACACTATCCTTGGTTTTGTTAGACGCGCTGAGCTTTCAATCAAAGGTACTGTATATTCTTGTCGAGAGAGACTTGCTACCGCCGGCACTTGGATCCATCCGCTGAAGGGAAAGGAGAGAAAATTGTGACTTGTCCCGGTCATGTATTTTCTCCTACAGTACTTTTTTGTACAGTATTTTCTCCCATGATGAGGCCGACGTATCATGCCCTGGAAGACCCAGCAAGTCGGCTTAGGTTGCGATTATCCTCGGTCTGGTATGGTCCTCGTGGAAAATTTTCGCACAACCCAGTCCACGCATGGTACTCGACGACGCAACTGCTAACCAATGGACAACTGGCCGTCCGGTAGGACGATACAATACAACCAATTATCAAGTTGGATATATGACAAGGAACATTTGGAAAAATATGGCCAATGATTCCAAGTTAGCTTATACACATAATCATGAAAAAAAAGAGAAACATCCTTCTTACTATGTAGTACGAGAATTGGGGGATATGTACATGGATGATATACGGAAATACTATTAGAGACATCTGAGGTGAATGATTTCCCAGCTAGTTGGTCCAACCGTCCAGGTCGTCCTTGGCATCACTTATAAGTGGTCCCATGGCAGCGGCACAAGAATATGGCCTTGGCTCCCAAGTCACACCGCAGGTCAAGGTCTCTTCCAGCATCCGTGGCTTAACAACACAACAATGCCAATTAATCGGTTTAGTGCACACAGCAAGCGTCTCCTTCCTTTTTTTCCTTTTTACATTGAACGAAAGAGCAGCAATATCTTTTCGCTCTAGGCCAGAATTTGGAAATAAGTCTATATAACCCCCACAACTATCAGAGCGAGTTGGGGACACAGCACCCCCTTAAGCTTAAACCGGAACAACTAACCCCCACAACTATTGAAAACCATGTAAATGACCCCCTGACCCCCTTCTAAGCTGTTTTGAGGGCCGGTTTTGCTTACTTGTACCTGGTTCTGTGCCAGCGATGCGACTACCGTAGTCTTTTGCAACGTCCTCCCTTGAATTCAATTTCCTCGTGTTGTTTGGTCTTCCCATGCCAATGACATGTCTAATAAAAGAGGTACACGATGCTAAGCCAGCTCTGGACGTGGCTGATCTCCGAAGTGGCGGAGTCCACCATTAGATTGTACAGCAGCACGGAGCTGGACCTGAGGCTGGCGAGATTGCTAGAAGAGCAACACTGTCCTCCAGGAGGATGTTCGCCGGCCAGACGTCGCCGAGTGGAGCACCATGTGAGGGAACCGCGTGCCACTTGACGCTGGAGTTAGCATACAGCTTACTCCGGACAGCGCCGTTCCGAATGCCAATCTCAAGCGTTCGCTTGCTTGCCGAGACGTAATGGAACAAGAGCAGAGAGGAGCAGAAGAACACGTATCAACACATCACTGCGTCAATACTCGATCAACGCAGACATGTTCCAGACGGCATGCGGCAGCACAGAGAGCGGCGTAGCTGAGCTGATGGAAGCTAGTTACACGCGAGGCATGCATGCAAGCAGGAGGCCCGCCATGCGTGTCATTGCGTATGGCATCCCGGCTGACTATACGGACGAGTATCTTCGCATTGGAGAAGATACCACCATTGCTAGTGTCTGGATGTTTGCCAAAACGGTGATCCGTGCGTTTGGCCCCAAATATCTGCGATCCCCAAACGAAGATGATGTGCAAAGGTTGCTAGCGATAAATGATAGAAGAGGTTGGTTGTGGATGCTAGGAAGTATAGATTGTGTGCATTAGCAGTGGAACAATTTTTCTAAGGCATGGCATGGGCAATATTATAGTAAAAGTCATGATCCAACCATTGTGCTTGAGGCGGTGGCATCACAGGACTTGTGAATTTGGCATTGCTTCTTTGGATTGTCGGGATCACTCAATGACATAAATGTCTTGCATAGATCCCCGTTATTTGGAAAATTAGCTAATGCAGAAGCCCCGGCTTGCAACTTCAAGGTCAATGGTCATGATTATACCATGGGCTACTATCTTGCCGACGGCATCTATCTGGCTTGGTCAACACTTTTTCAAACTATCCAAACTCCGACGAACAAAAAGGAGGCCAATTTTGCACAAGCTCAAGAAGCATCCCGAAAGGACATTGAGAGAGCTTTCAGTGTTTTGCAAGCAAGGTTTGCCATTGTTCAGGGCCTTCTCGTTTTTGGGACAAAAAAACCCTTCGCAACATCGTGATATGTTGTGTGATTCTTCACAATATGATCATCGAAGATGAAAGAGATTTAAATTTACAGTTCTTTTATGATTATGTTGGGACCCGTGCGCAACCACAAAGAAACCCCGACCGCATCCAAGCTTTTCTTGAGACCCATAGGCAAATTGAAGATGCAAACACTCATCTTCAACTCAACAATGATCTCATCGAGCACCATTGGATACTAGCCGGCAAGAAGTGATGTCCCAAAATCATTCATTGTACTTGTAAAACTATTTGTGTAATTTGAACCATTCATTAATTTGTTACATATTTGATTTGAACAATTGTTGTAATTTGATTCGTTGAATATTGTAATTTGGATGATTATTGTCTATTAAAACATGGGTTATATTTCGTTTATGTCGAAACTGTCGAAACAATGTTTACGGGCTGGTTTGCAGTTCAATCCGCCGAGCAGTCCCCGTAAACCAGAACCGCAAAACAGAATATGATCGGCGCCACCTCTCGCAACGAGACGAATCGCGGATTCAGTGCCCCGAAAAAAATTATCATGACGATGTATCATTATAGAAGAAGTACTGTCACTAGAATGATTATTTGTACCTAACGAGCATATATAGAGGCACACACTCGTGTCGAGTGCAAGTAGAAAGCAGTTCTAAGCAGCTACTATAGCCCCATTGCTCCTACTCCTAGGGACTAGGACTACCAATCTTGGGCTCCAGGTCGTCGAAGCGGAGTTTGATGACGTCGAAGAGGCGCTTCCGAGTTGCGGGCGGCGGACGCTGCTTGATGGGCGCCGGCGGGCACGTGGCGGGCTGCCCGAGGTAACTGATCGGCGTCGGGCACGTGGGCGTCCTGCAGTCGTCGTGCTGATCAGCTGGTTTGGTGGTGGTGAGAAGGAGGCGGCGGCCCGGCGAGTAGGGCGGCGTGGCAGCTGGCTTGTAGAACTCTGGCAACGCCGCGGCCATCTTGGAGCTTAGGAGAGGAGGAGGCAATCTGGCAATGTGCCAATGTGTGTTTGAGAAGGATTGTTGGCGGCGGCGTGGATGGATTTGTAGGAGGAGAGGAGAGCGGTCCGTCGGAGAGTATTACTTGCGCGTGCGAATTTGTAGGGGAAAGGGAAACGCGGCAATATGAATGCCTCCGTTTTGATTTTCCGTGAATGCCTCGGATACCCGTACTACCAAATTCAGATTAACGCAACTTGTACCTGACCCGTCGTCGGTCTTATCTGGCCCTGACACCCAGCATCGGATGGGTTGGCTTTCTTCCTCGGGCATTACCCGCCGACAGGCATCGCCAACAACGGAGGTAAGAACATGGGTGTCTTCCCAGAATACCCCAGCGGCTCAGAACATGGGTGTACTTGCTTTTACTTGCCTTTACATTTTTAGTATTAATTAATTTCGAAAATACAAAAATATCTTTACTTCTTGCAACTACAACCAAAAACCCCCAAAACATCTCTATTTACTTGTTTTAGTTTACTTTCTAATTTTAGTTTTCTTTTTAGTATTTTATTTATTATTATTCTACTTTACTAATACCGAAGCCTTGTGCTTGACAACCACACGATGGATTTGGGGGCACACGATGCATCATCATGATCGCATGCTCATGTCATCATGCCACATTGCATTTGAGCATCGTCATGTCATCATGCATTTGTTTGCCTAAAACTATTTTTTTAAAGCCTATCTTGTTTTCTATATGCCTCCCTCTTTATTTCAAATGTAAAACCCGGTCTCTTCCGGATCTTTTATTTTCTAAAGTATTTACCAAAAGAATATTTAAAACAAAATAAATAAACAAAAAGATATTTTATAAAATCCCGGGGAGACAGTCCAGCCAGTCAGACCAGAGGTCTAACCGGGCCAGACTACCTACTACCCAGGCTGTCTAAAACCTAACCCAGTAAACCCTAACCCCTCACCAACTCCCTCCAGCCGCCACACTTCCTCCACCACACCCCGCCGCCACCCCTACACACACTGCGCGCCGCACGCACAAGCTCACGCCGCAGCGTTCAGACCCGGCCTGACCCGCTTAGTACACCGTACCACCCCGCCCGCATCAACGCGTCCACAACGCCATCCCTCGTCGCGATCCCCGCCTTGCGTAGACCACTACGCAAGTGGTACACGTTACCGCCCACGTTTCCTGGCCGTTCCCGGTCCCACCTCAACCCGCTCGCTCTCATCTCCCCGCACCGACGTGGCCCGTGTTTCCCCCATGAACCCCCATCGTCATACTTCACCCCTGCTCCCCCATCCCCGATCCGCTGCCGCCGGCTTCGCCAGGCGCCGCTCTTCCCGTCCCCGGCCTCACAGCAGCCGCTCCCAGACGAGCTCCTCTCCGCCGCAGAGCCTCTTCTCTCTCCATGCTCGGATCCTCCTCACGACCTTGTTGGCAACCACCCGCCGCCACGGGAGGCCCCCGACCTGACCTCGCCGCAAGCAGCGCGCCTCCACCCCGCGTCAGCGTCGTCGACCTCGCCCTCGTCCCCTCCAACCGCCGTCGACCCCGCCGCCTCGCCAACCTTGAGCAGAGCCAACACCACCAGGCCCTCCCTCTGCCTCCGCTTCCGGCCAGCGCTGATGCCGTCTACAACCGTCGCGCCTCTAGAGCCCTGCCGCTGGTGCGCCGACTCCGTGAACTTGCGTCCGCCAGAGCCCGGCCCCCGTGCGTCGCCCTCATCCTCCGAGCTCCTCCCCGGTCTGTAAGCCCCTGCAGCGCGTCGTCGCTGTCGGCTCCGTCCCCTCTGCGGACCGCCCCGCCGCTCGACCCCCCGGTGTCCTCGCGAGCTCCCCGCAGCACGACCCCAAGTCACGTCCGTCGCCCCTCCCGCTTCTGTTTTCACCACCACCCCACAGGTGTCCTTCCGCATGTGCTCGTCCCTGCACCACCACATGCGCCTACTACCCCTGCTCTTGATCTATTGACCATGCGTGCCGTGTTGTTGCCTGTTTGACGATGGGTATTGTGATGGTGCTCGTGACCCTGCTCAGGTGCAGTTGCGTGGCTGTAGTTCTGGAGAACGGACGCCACTCGATGACCCGTCCAGACCAAGACCAAGTCTGAAACGCCAAGTTCTTCCGAGAAGCCATGTACCATGTGCCGATGCCTACCCAAGCTCGTCCATGAGACCGTTTGCCGCCGAGAACCCGCGTCATCAAAGACTGGACCAGTGCCAATTCAAGATCATCGACATGGACACCGGAGCGATGATGCCGGATCGACAAGCTCTCCTTCACGGAACCCAGATGTCGACGAGATGGAACCTAGGGCGGCAGACCCCAAGATCTTCTTCACGGACACCAAGTCCCCATTCCCGAAAACTGAAGACTCCGGTCCCGCAAACCCGAAGACCGATCACGGATCCGAAGAGCGTTGCCCCGAAGACCGATCCCGCCAAGACCGAACCCGAACACCCTCGGCACCCAAGATCGTTGAACCCTATGTGTGACCCTTTCTCGAAGCCCTATTTTCATAAATGTCGTCTACATAAAATGTTGCATATTAAATTGGTCATACTTGCATGCATATTGTGGGGTTTGGGGGCATTATGGCGATTCACTCATAATTAAATATGGAGGCCATATGCGGGCAAATATAGTCTTATATTGACTCCATTTAAATTTGTGAAGCGAAACGATACCATGTTTTGCCTTTTTAATACAACATTTAAATTGCGGGGTATCTAAATAACATGAACCACTTAATTAATTGTCGGGACCCCGGTTCCGCTTAATATTGCCTAATTGCACCGCATCTTTGCCATGCCATGCATCATATCATAATCATGCCGGATCTTCTGCCGTAGTAATAAATATTGCATCCGGTGTTTCTTCTAGTGTTTGCTTCTTCGCGGATTAGGCCGATGAGTTGATGCGAGTATCGACAAGTTCTTCGGATAATGAACCTTTGGCAATGTTTCTCAGGCGAGCATTCTCCCCCTTTCTACCTATTTTGCATTTATAGTCTTTATTTCCTCTTGTTGATCTATTTCTATCCGTGTCGCGATGCTTTAGTGTTCCGTACCAGATATATTCCGTGCAGCCTTTATATTGCCTTGGACACCTCCTATTACCTGTTGTTTGGTAGATAAATGGTCTTGCGAGTCGTAGTCGCTTGCTCAGGTGCGATCCCGTGTCGTGAAGTACCACACAGTTGTTGGAATGTTGTCATATGCTTTACGGTGGAGAGGATCATGACTTTAAATACAACTATTAATTTGCTAGATAACTAATGCAGAGGCATCAGTGGGCAATAGATGTTATTTGGTTCTTCCACGCTCGCTTGTGTCCCGTAGGACCCCGAGTACTTGATACCTATTCCTTGACTATCGCACTATCCGCATATGGGACCATGAATCCTCTTAGCCAGAGCTTGATTCATTTCTTATTTCTTGGGACCACCAAGTAGTTTGGGGTTTTATTACTATCCTGTACCTATGCCATGCTTTACTGCTTTATTTAAGATTGTGCGTGGAGCACCTGTACTGTTTTGGATCGTGCCACGTTTTCACGGTATCGACAAGCCCAGTCACACTTTCGGGTTCCCAATCGTTTACAGCCGCCGTCACAAACCCTGGGTCCGTTTCGGAGCCGGCCAACTTCGTTGCGGGTAGCTTAGTGGGGTGGCCCCCTGAAATCTTTTATGAATCCTGTGATTGCTTTGTCATGAAAGCCTCGTTGGGTTTTGATTTGGTTTTTCCGAGGTTGATCGTGTGTGTGTTGCTATTTGTGCATCCCTGCAGGGTAAATCTTTCTGAAAGCTGTGTCCGCGGTTATGGACGACTTGAAGCACAGTATCTCGATCATAGACAAGCATAACTAAAGTAGTGCTATAAATTTGACTTAATATGTGATTAGTAATCAGCTTCACTATAATGAAACGGATAATAAAAGTGCCAACAACTGGTGGAACTGGGGTGTATCGTGTCATATTATACCTGCGTAGTAAGTATTGCAACTCCAATGGAATGAAATAAAAGTGGCAACACTGCTGGGTTTGGGGTGTCACATGCTAATTGCATCTGACTAGTAAGTACTGCAACCACAACTGAATGGTTAATTAAAACTGCCCACTACTTATGCTATCAAGATGACTCATGCTATCTATATCTGATTAGTAAGAGCTTCAACTATAATGGAATGGATAAAACTGCCAACTGTGTGAGTTCCTCGGTTTGACTTCCTCGTTTGGTCTTGAGGGGGAAATGCCAGGATGGGTATGATTGGTGTTAGTATAAGGTTGGTTCCGGATAGGTCTTTCTTATCCCTCTCTAATAGCCGACAGATGTATCGAGTCTCTATAGGTTGTTTAGTGCATGCTTCGCTGCCGCTTCAGTCCACCATACATATGTAGGCGAGGACCGCCGAATTCTAGCCTCGCCGTGTACTGGCCTCAGTACTGACACTCCTCTTTTTCCTTTGCCCTTTGTCGGCACCCCTTTTGTTTTAGCAGGTTGAGATCGACGTTGTTAGCAGGGTTACCCTTCCGGCTTGGCCTAGGCAGGGTTATGGACGCCATTGGTTATTCTTTAGGGCTCTTAGCCCCATTTGCGTCTTATCCGTACTCGGATGTTGTATCGTTTCAAGGTGATTTGGATCTTTGTATTGTATATCTGTATTCTTGACTCATGGAGTCGTTGTTGTATATATATGTGTTGTGGGTTCCATCGTGAACTATTGTGTAATGGTATTACTTCGTTTTCCACCCGCACGCAAGTGCCTGGTGGGCGTCCTTGAATCGTTTCTGTGCGGGTTTGGCGGGAAGCGCTGAAACTTGCATAGGGTCGATTCGAGGGTGTTACAGAGTGGTATCAGAGCTCAGCAGTTGCGATACCCCACTGGTCCAGCCTGTAGGATAACCTAGCTAACGGCCGATGTAGAGTGTCAAAACTATTTTGCAAAATTGGTTGGATAGATCTGATTAGGTCTGATTTTACTCCTTATCCTTATGCTATTCTCCTCTTACCTTTGAGTGTTTTAAATTTGCTCTCTCATCTTTCTTCAAGTCCAGGAATTCTCGTGGTTGGGTTTCCATCGTACCTTCAGGATTTCGCTTCCTCCTTTGGTAACGGTGTTTCTACATCCGGTCTTCATGCTATATGAGGAATCCTTCATCTGTCGTACTTCTCTTTGTTCCTTCTTTGTACCTTCCGATGATTTCCAACACGACAACATCATCATCAGCTACATCAGATCCTATAAAGAGCCTACTTTACTTATTGGTGTTTCCGAACATCGCTTGTCGAGATCTTCAATCTGAATTCCGTGAGTTGGTTGCATAATTCCCCTATTCTTGTGTAGGATAATGCTTTGAGTGTGGGATGGAGTAGCTACCATACCACTACTCTTATCATTCGCTCTTGTACATTGAATCGATGGATCAAGCAATTTACTCATTCCACTGAAGTTAGAGGTAGCCTTGTGACCTCTTTCTTCGCATTTGTTTCTACGGAGTGTTCTCTCGACGAATGTGGGCAATGACCCCATGTTGGTGGTGTCGACAATTTGAAGATGGAGAAAGAACACTTGTTAGTGGTGTCACAGGGATCTACATGAGGCGAGAAGACTCAGATCGTCGGCCTTCTTCTCCGTACCATGAGGCGGATCTCGAGGGCGAGATCCATTGTTAGTGGTGTCGAATTGTAGCACCCTGCTAAAACCACTACTAGAAAATCGCTTGCTAGTTTATCTTTGTGCATCATCATGATCGCATGCTCATGTCATTATGCCACATTGCATTTGAGCATCGTCATGTCATCATGCATTTGTTTGCCTAAAACTATTTTTTTAAAGCCTATCTTTGTTTTCTATATGCCTCCCTCTTTATTTCAAATGTAAAACCCGGTCTCTTCCGGATATTTTATTTTCTAAAGTATTTACCAAAAGAATATTTAAAACAAAATAAATAAACAAAAAGATATTTTATAAAATCCCGGGGAGACAGTCCAGCCGGTCAGACCAGAGGTCTAATCGGGCCAGACTACCTACTACCCAGGCCGTCTAAAACCTAACCCAGTAAACCCTAACCCCTCACCAACTCCCTCCAGCCGCCACACTTCCTCCACCACACCCCGCCGCCACCCCTACACACACTCCGCGCCGCACCCACAAGCTCACACCGCAGCGTTCAGACCCGGCCCGACCCGCTCAGTACACTGTACCACCCCGCCCGCATCAACGCGTCTGCAACGCCACCCCACGTCGCGGTCCCCGCCTTGCGTACACCACTACGCAAGTGGTACACGTTACCGCCCACGTTTCCTGGCCGTTCCCGGTCCCACCTCAACCCGCTCGCTCTCATCTCCCGCACTGACGTGGCCCGTGTTTCCCCACCAACCCCCATCGTCATCCTTCGCCCCTGCTCCCCCATCCCCGATCCGCTGCCGCCGGCCTCGCCAGGTGCCGCTCTCGCTGTCCCCGGCCTCGCAGCAGCCGCTCCCGGATGAGCTCCTCCCCGCCGCAGCGCCTCTTCTCTCTCCATGCTCGGATCCTCCTCACGACCTTGTTTGCAACCACCCGCCGCCACGGGAGGCCCCTGACCCGACCTCGCCGCCAGCAGCGCGCCTCCGCCCCGCGTCAGCGTCGTCGACCTCGCCCTCGTCCCCTCCAACTGTCGTCGACCCCGCCGCCTCGCAAAACTTGAGCAGAGCCAATGCCACCAGGCCCTCCCTCTGCCTCCGCTTCCGGCCAACGCTGATGCCGTCTACAACCGCCGCGCCTCCAGAGCCCATTCGCTGGTGCGATGACCCCGTGAACTTGCGTCCGCCAGAGCCCGTCCCCCGTGCGTCGCCCTCGTCCTCCGAGATCCTCCCTAGCCTGTAAGCCCCTGCAGCGCGTCGTCGTTGTCGGCTCCGTCCCCTCTGCGGACCGTTGATGGCTCAATACACGGCGCCCGGAAAAGTGCTTGGTGCGTGGTGTTGATGTAGAGCTCGTTGGGAACCCCAAGAGGAAGGTATGATGAGCACAGCAGCAAGTCTCCCTCAGTTATGAAACCAAGGTTTAATCGAACCAGTAGGAGCAAGGAAACACCTCAAAGGTGTTACTAGCTGAGCTTTGGCAGGGCACACTACCGGTGCTAGTAGCAACGTGGAGACCTGCACAACACAACCACAGAACTTTGTCCCCAACTTGCGATGAGGTTGTCAATCTCACCGTGTTTTGCGGAAAACAAAGGATTAAATGTATCGAATGGAAAGAAGTAAAAGTTTGCAGAAAGTAAACACAGAGCAATAAAAGATTGTAGATTGTATGTAAAAGACAAGGACCGGGATCCATAGTTCACTAGAGGTGGATCTCCTTAGATAGATGACATGCTGGGTGAACAAATTACAGCGGGGCAATTGACAAACACCGAGAAAGCAATACATGCATATACTAATCATCTTGACTCCTTTGAGACTTGATTGGGCATTACAACATAATACATAGACCGCCATCCAACTGCATCTATGACTAATAATCCACCTTCAGGTTATCATCCGAACCCCCTCTAGTATTAAGTTGCAAGCAACAGATTATTGCTTTATGAACTGCGTGTAAAGTAAACAATACGATTATTCTATGAACAAAGGATTGTTGTTTTCTCCCTAGTAGCAACATCACATCTAGTACCTTAGAGATTTATGTCACTTCCCCAGATTACCAGAGGCATGAACCCACTATCGAGCATAAATACTAACTCTTGGAGTTGCTAGCATCTACTTGGCCAAGATAGCTACTAACAACGGAAAGCATGCAAGATCTCAAATAACAAAGACATGATAGAATCAATAATCAATCTGAAATAGCATCTCAATATCCATCAGATCCCCGCAAACACAACATGTATGAATTACAAATAGATGATCTTGATCATGAACGGAGCTCACACGATGTAAACATGAAAGCACAAAGGAGGAGAAACCAGCCATCTAGCTACTACATGGATCTGTAGTCCAAGGATGAACTACTCACGCATCACACCGGAGGCTTGCATGGTGATGAAGAAGGCCTCCAGGGTGAATTCCCCTCTCTGGCAAGGTGCCGAGAAGAGCTTCAGATCCCTCCCGATCTAGGGATGGAGATGACGGCGGCTACAAACTCTTTCGTGGATTTTTGATCGGGTCCTTAGGGTTTTCGTCCCGAGGGCAACTTATAGGCGCAAGGAGAGGCCGAGGGGGTGCTGTGGTCGGCCAGACCACCCCCTGGCGCAGGCCAAGCCTGGCCGCGCGGCCAGGTGGTGTGGCCGGCCCCTGGCCCCTCTCCGTCTCGTATTCTGGCACTTGATCCCTTCCGGAAAAATAGGCACTTGGGCTTTTGTCCCATCCAATTCCGAGAATATTCATTTTCTGACTTTTCTGGAACCAAAAACAATAGAAAACAGGCAACTGGCACTGTGGCTCTTGTTAATAGGTTAGTCCAAGAAATCATAATAAAAGTACTCCAAAGTTGGAACAAAACACAAGAAAGTGGATAAAACTAAGCATGGAACATCAAAAATTATAGATACATTTGCAATGTATCAACATCCCCAAGCTTAACTCCTGTTTGTCCTCGAGTAGGTAAGTGATAAAAAGAAATAATTTTTGAGGTGACATGCACCATCAAAGACTTGATCAAAGTATTCGCAAAACACTCAAAGCTGGGATCATAGTACTTCAATCATATCATGAAAGACAAAAGTTCTAGCAATAAGCAAAGAAACTATGATGCAACATGAAAAGGCACAAACAAAAGATTCATGAATAACATGCTTTGCAAGACGTTTGTTTGTTTCACATAAAGAAAACATAGCATAATAGTATTCAGCTTGTCCCTCAATAGAGTAGCAAATATAAATGCATAGGACACCTTCTAAGTTCATAAGAGTGACTAGATACAATAGTTTCAAACAAGCAATAACAAGTTATGCATCAATCAACTAGTCTTGGGACAATGCACATAGAACTAAGAATGGCCACTATGCTCTCAAAGTAGGTGCATAAAGTTAGAAGGTGGAGACTCAATATAATGGTGGAAGAAAGGCCTTTTGTAAAAGGAAGTAGGGATTCAAGTCTCATAAAGAGCTTCCAAAAATTATGGTACTTATAGCTTTCAGCTCTCATTGCCCCTATCATAAGCATCTTGAAGTGATTAAGGTTAAAGTGAACAAACTATGGTGTGCATGCTTGACGAAGTATAAGTCAGAAATCTCATGTCCCTTGTATACGAGGGCCGCTCCTCATGCTACTCAAGTTTAGTCACCGGTAAGTTCTTGTCATCGTAAGTACATGTGTATCATAGAGAACCTCCAACGGGGTACCCCTTGCCCGATGATACGGAAGAATCCCCATATCAAAATGACAAGGCAAGCAGACAACGAGCATCTCAGCATTCTTCTTATTTACCATGGGAATATGGTGCTTTTTCTCTCTTTCCTCTTTTCATAGTATCTCTTTTCTTTTTTTTCTTTTCTCTTTTTTCTCAATATAGGACACTTTTTTTATAAGAAGAATGCTTCATAGACAGCTCATTATGGTTACGCTACAGGTTTCCACCATGTCAGCATGGATTAGACCAGCGGCCCAGGCGTTTCTCTAACACATATACATAACTCCATGGACTTACAAGCTCCCCTTTCATTTCACACCGACGACATCCATATATAAAAGAGCATGATATCAACTAGGTACAAGTACCAAGTGCAATGTTCAAAGCGTTCCCCATGAAAGCATGGTTCTGCTAATTCCCAACAAATAAGTGCAAGCATATACAACATATAAGACACAATGGTTCAAGTTTATTAGAGGCAATAAAGTAAAGTGTGCCATCAAATTCGTGAGAGCTTTAATCACTAGTTTTCTCGTAACAAGTAGAAGGTAAACAAAAGCATGAATATACTTGGAATAGCATAAGCTAGTAGGTAGGTATGGTGGACTCTTTGGAAAAACTTGGTTTAGGGAGTTGGATGCATGAGTGGAACTCATACTTTGTTGTGGAGGCTAGCAAAAGACTGGGAGCGACAAACTAAGAGAGCAATAATGGCCATAATCATGCAGAGCGACAAAACATCATTGATCAAAGCATAAAGTGATACTACAAGTTGAAAACTAAAGGATCATAAAGGCTATGGTGACTTGAGATAGTCATAACATGGTGTGAGCATGCGCCAAGTCAACCCAAATAAAGCATCAAAGGAGAATACCACTACATTATGCTTTAATATGCTAAAACAACGCATGATTCATCCAAGGCACATTAATCAATCTCAATTGTTTATAACAAGTCATGCTACAACAAATACTACTAAGCATAAAGCCAAAACAATATCAAGCACGGCATGACAAAGCATGGGCACAGTCAAAACCGAGCTCTTTTTACCACATAAGTATGGACTTTTCTACTCTTTTCCAAACCAAACCAAACTATTTGCAAACCAAAGTGTGAAAGAGGGGGTCCAACCAACTTATTCAGAAAACTAAGCAAACCAAGAAAACTAAAAACCAAAACAAAAACAAAAAGAAGACGCTCCAAGAAAAACACAATTGTGCATGAAACAATAAAAATGAAGCGTTTGGAAGAAACCTGGGATTTTTATTGATGAAGAAGGGGATGCCTTGGGCATCCCCAAGCTTTGACGCTTGTACTTCTTGGATATTTCTTGGAGTGACATGCTTGGAATCCCCAAGATTGAGCTTTAGTTCATCCTTCATCTCATTACTCATTCCTTCCATATACCTGAAAATTTTCCTTGATACAAAACTTCACACAATCTTTATTAGCAACATTAGTGCACTCAAGATAATAGGTCTTAAGGTTCAGTTCTAACACCAAATAAACTCCCATTAGAACACTAGGTACTGTAGCCCTTCCCTCAAAAAGCTCAATTCCCCAAAGGAACTCAAGAAGGAACTAACAAGAAGCAAATACAGAAAATGGCAGAAATCTGTCAAAACAGACCAGCAGGTAAAGACGAATTTTTTCGAAGACCTTATGTTACTCAAATCAAAAAGTGTTGAACTAACTAAAGTTATATAACAACCTGGGGCAGAAGAACAAAAAATTACAGCTCAATCCGACGTACATAGCTCTCTCAGGAAGTTTTACAGTGAAGCACAGAAATCTGTTTCGGGACAACAACTTTCCCAATCATTACTTCACTCTCATTAGAGGTTACTCTTGGCACAAAAAGCAAATAAAAAGGATAAGGAGAGGTTATTACAGAGGTAATAACTTCCAAGACTCAACTAAAACTCTTGGGTTATCTCCCAACAAGTACTTTTCTTTAACGCCTTTAAGTTAGGCATAAGAACCAAAGAAAGAATCAAGTGTTCTCAAATGAAGAAGCATTAAGATAAACCTTTTTGCCCTTACCTCTCTTATTTTTATTCTTAACCTTGGGTAAAATATGATTGTTTGGTGGATAAGAAAGGTGCATGCTCCCCTTTCCCACATCTATTATTGCTCCAAGGAGTTCTAATAGGGACCTTCCAAGTGTAATTTGTCCTTTTCCTGCACATTCAATAACAAGATAATCAATAGAAATCGTTTTCCCAAGGATCTTTGTAAACACTCCCTTCAGCAATTCCAAGAGGTAATATGGTAGTATTATTAGTAAGAGATATTTATTTTCCTCCTTCAATGAGCCCCCAAGTATTCAGAGATTTATAAATATCTTTGGGCATAAGGAAAAATTCAGACATGATGTCACAGCAGGCTTGAAAAGTTTCATTGTTCATCTCAATCTTTACCGTAGGGAACCACTTTGATGGTTCAAAGTTTTTTGGAACATAAACAAGATGCTCCCTAAGCGTATTATAGCACCCTTCTAATCTAGTAGTGCTAGCCTCAAGAGTGTCCAACCTAGCAAATATTTTTGCGAAAGAAGTATTAGTTTGGCTAGGCAAGTTGTAAGTGAGGATCAATTTTTTTATAGCATTAATGGCATCATCCTCATTACTTTGGAGGAAATCTCCTCCCGCAATATCATCTAAAGCATATCTATAGCAAAGAGCAATCCCAAGGTAAAAACTGCTAAGGAACAAGACTTGAATCATTTTAGGCTCAGTCTTTTCATGTAGATCAGAGATTCTAGACCAAGCCTCCTTAAAACTTTCCTCAATTCCTTGTTTAAAAGTGAGAATCATTTCCTCGGGTGACATAGTTATTGGAGCAAGGCTAGACATAAAGAGATAGGGACTAATTTTTTTTGTGTTTTTGAAATAAGAAAGCAAACAAGTAAAACTATTTTTTTGGATTTTTGAAGAATAAAACAGGCAAACAAAGCAAAAAGAAACTAAGAAAAACAAAAACAACAAAGTAAAGAGATTGGTTATGAGGGACTCCCCTTGTGAAGATGTCCTTGACTCCCCGGCAACGGCGCCAGAAAATCGCTTGATGGCTCAATACACGGCACCTAGAAAAGTGCTTGGTGCGTGGTGTTGATGTAGAGCTCGTTGGGAACCCCAAGAGGAAGGTATGATGAGCACAGCAGCAAGTTTCCCTCAGTTATGAAACCAAGGTTTAATCGAACCAGTAGGAGCAAGGAAACACCTCAAAGGTGTTACTACCTGAGCTTTGGCAGGGCGCACTACCGGTGCTAGTAGCAACGTGGAGACCTGCACAACACAACCACAGAACTTTGTCCCCAACTTGCGATGAGGTTGTCAATCTCACCGTGTTTTGCGGAAAACAAAGGATTAAACATATCGAATGGAAATAAGTAAAAGTTTGCAGAAAGTAAACACAGAGCAATAAAAGATTGTAGATTGTATGTAAAAGACAAGGACCGGGATCCATAGTTCACTAGAGGTGGCTCTCCTTAGATAGATAACATGCTGGGTGAACAAATTACAGCGGTGCAATTGACAAACACCGAGAAAGCAATACATGCATATACTAATCATCTTGACTCCTTCGAGACTTGATTGGGCATTACAACATAATACATAGACCACCATCCAACTGCATCTATGACTAATAATCCACCTTCAGGTTATCATCTGAACCCCCTCCAGTATTAAGTTGCAAGCAATAGATTATTGCTTTACGAACTGCGTGTAAAGTAAACAATACGATTGTTCTATGAACAAAGGATTGTTGTTTTCTCCCTAGTAGCAACAGCACATCTAGTACCTTAGAGATTTCTGTCACTTCCCCAGATTACCAGAGGCATGAACCCACTATCGAGCATAAATACTAACTCTTGGAGTTGCTAGCATCTACTTGGCCAAGATAGCTACTAACAACGGAAAGCATGCAAGATCTCACATAACAAAGACATGATAGAATCAATAATCAATCTGAAATAGCATCTCAATATCCATCGGATCCCCGCAAACACAATATGTATGAATTACAAATAGATGATCTTGATCATGAACGGAGCTCATAAGATCTAAACATGAAAGCACAAAGGAGGAGAAACCAGCCACCTCTAGGGTGAATTCCCCTCTCCGACAGGGTGCCGAGAAGAGCTTCAGATCCCTCCCGGTCTAGGGATGGAGATGACGGCGGCTACAGACTCTTTCATGGATTTTTGATCGGGTCCTTAGGGTTTTCGTCCCGACGGCAACTTATGGGCGGAAGGAGAGACCGAGGGGGTGCTGGGGTCGGCCAGACCACCCCCTAGCGCGAGCCAAGCCTGGCCGTGCGGACAGGTGGTGTGGCCGGCCCCTAGCCTCTCTCTGTCTCGTATTCTAGCACTTGATCCCTTCCGGAAAAATAGGCACTTGGGCTTTTGTGCCGTCCAATTCCGAGATTCATTTTCTAACTTTTCTGGAACCAAAAACAACAGAAAACAGGCAGCTGGCACTGTGGCTCTTGTTGATAGGTTAGTCCAAGAAATCATAATAAAAGTACTCCAAAGTTGGAACAAAACACAAGAAAGTGGATAAAGCTAAGCATGGAACATCAAAAATTATAGATACATTTGCAATGTATCAACCGCCCCGCCGCTCGACCCCCCGGTGTCCTCACGAGCTCCCCGCAGCACGACCCCAAGTCGCGTCCGTCGCCCCTCCCGCTTCTGTTTTCACCACCACCCCATAGGTGCCCTTCCGCATGTGCTCGTCCCTGCACCACCACATGCGCCTACAACCCCTGCTCTTGATCTGTTGACCATGCGTGTCGTGTTGTTGCCTGTTTGATGATGGGTATTGTGATGGTGCTCGTGACCCTGCTCAGGTGCAGTTGCATGGCTGTAGTTCTGGAGCACGGACGCCACTCGATGACCCGTCCAGACCAAGACCAAGTCCGAAATGCCAAGTTCTTCCGAGAAGCCATGTACCATGTGCCGATGCCTACCCAAGCTCATCCATGAGTCCGTTTGCCGCCGAGAACCCGCGTCATCAAAGACTAGACCAGTGCCAATTCAAGATTATCGACATGGACATCGGAGCGATGACGCCGAATCGACACGCTCTCCTTCACGAAACCCAGATGTCGACGAGATGGAACCTAGGGCGGCAGACCCCAAGATCTTCTTCACGGACGCCAAGTCCCCATTCCCGAAAACTGAAGACTCTGGTCCCGCAAACCCGAAGACCGATCACGGATCCGAAGAGCGTTGCCCCGAAGACCGATCCTGCCAAGACCGAACCCGAACTGTCGTGGTATTGACCACGGCAGATGCTACAGGGTAGCTTACGTAGAGGAAAGGGCAAGGCGACGTAGGAGAATCCGGGAGCGAGATTGGCACACGATGTATCCAGGTTCACGTCCCCTCGATGGAGGATCGCTACGTCCTGCTATCAATCCAGTATATGTTCATAGATTGGTTTACAATGGCGTCGCCGGAGGCGGGGGGAGAGACTAGATCTAATATGGTGTGAAGAGATGGATCTATCTAATGAGATCTAATATGACGTGCCCCCCTTGGGGGTGCCCCTGGTGGCTTTATATATGCAGCCAGTTAGGGTTTACAAGTGCACTAATGGGCTTTGCATTGGAGTCGTCGTCTTGGGCCTTCAGTCGGTGTGGCGTCTGGGTCCAGTATGCGCCAGTCGTCGTACTTGGCGAGTCGCAGAGTTGCTGTTCGGGCCGATTGGGATGCTCTGCTTCTTCCTGGGAAGATTGGGTCCAGTCGTCGGTTCCCACAAGCCCACTCGCCATGGGCGACTCTGTTCCGTGGGTATACCCCGATTGGTATTCCCCCATCAGTAGTCCCCGAGCGTGTTGTGGATTCGACGCAGGCTTGAGGTAGGGCGCGGAGAGTCTTGGCGATGGATTGTGGTGAATCAGCGACGAGCTCCTGAACAAAGGAAAGAACCGTTAAGCGGGAGGCGGTCGGTGTGAGCTAGTCGGTGAGAACCAGTCGGCGAGAGCCAGTCGGTGAGGGCCAGTTGGCGAAAGGCGCAGGGAGTCGGTGAAGCCGCCAATTGCGGTGAGTCCCCGACCGTGGAGCGTGCCGAGTCCCCGAGTGCGGCGAGTGGCGAGGTTGGGCGACTGGCGAGTGGCGCTGTCTGGAGCGCACCCGAGTTCCCGAGCGTGGCGAGTGGCGAGGTCGGGCGACCGGAGAGTGCCGCTGTCTAGAGCGCGCGGAGTCCCCGAGCGCGGCGAGTGGCGAGGTCGGGCGACCGGCGAGTGCCGCTGTTTGGAGCGCGCCGAGTCCCCGAGCGTGGCGAGTGGCGAGGTCGGGCGACCAGCGAGTGGCGCTGTCTGGAGCGCACCGAGTCCCCGAGCGTGGCGAGTGGCGAGGTCGCGCGACCAGCGAGTGACGCTGTCTGGAGCGCGCCGAGTCCCCGAGCGCGGTGAGTGGTGAGGTCGGGCGACCGGCGAGTGCCGCTGTCTGGAGCGCACCGAGTCCCCGAGCGCGGCGAGTGGCGAGGTCGGGCGACTGGCGAGTGGCGCTGTCTAGAGCGCACCGAGTCCCCGAGCGTGGCGAGTGGCGAGGTCGGACAACCGGCGATTGGCGCTATCTGGAGCGCCCCGAGTCCCCGAGCGTGGCGAGTGGCGAGGTCAGGCCACCAGCAAGTGGCACTGTCTGGAGTGCGCCGAGTCCCCGAGCACGGCGAGTGGCGAGGTCGGGCGACCGGCGAGTGCCGCTGTCTGGAGCGCGCCGAGTCCCCGAGCGCGGCAAGTGGCGAGGTCGGGCGACCGGCGAGTGGCGCTGTCTGGAGCGCATTGAGTCCCCGAGTGCGGCGAGTGGTGAGGTCGGGCGACCGGCGAGTGCCGCTCTCTGGAGCGCATCGAGTCCCCAAGCACGGCGCGTGGCAAGACCGTGCAACCGGCGAGTGGTGCTGTATGTAGCGCACCGACTCCCCGAGCGCGGCGAGTGGCGAGGTCGGGTGTCAGGTGAGTGCCGCTGTTTGGAGCGCGCCGAGTCCCCGAGTGTGGCGAGTGGCGAGAAAGACACCAGACCGTTTTGCTGAGAAGGAGAAAAAGGTACAACTATAGTAAGGTGTATTTATAAAATATATTAAACATTTGTAAGGAGTGCGATTCATAGATGTTGAAATAAAATACATATTGTTAAATGGATCAGTTAGCAGTATGAAAGGTTTATGCGTGTCTTTTCATGAGTAGGCAGACCTCCAGCATCAAACGCTTGCCGGGTAACAGGGACGCGATGCCAGACTGTTGAACCCGGAGACAAGGTCGGCCTTTTGGTACCCAGCCTCACTACTTCGACGGACGCGAATAAACAGTAGACAAAACTAAAACCGATTCCATGTATGGTTTTGTAGATTAAATGAAAAGATGAATATGTTTTGGACTCGTAGCATGTATGAGTGTAAAGAAACTTAGTTGTTAAACGAGGACAGAGTCGACGCGGCGGGGAGTCCCCGAGCGCGGCGAATATAAGGCGGGCGAGTCCCTGAGCGTGGAGAGTCTACGACTGAAGAATCCACGAGTGTGGCGGGTCGCTTTGTGTGAGTCCCCGAGTGTCCGTTGTGGCGTTTAGCCGGAAGGAGTGGACGCGGCGACAAATAGTGGTAGCGAGCTTGGTCGGACCATTGGTCGGACGGAGTCAGTCGGGCCTGCTTTATCGGCGTGTTGCCGCCGAGGTGCTCGCATGCATTCTTAAGTCGTCAAGCCTCAATTTCTGTGCCGTCTTATGTGGACGTGCAGTGTCAATTGATTTGTTCCTCGTACATAGGCCAAATAAAGCGAGAGATTAGTATACATGTCTAATTATACGATCTTAACTGATTTAAGCGAGTGCAAAGCCGGATGAAGCAAACAGAATGATACAGAGTAGACAAATACTAGATGTACACATGCTTTGTCATATGCTAGCCACAAATTGATCTAATCACCTGACGGCACTATCCAAAATAATTCATACGTGCATACTAGTAATTAGAGAGAAGATGAAAGGTATCACCGATGATGGGTTGGATAAATTGCTCTTCTCTTCCTTGGACTGCAGTTGTTGTTGCGCGCTTGGCTGCTGCAGATCAATACGTAGATATGTATTGCATGCGAATAGTCCGACCGCCGGCTCCAACGCGACTTGGGTATCACTCGTGCCTCTAATCCGAAATTTGACTTGGGGTCATCTGGAACGGGTGGCCTTGTTCTTTGTGGCAAACTGGTACGCGCGTCGGCCGCCGTATCACCGTCCAGCGGTCCGTGCGAAATCAATTGAGCTGAGCCGATTTGCCGTTGCACGTTTGGCTGGATGTAGATCGCTTAAGTCCCACGGATCATGCTGCTGATGACCAAAACGGCCGCCGGTGAAGAAATCTAGCACACCACCGGTTGAGATCTGGCTGCTATTGACGATAAATTCGAGAATCT
Organism: Avena sativa; assembly: GCA_916181665.1. Classification (NCBI taxonomy): domain Eukaryota; kingdom Viridiplantae; phylum Streptophyta; class Magnoliopsida; order Poales; family Poaceae; genus Avena; species Avena sativa. Next base: position 448,343,720 of record OV702296.1, on the reverse strand, counting down.
CGTCCGGATTATCACCTCCAAACACCGCTTGCCCCACCGTGGGCGCCAACTGTCGTGGTATTGACCACGGCAGATGCTACAGGATAGTTTACGTAGAGGAAAGGGCAAGGCGATGTAAGAGAATCCGGGAGCGAGATTGGCACACGATGTACCCAGGTTCACGTCCCCTCCATGGAGGATCGGATCGCTACGTCCTGCTATCAATCCGGTATATGTTCATAGATTGGTTTACAATGGCGTCGCCGAAGGCGGGGGGAGAGACTAGATCTAATATAGTGTGAAGAGATGGATCTATCTAATGAGGTCTAATATGACGTGCCCCCTTGGGGTGCCCCTGGTGGCTTTATATATGCAGCCAGTTAGGGTTTACAAGTGCACTAATGGGCTTTGCATTGGAGTCGCCGTCTTGGGCCTTCAGTCGGTGTGGCATCTAGGTCCAGTATGCGTCAGTCGTCGTACTTGGCGAGTCGCGGAGTTGCTGTTCGGGCGATTGGGACGCTCTGCTTCTTCCTGGGAAGATTGGGTCCAGTCGCCGGGTCCCGCGAGCCCACTCGCCATGGGCGACTTCGTTCCGTGGGTATACCCCGATTGGTATTCCCCCATCACGAACACCCTCAGCACCCAAGATCGATGAACCCTATGTGTGACCCTTTCTCGAAGCCCTATTTTCATAAATGTCGTCTACATAAAATGCTGCATATTAAATTGGTCATACTTGCATGCATATTGTGGGGTTTGGGGGCATTATGCCGATTCACTCATAATTAAATATGGAGGCCATACGCGGGCAAATATAGTCTTATATTGACTCTATTTAAATTTGTGTAGCAAACCGATACCATGTTTTGCCTTGTTAATACAACATTTAAATTACGGGGTATCTAAATAACATGAACCACTTAATTAATTGTCGGGACCCCGATTCCGCTTAATATTGCCTAATTGCACCGCATCTTTGCCATGCCATGCATCATATCATAATCATGCCGGATCTTCTGCCGTAGTAATAAATATTGCATCCGGTGTTTCTTCTAGTGTTTGCTTCTTCGCGGATTAGGCCGATGAGTTGATGCGAGTATCGACAAGTTCTTCGGATAATGAACCTTCGGCAATGTTTCCCAGGCGAGCATTATCCCCCTTTCTACCTATTTTGTATTTATAGTCTTAATTTTCTCTTGTTGATCTATTGCTATCCGTGTCGTGGTGCTTTAGTGTTCCGTACCAGATATATTCCGTGCAGCCTTTATATTGCCTTGGACACCTCCTATTACCTGTTGTTTGGTAGATAGATGGTCTTGCGAGTCGTAGTCGTTTGCTCAGGTGCGATCCCGTGTCGTGAAGTACCACACAGTTGTTGGAATGTTGTCATATGCTTTACAGTGGAGAGGATCATGACTTTAAATACAACTATTAATTTGCGAGATAACTAATGCAGAGGCATCAGTGGGCAATAGATGTTATTTGGTTCTTCCACGCTCGCTTGTGTCCCGTAGGACCCCGAGTACTTGATACCTATTCCTTGACTATCGCACTATCCGCATATGGGACCATGAATCCCCTTAGTCAGAGCTTGATTCATTTCTTATTTCTTGGGACCACCAAGTAATTTGGGGTTTTATTACTATAATGTACCTATGCCATGCTTTACTGCTTTATTTAAGATTGTGCGTGGAGCACCTGTACTATTTTGGATCGTGCCACGTTTTCACGGTATCGACAAGCCCAGTCACACTTTCGGGTTCCCAGTCGTTTACAGCCGCCGTCACAAACCCTGGGTCCGTTTCGGAGCCGGCCAACTTCGTTGCGGGTAGCTTAGTGGGGTGGCCCCCTGAAATCTTTTATGAATCATGTGATTGCTTTGTCGTGAAAGCCTCGTTGGGTTTTGATTTGGTTTTTCCGAGGTTGACCGTATGTGTGTTGCTATTTGTGCAACCCTGCAGGGTAAATCTTTCTAAAAGCCGTGTCCGCGGTTATGGACGACTTGAAGCACAGTATCTCCATCATAGACAAGCATAACTAAAGTAGTGCTATAAATTTGACTTAATATGTGACTAGTAATCAGCTTCACTATAATGGAACGGATAATAAAAGTGCCAACAACTGGTGGAACTGGGGTGTATCGTGTCATATTATACCTGCCTAGTAAGTATTGCAACTCCAATAGAATGAAATAAAAGTGCCAACACTGCTGGGTTTGGGGTGTCACATGCTAATTGCATCTGACTAGTAAGTACTGCAGCCACAACTGAATGGTTAATTAAAACTGCTCACTACTTATGCTATCAGGATGACTCATGCTATCTATATCTGATTAGTAAGAGCTTCAACTATAATGGAATGAATAAAACTGCCAATTGTGTGAGTTCCTCGGTTTGACTTCCTCGTTTGGTCTTGAGGGGGAAATGCCAGGATGGGTATGATTGGTGTTAGTATAAGGTTGGTTCCGGATAGGTCTTTCTTATCCCTCTCTAATAGCCGACAGATGTATCGAGTCTCTATAGGTTGTTTAGTGCATGCTTCGCTGCCGCTTCAATCCACCATACCTATGTAGGCGAGGACCGCCGAATTCTAGCCTCGCCGTGTACTGGCCTCAGTACTGACACTCCTCTTTTTCCTTTTCCCTTTGTCGGCACCCCTTTTGTTTTAACAGGTTGAGATCGACGTCGTTAGCAGGGTTACCCTTCCGGCTTGGCCGAGGCAGGGTTATGGACACCATTGGTTATTCTTCAGGGCTCTTAGCCCCATTTGCGTCTTATCCGTACTCGGATGTTGTATCGTTTCAAGGTGATTTGGATCTTTGTATTGTATATCTGTATTCTTGACTCATGAAGTCGTTGTTGTATATATATGTGTTGTGGGTTCCATCGTGAACTATTGTGTAATGGTATTACTTCGTTTTCCACCCGCACGCAAGTGCCTGGTGGGCGTCCTTGAATCGTTTCTATGCGGGTTTGGCAGGAAGCGCTGAAACTTGCATAGGGCCGATTCGAGGGTGTTACAACTGGCATGAAGCTATAATTCCTATACCCCCCAGCTCCTTGGGGGTGCAGATATCTGCCCATTTTAGCATGTGATATTTCTGGCTGCCGTGGGGATCCTTCCAGAAGAAGTGGGACAACTCCTTGTCAATGGAGCCATGCACCCCTTCCGGGAGAAGATACAACCCCATAATATACATCGGTAGGCTGGATAGACAGACATCGATCAAGATCATCTTGCTACCTTTGGAGGTAAACCTTCCACACCATGGTTCGGATTTGGCCCACACCCAGCCGATTAGGGGCTCTAGGTCTATGATGATAATCCTAGAAGCCCGGACCAGCATCCCCAAGTAGGTGATGGGGAATGATGCCAGCCGACAATTTAGGTTGTCAGCTATCCTCTGCTGGTCCTCTGGAGAGAAACCTAAAGCAATGACCTCACTGTCAAAATTAATCCTAAGCCCCGACATCTCCTGAAAGCAGAGAAGGAGGAAATTCAGATTAATGATGTCTAGGTCCAACCCCTGCACCATGATCATCGTGTCGTCCGCATACTGGAGGTGGGTGACCCCACCACCCAGGATAAGATGTCCTACCACACCCGAGATGTGGCCGGCGATCTTAGCCTTCTCTAAGATCTCCGCAAGGGCATCTACCGCTGAGTTGAAGATGAGGGGAGATGGGGTATCCTTGTCGCACCCCACATGTGGGTCGGAAATATGGCCCCAACTCCCCATTTATATTAATCGCATTATTCCCAGACATCACAAATTGCATGATCCAGGAAATAAGGTGATCGTTAAAGCCTCTCCTAATCAACACCTGGCGCAAGAATCGCCAGCCAAGCGATCATATGCCTTATGAAAGTCTAATTTCAAGAAGACCCCCATTTTACTCTTGGTTTTCACCTCATGGAGGGCCAGGACCCCATCGTGTATCAGTCGACCTTTGAGGAAGGCAAACTAATATGGATGGGTCAAGGCTCCATAACCAGGGCAATTTGTGAGGCACAGACTTTGGCGAAGACGCGATGAATGACATTTATCGCCGTGATCAGCCTGAACTAAATGCCGTGGCTCCCACTACTTTGGAATTAAAGTCATGACGCTGAAGTTCAGGCGAGACATGACTAGGGTGCCTGTGAAGAATTCCTGGAACATCGGCATTATCACTTCCCAAAGCGATTCCCGAAAGGTCTATAAAAAGGCAAAAGGCAGGTCGTCCGACCCCGGAGCCGAGTTGGATTTCATCGACCTCACCGCCCTTTCCACCTCCTCCGGGAGGAATGGAAGCGTGAGCTCCGCATTATCGTCAGCAGTGACTCTGGCATCTGCCACCCAGAAATCAACTTCCAGCGTGACCCCTGAGTGGGGTCCCTTCGAGAAGAGCTCCTTGTAGAAGGAGGAGATGTAGGTAAAGAGCTCACCGGGGTCCCCTAGTAGCCTCTTGTTGTCCCATAGGCATGGGATCGAGAATTTCATACGTCTACCATTGGCAATCACGTGGAAATAAGCTGCGTTCGTCTCCCCTTTGAGAAGCCAATTCTGGCGACTCCTTTGTCTCCAAAATATCTCATCCCCTCTATAGATCTCCATCAACGAGGACTCCATGGAGTAGTGATGTGCCCACTCCTCCGTGAAATGCCCTGGTCATCAGCTATGCGGTCCAGAGTTTGGATCTCGCTTAGGAGCGATTCCTTCTGTCGTTGGATCGCCACGCCAAGATTAGCCCCCTAACCTCTCATGAATTGTCGGGCCATCATGGAGCAATGATGCCAAACGTCAATCGCACAATATCTGCGCGGGGGGTGACGTCGTGGTTGCACTAGTAGAAAACAGACCTTTGGTCCAGGGGTATTAGCCCCGGTTTTGCTACAAACCGGGACTAATGCCCCGGTCCAACGGCTAGAACAGGCCCCAGGGGGGTGGCAGACACTAGCCCCGGTTCGAACGGGACCTTTAGCCCCGGGTCGTGTAATAAACCGGGGCTAAAGGGTTTCAGGCAGGCCGGGTCGGGCACCAGACCCTTTAGCCCCAGTTTGTTACACGACCCGGGGCTAAAGGTGGTCTGGCTATATCTTCTTCCCCTGCCCGAGCCACCATTCAAGCTGGTGGCTCTCCTCTCTCTCTCTTTCTTGCTTCAACCTCGAGTTCATGCTCTTTTTTCCTCAAGATTTGTCTAGATTTTGTGGTGCCCCATCTATCCAAAGGTTCTAAAAGGTGAGCAACTTCATCGTTTGAACTCTCATTGCTATATTAGCTCATTTCATGCTCTATCTTATAGATGGATTTGTGGATTTAGTTTGGTAGTAATTTTTGCAGTGATAGCATGATATCGATGTTTAGATTCTATCTATCTTGTATTAATGTAAGGAACTCTAAGGTAAATATCACAATATGTGGATTATTCTATCAATATATATCTTGTTTTGGCACATAGAGTCTCGAAAATTGATTTTATAAGCACACACATGCGTGAGTTCATCATTCTAACTAACTAGCTGGGCAAAATATCCTTCTTCGTCTACCTGCGTTCAACAAACTGAAAAATTTGTAACAAAGATAGGGTTAATTCATAAAAGCTTGATAAGAAGACATCACAATTCACATATTAGGGAGTGCCTCTATGGCGAGCTCCTCGAAGATGTCTGAGGACGGGATCCTAAGACATCTTCGAGAAGCTCTGTCGTAGTGGTGTCCCTGCTCTCCTACACCATCTTTCGGTTTATATCTTCTCTAGCTAAATCAGTATGCTGGTGGAGCTAACTAATTTCACATATTAGAGAGTGCCTCTACGACGATCTCCTCGAAGATGTCTGAGGACGAGGTCCTAAGAGTCCTAAGACATCTTCGAGAAGCTCCGCCGTAGTGGTGTCCCTGGTCTCACACACCATCTTGCAGTTCTTCACAAGGCATACCTATTTATAGATTAAGCAGCGCAACATAGTGTCGGGCACTGATGACATAATGTCGACACACTCACGCTGGCATAGTGCTGCCACCCACCCAAAATAGTGTCGGCATTTAATTTACTGGCTTAGTGCTGCCCACTGAGGACATAGTGTCGACATGTTGTCTCCACATCCACATTTAGTCCCGGTTGGTGCCTCCAACCGGGACTAAAGTTTCATCATATCTTTAGTCCCGGTTGTTGGTTTTAGATTAGTACTAATTAATTATGATTATGTTTGATGTACTTAATTAATTATATATTGCAGATGAGACGGCAATGGATGTACACTAACCGACTCTCTAACGAGTTCATTAAAGGCGTGCATTCTTTTCTTCTTGTGGCCGAGGCAAACAAGCGGAGTGGTTTTATGTCTTGTCCATGTGGTGTCTGTCAAAATCATAAAGAATACTCTTCCTCAAGAGTCCTTCACAGCCACCTGTTTCGGTCCGGTTTCATGACCGGCTATAATCGTTGGACCAAGCACGAAGAAAGAGGGGTTATGATGGAAGACAACGAAGAAGAAGAGAATGACAACGACTACCCTGAATACGATGGTACTACAATGGAAGATATTGATGAAGAAAAATATGAAGAACGGGCATCAGATCTGCCCGATGATGATCTTAGTCGGGCCATTGTTGATGCCTAGGAAGAATGCGTAACTGAAAGGGAGAGGTTGAAGTTCAAGAAGATGTTAGAGGATCACAAAAAATTGTTGTACCCAAATTGTGAAGATGGGCACAAAAAACTGGGTAGCACACTAGAATTGCTGCAATGGAAGGCAGAGAATGGTGTGACTGATAAAGGATTTGAAAAGTTGCTGAGAATAATGAAGAAGTTGCTTCCAAAGGATAACGAACTGCCCGCCAGTACCTACGAAGCAAAGAAGGTTGTCTGCCCTCTAGGATTAGAGGTGCAGAAGATACATGCATGCATTAATGACTGCATCCTCTACCGCGGCGAGTACGAGAATTTGGATGCATGCCCAATATGCACTACATTGCGGTATAAGATAAGACGAGATGACCCTGGTGATATTGAGGGCGAGCGCCGCATGAAGAGGGTTCCTGCCAAGGTGATGTGGTATGCTCCTATAATACCAAGGTTGAAACGTTTATTCAGGAACAAAGAGCATGCCAAGTTGTTGCGATGGCACATGGAAGACCATAAGAAAGACGAGATGTTGAGACACCCTACTGATGGGTCGCAGTGGAGAAAAATCGAGAGAGAGTTTCCGGACTTTGCAGGTGATGCGAGGAACTTATGGTTTGGTCTAAGTACAGATGGCATGAATCCTTTTGGGGAGCAGAGCTGCAGTCATAGCACCTGACCTGTGACTCTGTGTATTTATAACCTTCCTCCTTGGTTGTGCATGCGGCGGAAGTTTATTATGACGCCAGTGCTCATCCAAGGCCCGAACCAACCCGGCAACGACATTGATGTGTACCTAAGGCCATTAGTTGAAGAACTCTTACAGTTGTGGCACGGACAAGGTGTACGTGTGTGGGATGAGAACAAGCAGGAGGAATTTGACCTACGAGCGTTGTTGTTCATAACAATCAATGATTGGCCTGCTCTTAGTAACATTTCAGGACAAACAAACAAGGGATACAATGCATGCACACACTGTTTAAACGATACTGAAAGTATATATTTGGATAAATGTAAGAAGAATGTGTACCCGGGGAATCGTCGTTTTCTTCCGGCCTCGCACATCCTAAGAAAGAAAGGTAAGCATTTCAATGGTGAGGCAGACAGCCGGTGTAAGCCTATCCGCCGTACTGGTGATGATGTATTTGACATGGTGAAGGATTTAAAAGTAATCTTTGGAAAGGGTCCTGGTAGACAATCTGTTCCGAGGACGATGTCGGACATGCACCCATGTGGAAAAAGAAATTTATATTTTGGGAGCTACCCTATTGGAAAGTCCTAGAGGTCCGCTCTGCAATTGACGTGATGCACCTGACGAAGAATCTTTGCGTGACGCTGCTAGGCTTCTTGGGCGTGTATGGGATTAGCAAAGATACACCTGAAGCACGGCAGGACCAACAACATATAAAAGACCGAGATGGCATGCATCCAGAGCTGTTTGAATGTACTGCTAGCTATGCTCTTACCAAAGAAGAGAAGGAAATCTTTTTTGAAGTCCTTTACAGTATCAAGGTCCCGTCTGGTTTCTCGTCGAACATAAAGGGAATAATAAATATGGCAGAGAAAAAATTTCAAAACCTAAAGTCTCATGACTGCCACGTGCTTATGACCCAGCTGCTTCCGATTGCATTGAGGGGACTCCTGCTGGAAAATGTTCGAGTACCCATTGTGAAGCTATGTGCGTTTCTCAATGCAATTTCTCAGAAGGTAATCAGTCTAGATAGTCTACTAAGGTTACAGAAAGATGTGGTCCAATGTCTTGTCAGCTTCGAGTTGGTGTTCCCACCATCCTTCTTCAATATTATGACTCACCTCCTAGTTCACCTAGGCGATGAGATTAACATTCTTGGTCCTGTATTTCTACACAATATGTTCCCCTTTGAGAGGTTCATGGGAGTGTTAAAGAAATATGTTCATAACCGTGATAGGCCAGAAGGAAGCATCTCAAAGGGATATGGAACAGAGGAGGTCACTGAGTTTTGTGTTGACTTTATTCCTGACCTTAAGCCCATCGGTGTTCCTGAATCACGGCATGAGGGTAGAATTAGTGGAAAAGGCACGCGAGGAAAGAAAGCAAGGATATGTATGGACGGACATTCTCTCACTAAAGCACACTACACAGTTCTGCAAAGTTCCACCTTGGTGGCTCCGTATATCGAGGAACACAAGAATATTGTACACTCCAACAACCCGGGGAAGCCTGGCTCCTGGATTAGAGATGAACATATGAGGACTTTCGGCGGTTGGTTGCAGTCACATCTCATGAATGACATAAATGTTGGAGAGCAGTTGTACTTGTTGGCCAGGTCACCATCTTCGACTATATTGACTTTCCGAGGGTATGAGATAAATAGGAATACATTTTACACGATCGCCCAAGATAAAAAGAGCACCAATCAAAACAGTGGTGTCCGATTTGATGCAACAGACGAGAATGGGCAAAAGGATACATATTATGGTTACATAGAGGAGATATGGGAACTTGACTATGGACCTTTTTTTAAGGTTCCTTTGTTTCGGTGCAAATGGGTCAAGCTGACAGGAGGCGGGGTTGAGGTAGACAAGAAATACGGAATGACAACAGTGGATCTCAACAACCTTGCGTATAGAGATGAACCATTTGTCCTAGCCAATGATGTGGCTCAGGTTTTTTATGTGAAGGACATGTCTACCAAACCGAGAAAAAGGAAAGATAAGCAAAAGAATACAGCATCCGATGAGCCAAAGTGCCACATAGTTTTTTTAGGAAAAAGAAACATCGTGGGGGTGGAGGATAAGACAGACATGCCAGACGATTATGATAAGTTTCATGAAATTCTGCCCTTCGCTATGAAGGATGACCCAAGCATCCCGTTAAATAAGGAAGATGCTCCATGGTTACGGATTAGAAGAAAACCCTAACATGTGTGGATGTTGGTGATGTACAATATTATTAAACCTTTATTTTTAATAATCTTCTTATATGTATATGGATATGAACTTTCTCGATCTCAATAGGTAGTATTGCAACTTGTTGTGGCCAGACATTTATTAATATTAAAACGTAAAAATTAGTCATAATCATATCTAGCCCTGCAGTACACAGCTTCTGGGTCGTCTTCGGAATCGTCATCGTCGTCGTCGCTCGTAGCACGCGGATGGATCCTTAGCCCTTCCCCGTAGCACGCGGATGGATCCTCCGGCCTCGGATTCACGACGCGCGGGGGAGGGGGCTCCCGGATGACGACCCCAGTACGCCCTAGGCCTTCACCACCACCACAGGCTATGCTGCTGGTGAAAGTGCGGGTACCTCAGGTGAGGATGGTTTCCCATGGCGATGTAGCGCATCACACCGGCGATAGTCCGGTTCGCCCACCACATGCGGCGACCAGCCTCGTTGTGGTTCACTGGGGGCGGGCCGTCACCCTCGTACCTGGCGAGCTCCCTTTCCTGCCGGTTTGCGAAGAAGGCATTCCAAGTGTCGAGGTTGTCGGGATCCCAATGGGGATCCATCCGCTGCTCCGGCGTGAGCTCGAGGTAGAAGTGGTTCGTGATGGCCACCTGGCGGGCCGAACCTTGAGACATAGGAGGAACAGGAACCCCTCCAGCGCTCAGCATCCAGCCATCGGGCAGCCGGTACCCTGGCGGGCATGGGTAGCTGGAGGCGCACAGCGCCTCGGTCTCCTCGAGCGTCAGAAAAGCCCAGTAAGCGGTGTCCATTGTTGTGAGAGAGAAGGTGTGTATGTGTCGATGGAAATGGCGGTCGGCCTAGATATAGAGGGACATGGCGGGAAGCGGGGGAAATGGCGGGAGAAACATGGCGGGAAGCGGGGGAAATAGCGGGAGAACATGGCGGGAAGCGGGGGAAATGGCGGGAGAACATGGCGGGAAGCGGGGGAAATGGCGGGAGAACATTTCTTCTATAATTTTGTGAATATTTTGCTATATTATATGTATTTTTCCATTTTTAAATAATAAACTATATTTTTATTATTTTTTGTGAACATTTCTACTAAATATAATACTTGTTAGATAATAGATAATTTCATTTAAGTTGTATAATAAAGTATGATAATAGATTTAAATTATAGATCTTCTTTTTCTGAAAATTTTGATATAAAATACATAATTTTCTGAGAACTATAAACCATTTTTGGGTTTGGCGCCAAAAATAACCTTTAGCCCCGGGTGGTAATACGAACCGGGGCTAAAGGGTTTCGGCGCGCGGGAAGTGCGGCGGGCCGAAAACACCTTTAGCCCCGGGTTGTAATACAAACCGGGGCCGGGGCTAAAGGGGGGGTGGTATAAATACCACCCCCGCCCCGGGTCGAGCCACGATCCGGAGATCGCCAGTTTCTTCTTCCCCAGCAGAGACGAACGCGCCCACGCCGTCCGCCGCGCTGCCAAACGCGCCGCCCGTCTCCGCCCCGCCGCACCGTCTCCGCGCCGCGCGTCCCGCCGCGTCCGTCCCTCCTCGCCGCGCCCGTCCGCTCGTCGCCCGTCCCAGCCCTGCCCGTCCGCCGCCCGCGTCGTCGCCGCCCGTGTCAAGAGGGATCGCTGCCGCCACCCGCGCCCTCACCCGTCCCGCGCCGTCGCTCGCCGTCGTCGCTCCCGCCGCGCCGCGCCGCCCCCTGCAGGTGAGGTATACATACGTGTAGTTAATTAGGGATATTATTAGTGTGATTTTGTTAGTTAATTAGGGATTTTATTTAGTTAGGGATTTAGTTAATTAGTGTGATTTTGTTAGTTAATTAGGGATTTAGTTAGGGATTTTATTTAATTAGGGATTTAGTTAATTAGGGATTTTAGTAGTGATTTAGTTAGGGATTTTAGTTAGGGATTTTAGTAGTGATTTAGTTAGTGATTTAGTTAGGGATTTAGTTAGGGATTTTAGTAGTGATTTAGTTAGTGATTTAGTTAGGGATTTTAGTAGTGATTTAGTTAGAGATTTTAGTTAGTTTATTATTAGGGCTTAGGGTTTTATTAGGGATTAGGGTTTATTAGGGATTAGGTTTAGTTAGAATACTTAGTTAATGAGGTTTAGTTTAGTTAGTGATAGGTTTAGAGTTATTGTTATTAGGGCAATATATACTTAGTGATTTAGTTACTGTTTATGTTTTATGATTGTTTATTGCTATTATTTAGTTATGCCGCGTCCATCTCGTCCGAGCCTACTGGACTCCGTCGGGAATGTCCGAGTCTGGGCTCCGCCGGGTTGGCACTGGGAGGTGCTACCTGTCGGGACTCGTACCTTGATGAGGAATCCGGGTATCATCGCCGACCCGGAGCTTCTTTGGTGGCGTCCACGAGGTCCAGGAGCGGTGCAGAGGGAGCCAACCCCCGAGGAGGTGGTACGTCGTCGTATCAGGGAGGAGGACGAGCATGTATGGTGATACATGTATCTTTTGGAGACTAGGTTCTCCAATATCTGGCAGGTTCATGGATCTCACCCGAGCTATTCTCCGGTGATGGTTCCTTTTCTGTGGCTGCAGAGCTCCCGTAGCACAGAACGCGGTAGCCGCGTTCGCTAGTTTATCTTAATAATGTACTTTATCTTATACTTTATCATATAATGCACCCGAGCTATTCTCTGGTGATGTATTAATAATGTACTTTATCTTATACTTTATCCTATAATGCACCCGAGCTATTCTCCGGTGATGTATTAATAATGTACTTTATCTTATACTTTATCCTATAATGCACCCGAGCTATTCTCCGGTGATGTATTAATAATGTACTTTATCTTATATTATTGTACTTTATCTTAATCACTAAGTATTGTATCCGAGTTTTCGCAGTTGTAATATTCTTTTACTTAATGCAATATTCTTTTTCTGTATTAGTTAAGCTATGGATGGTAGACAGAATGAAGGGGAGCTTCTCAACATGATAGATGAGGGTACTGGGGGGTCTTATTATGATGGCTCTGAATATCTTAATTTGTCTGGAGGAGACGATGGTGGAGAAAATAGTGGAGACGATGGTGCTGACCATGGTGGAGACCATGGTGAAGACACCATAATAATGACAAACTCCGTCAATGTATATAAAGCCTCTATCGATCGTTCACTAGTATAGATGCACTAATTGATTCGTATATATGTACTGACGAATGTTTCTTCTCTTAGACCTCCGCTTCCGGCCAATCTTCTACAAATACAAGAGGCCCGACACACAAGTTGCCCGCTGATGTCCGTTTTAGCATTGACTTAGTCTTTCCGCAGGGTCAACCACTGGAGCCTAAAGAAGCTGCGAATGCATTTACAAGTCAATGCGGAGTGATTGTTAGAGACAAAGTCCCGATCACCACGCGAAACTGGAACAAGTCAGGAAAGAAAAAGGATCCAGCTGGGGCTAGTTTTGTAGATGACAGAGCGAAAAATACAATGTGGAATTCTCTCATGACACATTTCACCCTACCAGTCTTGGAGACTGATGAGCTCACACAGAAAATGACGAGGAAAGTCAAGCACTTTGCTCTTAAGAAGATGGCCGAACTATTCAAGGAATGGAAAAAAAGATTGTACCACAAGTATGTCTTGAAGGAAACAACTCCTCCATTTGTTGGCCCACTAGAGTTGCAGCAGGATAACTGGGCCGCATTTGTGGAATACAAGACCTCATCACCAGCTAAGGCAATATCAGCAAAAAATAAGGAAAATGCAGCCAAAAAGAAATATCACCATCGTATGGGCACAGGTGGCTACAGGAGTGCCATGCCTAAGTGGGATAAAGCTGAGGCTGACCTAGAGGCTAAAGGTGTCACTCCAGCTACGTCTAGTTGGCCCTTGAGGTCAAGAAATTGGGTATTCGGGCATGGGGCATCATTAGACCCAGAAACAGGCGAGATTCTTGCAGCCAAAGAAATTTCTACACCCAAGAAAGAACTTGTTAAAGTGATGAAAGAGGTTGAAGAAGGAACGTTTGTTCCTGATAGAGAGAACGATGAGCTGACAAAGGCTCTCGGGAATCCTGAAAAGGCTGGACGAACAAGAGGGTTCGGACCTTCTTATCCATGGGTTATCGGGTTTCCCGAGCACCGTGACACGTAAAGAAGCCGATCGAGAAGAACAAACCGGCAAAAAGAGGAGGATACGGAGCGGTTCGCGAGGTTTGAAGCCACGCTGCAGGAGTATCGCCAAGAGCTTAATGAACTTAAAGGACTCCGACAGCAAGATCCTACACCGGACAGTATGGTCGGCCCATCGCAACGGAAAAGCAGCATGGCTTCCACGGAGGGCCACGGTAATGATGCAACGATGGATGTGTACCCCGTGGATGCAATTAAGGAGAAGACTAGTTGTGAGCTGCATGTTGAACTGAAGAATATATCCATGAAGGTGGCGGTCGGCTTTGCTTTACCTTCTGCACCGGGAGCGACCTACCATTGCAATTCGATTCCAGCTGGCTATGCTCGTGTCGGTGTGGATGAAATTCTACCTATGTGTCAATCACTACAACTTGACATCCCTGGAGGTGAAGGGGAGACGACACTGGGAGAAGTCACGAGTGGCTTCATTCTTTGGAAAAAAAATACATCAAGTTTTCAGGCTCGACACCAAGGCCACCTTCTCCACCAAGGCAAATGTCTCCTCCCAGTGCACCGTCTCCTCCAAGTCCACCTCCAAGTGCACCGTCTCCTCCCAGTAATAGTCCAATCCATGACCCCAACACGAGTCCATCTCAATCTACGCAGCCGCCTCCACCCACTAAGGGGCAAAAGCGGAAGAATACCACCGCTCCGTCGAGCGATAACCAACGCCCGAAGCGACAGTTGTCGCCCCTGCCAATAGTACCGCCGGTTCCTCCCAAGAGGGTTTACGACCTGACCGATGAGGAGACCGATGCGGTCGTACGTGCCAAAGTGGATGCTCATTTTAAAAAGAAACAACCTGAGTCAGAGGTCCAAATAAAACCGGAAACCAAGGAGCACTTTAGGAAATTACTGACGCAGTCATCCCAAGCTCAGTTAAATGCGCCAGATGACTATACACGATATCTTCAGAAGACATTGAAACAGAAGAGATCAAGCGGTAGAGGAAGCATCAAAAAAGAGGTTCCCTAGCAGGGGGAACAAGCAAAACAATTGAGTGGTAGCGGAAGCATCAGAACAGACGTCCCTCAGCTGGGGAAACAAGCAAAACAATCGAGTGGTAGCCGAAGAACCAAAAGAGATGTTCCCCAGCTGGAGAAACAAGAAAACCAATCGCTCCCCCCACTCCAGGTGAACATACCCAAACCTCAACTATATGAGGAAGAACCTATGGATCCGGAAACGGCTAGGATATTGGCCGAGCAATGTGGTATGCCTATTCATGAAATTATTCACGGCGATATGCCCAAGGCTGAGGTAGCACCCAAATTTGTTAACGGGGAGCCTCTGGTCAGTTCTGAGAGGCTTCGGGATATGCCAACACAAATGCGACGATTTTATGAATGGTACATGAAAGCATCAAAAGAACAACGAAATTGGCTCATACTGAAAGTTCGAAAATTGCATTACTTCATTGAAGACGAGGTCCCCATTGAATTTACAGAATTATTTTAGTTATTCAATCTAAAGGAACTCGACAAAACTATCCTCAGTTCGTATTGTTTGTAAGTGATTACTTTATTTATGTAATTAGGTCTCTATCTCAGCCTTTTCAATTCATTGTCGGTAAGTATACTCACTATATTCTTTTGTACGCTATATATAATGATGCAGAATAAAGATGCTCGATTGTAAAAGAAAGGCTATCAACGGATTTGGGTACATTAACCCACATCGAGTTCATGGAGCTATACTAAAGGATAAACCACTGGAGACCGAGCACAACTTGTTGCGGTTTCTCACGAAACAACATTTCTGTAACGAAATACTATTTCCTTACCACGACGGCAAGTGAGTTTTTGTACACATTAACTTTTGCTTACTCGATGTTCAGTGTAAATGATGAGTTACTGACGTATGTAAACCTTGCGTAGGTACCACTGGATTCTTCTAAGCATTTCACTTGACATGGGAAGAGTTCACATCATGGACTCACTAAACAAAGACATTGAAAACTACCGCATCATTATCGATGCGCTCTAGAGGTAATTTCAACCATTATCGCACTATATCGGTTTCTTTCGTTCATTTTCTGGGATATCAAGTAGTTATTAACTCATACATTAATTTTCTTTGTCGGGTAGGGTTTGGACAAAGTTCAAGAAACATATCCGCGGTCAATGGCGTGAGGAGCTATTTTTTAAATCACTCTCGGTAAGTAGTATGAGTTAAGTCCGCGCATCTATTTAATTCTAGTTTATGTGCATTTATCATGCTAGCGTTATTATTTGATTGAATTCTATTCTTGTAAAGTGCGCGAGGCAGCCACAGGGAACTAATCTATGTGGATTCTACGTGTGCGAGTTCATTCACATCAGTATTGAGAAGTCCTCGGAAAATGTTCGAGTAAGTAAACAATATATTCACCCTTTATTTTTATTACAAAAAATCGTGTTGAGTCTAATCCATACGATCTCCTTTTTACATAGTTGGACGCGATGCGGGACAAGCTCCTACCAGAGGACCGCCTAATAGCAATCCAAGAGAAATTTGCTGCATTTTTTCTCGACGAGGTCATAGACCCACACGGAGAATACTATATAAGTAGACCCTAAAGCATCCATATAATGATCTTCATGTAATCAAATAGACATGCTCTGGACCTTGTTGGGACTCCATGTATATATGCTTGTAAGAGTAATTATATTATATATTGTGTCAATGTGTACAAGTACTGTGTAGTAGCGTTCTGTTATATACAAAAACTTGTTTCTAATGAAAACACAGAATGAAAAATAATTGAACACAAAACACAAAATAAAAAGAAAACACAAAATCCTAAAACCCCATCCCCTGCCGCGGCAGCCAAATGGCACAAAATGCTGCCGCGGCAGGGAACCTTTAGTCCCGGTTCGTAACACGACCCGGGGCTAAATGTCCCGCCGCCCGCCGCCCAGCGCGCCTAGCAGGCCACGTGGTTGGACCTCTAGCCCCGGTTCGTAACTGAACCGGGGCTAAAGCTTGGACCTTTAGCCCCGCTTTCGCAGCCCCGGTTCGAAATTTGGGGCTAAAGGCCCTTACGAACCGGGGCAAATTGCCCAGTTTCTACTAGTGTTGCCACCCACTTCGACTTAAGCGCTTCCACAAAACCTCGTTAGGACAACCAAAAGTTCTTGGAAGTGAAAGCGATTAAGGCGTGGAACGGATCCTCCACTGGTGGAGAGCAGCATGGGGTGTGATCCGATCCTATCCTGGTGAGTACCCGGAGAGAGCAGAGTGGGAATGCCATTCCCATTCCACTAATACTAGGACTCTGTCCAAAACCGACCGGATATCGGGTCCACCTGCTTATTGGTCCAGGTAAACTTGGCCCCCACACTAGTGATTCACTAAGTGCGAGATCCGCAATGCAATGCCTTGAACATCCGCATCCTTCGGACATCCATGTTTGTAGAGATTTTATCATCCGGTGAACGGATCGGATTAAAATCCCCTGCCACTACCACCGGGATGGGGCTCTGCTCCACTATTGCTTTCAATTCCCCTAGGAAGTCTGCTGGTCTACTATGGTCCGTAGGGCCATAGAAGATGATGACCT
Organism: Avena sativa; assembly: GCA_916181665.1. Classification (NCBI taxonomy): domain Eukaryota; kingdom Viridiplantae; phylum Streptophyta; class Magnoliopsida; order Poales; family Poaceae; genus Avena; species Avena sativa. The sequence goes on along the minus strand of OV702296.1, from coordinate 448,326,523 downwards.
CCCACCAGAGGCTAGAACGTCTATGGATGAGGGACATTCTCATAAAGAACCCCTCGCGGTCCATATCCTTCACCTCAAAATTCTCCTCCTTAGCCCCAAGAAGGATACCACCAGAATGACCCGAGGAAGGCAGCCAGTTGCATGAGTTGCCCAACCTGATAGATGGGAGCGTATCATTTGATCAATGAAACTAATCATTGGGGAGATATGGAAAATTCTTTATTACTAGTAATATTGTTGATATGATATATGGAAGATCTTCGCTGCTAAAAATAATTAATCCCAGATCTTCACAGCTAAAAGATATACTACAGTAATTATTTCGCAAAAAACTAAAGTAATTAATTTCCATGAGATATGGAAGATCAGATCTAGGAAATTAATTATTTTCGAGCTGTATAGATCTTCCGTAAATGATCAATTCCCTTGATTTGAAAGATATGCTACCTAGTCTTTATATATATATGCCTTAAATGATCAATAATTTCCTTGATTAGAAAGATATGCTCGATTCCTAGTCTTTAAATGAGTCCGGCCTGCCGTGTCTGGAGTCTGGATCAGTCGCCATTGCCAATGACAAGCAGTATGACGTCGTCATCGGCGGGGCCAAATAAGGTGCTGAGCGCATACAAGGAGGCGGTGGCCACTGCAGCGTCGGTGAGCGCGTACGCGATGCTTGCACGCGGCATGGCGCGGGAGTTCCTCCCCGACGAGGTGCGCGCGGCGGTGCGGTGGGTGTCGTCCTTGGTGCGCTCCCGCATCGGATCCGGCGAGAAGGAGCGACACACCATCATCATCCGTCGCTTCGGATTGGGCAACGGGTCCTGGTCCAGCGACAACGAGAACAAGCTCTTCGACGCGGCACGCACGTACCTGGCCACCAAGATCAACCCGCGCACCATGCCCCGGCTGTGCCTCTCGCGCTCCCGCGTCAGCGAGCCGGACGACTGGTGCTCTCTCCTGACCATGGAGGACGGGGGCTCAACCACAGACGACTGGGACGGCGTCGGGTTCAGGTGGATGTACATGGACGGCGCCTGTGGCGGCGACAACGGCAACAGGGGCCAGGGCGGCGGCGAGTCCTTGGAGCTGAGCTTCGACGCGGAGCACGCGGATACGGCGCTGGAGAAGTATGTTCCCTTCATCATGTCGGCAGCGGAGGAGCTGCGGCGCCAGGACCGTGCGCTCAAGATCTTGCTGAACGAAGGGGCGTCGTGGCAGGGCATCAACCACCAACACCCGGCCTCGTTCGACACGCTGGCCATGGACCCGGCACTTAAGCGGGCCATCCTCGAGGACCTGGACCTATTCCTGAAGAGGAAAGAGTACTACAGGCGGATCGGCAAGGCGTGGAAGCGTGGCTACCTGCTCTACGGGCCTCCAGCAGCGCCGGGTTTGCTAAACTTCATCGACGGGCTGTGGTCGACGAGCGCATCATCGTCTTCACTACCAACTACAAGGACCGCCTGGACCCGGCGCTGCTGCGGCCGGGACGCATGGATATGCACGTCTACATGGGCTACTGCTGCTGGGAGGCGTTCAAGACGCTGGCCCGGAACTACCACCTCCTCCATGATCACCCTATGTTCCCAAAGATACAACAACTTGTTGCCGCAGTGGAGGTCACACCGGCCGAGGTGTCCGAGATGCTCCTCAGGAGTGAGGACGCCGATGTCGCGCTCAAGGTGCTTATGGAATTCCTGCAACAAAGGAGAGGGGCAATGTTGAAATAAATCAGTGTAGCTAGGTTCAGTAGTTTCAGGTTGCTATTTTCTGAGCTTTTATTCAGTTGTTTATCATCAGGGTTTAGGCTCCAAGTTTCTAACAAACTTGGAGTGAGTCTACCACATTTGTGCATGATCCGTTCGTGTCATAGTCCAGTCGGTTTTGTAACATGAACTGATTCAACAAGCTGAAATCGGCCGGATAAGTAGTCCCTATACGATTAGGATTATGACTCATATTTTGTTTGACTCAGTCGAGTTTGTATTGTTGTGAAATCATGCTCTTGGAGTAGAAACCCTATCCTAACCGTCAAATCAAGATCCTTACCCCATCCTCGGGAATCCACCCCTGTGGTCGTTGTCGATCAGATGCCGTTGAAGAGGCAACGCCGCCGCAGACGCACCAAGCGCGTCTTCCGGCGCCGTGGTGCTGATTATGGTGGAGGCTCAACGGTGTGCGACGAATCGCCGGGATCGTCCTCTTCCCCCCGCTGCATGCGCGGTGCTGAATATGGCAGCAACAGCAGCTCAGGATCCTCCTCCTCCTCCTCCTCCTCCTCCTCCTCCCTGAGATGAGAGTTAGTGGAGATAGGAGCGGCAGGTCGAATTCCGGGGATGATGACAACAACGGAGGCCCATCGTTGTGGAGGTACCAACCGTCACTCCTCGACGAACGCCTCGACCAGTTGAACCTACCACCCAGCGCCGATGGCCTCGAACCGGACACGGCCGCCGACCGCCCAGATCTCCTCCTCCCATATGGTGAAATCCTCCAAGCACTTACCAGTTGTTCCTTCATACTAGATGACAAAACGCTGCGAGATGCTGTGGCAGAATATCAAGTCCACAAGTACTTGTGCGAAGAAGAAACTGTTGTCGACTACTGTGATAGTGATCCCAGGGATGATGCTGCTGCTGCTACGTATTCGGTGGATGATGATATCTCCAGAGAGGAGTTCATCCAAGACTCCAAGGAGCTCAATTCTCGTAGAACTCTGGTCGATGAATACGATGAACTGGACCCAAAGGAGGTCACTGAGCTCGAACTGAAGCATGCATTGTACCGCATCAAAGCTCGCCTGGTTAGTAGTCCCCATACCATTGCTCCTATCATATCTGCCGTCTATCCATCCATCATTATACATAATTTTCCCCCTCTTATATATATATATGCACCGATCGAATTTGTCTTGTCTGTATATAGTTGTTAAAAAGGAAGGCAATTGACAAGCTGGACGATGCTGCTTTGGAGCGCAAGTACCCTCGGAAGGTTATCGTGGAGAACTCCTACTTTCTCGACTACACGAACCACGAAGCCTTTGGTTGGTATTTCGATTCCAAGCTCTGTACACTTGCTGCCTTGACCGACTACCAGCGGCTAGTCATTTGCAATTCTGTAAGTACTCACTACTGCTTCCACTTCAGCAACGCCTACTTACTTAATCTGTAGTCAAGCATCTGGTAGCCAGTTCCTTTTCTTGTCCCCTTTGAATTGGTGATGGCTAATATTTGACTAAACTCCCCTAAAACTTGGACAATTAGGGAAGCATGGCTTCTACAGGGAAAGGCTTGTGGTGATTAGGCACACTGCAGAATGTGTCCTTGCAAAAAAAATTATAATATTGTGCTATGCAAGAAAAGGACAAAAAAAATGATACCTTTTCCTAGACTGCTGGCAGTAAGGCCTTTTTTAAAAACACTTTAATTTACAGATGTATTTTTCAGAAGGAGAGGGTCCTAAAAATCCTAAGGGACACACATGCAGATTTCTTTCTCCCATATAAGGAACACTTCCCTTCTTATTTTTTGTTGATTGGACATACAAATAGATTTTCCCAGCTTTTCCGTGTTCCCATATATGTGACATGTTCTGGTACTAAATGATTTTTGGAATTTTATTGAAGTGTGCCCGCATATATTCCTAATAGCCAAAAAATCCATCTTATTGTGTCCAGGATTTGTTTTTCTCAAGAGATATATATGATGTATTGTTTTCCATCTCTTTGGTGCAGTGGGAGGACCAGTATCAAGATTGGAGCCGTTACCCGTCGCTTTATAACACGGCTGAAACTGATAGAGATTATCTACTGTACTGGAAAGCAATTACAAAGAAAATTAAAGTATGCATGTTGCCACTATCAGCTAATGTAATTTTAAAACGTTGGTTACTTATTCTTGTATTTTTTTAACTGACAGCCTTTCGTTCTTGACAGTGGATTGAAGGTCTTCTCCTGAGGTAAGCATATATGATCCAAAAATGAACTTCCTTCTGTTATTTCGGTAAGTAACCTTTAGGATGGGCTTTGCATCAGAAAAAAATGGAGCCAGCAAAACCATGGAATGGCAACAAATTAATATATATAAACACTTTGTGGCACAAAAATAACTTTTCTCTTTTACTATTTAGTGGTCGAACATCAGCAGGAAAGCTATCTACCAGGCAATAAAAATCGCGACTGGCTTTGAAAATATTCATAAGGATCTGGCTCTTCTTGGTATCGATGTATGATTCTGTTGTCACGTGCTCCTTTAGATGGCAGCTTTGGTTATTGTTGTATTTCACAATTGTATTATTTTGATTCTCTTCAGGAGTATCTATGGAGCACACGCCATTATGTCAATATTCTGAAGGATCTTGATGGTGTCTTTTATGAGATTTGGAGGCGGGTCATTAAGCAAGAGGTTAGCTCTTTACATCAGTCTGATTCTGCCTTCAGAACATATTTATTATTATTATGCTGTGAATGCTCTCTCTGTATACCTATGCTTAGTGATGTTTTCATCTTCCTTGTAGAAGGATTGTTTTGCAAAAGCTCTGAAGGAAGTTTATGACCTGAAGATGTTCCCTTCACGCGAACGATCTATGAAGCGTGAACAGACAATGGAGGAACAAGTAGGTTACTTCTGTTCACAGATGTTCATTATTATTTTGCATATCGGTTATAGTGTTTATAATATTGTGATCTTCTTTTGTAGTTTCGCCTGTGCACAGTTGGCATTACCAAGAAAGTAAGTATATAGTATGGTGTGGTCTTGCATCTAGTGGTGCAAATGTTCTAATAAATTCTCGCATCTTATATCACTCTAATTTTTGTCTTTAGGTTCCAGAATCTATAGCCCGTGGGCTGATTGCACAACAAGTTAGATGCAAGGTATGTATGAATGCCTGACAATGATGTTTATTTGGCGCAGGTTGTTAGGTTTTGCTTGTACTTACTATAATCTATTTTCAGTTGGCGATGACGCGAGGATATGAGCATTACGCCAGGAAGAAGCTAAAAGTTGCAGAGTACATTGGACTGCTTGGCAGGGCTTTGTGAGGTGCACGATTAGCAAGGTCCCCATTTAGCAAGTCGCACTAGGGGCCGAGATAGCCGTGCCGATTAGCAAGGCATCCACATAGTTTTATTGGTTTCATGCCCTCTGTAGTGTATAGTGCATACCCTCTGTAGTCTGTAGTGCCTATTGTGTGGCTCTACTAATAATAATTTTTTTCATTAGAGTGTGGACGAGGTGACTCTGGTAATCTTGCATCAGGATTGTAGGGAAACAAAACTGGAAATTTCCTGCAAGCAAATCATAGTTCGTACTTCCACCAGATGTATGAAAAAAATGTTGTGTATTCTCATATGTCATCAACTCTAACTCTACCGAACACAAACTTTATAGTGGTGAAATACTGGATAGAAAGCTTGCCAACTGATACGTAGTGTGTCCCATTTTACTTTGGTGACTAGATAGACCCTAAGGGAGGCCACGATTTGGCCTGAGACGTCTATTGTTGTATGGAGATCTGTACCGTCAGGTTTTGGAAGGAGACTGTGACGCGCAGAAAATGGTGTATTGATCTGCTCGTGGTTCTGCTTTTGTATGATCTGGCGCATACGTACAACATTGAATGTGGTTGTTGAGTGTTCCGTTGACTTGACGAATCGTGTACCGTGGTACAAGAAAACGTTGATTTGTTAGTACTGTTGTCACATGATTTTTTTCCATTAGGCCTCGTCCATGTAGTTCTTTCGACTCTGTATCCTGTCGGTTAGGGCCCTGTTGGCTGTCAACACGGAGTAGTTTGTAACTACTGAAACTTTGGTACAGTACCAGCTTACATCTAGTGTATGGTGAAAATGCTGCTATTTTCTTCCTCATGAGGGCAGTGTAAAACTGACGAGTTAAAACTCTGTATGTGGTACGTGTTGATGTCCAGAATTAAGCTGCATATACACCGGACATCAGTTGTTAAATTTGATGTATATGCTGCATTCTATACTCCAGAAAATAACAAGGTAGTTAGTAGTGATCAAGTTGTTGAACATTTTCAACTGCTGCAAGGCTCTAAGATATGATCAAGTTGCTGAACCAAAATTTTAACTGCTGCAAGGCTCTTAAGATATGCATTGAAATATAATGCCTCCAGTTTCTACCAACAGAGCATGAGCTCATCGAAGGAAACTTTTGACAATCAGATCTTTACTAAATTAACATGAAAAGTATCTTCCTTGGTAGTCTCCAAGCTCTCCTTCAACACCTTATTTAGAGCCTGAACATCCTTACATGCAGGCTTTGAATCCCGAAATTGTTGTTTTTCAATGATTTGAACATCATCCTCCATGGATTCTAAAATTTCTCGTTTCTTCAGGTCACTCTGAACATTGGTGTCCATTATTGTTTCTTCTAAATTTGCAACAATCACCCTTCTTCTAGCATTGCCTTCTTTATTGTCAGATATATGCTGAATATAATGTTGAGACTTGCTAGCAGCAACACCACGATCAGCCATTTGCAGTATTAATTTCAACATTAGTTTCTGCCACTCGTTTGATCCCTGTATCTGAGGATGTAATAACGAATGCCATAAACAAAATAAATTGAACACATTCAGATGTTGCAGAAGGAAACAAAAGCATCACTAACGACTTTCTCTAAGTAAACTCAAAATTCAACAGGAAATGTAAGGCTGATGTTCTGTCTCCCCCAGCTACATTCTTCACCACCACCGGTTTGTCCCTGCATCAACGGTCTTAGGATGTCTTTGTTCATGGGTCGGGGCAAGATCCAACGCGCGGCGATAGCATGCGCTGCAAACCGTGACACCTAAGGGCACCGTTACCTTCCTAGACGTGTGTCATGACCCTAACCAGACTTCCTCCTTGAGCACCGGGGAAACCCTAAATCCAGCCTGCTGGACCGGGGAACAGTGGTGTCTCAGCGCTGTCCCCTTCTTGAAGGCGCTGCCATGCTGCAAGTGGAGTACCTGCAGCAGCTAGAAGTTGGTGAAGGGTTGATCTGACGTAGACTGCTACACAGGACACGGACCTCCATGGCGCAATCTACACCGGCGCCGGCATCTCCCAAATGAGAGCTACACCAGTTCCAGATGGGCCCTTCCTTTCACCAGCCGACTCTCTAGGCACACAAGGGTGCGGGGTTGGCATGGGCAGTCCTGGAGCTGCAATCATGCCTAGAGGCGTCTGTCAATGACGATGTCGCTGCCCTGGTGCTCTGAGTCTCGATGTCTCGCCATTCTTGGCTGCAGGCAAGGCTGTGTGAGGCCTAATGCCGTCGTTCTGAAGTTGATAGCACCTCCTCACCCTCTGTGTGTGCGTGTGTGTCTTCTTCCTGATCAATGAAAAGAAACGCAAATTCTTCGCATTTTCTCTAAAAAAGATATCCAAATATTTTGAATGTTCTCCAAAAATATTTGAATGATACTTCTAATACTTACAAACAGGTGGGTCCTTTAGAAGCGCCTTTGAAGCACCCAAATGATATAGCAGCAGATAGCTCCACGTCAGTGATCTTGCTCAAAGGAAATAGAGGACTGCCTTACTGAATTCCCAAGGAGCTTTTTCTGGAATAAGAGATTTATATAGGCCATTAAAAATACTTTTTGCCACAAGAAGAGGTTACAAGCAAGTCTAATTCATCCTTTCGTCTTAACAGACACTGGTAATATATACGGGGATGTCTCTTCATACTTGAAAAGCCAACGGTCTCCTCGACTTGCAAAGAGCCACTGTCATCCTGCATTGTAGTTTGCCATCTTTGTCGACTCCAACAACAATGTAGCCTTAGTGTTTTTTCATATTATCCTAAGAATCAATATTAAGATAACCTAATCAGACATAAAAAAATTGGATGTAGCACACTAAAAGTGATAAGATTGTATACTTAAAGAAAGATTGTATGTCGACAACAGATTGTATACCTCACTAGTTGTCAATAGCCCTTTTTAAATCCAAAAGCAAACGAGGATGCATCAGATGAACAACAGCATCAACATTAAGGTGTGGAACCTACAACAAAGAGAAGTTCTAAGTTATGAATATAAATACACAAATTTATACATATATACGCAGATCCACCTTCACACCTGGAGTTCTGTCTGATGTGTTTACAGTCCGCTAATAAATCGTAGGAAGTCATTCAAAGTATCAAATTTGTATGGAGCAATCTTGTTGATGACATGGTACTTTTCCATTGCACCCACTAGCGCATGAGCCTTCAATGATGTGTTCCATGGCATTGTCTGCGCAGATAAAGAACCCCGGAAGCTCAGCGAAAATGGTTGTCTGAACCAAACTGCTGACATGTCATAAGCACAAAACTTTCTCTTTCTCCAATCATCCCAGAAAAACACAGAATCTTCATTCTCTTGTTTGATTGTGCTTAATGATTCCCTAAAAATTGATGAGAACATCGGAACTACGTCATATCGCCAACTAGGTGAAGAACACAATTGTTTCCTAGAACAACCGAGCAAGTTTTTGGTCAAATAAATAACAATCCAGTAACTTACATGTTATTAAGAGCATGAGAATCACCAAGCTTTCATTCCAGCAGACTTTTGTTCTCTGAAACAAGGTATTGATATTTTCCATACATAAGGTACCTAACAGGCGTCCCTACGAATAATGATTCTTGGAATCTTTATGGAACCACCGCCAAGAAACACAACTACGCAGCTGCTATCTTAACAACCAAAACTACGCAGCTGCTATCTTGTCCTTCTGAATCAATCCTATCAGTTCTGCAATCTTTAGCTTCTTCCTAGCATACCGCTCATACGTTCCTAACGACCCACGCTGAAAATGGAAAGAATAAGCTACAACATACAAAACTGCAAGTGGATACAGTGTTGTTGGACAATATATCTACTTAACGTACCGTGCAATGAATTTCCTGTGCAATCAGCTCACGGGCTTTATATTCTGGAACCTAGAGACACAAAAGAAAGAAATCACACACGAGAATATAACAGGAACCAATGGATGTTAGACAACACCAATACTATACTTACACTGTCACTAATGCCTTTCGTGCACCGATCAAACTGCAAAGAAGACCAAATCAGTTTGCATTGTAAAAGTTATACTAACAAAAAGAAAGGACATGGAACGTCTATGGAACAAAAAACCTACTACTTGCTCCATATTGGAATCACCGTGCTTCACCTCATACTTCATACTTATATCTTGTGCTGGAAACAACTTCTCATCATAAACTTGCTTGAGAGCATCTCTGAAACGCAGCTGAACATTCTCCAAGGAAGAATAAAACAACAACACCAAGCATAAGCAGAGGGAAAGCATCCAAAAGCACAATCAATATAAATAACAATGTTCCGAGTTCTGAAAAAGGCTATTGTACGGCGCTGACCTGATGATCCTTATTGACTCGCTTCCAAATCTCATAAAAGATACCATCAAGATCTTTCACAAACATGAGATATGTGCGCGCATTCCATATATACTCCTGAATTGAATCAAAATAATGCAATTGTTATATACAACCATATCTAGGGCCGAACATTTGACCTAGCAACGAACAGAGGAACCATACATGGAAACCAACAGCTGCTAGTTCCAGGGTCATATTGGGAAACCCAACAGCGATCCTAATTGCTTGCAACATAGCCTTTGAACGTATATGTGCCCACTAAATAACATAACAGAAAAGTTATTGGGGCGTTACAACGTTTATGTAGAGATTTTTTTGCGATTTCATGGTTTTGAGAGGTCAAATATGCACATACCTCAATAGAAGACACTTTTGTCAGCACATACTGTTCAAGCCACTGTCGAGAACAAACATTGTTAGTCCAAAAATACTGGACAAAGTTCTAAACTTGAAGTAGCTGATCATTGCTCAAGGCATACTTTAATTTTCTTCACAATAGTTTCCCAGTAGCAGAGATAATCTTTATCAGCTTCAGGGGTGCTATAAAATGCTCGGTATCTACTCCAACTTGGATACTCATCGCCACCCTGCACCCAAATAAATGAACAGGAAAACGACATAGTACAGTTGTCCTCACAATGACAAGCACCGGATATAAGAGAACGGGGATAATCTTAAGAGTATTGATTATTAGAGTACTTATTCAGTTGAAGAAGACTCAAATAACACATAGTACTCAAACATGTCAAAAATATATGGGGACTCAGAAAAAGGGCAATCTTGTTTATGCGTACGAAAACAGACTAAATATATATATGTGCCTTACTAAAATCCAAAGGTGTAATTGGTGCTCCCCCATAGGGCAACCACAAGCAATTGACATTCTGAGCCGTCTGATCAAGTCCTAACAGCGAATCCGGATCGTTGGTTTCCACTAAGACAATTTTGCCCATATGAGCAGTACAAAGTCAACTTATTGCGCGCACCCGATTTTCGTACCCACGGCCGCGTCTCTCTGTCAGGTCTTGTCTGATCCGCACAGAAAATGGTCCGGACCCGCTTGTTGGTCTCCCAGATAATGTTTTCCCTGGACGTTTATCGGGTGGTCATGGTCTGGGAAGGGGCAATGGCCCCGCATATAGCGATTGGGTGAAAACCCTAGGGAGCCAGGACTGGCCCAGCCCCACGACGTCCTCCTCCAATCCCCCCGCCGCCGCTCCCTCCCGTGCTCGGGTCGCCACCGCGCCGCATCCCTCCTCCTCCTCTCCTGCTGTGAGGCGCCGCCGCTCGTGGACACGGGCAGGAGCTGAGGCACGGCCCCGCCTCCACACCGGCCTCGAGCAGGTCGCGCATCGACGGCAGCGAGCAGGGCGCGGGCCGAGCGGCGAGCAGGGTGCAACTACGGGCGAGCAGGGGCAGGGCGCGCAGCGACGGCGGCGGCGACGGGCGCAGCGACGAGTTAGCGGCGACGGGCACAGCGACGGCGGCGAGCAGACGGTGATGGGCGAGCAGGGGCGGGACGCGCAGGTCCGTCTCATCGCGTTGTCGCCATGGCCTGGAGAGGAATTGCAGGCCACCTCTCGTCCCGCGACCTTGCATCGTCGCCATCACCGGGAGGGGTCGTAGGCGGCGGCTGCTCTCCGTATCTCCCTCGTGCTCCCTGGTATTCACTCTGGCTTACACCCTCCTCCTCGTGCCTCTTCTCCTCCGTTTGTTCCATCCATGGCAATGGTCGTCCCCTGCCCCTCCCTCTGTTCTCTCTCTAAACAACTTGGGAGGGAAAAAGGTGGAGGTCAGCAAGAGATGGGGTGGCTGCTAGGGATTCCCTCACCTCCATGATGTTGGTGACAAAAAATTCCCAAACCCTAGATAATTTCTTCATGTTCCATCCATGGATCATCTCCTACTATTTAAGGAGAAGAAAGTGGAGCAGGAAGAGACGTTAAGGTGCCAAAAACAATTGTTAATATGTTCTTTACGGTAGATGAGATAGGTCTAAAAGGGAAGAAAGAGCACCATTTAATTGCATCGTTTGATTGGTGCTGCACTCCCTGTGACACCCCATCTCAACAATAATTTCTTTTCTTGTATGTGAGATTAGATCTCGGGTCAGCCTGATGCATGTAGCTATAGAGTTTTTTTTGTCTGAATCATGTCATAACGTAAGCTGAATTTAGATCTTGTCGGTTCGTTATGTCACTATTTCCTACCACTTGAATTTCCTTATTCTCAGTTGATGAGATTTTTTCTGACATACTATGGAAGTTTCTTTCCTAATTTTATACTTGAAACCTCATATATTTTTATGTAGCGCTTGAAATTTGGAGGATTTGATTCTACTTTGTCTTGCAGGGTGTTTCCTATTAGAGTTAGGTGTGCCGGTACAGGGAGGTTTGATCAAACGCCTGATTCGCCATTTTTTTAGCAACTGGACTGAGGTTTGTCTCTAACCGGCCTTCTTCTCCGAGCTCTCCTTTGGTTAGTGTGTTGAATTTCTGTGGGTAAATTAAGAGGAGATCCATTATGTAACTATATAGATTTTGCAGCATGTTTATACCAAACTAAATTCCCTCTAATATTTGTTTATATTGGTTTGCTACCGGGCTCAGATCGCTGGATGTCTCCACAACGATATGGTGAATAAACTGTTTATATTGGTGGCCAGACAGCTCAGTCACATTTACCCTTCAACTCACTGTTTTTATCTTGTTTATGACAGCATATCATTGCCCTTATATCCTATGGAAAGTTTTTGCAGGAAATAATGATGCCACAGCTGAGGCTATCAAATATACTATGGAGCTTAGAAAGGGGGATCAGAATATTGAAGAGCTTATTAGGTGCTGGACTGATTTCATAGTGGGTCATTGAAATATAGCTTCCATAATATAGCATTATACAATTTTTTTAGCGTTTTGGATTTAATATACATGCTGTCCCCATTCTCTAAAAATATATTTCTGACTGAATAATTTGTCTAATTTTTATTATTGATACCCCTACTGTTGGCATCCTGATATTTCTGATGTCGCTCTTGAAATTTGAAATAACCACGTGCAGTTCCATCTAAACCCAACCACCTTTAAAGTATAATTACCTCACGTGATTGTGCCGATGCTTACCGAGTGAGACACCTTTGTTTCACCATTATTATTGTTATTATTATTGTTATTATTATTGTTATTATTATTATTATTATTATTATGCTATTATATTGAATATTCTTCGCGGACATGTCATTTAAATAGATAGTTCACAAGTGGCCAGTTTCTTTTCATCATTGGCTATTACAGGACTTTCCTCTTCATTGGCTTCGTGAACAATATGTGGAGGTCGTTGCACATGTCCCTTTGAATCCTTTACAAACAACAAATCGACCCGCTAAAGTGGGAATGGAGAAGAGGTAATCTTTGTTTGTCCTTGGAAAAGTACTCATGTTTATTGTGGTATACACAGTGTATTTCTGTGTGTATTTGCTAAGGTCGGCTTATACTGATGGTTCCAGTCATATGTCCCCGGCGAAGAAAGCTCTGTTGGGTGCAGAAAAAGAACAAAAGGAATTAGCTTTGTGCTGTTGTACATGCATAAGGTTAGTTACATAGTGCACTAAGGCCCTCTTTCATTCAATTGCATTGGTTGGTACATTGATAGAAATCCCTGATTCAACAATTATTACTTGCCTGATTTAACCCTTCATTTTACATGTCTTTGGTGTCAGACTACCAATGTCCCTGATCTTCCTTTGGTGAAGCCTCACCCTGGTAAGTTAATGCAAGGCCTTTTCTTAGAATTATGTAGATTGAACTAGGTTTGCAGGACAGCATGTTTCGCTGCAGTTATTTTACTTCGGATAAATAGTCTATGCATCCTGAAATGTAAATTGTTTAGCATATTTGATGAGTTTAAAAACGACGATAGATGGAAAATGTTCTCAAACCTTACTACCATAAATTTGCTATTATAATTTATTTGCTTGTAGAAGCTATCTGTTTTTGGTGCTATATAGTTATGTATGTAAGTCATGTCGTACTAATTCCAGTACACGTGGTGCTTCGCCCATTGCTAACTAATAAGTAAGGCGGGAGGCGCGCTGCAAGGAGCGTCCCAGATCTATGATATGCTGATAACCAAATAGTGATTCGAGCAATTGAATACATGGAGTGTATCCAGGAGAAGGTTCTTGAGTACTGTAGCTACAGCGATCTACTGAATCTCTTTTCCGGTTCCAAGAAAACTTTTTTCCTTGAGTTTTTAATGTATGTGTTTCTGTACTTCTCAATACCAGCGATGTTTTTTTATAAATGCTTAATATATAGCGTTCTGCAAAATGTTTACCCGTGCGAAATACGGGGATTGGCGCGCTTTCAAATCTAGACCTTAGTAAAATGTACCATGATTCTATTAATCTCCCTTTTGTAAAAATTTCTAGCCCAATCTTTATCTGTAGGTTAGACTTGGGTTTACAGGCTTTCAGAATAAAATCTTGATTGTAATCAATTCTAACACTCATACCCATCTTCACTGTTGTAAAATACTCCAAACATAGTCAGGGTTTCTATTACATCAGGCTTGGATGCTTTTTTATTGGTGTCTTGAAGCCAGTCTAAATACTACTTAAATAGTGGAAGATTCTGCATGTGTGGAAGCTATTACATACATTGAAGAGGCGACCAACAATCATCAAATATTTCAACTACACTCGCTTGAAAGAGCTGGAAGAAGAATGAATCCCCGCTGCATCAGCTCAGACAGTTAAATAAGTAAAAGGAAAAACTTGCAAGTAGCTGGTTTCTTGCTGTCAAACATGTCTTCTGGTTTAGACTTAAACATGTAGGCAAGGTTTTGGAGAGATGGCCTGGAGCAAACGAGGGTGAACTCTTTTTCCTAAAGTTAGAACCAATGGTTGTCTATAGCCTCTTCAGTTTAGTTTTTTCTCGCTTTTGACACACTATTTTATCACCCTACTGTCTGGTTGGTTAGACTAATCTATTTAATTTACAAACAACCCTGCTATGAACCTAAATGGAACCTCTCTCTTATTGTAATATATTTTCCTGTTTTGCTGGTTGAATATAATTGTTTGCTATCCTGCTCATGGTTTCATGTGCTTCAAATTAGATCTAACTGTTGTTATATTTCTCTGGCAGACATGATTCATTGCAGAGTTTCTTATTAGCATTATATAAAAAAAGTGCGAGGGTCACGGGATCTTGCGGCGCACCTTGAAGATGAAGTTGGGGCAAGAGCATATGGAATAAACATCTCAACAGGATATGCGACTTAAGTATAACAAAATTTATGCTTGCAAAAGCTCATTTGATCGAAAACGACACAATTTGTGTTCATATAATTTGGAACTTTGTTGTTTCTTTTGTCATTCGGTATAGACCAGTCTTAAGATATAGATATACCTTATTGTAATTGTACAAGATTCTTGCTCAAATCCTCCGGCCCATCTTGAGACTCAGCTGAAACGGGATGAAAATTTGTGTATATTCTTGCTGAGGTGATAAATCAACTCCACCTTATCATATCCTTATAGATTTATTTATTTATTTATTTTTCTATTAAATTAGAATCTCATTTGAAATCTACTATCAAATTTGAGTCTGGATGCTACGGCCCGTTTCTATTTGGATGTATTTATTTTTAGAAAATTTATCAGCGCTAAATTGGTTCAAATTTAACGGGCTCGTGCGCCAAGGCGCACCCCTAAATCTAGTTCACATAGTACTTACATCATCATTGAAAAGGACTAGCCTCTGGTAGTCGGTCAAGCACTCTTTGTAACAGAGGTCGGAATCGAAATACCAACCAAAGAAGCTGTCTTCCTCGTAGTGGAAAAAGTAATTGTTCTTGACGATAATTTCTGGAGGGTACTTGCGTTCCAATGCAGCAGCTAGCATCCAGCTCCTGGACCGGCTCTCCTTTCAGCAACTACACACATAGATGGAGTAGGTACACATATAAGAGGGCATCATTTTTTCATGTATATATATGAGATATTAGATTATAATAATACAAATATAGGAGCATCGATGGTATGTGACTAGCTAACCAGGGCAGCTTTGATGCGATAGAGTGCATGCTTGAGATAGAGCTGGTTGGCCTGCTCTTGGTCGAGTTTAGTGTATGTGTCAATCTCGGTCTTGCGAGCCGCTAGCACTTGGCAGTCTTCCATGTGTTCCTCCACCGTGATAACATCATTGTTGTCCGGTTCAGTATAAGTGCAATCCATAGCAACGACGCCCGAATCAGATTCTCCGTAATGATCTCTTGTACTATCTCGTCCCTGCTTGGTCTCGTTCAAGAAATTCTGGATTTGACATTGCACTAGAGCAGCTCGCAAATCATCGTCGTGGAACGATTTGCGAGTGAGGGCTTGGAGGATTTCACGGGAAGGGAGGCTTGGACGACCGGCGGCCAAGTCCGAGCCGTCGTCGTCGCAGACAGCTGGTAATTGCAGTTGGGCGAGGCGCGAGGCGATGATTTGATGGTACCTTGACATAGAGGATCTGATCGTTGTGACGGAGAGGGATCACGATTCGGCTGGCAGGGTCTGCTGTCGATGGGCAGACCTGACAGAACCAAAGCGGGCGCGGGGGCGGGGAGCAAATCTAGCAGGCCCATCTCCCTTCTGCAATGCGTTTGGGCTTGAGTAACAAAACCGATCCGACTAAAAAACAAAAAAAAATCCCTAAAAAAATCAAAAACAAATTACAACTCCGCTACTCCCTTCAAGAAAAATGTGAAGTTTTCTCTTTTTTCCACTATAAAAAAAGTTTGCATATTCTTTTTGAGGGAGAAAACAACAAAGGTTAAGTTTTGTTTAAGAACACATATGGGCTTGAGTGTTGTACCGAGAACGGGTCCAGCGTGTCACGCTACTATGTACCTGAAACGCCGAGGGTTTTGCACCGCGACTCACATCGGAGGAGACTTGCTAGAAACGTGATATGCAAGATAGTCTAGTCGGCACTTTTGAACCCAAAGCCCCAGTTTCTCACGACGGATCCTACAGGAGGTTCCGGCAGATATGGACTGACTTGGCCGCTCTTAACTCAATTGTCGATTCAACGGACCAATCATGTGCAAAGTCATCGAAGAAACTGAGAGCAGGGACAAGGATTCGAGAGACAAAAGTAGATGTATTAATTTGTCTATTGTTTGTCGACTGTCACCTCTCACATATATATGAGATGGTTGCTCTTCTCGTGTAAGCTAGGATATCCCGTACACATTTACAAGTAAGAATCAAACTTCTAATTCTAGCCCTAAACTAGGTAAATTTTGTCACCGGCTCATACTAAACTAGGACCCAAGCGTCTGTTTGTCGTCTTCCGCGTAAAGCCACCAATGGCTCTTCTGTGTTGGAGCAGCATTCGTCTTCATGCCTTAGTAGATGTTGACTCATGGGCTTGCAAACATAAAATGTTATCAACTAGGCCAATCTAAGATTGGATTTGAGTGATGGATCATAGTTTTCATGTTTGAAATGGTAAGAAACCGAGCCGACATGTGTGTAACGTGTTAGCGTTGTCCCATGCCAGGTTTCTTGGAACATCTTCTGGCTCCTTCTTCTGCTCCTAGTTGACTTGCACCTTGACTCCATCCTGATCCAGTATCAAAGATGAACACGTCCATTAAGACCATTTTTGAAAAAATTCCTTCACTGTCTTGGTAACAAGCCGGCCTAAAATGGGTGACAACGAATATAAATGATTTTTTAGCGCCGGGTCATCCTAGAGAGTGCTGGCGGAAACCGAGAAGAGAGGGGATAAGCATGGTTAGACCATTAGAGGACAAGTCAACTCCGTCATGTGTTGCTCCGGTTAGTGAGTTCGTGATCATGCTGCAATGGAGAATGACCTAAAGGACATGATTCTACTTTTATTTTTTTTTCTAGGTCTCATGCTTGTATTTTCCTTGTGCCTTTATGTAATGTGTAATCCTAACTCAATAATATAAATAACTCTGGGTCCTTTGGGACCCAAGATTTTTCTTAAAAAATGTTGATCGGGCAAGAAAAAATTATTCCCTCCGGTCCAAATTAATTTTCTTAGATTTTTTAGATTCGGATAATTTGGATCGGAGGGGGTAGGAATTTCATTGTGGATAGTTGAGGTGGCCATCAAAGATCAAGGGAGTGAATAGTGTTTCCCCGATAGAAATCCACCACTTTAGGTAAAGTTTATTTTTCATGAAATGGTACAATCGAATTGAACGTGGATTGATGACCTTGTTTCTTACAGGGGACGAGATAGGATAGTTCACCAGTGATGGATGCCCACATCGACAATGAGGGTTCATGGCGTGTGGAGCAAGGCAAATGTGAGGAGGAAGTGGCGAGGTTGAAGGAGGATTTTTTAATAATACCACCTGCATCATTCTAAGGGACAAAGCTTTTTGAACGAGCATGTGTGTCGCCATATGTGGTTTTGGTAAGTAATGATAATCTCTATGTTCTAATGTTTGCTTTGAGCTATACTTGAAGATTTTGTCCATAGGTAATGCTTGTAAACTATATGTTGGTTTCAAGGTAAAAATAGGAAGAGAGCAAAGAATATCAAGTGATAACCAAGGTGATATACAAGAGACGAGGCAAAAATAGCCATGTGAGAGTTGAGCCTAATGTGAGCATGCCTTGAAGAATGAGAAGGATAAGTGAGCCGTCAATTTAACCTTCAAGACATCATCATCATTGTCATGAAGTGAGAAGAAAAGATATAATGCTGATCAAGAAAAACCTTGATCTTCAATTCTCAATTTTTCAAGATAACCCATATGGCCATTTGCTATTTTTTACCGATAACCTTTAGCGTTTGAGATTTTCTTTTTCCATGTCAATAATTCAATGTGAGCAGTGAAATGTTGAACTATAAAGTTAGAGCAAGTTTCGCAAAAATTTGGGCTAATTCAAAAAATCATAAGCTATTTAGCATGTCGGAGGTGTTGAAACGTCAGAATTTTGGTAGCACTGAAGCTGCCTTAACACAGCAAATTCCCATTGTACACTTCATTCATGGGAAGTTTGAGAGCTTAATAATCACTTCACTCTTCTTTTTTGGATCTACTAATCACTTCACTCTTCACCCCATTCCAACTAACTTTATTTCACACCTTAGCTCCCCGCACTACAAAGCATTAGCTCATACAAGATGTCTCATCTCTACTCTGTAGCACTATCACACAAGCAATGTCCATGTTCTTGACCTTTCTCTGAATAGCTTAAGTGGTTTACTATTACCTTCTTATTACAGGAGATCAGGATATTGTCTTCTTGAACTTGATGAGCAACAATCTTCAGGATCCCTGACTCCTAAATATGATGAGACAACGTGCACTCAAGGCGCAATAGGAATAAGCTGGAGAGGAATATCTGGCCATTTGTAAAGAAAAAGTGTTGAGCTTTTACATGATGGTGGGGATAGATAACCAGTTGGTGGTCATAGCCTCTCTCATTTGAGGGTGCTCTCAAATAGATTTCATGGTCCCAGATGTGGTCCTTCGTAATGGAGTGGCATCACCACTTTTATCTCGTAATTATTTATTATTATTTTGCTGATTCATGTCTATACTCAACTGTGTGTATATTGCAGGTGTCTTTCGTTGTTAATAAAGCTTGTAAAGATCTTATAGAACTCTGCAGCTCAGTTGGTAGAGCGCAAGGCTCTTAACCTTGTGGTCGTGGGTTCGAGCCCCACGGTGGGCGAGTATCTTTTTTCGTATTTTTTTTTAGCGTTCTTCAGCTACAAACTCTGTGCTGATCTCTTACTAAACTGCGCAAAGTTTGTATGGTAATTTTTTGCAATAACTTAAGCAAGATTCTCCTCTATTTCAATTGCAGTTTGGCATAGAACTACAAGAGTATGTTTAACATGCAGAGCAAAACAAAATGGTGCATCTTCATTTCTCAAAATTCAGCATGGAAAGAGGGTCATAACTACAACAAGATATATATATATATATACTCTAGTACATTACTAATTTACATGTCTTTTCGCACTGCCATATACAAAGAATTACTGCGAGATCTCTAAAGTTAAGCCTACTGATCTAAGCATACATCTTGCTGTTTATTTATGTATAACTACAGATATAGCAGGGGGTATTGTATTGGTACTGGTATTAGTGGCCCCATTTGGAACGAACTGACCTGCAAACCTCCATGGTGGTTCAACAATATGTTCACGATTCAAGAATATGTTTACCTGTTTAAAAAATCACGGTATTAAAAAATTCACAGTTGTTCAAAAAATATTCACGGAGTTCAAAAAAATACTATAACGGGATTCGAAAAAACAAGTTCACGGGTTCAAACAAATGTTCACTTGGTGTTTGAAAAGAATGTTCATAGGCTTCAAACAAAGTTTTTCGATTCAATCAATGTTTTACCGGTTCTGAAAATAAGTTCACGGGTTTCAAAAAGTACTTGATAGGACTCACAAAAATGTTCACGCATTCAGAAAAAGATTGTGCATGGGATTCAAAAAAAGTTTTTCGATACGAAAATTTGTTTTACCCGTTCTGAAAATAAGTTCACTGATTTCAAAAAGTACCTCGATGGGACTCAAAAACATGTTCACGAGTTCAAAAAAAGATTTGGCTTAAGGTGTTTTGAAACAATTGTTCATGGGGATTGCAAGAAAGTTTTACGATTCAAAAATATGTTTACCCACTTAGAATATATGTTCCAAGAAACCGAGTCAACTTTTCATTGGAAGGAAAGTTAAATGAAAAACGAGTCAAATGTTATGGCAAAGAATGGCAAGAAAGAAGGAAATAAATAAGTAAACCCTAACGTAGTTTTTTGAAACGGGAAGAACCCCGAAGGTTGCGGAAGCTGTATTAAGGAGAAGCGGTGGGGTTACATTTTACAACAAGGACCCTAGCAGAAGCACAATCTGCAACACAACCCTGAAGTTTTACACAAAGGACCCTACAAATAAAAATGGAAACGCGATCGGGTCCTTCTCCACCGCCGGCAGAGAGCATTTCCTTGCGGTCGCCAATGCCGTCGCTGGGGACTACACCACTTGGTGACAACATGCCGATGAGAGTCACAAGAGATCTCGCGAAGATCCTCCTTGGTGGCACTCCGGCCTAGAGGAAGAAGAGGAGATGGCGTTGGTAGAACTCCAACGCCAGAGCTCGGAGTGGTCTCCCTTCGACCATGGCGTTCAGCAGCTGGACATCTATCTATGGCCATCGAGGAAACGCTGTTGATGGTAAACTCTAATGGATCTCCTGGTACACAGCTTCGAAGAATCCCCGCTGTAAACGCCTCACAGACGACGGCAGCCATGCTCCCCATCTTGTCCCCCTGCCACCACGGCCGGCCAGAGAAAGGGGAGGCAGCAGCTACAACACCTGCAACGTAGCACGACCACGAGCCTTATTGATGGAGTAGACGGCCACGTCCCGTCGGAGGACCGCAATGAGCACCGCCGTCACCACCATTCGCCAGATCTGGCTCAGAAGAACTGGCGAAATCCTCCCGGCATAACGCTACGCCACGACACAAGGCCGAACCCTAGACCTACTACAACTACTATGACCTACGACTACTCTGGCACTTCTCCTCCACTGCCTCCCGCCGGCTATTCCAGCGAGAAGGGCTCAGGAGAGGCCCATGCTTCTTGGCACGACTCTCAAAGCAGGTGGGAGGGAGGGGAAGGGGAGTGGGTTCCGCAACCCTAACGTAGTTGATACGACAATTGGAGACACGGGAAATCACGCAATAGAAAATAATCTACATCAATCAAGGGGGTACCGTACTGACTAGTATAGCATCGATCAATCTGACGGCGCATGTCGCAAGGAGGAGCTGCCATGGCAGGGCATGATAGTGGCGCCGTGACGCCATGCCGGCCGACAGCTCCTTCATATCCAGCTTGGTACGTACCACCATGCATGATCATCATCTACAAAAATCCGTCGGCATCTCCTACAATGTTACCGCAACACTCGATTTCGATCTACAAACCGATTACTACTATTCCTATGAACGGGGCCCACGGCCGGACCTTCCGCTATATGGCTATGTTGGATCGCCGCTCAGCAGGCCCCGCCAGCGGGAAGGTTTGGGAGGGCATGGCGACAGATTTGGGCGCGTCAGTGTCGGCACGACCATTGGAGAGACCAAGACGATACAGAACCGACTAGCAAGAGAGATACCGTTAGGGCTATTGGAAATTTGGAATCAAAATGACCTATATGCCCTTTTAATAATTAATAATTAAAATAAATCAGTATGTTCCTGTACTTACTTTTTAGTACTTCTTACTACTTCCTATTTTTCCACCGTTGGATTGACTCGGTTGGACGGTTCCTAAAATCGCCAACCATGTTAAAACTTGTATCAATTATATGTTTTACCTATTCTGAAAATAAGTTCACGGGTTTCAAAAAGTACTTGGATGGGACTCAAAAACATGTTCATGAGTTCAAAAAAAGATTTCGCTTGGTTTTTGAAAACATGTTCACGGGGTTTGCAAAGAAGTTCTACGATTCAAATATGTTTACCCATTTAGAAAAACCGAGTCAACTTTTTAGTGGAAGGAAAGTTAAAGGAAAAAAAAAGAGTCAACAGTTATGGTAGGAAATGGCAAGAAAGAAAGAAATCAATAAGTAAACCCTAACGTCGTTGATATGAACGGCGCCCACGACCGGAGCTTCCGCTATATGGCTATGCTGGATCGCCGCTCAGCAGGCCCCGCTAGCGGGGAGGTTGTGGTGGGCATGGCGACAGATTTGGGCGCGTCGGTGTCAGCACGGCCATTAGAGAGACCAAGACGATACCGACCTAGCGAGAGAGATACAATTGGGGCTATTGGAAATTTGGAATCAAAATGACCTACATACGCTTTTAATAATTAATAATTAAAATAAATAAGTATGTTCCGGTACTCTTTCTAGTACTTCCTATTTTTCCACCGTTGGAATGACTCGGTTGGACGGTTCCTAAAATCAACAACCATGCTAAAACTTGTATGAATTATAGGTTTTACCGGTTCTGAAAATAAGTTCACGGGTTTCAAAAGGTACTTGGATGAGACTCAAAAAACATGTTCATGAGTTCATAAAAAGATTTTGCTTGGTGTGTGAAAAATGATCATGGGGATTCCAAGAAAGTTTTATACGATTCAAAAATATGTTTATACCCATTTAGAAAATATGTTCCAAGAACCTAGTCAACTTTTTAGTGGAAGGAAAGTTAAAAGAAAAAAAGGAGTCAGCTGTTATGGCAAGAAATGGCAAGAATTAATTAAGGAAATAAATAAGCAAACCCTAACGTCGTTGATATGACCATATTGGAGGCACGCCGGAAGTCACGCAATAGAAAACAAGCGACAACATCAATCAAGGGGATACCGGCCGTACCGACTAGTATAGCATCGATCGATCTGGCGGCGCATGTCTCAAGGAGGAGCTGCCATGGCGGGGCATGACGGCGGCGGCGGCGGCGCCGTTACCCCACGCCGGCAAAAGTTCTTCAAGGTCCTCCTCCCCGGCAGCTCCTTCACATCCAGCTTGGTAAGTACCACGATGCATGATCATCATCTACAAAAATCCGTCAGCAGCAGCATCCCCTGCAATGTTGCCGCAACACTCGATTTCGATCTACAAACCGATTACTGCTATTCTGCATGATCGATCGATCCTCTGGATTGGATTGCAGAGCCTGCCGCCCAAGTTCGCCGCGCGCCTGGACATCCCGCCGGGCTTGGCCGTCGCCACGCTGCGGGACCCCGCGGGCCGGTCGTGGCAGGTGGGCCTCGACGCGCAGAGGCGCTGCTTCGCGGGGCTGGGGTGGCGCAGCTTCCTCGCCGGCACGGGCGCCTCCGGCGGCCACCTGCTCGTCTTCCAGCACCTGGGCGGCCTCGGCTTCAGCGTCGAGCACTTCGACGCCTCCGGGTGCAGCCTCGACGTCCGCCCCGTGGAAAGCACTGCTTCGTGGAGCGTTCGTGACGCCGACGCCGACACAGAGTCCGGCAGCAAAAACAACTGGTCCCCGACGGCGGAGCCGTACACGCCCGTGGCCAAGAGGAGGAAGGGCGACGAGTCGACGTGCATCATTGAGAGGCCGTCCCACCTGCAGTACCTGCCGCTGACCAAGGCCTTGTGCGATCTCCTCGGATGGACGGCAACGCGCACCGCCAAGCTGAGCGTGGTAGGCGGCGGCGAGCGGCTGTGGGAGGTGAGCGTCAAGGTAGCGAACAAGGGCGGCATGATCATGTCAGGGTGGCCGCAGTCCACTCAGGACAACAGCCTAAGAGTCTCCGACGCCTGCGTCTTCACGCGGCTCCTCCTACCTGACACCGAGGATCAGCAGCTGGTGCAGGTCCAAGTGATGAGGGGTTCTTCATTTACCAATTAATTAAAACAAGGGAGTATGTATGCATGGTGCGATTGCTTAATGCATTTCAGGTTTTGTTCAATCGATATACTACTATGTAGTATGTTTTTATATCAATCTAAACAAGGGTTGATGTATACTCCGTTCAGATGACAAAATATTTTGCTTTCCAAGCACGCATTGTCAGGGTGAGTTTTAGATTCAAGGGCTTCTTTTTTCCTTCGCAAAGGATGAGTTCTAGATATGTGCCGCTTCATTAAGGAGAAGCTTCACATGGCGAAAAGAAACCGCTGCGAAGCCTCTCACCAAACGTTTGATGTTAGACAACACCAATCTAACAGACGATTTGTCGATTCTCGTCGAGTTTAGCAGTTGCACCAAAAAGAGACAATCTAAAGCATATATCACATTGTCCTTTCCCTCAGTCTCGAGCAAAGCTCTACCGCAACGGATCATACCCTTGAAGATCGATCTAACGGATGTTGTCGATGACGAGGTTGAACAAGCGTCGATCCCCACAGCAAGACTTGTCAAGTCACGAGACGATGCATTATCTCATGGACGGCTCCACGATTGTCGATGCCCGTAGCTAGTCGGTTAGCCGCGAGAAGAATATACTTTGCGAAGATCCCCACGATCAAGTGCTCCAAGTGTAGCACCTGCACCAGTATCCACATGTTCGAGATCAGTGGCACCGCGTCGAGTTGTGATCTAACACACGGTCGAAGCGGAAATATGGCGATAAAGATCCGGCAGCGCTTCCGCAGTCCGACTAGACTAGATCTAGACGGAGGTAGAACTCAGGCAGCGCTCCGACGTCATACTAGAATAAGAAACTAGGGCACGCCAGCCCTAGGGTTTAGATCACACTACTAAGGAGAGGTGGAGAGAATAGGGAGGCGGCGTCGGTGCACGAGGAGGTGGCACGACACAAGGCGGTGGCGGCGCACGAGGGTGGCGGGACAACTAGGGTTTCGGATGATGGCGGTGCAGCAGCTTGGGGAGGCTAAAGCCACAACTTTTACTGCCTTTGGGGTGCCCTTTGGTCCCTTTTTATAGGTCCCTAAGTCCCTTGGATCGTCCATAAACCAGCCCCCAAATTCGGACGAGTTCCGATAGGTTCAGGTCAACTAAAACCTACTAGAAAACAGGCTCCTTTGTCAAATCGGAATTAGGGTAGGAAAACTTTTCTTACCCCTTGGGGTAACGTGGCTGCACCTATTATGGAACCTTCCAGACACCCTAAGACGTCCCGGTCACCACGGTACCTTCCGCATCCTTCCATAACTTTCTGGACCTTTCGGTCTTTCCACAACCTTTCATATATGACCAGAATCATTCTAGACACTCCCGAGACCATTGAGGACACTTCCGGGATCATCCGGGGCCTGTTCAAACCATTCCGAGATCATCCGAGACACTCACAAAACCCTTCTCTCATTCTATAAATGCTCAAAACTCATTTCTAACATTCTCGGCAATATTTCGGACACATCCGGTATACTCCGAGACCTTCCGAACATATTCGGAATTACTTCTCTATTATATCTTCATTCGCACTCATATTATAAATGTTACTAAACTTTTAAGTGTGTGACAATATGGGTTCGGATATATGTTGACATGTTCAGAACTCAATCCTCCACAATAATCATGAAGTTCTTTTACCGTGTAAACCTTTTTATATTACTTTGATATACGTCGCTTTTCTTCTCAATACTTTACATAGCACAAGGTGAAACACAAGGTTATCCTCGTTACCCATCATGTACTATTTACTCATCCCGTACGATCGATGTTCATGTGATCAACAATTTAATCACGTGTCTAGCCAGATGATGACGAACATCATAATACATGAGTGGGCCTAGAGTGTATCTCCCTATCGTCAGGAGTAGCGATTCCCATAATTACACCTTATAAAATATTAACATACTATCCGGTAAGAGCGAATACAGGCTTTATAATTACTTGTTCTCATAGCAACGTTTGAAAGATCCCACCACATCCATATCGTATCGAAGTTCATATGTGCCTTATGGTCTAACGATCTTCTAGTAATGGTAATATTTTCTATTGAGAAACTACCGATAAATGTATTGAAGATTTGTTTCACAATATATCAATTTGGGTCTATCCGTCATCGTTGTTATCCCAACAACTCTGATCTCATATATCATTGGCATCTTCTACAATACTTTGTATGTGCCCATAGTCAGGAAACCGAGACTATCAAAAATACATGAACTAGTCTTAGAGGCGAGACTAGGGATATCTTAATGTAGTTTATAATTCCACACATGTATTAGGGTTTTCCTCCAGATACTCATTATCCGAAACTAATACAATTATAGCATAAAATTATAAACTTAATCATGAAACAGGAAATATAGAATCATACAACTTATTATTGCCTCTAGGGCATATTTCCATCACGTAGCGCCTCTACATTGTCATGGCAACACCTTCCATTGTCCTCCCCTCGCCAAAGTCAAAAGTCTCATGACACGCGATCGAACAACAAACTGACAGACTTTTGTTTTCACCTTAACTTTCACACATGGGTTAAAGGACACGTAATTTGATTCACTGAAAACCTGTCCTAAACATGCACAATATTTCATCAATACTCATCACAATGAGGGTGCATTAGTTTTGTTTGCCTTCATAATATCAGAGAGTCATCAACATATAACAAATGAAAAACTGAGGGTGCATTTCTGCATAGCCGAATAACTTCTATGCCACAAACTCCTCTTCATGAGTAAGAGCACTCAATAAACCTTCTACAAAAATAAAGAAAAGATATGGAGAGATGGGGTCCCTTGATGGATCCCCATACTCTAGTGCAAGTGGTAGACTTTTGGGAATCTGCCCTAGAGGCAATCATTTATGATGTAATTACCAATGTATTCATAAATTAATTAAGTTGTCCTAGTATAAACATCCGATATGTATTTTGATTTGGTTGTGGAACTATATGTTCATGTTGCTCATACTAGATGTCCTTAGTCGTTGAGGTTGTGCTGGACACACAACTTAGACTAATGTGAAAGTCGGCTGATAACTCGGTTCCACATGTCATGAGAATGGTGATGTTATTCCTACTTACACGGACTCAGATAAAGAGTTTAGCGAGTTGGACCGACCTATATTGAGATACAACAAGCAAGTCGTCATTTGTATGTCTCAATCAATGTAATCCTTGGACCCGAGGTTGTCGCACAATCCGAGTTGTCGATCAACTGACTTAGGTTCTATCAAATGGTGTTCCGTAATAGGCAGTTATAAAGACAGAGTTCGGATCGGCTGAGAATCAAGCTACGTGACATGGATAACTAAGATGAGATTTTCCCCTCTGACTAGAGAGATATTATCTGGGACCTCTCATGTGATATGATTCAGAAGCATGGCCATGCACGACTAGGTTAAGTGTTAACCAATACGGTCGACTAAAGAGTTAGTTCGATGAATCACATATCACGAATCGAGAAGAGAGTTAAGCTATTAAAAGGATCATGGTATTTCATCAATATCTTGACGAGGTATATCGTGAGGCAAAAGGGACTTGGACCTAAGTCATATTGGAAGGTATGTCGTCATGACTCTATGGCACTTGACGCTTGTACTTCTTGGATATTTCTTGGGGTGACACACGTGGCATCCCCAAGCTTGAGCTTTAGTCCATCCTTCATCTCATTACTCATTCCTTCCATACACCTGAAAATTTTCCTTCATACAAAACTTCACACAATCTCTATTAGCAACATTAGTGTACTCAAGATAATAAGTCTTTAGGTTCAGTTTAAACACCAATAAAACTTCCATTAGAACACAAGCTACTGTAGCACTTCCCTCAAAAAGCTCAATTCTCCAAAAGAACTCAAAAAGGAACCAACAAGAAGCAAATGCAGAAAATGGCAGAAATCTGTCAAAACAGACCAGCAGGTAAAGACGAATTTTTTAAAAGACCTTTTGTTGCTCAAATCGAAAAGTGTTGAACTTACGAAAGTTATATAACAACCTGGGTCAAAATCACAAACAATTACGCCTCAAAAGGACGTACAGAGATTTAACGCGAACTTTTACGTTAAAGCACAGAAAATCTGTTTCGGGACAGCAACTTTCCCAATCATTACTTCTCTCTTATTAAAGGTTACTCTTGGCACAAAAGCAAATAAAAAGGATAAGGAGCGGTTATTACTGAAGTAATAACTTTCAAGACTCATCTAAAACTTTTGGGTTATCTCCCAATAAGTACTTTTTTAACGCCTTTAAGTTAGGCAGGATAGTTTGAGAAGATGCTCAAATAAGAAATACAAATTTAATTAAAAGAGAGCATCAAGAAGAAAATTCAAAGCACATTTAAGTCCAACCCACTTCCTATGCATAGGAATCTTGTAAAGAAACAAGTCATGAAAGCACAAAGCAGCAAGCATAGGAAAGCAAAACAAGTGCAACTTCAAGACTTTCAACATAAAGAGGGGAAACTTAATATTATTGAGATGCATAAAACCATGTTTCCCTCTCTCATAATAACTTTCAGTAGCATCATGAATAAAATTAACAATATAACTATCACATAAAACATTCTCATCATGAGACACATGCATATAATAATTATTACTCTCCACATAAGCATAGTCATTCTTATTAATTGTAGTGGGAGCAAATTCAACAAAATAGCTATCATTATTATTTTCATCACCATAATCATCAAATATAGGAGGCATATTGTAATCATAATTAATTTTCTCCTCAATAGTAGGTGGACTAAAAATATCATATGCATCATTGTAATCATCATATATTGGAGGTTTGGTATCATCATAAACAATAGAATAGCTATCTTCCAAAGCTAGAGAACTAAAAAGACCATTTTCATAAAAACTAGCTTCCCCAAGCTTAGACTTTTCCATAGCATTAGCAATAATAGCGTCCAAAGAATTCATACTAACAACATTGCTATTAGCATGCAAATAAAGTTCCATAGGTTTTTTAATTTTTTTCTTCAAACATTTCATGTCCTAACTCGAGATAAATACTATAAAGCTCTCTAATTTTTTTATTGTTTTCCATTAAGCCTAACTAGTGAAAACAAGAAACAAAAAGACAAAATTGCAGAACCTAAAGGAAATAACTTCGAGCACTCACACCGGAGGATGTGAGTACCTTTTACCTTACCTCCCCGGCAACGACGCCAGAAAATAGCTTGGTGTCTACGCACTTCTATTCTTGTAGACAGTTGTTGGGCCTCCAAGTGCAGAGGTTTGTAGAACAGCAGCAAGTTTTCCCTTAAGTGGATTACCCAAGGTTTATCGAGCTCAGGGAGGAAGTGGTCAAAGGTATCCCCTCTCAAACAACCATGCAATCAAGATACAAGAAGTCTCTTGTGTCCTCAACACACCCAATACACTTGTCAGGTGTATAGGTGCACTAGTTCGGCGAAGAGATAGTGAAATACAAGTGGTATAGATAATTATAAGTGGTAACGGTGATAGAAAATAGCTTGATAGCATGGAAAAGACTAAAGTAAAACTGAAATAAAGATAGAAGCAAGCAAACATGTAATAGATGTAATAGCAAACAGTGTTTCAGTGCTTAGAAACCAGGCCTAGGGATCATACTTTCACTAGTGAACACTCTCATATAAATATCTTCTCTTTATGATACTACTCTTAGCCACTATCCGGTTGGACACTCTAATCCATGGTAGGGCTATAACAGCACACCTCAAAGTAAGCCTTTCCCATCTAGATAACCCCACACTGTCACCTTGAGCTCTAGATGGTTCCAACAAACACCACAATTTTATAGAAACATCCAACTCCAAATATAACTCATAACAAGTATTTGTAATCTCTAGCCTAAGTGTCACCATGGTGTGCACGCTGTCACTTTCACACACATGGGGAGAGCAGAGATCTATCTGTTGGGTCTGCAGCATAGAAAAGAAAATTTTTCCTACGATGAGAACTACACGCCAAGATCTATCTACTAGGTACAAAGCAACGGGTGGACATGCATCCAACGATAACTTACCCTCGAAGACAATGAGTTTTGTTAACGAGTAGGAACTCATGGTTGATGTAGTCGTACACTTGCCGATCTCAAGATCATGAGGAAGTCCGAGCGCCGCAACTCAGCAGCGCATTCGTCCTCGCACACACGTTCAAGCCACCGGACAACCTCCACCTCCTCGCTCCAGCGATCCAGCGGAAGCAGCAACTCCTTCCAAACGAAATGCCACCGGGAACATGTATCTCGCTAATCCAAGACCATGGGGGAATAATTCTAGAGGGGGAGAGAGATCCTTCACAAGGAGGTGTGAGGAAGAAGGAGGAAGAGGGTGGCCTTTTATAGGAGGAGGGGGTGCCCCTCCTTCATGGCCGGCGCATGGGGGGGTGACTCCTCACCTCCCCCATTCATGTGGTGGTAACCCCTCCACATTAAAATGCCTCTTCACATTCCCCTTTAAAGTCCTTACTTTAAATGCATTAAAATTCTCCAAGTTTAATGCTCTCTCATTTAATAAAACTCTTTTATTAAATTTATTCAGAATTTTGTTAATTACTTTAATTAACAAACATTCACATATAACCCCTTGCAATATTTCAATATCACATGCAGAACCACTTTCTGCAATTTCACCCGAAACAATTTCCGGTTTCTATCGAAACAATTCCTACGCTTTGCAATTCTTTCGTCTGAAACATATGTGCTCCAAAATGGTGTCCGGTAACTCTTAAGTGTGTCACCCTACGGTTCGCGAATAATGCAGACATGATTGAGACTCCTCTCAGATCAATAATCAGAAGCGGGACCTGGAGATCCATACTGACTCCTGCATAGTCAACGATGACTTCTGTGATCGTGAGAACCTTTAAAGCTTGTAACTAAATCCCTTTGTCTCGTGATATATTACATGTCCGAGATTCGATCATTGGTATCCCCATACCTAGTTTGATCTTGTTGCCGACATGCACTCTTTTCTCATTCCCGTGATATAACATTCTAGTGATCACATCACTTGCTTGCAAGCTATCTTAATGTGATATCACCGAGAGGGCCCAGAGTATATCTATCCGTCATCGGGATTGATAAATTCCACTCTTGATCCATGAGCCTCAACATAACACCTTCGTAGCAGTGAACCCTTCTTTATAGTCACCCTGTTACGGTGTGACGTTTGATGTTATCAAGATACTCTTCCGGTGTTAGAAATTAACATGATCTCATGGTCTAAGGATAAAGATTACTTCGTATGATGTTATAGCAATATAAACATAATGACTTGATCGTAATGCTATACTTTGGACGAATGTTCATCACATCATTCCACCAATGTTGTGACCTCGTTATTAACAACATCCAATGTCCATGATCAGGAAACCTTGACCATCTTGTTAATCAACGAGCTAGTCTATAAGAGAGGCATAACTAGGAACCCTTTTTGTTTATTAAACACACATGTATTGATGTTTCCGACAAACATTTATCATAAACATGGGATAAGATAATAACCACTTTATTATTGCCTCTCGGGCATATTCCCTTCAGTCTCCCACTTGCACTAGAGTCAATAATCTAGTTTGAAAAACTTTGCGTATTGAACACCTATGGCTTTCTGGTGTTGCATATACGCTATTGCTAGTGGTTAACATAATCTCCGGATCTGACAGTTTCAGGTTCGTGTGTATTTGCATGTCTTTGCGTCTCTACGCATCACTCATTCTCAAATGAGATGGCATTGTATAAATTTGGTCCTTTGGTGAGACCTTTAGTTCTTTCGGGTTAAAATATGTTGATATTATTGTCATACAATATATCTTCATAGTATTAGCCCACTTTGAACCACACCTAGTTTGATAACAAACTTCTTAACACAAATGCCCTCCTTTGCTCCTAATATATCAGTCATATACTTAGCCTTTTGTTGTAGTATCCGTCACAATGTTTCAACTTTGGAACTTCTCCAAATCCATCATGGAACATCCTTTCCATTACATTGTGCCACCCATAGTCTAAATTGAGATAAATTTAATTTGTATCTTATGACAAAACTAGTATCAATGTAACACTTTACAATGAACTACCTTTAACTATTTGTCACTTATACATGATATATTCTTAGTTCTTCCAAAGCTCATAAGAATATCTTTACTATTGTCCAATGATCATCTTATCGATAATTCTGGTATGTGCTCATAACATTTAGAGCATAGGACATTCTGGATATATACATATCACGGTATAATCGATCAAAATCTTCATGTGATTTTACTCACCAAGTGTTGGAACACTTGAATCTTGATACAATCCTTTCCATGTAGCAAGAACCTTTCTTGTTGTTTCCATATTGAATCCTTTCAATATCTCATATATGTATGTCTGGCACAACCATATTAGCACCTAAATCTATCCATATAGATATTGATGCCTAATATTCCGGTTTTGCCCAAGTCTTTCATCGAAATCTTATTTTAATGAAATTCTTAACTTGTGTCAATACAAGATACATCCTTTCCAATCAACAATATGTCCTCTCCATAATGTATTAGAAATATGTCTCAGCGCTCCCACTTAATTTCTTGCAAATGCAAGCATCTTCATCATCTCCGATGAATTTAAACTCTTTTAACAGTTTCATCATAGTGAAGATTCCAACTCCGTATGCTTACTTCAACTATTGAAGTTTGCATTCCCTTTTAGCACCCTTTGAATTAACAAAACCCTTCGGACCGTGTCTTGTACACGTCCTAGGTAACCATTCTATTAGAAGAACATTGTTTTGTTTGTTCAACTACCATACATCAAATTATATGTAGTGGTTGCTACATTAATCCGTCAAGACTAAATATCGCTATGAAAGATCAAATCTTGTCATAGTCAACTCCTTGAACATTGTCGTAAACTTCTTTCTGACATGTCGACTATTTCATAGATGTTAAACATCCATGTCTATTTCTTTATAGATCCAAACACGGCCGATAGGCTTCACGCCTTTCCGGAGGGTCTTCCAAGTTCAGAAACTTGATTTCTCATGTATGGATACTATCACGGATTCTATGACTTCTAGCCATTTTATGGAGTCAGGGCCCATCATCGCTTCTTTGCATGTAGTCGGTTCATCATTGTCAAAACAATAACAACTTGCTTATCAAATCACACCATTTGATTCTTACCGACCCACACGGTTCAATAGGAACTCTAATCTCCGAGATCACAACCTTTGTAATCACGGGAGCCATGAGCATTGTGGCCACCACCGGGACACTTTCCGGCCCTGCGCTACATAGCACATATAGCTAAGGTTTAACAACCTTATCCAAGTTCTATTATCCTCCCACTTAACTTTTTGTGAAAAATTCCTTCTCAAGAAACTTGACGTTCCAAGTTACAAACTCTTTTGTCCTCGGTGTTATGGAGAAATTCCCAACAAATTCTTTGGGATAACCTACAAAAACGTGCTTATCCGACTTTGGTTGTAAACATTTTACTTATGCATAGCATACCAAAATTTAAGAAAAGACAATTCAGGTTTTATCCCAAACCATAACTTATATGGTGTCATTTCAACGGATCACGATGGTGCTCTTTTCAGTGTAAAAGCGGTAGTCTTTAAAGTTTTAATCCTTAAAACATAATGGCAGTTTTATAAATGACACATTTGATCTTACCATGTCAAACATGGTTTGATTTCATCTCTCGAATATGCCATACTCCTATGGTTTATCGGGAAACACAAATCATGGAACAATTCCTCAAATCTTAAGTGTTTTGCTAAACATGTAACTCAAATATCTTCCTTTATGATCGAATCATAAACTCTTTATTTTCTTGTTACAATGATTTTCCACTTCATCTTGAAAGTCTTTGAACAATTTTCAAATGTTTCATACTTCTTCCTTATTAAGTAAATATACAGATATATTCACTCAAATTTTCGGAGAAAGCATATGAAGCAAAAAGATCCATCGCATATGGCTACACATAATGGACTATGCACATCAACATGCACAATTTCCAATAAGATAGTCATCCGTTCCTCTCTGGCCTATGGACGGAGTTTCAATTATCTCGAGGAAAGTCTCACATGTGTCAATTGATCAAAATCAAAGACTCCAAAAATCCATCAACATGGAGTTTCTTCATGTTTTCTTTCCAATATAATTTAAAACAGCGATGTCACTTCATAAGTGATATTTTAATCATTTGTCTTGCGACATTTTAGCAATAGTGTTTATGGATGTGATTTCTCCCACTAGACTTGTAAAAAGTCCATCCATCCTTTATGGAATACGGTAATTTATTTGAACAACCATTGTTCTCGTAATACCGGAACAAAATAACAATTATTAAAACAAATCTTGAAGGCTAGGTTTGACGTCAACAAAAAACACAATAATATTTTATTTGTTTTCGATGAACATCATCACTTATTCTCTTGCTAGTTACTTACGCCATTGTAGTTCATGAATTGCGTTGTCCTGTATGACACTTCATACCAACCAATTCGGTATCCAATACCTTAGAACCACATTGTTTAACAAGCAAGGAATACAGCCATAACATGTATATCTTCTATATACCTAAGTTGGACATCTCCAACCTTTTCTTTTCTGCCAAATATTTTATAGATTCTCTTTCAACAATTCCTTTTCTTTTAAAAGAATCTATCAACATCAGTAGTGGTGTCATTCACATGACACATAGTACAAAGCTTGTATATAGTCAAATACTAATACCTTTGGACTTGCACTTTGAAGTGGATCACCATCATCAAATTTTTGGCATTCTTTCAAAAATCCATTCTTTAGTAATCTCTTAGTATAGTAAACATTTTACTTACATCTTCTATTCATCCTTACCATGACAACTTTCATGATCAAGCTACTATAGCTTATAAGGAAGAATGACGAGTATAATTTTTGTTCCCAAAACCTTTTGGGAGATCCGGATGCTTAGCATCTCCATCCTTCACAAATTCTCATACAGTATGAGAACATCTATTTTGCTAAATTATACTCTATCATAATGCAACCAAAAACATTGTTTCAGATATCACAATATCTTTCACACATGATGGTTTCTGAAACAATTCTTTCAGCTCCTATATAACCTCGATATTAAAACAACTTTTGAATATCAAGAATCATGGAGGCAAACATGATACTTTAGATACTAACAATAGAATTCTTACTCTTGATTTAATACTACTTATTAAACTTCATGGAGTAAATAGAGTTTGCTGAAAGTTTGCAATAGGACTTATAAACTTTAAATTGACATTCAAAACAATACGATACCAGTTCGTAAAGTAAATATCCAGAATTCTATAGTTCTATTATCTCAATTAAAACTAAGCATAAGGTAGTGAACAAACGCCAATGACTACAACAAATTATGCAAATTCACTTTGGTTTAGTTTATGACAAATTGAGTTCGACTAATCCAAATTAGAAATGAACTCCCACTCAAAAACGACATCCCTCATGCCTTTTTGGTGATTACATGAACCAAATACACTACACCAAGTCTGATCATCATGTGAGTCGGTGTAGCTTCAAAGGCGAGCATCAATATGGGCATCATATCAACTATATGACTCATGCTTAACCTTTCGGTCCGTGTTCCGAGGCCATGTCTGTACATGCTAGGCTCGCCAAGTAAGAACCTTAGTACTCGCGTGTGTAAAACTATCTTACACCCGTTGTATGAAAGCGTAGAGTCGAGTACACCCGATCATCACGTGATGTCTCGAAACACGATCCATAGAACGGTGCATACTTAAGGAAGAACACATTTTTTTATCTTGATATCTAAATGAGGGGTCATCTTAAAATGCTACTAAAACGCCAAACTAGCAATATAAGATGCAAACATCATATGTGTAAAGTGAGATGATATGGTCCATGCATTTGATCTCTATCATTTGCATCGTGGTATGATCTCTATCATTCCTTTGTGTGTAAGGCCAAGGTCTATGGAACTTACACGTTGAGTGTGTTGTAAGAGTATCTATCATACATCTACTTACAACAATACCATATCAAGACACTAGCCCAGCAACGATCTAAACTAGACGCCTCTAATTTATCAATTGCAAGTTTTACGTGGCTTAGGGCTTTTGGAGATAGAACTGTTCTTACCTACGAACATGGAACCACAACGAGGATAACCAAGTTATTAGCAACTCGTTGTAAATCAGATATTGACTATAGTAGGAGAGACAGACACCCGCCAGCCACTTATGCAAAACTAGTTGCATGTCAGTCGTGGAACCGGTCTCATGTACGATGACATGTAAGGTTGGTCCGGGCCGCTTCATCCCACTATGCCACCAATATCCAAAATACATGAAAGATGCAATAACATGATCATCATCGCCCACATATAAGCATATGTGTACTACCCGTACAAAGCACCTACGCATAGATCAGGCTCCGATACCACTGTTGGGGTTCACAGCATAGAAAACAAAAAATTTCCTACGATGAGAACTACACACCAAGATCTATCTACTAGGTACAAAGCAACGAGTGGACATACATCCAACGAGAACTTACCCTCGAAGACAAGTTTTGTTAACGAGTAGGAACTCGTGGTTGATGTAGTCGTACATTTGCCGATCTCAAGATCGTGAGGAAGTCCGAGTGCCATAACTCAGCAGTGCATCCGTACTCGCACACACGTTCAAGCCATCGGACAACCTCCACCTCCTCGCTCCAGCGATCCAGCGGAAGCAGCAACTCCTTCCAGACGAAATTCCACCGGGAACATGTATCTCGCTAATCTGAGACCATGGGGGAATAATTCTAGAGGGGGAGAGAGATCCTTCACAAGGAGGTGTGAGGAAGAAGGAGGAAGAGGGTGGCCTTTTATAGGAGGAGGGGGTGCCCCTCCTTCATGGCTGGCGCATGGGGGGTGACTCCTCACCTCCCCCATTCATGTGGTGGTAACCCCTCCACATTAAAATGCCTCTTCACATTCCCCTTTAAAGTCCCTACTTTAAATGCATTAAAATTCTCCAAGTTTAATGCTCTCTCATTTAATAAAACTCTTTTATTAAATTTATTCAGGATTTTGTTAATTACTTTAATTAAAAAACATTCACATATAACCCCTTGCAATATTTCAATATCACATGCAGAACCACTTTCTGCAATTTCACCCGAAACAATTTCCGGTTTCTATCGAAACAATTCCTGCGCTTTGCAATTCTTTCGTCTGAAACATATGTGCTCCAAAATGGTGTCCGGTAACTCTTAAGTGTGTCACCCTACGGTTCGCGAATAATGCAGACATGATTGAGACTCCTCTCAGATCAATAATCAGAAGCGGGACCTGGAGATCCATACTGACTCCTGCATAGTCAACGATGACTTCTGTGATCGTGAGAACCTTTAACGCTTGTAACTAAATCCCTTTGTCTCGCGATATATTACATGTCCGAGATTTGATCATTGGTATCCCCATACCTAGTTTGATCTTGTTGTCGACATGCACTCTTTTCTTGTTCCCGTGATATAACATTCTAGAGATCAAATCACTTGCTTGCAAGCTATCTTAATGTGATATCACCGAGAGGGCCCAGAGTATATCTATTCGTCATCGGGATTGACAAATTCCACTCTTGATCCATGAGCCTCAACATAACACCTTCGTAGCAGTGAACCCATCTTTATAGTCACCCTGTTACGGTGTGACGTTTGATGTTATCAAGATACTCTTCCGGTGTTAGCAATTAACATGATCTCATGGTCTAAGGATAAATATTACTTCGTATGATGTTATAGCAATATAAACATAATGACTTGATCGTAATGCTATACTTCGGACGAATGTTCATCACATCATTCCACCAATGTTGTGACCTTGTTATTAACAACATCCAATGTCCATGATCAGGAAACCTTGATCATCTTGTTAATCAACAAGCTAGTCTATAAGAGAGGCATAACTAGGAACCCTTTTTGTTTATTAAACACACATGTATTGATGTTTCCGATCAATACAATTATAGCATGCAAAATAAACATTTCTCATAAACATGGAATAAGATAATAACAACTTTATTATTGCCTCTCGGGCATATTCCCTTCACTATTAAAGTACTTGAGTAGCAAGGTAGATCTACTTGATTACAAAGCTCATGATCACAATATGATCATGCGTAGAGAGAGAGATGAACACATAGCTACCAGTAGAACCCTTAGCTTCAAGAAAGAACTACTCCCGCCTCATCATGGGAATCAGCAACGGTGATGGAGATGGTGGTGGAGATCGATGGAGATGGCTCCGGGGGCACTTCCCGTTCCCGGCAGGGTGCCGGAACAGACTTTTTGTCCCTCGAATCTCCCCCTTGGTGGCGGCGGCGCTGTGGAACTTTTCGTGGCTAGAGGCTTGATGATTTAGGGTTTTTGCATCGGGAGGAATATATAGGCGAAGGGGCGAGGTCAGTGGGCGGCCAGGGGGCCCACACCACCTGGTGGCGCGGCCAGGGCTAACCCGCGCCACCATATGGTGTGGCCACCCTGTGTCCCCTATCCGTCTCGTCTTCTGGCTCGATGAGTCTTCCGGTAAAATATCGACCTTGGCTTTTGTCCGGTCCAATTCCGAGAATATTGATTTTCTGACTTTCCTGGAACCAAAAACAGCAGAAAACAGGCAACTAGCACTATGTCACTTGTTAATAGGTTAGTCCAAGAAAGTGTGTAGAAAGTACTCCAAAGTTGGAACAAAACACAAGAAAGTAGATAAAACCAAGCATGGAACATCAAAAATTATGGATACGTTAGCAACGTATCAACATCCCCAAGCTTAACTCCTGCTCGTCATCGAGTAGGTAAGTGATAAAAAGAAAGAATAATTTTTTAGGTGACATGCACCATCATAAACTTGATCCAAGTATTTGCAAAACATTGATAGCTGGGATCATAGTACTTCAATCATAACATGAAAGACAAAGTTCTAGCAATAAGACAAAGAAACTATGTTGCAACATGAAAAGGCACAAACAAAAGATTCATGAATAACAATGCTTTGCAAGACATTTGTTTGTTTCACATAAAGAAAACATAGCATATTGGCATTCAGCTTGTCCCTCATAGAGTAGCAAATATAAATGCATAGGACACCTTCAAAGTTCATAAGAGTGACTAGATACAAATAGTTTAAAACAAGCAATATCAAAGCTATGCATCAATCAACAAGTCTTGGGACAATGCACATAGAACTAAGAATGACCACTATGCTCTCAAAGTAGGTGAATAAAGATAGAAGGTGGAGACTCAACATAAAAGTAAAAGAAAGGCCTTCATAGAAGGAAGTAGGGATTCAAGTCTCATAAAGAGCTTCCAAAAATTATGGTACTTATTACCTTTCAGCTCTCATTACCCCTATCATAAGCATCTTGAAGTGATTAAGTATAAAGTGAACAAACTATGGAGTATATGCTTGACAAAGTATAAGTTGGAAATCTCATGTCCATTGAATACGAGGGTCGCTCCTCATGCTACTCAAGTTTAGTCACCGATAAGTTCTTGTCATCGTAAGTACATGTGTATCATAGAGAACCGCCAACGGGGTACCCCTTGCCTGATGATACGGAAGAATCCCCATATCAAAATGACAAGGCAAGCAGACAACGAGCATCTCAGCAATCTTCTTATTTACCATGGGAAAATGGTACTTTTTTCTCTCTTTCCTCTTTTCTCATATCTCTTTTTTTCTTTTTCTCTTTTTTGTCAATATATGACTTTTTTATAAGAAGAATGCTTCATAGACAGCTCATTATGGTTACGCTGCAGGTTTCCACCATGACAGCATGGATTAGACCAGCGGCCCAGGCGTTTCTCTAACACATATACATAACTCCATGGACTTACAAGCTCCCCTTTCATTTCACACCGATGACATCCATAGACAAAAGAGCATGATATCAACTAGGTACAAAGTACAAGTGCAATATTGAAAGCGTTCCTCATGACAACATGGTTCTGCTAATCCGCAACAAATAAGTGCAAGCATATACAACATAGACGACACAATGGTTCAAGTTTATTAAGGGCAAGAAAAGTAAAGTGTGCCATCATGTTCGTGAGAGCTTTAATCACTAGTTTTCTCATAACAAGTTTAATTTGGAAGGTAGATAAAAACATGAGTATACTTGGAATAGCATATGCTAGTGATGGCTCGTGTATTAACACGCTCGTTGGGGAACCCCAAGAGGAAGGTATGATGAGCACAGCAGCAAGTTTCCCTTAGTTATGAAACCAAGGTTTAATCGAACTAGTAGGAGCAAGGAAACACCCCAAAGGTATTGCTAGCTGAGCCTTGGCAGGGCGCACTACCGGTGCTAGTAGCAACGTGGAGACCTGCACAACACAACCACAGAACTTTGTACCCAACTTGCGATGAGGTTGTCAATCTCACCGGTTTTGCTGAAAACAAAGGATTAAACTATCGAATGGAAGGAAGTAATAGTTTGCAGAAAGTAAACACAAAGCAGTAAATAGTTTATAGATTGTATGTAAAAGAAAAGTACCGGGATCCATAGTTTACTAGAGGTGTCTCTCCCTAAGATAGATAACATGCTGGGTGGACAAATTACAGCGGGGCAATTGACAAACATCGAGAAAGCAATACATGCATATACTAATCATCTTGACTCCTTTGGAACTTGATTGGGCATTACAACATTATACATAGACCGCCATCCAACTGCATCTATGACTAATAATCCACCTTCAGGTTAACATCCGAACCCCCTCCAGTATTAAGTTGCAAGTAACAGATTATTGCTTTACAAATTGCATGTAAAGTAAACAATACGATTGTTCTATGAACAAAGGATTGTTGTTTTCTCCCTAGTAGCAACAGCACATCTAGTACCTTAGAGATTTCTGTCACTTACCCAGATTACTAGAGATTTTTGATCGGGAACTTAGGGTTTTCGTCCGGAAGGCATCTTATAGGCGGAAGGAGAGGCCAAGAGGGTGCTGGGGTCGGCCAGACTACCCACTGGCGCAGGCCAGGCCTGGACGCGCGGCCAGGTGGTGTGGCCGGCCCCCAGCCCTTCTCTGTCTCGTATTCTGGCATCCGATGACTTTCGAAAAAATAGGCACTTTGGCTTTTGTCCCGTCCAATTCCGAGAATATTCATTTTTTGACTTTCCTAGAACCAAAAACAGCAGAAAACAGGCAGCTGGCACTGCGGCTCTTG
Organism: Avena sativa; assembly: GCA_916181665.1. Taxonomy (NCBI): domain Eukaryota; kingdom Viridiplantae; phylum Streptophyta; class Magnoliopsida; order Poales; family Poaceae; genus Avena; species Avena sativa. The sequence continues at coordinate 448,285,534 of OV702296.1, read as the reverse complement.
TTAATAGGTTAGTCCAAGAAATCATATGAAAAGTACTCCAAAGTGTGGACAAAACACAAGAAAGTGGATAAAACCAAGCATGGAACATAAAAAATTATAGATACATTTGCAATGTATCAGCTAGTAGGTAGGTATGGTGGACGCTTTGGAATAACTTGGTTTTAGGAGTTGAATGCATGACTGGAACTCATACTTGGTTGTGGAGGCTAGCAAAAGACTGGGAGCGACCAACTAAGAGAGCAATAATGGTCATAATCATGCAGAGCGACAAAACATCATTAATCAAAGCATAAAGTGATACTACAAGTTTAAAACTAAAGGATCATAAAGGCTATGGTGACTTGGGATAGTCATAACATGGTGTGAGCATGTTCCAAGACAACCCAAATAAAGCATCAAAGGAGAATACCACAATACTATGCTTTAATATGCTAAAACAACACATGATCCTTCCAAGGCACATTAAGTAGTCTCAATTGTTTATAACAATTCATGCTACAGCAAAGAATACTAAGCATAAAGCCAAAACAATATCAAGCATGGAATGACAACGCATAAGCCACAGTCAAAAACAAGCTCCTTTTTATTACTTAAGCATGAACTTTTCCTACTCTTTTCCAATCCAAACCAAACTATTTGAAAACCAATGCATGAAAGAGGGGGTCCAACCAATTTATTCAAGCAAACTAAGAAAACCAAGAAAATGAAAACTAAAAACAAAAACAAAAACAAAAACAAAGACGCTCCAAGAACAACACAAATGTGCATGAAACAAGAAAAATGAAGTGTTTGGAAGAACCTGAGATTTTTATTGATGAAGAAGGGGATGCCTTGGGCATCCCCAAGCTTTGACGCTTGTACTTCTTGGATATTTATTGGGTGACACACGTGGCATCCCCAAGCTTGAGCTTTAGTCCATCCTTCATCTCATTACTCATTCCTTCCATACACCTAAAATTTGTCCTTCATACAAAACTTCACACAATCTCTATTAGCAACATTAGTGCACTCAAGATAATAAGTCTTTAGGTTAAGTTTAAACACCAATAAAACTTCCATTATAACACAAGCTACTGTAGCACTTCCCTCAAAAAGCTCAATTCCCCAAAAGAACTCAAAAAGGAACCAACAAGAAGCAAATGCACAAAATGGCAGAAATCTATCAAAACAGACCAGCAGGTAAAGACGAATTTTTTAGAAGACCTTCTATTGCTCAAATCGAAAAGTGTTGAACTAACGAAAGTTATATAACAACCTGGGGCAGAATCACAAACAATTACGCCTCAAAAGGATGTACAGAGATTTCACACGAATTTTTACGGTAAAGCACAGAAATCTGTTTCGGGACAGCAACTTTCCCAATCATTACTTTTCTCTCATTAGAGGTTACTCTTGGCACAAAAAGCAAATAAAAAGGATAAGGAGCGGTTATTAATAAAGTAATAACTTCGAAGACTCATCTAAAACTTTTGGGTTCTCTCCCAATAAGTACTTTTCTTCAACGCCTTTAAGTTAGGCGGGATAGTTTGAGAAGATGCTCACATAAGAAATACGAATTTAAGTAAAAGAGAGCATCAAGAAGAAAATTCAAAGCACATTTAAGTCTAACCCACTTCCTATGCATAGGAATCTTGTAAAGAAACAAGTAATGAAAGCACAAAGCAGCAAGCATAGGAAAGCAAAAACAAGTGCAACTTCAAGACTTTCAACATAAAGAGGGGAAACTTAATATTATTGAGATGCATAAAACCATGTTTCCCTCTCTCATAATAACTTTCAGTAGCATCATGAATAAAATTAACAATATAACTATCACATAAAACATTCTCATCATGAGCCACATGCATATAATAATTATTACTCTCCACATAAGCATAGTCATTCTTATTAATTGTAGTGGGAGCAAATTCAACAAAATAGCTATCATTATTATTTTCATCACCATAATCATCAAATATAGGAGGCATATTGTAATCATAATTAATTTTCTCCTCAATAGTAGGTGGACTAAAATATCATATTCATCATTGTAATCATCATATATTGGAGGTTTGGTATCATCATAAGCAATAGAATAACTATCTTCCAAAGCTAGGGAACTAAAAAGATCATTTTCATAAAAACTAGCTTCCCCAAGCTTAGACTTTTCCATAGCATTAGCAATAATGGTGTCCAAAGAATTCATACTAACAACATTGCTATTAGCATGCAAATAAAGTTCCATAGGTTTTTTAATTTTTTTCTTCAAACACTTCATGTCCTAACTCAAGATAAATACTATAAAGCTCTCTAATTTTTTTGTTGTTTTCCATTAAGCCTAATTAGTGAAAACAAGAAACAAAAAGACAAAATTGCAGAATCTAAAGGAAATAACTTCGAGCACTCACACTGGAGGATGTGAGTACCTTTTACCTTACCTCCCCGGCAACAGCGCCAGAAAATAGCTTGGTGTCTACGCACTTCTATTCTTGTAGACAGTTGTTGGGCCTCCAAGTGCAGAGGTTTGTAGAACAGCAGCAAGTTTTCCCTTAAGTGGATTACGCAAGGTTTATCGAACTCAGGGAGGAAGTGGTCAAAGGTATCCCCTCTCAAGCAACCCTGCAATCAAGATACAAGAAGTCTCTTGTGTCCCCAACACACCCAATACACTTATCAGGTGTATAGGTGCACTAGTTCGATGAAGACATAGTGAAATACAAGTGGTATAGATAATTATAAGTGGTAATGGTGATAGAAATAGCTTGATGGCATGGAAAATACTAAAGTAAAACTGAAACAAAGATAGAAGCAAGCAAACATGTAATAGATCTAATAGCAAACGGTGTTTCAGTGCTTAGAAACAAGGCCTAGGGATCATACTTTCACTAGTGAACACTCTCATATAAATATCTTCTCTTTATGATACTACTCTTAACTACTCTCCGGTTGGACACTCTAATCCATGGTAGGGCTATAATACCACACCTCAAAGTAAGCTTTTCCCATCTAGATAACCCCACACTGTCACCTTGAGCTCTAGATGGTTCCAACAAACACCACAATTTCATAGAAACATCCAACTCCAAATATAACTCATAACAAGTATTTGTAATCTCTAGCCTAAGTGCCACCATGGTGTGCACGCTGTCACTTTCACACACATGGGGAGAGCAGAGATCTATTAAAGCACTTGACTTGCAAGGTAGATCTACTTTATTACAAAGCTCAGGATCACAATATGATCATGCACAGAGAAAGAGATGAACACATAGCTACCAGTAGAACCCTTAGACTCGAGAAAGAACTACTCCCTCCTCATCATGGGAATCAACAACGATGATGGAGATGGTGGTGGAGATCAATGGAGATGGCTCCGGGGGCACTTCCCCGTCCCGGCAGGGTACCAGAACAGAGACTTTCTGTCCTCCGAATCTCCCCCTCGGTGGCGGCGGCGCTGGGGAACTTTTCGTGGCTGGAGGCTTGATGATTTAGGGTTTTTGCATCGGGAGGAATATATAGGCGAAGGGGCGAGGCCGGTGGGCAGCCAGGGGGCCCACACCACCTGGTGGCGCGGCCAGGGCTAGCCTGCGCCACCATATGGCGTGGCTACCCTGTGGCCTGATGGCTCTGTGTACGGCGCCAGAAAAATGCTTGATGGATCAGTGTACGGCGCCAGAAAAATGCTGGTGCGGTGTTGATGTAGAGCTCGTTGGGAACCCCAAGAGGAAGGTATGATGAGCACAGCAGCAAGTTTCCCTCAGTTATGAAACCAAGGTTTAATCGAACCAGTAGGAGCAAGGAAACACCCCAAAGGTGTTGCTAGCTGAGCCTTGGCAGAGCGCACTACCGGTGCTAGTAGCAACGTGGAGACCTGCACAACACAACCACAGAACTATGTCCCCAACTTGCGATGAGGTTGTCAATCTCACTGTGTTTTGCTGAAAACAAAGGATTAAACATATCGAATGGAAAGAAGTAATAGTTTGCAGAAAGTAAACACAAAGCAGTAACAGTTTGTAGATTGTATGTAAAGAAAAGGACCGGGATCCATAGTTCACTAGAGGTGGCTCTCCTTAGATAGATAACATGCTGGGTGAACAAATTACAACGGGGAAATTGACAAACATCGAGAAAGCAATACATTCATATACTAATCATCTTGACTCCTTTGGAACTTGATTGGGCATTACAACATTATACATAGACCGCCATCCAACTGCATCTATGACTAATAATCCACCTTCAGGTTATCATGCGAACCCCCTCCAGTATTAAGTTAGAAGCAACAGATTATTGCTTTACAAACTGCGTGTAAAGTAAACAATACGATTGTTCTATGAACAAAGGATTGTTGTTTTCTCCCTAGTAGCAACAGCACATCTAGTACCTTAGAGATTTCTGTCACTTCCCCAGATTACCAGAGGCATGAACCCACTATCGAGCATAAATACTAACTTTTGGAGTTACTAGCATCTACTTGGCCAAGATAGCTACTAACATCGAAAAGCATGAAAGATCACAAATAACAAAGACATGATAGAATCAATAATCAATCTGAAATTGCATCTCAATATCCATCGGATCCCCACAAACACAACATGCAGAATTACAAATAGATGATCTTGATCATGAACAGAGTTCACAAGATCTAAACATTAAAGCACAAAGGAGGAGAACCATCCATCTAGCTACTACATGGATCCGTAGTCCAAGGATGAACTACTCACGCATCACACCGGCGGCTTGCATGGTTATGAAGAAGGCCTCCAGGGTGAATTCCCCTCTCCAGCAGGGTGCCGGGAAGAGCTTCAGATCCTTCCCGATCTAGGGATGGAGATGACGGCGGCTACAGACTCTTTCGTGGATTTTTGATCGGGTACTTAGGGTTTTCGTCCCGAGGTCATCTTATAGGCGGAAGGGGAGGCCGAGGGGGTGCCGGAGGCGGCCAGACCACCCCCTGGCGCGGGCTAGGCTGGGCTGCGCGGCCAGGTGGTGTGGTGGCCCTGGTCCCTCTCCGTCTCGTATTCTGGCATCTGATGACTTCCGGAAAAATAGGCACTTTGGCTTTTGTCCCGTCTAATTCCGAGAATATTCATTTTCTGACTTTCCTGGAACCAAAAACTGCAAAAAATAGGCAGCTGGCACTGTGGCTTTTGTTAATAGGTTAGTCCAAGAAATCATATGAAAAGTACTCCAAAGTGTGGACAAAACAGAATAAAGTGGATAAAACCAAGCATGGAACATCAAAAATTATAGATACATTTGCAATGTATCAACATCCCCAAGCTTAACTCCTGCTCGTCCTCGAGTAGGTAAGTGATAAAAAGAAACAATAATTTTTGAGGTGACATGCACCATCAAAGACTTGAGCAAAGTATTTTAAAACATTCAAAGCTAGGATCATATTACTTCAATCATAAAATGAAAGACAAAGTTCTAGCAATAAGACAAAGAAACTATGATGCAACATGACAAGACACAAACAAAAGATTCATGAATAACAATGCTTTGCAAGACGTTTGTTTGTTTCACATAAAGAAAAAATAGCATAATAGTATTCAGCTTGCCCCTCAATAGAGTAGCAAATATAAATGCATAGGACACCTTCAAAGTTCATAAGAGTGACTAGATACAAATAGTTTAAAACAAGCAATATCAAGTTATGCATCAATCAACTAGTCTTGGGACAATGCACATAGAACTAAGAATGGCCACTATGCTCTCAAAGTAGGTGCATAAAGATAGAAGGTGGAGACTCAATATAATGGTGGAAGAAAGGCCTTCATAGAAGGAAGTAGGGATTCAAGTCTCATAAGAGCTTCCAAAAATTATGGTACTTATAGCTTTCAGCTCTCATTGCCCCTATCATAAGCATCTTGAAGTGATTAAGGTTAAAGTGAACAAACTATGGTGTACATGTTTGACGAAGTATAAGTCAGAAATCTCATGTCCCTTGTATACGAGGGTCGCTCCTCATGCTACTCAAGTTTAGTTACCGGTAAGTTCTTGTCATCGTAAGTACATGTGTATCATAGAGAACCGCCAACGGGGTACCCCTTTCCCGATGATATGGAAGAATCCCCATATCAAAATGACAAGGCAAGCAGACAACGAGCATCTCAGCAATCTTCTTATTTACCATGGGAATATGGTGTTTTTTTCTCTCTTTCCTCTTTTTATAATCTCTTTTTTTTTCTTTTTCTTTTTTTCTTAATATACGACTCTTTTTTTATAAGAAGAATGCTTCATAGACAGCTCATTATGGTTACGCTGCAGGTTTCCACCATGTCAGCATGGATTAGACCAGCGGCCCAGGTGTTTCTCTAACACATATACGTAACTCCATGGACTTACAAGCTCCCCTTTCATTTCACACCGACGACATCCATATACAAAAGAGCATGATATCAACTAGGTACAAGTACCAAGTGCAATGTTGAAAGCGTTCCCCATGAAAGCATGGTTCTGCTAATTCCCAAAAAATAAGTGCAAGCATATACAACATAGACGACACAATGGTTCAAGTTTATTAAGGGCAAGAAAAGTAAAGTGTGCCATCAAGTTCGTGAGAGCTTTAATCACTAGTTTTCTCATAACAAGTTTAATTCGGAAGGTAAACAAAAGCATGAATATACTTGGAATAGCATAAGCTAGTAGGTAGGTATGGTGGACTCTTTGAAATAACTTGGTTTAAGAAGTTGGATGCATGAGTGGAACTCAAACTTGGTTGTGGAGGCTAGCAAAAGCCTGGGAGCGACAAACTAAGAGAGCAATAATGGCCATAATCATGCAGAGCGACAAAACATCATTGATCAAAGCATAAAGTGATACTAAAAGTTGAAAACTAAAGGATCATAAAGGCTATGATGACTTGAGATAGTCATAACATGGTGTGAGCATGTGCCAAATCAACCCAAATAAAGCATCAAAGGAGAATACCACTATACTATGCTTTAATATGCTAAAACAACACATGATTCATCCAAGGCACATTAAGCAATCTCAATTGTTTATAACAAGTCATGCTACAACAAAGAATACTAAGAATAAATCCAAAACAATATCAAGCACGGCATGACAGAGCATAGGCCACAGTCAAAAACGAGCTCTTTTTACCACATAAGCATGAACTTTCCTACTCTTTTCCAAACCAAACCAAACTATTTGCAAACCAATGTATGAAAGAGGGGGTCCAACCAATTTATTCAGCAAACTAAGCAAACAAAGCAAACGAAAAACCAAAACAAAAATGAAAAAGAAGACGCTCCAAGAACAACACAATTGTGCATTAAACAATAAAAATGAAGTGTTTGGAAGAAACCTGGGATTTTTATTGATGAAGAGGGGGATGCCTTGGGCATCCCCAAGATTTGATGCTTGTACTTCTTGGATATTTCTTGGGGTGACACGTGTGGCATCCCCAAGTTTGAGCTTTAGTCCATCCTTCATCTCATTACTCATTCCTTCCATACACCTGAAATTTTTCCTTCATACAAAACTTCACACAATCTTTATTAGCAACATTAGTGCACTCAAGATAAATAAGTCTCAAGGTTCAGTTCTAACACCAAATAAACTTCCATTAGAACACTAGCTACTGTAGCACTTCCCTCAAAAAGCTCAATTCCCCAAAAGAACTCAAAAAGGAACCAACAAGAAGCAAATGCAGAAAATGGCAGAAATCTGTCAAAACAGACCAGCAGGTAAAAACGAATTTTTTTGAAGACCTTACGTTGCTCAAATCAAAAAGTGTTGAACTAAAGGAAGTTAGAAAACAACCTGGGGAAGAAGCACAAAAATTCACGCCTCAAAAAGATGTTCAGAGATTATACACGAATTTTACGGTGAAGCACATAAATCTGTTTCGGGACAGCAACTTTCCCAATCATTACTTCTCTCTCATTAGAGGTTACTCTTGGCACAAAAAGCAAATAAAAAGGATAAAGAGCAGTTATTACTGAAGTAATAACTTCCAAGACTCATCTAAAACTTTTGGGTTATCTCCCAATAAGTACTTTTCTTTAACGCCTTTAAGTTAGGCATAAGAAGCAAGAAAGAATCAAGTGTTCTCAAATGAAGAAGCATTAAAACCAAATTTCTCGCCCTTACCTCTCTTACTTTTATTATTAACCTTGGGGAAAATATGATTGTTTGGTGGAGAAGAAAGGTGCATGGTCCCCTTTCCCACATCTATTATTGCTCCAAGGAGTTCTAATAGGGACCTTCCAAGTGTAATTTGTCATTTTCCTGCACATTCAATAACAAGATAATCAGTAGACATCATTTTCCCAAGGATCTTTGTAAACACTCCTTCAGCTATTCCAATAGGTAATAAGGTAGCATTATGAAGGGTTTTGCAGCATAGTAAATCAAAATTTTCTACGGAAGCGAACAGAAGGGAAGCCAAGATCTAATCTAGGAGATGCAAACAACGAGAGAGATTGGATTAGATCTTCATACCCTTGAAGATTCGCACAGCGGAACGTTCGTCGGAACGTGGGTGATGTAGTCGTACTCGCTTCTCCTCCTCGCGATCCGATCCGATCTAGCACCACAAGTGGTGGTGCCTCCGTGAGATGCACACATGCAGCACCTCGACGTCTCCTCCTTCCTCGGACCAGCAAGTAAGGTGGAGAGATAGATTGGATCTACAACACGACGGCGTGGTGTATATGGTGGAGAATTTCTGCTGCAGGGCTTCGCCTACAAACAGTCGGGAGGGAGAGAGGAAGGGCAGCAGGGCTACTAGGGTTTGGAGGAAGGTGTGGTGTAGGGGAGGGGGCGCACCAGCCCTCTCTATATAGAGGGGGGTGCGGCCAGCCCTTGCCCATCCTCCAAGCCTATCTCCAGTTTAAACAATTTAAACTTTCCCTTATCTAGAAATCCTATCTTATCTCTAGTTTAAACGATTTAAACTTATCTAGGATCGGCTGGGCCCTATGGGGCCTTGTGCCCCTGGCCCAATGCGTCCAGGACACTCCCTCATAGGCCCATGCCCCCTCCCGGAAGGTGGGGCCACGTTGGCCCCCTTCCGGAAGGTTCTAGAAGCTTCCGGTACAATACCGATTTACCCGGAACAATTCCGAACTCGAAAAACTGCACTGCCTTATATGAATCTTATTCTCCGGACCATTCCGGAACCTCTCGTGATGTCCCGGATCCCATCCGAGACTCCGAACAAAAATTCATAAACCAATTATCCAATCTATCCTAGCGTCGAGACACGTTAAGTGTGTGACCCTGCGGGTTCGAGAATATGCAGACATGATCTTCTATCAATAATCAACAGCGGGGTCTGGGCACCCATATTGACTCCCACACATTCATCGATGATCATATCGGATGAACCACGATGCCAGGATTCAATCAATCCCATATATATATTCCCTTTGTCTCGCGATATTTTACTTGCCCGAGATTCGATCGTCGGTACCATCATACCTAGTTCAATCTCGTTCACAGCAAGTACTTTACTCGTTCCGTAATCCGATATCACTTTGTGATTAACTCCTTAACCACATGCTTGCAAGCGGTGTTGATATCGATTACCGAGTGGGCCCGAAGTATATCTCTCCGACTTGGGAGGGACAAATCCCATCTCGATACATACAACCCAACAGATACTTTCCGATCACCTGAGAGACACCTTTATGATCACCCTCTCATAGGATGACGTTTGATGACCTCAAAGCTTTCTTCCGATACCAGGGAGTTGTATTATCTCATGGTCTAAGGAATACAATATTTGACATAGGAAAAGCTTCGCAAAGATGAACACAATGACACGATCTAATTGCTTCGCTTAGTTTGGGTCTGTCCGCCATATCATTCTCCCAATGATATGATCTCATTATCAATTGACAACTCATGTCTATGGTTAGGAAACCTTAACCATCATTGATCAATGAGCTAGTCCATAGAGGCGTACTAGGGACATGGTGTTGTTTACAAACCACACAAGTATTAATGTTTCCGCTTAATACAATTCTAGCATGGAATATAAACTTTATCATGAACAAGAATTATAATAATAACATCTTTATTATTGCCTCTAGGGCATAATTCCAACAGTCTCCCACTTGCACTAGAGTCAATAATCTAGTTTACATTTGGCAACAATCTCACACCCATGGCACTGAGGTGCTGATCATGTTTTACACGTGGAAGAGGTTTAGTCAATGGATCTGCGACATTCAGATCTGTATGTACTTTGCTGATATTCAGATCTCCATCTGCTATATAATCTCGGATTATATGAAACTTGCGGTTGATATGCTTGGTCTTTGGATGATATCTTGGTTCCTTAGCGAGTGCAAAGCGCCAGTGTTGTCACACAATATCTCCAGTGGGTCCAATGCACTTGGAACCACGCCAAGCTCAGTGATGAAGTTTCTGATCCAAACTCCTTCACTTGACGCTTCTGCGGCAGCCATGTATTCCGCTTCTACTGTAGATCCCGCGATCACGCTTTGCTTGCAGCTTCTCCAGCTCACAGCTCCTCCATTCAAAATATACACGTATCCTGTCTGAGATTTAGAATCATCCTTGTCGGTGTCGAAACTAGCATCGACGTAACCTTTTACAACGAGCTATTCATCACCCCCATAGACTAAGAACATTTCTTTAGTCCTATTTAGGTACCTTAGGATGTTTTTCACGGCTGTCCAGTGTTCCACTCCTGGATCACTTTGATATCTGCTCGTCAAACTAAGAGCATTGGACACATCCGGTCTAGTACACAGCATGGCATACATGATGGAACCTATGGCCGAGGCATAAGGCACTTTGCTCATAGCTTCCCTATCATTTACCGTAGCTGGACACTGAGCCTTGCTCAATATCTTACCTGACAACATAGGCACTGAACCTTTCAATGCCTTATCCATTCTGAACCTTTTCAGAACTTTGTCTAGGTATGTACTCTGGCTTAAAGCTATCAGGCGTCTTTGTCTATCTCTATAGATTTTGATGCCCAATATATAAGCAGCTTCACCTAGGTCTTTCATTGAAAAACACTTGTTCAAATAACTCTTCACATCGTTAAGCATGTTGATGTCATTTCCAATAATCAATATGTCATCCACATATAGTACCAGAAACATCACCGAGCTCCCACTCACTTTCTTGTAGATGCAAGCTTCGTAGAAATTTGGAACAAATCCAAAGCTCTTGATCACTTGATCAAAACGAAGGTTCCAACTCCGAGATGCTTGCTTCAGTCCATAAATGGAACGCTGAAGTTTGCATACTTTATCAGCATCCTTAGGATCGACAAAACCTTCGGGTTGCATCATATACAACTCTTCATCAATGTTGCCATTGAGGAAAGCAGTCTTGACATCCATTTGCCATATTTCATAATCATGAAATGCAGCAATTGCTAATAAAATCCGAATGGACTTAAACATCGCTACGGGAGAGAAAGTCTCATCGTAGTCAACACCTTGAACTTGTCGAAAACCTTTCGCGACAAGCCGTGCTTTATAGACGGTAACATTACCATCCGCGTCCGTTTTCTTCTTGAAGATCCATTTGCACTCAACGGCCTTTCGGTCGCTAGGAGGGTCCACCAAAGTCCATACTTGGTTTTCGCTCATGGATCCCAATTCGGATTTCATGGCTTCTAGCCATTTCTCAGAGTCTGGGCTCATCATCGCTTCCTCATAGTTCGTAGGTTCGCTGTCTTCTACTAACAAGACAGTCAAGACAGGGTTGCCGTACCACTCAGGAGGGGCACGCGACCTTGTCGACCTGCGACGTTCAGTAGCAGCATCGTCCGAAGCTTCATGATCCTTGTCATTAGCTTCCTCTATTGTTGGTGCAGGCGGCACTGGAACAATTTCAGGTGCTGCGCTACTCTCCAATTCAAGAGAAGGTTCAATAACCTCGTCTAGCTCTACTTTCCTCCCACTCACTTCTTTCGAGAGAAACTCCTTCTCAAGAAAGGAACCGTTCTTTGCGACAAACACTTTGCCTTCGGTTCTGTGATAGAAGGTATACCCAATAGTTTCCTAAGGGTATCCTATGAAGACGCATTTCTCCGCTTTGGGTTCGAGCTTGTCCGGCATCAACTTCTTGACGTAAGCTTCGCATCCCCAAACTTTAAGAAACGACAACTTAGGTTTAGCACCAAACCACAGTTCATACGGTGTCGTCTCAACGGATTTAGATGGAGCCCTATTTAAAGTGAAAGCAGCGGTTTCTAATGCATAACCCCAAAATGATAACGGCAAATCAGTAAGAGACATCATCGACCGGACCATATCTAATAGGGTTCGATTCCGGCGTTCAGACACACCATTGCGCTGTGGTGTTCCGGGTGGCGTGAGTTGTGAAACGATTCCACTTGCTTTGAGATGCGTGAGAAAATCATAACTCAAATATTCGCCCCCACGATCGGATCGTAGAAACTTAATCTTTCTGTTACGATGGTTCTCCACTTCATTCTGAAATTCTTTGAACTTTTCAAACGTTTCAGATTTATGTTTCATTAAATAGATATACCCATATCTACTTAAGTCATCGGTAAAAGTGAGAAAATAGCGATATCCACCGCGCGTCGAAACACTCATCGGTCCGCATACATCGGTATGTATGATTTCCAACAAGTCCGTTGCTCGCTCCATCATACCGGAGAACGGGGTTTTGATCATCTTGCCCATGAGGCATGGTTCGCATGTGTCAAATGATTCAAAATCAAGAGACTCCAAAAGTCCATCAGAATGGAGTTTCTTCATGCGCTTTACACCAATATGACCTAGACGACAGTGCCACAAATAAGTAGTATTATCACTATCTACTTTGCATCTCTTAGCCTCAATGTTATGGATGTGAGTTTCATCCCTTTCGAGATTTAGAAGAAATAAACCATTCACAAGGGGTGCATGACCATAAAAGATGTTACTCATATAAATAGAACAACCATTATTCTCCGATTTAAATGAATAACCGTCTTGCAATAAACACGATCCAGAAATAATGTTCATGCTTAACGCAGACACATAATAACATTTATTAAGGTTTAAAACTAATCCCGAAGGTAAAACTAAGGAGAGCGTGCCGACGGCCATCACATCAACTCTTGATCCGTTGCCAACGCGCATCGTCACCTCATCCCTCGCAAGCCGTCGTCTATTCCGTAGCTCCTGTTTCGAGTTACAAATATTAGCAACTGAACCAGTATCAAATACCCAGGCACTACAACGAGGGCTAGTAAGGAAAACATCAATAACATGTATATCAAATATACCTTTGATGGTGCCAGCCTTCTTGTCCGCTAAGTACTTCGGACAGTTGCGCTTCCAGTGACCCTTGTCCTTGCAATAGAAGCACTCAGTGTCCGGCTTAGGACCAGACTTGAGCTTCTTCTCAGCAGGGGCAACGCGCTTGCCGCCACCTTTCTTGAAGGGCTTCTTTGCACCTTTACCTTTCTTAAAGGAGGGCTTGTTGACCATCAACACATGATTATCCTTCTTGATGTCCACCTCCGCATCCTTCAGCTTTGCGAAGAGCTCGGTGATCGTATCAGTGGAACCAATCTGATTATGAGTCACTACAAAACTTTTGTAGCTGGGAGGGAGTGATTGCAGAACCCTGTCAATCTTGAGCTCCTCTGGAATCTTGCAGTCCAGTTGCTCAAGGCGTTGAGTGTAGCCCGACATCTTAATGGCGTGCTCACTAACGGAACTCCCTTCCTCCATCTTGCAGTTAAAGAACTTCTCGGAGATCTCATATCTCTCAGAACGGGCCTGAGTCTGAAACATGGTTTTCAACTCTTCGAGAATCTCAAAGGGCCCGGGATAGCTTTCAAAACGATTTTGAAGTTCCGGTTCCATAGCAAACAACATGGTGCTCTTAATCACCCCATAATCATCTTTGCGCGACTGATAGACAGCTTTCTCATCAGCCGGCGCAGTTGCAGCAGGGGGGTCACCTAACGCTTTCCCAAGGACATAGTCCTTTTGTCCGCCAGACAGAATGATTCTTAGATTGCGGAACCAGTTGGTGAAGTTAGACCCATTGTTTCTAAGCTTTTCTTTCTCAGCAAAAACGTTGAAGTTGAAGTTGGACTTGGCCATGTGATCTACAGTATTTGCAAGTACAATTTAGACTATGTTCATGATAAATAGTTCAACTTAATCAAATTACTAGATGAACTCCCACTAAATTTAACATCCCTCAAGTTGTTTAGTGAACACGATCCAAATTCACCACACCTAATCCGATCTTCACGAGAAGAGATGTGGTTTCAATGGTGGACAACGAAGTGTCGATCATATCATTCATATGACTCATGCTTAACCTTTCGGTTCTTGTGTTCCGAGGCCATGTTTGTACATGCTAGGCTCGTCAAGCTAGACCCAAGTATTTCCGCGTGTGCAAAACTGGCTTGCACCCGTTGTATGTGAGCGTAGAGTCTATAGCACCCGATCATCATGTGATGCTTGGACACGACGAACTTTCGCAACGGTGCATACTTGGGGAGAACACAGTTTTTATCTTGATCTTTAAGTGAGGAATCATCTTATAATGCTACCGTCGCGATCTAAGCATAATAAGATACATAAAAGGATAAACATCACATGCATATAACTTTATGTGACATGGTATAGCCAATCTTCGCGCAATGATCTCCATCTTGTGCGTTCCGGCATGATCTCCATCACTCCACCATGATTGCCTCCACCACGAATAGCAACTACAACTATTGCTAACTACTTAGCGATAAAGTAAAGCTATTACATGGCGTATAAGAAGTTGACTCGCAGGTCATACACAATTATAAAGACAACCATATGGCTCCTGCCGGTTGTGTACTCATCGACATGCAAGTCGTGAAACATTACAAAACATGATCATCGCATACAATATACACATCACATCTTGGGCCATACCATATCACAGAAAACACTCCCTGCAAAAACAAGTTAGACGCCTCTACTTTGTTGTTGCATGTTTTACGTGGCTTATGGGAGTAGATGCTAAGAACGATTCTTACCTACGGAAAGCCACAACGGTGATATTATGGTTGCCAAACTCCGGTGTTAATCCCATGACAAATATAGTGAGAGAAACTGACATCCACCAGCCGCATGTGTGGTACAAGACACACGTCAAGTGCGGAGCCGGTCTCGCGAACGACGTCGCATAAGGTTGGCCTGGACCGCTTCAATCTCACTATCCCGCGTCATAAGAAGAACACAAACAAGAGGCTTGCAATAGAAAACATCAACGCCCGCAACAACCATGTTGCGTTCTACTCGTGAATCACATCTACGCATAGATCTAGCTCTGATACCACTGAAGGGTTTCGCGGCATAGTAAATCAAAATTTTCTACGGAGCGAACAGAGGGAAAGCCAAGATCTAATCTAGGAGATGCAAACAGCGAGAGAGATTGGATTACATCTTCATACCCTTGAAGATTCGCACAGCGGAACGTTCGTCGGAACGTGGGTGATGTAGTCGTACTCGCTTCTCCTCCTCGCGATCCGATCCGATCTAGCACCACAAGTGGCGGTGCCTCCGTGAGATGCACACGTGCAGCACCTCGACGTCTCCTCCTTCCTCGGACCAGCAAGTATGGTGGAGAGATGGATTGGATCTACAACACGACGGCGTGGTGTATATGGTGGAGAATTTCTGCTGCAGGGCTTCGCCTACAAACAGTCGGGAGGGAGAGAGGAAGGGCAGCAGGGCAACTAGGGCTTGGAGGAAGGTGTGTGTGTAGGGGGAAGGGGGCGCACCAGCCCTCTGTATATAGAGGGGGAGGGGGCGGCCAGCCCTAGCCCCTCCTCTAAGCCTATCTCTAGTTTAAACGATTTAAACTCTCCCTTCTAGAAACCCTATCTTATCTCTAGTTTAAACGATTTAAACTTATCTAGAATCGGCTGGGCCCTATGGGGCCTTGTGCCCCTGGCCCAATGCGGCCAGGACACTCCCTCATAGGCCCATGCCCCCTCCTGGAAGGTGGTACCAAGTTGGCCCCCTTCCGGAAGGTTCTAGAAGCTTCCGGTACAATACCGATTAACCCGGAACAATTCCGAACTCCAAAAACTGCACTGCCTTATATGAATCTTATTCTCCGGACCATTCCGGAACCTCTCGTGATATCCCGGATCCCATCTGAGACTCCGAACAAAAACTCATAAACCAATTATCCAATCTATCCTAGCGTCGAGACACGTTAAGCGTGTGACCCTGCGGGTTCGAGAATATGCAGACATGATCTTCTATCAATAATCAACAGCGGGGTCTGGGCACCCATATTGACTCCCACACATTCATCGATGATCATATCGGATGAACCACGATGCCAGGATTCAATCAATCCCATATATATATTCCCTTCGTCTCGCGATATTTTACTTGCCCGAGATTCGATCGTTGGTATCGTCATACCTAGTTCAATCTCGTTCACATCAAGTACTTTACTCGTTCCGTAATCCGATATCACTTTGTGATTAACTCCTTAACCACATGCTTGCAAGCGGTGTTGATATCGATTACCGAGTGGGCCCGAAGCATATCTCTCCGACTTGGGAGGGACAAATTCCATCTCGATACATACAACCCAACAGATACTTTCCGATCACCTGAGAGACACCTTTATGATCACCCTCTCATAGGATGACGTTTGATGACCTCAAAGCTTTCTTCCGATACCAGGGAGTTGCATTATCTCATGGTCTAAGGAATACAATATTTGACATAGGAAAAGCTTCGCAAAGATGAACACAATGACACGATCTAATTGCTTCGCTTAGTTTGGGTTTGTCCACCATATCATTCTCCCAATGATATGATCTCATTATCAATTGATAACTCATGTCTATGGTTAGGAAACCTTAACCATCATTGATCAATGAGCTAGTCCATAGAGGCGTACTAGGGACACGGTGTTGTTCACAAACCACACAAGTATTAAAGTTTCCGCTTAATACAATTCTAGCATGGAATATAAACTTTATCATGAACAAGAATATAAACATTATTAGCAAGAGATATTTCTTTTCCTCCTTCAGTAAGCCCCCAAGTATTCAAAGATCATAAATATCTTTGGGCATAAGACAAACTTCAGACATGATATCACAGCGAGCTTGAAACGTTTCAATGTTTATCTCAATCTTTACTGTAGGGAGCCACTTTGATGGTTCAGAATTTATTGAGACATAATTGTGATGCTCCCTAAGCGTATTATAGCAATCTTTTAAGCTAGAAGTGCTAGTCTCAAGAGTGTTCAATCTAGCAAATATTCTTGCGAAAGAAATATCAGTTTTGCTAAGCAAGTTGTAAGTCAGGATCAATTTCTTTATAGCATTAATAGCATCATCCTCATTACATTGGAGTAAATCTCCTCCCACAACATCATCTAAAGCATATCTATAGCAAAGAGCAATCCCAAGGTAAAAACTGCTAAGGAACAAGCTTTGAGTCATTTTAGGCTCAGTTTTTTCATGTAGATCAGAGATTCTAGACCAAGCTTCCTTAAAACTTTCCTCAATTCCTTGTTTAAAAGTGAAAATCATTTCCTCGGGTGACATAGTGACTGGAGCAAGGCTAGACATAGTGGCAACTTGATAACGGAACTAACTTTTTTGTGTTTTTGAAATAAGAAAGCAAACTTGTAAAACTAATTTTTTTTGTGTTTTTGATAAAGAAACAAGCAAACAAAGCAAAAAGAAACTAAGCAAAACAAAAATAACAAAGTAAAGAGATTGGTTATGAGGGACTCCCCTTGTGAAGATGTCCTTGACTCCCTAGCAATGGCTCCAGAAAAATGCTTGATGGCTCAGTGTACGCCGCCAGAAAAATGCTTGATGGCTCAGTGTACGGTGCCACAAAAATGCTAGTGCGGTGTTGATGTAGAGCTCGTTGGGAACCCCAAGAGGAAGGTATGATGAGCACAGTAGCAAGTTTCCCTCAGTTATGAAACCAAGGTTTAATCAAACCAGTAGGAGCAAGGAAACACCCCAAAGGTGTTGCTAGTTGAGCCTTGGCAGGGCGCACAACCAGTGCTAGTAGCAACGTGGAGACATGCACAACACAACCACAGAACTCTGTCCCCAACTTGCGATGAGGTTGTCAATCTCACTGTGTTTTGCTGAAAACAAAGGATTAAACGTATCGAATGGAAAGAAGTAATAGTTTGTAGAAAGTAAACACAAAGTAGTAACATTCTGTAGATTGTATGTAAAGAAAAGGACCGAGATCCATAGTTCACTAGAGGTGGCTCTCCTTAGATAGATAACATGTTGGGTGAACAAATTACAGTGGGGCAATTGACAAACATCGAGAAAGCAATACATGCATATACTAATCATCTTGACTCCTTTGGAACTTGATTGGGTATTACAACATTATACATAGACCGCCATCCAACTGCATCTATGACTAATAATCCACCTTTAGGTTATCATCCGAACCCCCTCCAGTATTAAGTTACAAGCAACAGATTATTGCTTTACGAACTGTGTGTAAAGTAAACAATACGATTGTTCTATGAACAAAGGATTGTTGTTTTCTCCCTAGTAGCAACAGCACATCTAGTACCTTAGAGATTTCTGTCACTTCCCCCGATTACCAGAGGCATGAACCCACTATCGATCATAAATACTAACTCTTGGAGTTGCTAGCATCTACTTGGCCAAGATAGCTACTAACAATGGAAAGCATGCAAGATCACAAATAACAAAGACATGATAGAATCAATAATCAATCTGAAATAGCATCTCAATATCCATCGGATCCCCGCAAACACAACATGCAGAATTACAAATAGATGATCTTAATCATGAACGAAGCTCACAAGATCTAAACATGAAAGCACAAAGGAGGAGAACCATCCATCTATCTACTACATGGATCCGTAGTCCAAGGATGACGCATCACACCGGAGGCTTGCATGGTGATGAAGAAGGCCTCCATGGTGAATTCCCCTCTCCGGCAGGGTGCCGGGAAGAGCTTCAGATCCCTCCCGATCTAGGGATGGAGATGACAGCGGCTATAGACTCTTTCGTGGATTTTTGATTGGGTACTTAGGGTTTTCGTCCCGAGGGCATCTTATAGGCGGAAGGGGAGGCCGAGGGGGTGCCGGAGGCGGCCAGACCACCCCCTGGCGCGGGCCAGGCTAGGCTGCGTGACCAGGTGGTGTGGTGGCCCCCTGGCCCCTCTCCGTCTCGTATTCTGGCATCTGATGACTTCCGAAAAAATAGGCACTTTGAATTTTGTCCCGTCCAATTCCGAGAATATTCATTTTCTGACTTTCCTGGAACCAAAAACAGCAGAAAACAGGCAGCTGGCACTATGGCTCTTGTTAATAGGTTAGTCCAAGAAATCATATGAAAAGTACTCCAAAGTGTGGACAAAACAGAAGAAAGTGGATAAAACCAAGCATGGAACATCAAAAATTATAGATACATTTGCAATGTATCATGGCCCCTCTCTGTCTCGTCTTTTGGCTCCGTGAGTCTTCCAGTAAAATATCGACTTTGGCTTTTGTCCAGTCTAATTGCGAGAATATTGATTTTTTGACTTTCCTGGAACCAAAAACAGCAGAAAACAGGCAACTGGCACTGTGGCACTTGTTAATAGGTTAGTCCAAGAAAGTGTATAGAAAGTACTCCAAAGTTGGAACAAAACACAAGAAAGTAGATAAAACCAAGCATGGAACAGAAAAAATTATGGATACGTTAGCAACGTATCAACTAGCCAGTGGAAAGCGGTGATTGGAGGACGCTAGAGTAGTTTTAGGTTGTTGATCGAGTGGTAGGTTTAGCTTTCTTAGCCTCATGCCCGTAGTCAGGAGTTTCCGTCCAGGTTTTGATAAGATCTGGTGGCTTGGGCTTCTTCTCTGCATCTTCTTCCTCCTCTGGTCGGAGGGAAATGTGGACATGAAGGGCTTAGCTCCTTCAAATATGATCTCTTTCTGCCAGTCTATGAGATGGCGGAGTGAAGACGATGTTGGGAATCCTCTGGCCGACCGTGGTGGCAAGGAGAGGACGCAGGCCAGCTCAACTTCCTCTATTGTTGCTGCTCGGCGGGGCGACCTTCTGATGAAGTGGAGTCTCGCGGTGGCTCTCTCTCTGGCCAGCCATGGCGGCGAGGGAAGGGAGAGTTGATGCTTGGCTCTCTAGGATTCGGGAGACCGGAGGTGTGGTGGCGCCGGTGCTGCGCACTGCAGGAGCGAAATATTGATGGCAAGGTCGTCGTCGACTACTATAGCTGAAGGGAAGCCACTCCATCCTTTTGGGAGCTTTTATTTGACGATGCATCAACGACAAGACTATGTCTAACTGCTAAAATCAATGGTTGTAGGGCAGCCACTCCCTCCATGTTTGTCATGCTGCTGGCACAGGGTGTTCTTCCTTCAGGCCATGGTTCCGATTCAGAGGTTCTCTGTATCCGAGACGACGTGCTCCCGCTGCTCCAGTCCAAGTGGAAACGTCCCCGGTGGTGGCGTAGTTGGTCGTGCTTAGATGGAGTGTAAGTGGACTCCACAACATTTGGCCCAAACACTAAGGCCCTATACAGGTCATCATGAATCAAGACCTTGTCTCAAAACCTTATCTGACCTTGTCCTAAGACCTTGTCTCAAGATCTTATCTTTTTTTGAACAGGGAAGGGGTCTAGATAGAATCCGATGCTGCCATATATTACCATCGGTGGAGATACAATAAAGAAAGGCCCTCAGGTAAAAGGGAAAAACAACAAGGCCTTGCAAATTTAGAAGGAAGACCCTAGGACAAAAAACAAAAATGCAATCAGGTCCTGGAGTTCCTCCTGCTCCTTCTAGACCGCAACCACCACGCATCCCTATATAGCGGGGCGTAGGTTGCCCAAAGGGCACGGTTAGACACATCCATGTGTTAGAAACCCTAGCCCCATTCACTCCAGCCGCCGCACCGGACCTAGCAGTCCATCGTTGGAGCTCACACGTGTTATGATCGTGAGATTGGATCAGATCGTGGGATTGCACTACTTCAACTGATGGGCTCCATCAGTAATCCGCAACGGCGTGTCTAGTGGTAATCCTCGTGGTATTCTATATCGGCTAGATCTTAGCAGCATCGCATAGGGAAAAAGTTTTATTTATCTCTGCGTGGCCCAATAGCCAGGTGATAGGTTGAGGGATGGTAGCTTGGTGGATTCCTCGCTTGACACTTGACCCCATATTACTTTATCAAAGATTTTCAAAGTAGGGTAAGGAAAGTTTATTCAACGTTTACAAAATTGGCTTTACACAAATAGATCATATGATCTCCACATACAGCCTTATGCATGTAGTAATAGGCATACGTGGTATAACTTGTCAATATATTTAATGTATTGACCAATTTTGTTGGATGCAATATGTCATGTTGCATGGTGTTATGATGGCGAGTGAAGACGACTAGGATCATGTGCCTAGACTCAACAAGCCTTATGGCGTTGATGGTATCCAAGATTATTGATTATGTTTCCGCTGTAAAGTGACTCAACTAGTATATGTTGTGCAACTTATATTATATAAACTCTGGATCTATTGATGAGTAATAAAATGACATGTGTTATATCTTTGTATTCATTTGTTAGCGTGTGTGTTATCTATGATCCAGGGATAACACTGCGAACAAAGAGACTTTGAATCCTATCAGGTTCGGGTCGATACATTTTTTATCCCAAATCCAAATTTTGTTTATGCTTTTCATCTGGCTTTTTCCTCGCCGATTTCACGACAGGAGAACTCAAAGACACCGACGGCAAAACGTCGGGGCCGTCGGCGAAGGTGGATAGGCTGGGCAGCCGGGCGACGCGGTCGTCGACCCAGTTTTACCGTCGATGTAGGATGGATAGGCCAACGGCAGCCGTCGGCGTAGGGGATTAGCTGTGAAGGTGATGCAGTGGCATCAAGGCTACGCTGACAGCTTAGCCGTCGACCTAGCTTTCACACCTACGCCGACGGCTTTGCAGTCGGCCTACCTATTTTTCCTTTTTGCCACATTAATCTTAGAAAAAAATCATAACTAAATCATTCTAATTCATAAAAATACATATAATATATTAAATTTTGAAAAAAATAATATCTATCTATTTAAACTCAAATATCACAATTTTTTATTGAATAAAATATAAAAAATTATAAATACTTTCGTATAACACATATTCCGAGTGCCAAAAACAGGGTGTTTTTGTGAAGCAACCACCAAATTCAAGTTTCAAACTGGTACCACCCTATTTTCAAAAAATACTAGACCACCATGGATGAACAATGTCCCAACCAAGGTATCTTAAACCTTTCCGTCCACCCCTCGTGAAAAAGATAAATTCTTGCTGAATTGGTAGGAAGTGGGTCAGATTTCAACTACAGGTACACTGACGCTCATGATTTTTTGAAAAAAATATTTTTAGGTTTACAATATGCTATTTCATCGGAGATCTAATGCAAGTTTAGCAAGGCTCAACCCAGAGCTAAGAATCTTTATGCCCGCCGTTTTAGAAAGTTTGATGATAGTTTGAAACGGGCATAAAAATTCAAAAACGATCGAAACAATGCAAAACTTCACATGGTGTCATATTATGTGGAATAGTTGCAAGGAAAAATATCAAACTTGGTATATTGATTGTGTCTCAAAAAAACCTGCACAAAGTGACCTATCTCAATCGAGGTTTACTGACTTTCAGGTCAAATGACCAATGTCATGGCCATAATTGCGACATAGTTTATGATAATATGCATCATGGGATGGCAAACAATATTGCAGGAGGAAGTTTTCTTTTTCGTTGCACCAAAAATCTATTTTCCATTTTTCGAGTGTCAAAAAGGGGTGTTTCTTGAAGCAACCACCAAATAAAAGTTTCAAAATGGTACCACCCCATTTTTCAAAAATACTAGACCACCTTGCATGGACAATGTTTCAAGTGTGGTATCTTAAACCTTTTCGTCCACCCCTCGTGAAAAATACAAATTCATGCCGAATTGGTATGAAGTGGGTCAGATTTTAACTACGGGTACATGATCTGATGCTCATGATTTTTTGAAAAAAATCATTTTTAGGTTCTCAATATGCTATTTCATTAGGGATCCACTAGAAGTTTAGCGAGGCTCGACTCCGAGCTAAGAATCTCCATGCCCGTCGTTTTAGAAAGTTTGACGATAGTTTGAGACAGGCATACAAAATTCAAAAATAATCCAAACAATATAAAACCTTCGCGTGGTATCATATTATGTGACATAGTTTTAAGGAGAAATATTAAACTTGGTATATCGATTGCATCTCAAAAAAACTTTCTCAGAAATGAGCTATCATGTTCTAGGTTTCATGGTTTTCAGGCCAAACGAGTAATGTTATGGCTAGAATAGTGGTATAGTTTGTGATAATGTACCCATGTTATTCACGTGTGTGCATCATGGGATGACGAATAATGTTACAGGCGGAAGTTTTCCTTTTCGTCGTGCCAAAAAGCCATTCTCTATTTTCTAAGTGCCAAAAGGGTGTTTTGTAAAGCATCCACCAAATGAAAGTTCCAAAATGGTACCACCCTATTTTACAAAAAAAATAGACCACCTTGCATGGACAATGTCTTAACCGGGGTATCTTAAACCTTTCCTTCCACCTCCCGTGAAAAAGACAAATTTCTACCAAATCGGTAGGAAGTGAGTCAGATTTGAACTGCAGGTACATGATTTGATTCTCATGATTTTTTGGAAAAATAATTTTTAGATTCGAAATATGCTATTTCGTTAGAGATCCACTACAAGTTTAGCGAGGCTGAGCCTCGGGGTAAGGATTTTTTTAGAATCGTCAAATTCAAAAGGAAAATTTTGATATGATTTTTTGAAGATTTGAACACTATTAAATGAATTTTATTTAAAAAGAGTTTATGCATGATTAAAAATATGATAGAGATGTCATATTTGGATTCTTCTCACTTTTCTGATCAATTTAGACATATTATTTATCGAATTCCGATTTACGGATTTAAAGATATGAATTATTCCATATTAAATATAAAAAATATTTTATTGTTATTTGAATTGAAGATTATTATTACTTATTCTTTTTTTACTTAAACAATTATTTAAAGTTTTAAAAATAAAGATGTGTGACACCATGGTCCAAGGGTTAATAGGATTGATATGGTAGCCTTATCAGTAATGTCTAATTTTCTTATTAGAAGCTCATCCGAAAGGAACAAATAAGTTAAGCGTGCTAGGGCTAGAGTAGTGCGAAGATGGGTGACCGATTGGAAAGTTTGACCATGAGTGCAATTTAATCGGAGATTAATCGTATTTAGAGTTAAAAAGACGTGTGTAAGATTAACGAGTTAAATAATTCAAAAAAATATACTTATGAGATTAACGAGTCAAAAGAATTAAATAAAAAAAATGATTTTTTTCAGAAAAACATCGCGATACCAAACTGCGTCAACCTAGGCCGACGGCAATAGCTACCGCCGTACCAAACGGCCATTAACCGCCTATGTGGGTCTCGCAGACGCTATGCTTTTCTTATATTTTTTTGAATCACGACGGCTTTTCTTATGGGCGACGCTAGGCGTCCCCGGGGGATCGAAGCGAACTATCCCCGCATCGAGGACCGTTGGATCCCGCAGCATGTATGTTCCAGATCGCGTTGACTGGGTCGTCCGGATTAACTCACCGTGTCCAATCCCAGAAATTCCCCACGATGCCCCAACTGCCTCTCCTTCCCATGGACGCCTGTGCCGCTCCTCACGGCAGGACCACCCATCGCCGCCGCCGTTGCAGCACCACCTTGCTCCATCTCCTCCGCAGCATCTCCGTCATAGAACGGCCTGCCATAGGTAGCGGAGTGGCGAGATATGGGTAGCAGCGCTGGTTGCCAAAGGTAGCAGAGCAGCGCGGCGTGGGTAGCAGAGCCACCGACCGTGGGTAGCAGCACCATTGACCACTCACAGCAGCGCCGCCTGCTGTAGTAGCAGACTTGCGGTCCGTAGGTAGCAGGTCCGCCTACCTTGTATGTAGCAGAGTTGTGCGCCATGGGCAGCAGCGCCGCGGGCCGAGGTAGCAGTGTCGCCCATCATACATAGCAAGTCCGATGGCCATAGGTAGCAGAGTCACGCGTCGTGGGCAGCAGCGCCGCCAGCCGGACGTAGCAGAGCCGCGTGCCGTAGGTAGCAGCGTCACTGGCCATGCGTAGCAGAGCCGCGCGCCGTCCGTAGCAGAGCCACCGGCCGTCCGTAGCAGAGCCTGCGGCGGCCGGCCGTAGCAGAGTAGAGGACCGATGGTAGCAACTCAGTAGTTGTTCCTAGCCGCGGGCGGTCACGCGGCGCGCCCTGCAGCACGACGACGTGTGTCGGGGCGTGGCCTAGCGGTGGCCAGAGGTCTCCATGGCCATAGCTCCAGCCCGAGCTCCATGGCAATGGTGCCGGGGAGGTTCTGTGCGGGCGTGCGCGTGGAGCAAGAGAAAAGAGAAAGAGGTGGAGGCGGCCGTGCGGGGAGGGGGCCAAAGCAGCAGCGAGGCAGGGCAGGTCGCTGGAGAAGTTGCTCCGTGGGAAGGCCGCGCGTATCGCCATGGATGCAGGTGGTCTCGTGGGAAGGTCGAAGGGGAACGAGGGGAGGACATAAGCGAGTTGGAGATAAGATCGTGCTGGTGTCTCCTGGTCCTGGGACACGCGTCGTAGCAAGCTGGGGGACGCAAGTTGGGAGCGAGAGCGACCCAGGGCCGGGGGATCGAACGGAACGATCCCCCGGAGAAACAATATCATTTTCCTTTTCTTTATATCCTGGAGTGTTTCGCTTAGGAAATTCGAAACCTTGGTCCCGGTTTTAGTTGGTTTGGACGTCGGACAAGAATATGCAGCAAGCTTTTTCTTTTTTTACAAGATATGCAGCAAGTCTTTGAGTCAGAATAGGAGTTGGTCACGTCAAATAAAAAAAGAGTTGGTCTAGCAGATTTGCTAGTTGTCTGGTTACCTATTACGGAGCACTAGTCCTTTTAGGTTTAGTAAAACCCTAGCCTCCAAATTATTAGCGCCACCGCGCATCCATGGACCCATCCCCTCCCGGCGCCTCCACCGAGGCCGAGTGCGCTGCCGCATCAGTGTCCCCGCCCCCCGACTCGTCCTCTTCCACCGCCGCCGAGGACCTCGCGGGAGGCGTGGCGAGGATGAGCCTGACCCTTGACGAGCGGTTCCACCTGCTGAAGGGCATCGGCGAGGAGTGCATCCAGCACGACGAGCTCATGCAGCTGCTGCAGGACAAGAAGAAGCCCGTCCCCATCTGCTACGACGGCTTCGAGCCCTCCGGCCGCATGCACATCGCCCAGGTTTGACCAAACGGACAGCCTTCGCCCCCCTCTAGCTAGTAGTACTAACTTGGAATCGGAATCGCGAATTTAGTTGGAAAAAATATGTTCTATGCAGACCAGAATTTCGGATTTGAACTTACTTGGACACGAAATTTTGTGAATGCAGTCTTACTTGTCAGGCCTACGGTAGTACTCTAGGAAGTCAGTAACCAGCTAACTTAATGCCCAAATTAAAGATTAGCACTTCTTAGCATGATACCACTAGTTGGGTGTTTGACTAGATATATGCCTAGGTTTGTTTTTTCTGCAACCTATAGAAGTCCATTTGAATTTTTTTCTCCCACTCATGCGGAACAGACCAATTGAACTTGAATGTCATGTGGTGACTATTATATACTCTCTCCGTTTCAAAATCTAAAATGTTTTAGCTTTGTGAAAAGAGTGTATCTAGACCCTACACACTAAAAGGGGTCTAGATACACTCTTTTCACAAAGCCAAAACATCTTATATTTTAAAACGGAGAGAGTATGTAGCAAGACTTGATGATGATACACATTCTCATGTCTTGTATTCACAGGGTATCATGAAGACAATTAACGTTAACAAGATGATCAAAGCGGGATGCAAGGTGAAAATCTGGATAGCAGACTGGTTTGCTCAGCTAAACAACAAAATGGGTGGCGACCTAGACAAAATCCACACAGTCGGGCGCTACATGATTGAAATATGGAAAGCAGCTGGCATGAATCTCGACGGTGTTGAATTCTTATGGTCTTCAGAAGAAATCAACAAGCGTGCAGATGTGTACTGGCCACTTGTAATGGACATTGCCAGGAAAAATAATATCAAGAGAATAACGAGGTACGTCCATTCAGATTGTGCATGTATTCAAATGACTCTTCACTTCCAAAGCTCAAACTCGAACATAGTTTACAGTTATCTTATTTCCCATACTGCACAGATGTTGTACGATCATGGGACGTGCTGACAATGAGGAATTGACTGCTGCACAAATCCTTTATCCTTGCATGCAGTGTGCTGATATCTTCTTCCTGGAGGTTAGTATCTTTATATTGCAGACAACTCTCTCTTAAATTGTAGTTTTATTTCCATAATGTAGATAAGGTTATTGATATTTTTTTACTTCACTTGATATTGTATGGTGGTATACCTTTATTCTAGATTATCACTAAACTGTTTTGTGTAGGCCGACATATGCCAGTTGGGCATGGACCAAAGGAAGGTTAACATGTTAGCAAGGGAATATTCCGATGACACAAAAAGGGAGCGCAAACCAATTATTTTGTCACATCGTATCCTGATTTGCCACTGTTGCGTTGTTTATGTTTTTTCTTATTATCGCTGATATATGTCTCAATGGTTATGGTGTTAGAATTGCCGAACAGTGGTTCATTGCCAGGTTACACAAAAACAGTTGTTCCTTAACGTGAATGACAGGTATGCTCCCTGGGTTCAAAGAAGGTCAGGAGAAGATGTCAAAGAGTGATCCATCATCGGCTATCTTTATGGAAGATGATGAGGTTCTCATAATATTTTCTCTTTGTTAAAAATCTTTATCTTTCTCCAAAGCTTGCGACGCCTAATCGGTCCATGCAACCTCACCCAGAGACTTTCGAATATTGAAAGATATTATTTGGCTAGGATATTTTGGATATGGTCATTGTATGGTTTGGCTGTTTTAGTTCACTCACACTCTTGATACGGGTTGAAATGCACTTTCTAGTATTTAAAAGTCTAGTTTGTTTTGTTTTGTATTTATTATTTGCTTATAATTTGCCTTTGTTTTTCAGTAGATGTTTTAGATGGCATGCAATTTTTTGTTTATCATCATTCAATCAAGCTGATAGTAACTTTAGAATTTATGAGGAACATCTATTTGTCTAGGCTTGGCTCTTTTTCTAAGCTGATATTGTAACACAATTAAATGTATTGCAGGCTCAGGTGAATTTAAAAATAAAGCAAGCATTCTGCCTAGCTAACATTGTCGAGGGTAATCCGTGCCTTGAGTACATCATGTACATCGTTTTCCCTTGGTTTGAAAGGTTTGAGGTGGTTCGGAAGGAAAAAAATGGCGGTAACAAGTAATATTCTTTTGACTACCAAATGTTCAGAATGCTCCTTTTTAGTGTCAAATATTTATTTATTTCTATTGAAAATTGTTTACTATTGAGTTTTGAGTCTCCAATATGGAAGACTTTGCTTATGGAATCTAACAATGATTGCTTTTAAACAGGACATTTTTAAGCATGGATGACCTCACCGCTGATTATGTGAGTGGTGCTTTACATCCTGCCGATGTTAAACCTGCTTTGGCCAAAGCAATTAACGAAATATTGAAGGTATCTCTTTCTCATATCTTTCAGTAATGTGGTGTTGTCGGTGAGAAGCCATTTTTTCATTCCACTACTATGTTTCTCGTAATTCACTTTTTAGTCCACCGTGTTGTGATTTTGTGATGATTAAGGAAGTTTCTGTTACTGATTTTAACCATTCCATCACTGCATTTCTCATGATTTGGGTCACTCCTAGCAAACAGTATTGATGTACCACTTTATTGTTGAGTTGTCAATCTTGTCTCATATTAATGCAGTTTTGAATTAACCCGTTTGTCATTTGGACACCTATGGTTTGCTTCAATCAAGTTCACATCTCTTTAGTACCAAGTGAACTTCATGTCGGAGCACCAAATTCACGCGAGAAGAGAAGGGGAGGGTGGGGGGCTTTCTGAACTTCTGCGGTGGAAGATGTGAACTTTCCAGTAGATAGAAAGTGAACTTCCCAGTAGATAGCAAGTGAACTTCCTTTCGGAGCACCAGATTCACGTGGGAAAGAGGGGAAGGGTGGGGATGGGGTTGGTGGGAGGGGCTTTCTGAACTTCCACAGTGAATCTGGGGAGGCCTGGGGCAGGGCCGGAGGTGGCGTGAGGAGGTGGGGCGGAAGGTCTTTATTAGGGGAGGGGTTGTAGAATAGGTATTCTACAATCTCTTAAGGGGTATATATACATATATAATGGGAATGTCTCATATTTATTCATATATACATTTTCTTGGCCCTAATATCATTTTGCATTTTCAGCCTGTTCGTGACCACTTCAGCACTAGCCATGAAGCCAAAGTTCTCCTCAAGACTGTTAAGGTACAATATTTGTGCCAACTTTCGAAAATGAATTTAAAATAAGGACTCTGGCTGTTATCTGCCTACATACTTACTCCAGATACACTAAAACTGCGAAACTAATTTCTTCTTAACGCCCCATGCTCCTGCTCGGCAGTGAACAATTTGAAGCAAGTTATGAGAAGTGAAACTTTGCATAGTGAAGTAAATCAGTTTAGTACGCATAGCTATGCAAATTAAATATATATATTTGTTCAATTTTACTCAAATTGTAGTTTTGTTTCCATTGCTCTCATGATAATTGTGACTTCAGTCTTTCAGCGTTCTAGATAAATTTGTCGCTGGTTGCAAATAATTTAATCCAGACATTTACTCTTTTGCAGGAATACAGAGTAAGCAGTTGAGGAGCAAGACCTTCCAGATCACTACATGGACACCAAGCCAACCCTAAATGCATACTCATCTTTTTCATCGGCACATTTTTTGGCATACTAATACTTGTCCTGTCCGTATTATCTTGCTTAGTGTGCAATCTCTGTGTAACATTGTCTTATGAGGTCACCTTTTTAATTGTTATTACTCTCGCGGCCTGACATTGTAGCAAAACTTTAAAGTTAAATCAAATATTTTACTTACGTACTTACGAATTCTCTTGAGTGAAATTTTTTCCAGTGTGGTGTAGGTGGGTCGAGGTGGGCGAATATATTATCAGGGGTACACGCGACGCCTGTGTGGCCCCTCGTCCCGGTCTAGTTTCCGCCTCTTCAGTGGCAAGAAACTCGCTGAAGATAATTTTCATTTTCACCGGAAAGTTATGCTATTAGATGTGACCGAGAGAAATTAGAATGGGTGACTACATGAATCCATTTCTGCTATTCTTGTTAGTTAACTCCTGATAGATGGTCAAGCTGCAAATATAATCACGAAGCACTTATTATGTACTACCTCCATTTCACAATGCAAGCTAAAACAGCTTTCTAAAAAAGCTTATATTACGGAACGGAGGTAGTATATCAATTAGAGTATCAGACACGCATTGGAAGCCGTCATTTGCCCTGGGAGATAATGCCACTAGCCACTACCAATCTACGGCGGAGTGCACTTGGCATAAATTCTGGTGTTGTTAGGAGTTGCTCTAGAATTCATATGGACCTTCAATCTCATCTAATTGTTTTTTTTATTAAGGCCTTGTTCGTTTAATCCATGTGAGGCTGGGGTTGACTTGGATTGTGGCCGGATACCAGTTTTCCAGCTTGGCGAGACAAATTATCCAACCCAGCAATGTCGCTGTCTTGGGTTAGACCCTGGATTCTACCCCATCCAATCCCATCCATCTTCTAGTTAATTGGTTTGGGGGGAAATCATCGCCACCGGACATGTGGATTATTTTCCATGACGAGAGAGAGGAACATGGCGATGGCAACGTGGAAACTTGCAGGGATTAACCGAACACCTTAAAAATATGTACATGATTAGCAGGAGGGATTAGACAGGGTTATTACGGTTTGGGTGGCGGACTGGGTTTAACTCAATCCATGGTTGGATGGATTTGATGCATGGATTCGATCAAGGAAAAACAAACGAGGCCTAAATAGTTTTTTTGTCAGCTCAAGTGTTCCCTCTAGTAAGGGTTTTCGTCTCTCACTAGCGCCGACGCTAGCGTTGAGTTTTCTTCCCCGATCTACCTCCCTCCTCGCTACAGGTTGAGCTCAGGCTGACATCGGGGCGATCTCGTATCGCCGCCTAGCCATGGCCTCATGTAGTCCTGGTTTCATTGTGTGTCTGGGGCGATCTGAAGTGTTTCATGGTTTCTTCCCATGGAAATGGAGAAGGCAGACTCGTCATCATGCAGCGACGAGGGTGGAATCAAAGCGATGATGAAGGGATTGGGTCTTTGCGAGGAGGATCTCAACGATGTGGTATTCGAGATATAGGGTCCGCTGCCACATGAAGCAACACATTGACTGCTGATTGCTAGGGGTTCATACTGAGAAAGAGTACTCATTGTTTTGGTTTTACAAAAACATGTGTTCTGCAAGGGATCTCGCGAGAGAAGTGAAGACCAAAACCCTAGAACCAAACCTCCATATTTTCCAATTCAGCTGCTTGGGAGATTGGGAGAAGGTCACCGTAAGGGGGGCCATGGATGTTCAAAGGGAACCATGTATGCATGTTGTCCTATGATGGGTTCACTAAACCCTCAACCATTGAGCTCAACCTTATAGATATCTGGATCCAAATACATGATCTTCTTATCGGGTATGCACCGATGGCGAAGTCTTTATTACATCTAAAGTTGGAAAATTCATGCCAGAAGAGGTTGCTGCCTTTGGGTACGATGGCAATTTCTATAGAGTGAAGGTAAAAAGAGGATGTGCGAGAACCACTGCGATGCGTGGTTTTCGCTGGTCACAGGTTGGAAGAGAGAAAAATTTCTCGTAAAGTTTGAAAAGCTCCCAAACTGGTTCCAGGTCTGTGGGCATCTTGGGCACGGATTCAAGGATCATGGCGATGGTATGCACCCACCATCCGCTCAAGTGTTCAAGAATCTGCGAGCATCATGGACCATAAGATCTGAGGGGAGTCCTAACCGCGATAGGGGTATACCTTGTTGTGGAGGTAGGAGCGTTTTGTTTGGCCGTGGAAGTGCACAACACTATAGCTCGGATACTGAGTAATGTATGTATATAGACATGGATGCAAACATGGGTACTGATAATGACCTATCTAGGAAGAGAGAGTCTGACCATAGCAGGAATGAACTATGGGATGGCAATTTGCGAGATATCATACTGTCTGAAATGGGCAATAAGGTGGGCAGTATGGTGAACCAATTCGAGACGCCCATGACCATTCTGAATACTACACCTAGCCCTATTCCAATTCGAGATTCCAAGAGGTACAGGAAGCAGGACATTTCTTCGAGTGTGGTTGCTGATTCTGCAAACTTGGCGGGCTCCGGGGAGGGCGCCATCCATCCCAATGAGTGTCTTTAGCTTAAACTGTCGAGGAGTAGGCAATTCCCCGACGGTTAATGAGCTCCACGAGTTTGTCGTTAAGTTTGCCCCTTCTATTTTATGTATTCAAGAAACACAAATAAGCAGCGTTCGTGTTGAGTCTCTTGCAAGTACCTTAGGTTTTGTTCAAGCCTATGCAGTTGATAGCATCGACAGGAGTTGTGGTTTAGGATTATTTTGGAATAATTATATAAATATTAGCATTTAGGGTTACTCGGGTTACCACATTGTGTTTATGCTGATGTCCTTGGTGAGTCACATTGGCAGTTGGCTAATGTCTATGGAGAAGCTCGACCTAATGACAGGTATAAAATCTAGGATACACTAAAAAAATTTGTGGTGCAACTGAATTGATAACTCAGTTGTTAAGGCTTATAAATATTCTTTGGCTCCCATTGTGTCGAATCAATAAATTGGTTTCATTTTTCTCGAAAATACTGCGATACACCCCTTATACTTGTGGGTCATCAAGACTATTTTCTGGTGCCGTTGCCGAGGAGCATAGCTCTATTTATCAAGTTCAATTGGAATCACTATTGTTCGCTGCCATCTATCCATCATGGGTAAGTCTGGTGATGGCAAGGTTCCTATTTTACCATCCACTACAAGGAGAGGTACGGTTCTGAACACCTCTGATGCTCTTGATTCACCATTTGTTATGAGTAAGTTCCTTACACCACCACACACACATGCTACACATACTGCTACTACTGCTGAATCTGAAACATCTTATACTTATTATGTTGCTTCTACTGTGCTTGATAAGAGTGGTTCACTAGGTCTTTTCCTACATGCTACGATTGCTAGAACTATAGCTAGAAATACTGAAACTCCTAATGAAGACACTACTACACCTGTCAGTTCACCTAAGTCTAGAGAGAGCTATGATATTGAAGACGGATATATAGAATTGACTGATGAATTTATTAAAGAATGCCAAAACACCCATGATATGAGTGCTATTAAGAGTCTTTTTGAGAAACATACTGTTGGACCTAAATTATCTCCTAATGCTAAGTTTGCTACGTCTCCCATAAACATTAAGGATAAGGATTATGATTTCTCTCTTGATTTATCTTACATAACTATTGTTGAGAAAGAACCTTTTTGTGGGACTAAGAATGGAAGTGCGGTAGCACATATGACTGAGCTTTCTACCATGAGTGGCTTATTTTCTGATAATATTAAGATGCGCACTTACTTTGTTGCTAAAACTTTCCCTTTTTCACTAAAAGGAGAAGATAAAACTTGGTTCAATAATTTACCTCCTGGATCTATTGATAGTCCTGATTGCTTGATTAGTACCTTCCTTCAGAAATATTTTCCTCCTAGTGTTAGACATGCCATTTTGCAGGAACTTTTTGATTTTAAACAGGGAGAAAAATAGATATTGCCTGAATCATGGGCAAGGTTTTGTGCTTTGATTCATGCACATGTTGGATGTCTATTAACTAAAAATGAGCTTCTTGATATATATTATAATGGACTAACTGAAGAATCTAGGATGTACCTGAATAGTTGTGCTGATTGTGTTTTCAGGAATAGAACTCCCAAAGAAGCTGAGAAATTAATGGCTAAAATAAGCAAGAATTATGATGATTGGACTCCACCTGAACCAACTACACCTAAGACAACTACACCTGAGTTAACTGTGCCTGCGCCTATACCAACATCAAAGAAGAGGGGAGTTATTGAACTAAATGATGAAGTGATGAAGGAAGCTAAGAAATGTCTTAAGGAGTAGGGAATTAAAGTTGCAAATGTTAAGAATTTACCTCCTATAGAAGAATTATGTAAGACAATCCTGATACGTCCATTTTGCATCACTATTCTATGTCATAATTCACTGTTATTCATTGATATATTTCGTATTGAGAGGTGATACTTATTTATTTCATATGTTTTTGCATGGTTGATGACTTTTGGAGCATGGACCGCTGCAGTCAGGATTCTGATGGAAAAGATGTTGTTTGGAGGCAAAATTCACGAAGATCAGAAAATCCGGGAAAATATACGAAAAATCCTATTTTTTCAGAAGACGAAGGAAGCCAGAAGGGGGGCTGGAGATGGGCCACATGGGGCCCACACCAACCTCGGCGCGGGCCACCCTAGGCCGCGCCACCAGGTGGTGTGGCCGCCCTGGTCCACCTATGGCACTCCCCTCTGGCGTATATTATCCTCCCGAAACCCTAAGACTCGGGGAGCGACCACAGAAAGATTCCGCCGCCTCTGCGGGGCGGAAAACACCGAGAGAGAAAGATCTCTCCGGCAGACAGATTTCTGCCAGGGGAATTCCTTCCCGGAGAGGGGATATCGTCGCCATCAACACCACCATCAAGCTGAACTTCATCGGGATCATCACCACCATCATCACCATCAGCACCCTCATCACCATCTCCATATTGCTGTAACAATTGGATTGAATCTTGTATAGTTTATAGGGGAAACTTTGCCGGTGTTGATTACTCTTTGTAGTTGATGCTATTGAGTGAAACATTGAATTATTATTTATGTTCAGATTGTTATATATCATTATTCCATCTCTCATCATGATCCATATGATGACTTGTGAGTAGTTCGTTTTGTTCTTGAGGACATGGGAGAAGTCATGTTGTTAGTAGTGGAGTTGTGTTGAGAAAGGTTCAATAGTTTGATATTTAAGTTGTGGTGTATTTCTTCTAGTGGTGTCATGTGAACGTCGACTACATGATACTTCACCTATATGGGCCTAGGGGAATGCATTGTGTATTTGGCTACTAATCGTAGGGGTTGCCGGAGTGACAGAAACCTGAACCCCTGTTAATCGTAGGGGTTGCCGGAGACAGCCAATAATTTCCATCGTCTCATATTCAATTTAGAGGCAGTTTCCATTATAGACCGGCTGAGGGGGAACTCATACTAGAGACGGTGTAGATTAACAACCGTCTGAGAATAGAGTTAAAGGCGGTCAAAAAATTATGACCGCTTGAGGGTGATGAACACAGTCACTGGTTTGTATTTTGGGGGTAAACCGGCTCTAGACACAATCTTTAAGTAACGAGTTTGTACTAGTGACATGAAGATAGCGGCGGTAGACTCGACTTGTCTGACCTCTAGCCAATGATGATGAAGAATCACGACACAAAGCACTAATGCCGCGTCATGACCGAATCTAGCGACCATGACTCAAGGTAGACCAGAACAATATACCATCCAACCCTAGGACTAGAGGAGTATGCGAATGGATGATAGGCCCCAACCATACTTGAAGAAGACATCGTCGAGGAGTCACCTACATCGATGTACATAGTGCCCCATAGGCCATGCTTTGGGCAGAGGCCACATCCAACTTCGTTTGCTGCATAGGAGACTCCATGGGAAACTTAGGTGCCCCCCTACAATGTCATGGCGTTGTTGCTCGTGGCAAGGCAGACCTAGTGTTTCTAAGTTGTGCGAGATAGAGAGAGCTTATAAGTTGCTACTCATGTATTTCAGGAGGGACATTTGTCAATTTTAGAAGTTTACAAGGTCATAATGAAGAATTAATTGTTGGCTAGTAGTAGTACTATCTTATCAGTACACGCCACATATGTTACTACCCGCGTTTTGTTTGTGGATATTATAGTCCTCTCTTTTAAAATTTTAGAAAGTAGTGAGTAGTTGTTAGCTTGTATTCCTATCTTCTTATCAATACACGTCACATGCCTCTCTTTTAAAAGTTAATAGTGGTTGCTAGATTATACACAGTCACATGGGTTAATACCCATGTTTTTAGTAAGGACAATACTCGTCGCTTTTAGAAATTTAGAAGGTAGTGAATAATTATTGACTCGTAGTACTACTTTTCTTATGGGTATAAGTAATGTGTGGTTACTGTTTTATAAATAAGATTACTCCTATGTTTTAAAAGTTTAGAAGGTGGTAAATTATAGTTTGCTTGTAGTACTTACCTTCTAATCAGTACACGTCACTTAGGGTACTACTAGTGTGTTTGGGAAGGACATGAGAGTGTGCAAACCGTTGTCGAAGAAGCGGTAACTAAGAGCATCTTTTTTATGCTTGATCGAGTCTAAAGCACTACAAGTCTAGCTAGGGTTTTACTAGACTTGAGTCTATTACTATATATGCATAAGCCTAAGGGAATCAAATCGCAAATGGGTCCACTCGTCAGTGTAAGACATCATTCTTTATTCTTTCGTTCTACTCTGGTTGGTGGGACCCTCATTTATGCTAAATGGTGGAGCAAACCTAGATTCCTTAGACTCATATCTACATTTTTCTTAGCTATATCTAAATGATGTACACACTCTTACTCCTCTATTTTATTAGTCGAGAAGATAGTGAATAGTTGTGGGGCTTGATACCTACTCATCACTTAAATGATGTGATACCTCATCTCTATTTGGGATTGGCCTACAAAAAAATTCATTTGTCATTGGTCTAGCCCATCAGCGCGTAAAAACACAATAGTAGTCGGCATGATTCAAACATACACCGATCCCTGTAAATTACTACATTAGGCATTCTAAGTGTAAGCTTACCAACTTCCAACTCGACATACTAAACTAGAGCATCTACCTAGAAATAACAACCTTCCACTAAATAATGTTTAGGTTCTAACTACAAAAACTAAACAAAATTTCAACTCAAGCACATACAATATTTTATTTCATTAATTACAGACTTCAAATCAAGAACCATAGCTTCCATCTCACCCATTGGTTTTGTTTGGATAAGTCAAATATTTGAACTCAATACACAAATTTTGACATGCACCATTGGTTTTGTTTGGGTAATTCCGTGAGACTTGAACCAATGCTCATGCACACGACCTATATGGATGATGGTGTGACACACCTCAAAAACAGTGGTGCACATGGAGGACATGATCATCTAGGATGTTGGCCACAACATAACAGCGCTAAAGGGAAATGTCGACTTCTTCATTGCACAGAATGTACAGAACATGAGTGTGTGTGGAGGATCTTGACATCTACACGTGCTTGAGAAGCAAAGGAAAACAAAGATATAGCGGTAACAACGAAGGTGGATATAAAAGGGAAGAAGAGAGGTCTGTGAGGAGCATGTCGTGCAACTCCCCTCGCTGTGTTGATGATAGAAAGCAAAATAGGAATGAAGGAAATGAAAGTGTCCAAGCATGACTACTTGAAGAAAACATGTGACAATGGATGGGGTAAGACAATTCAAAATCATCTTTAGCATTTACGATATGTTGGTGCCACGAGATGAATATGGATAGAATATGTCTTTGGTAGGATGCAATGAGGTTTTGGCACAATGACACACTTTTACGCCCTACACAAATGTTGTACGGGCCATCCATATGCAGGTCCCCACTTTCACGTCCACTAATATGTGGGCTCCATGCCGTTTGGTCCCTCTGCACGATGGGTGAAAACTCTTGACATAGCGTGTATATGAATAACACGTTGAGAGCGCATATATAGTTGCACAATCCACGTTTCTACTTGCGTCTCCACTGTCTTGTGGGCCCCCCACCTCTCCCACCCATCACGACGACTGCGAGGAGACTACAAATATGACGAAGGGGGAAAGAAATGAAGGAGACCATCTCAATTCTGAAATCCGCTCCTATCCCCCACTTAGAACTAGACTACTCCCTCCTTTTGCCGGCGCCGACGCCCATATCAAACAACCCCTTTGATGGCGATGGCATATGCGTGTTCCGTCG
This sequence comes from Avena sativa, assembly GCA_916181665.1. Lineage (NCBI taxonomy): Eukaryota > Viridiplantae > Streptophyta > Magnoliopsida > Poales > Poaceae > Avena > Avena sativa. Next base: position 448,247,441 of record OV702296.1, on the reverse strand, counting down.
TGTTTCCAGTGGTTAAGATCCTCCGCTGGCGAGGCAGATCGGATCAAGGAAGGCCGAGCAGATACGATAGATCTCATGGTCAGGTTCGATGGTAACACTATAGAGGCCCTACCAGCAGCGATGGGAATTTTCTTTCTTTCAAATTGATGTAATCATACTCTACAACTCCCCCGTTGATTAAACCCCACCTTTCATCTTGGTTTGGATCCTTGTCTATTTTAAGCATGTCAATTTTCCATGTCTATTTTTTTCATCATGAGCAGCTTCACCCCTCTTTTATCGTCCGTCGTCCGAGATGCCAGCTCACCCTTGTGACATCGGCGATGATGACATGTTTATTTTGCACAACTATAGGTCCAACCCCCCATCGTTGAGCTGGATCCATTCGAGGAATGGTGAACAACCCCGTGGAAGTGGAGCCAGATTTGGTCGAGTTAGGGTGGAGAATTCCGTAGAAGACGAACCGGATCTGACCGTAGCATGATGAACAACCCCGTAGAAGTGGATCCAGATTTGGTCGAGGTAGGGTGAAGAGTACCGTAGAAGACGGACCGGATCTGACCGCGGAATGATGAACAACCCTCGTAGAAGCCGATCTAGATCTGACCGCAGAACGACGAACAACCCTGTAGAAGGCGAGCCAGATCCGGCCGAGGAAGGGTGAGCTAAAAACTTACCAATCATATATGCATTTTTTTTTTTGCTTGCACAGTAGTTTTCTGAGGAATCTACGGCCCAAGATAGTCACTGAGAATTTTTACCACAGGTAACCTGTGTCATGTGGAGTCAGGTCAGATATCCAATCAGCTGGTAGTGAAGCAGAGCAGAAAAATCACCGCAGCAGCGGGACCTGGACAACCCATCGTGGACAGGGGCAGGACTGCCATTTCGCACCGCCGCGTTTCAGTTTCGCGTTGGCGCGCTCCTTCCCCGCCCTGCCCCCAAAAGAACCACGAATTCCCCCCGCCCGCCCACCGTTCCCTTCCCACCCTCGCTCCACCGGCTTCTGGGCCCCACAACGTCGGGTTCCTCGTGGCGATGGGCTCCCGTTTCCCCCACTGTCAACCGGCCCCACCACTCTCCTCCCCCTTCCCCCCTCCGCCATCACGCTAGAAATAGGAAGGAGCAGACCACCGTCCGCCCATCCGTCCTTCCAAAATCAAAATTTCGAACCTCCCTCCACCCATTCCTCCTCCATCCATTCCCCCAGAACCCTAGCCGCCCCCCGTCCCCCACCCGCAGCCGCCGAGATGCCGGACCTTCCCTGCGACGGCGACGGCGTGTGCATGGTGTGCCGGGCGGCGGCGCCGGCGGAGGTGGAGCTGCTGCGCTGCACCACCTGCGCCACGCCCTGGCACTCCCCGTGCCTCTCCAAGCCCCCAGCCCTCGCCGACGCCGCCACCTGGTCCTGCCCCGACTGCTCCGGCGACTCCTCCTCCGCCGCGCCCGCTCCCACCGCCACCGCCGCCGGCGCCGGAGGCGGCGGGGACCTGCTCGCCGCCATCCGGAAGATCGAGGCCGACGCCACCCTCTCCGACCAGGACAAGGCGCGCCGCCGCCAGGAGCTCCTAGGCGGCGCCGCGCAGAAGGCGGTCGCCGGCGACGACGACGACGACGGGGAGGAGAAGAACGCCCTCGACATGGTCGGCAACAACTTCACCTGCGCCTTCTGCATGAAGCTCCCCGACCGCCCCGTCACCGTAAGATATCCCCCCTTCGCACCTCCCCGTCATCCAGTCATAGTACTAAATCATCATCTCATGCTATTTTGCAATTACATAAGTATAGATATCTGGGGTGACGGATCTTGTTTTCACGGTTTCATCACCACGATCTGTTTCTGTATGCCCTGCCATAATAATGGGTGCTTAAGTCTGATCACTAGATCGTGCAGTAATGGTCTTTGTCTCCGCCACTGCTTTTCTTTTGGCATAATAATCAGTCGACCCCCATTCATGCGGTCGCTTCAGTTCTGCGCTAAGATTTATTTATTTATTTATTCCAGTTGATTAGATTGTGTGCTTCACTCAGCAAAGATTTATTTATTTTTCAATTGTGTGCCTCTCCCGTCCGGTAGTTTCTAAGTTTTGTCTGTATATAATCGCCACATCATTTGTCTTGGCGTGCTTGTCTGTAGCAAGATAGCAGTAAAGGATCACAGCCTGTCTGTCCTAGGCTATTTATTAATCATCTGCAAACTTTAAGAGGATGCTTAAAAATGTCAACCTGTGACGAATTGATCGTCCTCTTTTTTACAATTGGTCTAGCCTCGTTCTTTTGTTCAGCAACAAGGTTCAAGATATGCTATTCCAGCACCTTATGAGTGGTGCTGGCCTTTGTTATTTCAGTGTATTGGCTCTGATGCCTTTTTTTGTTTAGACAGTGTTATATTGTCCTATTGTAGCATAAAGACATAATCTGTATGCTCATCTTTATTTTCCTAACAAGCCTGGAATGATTTCATGAAGCAGGAACATGTTTTTTCCTTGAGATCAAACTCATGCTTTCCTTTTCCTGTCTATGGAATGGTTTCATCAAGCTGGGAGCTGTTTCTAGAAAATCTTGATGGGGGATGGGTTTCCTTTTGTAAGAGAAGTGGATGACTCAAGTTGATGCATCCGTTTCTCCAGATACATCATTGCAGATTGTAATGCGAAGAGTCAATAACCCTTAAATGTTCAACAACACAAACACAAACTTTCTATTTGGGTAGTGTTTGCTACCACTTGTTTTCTTTCCGGACACTGTTTATGATAATAATTTATTTGATGCCTATTGTTCTGCCTTGGAAGCAATGCTACATGAGCTCTTGATGTTATATATTCAGATTGTTGTGCAAACTGTAATCTTTCTACTTTGGAACTCATGTTAGAGTTTTAGAATTGTGCTTTGAGGTGCTTGACTCTTTTTGTGTATAATCTGTCAATACCAGTTGCTATTTCTCCTGGTTTGATGATATGCTATGTTTGTGCATCTTCCAGAGCTCCTTGTAGATTCTTATGTTATCTAAATACTCTACCCAGCCTGCTACTATTCTGTGACTCATTTCTTTAACATCTTTTTGGTACTGTTTCTAATCAGGACATTCTACATTTTTCTTGTGCAGACACCATGTGGCCATAACTTCTGCTTGAAATGCTTCGAAAAGTGGGTCCATGGTGGAAAGAGGACATGTGGAAAATGTCGGGGACCGATTCCATCCAAGATGATAGAACAGCCAAGGATTAACGCGACACTAGTTGCAGCTATCCGTATGGCTAGGAATGCAAATAATGCTAACTCAGCTGCCTCGGCAAATGCACATCATTACATACGAAATGATGCTAGACCAGAAAAGGCTTTCACAACTGACAGGGCAAAGAAGGCTGGGAAAGCGAATGCTTCAAGTGGTCAAATTTTTGTGACTATCGCACCTGATCATTTTGGCCCCATTCCTGCAAAATATGACCCCAAAAGGAATGTTGGTGTTTTAGTTGGGGATACCTGGGAAGACCGCCTTGAATGCAGGCAATGGGGTGCTCATTTTCCTCATGTTGCTGGTATTGCTGGCCAGTCCACACACGGTGCTCAGTCAGTAGCACTCTCAGGAGGTTACATTGATGATGAGGACCATGGGGAGTGGTTTCTGTATACTGGAAGGTTTGCTTGTTTAACCACTTGCTATCCTTGTACTTGTCTAATCCTAGATATGAGCACTTATTATTTCTGTAAAATAATTTGTACTGACAGTGGTGGAAGGGATCTAAGTGGGAACAAGCGAACAAACAAGGACCAATCTTCAGATCAGAAATTTGAAAAGATGAACGCTGCTTTGCGTCTTAGTTGCTTGAAGGGTTACCCTGTCAGGGTTGTACGGTATGTTTTTTACTGCCATCCTTATTTCCTGAAATACCAGATTTTTATCAATAGATTATACTGTGGTATAGTGCTGTTGGCTCTACAGTCTTAATGATGTTCCTTCTAAATAGTCTTACCTTGATTTATTTTTCATTGTTTGTTACATACTGTCGCAAATGTGGAGCTCATCTACTATTTTGCTGGTCATTTTTATCTTTCATATCCTCTTATTTGTCAACTTATTCTTGACTACATTATCTTGAAAAGGTCCCACAAAGAGAAGCGGTCCTCATATGCTCCTGAACGAGGTGTGCGGTATGATGGTGTTTACAGAATTGAGAAATGTTGGAGGAAGATTGGTGTTCAGGTATTTTTATATCTTGTACACAGCACAGGCTGCAAACGTTGCTTCTCTACTCTGTGGCACATATTTTTTATGGAAGACTAATGATACTATTCTGGTTCCTGCTTTAGGGTACATACAAAGTCTGCAGGTACCTCTTTGTGCGCTGTGACAATGAACCAGCTCCGTGGACCAGGTTTGATCTATTTGTATTGGTGATATTCTTATGTTAAAAAAGAACATGTGTTGCTTACTCTGATGTTATGCTATTATTAAGTGATCTTCATGGTGACCGGCCAAGACCACTGCCCAAGATTAAGGAGCTGCAAGGTGCTACTGACATAACTGTTAGGAAAGGATCTCCTTCATGGGACTATGATGTATGTACATACACACATGTTTTTCTTCTGTCCTTATCGCCATACTATGTCATGACAATCTATGTTTGATTGTAACAGGAGACAGAAGGCTGGAAGTGGGTGAAGCCTGCACCAATCAGCAAGAAGCCTGTCCAAACAGGGGATGCTGAAACTGACAAGGAAATCAGGCAAATCCAAAGGCGTGCTCATCTGACTGTGGCTCAAAGGCTGTTGAAAGGTAGGTTTTACGCCCTTTGTTTTCTTGTTGCAGCATCTTGTATTGGCTCAGGAGGACTCAAATGCATCCCAAGCCATTCTGTTAACACTTGCTTTTGTTTTTGCAGAGTTTGGGTGTTCCATTTGCCGGAACGTGATAAAAGAGCCACTTACCACTCCCTGTGCTCACAACTTCTGCAAAGCCTGTCTGCTTGGGGTATTTGCTGACCAGTCTACAATGAGGGAAAGAAGCATGGGTGGCCGCACTCTACGGGCACAGAAGATTGTGAAGAATTGCCCTTCCTGCCCAACTGACATCTGTGACTTCCTGGAGAACCCACAGGTACAAATAACCACAACTCTGCTGACGCATTATGCAGCACCTAACCACCTGGTTTCTGATGCCTTATTGATATTTTTGTTACAGATCAACAGAGAGATGATGGGTCTGATCGAGTCTCTGCAAAGCAAGGCTGACGAGGAGAAGAAAGACATGGAGGGATGTGTTGAGGAAGATGAGGATGCTCTGGAGAAGGAAGATGACGACAGCAGCCTGAACGAGGAAGAGAGTGATGGTGCTGAGAACAAGGATGGAGAACAGGATGCTGATGCTCCTGTTGTAAAGATCGTGGTTGAAGAAAGCAAGGAAGAAGTTAAGAAGAAGGCTCAGAAGCGCAAAGGAGATGACAGCGAGGAAGGCAAAGATGAGAAGAAGGCCAAGACCGCTGCCACTGCTGCTGCTGTTGACAATGTAGCTGAAGAGGATGCTGAGATGGAGAAGTGTACCACCGAGACTGCTGAAACCAAGGAGGAGGGTGCCCAGCAGCTTCAGAAGAAGCGCAAGGGGCGTGGCGCTGCTGCCGCAGCTGGCGGCGGTAAAAGGAAGAAGACTGTATCTGCTGCTGCAGCTGAAGAGAAGAGCACTGGAGGTGGCAGTCCTGCTGCCAGCACCCCTCGCAGGACGACGAGGGGTGGCTTGAAGGCCGCCGATGAGGCTGATGGTAGCCCTGCTGCTGCCGCCAGCACCCCTCGCCGGGTGACAAGGAGCAGTGGGCTGGCAGATGGCGGTGGGAGCCCTGCTAGCAGGACCAGGAGCAGCGCCAAGGCGGGGAAGTGAGGTCTGCTGGAAGGCGGGGAGGGGGAGGAGCGCTGAGGCTAATGCTAACCATTGAAGATGAAGAAGTGGCAGAAGCCGCACACCTCAGTTTATGGCTCCGATTTTTGGCTGGTCCCGTGTATGTAATATATATATTTAGACTGCTTGCTCTGTCTCTTGATGGGAATAATTAGGAATCACAGGCAGACTATCAACAAAGTGTCGATGTTTTGCTCCTCTTTCGTTCAAAGAATGTTGGGTGCTAACAAATGCGTGTCTGTCTGAGCAAAGCTGATGTTTCTTTCATGGATAAGAACATCTTTACGGTTTTGGTGCAAAAAAGTGGCTAGAGCAGACAATGTATCGTCGGGCCAACCTGTAAAATTTTTCTGGGGCATAGAAAATCGGCTTGACTGACTGCTATATCTTCAGTTCGGAGGGTTCGGATCAAGATCCTTCATCCCTCTCCTCCACACCCCTGTTGTGTGCTGCCACCACCTGCCGCTCAAATCGAAGACCTCTGGCGAGGAATCCGTGGCCGCTTGTTGTAGATCCGCCACCACCGCCGCAACATGTGCCACCCAAGCATGCTGTCGGAGCGGCGATGATGAGGAGGAGCGCTGCCGTGCTACCACGGCGCACAAGTGCTGCAGAAGCTGCTCCGGCGCGAGGTGGACGAGAAATGAAGCTCGCCGCCGCCGAGCTCGACCACATCGCCGCCGCACCCGTAGGCTTCGGTGAGGGCTGGTTTTTGGTTTTTAGGGTTAGGGTGGCAACCACCGTAGATTCATCCTTGCAGCACAGTATTTGCGTATTGTAAGTAGGATCGCCAAATCGCGGCGATGAACTGGTGTCTGTGTTCGTAATTTACAGTTTCGTATGCCGCCATTGCCATTTTCCGTCCGTAAACGCGAAAAAACTCGACCCATAAAACACGAGATGCAGTTCGCTTTTTACAGTATCAGCTAGAGATGCTCTAACATTTTGAAGATTGGTTCTGTAGATTAATTTTTTGTGCATAAGTCGATAATATTACTAGTGAAGTAATAAAGAAATAAAATGCTGAATTACTTCATGGCAAAGGTAAGGGGGTTTACATGATGCTTCATCATGGCAAAGGTTACGGATCATGCATATATTAACCGGAAAAAAAAAAACACGGAGAATCCGGAGAGGGAAAGAAGAGAGCCGTAGACGACGGTACACGTCGACTCCTCCTCCTTCCCCCAAATCGCACCGGCACCGCATCGTATTCGCCGACGCGGCGCGCACCGCCCGTGGTGCTGCTGGTTTGTTCCTTCCTTCCTTCCTTCCTCTCGCCAAGTTCCCCCCGCACGCCTCTATCCGCCATCGCATCCGATCCCGCGTCGGCCCCCGCTCTGCCTCCGCCGTCCCCGATGAAGATCACGGCGATACTGGTGCTCAGGACCCCCGGAGATGCCTCCACCGCCTCCTCGTCTGGAGGAGGAGGAGGCGGGGAGCAGCAGGCGGCGGTGCTGGCGAACGCGTCGGACGTGAGCCGTTTCGGCTTCTTCCAGCGGCCCGCCGCGCGCGAGTTCATCGTCTTCGTCGCCCGCACCGTCGCGCTCCGCACCGCCGCCGGCAGACGCCAGACCGTCCAGCACGAAGGTCCACATACTCCGCTCCCCCTCCTCCTCTGTGCCCCGATTCTTCTTAATCTATTTGGCCTGACGCCCTCCGCCTCCCCTTGCTGCCCTGCAGAGTACAAGGTGCATTGCTACAACCCCAACGGCCTCTGCGCCGTCGTCTTCACCGACGACCACTACCCCGACAGGAGCGCCCACTCCATCCTAATCAAGGTACCACCAGCCTGTCGCAATCTGATCTTCACCTGCTTATTCTTATCTGAATATCTGATTCAGAATGAGCCCGCACTTAGATACTCTGTTAATTGTCAAGTTCACATAGGCTGTTCCATTCTTTACGAGTCCCGCAGGTTCTTGAGGAGTACCAGAAGAATTTTGGAGAGTCTTGGAGGACAGAGGAAGACAAGGCCACCCAGACTTGGGAATATCTGGATGACGCCTTGGCGAAATACCAGGTTCGCTTACCTGATCATCTCTAGTGTTTCCTATCAGTACTGCTTGACCATGTAGCTCCTTCGGGTTGTAAATTTGGATGATGTAAATGCGCATCACTGCTGGCTCAGCGAGTGCATAGGAATTCCTAGTTTATGATCATCTTTTTTCTGTTCGGCGGCCCTGCATCTAGGTGTCCCCAGAATAACAGAGTCCAAATTTCTTCTGAAGGAATCTTCAGGTTCATTTGGTGGGAACTGTTGCCCCGAGAAAACATAAGGTCAACTATATATTTATTTTTAGGAAAAAAGCTCATGGGCCTGCTTTATAATTAAATACAAGGTCAACTATCTGAGACATCAGCTATTCTAAACTAGCAGTAGTGGTGAGGTTTCAAACGAGCATGTGTTGTATGGAATTGTCATTGTTCCTCCAGTTAACTGGTCTATTTCTGCAAATTTAAAATATCCTCAAGTATGTGTTGTAGCTGTTCTGTCAATAATTTAGTAATATGTTCGCTTCCGAATTATTTTCTGTTACAGGATCCTGCAGAGGCCGACAAGTTAACTAAAATTCAGAGGGACTTGGATGAAACCAAGATTATTCTCGTGAGTACTGCCATCACCTGCTATGAACTAATAATGCTATCACCCATCTTTTGGGTGGATTTGCAAGAAAGATGATGCGTGTTTTCAATTAGTATTCACAATAAATTACATCATTTTGTATCTGCTTCATGGCTTGTTGAGTTTAAATTATTCAGTATTGTGCCCTAAGTGTGCTATATGCAAATCCAATGGACTTAATTACTGTACTTTAATTTGAGTAAACAGATATAGTGGATAGTCTATTTATATCCATGTGTTGAATATAGGTTGGAAAAAGTTGGTACATAACTGAGCTGGAGCAGGGCTCCTTCTGGCTGTTAGATTAACATTGCCATGTCAAATTTGTTCCCTGTATATCTACTAGGTTCTCAACAGCACTCACTTGAATAATACAAAGTCAAACACATAGGAGTTCAGTTTTATTGCATGGATGAATAAATGATCTGTGACAAGTGTTTGTTGATTTTAATTTATTTTTTGTAAATGCCTGCTGTTCGGATATCCTCTTTTCTGTTAAGTTTAGATGAGTATGCTCAGCAATGACTCTTGTCTCTGAAACTAGTTATGGCTCTCTTCTTCAATTCAGTTTGCAAAACAATTCACCTGTTTATCCATAATTTGAATCATCGCAGCACAAGACCATTGACAGCGTGCTGCAAAGAGGCGAACGGTTAGATAGCCTAGTAGCGAAGAGTTCAGATCTAAGTGCTGCTTCACAGGTAGGGAAGTTCTCCTTGGGTTATTGCAGTATGCCAATTTAAAGATTCATGTTGCATGCATCGATTCTAGTTCAAATGGACCATATGCCCCACTTTAATTAGCACTGCAAGCAAGGAATTTGCTCCCTGTAGTTTCTTAGATAGTTAGATTGAATGTACGGATTCCACAAACTATCAAATGTAACTTCGCCATTCTTTTTTGCCTTTCATATGCTTACAGAGAGTATAAATCCTTATAGGTCGATCAATCAGCTCGTTTGTGCTATCGTACTAATTGTTTCCTGTTGTTCCTCTGCAGATGTTCTACAAGCAGGCTAAGAAAACCAACTCTTGCTGTACAATCCTGTAGTAAAGCTCAGCTTCCTAGGGCAGTGGTGTCGAGCTCAGCAGTGCCAAGAGCGTGTCTCCCTTTATCTCTTCTTAATCATTGGAAGAATTGTCATAAACATTATGTGTGCCAAACAACATTAACTCGCGCCACAGGTTCTCTTGTGTGATTCTCTGTAAGTAATGCATAAGTGTGGTCAGGGTTTCTTTGTGAGTTGCTACTGGTTGAATCTTCTTGGTGCTAATGAACCCGTACGTCTGCCATATGTTTACTAACTGAAATTGTTTTTCGATCTTTTTTTTGCATTAATGAAGTGCTTTGTTAATTCATTGACTTGGAGACAATTTAGTACATCAACATGCAAAGGAATCACCCAAGGTTCTATCACTTGTTGAAAACGGTTCAAACCATGAAACTGGGGAATGATTGCATTATGTCATTTGATTTCTTTCAACATTCAAAGGTAAACATGTTGGATTATTGCCTCACAATTATGTCAAAATTCACTTGTAAAAAATTGCATTAAATTTCAGTCCAGAATGACAAGATAAAGTTGATGGATAATTTAAGTATTATTACATTTTTTTCCCAAACTGCACTTAATCCTTACATCATCACGACTATCTAAGAAATTTGACTAACTCATATAGCTAGATTGCAAATGAAAATGTTTCCAAGCCACTCAATAGCAACTTCATCTCTGCTATCTGAGCATTGACCATCATCTGAGCATTGATCTTAACAGTCTGTTGCTTCATCTTCACAAGTTCTTCTATGCTCCTCACAAGCTCTTCATTGATTTTCACAAGGTCGCCCTTGCTTCAGTGGTGTGAACGTATTTTTATCGCATTCAACCTAATTGGACCGCGACTGACAATTGTCTGCAAGCTGATGTTCTAACGGTTTATTGCTAGTATATGGAACTGGCAAGTTTGCAGATGTGGCATTAGGGTTGCAGAGCGGCGCTTATGCGGTCTGATTTCAAACTAGCGTATGTGATGCCGTGGAGGATTCCGTTCAAAAAGTTTGAACTAGCGTCTGAGTTTGCTGGCTTATGCGGGCCGCCGCCTGCAACCCTATGTGGCATGGATCCATCTCTCATTTTCTGCGATGTTAAGAGAAAAAACAAAATGAGCGATCGTTTTCTTTTCCTCCCGTAGGTGAGGCCTCTCTGACCTAGCCGCCGCCTCCACCTCCGCCTCTTTCATAGATCGGTTTCCCCTCCTCCGGCCGGTCTAGCCGATAGGAGAGGTGGGAAACCAGATCTATGAGTAGAGTTTTCAATAAAAATAGTGTTTTCTGAAGATTTGATTAGATTTTGGTAGCCATCTTTTTGTTGGGCATCTATGTCAATGGAGATGGCATCGTTCATAATAAGAGATCTTTGGCCCTTTCTGCGACGACGAGATCTTCTTCCCGACGTCAATGATGGTGCTATAAGATTCAAGTTCTATAGGTACGGTCTTTCAGATCTTGCTTCGTCGGATCGGTTTTGGAGCTTTTCTCATGGTTGTCGCGAGGATGGTTATCCTCGCAATATTTGTCCCGGCTGCTACGTTTTCGACAATGGTGATTCGTACTCTCGGCTCCCCAGCGACGTCAAACAGGCTGTTCGGTTTATTTTCTCTGGAAACTCGTGTTGGTACTCTTGCCGATGTTGGTTGAATACTTTAATGGTTGTGTGCGTGCACACAACATTGGCACTGCGGCTCAAATTAAAATTTTGGGAGAACCATCGTTGGAAGAAGAAGAATTTGAGCCTCATGAGTGAGTATATATAGACTACATGAGATCATTTTGGAGTAGAAGTCAAGTTAAGATTTATAGAAACATAACCTACCACTATGTATGCCAATACTCCACTATGTATGCCAATACTCTAACAATGTTCTATTTGTGACCAAGTGTTTTTTTTGTGTGAAATTTCATCGATATATTAATAATCATCAACAACAGTCGATATATTAATAATCATCAACAACTGTACAATGGAGCCCCAAAGTAATAGAAATTACAAATAGGTCAATGGACGACCTAGCACGAGACGAAGGCGCGCCACGTCCTCGCCCCTCCATCATCGGAGCTGGGTAAATCTTGTTGTAGTAGGCGGATCGTCGTGCTAAGGCCTCAAAGGAATAACGCACCAAAGAAGCAACTATTGCCGAAGATGTAAATCGTATATCGAAAGAGACTGAACTCAAACCACACCAAAGAATACGAAAAATGACCATATCCCAAGAGATCCGTCAGCGCCTGGCGCACAACCGAAGCGAGAATAAGGTGGAGATGACCTTATTTTGACTTTAGGATGTAGTCGACACCTTAATATTCTGAAAAATACACTAAAAACAGCCTAAAGAATAACGCGAACCTTTCGCCCGGCTAGATACCATGATCCACCACACCTCCAAGACACCAAGGCCATCGGCGAGAGTGACGAAAACATAGATGGGTTTTACAATGCCGCCACTTCTCTCCTTCCCTCCACGCGCGTGTACCGTTTTGTTGAACTTCCAAAGTTGACCTTCCTTCATTTGTGACCAAGTGTTGGAATCTACAAATCATTTGATCATCGAATGTCCCTTTGCTAAGAGCATCTCTAGCAGATATCGCATATCGGGCCAGTCGATATGCAGTATCGAGGCCGAAAAGTGACCTTCCCAAATATCGTAAAAGGGCCCGAACCGCAAATATTTTTGCCGTTTCCCGAAAAAAGGCCCCTCCTAACTCGGATGCGGTATACATCATCCTCTTCCTACCCTAATCCCCACGCTCAGAGCCCCGCCCAACTCGTGCCGCCGTCACCGATTCCGCCGCCGCCCATCGCCCCCGCACAGATCGCCGCCACCCAACGCCGCATCAGGCCACCCCATAGCCATGGCCGGCCAATCGTGTCGTAATATGGCCGGCCGTGGCGGCACCCCTCCGCGACGCGGCGGGAGCTCGAGCTCCCTAGCTCGCGCGTCGCCGGTCTCCGCGGAGGAGGCCGCTCGCCGGGGCTCCGAGGCCGCGCGTGCTCGCGGAGCACTGTCCCGCACCCACGCTACCTCATCGGCTTGTGCCGGCCTCGCGTTTTTTGGGCCCGACCGCAACGGTGCGGAGGCGGGTGGCTCTCGCGTGGCCATGACCGCAGTCCATGCGCCGCCGCCTGCTCCGCCGCCCTCCGCGCGCGCGCTTTCTCCGCCGTATGTGGGGCATGTCGTCGTTGACTCCGACGACTTCGACGACGGTGCGGCCACGAAGGACGACGACGTTCGTGAGGCGAAGTTTAATTCGCTCTAGACGCTCGTCTCCGATGTGTGGGGCCGCACCAACCGTCGCTACGTCGAGCGGGAGGCCGAGCAGCGGCAGCTCCGCCGTGCGATGCACCGCTTCCGGCGCGAGCACCAGGCGTGCGTCATCCTCTTCATCGTGAACTACTCCGACGACGACAACTTCAGCGAGTAGGCGCGCCACCGCGGGAGTGAGCACATGTGAGTAGGTACCGCCGGTAGGGCTAGTAACGCGCTAGGGTTTGCATCTATGCCACAACGACATCCATTTGTTGTGTAAATATGATGATCTAACAAACTATACACTATGTATAAACTTGTGATCGATCTGGCGCCAACCTATATTTTTCAAATATGTTGTTCTTGATTCGGCACCTGTTCTGCGCCGATGATTTCCATACTGCAAACGAGCGTTTAGGGTATCTGCTAGAGATGCTCTAAGCAAGTTTGACATGGAACTGCATCTATTGTAGCCAACATAGCCTATCACTTACGTCAATCAAATCTTAGGATTCAGAAAGAGCAAGATCTAACGTGAAGGAGATACTCTGGCGGTTTACGTGACGTGGCATATCTGGAAAGAAAGAAATCGGCGGAATTTTGAGAAATGCAGCTGTTCCTCTAAAGGGGTTTTGATTCAGATCAGAGAGAGTTTTTCTAAATGCGGTTGTAGCCTTTGGCGAGTACTCCCTCCGTTTCGAAATATAAGACATTCTGCTTTGTGAAACAACGTATCTAGACACCTTTTAGAGTATAGGTTCACTCCAAACCTCTACGAACCTATACACTAAAAGACGTCTAGATACATTTGATTCACAAAGCTAAAACGTCTTATATTTCCGAATAGAGGGAGTAGATCTTATTAGTCTGTTTTCCTTTTTTTTTTTTGCACCGTTTCTTTCCTGGCTATTGCCATTGTACAATTTCCCCCCTCGTTCCGTTAATGCAAAAGAAGAGCTTCCTCATCGTTCACGTCAAAAAAATTACAACTAAACTTTACCGCCTAATATTTGCTAAGTTCGATTAATTTCCATCAGGTGAGCCGGTGGTTTTGCTCCTTCCTTATACCCTCGCCGACTCCCGGCCTCCCCCCCCCACACCCCGCAGAGATCTCGTCCCCGATGAAGATCACGGCGATACTGGTGCTCAGGACCTCCGCCGCCTCGTCTGGAGGGGGCGGGGAGGAGCAGCAGGCGGCGGTGCTGGCGAACGCGTCGGACGTGAGCCGCTCCTGCTTCTTCCGGCGGCGCGCGGCGCGCAGGTTCAACGCCTCCGTCGCCCGCACCGTCGCGATCCGCACCATCATATGCCAGACCTTCCAGCACGAAGGTATACCTACTCTGCCAGCAGACGCTCAACTCACTCCCTGTCGTGATTTTTCCTGACGCCTCTCCGATTCATCCCCACTGCTGCCATGCAGGGTACAAGGTGCATTGCTACAACCCGAACGACCTCTGCGCCGTCGTCTTCACCGACGACCACTACCCCGACAGGAGCGCCTACTCCATCCTCATCAAGGTACCACCTGCCCGTCCGTCAAGCCCTCTTCACCTTCTCATCGCAGAAAATTTCTTTCAGCCTCTGCGGTAGATTTTGGTGTCACATAGGTTTGCTCTGTGATTGCTCTGTTTCCGTTAGTCACATAGGTTCATTCTATTCGTCATTTATCTTAATTCGCAGGTTCTCGAGGAGTACCAGAAGAATTTTGGAGAGTCATGGAGGACAGCGGAACACCATGCCACCCAGACTTGGAAATACCTGGATGACGCCTTGACAAAATACCAGGTTTGCTCATCTGATCATCTCAGCAGCTCTTTCGTTTTGGGTAGTATTAGCTCTGTAAGATGTAGATGATGCATATCACTACTAGCTGAGAGAGTGCACTGGGATTCTTAGTTCATAATTATTATTTTTTCTCTTCGGGGGACCCTGCATCTAGGCGTCCCTACAATAAAAGAGTCCAAATTTGTTCTGAAGAATCTTCAGGTTCATTTGGTGGGAACTATTGCCCTGAAAAAACACAAGGTCAACACTTTACACTTGATGACCCTGCTTTATGTAAACTAGCCTAACACATCAGGTATTCTAAACTAGAATTAGGGGCAATGAAAAAAATAACGCGCTATAATGTATTTTGGAGAGTCCACACTAATATTTCACAACATAACATTGGCGCTGTTTCAAATATAGCACAATATTTTTTTCGTTGGTGGGTAGTGTAGTAAGCGAGCATACGATGAGGGGCCGACATATGATGCAAATCTTGATTGTCAAATATAATTGATCGCTCTAAAACATCTATTTTACTATATCTTTTATTCTTGTTAAAATCCGTCATTTTTGGGCTATTTTCAAATATAGCATGTTATTAGCACACTATAGCATGTATAGCGCTTGGAGAAGAGTCACGCTTTAACAAAAAACGCTGTTTTTTTCATTTATTAGGAAGGAGGTTTCAGACGAGATCGTTTTATGCAATGAAATGGTTACTGTGTCTCCAGCTATCTGGTCTATTTATGCAAATTTAAAATATCCTCAAGCATGGATTGTATCTGCTATGCATGCTTGTTTATTCAATACCTTAATATGTTTGCTTTCGAATTGTTTTCTGTTCCAGGATCCTGCCGAGGCTGACAAGTTAGCAAATATTCAGAGGTACTTGGATGAAACCAAGATTATTCTCGTAAGTGATGTTATCACCTATGAACTAGTACTGTTGTTACCCATCTTCTTTTGGGTGGACTTGCATGAAAGATGATGTGTATTTTCAGTTAGTATTATACATAATAAATAATTACCTCCTTGCATTTGGCTATTTTTTTAAATAATACATTTAATTTCAGAAATTTCACGAATAATATTAATACACGATATGAGGGATTACGGAATCTAGCGCGGCGTCGTCTATTCAAAAACCGACCGCGCCGTCTCATCTTTTGAAGCGCCGAAAGGTGTGAGAGTGGGCCCCACCCGGCCGGGCTGTCGGGAGATAGCGACTCGTCTTTAATTGAAAAGCCGACCATCCCTTGTCTTTGATTCAACAGCCGATCAGCCCCTCTTCTTATCCACGCGCGCGCCGGCCAGCCCCGCGCGTCCTTCTTCTTCCTCTTCCTCCTAGCTTCTCGTCTTTAATTGAAAAGCCGACGGACCTCGTCGGTTATTCAAAAGCCGACTCTGGCCCTGACATGCCCTGACACCCACCGACACGGTAGTCGGTTTTTCAAAAACAGACTAGTCCTTTCGGTTTTTCAAAAGCCGATACCGCGCTATAATTGACAATCCCTCAAATCGCGTATTATTCGTGAAAATTATGAAAAAAATGTATTTAAAAAAAATTAGCTTGCATTTGCCTGGATTCATATGTATCTACACGCGTGTATAGATACATGCGAATCTAGATAAACCCATCAAGTCACTTGTTTCTGGACAAATGGAGTACATTTTTTATATCTGCTCAACATGAAAATGTAACCATCTTTGCGCTTAGCCCAAGTTTTTTCCTTTGTTTGCTGAACTTGTTGAGTTTAAACTATTCAGTCTTGTGCCATAAATGAGCTACCCAGATCCAATGGACTTAATTCAACGTGCATGTGTTGTGTCTAATGAATAATGTTAACTGGACTTTTTTTTTTACACGAACAAATATAGTGTATAGTGTATGCAAGTTCATGTATATTTAATATAGGTGAGAGAGAAAGTTGATACGGAACTGAGCTGCAGCAGGGCTCCTGGCTGTTTAATAACATTGCCATGTCAAATTTGGTCCCTGTATATTGACTAGCTTCTCAACGGCACTCACTTAAAGAAATAATACAAAGTTAAACGCATAGGATTTCAGTTTTATTGCGTGAGATGAATGAATGACCTGTGACAAGTCAAATTTACTTTTTTGTTCAGCTTAGATGAGTATTCCCAGCAATGACTCGTCTCTTGAAACAAGTTACAGCTCTCTTCTTTAATTCAGTCTTCAAAATCATCCACCTGTTTATTTATCCACAGTTTGAATCATTGCAGCACAAGGCCATTGCCAGCGCACTGCAAAGAGGCGAAAGTTTTGATAGTCTATTAGCGAAGAGTTCAGATCTATTTGCTGCTTCAAAGGTAGGGAAGTTCTTCTTGGGCTAGTGCAGTATGTTATGTCAGGTTACTGATTCATGTTGCCTGCAGCGACTCTAGTTCAAATGGTCCTTAGGCCCCCTTTAATTAGTACTGCAAAGGAAGGAATTTGTGCCATGTAGTCTCTTGGATTACATGCATGGCTTCCACAAACAATGTAACTTCGCTATTCTAACCCCAACCGGTGCACGGGAAAATAATATGTGCCTTTCATCTGTTCCAATATAGAAGCAAATCCTTATAGGCTGATCGATCGGCTTGTTCATGCTATCATACTGATTGTTCCTGTTGTTTCTTGGCAGATGTTCCTCAAGCCGGCTAAGAATACCAACTCCTACTGTACAATCAGTCGCGAAGCCGCACTCCTGGCAACCGGGGCCATGACCCTGGCTGCAGGCCTTGGTCTTACCTATATATTAGGAAAAAATTGTTGATTTAGCTTAGCAATTAGCCTAATTGCCAGGGGTTTGTATGGATCCTGGCTCCGCCCCTGTGTACAATCCTATAGGGACGAATTGTCATAAATGTTACGTTGGTCTCCAAAGTGTGTGTCAAACTGCCAAAGGTTCTCGTTTGTTTCTCTGCATAAGTGTGGTCAGGATGTCGTTGTGAGTGTGAGTTGTGTTTGCTACTGTGTTGAATCTACTTGTTGCTGATGAAACTGACCCGCTACCATATGATGTTTTTTTTGTTTGCATCGGTTATTTGATCGTTTTTGTTGCATCGGTTCTTTGGTCGTGTTTTTTTTTGCATAGAGTGAAATGCATTGTTAGTACTCAAGGTTCAATTGCTGGTCAAGAATGGTTCAAACAGTGAAACTGAATGAATGACATCATTGGAGCATTAGATTTATGGCTATTTAAAAAAATACTATGAACCTCTGAAATAGTAAGAAATAAAATGTGAAGATATATTACTTAATGGATGTAATAATATTTATTTAAAAACTTGGTTAAATAATGCTGTTTGACTTTTCAAAAACCTTATGAAAAGGAACAGAGGGAATAGAATATGAATTTCTATGAAATGCTGGCAAGGAATGATGCAGATTCTGAAAATTCCACTAGCCTCTGGAATGATGCAGGATTGACCTACTTGGCATCACACCAAGTCAGGGACGTTTTTGGTCTCTAGATACCTCGTGGAATGGGAGTCTCAACATGGAGAAAAACTTAGGCATACTAGCAGCTACGGTACTTCGTCGTCATTGCTTGTATGGAAGACCCTTTGGTCTCTCCACGTCCCTGCCAAGGTTAAAATCCACTATTGGAGATCCTTGTTGGGTGCGATATCGTGCAATGGTGTACTAGGTAATCTCCAGATGCAACATAGCTCACACTATGATCTATGCAAGTTGGATTTCTTTCTGAATCCTGGGCTGTGAGGCAAAAAGCCCCATAGCAAAATTATTCCAACCAACAAAAAGTCATATGGCAAAAAAGAAAAGGAGACACTACCTATTTACAGTAAACAATAAATCTAACTTAAGGCAGATCCTTTATCTAGTCCAACAAACTTTGCATTTGCTTTTTCTTGATCCTATGCTGAAGGGAGAGATGTAATGAATCCAATCACGCTGTTCCTATGCTTTGCAAAAGTGGGCCTTTCTTGCCCAAAAGTATTTTCATTGCGAAGCAAGAGATGTTCCAGCACGCTGTAAGTAACACTTCCATGAAAAAGGGATGCCGAAAACTCCTTTTAGCCGCAGCCGTCACTGTCCATAAGTCTGTATGCTGAATCCAATCCAATGAAGATACTTCCAAATACGCTGATTGAAATTGCAACCAAAGAAAATGTGAAGCATGTCTTCATGAGCATGTGTCAAGTGGCGAAATATGTTTTTCCCACCGTGGGTGGCAGCATAGCTTGCAGATTGAACCCCTCCACCATAGGCCTTTTTTAATTTTATATATTCTAGGATATGCCTATAAGAATGATGTTTCTTTCAATCCCTCTGTTAAGGGCCTTTCCCCTTCGATGCAGACATCCGACGGTTCGAAGCTGAGCGACAGTACCTTCGCGTCGGTCAGGAAAAGCGATCCCACACAGCTATGGACGTTCTGGTCTTATCACACACCATCTATTCTGCTCAACTGCATCAAGATTGGTGCTGATACATTGTAAAAAGGTCCAAAATCCCAATTCAGTTCGCATGGGCAAGTCCCTCAAATTTTGCAGAACACCTCTCTGACTTTTTCGGTTCTCCACTTAATGTTACGTTTGTATATGATGCGTTCCTGATCAAACACAAATTTCCTGATCAAACATCAGTTCTAGGAAACCACTTATTATCTGAAAAGTAAGAGAGGAATTCTAGGAATACAAATTCATATATAGAGAACCCGCAAAAAAAAAAAATCATATATAGAGCATTTATTCCGACCAGAATTTATTATCCGAAACCACTTATTTTGGTAACAGCCATCGGATGATTTCTTTCCAAGTAAAATTATACAAATCAATAATCAAGACAATCGATTTGGTTATTTCTTCCCAGAACAGCCATCGAAAATAAATCCTCGAAATTGGGGAGAAACATGGATTAAAAGTAAGGCTTGCTGGAGCATTAAATATTTTATGGACACACTTCATGGATCCAGATCGAGAAAAGTAAAACAAAATCCATTGTTGGTGGCCACTCGAGGAAGAAATCCAAGAAATGGGAGAGGTTGAAGATTCTCCCCGTTGAGATCGATGGACCCAGGCGCACTTAGGAAGTCGCCTGCTCCGCGCGGGCGATGTTGCAGCTACGTGCTGCGTCGCCGGCGTCGGCGGCCGGGGGAGGTCCTTCTTCCTACTCCGTCTCCGCTCCTCGCTTCCGCCGCTGGACGCGGTGGTCGCTCTCCACCAACCACAACCGGGAGAGAAGATGGAGAAAAGGGGAGAGATGGAAGCGAGGTTGCATGAAGTGTACATGTGCACCTCGGCTCCTATAGGGGTGTGAAGATGTACTTTGTACAGGATGCGAGTGAAAAAGACTAGCCCGAATCTTGGAAGACTGTAGGACGTTGGATAAGACAGAAACGTCCAACCCGTGGTGGAATCGCTGCATCAAAGCTCTATATGAGGCATGCGCGTATTCGCATCAAAGCTCTCCTGGTCAGTCCCGTATCATTATTGCTCATATCTCTCTATCCATCAACCACATGCATACATAGTTCACCCTCTTCTTATACTTATGCACCTTTCTATATGCATAGTTGTTAAAACGAAAGTTCATCATACACATAGTTCACCATCTTATGCTTATGCACCTTTCTGTATGCATATAGTTGTTGAAAGGCAAGGAAATTGACAAGCTGGACGATGCTGCTTTGGATCACAAGTACCCTCCTGAGCTTATTGTGAAGAACTCTTACTTTCTGGGCTACCATAAACACAACGCTTTTGGTTGGTCTTTCGATTCCGACCTCTGTCAGCTTGCTTCCTTGACCGACTACCAGCGGCTAGTCCTTACTAATTATGTAAGTACTCACTGCTTTCAGTTAAGTTGTGCATCTAGATTTGATCCGTGCTTACTTATCCTGTAACCTGTTTCTTCTTCTTCTTCTTTTTTCCTCTGAATGGGTTATACTAAATATTTTCTTTATCTGTTGTTCAACACCTGGAATTCTTTTAGCATGGCCGTGTGTGAGTAAAATCTGAATTCTATGGGGTAAGGAAGATATAATGAACTTATCAACATAACAGCTTCTGGAGATCAATCACATTTAGAATGTGTGCTTGCACCTTTTTTTCCCATACTTCTGGGAGCACAACATTTTTTCACTTAAAAGAAGATTGAAGACACAGATCAGGCAGTTATTGAAAGAGCAAGGCCTACAAACCCCAAGAGGTGCACCAGCAGATAGCTCCGAAAAAAATAGTACTTCCTTTTTCTGTAGATTGCAAGTATGGACATATTTGCCTGACTTTTTGAGATCACAAATATTTTGTCATGCTCTAGTACTATCTTTTTTTTTGGAATGTCTTGAAGTGCCCAAATCAATATTATGCGCCCGCATATAATTTTAAGAGATAACAAAAATCCATGTTTTATGCACACGGATTGTTATTTACAAGAGAGATATAATATATTGCTTTCCTTCTTGTTGGTGTAGGGTGGCGATGAGTACCAAGATCTGGACCTTTACCGGTCGTATTATAACAACCCTGAAACCGATAGAGATTATCTACTTTACTGGAAAACAATTACGGAGAAACTTAAAGTATGCATGTGACCACAATCAGCTAATCCAATTTTAAAACTTTGTTTTATTGTTGGATTGATGGTATTTTGGTTTTGACAGTGGATTGAAGGTTACATTCATAGAGGAAGGACTTCTAATGAGGTAAGCATATATTGACCCCACAAATGTACTCTTGTTTTGTTATTTTGGTTTAGGAACCTGGAGCCTGAGGCTTCATATGAATTTTTTTCCCCACAAAACCATAGGATGACAACAAATCTTCCCGCGAAAAACGACAAAAAAGATGTAGCATCATGGTAACTTTTCTGTTTTACTATTTAGTGGGAGAAAATGAAGATGAAAGCTAGGCACCAAGCAATTAGGGCCGCGACTGACTTTGACCATATTCATCGGGACCTAGCTGTTAATGGTTTCGAGGTATGATTCCTTCATTCCTTGCTTATTTAGATGTCCGACATTGGGTATCGTTGTATTTAACAAGTTAATTCTTTTGATTCAATTCAGGAGTTTATATGGAGCACATTTTATAATGTCCTGGAGCTGAAGGATCTTGATGGTGTCTTTCTTGAGATTTGGAAGCTGGTCAATAGGGATCAGGTTAGCATCTGTCTTTATTCAGACTTGAGAACATTACATATACTTAGTGAATGGTGTTATCTTGCGGAATGTTCAGGTTTGTTTCAGAGAGGCTGTGAAGAAAGTTTATGACATGAAGAAGTTTCCATCACGGGAACAATGTATGAAGGACGAGCTGGAAGGCAAGTTCAGAATGGAGAAGGAGGTAGGTTACTGTTGTGCACAGATGATCATTCATTGTTAGTTGATTTGTCTGTTACAATGTTAATATTCTGATCTTCTGTAGTTCCGCCTGTGCACGGTTGGCATTACTGAACAAGTAAGTACAGTATGGTGTGGTCTTGATTCCTGTAGTGTAATGTTACAAAAAAATTTGTATCTGATGGCACAATAATTTTTGTTTCTAGGTTCCAGATTATAGAGCTCATGAGTTGATTGCGCAGCAAATTAAGAACAAGGTATGTATGCCTTATGATGTAGATGGACCATCACAGGTGGTTGTGAGGTTTTGCATGTACTTATTAAATTTTATTTTCAGTTGTCGAGGCTGCGGACCTATGAGCAGTACGCAGAGAAGAAGCTAAAAATTGCAGAGTACCTTGGACTGATTGGCAAGACATCCACATAGTTTCTTTTGTTGCTGCATGTCTTAGGAGTCTGTGCCAGGTGGCTCTAGTCATCTTTGCATTAGGATTCTACTAGGGAAACATAACTGCAATATCCCAAGCAAACCATGGTTCGTACTGCCACTGGATGTATTGTATGAAAAAAATGCTAGTACGTATTTTGATATCACCCGCCACACAGACTCCTGAAATGTCAGGCAACTGCTAGTTTAATTGAGCATGCACTTCTGTAGCTGTGAAATACTACTAGCAAAGCTCGCCAAGCGGCACGCCATGCGTCTGAGGAAAATTTGGTTCCTATATATTCTTGAGGACTTCCGGAAGAACTTTGGAGAGTCAGAGGGCAGCAAACTATGATGCCAGGTTTGTTTATTCAATGATGCGTTGACAAAGTACCAGGTTTGTTTACTCAACCAGCTTGAATGTTTCTTGTTGAGTATAAGAAGCTCTCTTGCGGGGTATCTTTGGAAGATGTAAATAATGCACATCTGCCAGCTGAGCGAGTGCCTTGGAATTCTTTGTTCATAATCATTTTCTCTTTGGCCATGAATATATGCTTATGATAGTAGGCTCTGCATGATGCTTTGCACACCCATTCTTATCAAATAAACTCTTTGCTTGACATTAACATGATCTTGCTTTCTTCGATCCAAAATTGTTCTAACTCAAGTTCTCGGCAAATGCCGCGCGAGGCACTGTTTCAGATGGTAATGACGTAATAGTGCCCCACTTACTAATCATATGTGTCCTGTCACCGGTGCAACCTTAGAGCATCTCTATCCGATCCCCTAAATGTTATAACCGATTTCGGCGCACTGTTCACCGAGGAGAAAAAATTTGCTCCTCTAAACTTCGGTCGCCGGAATCGATCCCCTAATTTTGCACTCCTATATTTCAATCTTCTACTAGGCATTTCAACAAACACATTGCAATAAAACAAAAACACACCAAAATCAAACTAAAACACTTAGTTCATACTTACGATTTAAACACATTGCATAGTTCATACATAGATTCTAACACTAGGATGGCCGCCGGCGTCGATAGCTGTCACAGAAACCCTAGCTACGCCGCCGAGCGTCGGTGGCTGGCGTCGGTGTCCACCTACCAGCTGAGGCTATCGAGCCACGCGTCGAAGCTGTCGTTGGAGTCAGTGTCCCTGTCGCCGAGGTCGATGACTTCTTCTGTTGCCGCCGAGGAAGATGCTACCGCCGTCGCGGAGGAAGAAGGCCCTGCCGCCGCCGAGGAGGATGAAGGCCCTGCCACCGAGGAGGAAGAGGTGAGGCCGTGATGTGTGGCGTAATCCTCATAGCGCGCGGCCTCCGCAGCGACGCGGTCGGGATTTTGCTGACGGAGCTCGGCCATGTACCGCTTGCCGGCGGCCTCGGCCTCGAGTCGCTCCCAGGCTTCCGATCCTCCCGAGTGATGCGCGCGACGTGGCCACGGCTGAGAGGGGAGAAGAGCTCCAGCACCTCGTTGCCGAGAGGGAAGTTTGTCGTCCCGCAGTCGGAGCCGTGGAGCTGGACGTTGGCGACGTCGTGCGCCCACGCCGCCTGCTGCGCCGACTAGTAGGTACCGAGCCAGTGGCGTTGGTCGGTGTTTCGGTCAGTGATCTCGGACACCCTGGTCCTCCACTGCCGCTGCCGCACGCTGTGGTACTGGCCGTGCGGTGTGCGCTCCAGATGGTGTCCGTCATGTTCGTTGGCCACCTCGGCGAGCTTCCCCTCGCCGGCGCCTCCCTCGCCACTTCCGTTGCCAGCGCCACCGGTTTCTGCTTGTTCGTAAGCACGCACCCTCACTCGCTGCTATGCATGCGAAATTCTGTAGAAAATGAATTTACTACGCTTTATATGACTTATCGATCAGATTGGCATGTCGAGCGCCCTGGACACGCTGTGTGGGCAAGCGTTCGGGGCGCGGCAGTACCACCTCCTGGGCATCTACATGCAGAGCGCGATGGTGGTGCTCGCGCTCGCGTGCGTCCCAGTCGCCCTCGTCTGGGCCAACACCACCAAGATCCTCCTGTTCCTCGGCCAGGACGAGGCCATCGCCGCGGAGGCCGGCGCCTACGCGCGGTGGCTCATCCCGTCACTCGTCCCGTACGTTCCCCTCGCCTGCCACATCAGGTTCCTGCAGGCACAGAGCATTGTCCTGCCCGTGATGGCCAGCTCCGCCGTCACAGCGCTGGCGCACGTCCTTGTGTGCTGGGCGCTCGTGCACAGGGCCGGCATGGGGAGCAGAGGCGCCGCACTGAGCAACACCGTCTCCAGCTGCGTCAACCTGGCTATCCTGGCCCTGTACGTCAGGGTGTCGAGCGCCTGCAGGCAGACGTGGACCGGGTTCTCCATGGAGGCGTTCAAGGAGCTGCGGCGGTTCACCGAGCTCGCCGTCCCCTTGGAGCAGTGGTCGTTTGAGCTGCTCGTGCTGCTCTCTGGTCTTCTGCCCAATCCAGCGCTTGAAACCTCCGTATTGTCGATATGGTACTCCTCATTAGTTAGTTCTTGCACATTTACTGCAGCATTTCTTCACCGCAGTGATCCTTCTCTCTCTCTCTCTCTCTCTCTCTCTCTCTCTCTCTCTCTCTCTCTCTCTCTCTCTCTCTCTCTCTCTCTCTCTCTCTCTCTCTCTAACTTGTGCACTGAATTCTGCAGCCTTAACACTGGCGACCTCATCTTCATGGTGGCATCCGGTCTCTGCACAGCCATAAGGTGTGGTGTCTTGTATTCAGCAGAATCCACTATACAGTACGCTTCTTTTATGGACTGATTCAACTCTCTGATTTACCTCTGAAGCACACGCGTTTCGAACGAACTTGGTGCCGGGCATCCACAAGCAGCAAAGAGAGCAACCAAAGTAGTCATATGCATGGCCTTGTCCGAAGGACTGGTGATTGCGATAGCAATGATTTTGCTACGCAATTCCTGGGGCTATGTGTACAGCAATGAGCAGGACGTTGTGAGCTACATCGCTCGGATGATACCCATTTCTCGCTATATCATACTTCATAGATGGCCTCCACAGTTCTCTGTCGGGTAAACAAATTTCTTCTTTCTTTTTTCTGTCAAAAAAAGAAAAATACAAGTTCTCTTTTCAGGCTGCCACCTTATAAAGATCATAATTGAGGCCCCATCTCAGTCCGGAACAACATATTTTCCGCGGGATATGAACCGGATCCTGTGATATTACAAATACTCTAATTAACCATCGAGTGTTGGACTGAACAATCAGGAACATATGCTCATTGTCTGAACGTACTTTTCAGGTGTGCTAACTGGATGTGGCAAGCAGAAGATCGGTGCACGTGTCAACCTCGGCGCATTCTACTTGGCCGGCATTCCCATGGCGGTGTTGCTTGCATTTGTCCTCCATCTGAATGGAATGGTAATGAGTAGTACTAAATGTGTGTCAGCATCCATCTATTTTACGTCGCACATTCACAACCTGGATATCTCTGCAAGACCGAAAACATCGTATGCTTTTCGCAGGGTCTTTGGCTAGGTATCGTCTGCGGAAGCATGACCAAGCTTTTGTTCCTTCTGTGGATCACAATGTGTATAAACTGGGAGAAAGAGGTATGTTTATTAATGTTTCACCAAACATGTTTACTAGTATGGTCTTGGTACTTGTTTTGGACAGCCAGTTGTGATGCATCTTCTTGTTCGGGCAATTAAGGCAAAAGAAATTGCGATACGGTCATCTCTTCCGGTAGCATGAGGAGATAGTATGATGCTGCCATGTCATGCACATTGCTCCTTGGCTCACTATTCGGACATCCACTACGGATGCTTGCCTTATGCATTAAGGAAGGAGAACTCCACTAGGATGGCTTGATTTAAGCATTAAGGTTCCTTCCACTATGAATAAGACCATAGTTTCCGGATTTTATTTTCTTTTGGCTTTAGGGTTTGTGCGCATCTAGTCATGCAGAGGCCGGGTGTAAGCTCCCTTGTTTGTATCGTCTTTATATGACTTTTGAGTTAATAAAACCACTTTATCAGAAAAAATAGCTCCAACAGCATGGCATTAAGGTGGCTTCCATTAGGCGTTGATTGGAATTGATACAGCGTATCATCCTTGTTCTGTATAAAAGATGGAAGAGTTGTCTTCTATTCACCTTTACCATAACAATCTTCCGTCGATATATAGCCAGGCCCTTTAGCTTTGAGCTGCAAGTTCATGCTCCAGAGACATAAATTTTGTGCATATATCTCTTATTTTCACATATGATTGTAACTCCGGCAAAACAAAATCCCTCCATTTTATTCTTGCATTTTCACACACATACTATTGTTTAATTGAACTAGCTTGGTGATCCGTGCAATGCTGCGACAAATATTTTAGAAGTTGTGTAAGATCACTCTTCCTACTTTTAACATCACCTAGACCTTTTTTTTTTGAAATTAACCATCATATATTAAGCATGCAAGCCGTCTCATTAAAACCTTCCAGTCCCCTTAGGTACCCTGGTAAGGAAAAAGAGTGCGTCTGAAACTTGCAGCTCATCAAACCATTGTTACATCGTTTATGATGGTGTTCAGCAAGAAGCTAGGGGGATCATCGTCTCAATTACAAGAGATTTTATCTAAATAACATCACCTAGACCTTGTTATCAGTTTTCTAAATCTATGTACTGTATTTGTTTTATTGGTATTGCCCTTTTCTTTTTATAAGTCACGGCAGTGGTACACCTGATCGATATCTATGTTGTGTATATAACTTCCATTCGAGAAGGAGGGAAACGAAGCTAGAAATGGTGATACGGTCATCTCTTCCGGTCGCACGAGGAGATAGTATGATGCTGCCATGTCATGCACGTTGCTCCTTGGCTCACTATTCAGACATCCACTACGGCTGCTCATAACTCTCTGCAAGTGATTTATCTAACTGAATTCTATTATAATTGCAATCGATCTTTCTAATTGTGTGACTATATATATTTTCTATTATGTTTGTAAAGAGCTGCACCGAGTCAGACAACGCCACTCGGCCTTTCACAGTTTAAAATCATAATAAAAATTATAACCGCAAAAAACTACTTTACAATATGAATTTAATGGAAACGTATACTTTCTTTTGAACAAAGAAAGAGCTCCCAAGGACCCATAACTGCATAAACTTGAGAGGCGGGGTTACAAGTTATAGGGAGGAAGGACTACGCAGAAGTAAGAACATACTCCCTCTATTCCATTTTACCCTGCGCCAAACTTTTTAGCGTTTTTCTAAATTACTCTGTGCCTCACCCTCTGCCACCGATGGTTGGTTTCCGAAAAGGCCCATGCACTTTTCACCGAGTACTAGTTGAACATGCAGCAGTACTAGCTGTGCATGCATGCATTGACATTTGATATAGGGATAAAATGGTGCAGTTAGGGGTAAAATGGGCTCTCCTTTTTCTAATACAATTCATTGGTAAACGTTGAGACAGAGTTCATGTGGTAAGGAGGTAATAGTGCCCCCCCTTACTGTGGATATGGGCCTTGTAGGCGGTGCGGCATTAGTTGGAAATTATTCAGTCTTTGTGCCATGAGGTATGATGTGTTTGCCCAGCAATGGCTCTCGAAATTAGTTATGACTGATCTGTTCTTTAGTTTGATCTGCAAAACAATTCATCTGCGTATTTATCCGTAATTTGGATCATTGCAGCACATGACCCCTGGGAGCATGCTGCAACAAGCCGAAGGCCTGGATAGCTTAGTAGCGAAGAGTTGAAAGGGCCATTGCAATCGGTAACATCTGTTGGTTCTTCATTTTGGTTAACATAGGGAAGCTGATGCTTATTATGGAGATAAACTGATTTCGTTCCCCTTGTTCCTCTGCAGATGTTCTGCAAGCATGCGAAGAAAAACTAACTAGTGCTGTGCAATCCTGTACTAAATCTCGGCTTCCTAGGGCAGCGCCGCAGCGGGTATCGAGCTGATCGTCGGTGTGCGAACAACGTGTCTCTGTTTTTCTCTGCTCTATTGCTGAGTCGAGTTGTCCGTGATCATCACGTTGGTGCCCAAAGCGTGGTGAACAGAGTTAACTAGTGCCACAAGTTATTCTGTGTGATTCTCTGCAAGTAAGATAAAGTGTCTTGAGGTTGTAGTTGTGGCTGTAGTCTGTGTGTGTGTTTGCTACTGCGTCGAAGCTACCTGGCACTGACGAACTTGCTCTGCCTCTGTGTGTTAAACAGACTTTGCTGGTATTTTTCTCTTGGAAACTGGTTACTTGTAGGCTATTTTGCATCGGAAAATGTCATCCATTTTGTAGGGTTGTTGAATTGATATCGAAACTGGTAAGCTGCGGGTCCGTGGATTAAGCATTGCGGGTGTAGATACTGCCCTCTTTGTGTAAGAAACAGTCTATACGATGTCTCACACATTTGGAGAAGACAGAGAAAACCAGTGCAGTGTTCAGAATTACCAGTGAAATGCTAGAACAAACTAGCCATTACCAGCCTCATATTTACAGTCTACCAAGTGACAGTGGAAAAGGGAGAAACATCTCAGAGTTAACACAGCACCAAATAAAGGACAGTGGAAAAGGGAGACATTGTTTGAGTGCATGGCGACTAGTAATACTACATGGCATACAACACAACTGATGTCTCACACATTTGCTGAAGACAAACAAAACAAGTGCAGTGTTCAGAATTTTGTTTTCCTAGTTGGCAGATGAAATGCTAGAACAACCAAGTGAACCATTACCAGCCTCCATATTTACAGTCTACGAAGTTTCGGGAGCAACAGCTCTCAGACATTGTTGCTTCTGAGCTGCACAGGCCACCATACTCAACTGAACATAGCAGGAACAGAGACGGAGCAAAGCTTACCGTGGGATGCCTTGGATCGGCCGGAACCGAGTAGAATGTCGAGGCGCCCGTGCCGACGAAGACGCAGCAGAGCAGCCAGACGGCGGCAGCAGCAAAACAGCCGCCATTGCTAGCCATCTTCACCGCCTCGCTCTTCCCTTTTGCCGCAGCTTTGCACTAATCGAACACCAGCAGCAAAAGTTGAGGAGTCAAGTGGCTGTACTTGCAAGCCGCATGCAGCTAGCTGCTAAGCGAGCAATGTAATGGAGAGCTCTGTGGGTGTCTGGGAGCTGGTACAGGCTGAGACGAAAGCTATGACTGTGAGCAGCAATGGCAGCAGCAGTGGCCGCGGCAGAGGTTGGTGCGGGCTTTAAATGCGAGGAGCGGCCGGCGCAGCAGCACAGCACATCACGAGAGGAGGTGGTGATGATGAGTGATGAAGACCAGCTGCCAAAGCTACGGGAGCGTGCAGAGAAAAGGACGCGCAAGCGCTAGAGCGAGCGACAGTAAAAACACCAAAAGCTCTTTTTCTCCCGCGGTGTGAGAGTGAGCGAGAGTGCGGATGTCGAGGCGGCGTCCGTCTTCGGAATCTTTGGGCAACGCGCGGCGTGTCTCTTTTGCTTTGCTTTGCTTTGGGACGGCGAGAGTGAGTTTACAAAATCTTTTTTGCACCCGCACCGGAGAGAATGTTTTTGAGCTTTGAACACACATACGACTAGCACTGTAACTGAACGATGGACGGCAGACCACCATGCCTCACCCACCATGCCGAGGTCAATCCAGGTGGTGGCCAGGGGTATGGCCAGTCCGCCTGCCTTGGAACCTGCACCTGATGCGTCTGAGTAGGCGGCGTCCCCGGCTGCGGAGGAGGCAGCCCTTTGGGCTAGCACGAACTCGCGCATGGCCTCAAACATGCCAGCACACCGTGCCTCCTCCTCGAGTCGCACCTACTCCTCGGACTACGCGATGACCAGACGATAGGCCTCCTCTAGGTCCAGGTCCAGCGACATGATGGGGGCCTCCTCCTCCTGTTTGACGATCGCCAGGTAGGCACGGTAGCCCACGGGGTGGAGATGGTTCCCAGTCCATGGCTGGTGGTGGCGAGCACGAGAAGACAATCCCGCCCAACGTGGTGGCGGCAACGGTGTCTTGTGTGGGAAGTATGACCAACAGGGGTAGTGCATGCCCCCTTCATTTGTTCGGCGGTGGGGTGACAAGCGCGCCCGAGGTTTCTTCTCAGCTGCAGTTAGGGTTGCAAAGCTGCAACCCGCAAGAGCTCGTGAAAACAAAATTTAGTTCAAACTAGATAACTTTTTTGAACTATACTAACAGATTTTGCCTACGAAGCAGGGATGATTGAGAGCCGCTTTGCAACCCTAGCACAGTAACACAAGAACACAAAACTTTGCCCCAGATTCAAGCAACCCGGAGGCTAACAACTCTACATCATGCATTCTGATCGTATTGCTCATCAGACAAGATGAAGGTTACAATGTTCTTCCCTTGACGGGAACCCCAGGAAAGGAACTGGCTAACCTATCACTTGATCTCTCTTTAGCTCTCTGAGCCACTCTCCTTCTTTCTCTTTTCCCGCTCTTAGCCCATCTTCCTAGAGCTCGATATATCATCTAACAGTGACATGGTCCTCCTTTTATATGGAAGGGGATACCACAATGGGCTAGGATCTTGAACTACCTAGGCGGGTCCCCTCACACTAATACCGAGGGATGGCCCGTGACAGGGTCGTGCTTGCGTCCTATCCCATAATCCTTCGACCTTGGTCTTCAGGCTTCATCACCTTTATGTTCCCAAGTTTTGTCTTCACCTGCCCTATTAGGCCGCTAGGGGGGCATCTTCACCGTACTAGCCATAGACTACCCCAATTTTAGTTAGGATACAACATGGTCTTTTCATGTGCATCATCTTGCCATGTTCACCTGCGGTGATCCAGTACACCACTGCATGTTGTAGTGTACAAGTCGTTGACATGACACTTATGGAAGTCCTCATCCTTAAATATCACATCTCTCAGAGTGGTATAACATAAACATTACGGGTCCAACAACTTTATTTATACATACCAAGAGCCAAAATTGTACAAAATCTTCGAGATCCTCCTTGGCCCGATGAGGATTAACAATGCGATAGAAATTAAAATGAAGAAGGGATAGCTTCCTAATCAATGGTAATACTCAGCTTAAAACCATTAGAGCTCGCAACTTATTGGAGAAGCTATAGTATTGCTAGTTCATCTACCTATGTGTGCTCTGATGGATCGTATATCTACATTCTGTCTTAATCCTACTAATCTGATATCTTGTTGTTGATTCTAATCTCCATGTCGACTGTCGAGTCTTCTCACAACCTAAGCAAGGGTTTAAGAAGATGGATTGATTACGAGCGTACTCAGCAAGTTCTATGATGGTTGTCTGATGTTTATTTGAAAGTCATTGACCAAAGATCCAAGAATTGTGCAGGTTTTCAAAAAAGATTTTTAGAAAAGGTATGTTTTATATTTTTAAAACTCTAAAGTTGTCAGTCTTCATGGATTCCCGAAGTATGTCTTGTCCAATCACGTAGGAATTTGCGCAAAGCACACATTTTGTTATTCCATCATTGTATGTGCGTTTGACCACTTACTTGTTTATCCCAAATGTCCTGCACCATGTCATGGAAACCATCAAGATGCAACCAACCAAGTTAAAATTTGAACACATGTTTGTGCTTTGGTGTAGGCAACCCAATAGATAAAATAATAGGGGCATATGATTCGACAAAGCCTCAATACATTCAAGAGCATTAAAAATTACCATAGGAAACTTGTCTTCCCAGTCGGTATCCATAAGTGTTGTATCCAGTTTCTCATATGTTGGCTCCGAAAGACTTTTATCCCAATTGAACTGTCTTCCTAACATCGTAACCGCTCGTAGATCCAAACTTTCAATGACAACGTTGAATATGAAAGGCCAATTTTCATTGAATGCCCCCGACTTTTCTCGTGAGAAAATCTTACCAAATTTAAATCTCCGCCTATAAGAATAGGATACGGATTATATTTTGCTAGATCAACCAAAATTCACGTAAAAAGTCAGACTTATAAACATCCTGGGCAGCACCATAGACAACGACCAGAGACCACGTGAAGCTATCAACCTTGTCATGGATATGGAGTTTGATATTAAAATCTCCAATCGAATTGGCTAACACTTCCATTTGCTATTAAGAATTGATATTAAAATTCTTACTTTTCTTGCTAGATACAATAGTTCCAGACACAATATTTGCTACAGGCGATGTCACTAGCTGTCCAACAGGAGGGGGGACACTCTGTTGTGGTTGGCTCTCCGAGGTAACCTGATATGTGTTTTTCACCTTAACATCCAGAATTGGTAAAACTTGGTCTCTATTAAAAAATCCAGTAAACAAAGCGAAAAGATAATTTTCTTCCTACAACAAGGACTCAAAGAAAGAAAGAAAACAAAACCAACCTGGTTGCCTCAAAACATGCTTTCTTTAGAGCCATATAGCTAGCCTTTGTATCTTGTTTTCAAGAAGGGTATGAATCATGTGGGCACTTAACTTTGATGACCATCTCTTTCTTTCCTGGGAAGTGTTCCATGCACTTCTTATGATAGAACTGAAACTTTACATTACCCTCATTTGAATAAATGATAGCACCTATGGATCGGTGCTGATGAACTTTGATCATATAATTCGACATCTCCTTCATAATTCACACAAGCCTAGCCAAATCAAACAGAACTAACAAGATAGAAATAAAATAAGTTGTGTTTTTTTGTTTGAAGGCTTTTTGACATGCATGTGGATGGCAACAAAAAACGAGCATGGAGGTTAAGTCGAAATATCCACGAGATTATACGAATATGGCCATCCAAAGTAGAGCTCAAAGAACAAAGCTCATTCAGGACATATATGCTGGTGCAGTCAATGGAATCTGCTTATGAGGGGGATCCTTTGCAAGCCAGCGCGCCATACTTGTCTTTGTTCTCTCCTCTGCTTCCACGTGTGCAGCCAAGCCAAACATCATGCTAGGTTGTTATAAAAGGCATACAACTTGTGGATAATGTATATAAAGAGACTAGCACAACCGCAAGCACCATCCTGATCAGTTCAATAACTACATGACTTAAACCATGTGGCAATCTTAGGTAATGCAACCGAAGAGATTTAGGGCGACATGCAGGGTTCAAATTATTTAAGCCACGTCAACCATTGTGATATTACACGACAAAGTTTAAGCTACCATTGTTCAATCCTTCAACAATCTTATGCAATTCTCGACTTCTTGTTATGCTGACCGCAGAGGCAACTTTCTGGGCCTATGTCCTTTTCAACACATGGTACACAAAACCCTTTGCCTTCATGCAATGAGCTTCGCTTGGCGGCGAGCTCTTCGACGAAGTCATCGAGCTTCTCTACATTGACGTTGGGCATCACCACCACATGAGCGATGTTCCCCTCGCATGCGAGCTGCCATTTGTGCACGAAGGCCTCGTCATGCGGTCTCTCAAACACCACGGTGCTGCTCAGCGCATTCAAATATGCACTTATTCCCATATCCTTGAGACGATCTGTGAGGTAGCGAGCGTTTCTCAAGCACTTCCGAACTTCTTTACGGATGCCTCTGTAACCCTTCTTGTTTAGCGTGCACCATAGAAACATAGGCGCGTGGCCATTGCGGCTCCCCATGATCGTCGCATCTCTAGATGATAGGTACTCGACATCGGTAGAGAGCACTTTTATGTGCTCAAGTCTTGTTATTACTACGCCGCATGGCATGGGGCATCCCATGAACTTGTGACCGGATACACTCACACTCCCAATAGGCTTCTCGAATGTCACCTTTGGTGCCTGCAAAGAATACATAGTAGAAAACAATTTAGTTAGACATCCGTGCTATTATATATGAAGTCTCAAAATCGCCGTTTCCTCCTAGGAAAAATAATCATGACGTGTGAGAAGTATATTCACGCCTTAAAAGTTCATAAAATACTAGGTATTTGTTACATCTTTAACTCACAAAAATATTCTTTTTTACATGGAGAAAAATGTTAACATGACTCACTTGTTTGATAAATGACATCATAAGGCCAGCGAGAGCACCGTCACAATGGATGTAGAACCGATCTCGGAATCCACATTTCTCAAGTGTTCTTATGATCTTGTCAAGGTCGTCGATCGCCCCCTTCACAGTAGTCCCTACAAGAAATACAAGAGACAAAAAATGCCAAAGTCAACCATCAAAGAGAATTTGTAGGTGGACGTACGATGGTAACCTATATTAACATTCAAATTAACTGTATTTGGTGGGTGGAGGTAAGATGGTAACCTATATTCACATTGACAATCGCAGGCTTTCCGAGATTTTGTAGTATCTTGGACTTAAAATCTGCGCAGTTCATCTCTCCGGAAACCAAAGTGTCAATCTTGACACATTCGACCCTGTACATCGTAGCAGCCTTGAAGACAGAGTAGTGCAAGTCGCGAGACGCATATATAATCCCATCAGGAAAAAGCTCTCTCCTGTCGAACAAATATGCTAAACTGTCAATTGCAAGACTTTTTCCGATAAAGTGTACTGCCAAAAACTATACAAAGAACAAAGACTATATTCTTGCATGGAATGAATGCACGTGAAATTACTGCATTCCAAACGAGGCGTATTGTCATAAAGATACTTACCCGACTAGTAAGCCGTGTAGGTTTCCTTCTGTGCCACAATTGGTAATGTAGCCCCAATACTCATCTTGCTGTAGGCCCCAGAGGCGAGCAAACCAGTCGAGCACGGCTACCTCAAACTGCCTGGAATGGACACCATAGTTGCTCTCGATGAAAGGGTCGCCGAGGTTATTGATGGAGAAGTTTTGGAACTGCGCTAGCACGCTGAAATCGAAGTCTAGGTTGTACGGGTACCCTGCATATAGGAAAACATGAATAAATACATGTGACATGCAAGCTGGAATCTCGTGGGACATGACCGAAGATATGTCTATACATGGTCGTGTGTGTGTGTGTGTTAATTAGGGGTCAACCACTCAAACATGTGAAAAATGCGTGTACGTTTTGTGGCACTTGTTTTCTAGTGAAAATAACGGTTTGAGATTGAGTACATTTTGTCGGTTGTATTTTAAAATGTAAGACTCTGTTGGTAGATGGTGCTTGTTTAGGACGTGCAGTGCCCTTCAAAGTTTTTATTAGTTAACTCCAAGTAGCCAACAAAAAAATCAAGGAAATTAACAAAGCAAAGGAGGGACCAATTTGTCAAGGAGAAATGAATTAGGATAATTACGGGAAAGATCTTATTTTGGGTGGAGATTGGAACACAAGATCGATCGTGTTAGTCCTGTTTCCATGAGATCCATCTCTAAATCATTCTCGTGGAGGAGGGAATTTGTAAAGCCTTTTTTTTTTGAGATACCTAGGTGTACTAAACCTTAAGGCACTATACGAATTTGGAAGTACCTCGGGGCGCACCTCAAGGGAAAATATAAAGTTTCAATTAGTTTTGTGCCCTGCCATTGAAAGTTCAATTGTGCATGCCAACAAAGGTGCAATTGCATCAAAATGAAAATGCAATTGCACAAAAACAATAAATTGTAAAAGAAAAAAAAGAAAAAAAAAAGAAAACCCAGATAACAAAAATGTGTTGAAACTGCATAAAGTGGTCTACAATACCAAAAAAAAACTGAAACACTAGTGAACAAAAAAAGATGACTAAAAGTTTAAAATACTCAGAAGCTTTCGTCTTTACCAATTCGGACATAATTTTCAAGAAATCGTGTTATTTTTATTTATTAAAAAAAAATGCGTTTTGATCTAAGCTTGTGATATATAGTAACCCTGAAAATGAGAACTTTGCTAGTAGTAAGTAGCAAGACGTCGGATATAGCGGTGGATCATGTGGGTTCAGCACGACAGTGGATTTGAGCTGATGCAGAAGCACAGCGGTAAGCATGCGCGCACACACGCGTGCGTACCCAGGTGGTGGGCGGTCCTCTCGTGGAGGTGGTTGCCGAAGTCGGCGAGCAGGGCCGCCACGTGGTCCGCCCTCTCGGCCGCCGCGTCCGCGTCCGCGTCCGCCGGCGGCTCGAGCACGGCGAAGCCTTCCACCAGCGTGCACGTTGTCGGCCCGTGCTTACCCCCCGTGGACTCTCCAGCAACCTGCGTGAGGTCAACCGGCGGCGGCGCCGGGCCAGCAACTCCACAAATACCAGCTCGCTGGTGGGGGTGGTGTGCGGCGGTTGGGGCTACCACTACTATCTCTCCACAAATACCCACATCACTACACTTCTCAACCATCTTGAATGGAACCAAGTCACAGAATTACTCTTGTTGCAGATTGAACTTGCTCAATCTGGATTCAGGGGAGGAGCAGTAAATTAAGAGGGAGGTGCGAGAAGGAGCCGATAGGCGTGGGATTTTATAGAGGGTGGAGGGGAGACGCCGTGCGTGCGTACGTTATAGAGGGTAGGGCGTGACCCCTCGGGCCGGATTGAGCCGCCGGCGGTGCGCGCCGCGTCGTACGTGGGCGGTGAGATCCGACGACGACGTGCACATGCGCGCGCGAGCTTGCGTCCCTGTCTGTTCCACCTGTCAGCACACGCAACTCCACTCGCGTGGCAGAGTAAATGGCACAATTGGCGCTAGGATTTTAGAAAACTACGACTTTTGGGAATCACTTTAAGAAACTACTAACTTTGGGGCCAGAGCTACAAACAACTACCAACTTGTGTAGTCGGGCAGTTAGATACTTTGATCACAATTCCGACAGAGCGAGCCCACCTTAGATCATGGGAACGTGAGAGCCCCAAGAGTCGTAATTTTTTTTAGTCTCCAGGCCTAAAGTTCATAGTTTTTTGACGTGAGAGCCCTGTTGGAATTTCGATCAAACTGGCTGACATTCCGATTACGCAAAGTTTGTAGTTGTTTGTAGAGTCTCCAACCCCAAAGTTCGTGGTTTTTTTAAGTGATCCTAAAAGTCGTAGGTTTTTGAATTCATAGCCCCATTTGTCGTAGCTATATGCAATTTTGTCGACAGTGACGGGGACGGGCTTACAGTACAGGCGTGCGTGGAGGCGCGCCAACGCGACTGGCGACGCTATCAGTAGCAGCGCTAGGTCGGCCACAAACACTAGCTGCTGCACGTTACAGCGACGTACGCGCGCGCGGGCGGCCGACGTGGATCACAGTCACATTGCACACACAGTCTCACAGCTAGTCCGGTGATGATAGCACCATATGTACATAAACGTGCCCTAAATTATTAGGTTGCCAAACACAACAGAGGATGTAGTTAACACGTAATGCATGCTACAATAGACAGTAAACAATGCCATATATATGTAGCCATCGCGAATCTTTCTCTCTCAATCGGTTTCCCATTCTAAATATTTTAGAATCTTTCTATGCAATTCTACTTACTTGCGCTCACAAGATACTGGAATACACATATATATTCAGCTGAATCAACTGAACAGCCTGGTTGGGACCACGTACATAAGCAACCCGACGCGTGGGATGACCTTGCTTAATATATCTACCTACCAAAAAAAATGAAATATTGAAGTCACCCCTCCCGTAACCCTCCCCTCCCGTAGCGACCCCAGGCGCCGCCGGAGGGTCCCCAGATCCCGCCGCCGCCGCCAACCTCCCTCCTCTAGATCCCATCCCTCTGCTGTTGCCGCCGGCGTCGGCCGCGGTGGCGGCGGCCCCCTACTACCTAAGGTGCTACGGGTGGCGGCTGCGGCGTTCTTCTTCGGAGGGGCGGCTGGGGCAGCGCCGACGGAGCAGGTCGGGGGCGGTGGTCAGGGCGGCGACCTCGGCCAGGCTGGCGGCGGATGCTCCTGCAGCTGCTTGCAGGCGGCGAAATCACGCCGTGGGTCTAGGGCGTCCACCTAGGCCCGTCGTCTTTCGGGCGACGTGTATCGAGGGCTTGGGGAGGAGGAGGTGTCGTGGTGGCAGCATTGGAGGCGATCTTGCGAGGTCTTCCTTGGCGGCGCTGACGTGCGGATGCCATGGAGGGCGGCGGTTGTATCGGGCCTAGCCCAAATCCGATCTGGACCTCTGGCTGCGGAGGTAGCTACACGCTGGGTTCTGGCGAGCCGCTTCGATGGCATGCTGGACTGTCTTCTCCTCTACCTCCGGCTAGTGGCGAGGGAGCTGTTGGCTCGGTTTGAATAAAGGGGGTGGTCCTAGGGTTCATCTCACGCCAAGACGAAGACCCGCTTGATGTTTGTCTCCATTGATCTGGTTGCAGTGTCGTGTTCCGGAAGGCTCCACCGGTGAACTCCTTAGTGCGTATATGCCGAGAGATCGCTGGATCGGGTGGGATTCGGTCGTGCGCACCCATGTTTTTACTCTGGCCGTTTGGGTTCAGAGGGAGCTCTTCGAAGCTCTATTGGTTGTTAATATCATGGGGCATGTTCTCATCCCATGGTGCCGACGGAGAATATCACGAAGACCGAGATCTAAGGACTGACAATGGTGCTTCGAGTCCGGGTGGTGATGAGAAATTGGTTTGGTGACTCGTGACTTGGAGTAATGGTATGCAAGCGGGGGTGACACTATAGGTGAAGATCATGGTCCTATCTTTCAGGGTGAAAATCCAGGGTCTGGCCTTAATTGGTTGTGCCTGGCAATGGCCTTGTTGAAGGTATTGTTTTAAGAGCGTGGACTTTCTTCAGGGTGAAAACCTAGATCTTTGATCAGGCGATGACAATGTTTGTGCACTGTTCCCTTCTTGGAGGCGTCGTTTGTGGAGAAGATGGACTTCTGGTGCTGTCTTGGTGATGGTAGTACTGCTGTTTTAATGAATGAGGAACTGTAGCGGGACTTTTTTTTTGTAATTCTTCTTTCTTTTTTGGCTGTGTGCATCCGTATGGCCGCTAGGGCAATGCGTTGTTGCAGAGGCTGGGTGTAATTGGTATCCTCTGATATTAATATATGCTCCTTTTCAAAAAAAACTAACAACATGTGGTACTAGTATAAAGTAATATCCAGAAAAAAAAATACTAGTAGTATAAAGTAATACTATCCACAAAGAGCCCCACTCGAGATTTCCATGCACTCAAACTCGGTCTAAAACAATTGTGCATGGATGGCCCGCACCAAATACCCTAACCACGATTCGCAAGCAGAAAAAACCTAACAACTACAATTAAGTAATCTTAAAAATGGAATCTTAAACAACTACTACTCGCTAGATGATCAATGATCGTGACCGCACATCTTAATATGGCTAGATGATCAAATGACCAAAAGATTTGTTCCGACCCAACTTTGGCTTATATTAGTTATTCTCGCGATTGTTTGTATAACACTACTCCGTAGCTCCATGTGTATGGCGACTGGCGAGACAACAAGTAAAACTATACCAAGCAGTCCAATCTTTGTTCTAGTAGAAAACAAGCCTTTCATTCAGAGCATTAGTCTCGGTTGGTCCCAACCGCTATAAACCCCCACAGGGCCTGACGACCTCTAGTGCTGGTTCGAACAGGATCTTTAGTACCGGTTGGAGACACCAACCAGGACTAAAGGGTTTCCGGCAGGGTGGGGCTAGCGCCAGACACTTTAGTCTCGACTGGTTTCTCTAACCGGGACTAATGATGGAGCTTTAGTCCCGGTTGGTGTCTTCAACCTGGACTAAGGGGTTTCTGACAGGTAGAGGCCGATGCCAGACCCTTTAGTCCTGGTTGGTTTCTCTAACCGGTACTAATGATGGAGCTTCAGTCCTGGTTGGTGTCTCCAACCGGGCCTAATGTGATTCCTCCCTGCCACGAGCCACACTCCATTTTGAAGCTGATTCTCCTCTTTGTCTCCTCCATTGAGCTCGAGTTCTGATGACCCACAAGTATAGGAGGTGTATCGCAGTATTTTCGAGGGAAGTGAAACCCAATTTATTGATTCGACACAAGGGGAGCCAAAGAATATTTATAAGCCTTAACAACTGAGTTGTCAATTCAGCTGCACCTGGAAACAACCTTGCTCACAGCAGTTTATCAGTAGCAATAGTTTTGTAGTAGCAATCGTAAAAGTAAAGACAGTAGTAAGAATTGTAGTAAACAGTAGGATTAAAGCGCGGTAGGCACATGGATGGATGGACGGGCGTTGCATGGACACGACAATCAAGACATAGGGCATTTGCAGATAAATAAGATAAAGCATCCAAGTACTAAATAATCATAGGCATGTATTCCATATATAGTCATACGTGCTCGCAATGAGAACTTGCACAACATCTTTTGTCCTGCCAGCCCGTTTGCAGCGGGGCCTCAAGGGAACTACTGGCAATTAAGGTACTCCTTTTAATAGAGCACGGGAGCAAAGCATTAACACTCCGTGAACACATGTGATCCTCACATCAAAGCCATTCCCTCCGGTTATTCCGATTTCTGTCACATCGGGGCCTTTGGTTCCGTACAACAACGTGTGTATACAACTTGCAGGTAAGACCATAAACAATACTATCATAATGAATCAATAACATGTTCAGATCTGAAATCATGGCACTCGGGCCCTAGTGACAAGCATTAAGCACAACAAGTCGCAACAAAGTCAAAAAGCACTAATAGAAGATACTAGGCACCATGCCCTAACAATCCGATGCCATTACATGAATGATCTCATCCAATCCCTACCATCCCATAGCCTACAGCGGGGGATTACTCACTCATAGATGGGGGAAACATGAATGGTCGATGGACAAGCGATGGTGATGATGACGGCGATGATCTCCTCCAATTCCCCGTCATGGCAGGGTGCTAGAACGGAGTTTCTAGTTCCGAATTGCGGAATCTGGTGGTGGCGGCGGAGCGGAACGCTTTCTGGAAAAACGTCGAACCCCCCTAAGTTTTTAGGTCAGAGGCATCTTATAGGCGAAGAGGGAGACCGAGAGGGTGTCTAGGGCGGCCAGACCACCCCCTGGCGCGGCCAGGCCCAGCCCGCGTGGCCAGGTGGTGTGGCTGGGCCCCAGCCCCTCTCCGTCTCGTATTCTGGCTCCAGGTGTCCCTCGGTAAAATAATGACTTTGGCTTTTGTCCCGTCCAATTCCGAGAATATTCATTTTCCGACTTTCCTAGAACCAAAAGCAGCAGAAAACAGGCAGCTGGCACTGTGGCTCTTGTTAATAGGTTAGTCCAAGAAATCATATGAAAAATACTCCAAAGTATGGACAAAACATAAGAAAGTATATAAAACCAAGCATGGAACATCAAAAATTATAGATATGTTTGCAACGTATCAACATCCCCAAGCTTAACTCCTGCTCGTCCTCGAGTAGGTAAGTGATAAAAAGAACGAAATTTTTGAGGTGACATGCACCATCATAAACTTGATCAAAGTATTTGTAAACATTGGTAGCTGGGATCATAGTACTTTAACATAACATGAAAGATGAAGTTCTAACAATAAGACAAAGCAACTATGTTGCAACATGAAAAGGCACAAACAAAAGATTCATGAATAATAATGCTTTGTAAGACGTTTGTTTGTTTCACATAAAGAAAACATAGCATAGTGGCATTCAACTTGTCCCTCATAGAGTAGCAAACATAAATGCATAGGACACCTTCAAAGTTTACAAGAGTGACTAGATACAAATAGTTTAAAACAAGCAATATCAAGGTATGCATCAATCAACAAGTCTTGGGACAATGCACATAGAACTAAGAATGGCCACTATGCTCTCAAAGTAGGTGTGTAAAGATAGAAGGTGGAGACTCAACATAAAAGTAAAAGAAAGGCCTTCATAGAAGGAAGTAGGGATTCAAGTTTCATAAAGAGCTTCCAAAAATTATGGTACTTATTAGCTTTCAGCTCTCATTGCCCCTATCATAAGCATCTTGAAGGTGATTAAGGTTAAAGTGACACAACTAAGAGGATGTGCTTGACAAGTTATAAGCTGAAATCTCATGCCCCTTACTTACGAAGACCGAACCTCATGCTACTCAACTTTAGTCACAAGTAAGCTCTTGTCATTGTAAGTACATATGTATCATAGAGAACCACCAACGGGGTACCCCTTGCACATGATACATGAGCTATCCCATAATCAAAATGACAAGGCAAGCAGACAATGAGCATCCCAGCGATCTTTTTATTTGCTATTTGCATAGGTTTTTATTGAGGATGCTTCATAGAGTGCTCATTATGGTTATGCTGCAAGTTTCCACCATGATTAGGCATGGCTTAGGCTAGCGGTCCAGGCGTTTCTCTAATACGCATACAAACTCCATGATCTTACAAGTTCCCCTTTTAATTCACACCGCCGGGATCCATAAGCAAAAGAACATGATATCAACGGGGTACAAAGTACAAGTGCAATGTTGAAAGGGTTCCCCATGATACATGGTTCTTCTAACTTCAACTTATAAAGCGCAAGCATATACACAACAAAGATGGACACAATGGTTCAAGTTTATTAAATGTAAGAAAAGTAAAGTGTCCATCAAGTTCGTGAGAGTTTAATCACTAGTTTTCTCATAACAAGTTTAATTCGGAAGGTAGATAAAAACATGAATATACTTGGAATAGCATATGCTAATAGGTAGGTATGGTGGACTCTTTGGAATAACTTGGTTTTAGGAGTTGTATGCATGAGTGGAACTCATACTTGGTTATGGAGGCTAGCAAAAGACTGGGAGCGACCAACTAAGAGAGCAATAATGGCCATAATCATGCAGAGCGACAAAACATAATCAAAGCATAAAGTGATACCACAAGTTGAAAACTAAAGGATCATAAAGGCTATAGTGACTTGGGATAGTCATAACATGGTGTGAGCACGTGCCAAGTCAACCCAAATAAAGCATCAAAGGAGAATACCACAATACTATGCTTTAATATGCTAAAACAATGCATGATTCTTCAAAGACACATTAAGAAATCTCAATTGTTTATAACAAGTCATGCTACAGCAAAGAATACTAAGCATAAAGCCAAATCAGTATCAAACATGGCATGACAAAGCATATGCCACAGTCAAAAACAAGCTCTCTTTACCACTTAAGCATGAACTTTCCTACTCTTTTCCAATCCAAACCAAACTATTTAAAAACCAATGCATGAAAGAGGGGGAGGGGGGTCCAACCAATTTATTCAGAAAACTAAGAAAACCAAGCAAACGAAAAACCGAAATGAAAACGAAAAAGAAGACGCTCCAAGAACAACACAACTGTGCATGAAATAATAAAAATGAAGTGTTTGGAAGGAACCTGAAATTTTTATTGATGAAGAAGGGAATGCCTTGGGAATCCCCAAGCTTTGACGCTTGTACTTCTTGGTTATTTTTTGGGGTGACATGGGGTGGAATCCCCAAGCTTGAGCTTTAGTCCATCCTTCATCTCATTACTCATTCCTTCCATACACCTGAAATTTTTCGTTCATACAAAACTTCACACAATCTTTATTAGCAACATTAGTGCACTCAAGACAATAGGTCTTTAGGTTCAGTTCTAACACCAATAAAACTTCCATTAAAACACAAGCTACTGTAGCACTTCCCTCAAAAATCTCAATTCCCCAAAAGACCTCAAAAAGGAATCAACAAGAAGCAAATGCAAATAAAGGCAGAAATCTGTCAAAACAGACCAGCAGGTAAATACGAATTTTTTCGAAGAGCTTCTGTTGCTCAACTCAAAAAGTGTTGAACTAACGAAAGTTAGATAACAACCTGGGGCAGAAGGACAAAAATTCTGACCTCAAAAGGACGTACAGAGATTTTACACGAATTTTTACGGTGAAACACATAAATCTGTTTCGGGACAGCAACTTTCCCAATCATTACTTCTCTCTCATTAGAGGTTACTCTTGGCACAAAAAGCAAATAAAAAGGATAAGGAGCGGTTATTATAGAAGTAATAACTTGCAAGACTCATCTAAAACTTTTGGGTTATCTCCTAATAAGTACTTTTCTTTAACGCCTTTAAGTTAGACATGATAGTTTGAGAGGATACTCACATAAGAAATATGAATTGAAGTAAAAGAGAGCATCAAGAGGCAAATTCAAAACACATTTAAGTCTAACCCACTTCCTATGCATAGGAATCTTGTATGCAAATAAATTCGCAAAGAACAAAGTGACAGGCATAGGAAGATAAAACAAGAGTAACTTCAAAACTTTCAGCACATAGAGAGGTGTGTCAATACCATGAAAACTTCTACAACCATATTTTCCTCTCTCATAATAATTTTCAGTAGCCTCATGAATAAACTCAACAATATAACTATCACATAAAGCATGCTTTTCATGTTCTACCAAAACATAGTTTTTATCAAGCTCAAAAATAGTGGGATTAAAACCTTCAAACCCACTCTTAACAATTCTATAACAAGATGACTGATCATTCAATATAGGATCATCGTCTAGAGCTTTATCATAAAAAAAATCTAAGCAAAACTCTTTAGTACCATGCATCTCGAAGTTAGGCACAAATAAAGGATTATCACAGATAACATGAGCATAACATTCATCCTCCTTTGGTAAGCATGGGGGACAATCAAATAATATAAGGGATAAAGAGTTACTCTCATTAGAAGGTAGGCATGGGTAGCTAATCCATTCTTCCTCCTTTTGTTCATCACTCTCCTCCTCTTTTTCATCTAATGAGCTTTCAGGTTCATCAATTTCTTCTTCCATAGGATCCTGCAAGGCATTAGTCTCTTCTATTTGTGGAAAGCATCTATTAATATATTCAAAAATATAGCCATTTTCTTCC
Source organism: Avena sativa (assembly GCA_916181665.1). Lineage (NCBI taxonomy): Eukaryota > Viridiplantae > Streptophyta > Magnoliopsida > Poales > Poaceae > Avena > Avena sativa. The sequence goes on along the minus strand of OV702296.1, from coordinate 448,202,593 downwards.
TTGTAATTATCAAATAAAAATCTAATTATATCATAAACCTCATATTTATAAGGTGAATCATCAATATTTTCAAGCAAACTAGCAAGTTCAAATGCACCCTTCCAAGCAATAAATTCTTCAATTTGTTCCACATCATAAAAGTCATAATTTCCTTTAACATAAGAAGATATGGTAACATCATCATTATACTCACATTGAAAATGGAGGTGTTTGTACCTCCTACAGTAACAAGATTTATCAAAGCAATAAGTAACATTATAAGTAGAGCACACGTTTATAGCAATGATATACAATTTATCAATTTGTTCCCATAAGTGTTTCTCTTTTTGTGACAAGCGATGTTCCTTATAATAATATTTTTGTTATTCCGTGAACCCACCTTGCCAATAAGATTTAGTTTCAAAGAAACCAACCATTGATAGAGAGCATGATAAAACAAGACAATAACAGACCAACGAAAATAACAACTAGAGTAGGAACTATTTTTTTTGTATTTTTGATAAAGAAAGAAGCAAACAAGACGGAAATAAACTAAGCTTGAAGAATAGTGATTCCAAGTGGACTTGATAAATAAAGCTATGCTCCCCGGCAACGGCGCCAGAAAATAGTCTTGATGATCCACAAGTATAGGGGGTGTATCGCAGTATTTTTGAGGGAAGTGAAACCCAATTTATTGATTCGACACAAGGGGAGCCAAAGAATATTTATAAGCCTTAACAAATGAGTTGTCAATTCAGCTGCACCTGGAAACAACCTTGCTCACAACAGTTTATCAGTAGCAACAGTTTTGTAGTAGCAATAGTAAAAATAAAGACAGTAGTAAGAATTGTAGTAAACAATAGGATTAAAGCGCGGTAGGCACATGGATGGATGGACGGGCGTTGCATGGACACGACAATTCACATGGCAATCAAGACATAGGGCATTTGTAGATAAATAAGATAAAGCATCCAAGTACTAAATAATCATAGGCATGTGTTCCATATATAGTCATACGTGCTCGCAATGAGAACTTGCACAACATCTTTTGTCCTGCCAGCCTGTTTGCAGCGGGGCCTCAAGGGAACTACTGGCAATTAAGGTACTCCTTTTAATAGAGCACCGGAGCAAAGCATTAACACTCCATGAACACATGTGATCCTCACATCAAAGCTATTCCCTCTGGTTATCCTGATTTCTGTCACTTCGGGGCCTTTGGTTCTGGACAACAACATGTGTATACAACTTGCAGGTAAGACCATAAACAATACTATCATAATGAATCAATAACATGTTCAGATCTGAAATCATGGCACTCGGGCCCTAGTGACAAGCATTAAGCATAACAAGTCGCAACAAAGTAAAAAGCACTAATAGAAGATACTAGACACCATGCCCTAACAATCTGATGCCATTACATGAACGATCTCCTCCAATCGCTACCATCCCCATAGCCTACAACAGGGGATTACTCACTCATAGATGGGGGAAACATGAATGGTCAATGGATAAGCGATGGTGATGATGACGACGATGATCTCCTCCAATTCCCCGTCCCAGCAGGGTGCCAGAACGGAGTTTTTGGTTCCGAATCGCAGAATCTTGTGGTGGCGGCAGAGCGGAACTCTTTCTGGAAAAACGTCGACCCCCCATGAGTTTTTAGGTTAGAAGGCATCTTATAGGCAAAGAGGGAGACCGAGGGGTGTCTGGGGTGGCCAGACCACCCCTTGGCGTGGCCAGGCCCAGCCCGTGCGGCCAGGTGGTGTGGCTGGGCCCCAGCCCCCCTCCGTCTCGTATTCTGGATCCAGGTGTCCCTCGGTAAAATAATGACTTTGGCTTTTGTCCGGTCCAATTTCAAGAATATTCATTTTCTGACTTTCCTGGAACCAAAAACAGCAGAAAACAGGCAGCTGGCACTGTGGCTCTTGTTAATAGGTTAGCCCAAGAAATCATATGAAAAGTACTCCAAAGTATGGACAAAACATAAGAAAATAGATAAAACCAAGCATGGAACATCAAAAATTATAGATACGTTTGCAACGCATCAAGTTTATCGTATTTTTTCACAAGATTTGTCAAGATTTAGCGGCGTCCCATCTATTCAAGGTTTCTAAAAGATAAGCAACTTCATACTTTCATCTTTCATTGCTAGTTTAGCTCATTTCATGCTCTAGAAGTAGAGGGATTTGTGGGTTTAGTTTGGGAGTATTTTTTGCAATAATTATATTTGGTCACTACTTTATTTTGGTTTTAGTGTGATGAACTTGTATTTGAAGGAGTTATGCCCTAGAGGAAAATAATAAGTGAATGATGTTTAATTGATAAAAAATAAACTACATGTATACTATGTTAATAATTAAATGATATACATCAATAATGTATTTTGTATTATAAATAAGAGGGAACAAATCCCTTTGAACTCTCATGTGGCTAGAAGGAGATTTTGAAAGAGAGGAGTCCACATAACCCCTTGATGACCCACAAGTATAGGGGGTGTATCGCAGTATCTTCGAGGGAAGTGAAACCCAATTTATTGATTCGACACAAGGGGAGCCACAGAATATGTATAAGCCTTAACAACTGAGTTGTCAATTCAGCTGCACCTCAAAACAATCTTGCTCATAGCAGTTTATCAGTAGCAACAGTTTTGTAGTAGGAATGGCAGAGTAGCAGCAGTAGTAAAGCAAGGACAGTAGTAACAAAAGCAGTAAACAATGGGATTCGAGTGCGGTAGGCATAGGGATGGATGGACGGACGTTGCATGGACAAGACAATTCACATAACAATCAGAACATAGGGCAATTACAGATAAATAAGATAAAGCATCCAAGTACTAGACAATCCTAGGCATGTGTTCCATATATAGTCATACGTGCTCGCAATGAGAACTTGCACAACATCTTTTGTCCTGCCAGCCCGTTTGCAGCGGGGCCTCTAGGGAACTACTGGCAATTAAGGTGCTCCTTTTAATAGAGCACCGGAGCAAAGCACTAACACTCCATGAACACATGTGATCCTCACATCAAAGCCTTTCCCTTCCGGTTATCCCGATTTCTGTCACTTCGGGGCCATAGGTTCCGGACAACGACGTGTGTATACAACTTGTAGATAAGACCAAGACCAATACTATCACAATGAATCAATAACATGTTCAGATCTGAAATCATGGCACTCGGGCCCTAGTGACAAGCATTAAGCACAACAAGTCGCAACAAAGTCATAAAGCAATAATAAAAGATACTAGGTACCATGCCCTAACAATCTGATGCCATTACATGAACGTTCTCATCCAATCCCTACCATCCCTATAGCCTACAGCGGGGGATTACTCACTCATAGATGGGGGAAACATGGATGGTCGATGGAGAAGCGATGGTGATGATGATGGCGATGATCTCCTCCAATTCCCCGTCCCGTCAGGGTGCCAGAACGGAGTTTCTGGTGCTGTTTCGTGGAATCTGGTGGTGGCGGCGAAGCGGAACTCCTTATGGAAAAACGTCAAACCCCTCGAAGTTTTTAGGTCAGAAGGCTCCTTATAGGCGAAGAGAGGCCGAGGGGGTGCCTGGGGGGCCCACACCACCCCCCGGCGCGGCCTGGCCTGCCCCGCGCCACCAGGTGGTGTGGCCACCCCAGGGCTCTTCTCCGTCTCGTATTCTGGCTCCTGGAGTCTTCGGGTGAAATAGGATTTTTGACATATTTTCCGGGATTTTTCCTGATAGTTGATTTTCTGCACAAAAAGTAGACACCAAGGCAATTCTGCTGAAACAGCGTCAGTTCGCATTAGTTGCATCCAAATCACACAAGTATAGAGGAGAAACAATAGCAAAAGTGTTCGGGAAAGTAGATACGTTTTGGACGTATCAACTCCCCCCAAGCTTAGCTTATTGCTTGTCCTCAAGCAATTCAGTTGAAAACTGAGTGCGATAAAAGAACTTTCACGAACACATTTTCTTCATATGATGTAAATATTCTCAGCAATGTGATCAACTACTTAGACAATTCATAATAAAGAGTATGCAACTGAGTCTACTTAATAGTCATTGCAAGCTATGAAGAGATTCCAACTCAAGAATAATAAGTAGCACAAAGCACGAACATAAGCAACATTACAATGCTCATAAAAAGGTATGATAGAGTGGTATCTCGCTTGCCTTTAATTATGAATGTCAAGGTACCTCTGAAGTTCAAGTGATGACTAGAAGTAAAGATATCAAGGATACAAGCATCAAAGTCATAACACAAATAATCAAGTAATGGAACAAAGACAAAGAATGACAACTATGCTCTCAAGAAGGTGCTCAAAGAATATGTGGAGACTCAACAAGTAGAAGAAAAAGGTTTTGAATAATTTTGAAAGGCTTCCAAATGCTGAAAGTATGGTACTCGTTAGCTTTGAGCTCTCATTGCCCCTATCATAAGCATCTTAAATGTGGTTAAGGTGAAAGTGACACAACTAAGAGGATATGCTTGACAAGTTATAAATTGAAGTCTCATGCCCCTTACTTACGAAGACCGATCCTCATGCTACTCAACTTCAGTCACAACTAAGCTCTTGTCATTGTAGGTATATACGTATCATAGAGAACCGCCAATGGGGTACCCCTTGCACATGACATGGGAGTTATCCCATAATCAAAATAAAAGGCAAGCAGACAATGAGCATCTCAGCGATCTTTTTATTTACTATGTGCATAGATTTTTATTGAGGATGCTTCATAGAATACTCATTATGGTTATGCTGCAAGTTTCCACCATGATTAGGCATGGCTTAGGCTAGCGGCCCAGACGTTTCTCTAACATATATACAAACTCCATGATCTTACAAGTTCCACTTTTATTTCACACCACCGGGATCCATAAGCAAAAGAACATGATATCAACTAGGTACAAAGTACCAATGAAGCGTTGAAAGCGGTCCCCATGATACATGGTTCTTCTAACTTCAACTTATAAAGCGCAAGCATATGCACAACAAAGAAGGACGCAATGGTTCAGGTTTATTAAGTGCAAGAAAATAAAGTGTGCCATCAAGTTCGTGAGAGCTTTACTAACTAACTTTCTCATAACAAGCAAACATTTTATTTGGAAGAAAACAAAGCATAATGAATATGCACGGAGGTAGCAAATGATGCTAATGGGTAGGTATGGTGGACACTTTGGAAATATTTGGTTTAGGGAGTTGGAAACTTGAGTAAAACACTCAGTGGAAGTGAAGGCTAGCAATAGAAAGGGAGCGGCAAACGAGAGAGCAATAGCTGTCATTATCATGCCTGCAACAAAACAGGACTACTCATGGCATGAAAGTGATTCAAGATCCTTAAGGCAAAATAATTCATCGAGGCTTAACTAACTATTACAGTCATGAGCATGCGTGAGCATGTGCCAAGTCAATCAAATGAAACATTCAGAGGAGGATACCACGGTGTCATACCAATTTATGAATAGAGTAATGCAAGCAAACATTCATGAGACATGCTACAAACTATTAGCGAGCTGGAGCTAATCATAAGAAAGCAAGAACTATTAAGCATCCAAAGAAAACATACACTCTACATGAACGGACTAAACAAGCTCACAATGATGAGTATATGTACAAAAATGAAGACAAATAGAGTTCGTTACTAGCCTCTTACCACGCCTCAAGTTGTCATTAATCCTCATTATTGCTCTTCACTTGTGTGGCTTGAATAATAATATGAAACCAATAATCCACTGAGAACTGCCGAACCCTGTAGCAAACTCGCAAAAACCAAAGAAGAACGGCAAATGTTTTTGGTGTTTTCGATTTTTAAACAAGAACCAAAAGAGAAAAACAAGCAAAGCAAAATCTTTTTGGGTTTTTCGAATAGTTCAAACAAAGCAAAAAGGGAAAAGCAAACCAATGCAAAAAGAAGAAGCAAACCAAAGAGAAACAACAAAAATATTTTTGGTCTTTTTGTGTTTTTAGAAAGCAAAAGCAAAGTAGAGCGAAAACTAAAAAGAGAACGAAAACGTGAATATACAAAGTACCGACGCAACATGATATGGAGATGAGTGCGGTGTCGGCGTACCTCCCCGCAAGCTTAGGCTTTTGGCCTAAGTGGGGTATCAATCCCAAGCTGGCCAGGATGAAGTGTCACCGGGTACGATGAGGAGGTACCCTCGTCCTGGTGCGAGCTCGAGTACGCCCCTCCATAATGTGCGGAGTAATCATAGGAGGGCGCATCCTCCTGGTGCTACTCGTGGAAACACAACAAGCGAAGCTGCTCGTCCACCTCCTCCTTGGAGCGCGACCACGGTCTCCTGTCAACACTAAACAAAGCAGGCTGTGGCAGAAGGATCTCCCTTTCATCCCCGTCAGTGAAAAACATCCTATATACTAGATTGTTCAAATCAGAGGTAGCAGTGACAAAGTGATGAGTTTTCATGGCAACAAGGTCGAGCCTCTATGGTGCTAGCATAGCATATTGTGCACTCTCATCTTGCATATAAGAGGTTAAACCAACCCTCTCAATCAGTAGCAAGAAATCATCAAGAATACCTGCAGCTTGCAAGAAAGTAAAACAAGGAAAAGAGGATGAGTGAGCATCTCCATCATCCCTTTCACTACCAATGTGTGTTGCAATGAGGTCTTCATTGTATGATGGCCTAGCTTGAGAGGCTGTTCTCGAGGGCCTCGACCTCCTAGGTGCATCACTCTCAAATATCTCTCCAAAAGTATGGTTGTTCATGCTTGGTATTCTGAAATTTAAACACCTATTAAACAAGTGATTGCAAAGTAAATATAATGAAGGATTCTACTCATAGGGACTTGCAAGAGGCCTAAACATGCATCAAAACTATATCTCTAAGCATCAAACAAGCTGCTCCCTTGGCAAATTTCTGCGTATAAATCCATATTTTTCCATTCTCCTTCGAGAAGCTGCTCCCTTGGCAAATTTCTGCGTATAAATCCATGAGTAGTTCAGGTCTCTCCTTAATCCTTCTACATGATCCCCATTGAGGTACCTTAATAGCTGCACAAAAATCATCAAGAGAAAGGTCAACAGCAATATTGTAAATTTTGTAATGGACCATGGGGTTAGACAAAGAGTGACTAAATTGGAAGTCCTGCACCACAGACATGGTTAGCTTCACAAATTGACAAGGTTCATCTTCCAAAAAGTGCTCTAACCCTGCATTAGAAACCAAAGTGTGGAAATCTTGGAGAATTCCTGCAGCTCTCATGAACTCAGAGCATGGATAAATGGAGGGAAGAACTTCCTCCTCCCGGTGGACCTTCATGATCTCATGCACCCATAATTCATGTTGGTTTAGGTGGTGCTCACTCATCTTCTATTCTGAAATTTAAACACCTATTAAACAAGTGATTGCAAAGTAAATATAATGAAGGATTCTACTCATAGGGACTTGTAAGAGGCCTAAACATGCATCAAAACTATATCTCTAAGCATTAAACAAGCTTACAAGCTCTCATAACCAGTCACCTACAGCAGCAAAATACTCAACATATAATCCACTAAACACAAATCTACTTGGACAAGGGGAGGAGTCACATACCAGGGAACAAGTGCTCCAAATTTCAGCAACAAAGATGGGTTGAGCAAGGAGATCGAAGAAATCGAGAGCAAGCACAGAAAGAACGCGATTTTGAGCTATGAACTGGAGCTTACTCGGGAGAGAGAAGAAAGTGGCAGGTGAGAGAAGTAGTGGGGGGCCAGGGGTGGCCCACACCAGGGCATGGCGCCACCTGTGGCATCCCGCTAAAACCACTACTAGAAAATCGATGTGTTTTTGTGCATTGCATCATCATGATCGCATGCTCAAGTCATCATGCCACATTGCATTTGAGCATCATCATCATCATGCATGGTTTGTCTCAAAACTATTTTCGAAAAGCCTGGTTTTGTTTTCTAAACGCCCCGTCTTTATTTCAATTTAAAACCGGATCTCTGGATTATTTTGTTTTGTCTACAAACAGATTTCAAACGCCCCGTTTTAAACAAATAAAATATTTGTATTATTTTTAGGGGCAGCCGAACCGGGCAGATCCGACCCAGTCGGCCACCCCCAATAAATAAAACCAGACAATCCATCTCCTCACCCTACCCTATCCACACAGCCACACCCCACCGACCAGCCACCACCTGCCCACACTCCCGCCTAGCCGCCCACCAACCGCGCGCAACGAAACTCCTCCCACCCCATCGCCACCTCACCCCAGCCACTCCCAGCCCGCCACCTCACCCCGCCAGGCCCCACCTCCTTTTCTTTTCCCGCCTGCCGCACACCACCCCCTGTCTCGACACGCGACCGACGCGACCGGTCCACCCCGCATACGACCCACGCCCCGCAAGCCCCCTTCCTCTCGAGTCACGAAACACGCGAGCCCCACCTCGGGATCCCTGTCCCGTGTCTGGCCCCACCTCCCTCGCATCGCTACCCAACTCCCGCATCCCTGCGAGCCCCGCCTCCTCCCTCCCCTTCGGCAACTGCCGCCGCCAGCGCGCGATGCCGCCTCCGGCTGGAGCCCTGCCTCGCCGCCTCCTCGTCGTTCCCCGCGACCGTGACAGAGCCCGGTCAACCTCGTCCCTGCGCGCCTCCTGGAGCCGCCCTTCGGCGCCAAGCTCCGACCCGCCGCCGTCCTCTGCGTCTCGTGCGCCCCGTCCCGTCCTCTGACCCTGCCGCGAAGCGGCGCGTCCTCCTCGCCGCCACATCTGTCTGCCTCGACCTCCTAGCGTCGCCTGGCCTCCGTGGCCCCTCTCACCATCGCGGGTGTCCGCCTCCATCTACTTTAAGGCCGCGTCTTCCCCCCCTCTGTGATGCCTTGAGCTCCCTACGTCCCCTCTGCCTGCGGGTCGATCCCTCGTGTGCCCCTCTGTCTCAGGCGATCCCGCCCTATCCCTCGCTCTGGCCCCTCCTGTAGAACCGCACCCGGCCGCGCGTCCTCATCGTTGGCGTTTCCCTGTGTCACGCCGCTCGATCCTTGCCAGCAAGCGTCGCCGTGTTCTATTCATTTGTCTCCGCCCTGCTCTTGCACGTCCATGTCTCAAGCCGCGCCGACGCGGTTCAGTGTCTTAGCCGGCACACTGGAGATCGTCTCCTTGCTTTGGTTCCTGTCCTAGCTCATCGCCTGGAGTGCCTCTTTTTGTGGGTATGAGCTTGAACTTCCTCTACAGTACATCGACGCCAAGACAGCCTCCTGCAAGTGGTGTTCCCGATTCCACGAGTTCCTCTGCATCTCGCTACTGCATGTTGCCCAGCTAGCATGTGTGACTTTTCGATGTCCGTGGTTTGGTAACCGTAAGTGTGCTACTGCAGGTGACCATGAGTTCTCCGAGTCTCTACTGTTGTAGTCCGAGACCAAGATGAAACTCGTTGCTGCGGCGTGCACAAGTTCCTCCTTGTTTTCCCTTGGAACCAAGTGCCTCCGCAAAGATCTTCCGAAGGAGAATCAACAAATATTTGGCGCAACAAGATTTCTCGTCGACAAGACTGTGTTGGAGCTGCGCCCGAAGATCTTCATCACGGACGACAAGAACCTGTTCCCGGAGAGCAAATGTGAAGCCCTTTGGAACCAAGATCGCCGTGTCCCCTATGTGATTCCCTTATCTGAGACCCTTATTTTTATAATATGACATATACCTGTCGCATAATTAAATCATCATTCTCGCATGCATGTCATCTGGTGGGTTGGGTCAAATAGTCGATTCACCTAAATTAAATATGGAGTCCATATGCGGGCTATTCTAGTCCTATATCGGCTCCATTTAAATTTTTCTAGCGAACTGATGCCATGTTTTCCATTGTTAAGATAACATTTAAAATGCGGGGTATCTAAACAACTTGAACCTTATAATTAAATGTCGAGACCCCGGCTCCGCTTAATATTGCCTAATTGCACCGCATCTGCATCATATCATAATCATGCCGGATCTTCTGCCGTAGTATTAAATATTGCATCCGGTGTTTTTTCTAGTGTTTGCTTCTTCGTGGATTAGGCCGATGAGTTGATGCGAGAATCGACAAGTTCTCCGGATACGAACCTTCGGCAGTGTTTCCCAGGCGAGAAATCTCCCCCTTTCTACCTATTTTGCATTTATAGTCTTTACTTCCTCCTGTTGATCTATTGCTACCTGTATTGTGATGCTTTAGTTTCCGTGCACCATTTATATACCTTGCAGCCTCTATATTGCCTTGGACACATCCTATTGCCTATTGTTTGGTAGATAGATGGTCTTGCGAGTCGTAGTCGCTTGCTCAGGTGCGATCCCGTGTCGTGAAGTACCACACAGTTGTTGGAATGTTGTCATATGCTTAATGGTGGAGATGATCATGACTTTAAATGCAACTGTTAAAATGCTGGGAGTAGATATAACTAATGCAGAGGCATCGGTGGCAATAGATGTTATTTGGTTTTTCCACGCTCACTTGTGTCCCGTAGGACCCCGAGTACTTGATACCTGTTCCTTGACTATTGCACTATCCGCATATGGAACCATGAATCCCCTTAGCCAGATCTTGATTCATTTCTTATTTCTTGGGGCTACAAAGTAGTTTGGGGTTTTATTACTATCCTATACTTATGCCATGCTTACTACTTTATTTACGATTGTGCGTGGAGCACCTGTACTGTTTTGGAACGTGGAATGTTTTCGCGGTATCGACAAGCCCAGTCACACTTTCGGGTTCCCAGTCGTTTACAGCCATTGTCACAAACCCTGGGTCCGTCTCGGAGCCGGCCAACTTCGTTGCGGGTAGCTTAGTGGGGTGGCCCCCTGAAATATTTTATGAATCCCGTGATTGCTTTGTCGTGAAAGCCTCGTTGGGTTTTGATTTGGTTTTTCCGAGGTTGATCGTGTGTGTGTTGCTATTTGTGCACCCCTGCAGGGTAAATCTTTCTGAAAGCCGTGTCCGTGGTTATGGACGACTTGGAGCACAGTATCTCGATCATAGACAAGCATAACTAAAGTAGTGCTATAAATTTGACTTAATATGTGACTAGTAATCAGCTTCACTACTATGGAATGGATAATAAAAGTGCCAACAACTGGTGGAACTGGGGTGTATCATGTTATTTTATACCTGCCTAGTAAGTATCGCAACTCCAATGGAATGAAATAAAAGTGCCGACAACTGCTGGGTTTGGAATGTCACATGCTAATTGTATCTGACTAGTAAGTACTGGAACCACAACTGAATGGTTAATTAAAACTGCCCAGTACTTATGCTATTAGGATGACTCATGCTATCTATATCTGACTAGTAAGTGTTGCAACTATAATGGAATGAATAAAACTGCCAACTGTGTGAGTTCCTCGGTTTGACTTCCTCGTTTGGTCTCGAGGGGGAATACCAGGACGGGTATGATTGGCGTTAGTATCAGGTGTTGCCGGATAGGTCTTTCTTATCCCTCTCTAATAGCCGACAGTTGTATTGAGTCTATATAGGTTGTTTAGTGCATGCTTCGCTGCCGCTTCAGTCCAACATACCTATGTAGGCGAGAGCCGCCGAATTCTAGCCTCGTCCTGTACTGGCCTCAGTACTGACGCTCCTCTTTTTCCTTTGCCCTATGTCGGTGCCCCTTTTGTTTTAGCAGGTTTGAGATCGACGTCATTAGCAGGGTTACCCGCCCGGCTTGGCCTGGGCAGGGTTATAGACGCCATTGGTTATTCTTTAGGGCTCTTAGCCCAATTTGCTTCTTATCCATACTCGGATGTTGTATCGTTTTCAAGGTGATTTGGATCATTGTATAGCATATTTGTATTCTTAACTCATGGAGTCGTGTTGTATATATCTGTTCTGTGGGTTCCATCATGGACTATTGTGTAATGGTATTACTTTGTTTTCACCCGCACGAAAGTGCCTGGTGGGCGTCCTTGAATCGTTTCTATGCGGGTTTGGCGGGAAGCGCTGAAACTTGCATAGGGCCGATTCGAGGGTGTTACACCACCTAGGGTTGGCCACATGGTGTGCCTACCTGGTGGGCCCCCTGGTACCTACCAGGTACTCCTCTGCCCCTTTTTTCACGTAAAAATTTAATATGAATTTTCTGGAATTTTTCGAGACATTTTATTTTTGGGCATTTTTCAGAAATAAAAGAATGATTTTTCTGACAGACAGATTTTTTTCTTTTGGAAACATGATGCAAGGACAAAACAAGACTAGAACTACAGAAGTTCTAGCATGCAAGCAACTAACAACACAAAGAAAACTAAACGAAAGCAACAACTAAAATGCAAAGGATAGAAATAAACGGAGATAATCATAATGAAAACATTGTTTTGTTCAATGGAATCCTTTTGTTAGCAAGGTTGATCAAGTCTAGCTACCAAAACAATTGCATATGAGACAAAACTTTGTACTCCACTAATGATTATGTTACCTCAACCTTGATAGCAATGGTCCCAATCATAATAGTTTCAAAATTTTCTTTTGGCATGGGCCAATATATTTCTCCAACTTGAATGCCTTCAACATGTTCAATTGAATTCAAGCCATAAGTCCTTTCAATCTTCTTGGGGAAATATACATTATGTTCCTTGTCATTAACATTGAAGATCACCTTTCCTTGATTACAATTAATAACAGCTCCTGCAGTATTAAGAAAAGGTCTCCCAAGAATAATAGACATATTATCATCTTCAGGCATTTCAAGCACAACAAAATCAGTTAATATCAAGCAATTGTGAGCCACCTAAACAGGTACATCCTCACATATACCCACAAGAATAGTGGTAGATTTATCAGCCATTTGCAAAGATATATCAGTTGGTATCAATTTTTCAAGTTGAAGCCTCTTATATAGAGAGAAAGGCATAACACTAACTCCAGCTCCCAAATCACACAAAGCAGTTCTAACATAACTGTTCTTAATAGAGCAAGGGATAGTTGGAATCCCTGGGTCTCCAAGTTTCTTAGGAACCTTACCATTGAAAGAATAATTAGCAAGCAGAGTAGAGATTTCTTCATTAGGGATCTTCCTTTTATTCGAGACAATGTCCTTCATATACTTTGAGTAAGGAGGCAATTTAATAGCATCAGTCAAAGGAAATTGCAAGAATAAAGGCTTCATCCACTCACAAAACTTATTATAGTGTTCATCTTCCTTTGACTTGTGTTTCTTATCAGGGAAAGGCATAGGTTTTTGGACCCAAGGTTCTCTTTCACTACCATGTTTCTTAGCAATAAAATCTTCTTTGGTGTATTTAGTAGTCTTAGTGTGGTTTTCAGGTTCTTCAACTTTTTCTTCATTAGGAACTTCATTTTCTTCATTACCACTTTCAGTTTCAGCATCAGAGATAGATATACTATTAGGATCTATAGCAGGTTCAGAGGGTTATACAACAGTTTTATGTTTCTTTTTCCTTTTCTTATGAGTAGAACCACTATTTTCAGCTTATCGAGAATCCTGCTCAATTCTTTTGGGATGCCCCTCAGGATATAGAGGATCCTGGGTAGCAGCACCACTTCTAGTTCTAATTTCATAAGCATGTTTTTCTTTAGCAGCATTCACTAGCAAGTCATTTTGCACTTTAACGAGTTGATCTATTTGAGTTTGAACCATTTAAAAGTGTTTAACAATCATTTTAACATCATTAGAGGTTCTTTCCACAATATCTCTCAACTCAACAATAGCTCTAGTGTTTTCCATTAGATGATTGCACCCTTTTATTAAAGTTATCTTGCTTAACAATAAAGATATCAAATTCTTCTAAGCATTGATCATGAGGTTTAGAGTAAGGGATAACACCTTCATCAAAGTGTTGGAGAGAGTGTACCTCAATAGTGGGTGAGTAGGGAATAGGCTTACATAATTCTTCTATAGGAGGTAGATTCTTGACATCTGTAGCTTTAATTCCCTTCTCCTTAAGACATTTCTTAGCTTCCTTCATCACTTCATCATTTAATTCAATAACTCCCCTCTTCTTTGATGTTGGAATAGGCACATGAATAGATGGTTCAGGTATAATTACTTTAGGTATAGCTTGTTTAGGAGGAGTCCAATCTTCATAATTATTGCTTATTTTAGCCATTAATTCCTCAGCTTCCTTAGGAGTCGTATTCCTGAAAACACAATCAACACAACTATCTAGGTATGTCCTAGATTCTTCGGTTAGTCCATTATAAAATATATCAAGAAGCCCATTCTTAGGTAATGGACTTCCAGCCTGTGCATGAATCAAAGCACAAAACCTTGCCCAAGATTCGGGCAATACCTCTTTTTTTCCCTGTTTAAAATAAAAAAGTTCCTGCAAAATAGCATGTCTAGCACTGGGAGGAAAATATTTCTGCAGGAAAGTACTAATCAAGCACTCAGGGCTATCAATAGATCCAGGAGGTAAATTACTAAACCAAATTTTAGCTTCTCCTTGCAGTGAAAAAGGAAAAATCTTAGCAACAAAGTAAGTACGCATCTTAATATCATCAGAAAACAAACCACTCATGGTAGAAAGTTCATTCATATGTGCTACCGCACTTTCATTCTTAGTCCCACAAAAAGGTTCTTTCTCGACAATAGCTATGTAAGATAGATCGAGAGAGAAATCATAATCTTCATCTATAATGTTTATGAGAGAAGCAGCAAACTTAGCAGCAGGAAATAATTTGGGTCTAATAGTACGCCTCTCAAGGAGACCCTTAGCAGCGCTCCTATCATGGGTGTTCTTACATTCTTTAATAAATTCATCGGTCATCTCAACATAACCGTCTTCAATATCATAACTCTCACTAGACACAGGTGAGCTAACAGGTGTGGTGGTGTCTTCATTAGGAGTTTCGGTATTTCTAGCTATAGTTCTAGCAATCGTAGCATCTAGGAAAGGACCTAATGAACCACTCTTATCAAGCACAGTAGAAGCAGCATCATAAGTATCAGAAGTCTCAGATTCAGCAGTAGTAGCAGTGTGTGTGGTGGTGTAACGAGCTTACTTATAACAGATGGTGAATCAAGAGGAGCAGAGGTGTTCAGAACCGTACGTCTTCTTGTAGTGGATGGTAAAATAGGAACCTTGCCATCACGAGACTTACCCATGATGGATCGATAGCAGCGAACAATAGAGAATCCAAGTGAACTTGATAAATAAAGCTATGCTCCCCGGCAACGGCGCCAGAAAATAGTCTTGATGACCCACAAGTATAGGGGGTGTATCGCAGTATCTTCGAGGGAAGTGAAACCCAATTTATTGATTCGACACAAGGGGAGCCAAAGAATATTTATAAGCCTTAACAACTGAGTTGTCAATTCAGTTGCACCTGGAAACAATCTTGCTCACAACAGTTTATCAGTAGCAACGGTTTTGTAGTAGGAATGGCAGAGTAGCAGCAGTAGTAAAGCAAGGACAGTAGTAACAAAGACAGTAAACAATGGGATTCGAGTGCGGTAAGCATAGGGATGGATGAACGGGCGTTGCATGGACAAGACAATTCACATAACAATCAGAACATAGGACAATTGCAGATAAATAAGATAAAGCATCCAAGTACTAGACAATCGTAGGCATGTGTTCCATATATAGTCATACGTGCTCGCAATGAGAACTTGCACAACATCTTTTGTCCTGTCAGCCCGTTTGCAGCGGGGCCTCTAGGGAACTACTGGCAATTAAGGTGCTCCTTTTAATAGAGCACCGGAGCAAAGCATTAACACTCCATGAACACATGTGATCCTCACATCAAAGCCTTTCCCTTCCGGTTATCCCGATTTCTGTCACTTCGGGGCCATAGGTTCCGGACAACGACATGTGTATACAACTTGTAGATAAGACCAAGAACAATACTATCACAATGAATCAATAACATGTTCAGATCTAAAATCATGGCACTCGGGCCCTAGTGACAAGCATTAAGCACAACAAGTCGCAACAAAGTCATAAAACACTAATAAAAGATACTAGGCACCATGCCCTAACAATCTGATGCTATTATATGAACGATCTCATCCAATCCCTACCATCCCCATAGCCTACAGCGGGGGATTACTCACTCATAGATGGGGGAAACATGGATGGTCGATGGAGAAGCGATGGTGATGATGATGGCGATGATATCCTTCAATTCTCCGTCCCGGCAGGGTGCCAGAACGGAGTTTCTGGTGCTGTTTCGTGGAATCTGGTGGTGGCGGCGGAGCGGAACTCCTTCTGGAAAAACGTCGAACCCCCCGAAGTTTTTAGGCTAGAAGGCTCCTTATAGGCGAAGAGAGAGTCCGAGGGGGTGCCTGGGGGGCCCACACCACCCCCTGGCGCGGCCTGGCCTGGCCCGCGCCACTAGGTGGTGTGGCCACCCCAGGGCTCTTCTCCGTCTCGTATTCTGGCTCCTGGAGTCTTCGGGTGAAATAGGATTTTTGACATATTTTCCGGGATTTTTCCTGATAGTTGATTTTCTACACAAAAAGTAGACACCAAGGCAGTTCTGCTGAAAACAGCGTCAGTTTGCATTAGTTGCATCCAAATCACACAAGTATAGAGGAGAAACAATAGCAAAAGTATTCGGAAAAGTAGATACGTTTTGGACGTATCACCCCTATGCCCCCCCCCCGGAACTTGCCATCAAGTTCATATTACATCCCATATGTTCAATTTGGTCCAAAATATACCCCTAAATTTACAAAACCATTTAAATTACAACCTTCATTCTCAATTGATTGGTTTTGACATCTTTAACTCCAGTTTTGTTCTAGTCAGCTTGCCACCGGTGTCGCTCCCACTCCTCACTCTATCCCATACATTGCTCAGCCCGCAGTTCTCTAGTTTCATCGGTGTACAACCTTCACAGAGATCATGGACATGATAATGCAAGCCTACAACTTAAGATCATGTTTGCGATTGGTGTCGACGGCAATACGTGAAGACGTCATGCTTTATCGATGTAGATGCTTTCACAACATGTCTCTATAGCATAAATGATACTAACTCCGACGTCACGACCTCGTGACCTATGTGCGAGCAACAAATCTGACGGGAGGAGCTGACATGTCAACGGTGCAAACTAGGATCAAAACAGGCTAATTGAGGTTGAGGGGGTAATTTAGACGGTTTTGCAAGTTTAGGGGTGAATTTTAGGCCAAAGCAAAATACCGGGTTGCAATCTGAACTTGATGAAAAGTTCAAGGTGGTAATACTTCTCTCATTTTAAAATGCACTCATCTATTTATATTGAACTTTCCTACTTGTTCATAAATTATATCTCGCATATTATTTCAACAATCAAGGCTATATTTTACATGAATAATCGTTTGCAATATTTAGTTTGGGGAATCTCATCGTAAAATTTGTGCAAAATCTAAATGTTAACATCATTCCACCAATTAATTTATACTGCTTGATATATTATAATGTGGATGCATGTATCATTTTTCATATTATCCTTAAGTATCAATAGAACTTTGTACTAGTACTTTTGTAATGTATTAGTCTATTAGAATAACTTGGTACATGTATACATATATCTGATGTATATGGCTATGAAATTTAGGTCTAACCAAACAGATAATTCTAGAGCATATGAAATGTCAACTAGAAGTTAGTTCTGACATCCCAACATGTGAAGTGTTTACTATAGTAGTGTGTCCTCAAACCACATTTTTGTTCTCTGCGTAAAATTAAATAAATTAACCATCCGACACCTGAGTGTTATGTACTACTCTATATCAAAATAATACTGTGTAGTCTATATCAAAATAATTAGTCATCGACACATGAGTACTGTGTAGTTTATATCTAAATTATACAACTCATAACACGCAATCATATATGTAATTCAAAGTTTCATAAATGACCACTTGCAACGAACAGAAAGGTGAAACTGAATCGTTTCTCGGAGCAACACAGCGCATCCAGGTAGACCCAGCGCCCTGTCGACAGCTGCTCAGCCCTCAGCAGCCGTGCCAGAGGAAGGAGACGGCACTCAAGGCGAAGTACCTCTCGTGGCCCTCGGTGAAGGCGGCGGTGTCGTGGACGGACTCGGCGCCACCGGCGGCGCGGAAGGGTCCGCAGAATTTGCAGTAGAGCGTGGCGGAGCCCGGGTCCGGAACCAGCGGGCCACAGAGGCAGTGCTGGCACGTCGTACCGGCGACTTGCTGCACGTGCCGGCCGTGGTGGACCAAGGAGGATCCGGCGCTCAGGTCCAGGCCCCCGTCCTCGGGGGAGGCGGCGGTACAGTGGACGAACTCGGCGTCGCCGGCGTCGTGGACGAGGCCGCAGGAAGCGCAGACGAGCACGCCGGAATCCGCGTCCGTGACCACGGCGCCAACGAGGCAGTTCCAGCACGTGGTCGACCGCGCGACCGCCGGATGGTGAGGGCTACGAGTCGATGTGGCTGGACGGTGCGGGGATCCGGGGCGACGGCCAGTCCGGGGCCGTGGTCCGTCGTCGTATTCACGGATAACAGGCCCTCCTCCTCGCTGAAGGCGGCGGTCTCGTCGTGTAGAAATTCGGTGTCGTCGGCGTGGTGGACGAGGCCGCACACGGTGCAGGTGAGCACGCACGAGTCCGGCGGCCGGCGGCGGGTGCCGTTGGCGAGGAGCTGAGGGGCCGGAATCGGTGTGGGGATTCGGTTCGTCGGCCGGCCCGGATCCGTGCGCCGGCGTCGTCGTCGTCACAAATAACAACCCCATCCGATCCGATCCGATCCGATCCGATCGCTCTGCGACGCGCGGCTCCGGCCCGGCTTAATTTGCTCTGACCGCAAATTGGGGCCTATTTTTACAGCGAGACGTACGTGAAACCATAACAGAATCGGCCCGGCTTAATTAGTTAGTTTCCTTCCTAATCTCACTTGATCGGCAACCGGAACAGAGCCCCCAGAGATGGTATCGTCGTCGGCATACTGAAGTGGCCGACAACTGATTCTTCTACTACTCGTTTCATCCTTCAAGCCGATGCATTGTGTGCATTGACGAGGAACACACCACAGGAAGAGAAAATTTTACCGTCATGTACATAAAAGTTTAAGCCAGCAGGTGCTGCATTAAGGGTGATATTTCAGATTTCGGTCAGTATAAAGAAAGTTATTAGTATGCGACATCAATTCTCTGAATACCCTTCGTTCTACCCACTTAATCCGTTGCATTTCCAATCTCAACGCTTCGACCATAACAGATCAAAACAAAGGAAGCTCGAGCCGACATGTAAATGACAGACCAAACAAGCAGAGGTCGGACATCCAGCACAAAACTGCACCAACAAAGCTGATGCAGTTTAAAATCTGGTTCAGTCAACGAATCTTGCTTATGCCTAACAAGGAGAATCTTTATATAGCTCCCTTTGCGACCCAGCGAGCACTACTTGTCATTGTTCTCCTCCGCCGCTTCCTGCTCGTACCGGCGCTTGAACTTTGCGATCTGCCCCAGGCTCTGGGCCATCTGCCGCTTCGCCCTCATGTGGTACACCTTGCCGGTGTGGTTCACCTTGGTCATCATCACGTTGATCAGCCTGCCGCTCTGCGTCACGTACGAGATCCACTGCAGCTGAGGGTGTAGTCCCTTCCTCATCCTTCCGACCTGGGGATCATGGTGCAAAGGTCATCAATCACAAGAGAGATGTAACACATATCTATATTATCAGGTTTCCCGATGTTATAAACCAGTTGCTCAACACACACGCATAACTTACAAATTCATCATCAACATTCAACATGATCAATGCACGACCTTGCTATTGCCAATGCATCATAACAAGTTTGCAATGTAGCATGAGTAACACATCCCTTCAGAAGGTTTCGGTTATACGATTAATAGAAGATTATAAACAGTGGATTTTTAAATAGTCGACTCGTCATGAACATTTTTGGCCACTAGACACTTGGTTCACACAAAAGAAGTTAGCATGGCATGCAAAGGGACAAAGAAACGTGACTTGAGCAGCTACATAGTCATTCTCAGTTGAATCAAATAGTACAATCATTGCTAATCAGCCACTCTAAACTTAAGAATGTAAAACTTAACAGGAAAAACAGCATTCAGAGATGTATTGGAAGAGAGATATCCATTAGTATATTTAAACTGTCAAACTCACAGACTGAGATTACCGAATAATTTCACAGTAAATATATTCGCTTGAAATACAACTCAAGTGTCATTTAAGATGATAACCCGATAGGCAGGGCAAACCGGCAAAGTCAAAGGTTATCAGAACCGCGCTAAATATACTACACTCTTGCTTCCGTCAGATCAGATAGTGAACTTGCTACGTTCTTTCCCACACCGCCGGATTGAGAACCTAGAAAAATATAGATGTTGTGAAATGAGGATTGGATCTTACTCGAATGCGAGTACAGAAGATTGGATGTTCGGACAATTTAGTACAAATATGAATATCCCACAGCTTCAACAACCGATATGGGACACAAATGACCAGATAACTGTTGTGTCTAATGAAAGGCTGCATAGTGTGACATGAAGCAAATTATTGTGTACATGGATTCCAAGAGGTATACAGATCTCCCGGAATTTTTGATACATAAAGTTTCACTATGCTCCAGCCTAAATGCAGAAATACATTTCCATGTCTTAATACTGTGCTACTTATATTCATTAATCGTGTTTGTTAGATATAGATACAGCAGCAGCAGCTGCACGCACACAAATCATCACATCAAATATTTGCCCTTCTTGGTCTCATCGCTCTGGAATAACACTAACAAAACAACTACAGTATATTTGTTTTTCTTTTGCTTTGTTTGATGGACTGGATGATTGGGCAGAAGGGTCAGAAATGCTAATCGGGCTACTTCACTTTTAAAAGAAGATGAGTAATGCCCAACCTAGGCAGAACTATTCTGCGTTCCACCAATTTGAAACTTAACTAAATGGCTTAGCAAAAAGTAGAATCTGCTCCTATCAGATTGTGTAGGTAAGCAAGACTAGAGAGAGCTGATGACAAGCAAGCTATGAGAAATAAGACAACATCTATCTATCCTCTACACAGAAGCAGAACACATACACATGGATTTAAACCAAATCCCATTCATACCTATCAGCTTAATACTATATAGCCCACATAAGCATATCCCATACACTTGGGAGAACAGATCAATTATAGCATCTGTCCTACACAGCAGCATGGCAATATGTGTAACCTACTCCGCATTTTCATAATCAACACGATGAGCATCTTCAAATTCATCGGTTCAAAACATTCACAATGCATTAAAAAAGTGAGCATGTTGATCAAATAGAAATCTCACTGCATACATCTCCATACTGAATAACTCTATGAGGACAACAAAAAAAATGACCCTCTAAGCGAGTTAGTAGCCAATAATTTCTACGAACAGGCACAGACCATTGCTGACACTAGGAATACATTGATAGAAACAGAGGCTAGATGACCATGCCATAGTAGGGGATCACTACCACACACAAGAACCGGAAACATCCCAAACCACATGGCACGGGTGTAAACAGGTGTAGCAGATTCTCGGAAATGAAATCCTAGAACGATCAGTAGCAGTTTTTCTAGGCGAGAAGTTGGTAACCAGCTGGCCACTCGAGAGAATTACCAGATCCGGAACTCGACGCTTTGCGTAGTAGCAGCCGGACGCGAGGGAGGCTGCCGCGCCGACGTCCTGAGCGTGGGAGGCGTGTCGGGGACCGGAACGGCGATGAGATGGCGGGGTATTTAGAAGAGGATACGGGGACGGAGTTTCGGCGGCGGTAAGAGGCGCGGGAGACGGCCGGAATCGGAGGTGGCGGCGCTTTGGCTGGGGAGTGAGAACGAAGAGAAATGGGATCAGGATCTGGGCACCGCAAGACGGCCCGGCACAAAGCATGGCCCGACATGGCTAAATCTGACCGTGCCAGGCCCGAGGCCCGCGGTAACTAGGCTTGTTTTTTGTTGCCAGGCACGTTGGCTGACCCGAGCCCGGCACAGAAAATATTTATAATAGACCAAAACACATAAAAACAGGGAGCTGCTATAAAACGCTTTAAGCGTTCTCTATCTGATGCTCTGCCTACAGTGAGCGCTGCTATACGCTACTTCGAGGCGGAGCAAGGCGCACACGCCGCCTGGAGGCACGGGTACGTGACGAGATCCTCCTTTTCCTTTTTTGTATTTTATTTAAATTCTTTATAATAGTGATTTAAGAACTGTGAACATTTATGAATAATTATGAAGATTTTTTTAGTATCATGAAGAAATTTTTAAAATCATATTTTTCAAAAATCATGAACAGATATTTTAAAATTATGAACCAGTTTTTAAAAAGTTATGAACCATTTTCAAAAACTATAAACTAATTTTAGAAAAATCCTGAAGCAATTTCAAAAACCATGAACCAAAAATCAAAAACATGAACAACATGTAAAAAATCATGATCCAAATTTCAAAAATCACGAACCAATTTTAACTATCATGAACCAAAATTGGTATAAACATAATATTTTTTTCAGAAAATAATGAACATATGTGAAAAAAATAATGATGTTTCTAAAAACATAATAAAATAAAATAAAAAAGAAACAAAAATGAAAACCAAAAAAGAAACAGAAAAAAGAAAATGAAAAAGAAAAAATCCTAACGCAAACTAGGCCTGCCCAACATGCGGCGCTATCCGTCCGCGCCGCTAGCGGGTGGCAAATAGCATTCCCAGCCAACAGGTCCCTCGTGTCCATGCTACATGGGTCTGGCCCAATGGAAGTCTTCGTTTTAAAAAAAGCAAGCAACGAGTGTACCACAGCTACCTGATTTTAGGAAAATAGCGACCAGCTCCCTGCTCAAAAGGTTTTCAATGGCTTGTTTGATAGCATGCATCCGATTCTTTGCCCGGTCTGATAGTGCCACAGGAAGCATTGTTCATCTAAGGCAGGTATCGGATCTGGTTTTATAGCTACATGAGCTACCTGGGTATGGTTTGAATCTTTTTGTCCCTTGTGTGTGGTTGCCTGCATCAATGACTTTTGGCCCATTGCATGCAAAAAACAGATGTTTAGTTGTACATAGGCTGGCTCTTATGGTCACACCTTTCAAATCACTACAAGATATAGGTCGATACATGACATTTTAAAAACGTCGTAGATGGGACCAAAAACGTCATGGATGGCCATCCGTAACGAAAAAACAGCCGTGACGTTTTTGGCTGCCTGAAAACATCACGGCCATCTATGACGTTCTGGAAATTTCGTCAAGGCATCTGGACCGGCCCAGCCCAGGCCCAAACATTCCTGACATTTTTTTCCGTCCCGACTGAAGCCATGTGTCAAACGATATAATAACAGATGTTAGGAGCATTTGTTGACATCACTACACCGTTTCTGACGTCATCATCATCTTGACGTTGGGTTTTCTTCATGGTGAAGGGCCGTTAGTGCCGTTTGTAACGTATTTCTCCACTTTTATGACGCCATTCTGCCATATGGGACCCACACACATTAACTTTGCATGCATTATTATTTTACACACCTTTCCAATCAATTATTTCCCTGATTTCGGTCAATTCATTTCAGCCATTGTCAAAGTTCCAATCTATTTTATCTCAGCACAATGCAAATGTTTCGATGCAGCTTTGCAAAATTTTAGTGCATCTAATATAAGGAAATATTTATTACAGTTACAAGCCAATTCACAATTTCTATCAAAACATATACATACACACCACATCAATCCTCAGAATAACACTCTGACAGAAAAATATACAGCAAAGGAAATTGAACTCTATGAACACGACCAAGATTGGAATTGTTTCACATCTCCATCCATCGGGATCTACATGGTCACTTCTCTAGCTGCAAATTGGAAGAAGTGGAACCAAGTATTATATTAATCAATAGATTGCAAACTGGAAGCAATGGTTCAAACAATCAGATGTACCACAAATAACAAGCAAATCAATAGATTGCAAACTAGACACAATGGTTCAAACAATCAAATGTGCCACAAATAACAGGAAAATTACTTATCTTGGCATTGTAAACAATAGCCTTCAACAAATATTTGTTGACGAACAATAAGAAAGTGTGGTAATGTATGAACGAAATAAAATAAGTAGAAGTTTGTGGTCACATAATGCGCCAACAAAGCATAACAGATTCATACATTTCCATGGGCAAGCATATAATACATGCATAAAGCATCAAACCAATATCTGATCTAGACGAAAAGGAGGAGATACCTGACTTTGTGTCAATGCGGTGGGGCTATAGTTGAAGATCTTCTCCACATTATTGTTGACGCCGGCTGGTGCAGGTACTCATTCATGTAGAGGTCTGCAAACGCGCTCCTGCAACTCGGTAATAATTTGGCACAATAACAAGAAATGCCATCGTATAGAAAGTGCATTTCTAGAAAAAAATTCTAGAATAGATAGCAAAAAGAAGATAATGATGTGTCCACTAATGGCATCTAGAAGGTTCACATGATATGATAAAGCCGAAATTGTGAAGTTGCTAGCATAGTATAGTTAACAACTCTAGATCGTATTCATATTTGAAATCAAGTTACGGTAGTTCTAGCCTTACAGACTTCATGTGAAAAATGTTTACTACACTAAAGTGCTCAGTCTTGCTCAGTATATACTATTGAGTTCTAAGAGTACAACAAAGGAAAAGGACACAGACTGATTTATGTTACTCTTGGCTCTGGAGTAGATCGATGATTTTGTATTCAGGAGAAGAAGAACATGGAAAAAATGCATATGCAGTGGGCCAAATCCCCTTGCACGCTGCTTCACGTGGACTTACTCACTGCTCTGCACATAGAAGATGGAAGAAACTAGGTACAGTAAAGTGCAGTAGTGGAAAAAAAGTACATACTAACTTTGCATTTCACCCGACCAATACAGATTTCAGTAAACAAAAATTCAGATTTTTTCTTTAACATACATGTCATTGGCAACTTCAGTAGGTTGCTTTCAGTAAACAAAAATGCTTTTTTTTCTTTAACGATGGTATGCAAAAGTAAGCAGACCTATAATCATCATGCTTAGATGTGCCTGTGTTGCTACACATACAACTCTATTTAAATCGAGATGCATTCTGCCTAGGCGCTTTGCATTTCACCCAACCAATTAAAACGAGAGTCTGGTATCTAATTACCTAGATAGCATCAACAATTGTCCATCATCGAACAACAGGCGGATATTGAAAAACAATTCATCCTACAGTCAACTTCCTAAGGCCAGTCACATCAAATTAGCCAAAAGATGCTTTCTAAGTTTTAGTCCATTGACAAGAATAAACAGTAATATATCAGATTCCAAGATGAGCCATACACAATATCTGAAAAAACAAAGCATACCATGAAGATTACAGGAAAGAGAGCAAGACTAAGGATCCTAATACTGCCCTTGTCATGATGTTCAACATCAAGATTTCAGAGGATACTACTAATACTCCACGCCCTGTCCATGGGCACAAGAAATCCTTTGCCACCTTAAGAAGGCTGGTGTTTCACATCAATTGTGAACCCCGCCAACAAAATCTGGACATTAACGTCTTATCTCACTCAATCTTAAACATCACACAAATCTGTCCAACACTGGACATAACACTTAATCTTTTGATAAAAATTAATATTCTACATGAAATCCCTCCAAGCAATATGAGTTTGAACATTAGGAAAACATTCTCCATATTTTTGCATGTTTAGCCCCTGATTTAAATCGAATGTTATGAAGGCTAAAAAATAGCAAGACCATAGCATGCAGAATAACTATATTCTGGGAAGATCACTAGGTTGATCGTTGATTGCAGTCTGCTCAACCAATTTACGTGAATAAATACTCTATTAAAAGCTAGAACCATAAGGTACAACTTTTATGCGGCGGGCATCTCAAAATTGTGGACAGATCAGACTAGGTTTTAAGTCAAAGATTGGTGTCTGAAGACATCAGATACTACAGCTAGCTGAATCTACTGATACAGTTCAGAACAGTCCAAGCTACAATTGAATTTAGTATAGGCCAATAGGTCTAAGAAACTGGAGAGTAGTTCCATGCTCCAAATCAAAAACTAAAGCTTGACAACTATCTACTGCTACAGTCCCGATGGAGTACAAGAACGGTTAAAATACAAACCACCTAAAACCATCGCTCATGCTACCCAACCTACCGAACTTCAATAACCACGTGGCTACAACGATGCCGAAGGAACCAAAATAGGAAGGAGATAGATGCATGCACTGCTACGACGGCGGACGACAAGGCGACCGTATACCTTCATCTGGCAGCAGGCATCCCACAGACATCAGCGTGGCAACTGCAGCCGAGCAACCTAATAGCGGCGGCATTCGATTGGGAGGGCAACTTGATCACAAGAATGGTAAACTTTGTCCATCGGATGCTAGTGTCTCACCGTGTCTCAATTAGTATATGACTGAATCAATTTTTTCCATGGACTGACAGGTTGCACAAATCTACCGTACTAAGTGCAAAAGCTATAGAACTAGGCCACTACAATATAGCACTCTGAGAATTCTGGGCAGCTAAACCAGTCCCAAGGTGCTTGACTGAAGTTTGCTCGCATGAAGCAACGAGGTACAACCAGAAATTACCCCAAAATACTAGAGCGTGCAGGGGAAGTTATCTAATAGATTAGGAAACGAACACATTCTGAAACTTCCAACGATTTGCGAGTACATCTACAACCCACCATAGCCCAGCCAGTTTGCTAGTACTTCCTCCGATCTAAATTAATGTTCTCAGATTTTTCTAAATTCGAATATATCTACCTGAGAGCCAAGGATGGAAACCGGAGGGGGAGGCGGAGGATGCGGGGAACCGGTGGGAGGCGGAGGATGCGGGAGAACCGGTGGGCGCGGATGAGGTTTACTAGGCCCTACCGCACATTCGGCCAGCTTGAGGCTTGGGAAGCCTGACATCATCTTCCGCAGCTAGATTCTGCGGTACTCGTCCTGGGGGTGAGACATGAGACATAGGGTTGATCTAGAGAGGATGATAGGTAGCGGAGTGGGCGCGGTGGTGGTAGCGGTGAAGGGATGCTTTGGGGATTCGATCGGAAGAGAGGAGGGTTCATGGCGGCGGGGGACTGGGAAGGAGATATGAGCTAGGGTTTGACCGACGGAGTGGGGGTAGTGCGGGGAAAGAGGGCGGGCGCAACACTTAGCCAAATTTTCCTTCGCAGCGGGAACAAGGGTGGGCGCGACACTAAGCAAAAAATTTGTTCGCACGGGTCGGGAATAAGGGTGGGCGGGCAGCGCGCCTCCATCTCGACAAAATCCTTGACGTTTTGTTCATTTCGTCATCAGAATTTGGGCTTTCGAGGGCCCCTGCCAGGCTGGGACGTTTTGGATAGAAACATCAAGGATCTGTGACGTACCATAAAAACGTCACGGATCGACCAAATTCTTATAGTAAATTCTGGTGTGCTTACCACTAGTACAAACACATCCGATCACGCGCATCACCCTAAAAGAAGATCAACTTGACGATCACCATAAGAATAACGACAATGATGAAGTCCTTGAGGCTATCATGTTGGGAATTTTGTTGTTCTTCAGAACCAGCAATGTGCAGATGTTGTTCTTCCCCAGCAGCAAGTTGCACATGTTGTTGTTCTTCATGGGTTGCATTGTCCAGCTAATGTTCTCCTTGGTTGATGTAATTGCCATGAACAAGATTGTTGTTGTTGTCCTCAGCTATGCACCTGCGGTATGCCTCAAATGCCTCCTCAACAGTGTCAAACCCTTCATAGCTGTTGTTGAAGTAACCTAAAACTTGAATCTGGCAGTGTCTTCATTTGGAGTAACCCCCTGGTTTTCTGCCTCTGAACACATATAAGTTTCTCTATAAGGCAGAAGAGTAACATGGCAATGTGTAACAACACAAGATAATCATACGCATGTACCATAAATAACTAGCATCACAAGTTCATATGGCAAGTACGTACTAACATGTGCGTGCATCATCATTTCCAAAAGAGGATCACAGATTCATCCTACACTACATGGTGTTAACCTACCACTATATCAAAAGGGGTGTCATCCTACAACCACCATCAGGTTCAGAATCGCATGAGGGGTTAGTATATACCACCTGATCGATACAAACAAGCCATAGAAGTTTTTGGGTCCTAGCTACCACCTAACGACGACTACAAACGCTAGCATGAGTCGAAGACGCGACGTCGTCCTTGACCCTCCATCACCGGAGCCAGACAAAACTTGCAGTAGTAGAACTTCTTGTAGTAGATACACAGAGTGTCGTCGTGCTAAGGTCATAATGGACCAGAGCAGCAACCATCGCCAATAATGACAACCGTAGATCGGAATAGACTGACCTGAAATCACACCAACAAACACGAAAATGGACCGGATCCTAGAAGATCCACCGTACAAACGACTCCATGCGCCCTCTGTCAGTGCTAGATGCACCACCGGAGCAAGGATAGAGCGGGGAGGATCTTATTCTGACTCCAAGACGTCGATGTCTGCTCAACATTCCAAAGAAGACACTAAAAACGAACTAAATAAAGATCAGGAAACCTCCCACCGACTAGAGACTGTGGTCCGCTACATCTCCAAGGTCCTAGGGCCACCGCAGGTGGAGCAGACCGGCGACGTCAAAACAACATCCCTCACATTGTCTTAGTGATTACACGAACCAAGTCCACTACACCAAGTCCGATCTTCACGAGAGAAGATGTAGTTTCATCGGCGAACAATCTTCATGTTCATCATATCATTCATATGACTCGTGCTCTACCTTTTGGTATTCCGTGTTCCGAGACCATGTCTGTACATGCTAGGCTCGTCAAGATTAACCTTAGTTTCCGCATGTGCAAATCTGGCTTGCACCTGTTGTATGCACACGTAGAATCTATCACACCCGATCATCACGAGATGCTTCGAAACGACGAGTCTTAGCAACAGTGCCAACTAAGGACGAACACTTTTATTACTTGATATTTAGTGAGAGGGATCATCTTATAATGCTACCGTCGCGATCTAAGCAATACAAGATGCATAAAGGATTAACATCACAGGCAATTCATAATTAATGTGACATGATATGGCCCTTTCTTCTTGTGCCTTTGATCTCCATCTCCAAAGCAT
Source organism: Avena sativa (assembly GCA_916181665.1). Classification (NCBI taxonomy): domain Eukaryota; kingdom Viridiplantae; phylum Streptophyta; class Magnoliopsida; order Poales; family Poaceae; genus Avena; species Avena sativa. Next base: position 448,173,629 of record OV702296.1, on the reverse strand, counting down.
GGACATGATCTCCATCATCACCAGCATTGCGTCAAGGTCAGTGGCGCCGCTTCATGGTTGTCCATCATCACAAGCAACTATTACAACTACTTGGAATAAAGCTATTACAAAATGAATAGACACGCAGGTCTTAACAGAATTAAAGACAACCATTAGGCTCCTACCGGTTGCCATATTACAACAAGGATCATTGCATACATCAAATATAATCACAATCACATGATGGCCATATCACATCACAAAACCCCTGCAAAAACAAGTCAGACGCCTCTAATTTTTTTTGCAAGTTTTACGTGGTTTGGGGCTTTCGAATAAGAACGGATCTTACCTACGAAACTGAACCACAACGTTGATACAAGTGATATCAAGTGCAAAGTGTAGATTTGATCTATACTATGATGGGAGAGACAGACACCCGCAAAGCCACTTGTGCAAAGCAAGTTGCACGTCAAGCGTGGAGCAAGTCTCATGTGCGATGACATGTAATGTTAGCCCGAGCCGCTTCATCCCACCATACCGCAAGATGCAAAGTACACACAGCAAAAGACGGCACGAGCACCAACGCCCACAAAACCATTGTGTTCTACTCGTGCAACAGATCTACGCATAGACAAGGCTCTGATACCACTGATGGGTTCGTAGCATGGAAAACAAAAAAATTCTACCGCAAGAACGAACAAAACCCAGATCTAATCTAGATAAAAGCCAAGATCTAGTCTACTAGACATGAGCAACGAGATAGATCGGTACTAACCCTCGTAGAACCGAAAGCGTTAACGAGATTAGATCTCATAGATGATGTAGTCGATCACTTGCCGATCTCAAGATCGAGTAGATGATCCTTCCGGCGCCACGTTCTGGCAGCGCTTCCGCAGACGGTCACACGTGCGGAGTCGAAGCAGACCTTCCTCTCCCCGTTCCAGCGAGCAGCGGAGGTAGTAGATCTTCTCCACGCAATCCTAGCAGCACGACGGCGTGGTGGTGGTGGTGGTGGAGAGAATTCTGCAGGGCTTCGCCTAAGCCGGAGTAGATGGAAGGAGGAAGAGAGAGGCGGCTAGGGTTTGGAGTGGGAAGGGGCAAGGAGGGGTGGCGCCTCCACCCCTCTATATATAGAGGGAGGGGTGTGGCCTAGGGTTCCCACCCCTAGGCCCACCCCTTAGGGCCGGCGCACTAGGGAGCTTGGGGGGGAGAGTCCTTCCCCCCCAAGTTTCCCTTTTAAACTCCCCTTATCTTATCTTATCTTATCTCGGTTTTCAAATAAACTCCAAGATATCTTCTAGAACCTTCCGGAACATTCCGAAACCTTCTAGAATCCCCATACAAACACTCTGGAACATTTCCTAACTTAGAAAATGATCCCCATTATATGAATCTTATTCTCCGGACAATTCCGGATCTCCTCGTGATGTCCCGGATCCAATCCGAGACTCCGAACAACATTCGGTCTCCAACGCACATTCAATATCTACTTAAAACAACTTCGAACCTTAAGTGTGTCACCCTACGGTTCGTGAATAAGTGGACATGATGAAGACACCTCTCCGATCAATAACCATCAGCGGGATCTGGAGATCCATAACAGCTCCCACATACTCAACGATGACTTCGTGATCGACAGAACCATTAACATACGAAACCAATTCCCTTTGTCACGTGATACTCTACTTATCCGAGGTTTGATCATCGGTATCTCCATACCTAGTTCTACCTCGTTACTGATAAATACTCTTTACTCGTTCCGTGTTATGCCATCCCTTGTGACCTAGTCACATGCTTGCAAGCTAACTAGATGACATTCCACCGAGAGGGCCCAGAGCATATCTATCCGTCATATGGATGGACAAATCCCAATCTTGGTCCATGCGCTTCAACACACACTTTCAGAATACCTAATGACACCTTTATAACCACCCGGTTACGAAGTGGTGTTTGATGTCATCAAAGTACTCATCCGATGATGGTGATTAACACAACCTCATGGTCGAAGGATTAGGTTACTATGTATCGAAAGCTTGTAGTAATGTGAACTTAATGACTTGATCTAATGCTACGCTTACTATGGGTGTGTGTGTGTCCATTACATCATTCTCCTAATGATACAACCTTGTTATTAATGACATCCAATGTCCATGATCAGGAAACCATGATCATCAATTAATCAACAAGCTAGTTTAACAAGAGGCTTACTAGGGACCCTTTTATGTTTACAAAACACACATGTATTAGTGTTTCCTTATAATACAATTATAGCATGGGATGCAAACATTCATCATAAACACAAAGATATAATAATAACCACTTTTATTATTGCCTCTTGGGCATATCTCCAACAGTCTCCCACTTGCACTGGAGTCAATAATCTAGATTACATGGTAATATACCTAACACCCATGGCGTTCTGGTGTTGGTCATGCTTTTTCTAGGGAGAGGTTTAGTCAACGGATCTGCCACATTTAGATCAGTGTGTACTTTGCAAATCTTTATGTCACCATCTCGGACATACTCGCGAATGGCATGGAAACGTAGCTTGATGTGCTTCAGTTTGCTATGTGACCTTGGCTCCTGTGCATTAGCTATGGCACCTGTGTTGTCACAGTAGATGGCCATCGGGTCCAACGCACTAGGAACCACGCCAAGTTCAGTAATGAACTCCTTCATCCATATGGCTTCTTGTGTAGCCTCCGAAGCAGCTATGTATTCCGATTCAGTTGAAGATTTCGCCACAACGCTTTGCTTGGCAATCCTCCAGCTCACTGCAGCACCATTCAAAATAAATACGTATCCGGACTGTGACTTCGAGTCATCTGGATCGGTGTTCCAACTAGCATCAGTGTAACTATTTACAACAAGCTGTTCATCACCTCCATAAGAAAGAACCATATCCTTAGTCCTATTCAGGTACTTAAGGATATTCTTGACCACTGTCCAGTGCTCCATTCCAGGATCACTTTGATATCTGCTAGTCAAACTAACAGCATGTGCTATATCCGGTCTCGTACACAACATGGCATACATGATAGAACCTATGGCTGAGGCATAGGGAACATTATTCATCTTCTCTCTATCTTCTGCCGTAGCTGGACTTTGAGTCTTACTCAAGGTCTTACCTGACAACATGGGCACGAACCCTTTCTTGCTCTCTTCCATTCTAAACTTCTTTAGAACTTTGTCCAGGTATGTACTTTGTGAAAGCGCTAGCAGGCGTCTTGATCTATCTCTATAAATCTTGATGCCTAGAATATATGCCGCTTCGCCAAGATCCTTCATTGAAAAACTATTATTCAAATAGGCTTTGACGCTATTAAGAAGTTCTACATCATTCCCAATCAACAGTATGTCATCTACATATAGTACTAGGAATGCTACAGAGATCCCACTCACTTTCTTGTAAATACAAGCTTCTCCATAAGTTTGTATAAAACCAAATTTTTTGATTACTTTATCAAAACATTGATTCCAACTCCGGGATGCTTGCTTCAGTCCATAAATGGAGCGCTGAAGTTTGCATACCTTGTCAGCATCACTAGGATCGACAAAACCCTTGGGTTGTACCATGCACAACTCTTCCTCAATGTCACCATTAAGGAACGCCGTTTTGACATCCATCTGCCATATCTCATAGTTGAAATATGCAGCGATTGCTAACAAAATCCTCACAGATTTTAGCTTCGCTACTGGTGAGAAAGTCTCATCATAGTCAACACCTTGAATTTGTCGGAACCCTTTCACGACAGGTCGAGCTTTATAGACAGTAACATTACCATCAGCATCTGTTTTTCTTTTGAAAATCCATTTGTTCTCGACAGCCTTACGGCCATCCGGTAAGTCCACCAAAGTCCATACTTGGTTTTCGTACATGGATCCCATTTCGGATTTCATGGCTTCTAGCCATTTGTCGGAATCTGGGCTCACCATAGCTTCTTCATACGTCGCAGGGTCATCAGTGTTGTCCACTAACATGACGTTCAAGGCAGAGTCATACCACTCAGGAGTGGTACGAACCCTTGTTGACCTGCGAGGTTCAGTAGTAACTTCGTTTGAAGTTTCATGATCACCATCATTAGCTTCCTCTCCAGTTGGTGCAGGCGGCACGAAAACATCTTCCGGTGCTGCGCTACTCTCAACCCCGAGAGAAGGTTCAATAACCTCGTCGAGTTCTACTTTCCTTCCAGTCACTTCTTTCGAGAGAAACTCCTTCTCAAGAAAGGATCCATTCTTGGCAACAAAAACTTTGCCTTCGGATCTTTGATAGAAGGTATACCCAATTGTTTCTTTAGGGTATCCTATGAAGACGCATTTCTCCGCTTTGGGTTCTAGCTTATCAGGTTGTAACTTCTTTACATACGCTTCACAACCCCAAACTTTAAGGAACGACAACTTAGGTTTCTTTCCAAACCACAGTTCGTACGGTGTCGTTTCAACGGATTTAGATGGTGCCCTATTTAAAGTGAATGCGGCTGTCTCTAATGCATAGCCCCAAAACGATAGTGGTAAATCTGTAAGAGACATCATGGACCGAACCATATCTAAGATAGTTCGATTACGACGTTCGGACACACCATTACGCTGTGGTGTTCCCGGCGGTGTCAACTGCGAAAGTATTCCACATTTCTTTAAATGCATGCCAAACTCATAACTTAGATATTCTCCTCCGCGGTCAGAACGCAGAAACTTAATCTTCTTGTTACGATGGTTTTCCACTTCACTTTGAAATTCCTTAAACTTCTCGAAAGTTTCGGACTTATGTTTCATAAAGTAGACATACCCATATCTACTTAAGTCATCCGTGAAAGTGAGAACATAACGATATCCACCATGCGACGCTACACTCATTGGACCACACACATCGGTATGTATTATTTCCAATAAGTCTGTAGCTCGCTCCATTATTCCAGAGAATGGAGTCTTAGTCATTTTTCCCATTAGACATGCTTCGCATCTTTCAAGTGATTCAAAATCAAGTGATTCAAGAAGTCCATCAGAATGGAGTTTCTTCATACGCTTCCCTCCAATGTGACCAAGACGACAGTGACACATGTATGTAGAATTATCATTCAATTTTGTTCGTTTAGCATCTATGTTGTGAACATGTGTATCACTACTATCGAGATTCAGTAAGAATAAACCATTCATCTCAGGTGCATTACCATAAAAGATATTACTCATATAAATCGAACAACCTTTATTCTCGGACTTAAAAGAGTAACCGTCTCGCAATAAACAAGATCCAGATATAATTTTCATGCTTAACGCAGGCACCAAATAACAATTATTCAAATTTAAAACTAATCCCGAAGGTAGATGTAGAGGGAGCGTGCCGACGGCGATCACATCAACCTTGGAGCCATTTCCAACGCGTATCGTCACCTCGTCTCTCGCCAGTCTTCGTTTATTCCGCAGCTCCTGTTTCGAGTTACAAATATGAGCAACCGAACCAGTATCAAATACCCAGGCACTACTACGATTACTAGTAAGATACACATCAATAACATGTATATCGAATATACCTTTCTTCTTGATGTTGCCGTTCTTCAGATCTGCCAGGTACTTGGGGCAGTTGCGCTTCCAGTGACCAGCACCCTTGCAGTAAAAGCATTCAGTTTCAGGCTTAGGACCAGCCTTGGGCTTCTTAGCAGGTGCGGCAGCTTTCTTGCCGTCCTTCTTGAAGTTGCCCTTGTTCTTAGGCTTGCCCTGTTTCTTGAAATTGGTGGTCTTATTGACCATCAACACTTGGTGCTCCTTCTTGATCTCCACTTCAGCAGTTTTCAGCATGGACGATAGTTCAGGCAACGTCTTGTTCATGCAGTGCATATTGTAGTTCATCACAAAGTTCTTATAACTCGGTGGCAGTGATTGGAGGACACGGTGAATCCCTAACTCATTAGGAATCGTTATCCCCAACTCTTGGAGCTTGTTTGCGTGCCCAGACATGGTGAGCACGTGCTCGCTAACGGAGCTTCCCTCTTCCATCTTGCAGGTAAAGAACTTTTCGGAGGCCTCATAGCTCTCCACGGCCGCGTGAGTCTCAAAAATGAGCTTGAGCTCCTTAATGATCTCGAACGGGTCGTGGTGCTCAAAACGCTTCTGAAGCTCCGTTTCTAGACCGTACAGGATGGCACACTGAACTGTGGAGTAATGATTTTTCCGAGTGGCGTAAACATTTTTTACGTCATCGGTGGCATCTTCTGCAGGTGGGTCACCTAGCGGTGCATCGAGCACATAGGTCATCTGACTAGCCCTGAGGACAATCTTCAGACCACGGAGCCAGTCCGTGAAGTTGCTTCCATTGTTCTTAAGTTTTTCTTTCTCTAGGAACGCATTGAAATTGATGGAGAGGTTCGCCATAATCTACAACAAATTTGCAAGTAGTTTAGACTAAGTTTATGATAAATTGAGTTCAATTTCAATTCTTAAATTAACTAGGTGAACTCCCACTCAAAACAACATCCCTCACATTGTCTTAGTGATTACACGAACCAAGTCCACTACACCAAGTCCGATCTTCACGAGAGAAGATGTAGTTTCATCGGCGAACAATCTTCATGTTCATCATATCATTCATATGACTCGTGCTCTACCTTTCGGTATTCCGTGTTCCGAGACCATGTCTGTGTTGGAATTATGCCCTAGAGGCAATAATAAAGATGTTATTATTATAATTCTTGTTCATGATAAAGTTTATATTCCATGCTAGAATTGTATTAAGCGGAAACTTTAATACTTGTGTGGTTTGTGAACAACACCGTGTCCCTAGTACGCCTCTATGGACTAGCTCATTGATCAATGATGGTTAAGGTTTCCTAACCATAGACATGAGTTGTCAATTGATAATGAGATCATATCATTGGGAGAATGATATGGTGGACAGACCCAAACTAAGCAAAGCTATTAGATCGTTTCATCGTGTTCGTCTTTGCGAAGCTTTTCTCATGTCAAATATTGTATTCCTTAGACCATGAGATAATACAACTCCCTGGTATCGGAAGAAAGCTTTGAGGTCATCAAACGTCATCCTATGAGAGGGTGATCATAAAGGTGTCTCTCAGGTGATCGGAAAGTATCTGTTGGGTTGTATGTATCGAGATGGGATTTGTCCCTCCCAAGTCGGAGAGATATGCTTCGGGCCCACTCGGTAATCGATATCAACACCGCTTGCAAGCATGTGGTTAAGGAGTTAATCACAAAGTGATATCGGATTACGGAACGAGTAAAGTACTTGCTGTGAACGAGATTGAACTAGGTATGACGATACCGACGATCGAATCTCAGGCAAGTAAAATATCGCGAGACGAAGGGAATATATATATGGGATTGATTGAATCCTGGCATCGTGGTTCATCCGATATGATCATCGATGAATGTGTGGGAGTCAATATGGGTGCCCAGACCCCGCTGTTGATTATTGATAGAAGATCATGTCTGCATATTCTCGAACCCGCAGGGTCACACACTTAACGTGTCTCGACGCTAGGATAGATTGGATAATTGGTTTATGAATTTTTGTTCGGAGTCTCGGATGGGATCCGGGATATCACGAGAGGTTCCGGAATGGTCTGGAGAATAAGATTCATATAAGGCAGTGCAGTTTTTGGAGTTCGGAATAGTTCCGGGTTAATCGGTATTGTACCGGAAGCTTCTAGAACCTTCCGGAAGGGGACCAACGTGGCCCCACCTTCCGGGAGGGGGCATGGGCCTATGAGGGAGTGTCCTGGCCGCATTGGGCCAGGGGCACAAGGCCCCATAGGGCCCAGCCGATCCTAGATAAGTTTAAATCGTTTAAACTAGAGATAAGATAGGGTTTCTAGAAGGGAGAGTTTAAATCGTTTAAACTAGAGATAGGCTTGGAGGATGGGCAAGGTTTGGCCGCACCCCCCCCTCTATATATAGAGGGCTGGTGCGCCCCCTTCCCCCCACACCTTCCTCCAAACCCTAGTTGCCCTGCTGCCCTCCTCTCTCCCTCCCGACTGTTTGTAGGCGAAGCCCTGCTGCAGAAATTCTCCACCATATACACCACGCCGTCGTGTTGTAGATCCAATCTATCTCTCCACCCTACTTGCTGGTCCGAGGAAGGAGGAGACGTCGAGGTGCTGCACGTGTGCATCTCACGGAGGCACCGCCACTTGTGGTGCTAGATCGGATCGGATCGTGAGGAGGAGAAGCGAGTACAACTACATCACCCACGTTCCGACGAACGTTCCGCTGTGCGAATCTTCAAGGGTATGAAGATATAATCCAATCTCTCTCGTTGTTTGCATCTCCTAGATTAGATCTTGGCTTTCCTTCTGTTCGCTTCCGTAGAAAATTTTGATTTACTATGTTGCGAAACCCTTCAGTCTGTACATGCTAGGCTCGTCAAGATTAACCTTAGTTTCCGCATGTGCAAATCTGGCTTGCACCCGTTGTATGCACACGTAGAATCTATCACACCCGATCATCACGAGATGCTTCGAAACGACGAGTCTTAGCAACGGTGCCAACTAAGGACGAACACTTTTATTACTTGATATTTAGTGAGAGGGATCATCTTATAATGCTACCATCGCGATCTAAGCAATACAAGATGCATAAAGGATTAACATCACAGGCAATTCATAATTAATGTGACATGATATGGCCCTTTCTTCTTGTGCCTTTGATCTCCATCTCCAAAGCACGGACATGATCTCCATCATCACCAGCATTGCGTCAAGGTCAGTGGCGCCGCTTCATGGTTGTCCATCATCACAAGCAACTATTACAACTACTTGGAATAAAGCTATTACAAGATGAATAGACACGCAGGTCTTAACAGAATTAAAGACAACCATTAGGCTCCTGCCGGTTGCCATATTACAACAAGGATCATTGCATACATCAAATATAATCACAATCACATGATGGCCATATCACATCACAAAACCCCTGCAAAAACAAGTCAGACGCCTCTAATTTTTTTTGCAAGTTTTACGTGGTTTGGGGCTTTCGAATAAGAACGGATCTTACCTACGAAACTGAACCACAACGTTGATACAAGTGCTATCAAGTGCAAAGTGTAGATTTGATCTATACTATGATAGGAGAGACAGACACCCGCAAAGCCACTTGTGCAAAGCAAGTTGCACGTCAAGCGTGGAGCAAGTCTCATGTGCGATGACATGTAATGTTAGCCCGAGCCGCTTCATCCCACCATACCGCAAGATGCAAAGTACAACAGCAAAAGACGGCACGAGCACCAACGCCCACAAAACCATTGTGTTCTACTCGTGCAATAGATCTACGCATAGACAAGGCTCTGATACCACTGATGGGTTCGTAGCATGGAAAACAAAAAATTTCTACCGCAAGAACGAACAAAACCCAGATCTAATCTAGATAAAAGCCAAGATCTAGTCTACTAGACATGAGCAACGAGATAGATCGGTACTAACCCTCGTAGAACCGAAAGCGTTAACGAGATTAGATCTCATGGATGATGTAGTCGATCACTTGCCGATCTCAAGATCGAGTAGATGATCCTTCCGGCGCCGCGTTCCGGCAGCGCTTCCGCAGACGGTCACACGTGCGGAGTCGAAGCAGACCTTCCTCTCCCTGTTCCAGCGAGCAGCGGAGGTAGTAGATCTTCTCCACGCAATCCTAGCAGCACGACGGCGTGGTGGTGGTGGTGGAGAGAATTCTGCAGGGCTTCGCCTAAGCCGGAGCAGATGGAAGGAGGAAGAGAGAGGCGGCTAGGGTTTGGAGTGGGAAGGGGCAAGGAGGGGTGGCGCCTCCACCCCTCTATATATAGAGGGAGGGGTGTGGCCTAGGGTTCCCACCCCTAGGCCCACCCCTTAGGGCCGGCGCACTAGGGAGCTTGGGGGGAGAGTCCTTCCCCCCCAAGTTTCCCTTTTAAACTCCCCTTATCTTATCTTATCTTATCTTATCTCGGTTTTCAAATAAACTCCAAGATATCTTCTAGAACCTTCCGGAACATTCCGAAACCTTCTAGAATCCCCATACAAACACTCTGGAACATTTCCTAACTTAGAAAATGATCCGTATTATATGAATCTTATTCTCCGGACAATTCCGGATCTCCTCGTGATGTCCCGGATCCAATCCGAGACTCCGAACAACATTCGGTCTCCAACGCACATTCAATATCTACTTAAAACAACTTCGAACCTTAAGTGTGTCACCCTACGGTTCGTGAATAAGTGGACATGATGAAGACACCTCTCCGATCAATAACCATCAGCGGGATCTGGAGATCCATAATGGCTCCCACATACTCAACGATGACTTCGTGATCGACAAAACCATTAACATACGAAACCAATTCCCTTTGTCACGTGATACTCTACTTCCGAGGTTTGATCATCGGTATCTCCATACCTAGTTCTACCTCGTTACTGATAAATACTCTTTACTCGTTCCGTGTTATGCCATCCCTTGTGACCTAGTCACATGCTTGCAAGCTAACTAGATGACATTCCACCGAGAGGGCCCAGAGCATATCTATCCGTCATATGGATGGACAAATCCCAATCTTGGTCCATGCGCTTCAACACATACTTTCAGAATACCTAATGACACCTTTATAACCACCCAGTTACGAAGTGGTGTTTGATGTCATCAAAGTACTCATCCGGTGATGGTGATTAACACAACCTCATGGTCGAAGGATTAGGTTACTATGTATCGAAAGCTTGTAGCAATGTGAACTTAATGACTTGATCTAATGCTACGCTTACTATGGGTGTGTGTGTGTCCATTACATCATTCTCCTAATGATACAACCTTGTTATTAATGACATCCAATGTCCATGATCAGGAAACCATGATCACCAATTAATCAACAAGCTAGTTTAACAAGAGGCTTACTAGGGACCCTTTTATGTTTACAAAACACACATGTATTAGTGTTTCCTTATAATACAATTATAGCATGGGATGCAAACATTCATCATAAACACAAAGATATAATAACCACTTTTATTATTGCCTCTTGGGCATATCTCCAACAGATCAGACCTAGTGTTTGCATCCTAGATATTGAGACTCGGTAATCGAAGAGAAGCAGCAAACATGAACTCTAGGCTCACATGCATCATGTGTATGGTCATAACAGAAACAATGGCCCGCATCCATGCCCAGACAACAGCTTGTGAAGCAATGTCTTCATTGCATCCAAGATCCCGTCTTCGCCATTACTTTGCGGTCTCTAGCACAATATGAGCCATCGAAATCTCCTGGTCTTGCAATCATAGCCGTCTTGACATTTCTCATTCCGGCCAACACAATAGAAATCACATATAGAAATGTCCCATGGTGTCAATAGAAAGCGGAGCTTCACGACACGCCTCAAGCCACATGGGCTGATAGATGTGGACGCGCACGATCGGATCTCATCCAATCCACATGTCCAGGAACGCTAAACGGCAATCCGTGAAAACCGTCGGCGTAGAAATACGGAACTCGTCGGGGCTTGGATCGAGGATGAGCGGCAACCGCATAACTGCAAATTGGACACACTCCAGAAAGATAATTCAGAAAGGTAATTGTGGGGGACAACGTTGGCTTGATCGAACTAGAGACGTAATATATATTACTAACTAGATTGTTGCCGCTTAAGTAATTAGTTGCAACCCATTTGCTAACAAACAATCATGTCATTTTGAGAACTAGAAGCGCCTACAACTCACTCAGCCGTCAAGCCAATATATATAGTACTGCATAAAATCGGCACATATTTTTCTTCTGGAGAAATATAACATGTTTGGATTTGCTCACGGCTGCGCTCCGATCAGTCGGATCCAAATCTAGCATCCATGTCGTCCTACGCGTTAGCAAAATCAGTACATCAGCAGCAAGCGACGCGCGGAGCCGGAGCCTCAGCTTGTGGTGTGCCCTCGCAGTTCCCGCGGATGCACGCTTGGGCGACGGCGACGCAGAAGCAGGTTCCGAAGAGGAGGCCGACGATCCCGACGACGAGCCCGAAGCCGGCCAGGACCCGGACGGCCATGGACGCGTGGGCTGAGCGGCAGAAGAGCACCACCAGCCCGGCGGAGGCGGCGAGGATCGTGCACCCCATGCCGGACAGGCAGCATGCAAACTCCAACTGGCTCTGCACGTCCGGCTCCGCCCGCGTCGCTGCGGCAGCCTCCAAGTCGACGGCGCCGTCGTCGGCGGGATTATTAGGGTTCTCGAGGACGACGTCCGCGACGTACATCTCGAATTCTCGGTCGATCTGCCGAGGGCGTCGCGTTTCGTTCTCGTCTCCCTGTCGGCGGTTATTATGACTTGGTTATTTCCTATTCTGGGGCGCGCGGGGGTTCCAATGTTCATGTATCAAACGGATCAATGTCGACTGGGTTATGACTTCGTTATTTCCGTACGTACGTGAAGGCTACCTCAAAGATTTTCTTTGACTCACGAATCAATCAAACGATCCTCATGTAGTAGCTTTCGTCGAGAAATTAAATTATCCTTTTTTTGAGTGAACTCCATTATCCTGCGGCTGTGTATTTCTCTAAAGTTAACACATATTATCCGAATGTTCTAAGGAAATATTCCATTCAGGTGACATTTTGTTTGATTTATTAGATAGGGCCAGCGTGTTACTCTCGATGTGGCACGACAAAATTTGTAAAGACCGGAGCACGTCATTAGCAGCCTTTCTTTATCCTTTTTTACTACTCCTCGTCGTCGATACTAGTAATATTTTCGGACTTTGTTTATATCACCTAACACCTTACCCAATGGATACACATCATCATATTGTAAACGACTACGGCATAAGGGTTTCTACTCGATACAACTCGAGTCCCGTCAGTGTCTATTTATATTGGGGCACTTTGTGGTGCTTAGCTTGTACAATAAGTTGATTCACACCGTATACAAAACTATCTCTAACACCCTCCCTTAATCACAACTTACTCAAGTTGAGATTATGTTTAAATTCTACAAAATTCTTTAAAGGAAGCGGCTTTGTGAATCCATCTGCAACTTGATCTTTGGAGGAAACAAACCGAACTTCAAGTTGTTTCTTCAGAACTCGTTCTCTGACAAAGTGAAAATCTATTTCAATGTGTTTGGCCCTAGTATGAAAAACTGGATTTACTGATAGTTATGTTGCTCCCAAATTGTCACACCATAAACATGGTGGTTGGGACACCTTGACTCCAAGTTCCTGTAGAGACTGCACCCATATAATTTCAGCAGTAGCATTTGCTAAGGATTTATATTCTGCTTCAGTGCTCGATCTTGAGACTGTAGCTTGTTTCTTTGCACTCCAAGAAATAAGATTCGGCCCATAGAAGACATCAAAACCTCCTATAGAACGTCTGTCATCAACACAACCAGTCTAGTCTGCATCTGAGAAGACACTGATAAGAGTGGAATTAGACCTTGTAAACGTGAGTCCAATATCAACTGTGTCTTTGATATATCTCATAATTTGTTTGGCTGCTGTCCAGTGTACCGTAATAGGAGCATGGAGATACTGACAAACTTTGTTAACTTCATAGGAAATATTAGGCCGTGTGAGTGTAAGATACTGAAGAGCACCTATCATACTTCTGTATTTAGTGCTGTCGTCTGGTCCCAATGCTTCTCCCCTCGTGGCTGATATTTTCTCAGAAGAGGACAGATGGGTATCAACACCTTTGCTGGAGAGCATGCCAACGCGAGTCAGGATATCCCGAGCAAACTTGGTCTGAATCAGAACCAAGCCATCATGATTGTAGTGAACCTCTATGCCAAGAAAGTAGTGGAGACCACCTAGATCTTTCAGAGCAAACTCACGCTGAAGATTTTTTAGAAGAGCATCAGTGGCTGCCTGAGAGGAACTAGCAACAATAATATCATCAACGTAAATGAGCATATAAATGGTTGCATGAGCTTTCTGATAAATGAACAAGGATGTGTCAGATTTGAAGGCAACAAATCCATAGCTGATCAATTGAGAACTTAGCCGAGCATACCAGGCTCTTGGCGCCCGTTTCAACCCATACAGGGCCTTGTCCAGCTTGCAAACATAGTCTGGTCGAGTTTTATCCTCATACCCTAGAGGTTGTCGCATGTAAACTTCCTCTTCCAGAACACCATGTAAAAACGCGTCCTTAACATCCAACTGTTACAGACTCCATTCCTTGGAGACAGAAATAGCAAGAACAAGCCAAACAGTAGCTATCTTGACAACATGACTAAAGGTATCTTCATAGTCAATACAATAACGTTGCTTAAAACCTTTGGCAACCAATCGAGCCTTGTAACGATCAATAGTGCCATCTGACTTTCTTTTGATTTTGTAAATCCAACGACAGTCAATGATATTTTTACCTCGGTGTGGAGGAACTAAGGTCCACGTCTTGTTCTTTTGAAGAGCCCCAAATTCTTCATCCATAGCACCTTTCCAGCGAGCATCAACAAGCGCATCTTCCAACCTGGTTGGTTCATCAGAAATAGCAGATAAACACCATCTGACAGTACCATCTGTATATTCTTTTGGTTTGAGAATACCTCGAGAAGAACGAGTGGTTGGTTTGGAAACCGGGGGCACAGGTTGGTGCACATGAGACTCAGGCGCAGGAGATCCATTGGAGTTGTCGTTGTCGTCCAATGATGGGGTGGAAGCCGAGGAGGATGCGCTCGGTGCATAGGATCCAGTGGCCTCTGGTGTAGCGTGTTGCACGGTAGCGGGAGAAGCCGCAGAGCCTGAGGGCATAGAAGATTCGGTGACAGGGGACCGCTATGGCCCTGTCGGAGAGCGTGTGGGCGTTGTTGGCGGGGACCATGGCAACGTGGCACGTGACGAGTGGCGTGGAGGCGAGGAAGACGGCGAGGCGCCGCGTCCAGGAGAGAGCGCGCCGACCGGCGCCTGGGCCGAGGAAATCGACGTGGATCCTGGAGCTGATTCGGCCAGGGAGTCAACCTCGTGTTCTGAAGTTTCGTCTTCTTCTACTGTTATTTCATGTGACGAATTTGACTATTTTGAGCACTGTTTTGACCAGAATTTGCAGTAGTTTCAGCAGGTACCTGCACAACACAACTAGGACTTGCACAAGGGTCAGTAGTAGGAGCATTAGCCAAAGAAGTCATTAAATTGTTCAACCCCATGTTCATTATTTCGAAGAGAATCGTCAAGGAGCAAAATTTCTTGCCACAGCAAGGCACCAACGTTTGGATGGAGTTTTTGGAAGGTAAACACGGCTTCATCAAAGACCACATCGCCTGAGATGTATACCCTACCCGTGGAGACATCAAGACACTTAACCCCCTTATGACATGGACTATACCCTAAGAAGACGCATTGTTTAGAGCGGAAAGCAAGTTTACGCTTGTTGTAGGGGCAAAGGTTCGGCCAACACGCACAGCCGAACACATGAAGAGAGGAGTAATTGGGTTGGGTGCCTAGGAGGCGATGGGTAGGGTTGTCATTGTTTATTACCTTGCTAGGAAGGATATTTGTGAGGTAGATGGCGGTTAGGAATGCCTCATCCCAGAAGTTGAGAGGCATATGAGCATGAGCAAGGAGGGCAAGGCCAACTTTAACGATGTGACGATGCTTTCTTTCAGCTGTACCATTTTGTTGGTGAGGGACATGAAACAAGATGGGAAATCCCCTTTTTTGAAACAAGGAGTTAAATAATTTGACATATTCACCACCACCATCGGACTGAATAGCAAGGATTTTGGTATTGAATTTTCGTTCAACAAGGGATTGGAAATTAATAAAGACAGCAAGAGCATCAAACTCTTTTTCTTAAGAAAATATATCCATGAAAATTTACTATAATCATCGATGAAGCTTACATAGTAATCATGTCTACAAACACAAGTAGGAGCAGGGCCCCAAACATCAGAAAACACTAATTGAAGGGGAGTTGTAGACACACTAGTGGAGATGGGATAGGGTAACTGATGACTCTTTGCTTGTTGACAGGAATCACAAATGGACTCGACACTATCATCCTTGACAAAAGGAAGTTTATTCTTGCTAATAATTTGACTAACAATCTTAGGGGACGGGTGACCAAGACGACTGTGCCACCGGGCTTGGGAAGGCTTCGTGGCAAGGAAGTCATGCTTGGACTGAAGCGATGACACCAAAGAGGAAATAAGAGGGTATAGGCCACCGGCACACCATCCTCTATGCAGAATTCTTCGTGTCACCTGATCCTTGATCAAAAAATAGAAGGGATGAAATTCGATGAAAACGCTATTGTCAAGAGTAAAGCGATGAACAGAGTGCAAATTTTTGGAAGCAGTAGGAACATGCAAGATATTACGAAGATTGAAACAACGAACAGGGGTGCGAACAATAGAATAACCAACATGGGTAATCTCCATACCTTGACCGTTGGCGGTGTTGACCCTGTCGTTGCCGCGGTAGTTTTCACACATAGTGAGGTTGTTCAGCTCTCCGATGACGTGGTGAGTGGCACCAATGTCAGGATACCAATTGGTATCAACACCATAGTAGGTGGCATTGGCTTCTTTGTCGTTGAAGTGATCATCATTGTGTTCTTGGAACCGGTACCAGTAGTCACGAGCTGGATGTCCCTCCCGATTACAGATCTGACAGGTGACGTCTGATGACCCACAAGTATAGGGGGTGTACCGTAGTATTTTCGATAAGTAAGAGTATCGAACCCAACGAGGAGAAGAAGGTGCTGGCTAGTGGTATGGATCAGGAATTCTCTGCAAATACTTAGCAAACGGATTTTTAGGGTTTTTTGATAAAGCAAGTAAATAAAGTACGAGTAAACAAAAGACAATAAGAATAAATGCAGCAAGTGTCCCAATCCTTTATGCAGCAAAGGACAAGCCGGTTGTATTACTTAAGATGACCAAACGTTCTCGAGGACACATGGGAAGACTGTCAAGTGCTTTCGCTTCATATAGTTGATTAATCTTCTTTAGCTTGCTAAGTGTTGTGTGGGTGAACCTGTGCTAATGTACCGACCTTCCTAGGACTAACACAAACTTGTGATTATATCCCTTGCAAACATCCGTAAGTACAAGAAAGTAATTAAGGTAGAAACCTAACCACAGCTTTAAAACTCTAAGACCCTTATGTCCCTTGTGCAATGGTTTTCCAACGGGGGTTCAGGTTTCTGTCACTCCGGCAACCCCTACGATTAGTAGCCAAATACACAATGCATTCCCCTAGGCCCATATAGGTGAAGTGTCATGTAGTCGACATTCACATGACACCACTAGAAGAAGTACACCACAACTTAAATATCAAAGTATTGAATCTTTCTCAACACAATTCCACTACTAACAACATGACTTCTCCCACAAGACATCATATGGATCATGATCAGAGATAGAATAATGATGCATAACAATCTGAACATAAACAATAATTCAATGGTTCACTCAATAGCATCAACTACAATGAGTAATCAACACCGGGAAAGTTTCCCCTATGAACTATGCAAGATTCAACCCAATTGTTACAACAATATGGAGAGGGTGATGAGGGTGCTGCTGATGATGATGGTGATGATGATGATGATGACCCCGATGAAGTCCAGCTTGATGGTGGTGTTGATGGCGACGGTCTCCCCTCTCCGGGAAGGAATTCCCCTGGCAGAAATCTGTCTACCAGAGAGATCTTTCTCTCTCGATGTTTTCCGCCCCGTAGAGGCGGCGGAATCTTTTTGTGGTCGCTCCCCGAGTCTTAGGGTTTCGGGAGGATAATATATGCCAGAGGGGAGTGCCAGGGGTGGACCAGGGTGGCCACACCACCTGGTGGCGCGACCTAGGCTGGCCCGGCGCAAGGGGGTGGTGTGGGCCCCCTATGGCCCATCTCCAGCCCCCTTTCTGACTTCGTTCATCTTCTGGAAAAATAGGATTTTCTGTATATTTTCCTGGATTTTCTGATCTTCTTGAATTTTGCCTCCAAACAACATCTTTTCCATCAGAATCCTGACTGCAGTGGTCCATACTCCAAAAGTCATCAACCATGCAAAAACAGATGAAATAACATAAGTATCACCTCTCAATACGAAATATATCAATGAATAACAGTGAATTATGACATAGAATAGTGATGCAAAATGGATGTATCAACTCCCCCCAAGCTCAGACTTCGCTTGTCCCCAAGCGAAACTGAGCTCAATAAACATGGCCTCAGGTTTATGGAGTGAAGAGTCGATAAAAGAATACGGACAAGAAGCATCACATTCATCAATACATAGATCATAATAGAAGACAACTCACTATTATATAACTTACTTGCAATAAGTAAAGGAAACATAATAAAGATACATAAAGTAAATCATAATTGGTAATGGCAAACTTAGCTCTTGGTCGAAGAATAGTTGATAATTTGCTGGAGTTCACAAATAAATGGTTTTCAATGATAGCTTTCAAAGTAGTAAACATCAAGATAAGAGCAATGTGCAAAACAAGGAACATAAGAAACATGATTGAATAAATCATCATATGAATGAATGAAACACAAAAACTCAAAATACTTGCTGAGATAGAAAGGAATAGGTTTACTGACTCAACTAAAAAGTAAAAGAAAGTCCCTTCGCAGAGGGAAGCAAGGATTTCAAGTTTCATAAAGAGCTCCCAAAAATTATGATACTTACTAGCTTTCAGCTCCCATTGCCCCTATCATAGGCATCTTTAGGTGGTTAAGGTTAAAGTGATCAAATACGAGGATATGCATTGACAAGTTGTAAATTGAGAATCTCATGTCCCTTGAATACGAGGGCCTCTCCTCATGCTACTCAAGTTTAGTCACCGGTAAGTTCTTGTCATCCTAAGCATATGTGTATCATAGAGAACCGCCAACGGGGTACCCCTTGCCCGATGATACGGAAGAATCCCCATATCAAAATGACAAGGCAAGCAGACAACAAACATCTCAGCAATCTTCTTATTTACCATGGGAATATGGTGCTTTTTTTCTCTCTTTCCTCTTTTCATAATATCTTTTTTTTTTTCTTTTTCTCTTTTTCTCAATCTCTATCTCTTTTTTTATAAGAAGAATGCTTCATAGATGCTCGTTATGGTTACGCTGCAGGTTTCCACCATGTCAGCATGGATTAGACCAGCGACCCAGGCGTTTCTCTAACACACATGCATAACTCCATGGACTTACAAGCTCCCCTTTCATTTCACACCGACGACATCCATAGACAAAAGAACATGATATCAACTAGGTACAAAGTACCAGTGCAATGTTGAAAGCGTTCCCCATGACAGCATGGTTCTGCTAATTCATAACTCACAAAGCGCAAGCATATACACAACATAGATGGGCACAATGGTTCAAGTTTATTAGATGCAAGAAAGTAAAGTGTGCCATCAAGTTCGTGACAGCTTTAATCACTAATTTTCACATAACAAGTTTAATTTGGAAGGTAGATAAAAACATGAATTCACTTGGAATAGCAATAGTGCTAATAGGTAGGTATGGTGGACACAAATGGTATAGGTTTGGTTTAAGGATTTGATGCACGAGAAGAATTTCCTCTAAGTACAGGTTTTTGGCTAGCAAGGCTGGGTAGAAAGTATAAGAGTTGAAGGAAACAAACAAACATACAAGTGATAAAAACAAACATGCAATCTTCCTTGGAAGCACAAAAGATCTTAACTAGAGAATACTAAACTTATGAGCAAATCAAGAAAGAAAGATGATGAAATTATATTTCTTTAAGAGTACTTTTATGTTTTTCATTCAACTCTCAAAAATAGTGTTGCTACTGACTGAGCCAGGTTTGCCAAAACCAACTAAATTAACTCCATGATCCCAAAGTGATACCAATACTAATGACAAGATCAATCATATAACCATGAATTGAAAACTAATATAAGTTATGCAAAACAGTAAATGATAGAACTTCTCATTAATATTTCATAATGGCTACTCACACCAAGGGATACATATCTAACGAGAGAGGGGACACTTCCATAATGCAAACCATCCTACATGATAACTTCTCTATTCATGATATGACTCTACTAAAAAGGTAAAAAGATAGAAGATAGTGATGTGATACCACAGCACTCCCCCAAGCTTGGAACAAACCAAGGGGATGCCAAACTTGATGACAAATTACTCCTTCGGTGGTGGTGGTATTCTCTCGGTTGACATGAGGAAATCTTCCATCATCTTGCGAAGCCTGTTATTCTCCTCTTGTAGCATATCCACCTTCCTACTCAAGACTCGGTACTTGTCGCAGAACTCATCAGTGACTCGTAGAGCTTCCACTGCTGCAGGGCAAGAACTGAGATCTAGAGTTGGAAGTATCAGCCCCTTCACGCCTGCTGTCATGTCCTTTACTTCCTTCCTGCCGTTTCGATCCATGTCTTTGCGCCTAGTTGTGATCCTTTCTTCTTCCACCCATCCTACAAAGGTCTTATGCTCAAGATTATGATGGAGCTCGCGATGGCGTCGCAGCTCGTAATCCTTTGAAGATGAACCCCTGGACGACATCTGAACAAAACAGACCAAAACAAAAACACGACGAGAACACGATATACGAACCTCAGGGGATCCGGGGGATTATATATTACAAATTTTACAACAAAAGGAAGGTACTGAGAGAAAAAGGGTCGGAGACGGAGTTCGAGGTGGCCACACCACCTGGTGGCACAACCAGGGGTGGGCCCATGCCACAGGGTGGTGTGAGCCACCCTGGCTCCGTTTCCGTCCCCCTTTCGCTTCGTAGCTGAAAGGATTATTTTCTCCTTATGTTTTTGGTGCTGATGACAACTCCTTTTGTGGTTTAACCGTTTGTCCAAGTTTCAGGGTTTATCTTCGGCCGTGCTCGTGGATGTTGTTTCTCAAGGAAGAGCTTGTAGTCGATAGCGCTTTTTTCACTTTCTCTTGTTTTATATTTTAGGCTACCGTACTATCAAGAGGGAGTCCATCTAGGAAGGTTGTGGGAAATCAACATTTCATGCATAGACCATATATGCACCTCCACAGCCATCCCAGTTTTCGTGTGAGAGAGTGATTTCTGCTGAGTTGGAGGGTTTTCTGCCCTGACCGGTATTACCGGCCAGGCAGCGGTAGTACCGCCCAGGGGTTTTCCCAGGGCTGTTCGAGTGGTACTTCCGGCTGAAGTTCCGGTACTATTTCCGACGAAGAGATTTTTGGCTCAGTAAGACTTCTGTCTAACTTTGCCTATTTGTTGGAACTAGCACCGGATTTTGGATCGGTAGTACCGGCCCGACCAGCATCTGCCCCCCCTGAGCGGTAGTACCGCGCCCTGACCGGTATTACCGGCCAGGCAGCGGTAGTACTGTCTAGGGGTTCTCCCAGGGCTGTTCGAGCGGTACTTCCGGCTGAAGTTCCAGTACTATTTCCAATGAAGAGATTTTAGGCTCAGTAAGACTTTTGTCTAACTTTGCCTATTTGTCAGAACTAGCACCGGATTTTGGATCGGTAGTACAGGCCCGACCAGCATCTGCCCCCCTTGAGCGGTAGTACCGCTTCCTAACCGGTAGTACCGGCCGTCATCGGTCACCGGTAGTTCCGGGTCCAGTTCTGTACTTAATTTCAACGTTGGACAGTGCGGGTCAGATGACCTTCTGTCTCGCACTGTCTATTTGACGGAATTAAGGGCGGAACTTGGACCGGTACTTCCGGCCAGCCCATTTGGGTCCACTAGCTGGTCTTCTGACCGTTACGTGGCCTGGGCTGGGACGGTGGTGGCTCGCCCACCGGTACTACCGGTCCGACACCGGTAGTACCGACGGTGTCGGGGCTGGGCAGAATCTGCCCGTTTGAAGGGGGTATTTAAGCCCCCTTCTTCCTCCTCCCACCTCATCTCTTGGTTCTCTCTCTCCACCATTTTCACAAGAGCTTGACTTGACTAGATCTCTCTCTCCACCCACTCAAATCTCTTGATCTTTTGAGGATTGGGAGAGGTGACCTAGATCTACACCTCCACCAAAGGAATTTTGATTTCCCCCACTCATCCTTCGTGGATTTCGTTTCTTGGGTTCTTGGAACCCTAGACGGTGTAGGGCATCCTCGGAGCTGGGGCATTTGTTGTAAAGCTCAGTGGTGTCGTTGAGGGCCTTCAATTGAGTTGTGAAGCCTCCCCCCAACCTCGTTGTAAAGGTTTTCGGTTGGCGCCTTTAAGGTCACCGGTTAGTGGATTGTGAGGCCACCTTTGTGGTGGTGCTCACCGGAGAAGAAGGTGAGGCCTTTGTGGCGCTCGGGTGACCTTGTGTGGCCCCGACACCTCTCCAACGTAGACGTAGTTTCTTTGGAAGTGAACTACGGGAATTACATCTCCGTGTCCCCTCGCCGGTTCTTTCGCTCCGCTCCTTTACTTCTTGCATTTACTCTCTTGTTTACCTCTGTGTTACTTGTCATTTAGGTTGTTCACGTAATTGTATCTCTAGTGAACCTTACTTTGTGCTAAGCCTTAAAAGTGGGATAAAAGTTTAAAAATTGGTAGTCTCCTATTCACCCCCCCTCTAGTCGACCTAAGTTGGGCCTTTCAGTAGCTTTCCTTGTTGGCTAAAAACTGCAAAAATATAACTGGACAGATCTTTCGCGGAACTTTTCTTACCAGAACTGTTACCTATTCAAAAACGGACTTTGCAAGTCTCTGAATTTGGTCTTTGATAGATTCTTCCGGAGTCACCTCTTGAATAACATCAATATCTTCATCTTCATACACTTATTGTGAGTCATGAAACCTTTCACTTTCTTATTACACCATTTTCTCCACCTACCTGGAAATTTCTTTCACACAAAACTTCACACAGTTCTCATTAGCAACATTAGTATAAGTGAAGTGATAAAACCTTTTGAGTCCAATTTCAACTGAAAACCCATCAAAACATAAGCTACTGTAGCAACTTCTTCCAAAAACCCAAAAAGAATTAAAAAGGAAACGATTAAAGAAGCAAATGCAAGAGTGGCAAAATCTGTCAAAACAGACCAGCAAGTAAAGATCAATTTTTTTGAAAATCTTCTGTTGCTCAAATCAAAAAGTTCAAAACTAAAAAACGTTAAATAACAAACTAGGGCAGAAGCACAAAAACAACTCAATCCGACGTACAGAGATCTCTCATGAATTTTTACGGCGAAGCACAAAAATCTGTTTCGGGATAACAACTTCCCCAAATCTTACTTCTCTCTCATTAGAGGTTGATCTTGACACAAAAACCAAACAAAAAGGATAAGGAGCGGTTATTACCGAAGTAATAACTTCCAAGACTCAAAGAAACAAAAACAAACTGAAAGCAAAAATAAACTGGGTTGTCTCCCAAAAAGCTCTTTCTTTATAGACATTAAGATGGGCATGATAATTTCAATGCTGCTCACACATAAGAATATGAATTAAAGTGAAAGAGAGCATTAAGAAGCAAAAATACACATGTTTAAATCTAACCCACTTCCTATGCAAGGGAATTTTGTAAACAAACAAGTTGTTGAAACCAGAAACTGCGAGTATAGGAAGGCAAAAGAAGTGCAACATAAAAACTTTCAGCATAAAACGAGGAAACTTGATATTATTGAGATACATAAGAACACTTTTCGCTCTCTCATAGTAGCTTTCATTATCATGCATAAACTTAACAATATAACTATTATAAGGGCCATCGTAACAATGATCACTTATCCTAACAGAAAACACAGGAATACTAGCTCTCATAACACTACTTTGTGAGACAAAATTAGAGGTATCCTTACAAAGGATAGTATGTCCCTCTTCTACATATTTAGTGACAAAGTCTTTCACATTTTCTATTATAGGTTCATCATCCATTTGTTTATCAGGTTCAACAGCTTTATTTGTACTTTCATTAACCATACTAGCTATCATAGAATGTTCCTTTATCTTAACTGGGAAAAGGGATTTTCTCAATGTAAGATTCAGGTAAAACATGATTAGCAGTATAAACTTCAGTATTTCTTGCAGGAACACTCTTAGCAACATCTTTATAAGTTTCATGATACTTATTCCTCTTCTTTTTAGGCACTTCAATGTAGGAAGCAAAAGCCTTAAAATAAGTTGCAATAGCTTGAGAGTCTAGACCATAAGCATTTTTAATATTTTGAAAGTCATTAGTTCCCATAAAAGATTCAATGCATTCGTAATCATAATTTATACCTGACTTTCTTCCTTTGTCATTCTCCCATGCTTCAGCATTATCTTGAATACGGTCCAGAAGATCCCATTTAGCTTCTTCTTCCATGCGAGTGAATGATCCAGCACAAGAAGCATCCAATAAATCCTTATCATGAAGAGGAAGCCTTGCATAAAAGTTATTGATAATAATATTGTTGGCGAGCTCATGAATGGGACATTTGAGCATTAGTAACTTCAATCTCCCCTAAGCTTGAGCTGTACTCTCTCCATCAAGAGGCCAAAAGTTGTATATTTGATTCCGATCTTTATGAATCTCACTAGGAGGATAAAACTTTGAATAAAAGAGAGGTACTATTTCCTCC
Organism: Avena sativa; assembly: GCA_916181665.1. Classification (NCBI taxonomy): domain Eukaryota; kingdom Viridiplantae; phylum Streptophyta; class Magnoliopsida; order Poales; family Poaceae; genus Avena; species Avena sativa. Next base: position 448,149,226 of record OV702296.1, on the reverse strand, counting down.
TATTCAAGAGCTTGACCATTCTTCAGCAGCCTATACCATTCCTCAGCTCTTCCTTTCAGTGATAATGAGAATAACTTCTTTTTGACTTGATATGTAGTAATACCTTCACACTTAAACAACCCGCATAATTCGTGTATAAAGAGCAAATGATCACCGGGATGGACAGTTCCATCCCCAACATAGTAGTTATCCATAACACAATCAATAATTCTTGTAGGTATTTTTAAAGTATCATTCTCAGCAAGTGGTGGTTCATCTACTACCTTAGCAGTGGTAGTAGCATTACAAAATAAGAAACTCAGCGAATTATCCATATTGAAAATAAAGCAACTTACAGAAATAAACAATACTCATAGTAGAGGTTTCATTTACCAGTTCCACTCTCCAATAGCGCTTCACTCCCCGGCAACGGCGCCAAAAAATAGTCTTGACGACCCACAAGTATAGGGGGTGTATCGCAGTATTTTCGATAAGTAAGAGTCTCGAACCCAACGAGGAGCAGAAGGTGCTGACTAGTGGTATGGATCAGGAATTCTCTACAAATACTTAGCAAACGGATTCTTAGGGTTTTTTGATAAAGCAAGTAAATAAAGTACGAGTAAACAAAAGACAATAAGAATAAATGCAGCAAGTGGCCTAATCCTTTATTCAGCAAAGGACAAGCCGGTTGTATTACTTAAGATGACCAAACGTTCTCGAGGACACATGGGAAGACTGTCAAGTGCTTTCGCTTCATATAGTTGATTAATCTTCTTTAGCTTTCTAAGTATTGTGTGGGTGAATCTGTGCTAATGTACCGACCTTCCTAGGACTAATACATACTTGTGATTATACCCCTTACAAACATCCGTAAGTACAAGAAAGTAATTAAGGTAGAAACCTAACCACAGCTTTAAACTCTAAGACCCTTACGTCTCTTGTGCAACGGTTTCCTAACGGGGGTTCAGGTTTCTGTCACTCCGGCAACCCCTACGATTAGTAGCCAAATACACAATGCATTCCCCTAGGCCCATATAGGTGAAGTGTCATGTAGTCGACGTTCACATGACACCACTAGAAGAAGTACACCACAACTTAAATATTAAACTATTGAATCTTTCTCAACACAATTCCACTACTAACAACATGCCTTCTCCCATGTCCTCAAGAACAAAACGAACTACTCACAAGACATCATATGGATCATGATCAGAGATGGAATAATGATGTATAGCAATCTGAACATAAACAATAATTCAATGGTTCACTCAATAGCATCAACTACAAAGAGTAATCAACACCGGGAAAGTTTCCCCTATGAACTATGCAAGATTCAACCCAATTGATGGTGGTATTGATGGCAACGATCTCCCCTCTCCGAGAAGGAATTCCCCCAGCAGAAATCTGTCTGCCGAAGAGATCTTTCTCTCTCGGTGTTTTCCGCCCCGCAGAGGCGGCGGAATCTTTCTATGGTCGCTCCCCGAGTCTTAGGGTTTCAGGAGGATAATATACGCCAGAGGGGAGTGCCAGGGGTGGACCAGGGTGGCCACACCACCTGGTGGCGCGTCCTAGGCTGGCCCGTGCCAGGGGGTGGTGTGGGCCCCTTATGGCCCATCTCCAGCCCCTTCTGGCTTCCTTCGTCTTCTGGAAAAATAGGATTTTCTGTATATTTTCCCGGATTTTCTGATCTTCGCGAATTTTGCCTCCAAATAGCACCTTTTCCATCAGAATCCTAACTGCAGCGGTCCATGCTCCAAAAGTCATCAACCATGCAAAAACAAATGAAATAACATAAGTATCACCTCTCAATACGAAATATATCAATGAATAACAGTGAATTATGACATAGAATAGTGATGCAAAATGGACGTATCAACGTCGACCCACGGCGTCTTGCGCTTGCGGCCGCGTCCCCGTCCACGCCCCTCCTGGAGGTGCTCGGCCACCCCCACGTCCATGATGGGGTTGGCGATTGTCACGACGATTGTCACGCCTGTCATCTCAATGATCACGCTGATCATCTCTTGGGGCGCCCCGGCCGCCGCTGTAGTATCCGGCGGTTTGCGGCTGTCGGTTTTGGCGCATGGCAGCATTGGCGGAGGTCTCGAAGCCTCCTGAATCTAGACCGTGTTGAAGCACCTGTCTTTCATCATAGGCCTGAATCTGAGCATAGAGATCGATCAGCGAGGGCGTTTGCTTGAGGACGTCATACGTAGCAATGACAGACTCATATCTAGGGCCGAGTCCGGCCATGATGAAGGAGACCTGTTCGTCCTCCGGAACAGGGCGTCCAGCTGCAGCGAGGTCGTCAGCAATAGTCTGAATTTTGGCGAGAAAAATGGGGCAAGGTCATTGAGCCTCTTAGTGGTCGCCAGCGCAACCCGAAGATTCGTGATCTTGGATTGGCTGATGGAGGCGAACATTGTTTCCAGGGCCTTCCAAATTGCAGAGGAGTGCTGAAGCCGGTGAACGTGCGTCATGATCGCCGGTGAGATGGTCTGCAGAAGGTAGGAGAGGACGAGCGGATCGCGGGCGAGCCAGTCGTCATATGCTGGATTGGGAACCGTCTTGGGTTCCTTGTCTTGATCGGCCACTGCCTTTTGGCAGGGAGCGTCTCCGGCGGCGCGACATTGGTTTCGTCGAGCATGCCGATGAGCTTGTTAGCCCGAATCGCGGGCAACACGACCGCGCGCCATAGCGGGTAGTTGTCCAGCGTGAGTTGGTCCTTCGGTGGGTCCCCGAGGTTGATCGATAGGGTGGAGGAGGACGTGATGGTAGATCAAGTTGGTGCCGATGGGATCTAGAGGGATTGGTGGGGATGTATGGCGACGATGGCCGGGCGGCGGATGGTGGCGGGGTAGGGTTTCCGCGACAGTTAGAGTTCGGCGGAAGAGCCGGCGTCTGATACCATGTAAACAACTAGGGTATAAGGGTTTCTTCTCGATACAACTCGAGCCCCGTCGGTGTCTATTTATATTGGGGCACTTTCCGGTGCTCAGCTTGTACAATAAGTTGATACAAACCGTATACAAAACTATCCCTAACACATATTACCGCATCCCCCACCCCCGTTCCTTATCCCTTCCTTCTCTGCCCCACCCAACGTTCCTGCGCGTTGAGAAGAGACAACCGTGAGCCCGGGACGATCCCAAGCCTCTTCGGCGGCTTGGCCTGGCGGAGTTGGCGGAGGGGAGGCGCCGACAGTGGATAGTAGGGCTAGACGTAGGATTGTCGGCTGTTTGCTGGATATCGGGAGTAGGGCGCTGGGTTGTGGCCTAGCCTGTTGTGGCAAGCGGTGGATGAGCGGAAGTGTCATGCTCCCGCGGTCCGAGAGGGCAGCGAGTTGGTCCAGGTCCAGAACCTCCTCTAATAAGGCTGATGGCTACCTTGTTGTTGTTTGTCCGATTGCCCTCCATCTCTTCCTCCCCTTGGCCGGTCGTGGCGGCAGCCGGCAGCCGACATGGGAAGGTTGCTGGAGATGGGGCTTTGTGTGGGCACACTACATGAAAGAACTGAGGCACCGACGGCCGGCCGGCTACGCCGACGGCCAAATGTCAGGGCCGTCGGCGTAGTTGCCTCCCTCGGCCAGCCGACCAGCCCGGCCGTCGGCGTAGCGACGGCCGTCAGCGTAGATGACGCTGCCAAGGGTAGACCTCGGCGTAGCGTGGCCGTCGGCGTAGTAGAGAGGGTTGTGCCGACGGTGGCCCTCGGCGTAGCCCCACTTCAGACACGGCGACAGAAACGACGTTAGGTAGCCAGGCTGTACCGACGGCCAGGTCGTCGGCACAACTCTTTGGAAAAAATTGTTTGGTCTGTGCTGATGGCTAGGCCGTCGGCGTAGGCCTCCAGATTTTTTCCATTTTTCCTTTACCTCATTAATTTTTAAAAAATCATAACTAAATCATTCTAATTCATAAAAATGCAAATAATATATCAAAATTTGCAGAAAAATAAGATCTATCTATCTACACTCAAATATTACACATTTGTAAACAAAAATTAAGTGAAACATAAAACATTATATATAGTTTAAAACGGGCATTAGAAATTCAAAAACGATCCAAACAATGTGAATTCAATAATATTTTTACTTATTCATCGTTGTTTACTTAAATAATTACTTATAATTTCAAAAAATACAACCATGTGACATGATGATATAAGAGTTAATAGGATTGATATCATAGTATTGACAACAATGTGTAAATTGCTTTGCGGAAAAAGATTTTAAAGGAACGAGAAAGTTAAGCATGCTGGAGCTGGAGCAGTGTTAGGATGGATAACCGACCGAAAAGTTTGACTAAGATTGCAATTTAATCAATTATTAAGTATAAATAGTGTTAAAATGATCAAAGCGAGAGATTAACGAGTCAAACAATTCAAAGATTTAAAAAATATTATTTTTTTTAAAAAAAAATTAGTTTATGCTGTGCCGATGGCATGGCCGTCGGCGAAGTAGAGAGGGCTGTGCCGACGGCCTAGCCGTCGGCATAGCTCTAGGACGCGGCCGTTAGCAGAGACGGCCGTCGCCTGACACGCTGGGCCCGCTGCGAGGAGCTGTGCCGACCAGGAGCTACGCCGAGGGGAGTACGCCGACGGCCACCGTCGGCACAGGCTGTGCCGACGGCAAAGTGGCGCTGTGCCGACGGTATCCGGCCGTCGGCGCCTCAGTTCTTTCCTGTAGTGGCAGTGGCGTGGTTGGAGCACGGGTTCTGCTTTTGGTGCTTGGGCGCCGCACCATGTCGATGTTGAAGGATAGCTTCAACGAGCTTCCATGGAGAAAGTAGGTGGACTGCATCTGGAGGGGCTGCTCCCTAAATAAAAAGTGCCTTCATCGTCTTCACATCAACGTACGTGTTTGTCACTCTCCTCTTGGCCGGCCGTGGTGGTAAGGCAGAGGCTGAGGTTGAGTTTGACTTCACGGCTGCTGGCTTTGGGCGATGGTCCTACTTGACGCCAATGCTCCCTTCATACAACTCCCAAAGGTGTCCTTTTGCTCTAGGTATGATGAGTTACAGAGAGTTCTTGGTGATTCTTTCTCGCCTATCTACCTTCTACACATATGGCATTTGCGAGCTAATGTTCATGTTGTCTTTGCCATCTTCGTGCCGCTCAGGTTGATCCGCGGGAGACGGATGAGAGCGTCTCTTAAGTCGTTCCCCAGATTATGCGGAGAAGATTTTTTATTGATCTCAGTGATGCACCCTCTTGATCTACAACTCAATCCCCTACCTCAGAGGTGTCTGCCAACACGATTAATCGTTAAGACGTTGGCTCTATGTTCGGTGAGATTGCAAGAGGCCCCGAAGAATACAATTGCAGGTTTTTTGTGTCCGGGTTCTCGCCGAACCTCCTGGCAGGGTCCTGGTGTATTCTTCAGCTTAGACATTATGGTTGTTCGGTAGCTTTTTGTATTTGTGTGAATTTAGGCATTATTCTTCCGAACTCTGCCTTTCAGAGTACGAGCTATTGTTTGAACTTTGTTGTATCGGTGTTACTATTATAATGAAAGCTCTAGGTCCTTTTGGACCCACTTCTGTTCAAAAAAATGGATACACATTAGAAAACGAGGGTCTAAATCTTTTAAATGCGTGATCTATGTGATTATTCACTCAATGGAATAACTAGTGTTACAAATGCAAAAACTAGAGGGTAAAAGGTGTAATTCACTCTAAACAAAATATTGAACTTATCTCAAAATAGCTTGAGCAACCTTGGCACAACGGGTTCGTCTATGTTTCATCCGGTTGAGGATTTTCTTAAGTTCTCATTGATTTTAGATAAGTATTTCCTCGATTTAGAAATAAGTGTCACAAATTTGCCAAATATGTATGTGTCTACACACGTTTTAGCGTAGATACATGCACATCTCGCTAAATCCGTGACACTTATTTTTAAATAGAGGAAGTGTAACGTAACGGCAGCTGTTGTCATGTCTGTCCAGGGGGCGGGCGTCATGAAACCGTGTCGGCTGATGACGTAGCTCCAATTGCCCGATTCGTAGTTGCACAGTTCCAATTTCCGAGTAAACTAAGGCCACATGCGTAATAAATATCTTTTTTTTCAAACCCCACCAATAAGTTTTACGGTTTTGCTAGTTCTCAGGCGCCCGAGAACTTCCTAAGTCTCACCGTTTGATTTACCTCGTGATTCGTGCAAAGTGAAAGTTACATATAAGTTGCAACTAGGATGTAACTGAGAATTTAATGAGTTGCAACTAGATTATAACTGAGAATTAGTACAAATCTTATGAGTTGCAACTAGGTTACAACTGAGAATTAGCACAAATATTAGAATGATATCAGCAGTGGCGGAGCCACCTCCCGGCGACCCCGGGCAGCTGCCCGGGCTCAGCCAACGAGTCTTCTTTACAAAGCTAAGCTAGCTTAGAGTTCAACGCACTGTTTGATTAGGCAAAAAGTGCACCCGTGCAGCAGCAGCAAGGTTCTGCCCGGGCTGAGACGAGCAGCTAGCTCCGCCACTGGATATCAGCGACTTAGACTTAAGGAGTTCTCAGGCGCCTGAGATCTAGACACTCCCTAAATTTTAGCCTATATGACATCGATAACGATCACCCGTAGAATTTTCATTCCCAATGTGGCCTGACCACATCTGCAACGGTCATTCATTATTGAGCTTGTGCTGCATGCTTCAGCTCACGGTCGTCTATTTCTCGTGTATCTCATCATACACATGACCGTTTTCTTCATCAGGTCCAATGCGCGAACAGTAGGGGTTTTGTTCAGGCCTCTCTGTATGAGTGATAACATCTGAGTTGGTCCCAGATGCTGCATGCTCCCACAGACCCGTCGCGTGTTCATCCGCCTACTGTGCTCTTCAGTTCTGCTCCTACTAACTGTTGCCCTTCTTCCCCTGCGAGTGCTCATGGTTGAATTGGCAGAAAATCCCCATGCATGATCTGGGTCTATAAACAGCCGTTTTGTGCTGTTGTAAAGTTGGTGTCTCATACTTATTACCGAATCTTTCAAATATGAGTAGTCCTTGGATGAATTTACAAATAAAGGTTTAAATCCAGCAAAATTCACGTCAATACCAGCGTCATGTATCCGAGGACGATGGCGCAAGTCATCTCAGTTTTTGGTGGCTTGTGAACCTCCTGAGCACCGACACTATCTTGTATTCCGATGGCTGGGTCGCAGACACGGCGAACATATTAGCTCCCCTTGCCATCACATGCAGAACATAAAACTGTTGTCTCCTTTGTTCTTGCCATCATCACATGTACCCCTCCGTTTTAAAATATAAGATGTTTTAGCTTTATAAAAAAGGTGTATCTAAACCCCTTGTAGTGTGTAGGTACACTCAGAACATATTAGCTCCCCTCGCCATCACATGCAGAACACCACCATAGCCAGCCAGGTCCGTGGAGCCGCGCAGGTTTGTACTGAAGTGGAATCTCGGATGGCCAAAAACACGACAAGCCAAGCCTAAAAGTCTCCATCCAGAGTACCTTGTTCCGTGTTCTCCTACCACTCATCTCCTTTCTTCTGCCATAGGGTCCGACTTCCATGTGTATCGTGCATAATTTGCACCAGCAAATATTCTCCTCACCAAGACCGACCAAGGGAATCGATTACCCTGAATGAACGCCATCATTTCTGCTGAGGGCTTTCGCCCCTTTCACAAAGGTAAATGCAGATCCTATTTTGTTATGACCAATCGGGTTAGCAGCTTTGTATACATGTAGTTCTAGCTGTTGGTTTTAGAGCCTTATAGCCTAGTGCTTCCGTTTGCTGAAGTTTAACACTCGGTCTAGTGGCAAATGGCCATCCACACGGTGCTTCAGCTGATCCTGCTGCTTGCTTGCTGCTGCAGCAGCACCGCCACGACTCCATTACCAGAGCCAGCGTCAAGCTCAGGCATCATCAAGCTCAGGCAATCGCCATCTGCCAATTGTCCAACCAAATGCGGCGACCAGCCTATCGAGTTTCCCTTCGGCATCGGCCCCGACTGCTTCCGGCAACCAAACTTTGCCGTCATCTGCAACAAAACCACAAGCCCTTCAAGGCTGTTTCTCAAGGACGGCCTCACGGAGGTTGTTGATGGCGGCATCCAAGCTTACAGATACAAGTAAGAACTACTACTTCTCTACTTGCACATACATATCTAGTGGCTTAATCCACTAAATTCCCTTAATAGTTCGTAAATTAGTATTTCCTCCGATTCATAATATAAGATGTTTTAGGTTTTGTGAATTAAGCACACTAAAAGATGTCTAGATGCACTCACTTCACAAAGCTAAAACATCTTATATTTTGAAACGGGGAGAATACATTCATGGCTTTTTAATCTATTTTTTTATTTCTCATGGACTTCTATGTTTTCTTCTGACTGTTGTGTGCGCTTTTGAATATAATGAAAAACTATTCTCCCTCACTTAGTGGTATGAGAAGAGCTGCCCTTATATACAAGTCCAACTCTCTTGTCTCTCCCCATTACCAATTTGGGACTAAACTTAGTCTCACTCCCTGTACATGTCAAATAGCCAAGTTGAATGGCTCTTTAAAATTTCCAGGATTTGATAGAGTTAAGGGGCCAATGCCCATAAATTCCAACAGAATATGCTGCTTTTGAGAGAGAGAGAGATAGAGTGTGTGTGTGTGAGTGAGTGAGTGATTTTGTCTTCATGAGAGAGAGGATATAGCTTATAACACTATCTGAAAATTTGGTTGGTGCGTAACTACCTAATACCATGATCGTAAGCTTATAACACTAGGGGCTGTAGGTGTTGAGCACAGAGGACATAGCCTTACGTTTTGGGCTATATGGGCATCAACGAAGATATAAGTAAGGCTTAGGTCATAGTAATATATATGGCAAGATGTGGAGCGGTGTTGCTACCGCGTCGAGGACGGCGTGGAGTAGCTGGGTCCAGTTTTTAGACGTGTCTTGATGGGCTCGCGCATGGAGGGGTCATTGTCTACAGGGGCAGAGCTAGGCATGGTGCTGCCGGTGCTGTAGCACCAGTCTAGCAGCTGCACTGTCTTGATCATGTCTTAATTTTAGGGCTATATATATATATATATATATATATATATATATATATATATATATATATATATATATATATATATATATATATATCCTTAGTAACTAGCACCACTAAGCAAGGACTAGCACCAGGCTTGGACTGTTTCGGGCTCCGCCCCTGATTGTCTAGTGTGATGGCAGCGTTAATGGTAGGCCTGGCAAGATGTGGATTTTTTCCTTGAATAGGGTTTGGGGTTCGACGGTGGTGACGGATTTCAGGAGCCTGTGCATGAGGTACTCGCTCAAAGTCTGCTGACCGTATGAGTGATCCAAGTTTGCCATAGTTTGTCTCATTGATGCGCCCGGTACCTTGCTGGTGGGGTGTTTTTTGTGTTCGTAGGGCATAAGGTCCTCATGGCATGATCTTCCCCCATTTGTTGGCTTTGTAGGTGTTGCAAAAACTTAAACAAGTGTTGTATGTATCTTTTCGATGCAGCGACCGGGGTCTAAACAAGGGAAAAATCCGCGGAATTTCTCAAGATTCGGTATATTTCGTTGGTCAATGATATATTTGGGTTTGTTAAAAAATATTTCATTGGGTTTGAAATTACAAGGCAAACAATCATCGGAATACAAATGAATAAGCATCATATGTCATACTACAGTGACTTGCTTCTATTTCAAAACAAGAAGGTTCTTTGTTCGAATCCAGTTGTCGTTCTGCTTTTTGTTATATTGTTTACTGAAAATTTTTGCTAATAAGAATTACAAAAGCAGGCATTCAAATCTGGACCACCAAGGCTGAATACCAAGTGCCATGCCAACAGGCTGTGCACCAATTTATGAACAACCCATGCAATTATTCCTCATATTCAATAGACCAAATTCAAATTTGTCCAAATTTTAACAAAATATTCGTCAATTTGTCTGAAATAAATTATGAAATTTTGTTAATTTCACTGGTCAGTGAAATTTTCTGATTACGAAATTCGATACCCTACTCTCAACCTCCTTTAAAAAAAATCAACTTACCATTCTCAATCATTTTAGATGCAAACCCCAATTTGTTGCATTGCGCTCTAGCAAACAACTAATAGTAGGTTATTTCTTTCGTTCCATCTTATACAAAAATAATAATAATAGTTCTAGTAGTTCGTTATATTTGTTGTGTATTCATAAACACCATTTTGTATAACATGTTATCTTTTACTTGATGCTTTATTCATACATCTCAATGTTCTGAATTCTAATTTTGTTGGTAAAATTATAAACTAGTACTGAAACATCATGTAGAAAAATCTAGGATCTAGAAGAATTAAATTGTGGCAGGTACAAGTGCAAGCTTGTTCATATTTTGAACAACTGTTGCTCAAAAACAAGTTTGTTTCTTCTTCATTGCAGTGATAAGTGTCAGCATCTCATATACCATCTCAACAAGTCCGGGTGTTGATGTGTACAATGCAACATGGAGGGCCCCTGCCAGGAATTTCTTGCTCGAAGATTCAGCCAGCGTGAGCTTCACATCGTGTAACTTCTACACCTACTTGATCAAAAATTCTAACATAAATCCAGAAGTTCCTTTGTGCATTGGTTGCGACGGACCAGGCTGGGACAAGCAGGGATGCGATGAGCTGTATACAAGTATTTTGAGTAGTACGCTTCGGTTCAAGTTTGTACGCCACAAGGAGGCACAGGCGCAGCAGCGCCAGAATGTGGAGGTCTTGACTTTGACGGGTTGGGTTGGTTGGAGTATAGATGACAAACCATCATGCGCCGCTGCTTATATAGATAAGCCCACCTTCGCGTGCGCCAGCAACCAGCTTGTGCCGCTACGCCCTCCTGAGTTTTGGTTATTTATGCCGCTGTGATCATGGGTACATGGGTAATCCTTATTTACTCAGTGGCTGTTCACTTGATTACGGTAATACTCTTCCATCGGTCTTCTTAGGGATATCTTATTATCTAGTCTATCTACAAAATAATGATGGCTTAGTGGTCATTTAAAATTACTCTTTTTGTGAAAAAATAGGATACAATCGGTCTGCCGGAGGAAATTCAACATGCTCTCGGTCTTGTGGTAAAATCAAAGTTTTGTTCCCATTTGGCCTCGAAGATGGTTGTTCTGCAAGGAAGGAATTTACATTAAACTGCTCGGACCCATCAGCGTCCAAGCTACTAACAACAGGGCAACAACATATGCATATCACCAACATAAATATAAATGAGGGGTACTTCGATACGGAAGACAGCTACTATGACAAGCTCCACATTGATCCTCTGTACATTTATTATCAATACTCAAATAGAGTGCAATGGGTCGTCGCGAATCTAACATGCCAAGAGACTCATCTCAATTCCTCCACATATGCATGTGTTAACCCCAACAGCAAATGCTTGGCCTTCAACACGACAGAAGGTGATAGCGTGGGTTATCGCTGTAAATGCAAGGATGGATCACTACGGGAACAAACGCAGATGCTGAGCGGGAAATTCAACGCTGAGGGGAAATGGTCGGGCCGCTCGGCATAGCTCTCGCAGTGCTGTGAGCCACAAAAATGCCGTCGGCACAGCAAAACCTTCGGCACAGACGAGCAATGCCGAGAGGGACCCTCGGCATAGCTATACCCTCAGCGTAGATGTAGCAATGCCGAGGGGCACCATCGGCACAAGCTAAACACGGGTCCCCTTCCCGCGTTGCGGACGGACAGTTCACGGTATATGTCAGTGCCGAGAGGTTTACCGTTGGCATAGCTGTGCGTAGTGAAAATTAACGGCACAAAGCAAAGCCGAGAGGATTCCGCTCAGCATTGCTATTAGCAAGCTAGCGGGATAGCACACCTGGAAGGACCTACGCCGAGGGGATACCTCTCAGCATTGCTAGCAGCATAGCACTCTTGCCAGGACCTACGCCGAGGGGATTCCTCTCAGCGTTGCTAGCAGCATAGCACTCTTGCCAGGACCTACGCCGAGGGGATTCCTCTCAGCGTTGCTAGCAGCATAGCACACCTGGCAGGACCTACCCCGAGGGGATTCCTCTCAGCGTTGCCAGCAGCATAGCGCACCTGGCAGGGTCTATGCCAAGGGGAATCCTCTCAGCGTTGCTGGCGCCATAGAACACCTAGCTAGATGAGTACTGACCGGAAAAGTATTGGGCGTGTAGGAGGAAACTCCCGCCACGGATCAAACGGAGGGCTACTTGTGGAATCTTGGTCCCAACCTTTGTTGTCCATGTAGATATGACCTATACAAACCTAAACCAACAAAAAAGTACATCGGTGAGCCCTCGTAAGGAGAATGCTACGGGGGTAGACCTGCGGGTCCCACACACCAGGGTTTTGGTGGAGAAAGATCGTCGGAGCACCGGAATCATGCGAAAACTTGCAAGTGGCCGTAGAATACATGTACAAGTGTGGTGGAAGGTTCATAGATGCAATTCCTAGCTCCCGGGTGCGTTCATGTTCACTTGCATGCGATAGCACATACAAAAGTGTTGGGCGTGTAGGAGGAAACTCCCGCCACGGATCAAACGGAGGGCTACCTGTGGAATCTTGGTCCCAACCCTTGTTGTCCATGTAGATATGACCTATACAAACCTAAACCAACAAAAAATTACATCAGTTAGCCCTCGTACAAATAATGCTACGGGGGTAGACCTGTGGGTCCCACGGACCAGGGTTTCGGTGGAGAAAGACCGTCGGAGCACCGGAATCACGCGAAAACTTGCAAGTGGCCCTAGAATACGTGTACAAGTGTGGTGAAAGGTCCATAGATGCAATTCCTAGCTCCCGGGTGCGTTCATGTTCACTTGCATGCGATAACACATAGAAAAGTGCTGGGCGTGTAGGAGGAAACTCCCACCACGGATCAAATGGAGGGCTACCTGTGGAATCTTGGTCCCAACCCTTGTTGTCCATGTAGATATGACCTATATAAACCTAAACCAACAAAAAATTACATCGGTGAGCCCTCGTACGGAGAATGCTATGGGGGTAGACCTGCGGGTCCCACAGACCAGGGTTTTGGTGGAGAAAGACCGCCGGAGCACCGGAATCACGCGAAAACTTACAAGTGGTCGTAGAATACATGTACAAGTGTGGTGGAAGGTCCATAGATGCAATTCCTAGCTCCCGGGTGCGTTCATGTTCACTTGCATGCGATAACACATAGAAAGTACTGGGCGTGTAGGAGAAAACTCCCGCCACGGATCAAACGGAGGGCTACTTGTGGAATCTTGGTCCCAACCTTTGTTGTACATGTAGATATGACCTATACAAACATAAACCAACAAAAAAGTACATCGGCGAGCCCTCGTAAGGAGAATGCTATGGGGGTAGACCTGCGGGTCCCACGGACTAGGGTTTCGGTGGAGAAAGACCGCCGGAGCACCGGAATCACGCGAAAACTTACAAGTGGTCGTAGAATACATGTACAAGTGTGGTGGAAGGTCCATAGATGAAATTCCTAGCTCCAGGGTGCGTTCATGTTCACTTCCATGCGATAACACATAGAAAAGTGCTGGGCGTGTAGGAGGAAACTCCCGCCACGGATCAAACGGAGGGCTACCAGTGGAATCTTGGTCCCGACCCTTGTTTTCCATGTAGATATGACCTATACAAACCTAAACCAATAAAAAAGTACATCGATGAGCCCTCGTACGGAGAATGCTACGGGGGTAGACCTGCGGGTCCCACGGACCAGGGTTTCGGTGAAAAAAGACCGCCGGAGCACCAGAATCACGCGAAAACTTGCAAGTGGCCCTAGAATACGTGTACAAGTGTGGTGGAAGGTCCATAGATGCAATTACTAGCTCCCGGGTGCGTTCATGTTCACTTGCAGGCGATAACACATAGAAAAGTACTGTGCGTGTTGGAGGAAACTCCCGCCATGGATCAAACGGAGGGCTACCTGTGGAATCTTGGTCCCAACCCTTGTTGTCCATGTATATATGACCTATACAAACCTAAACCAACAAAAAAGTACATCGGTGAGCCCTCGTACGGAGAATGCTACGGGGGTAGACCTGCGGGTCCCACGGACCAGGGTTTCGGTGGAGAAAGACCGCCGGAGCACCGGAATCACACAAAAACTTGCAAGTGGCCCTAGAATACGTGTACAAGTGTGGTGGAAGGTCCATAGATGCAATTCCTAGCTCCCGGGTGCGTTCATGTTCACTTGCATGCGATAACACATAGAAAGTACTGGGCGTGTAGGAGGAAACTCCTGCCACGGATCAAACGGAGGGCTACTTGTGGAATCTTGGTCCCAACCTTTGTTTTCCATGTAGATATGACCTATACAAACCTAAACCAACAAAAAAGTACATCGGTGAGCCCTCGTAAGGAGAATGCTACGGGGGTAGACCTGCGGGTCCCACGGATCAGGGTTTCGGTGGAGAAAGACTGCCGGAGCACCGGAATCACGCGAAAACTTACAAGTGGCCGTAGAACACGTGTACAAGTGTGGTGGAAGGTCCATAGATGCAATTCCTAGCTTCCGGGTGCGTTCATGTTCACTTGCATGCGATAACACATAGAAAAGTGCTGGGCGTGTAGGAGGAAACTCCTGCCACGGATCAAACGGAGGGCTACCTATGGAATCTTGGTCTCAACCCTTGTTTTCCATGTAGATAAGACCTATACAAACCTAAACCAACAAAAAATTACATCGGTGAGCCCTCGTACGGAGAATGCTACGGGGGTCAACCTGCGGGTCCCACGGACCAGGGTTTCGGTGGAGAAAGACCGCCGGAGCACCGGAATCACGCAAAAACTTGCAAGTGGCCCTAGAATACGTGTACAAGTGTGGTGGAAGGTCCATAGGTGAAATTCCTAGCTCCAGGGTGCGTTCATGTTCACTTGCATGCGATAACACATAGAAAAGTGCTGGGCGTGTAGGAGGAAACTCCCGCCACGGTTCAAACGGAGGGCTACCGGTGAAATCTTGGTCCCAACCCTTGTTTTTCATGTAGATATGACCTATACAAACCTAAACCAACAAAAAGTACATCGGTGAGCCCTCGTACGGAGAATGCTACGGGGTAGACCTGCGGGTCCCACAGACCAGGGTTTCGGTGGAGAAATATTTTTGTGTTGCCTTTTGATCGGGCTGTTTTTCAGCTCAATCCGTCGACAAATTTGAGTCAACTAATATGGGTTGCAGGGAGTACAAATTTTGTGTATTTTTTCTTATAAAAAAACATACCATTGCACGTGGATGTATAATTGCATATTTGCGTGCAATTCAATAGCCCATAAACAATTGAGGGGCCAAGGGGATACAATCCAAAAAAAGATGTGCACGATCGATAAAGTGCAACTCCCCGATCCATATTAATTGACTTTGATTTGTTAAAATTTGGATGAACCTATATACTAAATAGTGTCTAGATTTATTTAAATTTAGACAAATTTGAGTCATTAATATGGGCCGAAGGGAGTACCAAATTTATCGATTGGTTCTCTTAAAAAAACGCCTCTGTAAAAAAAAACACAAACGCACGCACGCACGCCTCTGTAAAGAAAACACAAACGCACGCCTAACACAAACGCACGCCTAACACAAACGCACGCACGCACGCCTCTGTAAAAAACACAAACGCACGCCTAACACAAACGCACGCCTCAGCCCGCAGCTCGACCACGCTCGCGACAGCACGAAGGCAGAGGCGGCGGCGGCGGCGGCTCCGGCTCCGGCTCCGGCGAGTAATCCCCTCACTCCTCCTCTCTCTCCGCTCTCCTCCTGCAGTTTATTTCCCCTCCCCGCGCCGTCGGCGCCGGCCAGCGGTAGCCATGGCGTCCGCCCCCTCCACACCAATGCCCCTAACCCTAGATCGACCGGAATACGGCGGCGGGAGGGGGAAAGGCGGCGGTGGACGACCGGCGGGCAAGGGGGACGGTCATACCGGGAGGGGGAAAGGCGGTGGACGACCTGCGGCGGGAGGGGGAAAGGTGGCGGCGTACGACCGGCGGTACCATATATTTTGTGCAGTATACTCTACTCTGTGCAGTATACTCTATATTTTGTGCGGGAGTTGAAATTCATTTTCTGTACTCTGATTTCTGAGATTCGAATTTGTGCAGTATACATATATTTTGTTCATGTCTATGTTTGGATGCTAGAAAATGGATAATCTTGTCTTCTGTTATGTGTGTGCTATATGTAAGACATAAACTAGACCCTGTCATCTGTGAGAGACAATAATACTATTTGTGAGATATAGTAATACTGTGCTATTTGTGAGAGACAATAATGTTGTGATAGATTTGCTAATCTTTGTTCATTTTGTATACTAGGCCGTGTCATTACCACCTCGCTGATCCGATCCCGTCGTTGTCCCGGAGTTTGGCATTCCGGAGGTCGCCGTCCAGGAGGTCGCCGTCCGGGAGGTTGCTGTCCTTTCGCCGTCCCACACAGCTACTCGAGCTTCTTCGCCGATTCGAGCAGGCTTCAAGGTTATTCCTAGCCCATTCTAGCTACTTGCAAGTATTTTGTAGGCTGTATTTTACTTGACCACGTATTTTACTTGACCACGCGTGACATATAAACATACTTCCAGGCGTGGTACATGGCTCAGATGAACAATACTCCAATGCCCCCTTATGTCGATCCTCCACCAAAACCTCTGATGCCAGTGTTGCCGTCGAAGGCCGAATTCCTCGTACATCTAGCCACGGGGACTTCGGTTAGTAATCCATGGAACTACTAAGTTATTAGTTACTAGTCACGAAAGAACTACTAAGTTAGTAGTTAATATTATACTCAAACATATGTAGGGATCATCTCATTCACAGACGCACTTTGGCCGTTCTACCGCCTCGTCACTCGAGTCACCCCGGACCACTCCACTTCACCAAGGAGGCCCTAGTCCTGGTCATTCTGACCGTGACTCGCGTCCACACTCTCCGACCCCGGTTAGTTCCAAGCATGAACTTTGACTTTGACTTGGTAAATTTTTCATGCTCAACTTGCCATGCATGAACTTTGACTTAGAAAATTTGCCATGCTAAACGTGTATGTTATTTCATACAATTTTCCATGCTCAACTTGCCATGCATGAACTTTGACTTAGACAATTTGCCTTGCTAAACGTGCGTGTTTTTTCATACAATTTTCCATGCTAAACGAGCATGTTTTTTCATTTTGTAGTGACGATGCTCTCGAAGAAAAAATGTGTTGTGCCGGTGCTTGAAGTCCGTTTAAGACCGTTTGCCATGTGGCATTTATCGCATGACTATGTGTAATGAACTTGTAGTGATGATGCTCTCGAACACTATGTGTAATGAACTTGTAGTGATGATGCTATTGAAGACTATGTGCAACGAACTTGTAGTGATGTGTATTTGTGACTACATGTATCTATATATGGAGATTTGATGCTAGACATGTCATATGTTTATGGATGTAATTTATGCTGAAATGTTTTTGCATTGTTATAGCCAATTCTTATATATATGTGTATCTGCTGTCAATCCCAAAATTGCTGGGAAAAAAAGGCTTGGTGGACATCAACGCCGAGGGTAATCCCCTCGGCATTGGTCCCCAGAGTGGGCTGGTGGACATCAACGCCGAGAGGGATCCCCTCGGTACAGCTATCAACGCCGAGCGGGATCCCCTCAGCGCAGAGCAAGCAACGCCGAGAGGGCACCCATCAGCGTAGAGCATGCAACGCCGAGAGGGCACCCCTCGGCATAGGTCTATCACAGCATCCTCCCTACTGCTCCACGTGGCAAGTAACGCCGAGCGTATCCCCCTCGGCGTTGCTCCTGGGCGCCGTCTTCTTCACGCCGTTAATTTCGTGTGCCGACGACTGGGCTGCGCCGAGGGGCGTCATTAAACGCTCGGTATAGCCCTCTACGCCGAGGGCCGGAGCAACGCCGAAGGTAAATTGCTGTGCCGAGGACCACCTATGCCGAGGGCTTAATGCCGAGAGTTCCCCTCGGCGTTGAGCAGACCCGAGGGGGATCCGGCCTACGCCGAGCGTTTTCCCGCTCAGCAGTGATGTTCCTTCCTGTAGTGGATATAATGGAAACCCATACATTACCGGCCCTGATGGCTGTCATGGTATGGAAAACCTTTCTTGTTGTCGTGGTAGGTGTTAGAATACAGATACATATACGTATATGAAATAGACTAGGACTCTAAGATCATCTTGTACTCCAAGTCTACCAACCCCTTGTAACTCTCTATATATCCCCCACGAGGGTCAAATCAACACAACCAAAATATTAGGGATTCAATATTTCCACATGGTATCAGAGCGGTTAGCCTCACGGCCAGTGGCGATTCTAGAACGAAATTGGAGGGTGGGCTCGAGATAAACATCACTCAACTATAATGACTTAAACAAAGCAATATGATTTTGTGCACTCAAATTCTTATGACAGTGATGGAAAATATAAAATAAACAAGAAAAATAAGAACGCATGTACTAATAACAGGAGTCTAGGAGAACGCATGTGCACTCAAATTTAGTTGTGCTTCCTTTTCTTTTTTTTCCTACCTATCGTGAACGCATGTACTAATAACAGGAGTCTAGGAGAAGCTCCAGTTGATTGCTAACTAACTAGAGCCTATATATTTGATAACTTTTTCGCAAAATTTGAGGTGAGGCTCAAGCCTAATGAAGCCTCACCGGCAAAATCGCCCCTGCTCACGGCGCCGATCCTAGGTTCTTGCACCACTTCCGCAACGCGCCGCCCCCGAGGAGATTACTTCTCGGGGGCGCGGCACCTGGTCTCGATCAAAGATCGGATCAGTTATTTAGATTAGATTAGATCTAAGTTTTCGAATTTCCCAGTTTCATAGATTAGATCACATTAGCCACTAAATAAATCCCTAGATCATGACCAGAAAATCTACCGGCGAAATCGGTGCTATTCAGTTTCGCAACGACGGCCGGCTCCGACCTGCTGGATCCTCCACGGCGCTTGGGGTCAACACAATGCAGGACGATGTCCAAGGCAGCCACCGCAGTGGCCACGCACGTCGCAGACCGCATGCAGCCATGCATGCCCGCAGACCAACTCCTTCATGCGCGCATGCACCGAGCTCCACCAAGGTACACAGGCCATATACGAAGGAAATACTACATGGATATGTATGTACGCGTGTTGTGTTTGCGTGTGGTGTCCTGCCAATTAGGTCTGGCGTGTGCCGCCACAACTATAAGTTCCGCCGAGTCAACGCTACCAACGCACCCCGTCGTCGACACGATCTACACTGCACCAAGTTGGACTACAACGACCCGAAGAACTACATCAAGTTGTACGACACCTTCAAAGTATGAGCAAGGTTACGGCATCATCGCCACAAGGGACGCCTTCGAGCGACGATCATCGCCGACATGCCTACTCCTTCATCACCGACACATCATCGCCAAGGTCTACATTAACGTGGTCTTCATCAACATCTTCGTCGACACACCGCCGCCGCCTCTACATCGTCCACATGATGGACATACAACTACGACGCCCTCTGACAGTACAACTGCAAGGCACGACGACGACATGGTCGCGTCCACGACCCTGACGACTGCATCAACAAACCGGCATCAGAATTGTGATGCCCCTACGACCGCGCATACGGTTCTGGCAAAATCGTGTGTGCTTGGTGAGTTCCTCCGGTCCTGGCAAAACCGGTGGTCTCACTTATGAACGCGTCCAAGAGACGCCCCGACGGTACCTTCATAAGGTGCAAAACGTCCACAACCGCAGCTCCGTCAACAACAACAACAGCAACAATAACAACAAAAAACGCGCAATTTTTTTGCGCCCCTGGCAATGGCGGCCACACAACATACGGCGACTACGATATCGACCACACCCACATCGACCACGGCTACATCACGATCGGCTACCTCGACATCGATATCAAGAACAACATCTACAGGAACTCAAGAACTCCAGTCAACAGCGTTCGCGTCATCACTTGTGTCCACGCCACTCCCGCTGTGACTGCGGGAGGAAAGAGAGGCACCAGAAGGGGACGCAGTCACCGTCCCTAGGTGTCAGCCATGATCATGTCCACGCAGATGATGATGACAAGGAGGTGAAGACGACGAAAGCACAAGACTTCAAATCCAGTCGCAAGCGTCCGCTTCGCTCCCGCTCCGACTGAGGGAGGATGTTAGAATACGAATACATATACGTATATGAGATAGACTAGGACTCTAAGATCATCTTGTACTCCAAGTCTACCTACCCCTTGTAACTCTATATATACCCCCTCCAAGGAGGGTCAAATCAACACAACCAAAATATTAGGGATTCAATATTTCCACAGTAGGGTTAATTGTAAGCTCGTACGCATTGTCCATCGGATGATATCTTTGTTGCTACATGTCTTATCTGCACAGAAAAAGGAAAATTAATTGTTTGTTATGATTTAAAATACATTTGTTTCTGTGTTTCAGAAGCAAGTATCAATTTTTTTTAATTCTATTCCTTTTAATATTATCTAGTACTCACTAACATATGTTACATACTGATCAGTAGAATTGATTTTCTTAGGTAAAATCTCATGTACTATCTTTTCTACTATGCAGATATTAATGAGTGCAAGAAACCAGGCAAGTGTCCAGGAATATGCCAGAACACTAATGGAAGTTACTACTGTACCCACTGCACTACTGGAACTGAATACAACACTGAAGAAATGAAGTGCATTCGGTCGAGAAGGCAACCTACTCTCTTGGGTGACTTTTGTACTCCCTTAAGTTTCTCTATGAACACCGCAAAATATGAAACCGTTATTAAGGTGTATCACCATTCATTTCAGGTGTTGCTATTGGGCTTACTGTCGGATTCGGAATTTTACTTCTTGGCATAAGTGCAATGCTTCTCATCCGAAGATGGAGAAGAGACATTCAGAAGCAACTCAAAAGGAAGTACTTTACAAAGAATCGTGGCCTTCTTCTAGAACGATTATTATCATCAAATGAAGATGCAAGTGAAAGGACAAAGATTTTCTCTTTGGAAGAGCTAGAGAAAGCGACAAATCACTTTGATCATACACGAATTCTTGGCCGTGGAGGGCATGGCATGGTATACAAAGGCATCTTATCTGATCAGCGTGTGGTGGCTATAAAGAAACCTAAGGCCGTTAAGCAATGCGAGATTGATCAATTCATCAATGAGGTTGCCATCCTTTCACAGATTAACCACCGAAACATCGTAAAGCTTTACGGCTGCTGCCTTGAAACTGAGGTCCCACGCCTAGTGTATGATTTTGTTCCTAATGGTTCGTTGTTTGACATTCTTCATTCTGGTTCAAGCAACAACTTTTCTTTGTCCTGGGATGACTGCTTAAGAATTGCTGCAGAAGCTGCGGGAGCGCTCTACTATCTCCACTCCGCAGCTTCCATATCAGTCTTCCATCGTGATGTCAAGTCATCTAACATACTCCTAGATGCAAACTACAATGCAAAAGTTGCTGACTTTGGTGCCTCAAGGTTGGTGCATATAGACGAAACTCATGTTTCCACAAACGTACAAGGCACGTTTGGGTACCTAGATCCAGAATATTGCCAGACTCGGCAGCTAAATGAGAAAAGTGACGTGTACAGTTTTGGTGTTGTCCTCTTAGAGCTACTTCTCAGAAGGAAGCCTATTTTTTCTAGTGAGACAGGATCAGCTCAAAATTTATGTAGCTACTTTCTTGAGGAGATGAAGAAGAGACCAGTAAAAGAGATAGTCGCTGCTCAGGTTCACCAAGAAGCAACCGTGGAAGAAATTACCAATGTTGCCTCTCTGGCAGAGATGTGCTTGCAGCCCTGGAGTGAAGGAAGACCTACCATGAAGACAGTGGAGATGTCGTTGCAGTTTCTGCATGCGAATAGGTTGAAGGCATTCTGTGTCACGTCAGAAAATCAAGAAAGAGCTGAAGCTGGTGTTCAGTCTCACTCAGGTAACACAACTTATCAGTCTCTGCAAACAACCAGCGATCTTACAGCTTGGAACAAGAATTCATGTCATCTTCTACCATACCACGTTAAATGTGCTCATCGACGTTTGGGTGCTGAACTGCTGATCATCAACGTACCTATAAGATAATCTTGTCTTGTAATTTGCTCTGTGTGTATTGCTTAGCTGAATAAGCGGTCATATAGCGTGCATATGTTCAGGCCTTGGCTGATTATGTATGCAATTTCAGTTATCTAGTTAGGCTCGTCCTGCCATGACAGTGTCGTGGGATGGCACGAGGTCACACTGTCATGGCAACATAGATATTGCGCTCGTGGAGCGGACTGGGTTGGCACGCTGAGCGAGCTCAGTGTGCCAACGTTGGACCAGTTCTTTTCAATTTCTAGGCTGTAATTGTTGGGCTCTGTTGACACTGTATAAATAAGAAAAGTTGCAACAAACGCAATGTTCTTGGTGTTTGTTGTTCCAAGTGTGCCCAAGCGATCATGTTGGGTTTTCATCTCGGCAGCTACAATAACGCATACCTTACGCTGTGCACATGCTAGATCTATGGCATAGCACTTGTTCCAGTTACGTTTGTGCCTTTGTGGAGTGGAAGTAGTGTTTGCATGGGGCACCGCGAGATAGGGCTTTGCTCTGCTTACTGGACTAGATGGTTGGGCAGAAGGGTTAGAATTGATAAAATGGTCCACTTCACTTTAAAAGAAGATGAGTAGTGCCCAACCTAGCCAAAAAATATTCTGCATTTCTCCAATTTGAAACTTAACTAAATGGCTTAACCAAAAGTATGATGTGCTCCTATCAGATTGGATAGAGAGGAAAGACTAGCGAGAGTACATGAAAAGCAAGCTAAGAGAAACATGCTGATATTTATCTATCCTCTACACAAAAGCTTGGCACATACACATGGATTTAAACCTGTTCACATTTACACCTATGATCAACTTAATACTAAGGTAGCCCTCATATCACATACACTTGGGAGAATGGATCAGATATAGCATCTTTCCTACATAGAAGCAGGGCAATATCTATCAGCTACACAATAGCACCAGATCCAGAAACAGAGAGGCAGATACATAGCAATCTCTGAATTTCTACAAGAACCTAAGAACAAGTCTACCAAAGCTCATTAATTTATCAATATATGCTAAAAGGTATATAAGTCAAGTGTAGAATAAGTCAATTATCAGATAAAAATACGAGTAGAAGAAACATGGCACTAAAATTTGTACTAGGTCCGCATTATCTCTGCACATACACATATGAATTTCTCTAAAAAGACGGGCATATGTATCTTAGCAAGTGGACCATGATATTCCTATTAGCATAGTAACGAGTTGTTAAATTAAGCCAGCTAAGGAAATATCGTGGCATCTGTTGATTATCCTTCTTATTATCAACATATTATAAACCTGGACAAAATAGCTAATCCAGATATGCGGTACCAAGTATACCGAACGAGAACCACCATTTTTTTTCAGGAAAAAGCTAGAAGGGGATATCTCGATCGTATGGCCGGCAGGAACAAAAAATGGGTAACCAGATGACCACCATTGCATACCGCCATCACCCAGACTGAGCACGTGCGAGAACAAGGGAACTGGGGAGGAAGACCCAGGGACATACCCGATCGGAAGTAGTCGACGGGGAAGCGCGGGGGAGGCCGCCGACGACCCATGTGCGGCTAGGGTGCACCGCAGGAGATGTGCCACGCACGGAGTCTCGAGTATGGTCGTTCGATGCGGCGGCATTTTTTTTGCTAGTAGAGGTGAGGAGGAGAAAGGAGATCGGCATTCGGGAGAGAGGGAGCCACTAATGCACCTGAAGAACTGCAAACGTTGTTCGGTCTTATGACTGTCAGCGTGATTTTCTTTTTTATTTGTTGTAGGATCCTACATTTTTTTATCACAATAAATCATTACACAGTATCTCCCCGAACACAATCTAGGGTACAACACGAAAGATAACAAAACCATAAAGTTCAGAACGTCTAGCCTAAAATACATGTGCCGATTCATTTAGCTTACCAGCCACCAGGGATATGGAAGAAAGAACAGGAGACAAAGGAGCTCCCCGTTTTCTCATATCTTGGATGATCACCACCAGCACCAGGTAAGAGGGATCCTCGGTTGCAGAATTGATGTGTTGCACCACTGAAAGACAATCCGATGCAACCATGACTTGATCATCAAAACCCTCCTAACTGGCAAGAGCCAAAGCTTCAGCAAGTTCTAGCGTCATAACCGCATGAAATAGCTCGCTGCAAGCAGCTAAGCATTCACCTCTGTGGTTCCTAATCACAACTTCGACTCCCATTCCGTTCGAGGATGTCAACAAAGCTGCATCAACATATATGATAAGTGTAGCTTTCGGCGGCGGACTCCATTTTGGTGGTTTGGAATGGGAGTCACACCTCTGGTCAGTAGCCGGTTTAGGGAGATGAAGCTCAACCATGGTGGAATATGCCTCAATTTTAGCAGTGTGTGTAAGACTGTTCTGTACTAGTGAAGGCTATAAGTAAAAACATGGGAACCAAAGTTTCCACGGACCAACTATTCTTTTTTAACCATATTGATTTACCAATAAACAATCTAGGACCCTGATATCACATGGCCGGATGCGAGGGCGACCTAGTCGGGTGTTGCCACGTGGATTATCGGCGCAACTTTTCCTCGTCGCCCATGATTTCTAGATCGCGCGGGTGGCAATTCGTTGCACTGTTACCGTCATCAGACAAGGGAGAGTGTAATAGCCCATGTTTGTAACGTGTACTTGTGAGCATGGCATGCATCGTCTCATTGCATAATGTTGTCGTTTTGGAAAAAAGAGAGAAGGAAAAAACCAAATTCTATTTCAATACATTTAATTGTTTTTTGGAATTTTTGGTAAAATGGAAAGCAGAAGTGTCGTACTGTTTGAAAGGTTAAAAACATTTACAAAATCTTCCTGAACCCCCTGCCCACTCAAAATAATCAAAAGCATTTGAATTTGGTTTCGAAAAATGAGAAAGAGAAAAAAAAATGGAAAAGGTTTTCCAGGAAAAATATTGAGAGAGAGAGAAGAGGCCGCAGCCTAGCACCCCTTTCTTCCTCCTCTTCCCTTGCTGCAACCCAAATCCGCCCACTATCTGGCCCGATACTGTTTCGGCTTTTCTTTCTTTCTTTCTTCCTCCTCTCGTCAGAAGGACGACGACAAGCTGATGAGTGTTTGTGCCAACGTTGTCCCCGCCTCACTTTGATGCCAGCAGTGAATTGATCCGCGCTACCGACGTCTCCAACATTTATAAGGACCCTAGTCTCCACCATACGAACCATAAATCCTCTTTTCCCCCTTTCTCCCTCACTCACTGGAACCCTAGCTCGCAGGAGCTCAGGGGCCCCATAGTTCCCAACCACCCATTGCCCGTAAGAGACACCGTCGAGCTCCTCTTGATCTCCTTGTTCAATTGCCCTACCTCGCGTAAGCAGGAAAAGGCCGAAGCGCTTGAATCGAACCCTCCGTATCCGACGACCTCTAATGTCGTCCCCATTGATTCCGGCAGCCATGCGCCTCGCCCTCGACCTCATCACGTTGATGGTGAGACACTTATTCCAAGGCATCCTATGTTGTTTTCTTGCTCGCTTGTTGTAGCTACCGCTCGCCGATAATCTGCAAGCTCCACCGCTCGCTGCAGTAGCGTCTCCGGTGACTAGTAGGTAGCAACGCCTCCATAGATAGGTTTGCCTTGCTCTTGCACGCCGAACGAGCCTAGTGGCATGTGCTAGAGCTTTCCATGTCACCGGCGACGACCATCGTATGACATGTCGCCTACGTGGCTTAGACGTGTCACGCGGGTCCGTGATGCCCAAGCTTTGCCACTGTGGCACCTGGCATGGGGCCCAGCACCTGGCATGGGCCTGGTCCGAGTGGTTAGTGTTTGCGGCTAGATTAGATTCAGTGAGAAACATTTAGGTTAGGTTGAGTTGGAGACGGGCTGACGTCAGCCCGACGCAATAAAATGTTTAACCTTTTTAGAATTCATAAAATTCATATTAAATCGAAAAAATAGAAATAATAGGTCAAAATGATTAAAAAATGAGGTCTACACTTTAAAAATATAATCATACATTGTTGAACAATTTGAACCCTACATAATTTAGAGTAACACCGATACCCCCGAAGAGCATTTGGGATCGATGGAATGCTGTGTCCAGGGCATCCTGAACCCATTTAAATCGATGATATCTCTAGGGTTTGTATGATGTATTTAATCCAACATTGCATTCATGTTTATTGAGCATTGCATGCTTCTGTATGTTGATTGGTGCCTTTCTTTCTAGTATTGGTTCTTCGCGGTAGGATCCGAGCCCGACCCCGTAGTCAAGAACACCGAAGGTCCATATCAGCCAACTGAAGGGAAGAAAGGCAAGCATAGCCTCTCATTATGAACCTACAATTCTCAGTATGATCCATATGATTCCACGTGGTCTTTTGGCAATACCTAGAGTATCCTATCTGCTGCACGTTTACCCCCTTGTAGCCTATACTATCCGATCCACTTCTTCTAGCATACCTAGTTTTGGCATGTGAGCATTGCTAGAGCTACTATTATGAGTTAATCTTAGCCATGCTTAGTACTTAAGTCCGATCCATTTGGTTATGAACCGGAGATGCAAATGGATCAAGTATGACATGATGTTGAGATGTGATCAATGATGAGAGCTAAACATGCTAAGGTTTGTATGGTAGGCTATGGTGGGATGTGTTTTACGCAATCCCATACTCGCCACCACTAGGAACCGGGTTCTTGCCCCAACTCGGAGCAAAGACCGAGCGTTAAATCCACACATGGGCTTGGAATCCCCTGACCCCAACTTGCCTAGTTTGATCCATGAGTCCATAGTTTGAGTGTTCTATTCGACATTGCAGTTGGATGGTATTTCACATACATGGCGTGTCCAAGGAGAAGGGTGCTGCTAGGGCAGACTTCAGATCTTTGGACATAGAGACTGGGACCAAGCTAGGAGTGCGACCGAGTATAGCATACGAACAACACTTTCTTGGTGAATCATGGATTAGATGAAAGCAAGGGAAAGGTCATGGTTGACTATCCTCTCCCAGGTACAAGAGGGGTGCGCTATACTAGTGGCATTAAGAGACTGTCAGCGTGTGTGGGTAAAGTTACACACCCTGCAGGGTTAAATCTTTTCGAGAAGCTGTGTCCACGGTTAAAAGTACGACTTGGTAATGGATTGTAAGATCATAGAGAACTATAACGTAATGTTCAAACTTGGCAACTAAGGTGTGTTCAGAATTGCTTTCCTGGGGATCGAGGGGGTCAATCCAGTTGGTGAGTTTAGATGATGATGATATTGGTGGTTATCAAGATATCATCTTTAAGATAATAGAGCACATGGACATGGCTCCCCACAAAGCGTGGGCCCTTCAGCCCTTGCCCGTCGCCCAAGGTGGCCATGGTCAGAGCCGGGTCTGGATATGAAACGGTGAAGTACACCGTTGCTGTCTAGATAAAAAAACGAAAAGGAATACAGAAACATGATTTTGTGGTTTTACAGCTGTAGACAAACTAACACCGAAAGAGAATATGTATACGTATTCACAACGACACAACCAATACTTGGTGTTTTACAAACTCGCGTCGAACCTCAGTTAATCCATCGCCGCATGAACGTGCGGCGGCCCGTTCTTCTGCCGTTCCCCCCTTGTGTCCCCGTGGAGGCACAGGTCGACTGCGGTGTAGCAGCAGACGGCGCCTAAGACGACGCCCAGGGCCCCGACAAGGAGCCCGGTGCCGGCGAGGACTCGCGGGGCTACTGAAATCGGCGTCATCGTCGCCGTGGCGGCGAGGTAGTGGAGCAGGAGTAGCGCCTCCGACAGAGACACGACGAGGACCACGGTGCCCATGCAGGCGACGCCGCACACGAACCCGAGCTCGCTCGCCTCGTGCGGCTCCGCCGTCGCGAAGACGTCGCTGCCACCGGCGTTCTCGATGTCGGCCATGTAGCACGCGGGTATCACCCGTCTGTACTAGTACGTCTTGTGGGTTTAAATTATATGCAACAACCAGTTATGACATTGTGACGGCTACGTGTAAGCTACGTATTCTCTTGCTGGTGGTAATCGTATCTGGATCGGAACTTGGAGTTAAGTTGGGCTTGAATATGGTTGGCCAATAGCACGATCGAGCGTGTACAACAAGATACAACGGAAATGCAATACCATGCATAGGTTGGGCCCAACGGGTCTATCTCACCGTTTATTTGTTGAAGATCCGTGCAAACTATTTTACAGAAAGACTCTTTAACCTCAGTCTAGATTCATACATGATTTATTAGAGATCTAAAACTGCTTTGAATCTGCAGACACATACAAGATTCATACACGATTCAATAGCAACTGTAGAAAAAATAGAAAAAAAACTAAATTAATAGTAGAAAATTAGAAAAAATAATAAAAAAATTGAAGATTCATACAAATTTCAGCAGATCTAGTCAAAAACATACAAGTTTCACTGCCGGTGGAGCTTAGATGGTTTCCAACTTTCCGAGGGAGCTTAAGTGTAAATGTGTGACGGTTGTTGACTTCGCAGACTTTGCACGAATCTCCAACAATCGTAAGGCATCTATGATGCCGGGGGACCAACACCCTTGTGGTGAATCCGTTCTCCAAGATACAATTTCAACAACGAGTATAGGGTGGTTGCAGAGAGCGGATTTACCAAGGGGGGTTTAGCCCCAGGCATCAATCCCATTGTTCAATGCTTTAAGATTCAAACAAAAGTCCATGAGTCAATGCTGCGAGTATATTTGCGTTTTAGACCCCAGAAATAATGGATTTAGCCCGCTCCCTCCAACTCCCGTCCCCCACACCTTACCAGACCGCCTCCAACTCCCGTTCCGCACATGACGCCACCCCGTTGGACTGGGATCAGGTGACATGCCTACAGCATGTCACTGTAACATGTGCCCTCCCATCTACCGTCCAAGCACCATCCAACGCACTGCAGCAGACCTAAGGCAAAAATTGCTCCGGCTTCAGACATAATAGTTCTGAACACTAGAAACAATACCAGTAATGCTACACGTACGGGCCCTTTGCTTACGGAAAGGACTTACAGAATGACGTGGTTAGCAGCGGTGCATCCTGATTTGCTGAAAAAACAACCAACCCCGATATTTCTCCAACCACCTTAAGCCAGTCCGTACGTTTAATCCGTAAGATTAGTCCATAGATGTAGGATTATTGAAACAATACGCTTCAAACTTAACATTTTTTATATCAGCACACAATACAAATAGTAAGTTTCGCCCAGAGGTGGGCCGGCGGCAATCCCGGAGCTGGCGTCGGTACGAGTGCGGGTGCGGGAGGCACTGGCTGGTCGATCACCTGTCGGGCCACGCTGCCCACGCATCCGTCTCCGCCCTAGCCCTAGCTACTGATGATCTCCCTGCCGTCGGCACCGCCCATCCATGTATGGATCGAGGTCGATGTACTCCGGCGGCGTCCAGAGGTGGGTCCGCGGTAGTCCCGGAATTGGCGCCGGTACGGGTGCGGGTGCGGGCGGCGCTGGCTGGTCGATCACCTGTCGGGCCACGCTGCCCACGCATCCGTCTCCGCTGGCGCGGGCGGCGCGTCTAGTCAACTCTGGCAATGCGCGTGGCCTGAGGTGGACCTGCTCGATATCGCAGGGCCGACGACGGCAGCGGGCAGTGGCGGCGGCGACGGTTGCGCGCGCTCTGGCCACAGGATATACAGGGTGAGGGTTTGGGGGGAGTGTCTTTTATGCCACGGGCCCGGGCGAATAAGCGGGAGGACAAGCACGTTTCGACCCAAGCGTTGCCCAAATTAGATGCACGGATGGGTCGGTCCGCGCGCGTTTGTCTGGATGAGTCACACCGCTGGGCCGCTGCATGATACGTCCAAAACGTATCTTGTTTTCTGAACACTTTTACTATTGTTTCTCCTCTAAACTTGTGTGATTTAGATGTAACTAACACGGACTGACGCTATTTTCAGCAGAATTGCCTTTGTGTCTACTTTTTGTGCAGAAAATCAACTATTAGGAAAAATCCCGGAAAATATGCCAAAAATCCTATTTCACCAGAAGACTCCCGGATCCAGAATACGAGACGGAGGGGGGCTAGGCCCAGGCCACACCACCTGGCCACGCGGGCTAGCCCAGGCCGCACCTGGGGGTGGTCTGGCCGCCCCAGACTCCCCCTCGGTCTCTCTCTTCGCCTATAAATTGCCTTCTGACCTAAAAACTCAGGGGGGGTCGATGGTTTTCCAGAAGGAGTTCCGCTCCGCCGCCACCACCAGATTCCACGAAGCACCAGAAACTCCGTTCTGGCACCCTGCCAGGACGGGGAATTGGAGGAGATCATCGCCATCATCATCACCATCGCTTCTCCATCGACCATCCATGTATCCCCCATCTATGAGTGAGTAATCCCCCGCTGTAGGCCATGAGGATGGTAGGGATTGGATGAGATCGTTCATATAATGGCATCAGATTGTTAGGGCATGGTGCCTAGTATATTTTATTAGTGCTTTATGACTTTGTTGAGACTTGTTGTGCTTAATGCTTGTCACTAGGGCCCGAGTGCCATGATTTCAGATCTGAACATGTTATTGATTCATTATGATAGTATTGTTTATGGTCTTATCTACAAGTTGTATACACATGTTGTTGTCCGGAACCAACGGCTCCGAAGTGACAGAAATCGGGATAACCGGAGGGAATGGCTTTGATGTGAGGATCACATGTGTTCACGGAGTGTTAATGCTTTGCTCCGGTGCTCTATTAAAAGGAGCACCTTAATTGCCAGTAGTTCCCTCGAGGCCCCGCTGCAAACGGGCTGGCAGGACAAAAGATGTTGTGCAAGTTCTCATTGCGAGCACGTATGACTATATATGGAACACATGCCTAGGATTATCTAGTAATTGGATGCTTTATCTTATTTATCTGCAATTGCCCTATGTTCTGATTGCTATGTGAATTGTCTTGTCCATGCAACACCCATCCATCCATCCCTATGCCTACCGCACTCGAATCCTACGGTTTACTGCTATTGTTACTACTGTCTTTACTTTACTACTGCTGCTACTTTACTATTCCTACTACAAAACTATTGCTACTGATAAACTGCTGTGAGCAAGATTGTTTCCAGGTGCAGCTGAATTGACAACTCAGTTGTTAAGGCTTATAAATATTCTTTGGCTCCCCTTGTGTCGAATTAATAAATTGGGTTTCACTTCCCTCGAAAATACTGCGATACACCCCCTATACTTGTGGGTCATCAAGATTATTTTCTAGCGCCGTTGCCGGGGAGCATAACTTTATTTATCAAGTTCACTTGGATTCTCTATTGTTTGCTGCTATCCATCCATCATGGGTAAGTCTCGTGATGGCAAGGTTCCTATTTTACCATCCACTACGAGAAGAGGTACGGTTCTGAACAACTTTATTGCTCTTGATTCACCATCTGTTATGAGTAAGTTCCTTACACCACCACATACATATGCTACACATACTGTACTACTGCTGAATCTGAAACTTCTGATGCTTATGATGCTGCTTGTACTGTGCTTGATAAGAGTGGTTCATTAGGTCCTTTCCTAGATGCTACGATTGCTAGAACTATAGCTGGAAATACTGAAACTCCTAATGAAGACACTACTATACCTGTTAGTTCACCTGAGTCTAGTGAGAGTTATGATATTGAAGATGGTTATGTTGAGATGATCGATGAATTTATTAAAGAATGAAAAAACACCCATGATAGGAGCGCTGCTAAGAGTCTCCTTGAGAGGCATACTATTAGACCCAAATTGTCTCCTATTGCTAAGTTTGCTGCTTCTCCCATAAATATTATAGATAAAGATTATGATTTCTCTCTCGGTCTATCTTACATAGCTATTGTTGAGAAAGAACCTTTTTGTGGGACTAAGAATGAAAGTGCGGTAGCACATATGAATGAACTTTCTACCATGAGTGGCTTATTTTCTGATGATATTAAGATGCGTACTTACTTTGTTGCTAAGATTTTCCCCTTTTCATTGAAAGGAGATGCTAAAACTTGGTTTAGTAATTTACCTCCTGGATCTATTGATAGCCCTGATTGCTTGATTAGTACTTTCCTGCAGATATATTTCCTCCTAGTGCTAGACATGCTATTTTGCAGGAACTTTTTGATTTTAAACTAGGAGAAAAAGAGGTATTACCTGAATCTTGGGCAAGATTCTATGCTTTGATTCATGCACAGGCTGGAAGTCCATTACCTAAGAATGAGCTTCTTGATATATTTTATAATGGACTAACCGAGGAATCTAGGACATACCTAGATAGTTGTGCTGATTGTGTTTTCGGGAATAGGACTCTTAAGGAAGCTGAGGAATTAATGGCTAAAATAAGTAAGAATTATGAAGATTGGACTCCTCCTAAACAAGCTATACCTGAAGTAATTGTACCTGAACCTACTATTCCGGTGCCTATTCCAACATCAAAGAAGAGGGGAGTTATTGAATTAAATGATGAAGTGATGAAGGAAGCTAAGAAATGTATTAAGGAGAAGGGAATTAAAGCTGAAGATGTCAAGAATTTACCTCCTATTGAAGAATTATGTAAGCCTACTCCCTACTCATCCACTATCGAGGTACACTCTCTCCAACACTTTGATGAAGGTGACATCCCTTACTCTAAATCTCCTGATCAATGCTTAGAAGAATTCGATATCTTTATTGTTAAGCAAGATAATTTTAATAAAATGGTGCAAAATCATCTAATGGAGAACACTAGAGCTATAGTTGAGTTGAAGGATATTGTGGAAAGAACCTCTAATGACGTTAAAATGATTGTTAAACACTTTCAAATGGTTCAAACTCAAATAGATCAACTCGTTAAAGTGCAAAAAGACTTGCTAGTTAATGCTGCTAAAGAAAAACATGCTTATGAAATTAGAACTAAAAGTGGAGCTGCTACCCAGGATCCTGTATATCCTGAGGGGCATCCCAAAACAATTGAGCAGGATTCTCAACAAGCTGAAAATAGTGGTTCTACTTGTAAGAAAGGAAAAAAGAAACATAAACCTATTGTAGAACCCTCTGAACCTGCTATAGATCCTAATAGTATATCTATTTCTGATGCTGAAACTAAAAGTGGTAATGAAGAAAATGAAGCTCCTAATGAAGAAAAAGTTGAAGAAGAACCTGAAAACCACACTAAGAATACTAAATACAACAAAGAAGATTTTATTGCTAAGAAACATGGTAGTGAGAGAGAACCTTGGGTCCAAAAACCTATGCCTTTCCCTGATAAGAAATACAAGTCAAAGTAAGATGAACACTATAATAAGTTTTGTGAGTGGATGAAGCCTTTATTCTTGCAAATTCCTTTGACTGATGCTATTAAATTGCCTCCTTACTCAAAGTATATGAAGGACATTGTTTCGAATAAAAGGAAGATCCCTAATGAAGAAATTTCTACTTTGCTTGCTAATTATTCCTTCAATGGTAAGGTTCCTAAGAAACTTGGAGACCCAGGGATTCCAACTATCCCTTTCTCTATTAAGAATAGTTATGTTAAAACTGCTTTGTGTGATTTGGGAGCTAGAGTTAGTGGTATGCCTTTCTCTCTCTATAAGAGGCTTCAACTAGAAAAATTAATACCAACTGATATATCTTTGCAAATGGCTGATAAATCTACCACTATTCCTTTTGGTATATGTGAGGATGTACCTGTTCAAGTGGCTCATAATTGCTTGATATTAACTGGTTTTGTTGTGCTTGAAATGCTTGAAGATGGTAATATGTCTATTATTCCTGGGAGACCTTTTCTTAATACTGCAGGAGCTGTTATTAATTGTAATCAAGGAAAGGTGACTTTCAATGTGAATGTCAAGGAACATACTGTCTATTTCTCCAAGAAGATTGAAAGGACTTATGGCTTGAATTCAATTGAACATGTTGAGGGCATTCAAGTTGGAGAAATATATTGTCCCATACCAAGAGAAAAATTTGAAATTATTATGATTGGGACCATTGCTACAAGGTTGAGGTAACATAATCATTAGTGTAATACAAAGTTTTGTCTCATATAAAATTGTTTTGGTGACAAGACCTGATCAACCTTGTTAACAAAGGGATTTCATTGAACAAAACAATGTTTTCACTATGATTATCTCCGTTTACTTCTATTGCTATCCATTTTAGTTTATGCTTTCGTTTAGTTTTCTTTGTTGTTAGTTGCTTGCATGTTAGAGTGTCTTAGAACTTCTGTAGTTCTAGCCTTGTTTTGTCATTGTATCATTTTTCAAAAAAATGTGTCTGTCAGAAAATCATTCTTCTATACCTGAAAAATGCCCAAAAATAAAGTGTCTCGAAAAATTTCAGAAAATTCATATTAAATTTTTATGTGAAAAAAGGTGCAGAGGAGTGCCTGAGAGGTACCAGGGGGACCCACAGGCAGGCTCACCACCTGGTGGCGCGGCCTGCCCTAGGTGGCACCATGCCATGGTGTGGGCCACCCCTGGCCCTCCACTAACTCTCTCACCTGCCACTTTCTTCTCTCTCTCGAGTATGCTCCAGTTCATTGCTCAAAATCGCGTTCTTGCTGTGCTTGCTCTCGATTTTTTCGATCTCCTTGCTCAGCCCATCTTTGTTGCTGAAATTTGGAGCACTTGTTCCCTGGTATGTGACTCCTCCCCTTGTCCAAATAGATTTGTGTTTAGTGGATTATATCTTGAGTATTTTGCTGCTGTAGGGGACATATTATGAGAGCTTGTAAGCTTGTTTGATGCTTAGAGATATAGTTTTGATGCATGTTTAGGCCTCTTACAAGTCCCTCTGAGTAGAATCCTTCATTATATTCACTTTGCAATCACTTGTTTAATAGGTGTTTAATTTTAGAATAGAAGATAAATGAGCATCAACTAAACCAACATGAACTATGGGTGCCTGAGGTCATGAAGGTCCACCAGGAGGAGGGAGTTTTTCCTTCCATTTATCCGTGTTCTGAGTTCGTGAGAGCTGCGGGAATCCTCCAAGATTTCCACACTTTGGTTTCTAATGCAGGATTGGAGCACTTTTTGGAAGATGAACCTTGTCAATTTGTGAAGCTAACCATGTCTGGTGGTGCAAGACTTTCAATTTAGTCACTCTTTGCTAACCCCATGGTCCACTACAAAATTTACAATATTGCTGTCGACCTTTCTCTCGATGACTTTTGTGCAGCTATTAAGGTACCTCAATGGGGATCATGTAGAAGGATTAAGGAGCGACCTGAACCACTCATGGATTTATACGCAGAAATTTGTCAAGGAGGCAGCTTCTCGAAGGAGAATGGAAAAATCCATAACATTCATCTTCCCTCCATTGGTTACTTTGCCTACTTTGTTGCCAAGTGTGTTCTTGTTAGGAAAACTGCCAATAAGTTATCTTCATATGATCTAGCATTTATCTCTGCTGCTCTTAAACAAGATAGGTCTTACAACTTAGGTGCTTTGATAGCTTTCCGTCTTACTGCTAACCGTGAGAAAGGTGGAATTTGTGGAGGCCTCATTGCTTCTCGTTTACTAGCATTGCATGGTTTAGTGCCTCATCATCTAGACCTACAGTTTCCCATAGAAAGGCTTGATATTAATTCCATGATACAACATAAATTTGTTTTCTCATGGTCTAGTATGAGTGAGTTGTCTTATGAAATAACCTTTCTCAAAGTTGGTTGGAGAAAGAGCAAGTCTGAGCATGTTGTTTTCCTGCCTGCACCTGTTTTGTTTAACCTTGATAACATGGAAGGATGGTCCCTCACTGAGGAAGAGCTTGAAACGTACTTGGGAGAGCTCTCCCAACAGGAGCAGAATACTAGAAGGGAGGTCACGGATGATTCGGTCCAGCCCTCGAATGAGGGGGAGTCTTCATATCAGCAGCCTGCTTATGATTGGGGAGCTTCTTCTTCCCACGGGCCCAACTACGACCATTCTTATCATGATCCTCCTGCTTGGAACTGTTTGACACGAGAAATAATAAAAACGTGACACAGATATTATCTCTCTACGCGCCAGGGGAAAATAAATATGCGGGCGTGCCAGTGTACTAAGTACACAAATAAAGACATGGGGAAACGTGCATTTTTTATTAATCTCTCAATGGAGAAACAAAATTACATGATCCCTTTACATATGCGCTCCGTGGCCTGCGTGCGCGGCCATAGTGACTTGGGCGAATGTGTGCTCTGGTTCACGGGGCCTCGGAAGGCTCCCGATTAATTACGTCCGCGACTAAAGATCACGAACCACCTCCGATTAGGCTGCTTCAATGGTCGTCTTCGTCGTCTTCGCTTCGCGTTCTCCATGCATGATGTGATGGTGGTGTATGTGAGAGGCGGCAATACCCGTGTCCTCGTCGGTACACGCGCCGCGGGTAGCGTGGCCTTTGCTCCGGCCACACTCGCCCTTGCCGTCATGCCTCGTCGGTCTTGACGGTGTCATTGTAGTTGAATTTGGAGTAGCATGGGTCCGCTTAGCTTGGACTTCTCGACGACCAGCAGCCGCGTCAGGGTGTGCAAGGGTGTGCCTCGCGGGAGTAAGTATTGGTGGAGATCGGCGTCGGTGTGAAACATCCGCACACGTACAAGTCGGTGCAGCCAATGTGGTCGACACCTCGTCTCGGTCCGACGCCGAGTTCACGGCTGTCGTCCTAGACAAGAGTGTCGTCTCACAAGCTTTGGGAGAAGAGGTGTCGGAGGCGTTGTCTCGCGTCGGCTGGTGTGGTTGCCCGCCAACCGTTGTCGCCGCACCTCGGAAGAAGTGGAGTCGGGGTCTTTGTCGCGGCTGGAGGGCGACACTCGAGCTGGTGGTGTGATGATGAAGTGGAAGATTGTGGCGGTACGTCCGTCGCCCCGACGATGACCAGTAGTGCTTCCCGGCTTGTCGATGTCCGATGATGAAGATGTCTGACCTCGTCGGCTCAGACAGGTGGGCGGCCTTCGCCTCGTCGGTGCCTGGCCTGGTGGTGTTCGCCTTATCGGTGTCGGACTTGATGGCTTGCCTTCGCCTCGTCGGTGCCCGGCAAGCAATGAATTGCTTCATCGGAGAAGGAAATGTCGGTGAAGTGGCCTCGCCTCGCCGGTGCTAGGTCGAGATTTGAATAAGAGTGTTGGTGTAGGAGTCGATGTAGACTTGGGTAGCGCCGAGCAGTAGTATGGCTTGATAGCGACGGTGTATGGTTTTGGTGATGTAGATCTCGTGACGCCAGAGGTGTACTTGGGCTCGTCGGAGCTTGGGAGGCCGTGGTCGCGTGATTTATCCGGGAGTGAGATACGATGTTGATGTAGTTAGTTGTCTGGCGCCGAAGGAGGTGTTGATGAAGATGTCGCCGGCATGTGTCGATGTAGTCCCTTGCAACAACACTGTCAAAAGGTGATTGGTGCACGCACGTGCCGGCACCGAAGTCCTAGCGGCGAGGGTGACGGAGCCGGCTCCGTAGCTTCCATGGCGAGGAAGATCTCCGGACATTTCGGGCAGTGATCTTGTATAATCATGCACGGGCGTCCTTGCAGCGATCCATTCGTACCTGAAAGTAGAACACCCACACGTGTAATAAACTAATCATTATTCACGATACCTTGATTGGATGATGGGTTAGATCGTCGTGGGCTTGATAGCTCCTTCTTCACATGCGTACATACGTGGGCATTTCTAGCTAGGTGAAATGCCTTACTTCTCTTCATCTACCACTCCCGGTGTGGGTGTTCTCGGGAGCCAGCGACGAACACGAGCGCTCCGTTGTGAGCTGCCGTTTGGTGTCGGTGATGGTCTGTGCATCAGCGACACCGGTGTGGAACAGGCATAGGGAAGAGCACGGTGCTGGTGAAGATGATGACACCCCACGTAGCTCCTGGCGCGAGCGGCGTGCCGCTGCCCTTGCCATCGGCGCCGGCGTCGTCGGCGGCGGACAACAGCGTAGAGCCTTTGGCAGGCATAAGAAGGAGATTCTGGACATTGAATCGGTGAAGGACCAGCGCGCTCATGGAATATGAACTCGATGAAGACCAGGTTCACCGCGTCGAAGAATAAGACGCCGGCGACCGGCGTCGTGGTTAGCAGCGGGGGTCACCATGCATACTCCAAGACCTTCATCGCGTGCTTTGAGGCGACAGGCACGTGTACCTGCATGGATGTGCTTGGTTCTTGGAACGCGCTGGCATGCTGGACTACACCATGCACGCACCTTCAACTTGATCAGAACTCAAAATGGAGTTAGGTAATGGAGGACTTGTGTCTCGACGGCCATGTCGATGGCCGTCAGTGTCGCCGGCGGGCTGCGTATGGGCAGCTGCCATGGCGGCGTCTTTGGCGAGCCGCTCGGCCACTCTTCTGGATGTACAGCATGGAGCGGCGGCGGGTTGCCGTCGGACGCGCCGTGTTACCGATGTCCTCCAACCACCTTCAAGTTCTTGGGTTGTAGGCACATCGATCTGCACACGAAATTGCCGAAGGGAACAAGTTAGAAGTAGGTGTCGGGGTAGACCGTAGAGGACCCGGTTGATGGCTGCGCTGTAAGCTCCGGCGGCCCAGATGAAGAAGACGCCCACGCTCAGCGTCGTGGTCGTGATGACTACTCCAAGTTAGTGGTGTTGAGGCCGGCAGCGTCGAGCTTCATCGGCTCCTCCTCCGGAGATAACTTCCGGTCCGACGTCAAGTCACCGGCGATGGAGCCGTGCCGGCGACGACCTCGGTCTTCAAGCCCCGGGCACGTTCCGTCGCGCCTCCCGGGCTGCCGCCGCGGACAGCATCTCGGCGCGTCGTGCAGCTGCCGCCTCCCTTTTCATTTCCGGCGCGTCGACGTCCGCAGCCGCAGGTCAGTGTGTTCTCTGTGTGTGTACGTATGTGTGTGTCCTCGCCCTCTCTCAGTTGCTGGCCTCGATTCATTTATAGACCAGGATCAGGCCTTATCAGATAGCGTCGAGCCGCACGGGCCGCTGCAAGTTGTTAGGCTGTTGCTCTTTTTATGGCCTGGATTAGAACGCGTTTATCTATCTGCACCGGTGTATCCCGCCTTTGCGGAAGTCGCGTACAACCATCAGCTGGCCTGGCTGGAAGCGATCCATGCGAGTCTGTTGTAGGCAGACGTACAAGTCTGGCGCGAGGACTCCTTGAGCCGTAGACCGGTACGTGTATATACGTGTACATGGCCTAGGGCAGCTTGCTGAGCGCAGCCAGCCGGCTTTTTGCATGCACGTAAAGCTTGTAGTCATTTAATCAAGTAAATTTGTACTGGCAGGTAATTAGGCCACGCCTTGTTCTCATTTACTTAAAAATAATATTCTGCGTGTCGCATATTTATATGTGTATACACATCAAAAGCCACGAGATCTTCTAGGCGTTAAGTACAAAATCACGTCGAACAAATGCCCCCTCATCTCCTTATCATGTTGCGTCGATACTTTGTATATTCGTGTTTCGTTCTCTTTTTAGTTTTTTGTTCTTTTTTTGCTTCTGCTTTCTAAAAACATAAAAAGACCAAAAATATTTCTGTTGTTTTTCTTTGGTTTGCTTCTTCTTCTTTTTGCCTTGGTTTGCTTTTCTCTTTTTGCTTTGTTTGAATTATTCGAAAAACCCAAAAAGATTTTGCTTTGCTTGTTTTTCCTTTTTGGTTCTCGTTTAAAAATCGAAAACACCAACAATATTTGTCGTTCTTCTTTGGTTTTGTGAGTTTGCTACAGGGTTTAGCAGTCCTCAGTGGGATTCGGTTTCATATTATTATTATTCAAGCCACACAAGTGAAGAGCAATAATGAGGACTAATGACAACTTGAGGCATGGTAAGAGGCTGGTAACGAACTCTATTTCGTTTCATTTTTGTACATATACTAGCACTGTGGGCGTGCTTAGTCTGTTCATGTAGGGTGTATGCTATCTTTGGATGCTTAGTAGTTCTTGCTTTCGTATTATTAGTTCCAGCTTGCTAATAGTTTGTAGCATGTTTTATGAATGTTTGCTTGCATTACTTTATTCATAACTTGGTATGACACCGTGGTATCCTCCTCTGAATGTTTCATTTGAATTGACTTGGCACATGCTCACTCATGCATTTGACTGAAACAACCAGTTGAGCCTCGATGAATTATTTTGCCTTGAGGATCTTGAATCACTTTCATGCCATGATTAGTCTTGTTTTGTTGCAAGCATGATTATGACAGCTATTGCTCTCTCGTTTGTTGCTCCCTTACTATTGCTAGCCTTCACTTTCACTGAGTATTTTACTCATGCTTCCAACTCCCTAAAACTAAATATTGCCAAAGTGACATGGGTATACCCTATAGGTACTCGAGCTTGGTATATACAGCCTGAATACATGGAGGCCCACGGTGTCGCTAGGGCCCAAATGAAGAACTCGAGTAACCTACGGACTCTCTATTGCTTGAAGAACAAGAAGAAGCTAAAGATAGAAAGTTTAAAGGGGAAAACCCTAACCTGTAACCGACTCGACCTGCTACCCGAGACCTAGCCTATCTATATAAAGGCCAGGAGGGGGCGGCAAGGAGGACACACGCAACCCTAGTTTCCACAACCCTCGCCACATTGCATCTGCGCACCATTGTAATCTTTGATTCCCTTTCCACGAGCAGACAAGCAGGAGTAGGGACCTCTACGAGGCCTGAACCTGGGTAAATCTTCGAGTCCCCTGTGTGCTTGTTTGCTAGCTGATAGATGTCTCCAGCGCTCCCTCCTTCTCCAAAACCCAAGTCCATAACAATGGGCATTGATGAGTTAAACCCTCGTCACAAAGTGCCCACCATACCTACCTATTAGCATCGTTTGCTACTTCCGTGCATATTCAATATGCCTTGTTTTCTTCCGAATAAAATGTTTGCTTGTTATGAGAAATTTAGTTACTAAAGCTCTCATAAACTTGATGGCACACTTTATTTTCTTGCATTTAATAAACCTGAACCATTGCGTCCTTCTTTATTGCGTATATGCTTGCGCTTTATGAGTTGAAGTTAGCAGAACCATGTATCATGGGGAATACTTTCGACATTGCACTGGTACTTAGTACCTCGTTGATATCATGTTCTTTTGCTTATGGATCCCGGCGGTGTAAAATAAAAGTTGAACTTGTAAGATCATGGAGTTTGTATGTATGTTAGAGAAACGCCTGGGCCGCTAGCCTAAGCCATGCCTAATCATGGTGGAAACTTGCAGCATCACCATAATGAGCATTCTATGAAGCATCCTCAATAAAAATCTATGCACATAGTAAATAAAAAGATCGCTGAGATGCTCATTGTCTGCTTGCCTTGTCATTTTGATTATGGGATAGCTCATGTGTCGCAAGGGGTACCCCGTTGGCGGTTCTCCATGATACGTATATACTTACAATGACAAGAGCTTACTTGTGACTGAAGTTGAGTAGCATGAGGATCGGTCTTCATAAGTAAGGGGAATGAGATTTCGATTTATAACTTGTCAAGCATATTCTCTTAGTTGTGTCACTTTAACCTTAACCATTTAAAGATGCTTATGATAGAGCAATGAGAGCTCAAAGCTAACAAGTACCATACTTTCAGCATTTGGAAGCCTTTCAAATTATTCAAAATATTTTTATTTCCTTGTTGAGTCTCCACACATTCTTTGAGCACCTTCTTGAGAGCATAGTTGTCATTCTTTGTGCTTGTCTCAAAACTTGATTATTTGTGCTATGACTTTGATGCTTGTATCTTTGATATCTTTACTTCTAGTCTTCACCTGAACTTCAGAGGTGCCTTGGCATTAATCAAAGGCAAGCAAGATATCACTCTATCATACCTTGTTATGAACATTGTAATGTTGCTTATGTTTATATTTCTTACTACTTATTATTTTTGAGATGGAATCTCTTCATAACTTGCAGTGCCTATTAAGTAAACTTAGTTGAATACTCCTTATTATGAATTGTCTAAGTAGTTGATCACATGCTGAAAATATATACATCATATGAAGCAAATGTGTTCATGAAAGTTCTTTTATCGCACTCAGTTTTCAACTGAATTGCTTGAGGACAAGCAATAAGCTAAGCTTGGGGGGAGTTGATACGTCCAAAACGTATCTACTTTCCCGAACACTTTTGCTATTGTTTCTCCTCTAAACTTGTGTGATTTAGATGTAACTAACGCGGACTGGCGCTGTTTTCAGCAGAATTGCCTTGGTGTCTACTTTTTGTGCAGAAAATCAACTATCAGGAAAAATCCCGGAAAATATGCCAAAAATCCTATTTCACCAGAAGACTCCCGGAGCCAGAATACGATACGGAGGGGGGCTAGGCGCAGGCCACACCACCTGGCCGCGCGGGCTAGCCAAGGCCGCGCCAGGGGGTGGTCTGGCCGCCCCAGACTCCCCCACGGTCTCTCTTCGCCTATAAGTTGCCTTCTGACCTAAAAACTCAGGGGGTTCGGCGTTTTTCCAGAAGGAGTTCCGCTCCGCCGCCACCACCAGATTCCACGAAACAGCACCAGAAACTCCGTTCTGGCACCCTGCCGGGACAGGGAATTGGAGGAGATCATCGCCATCATCATCACCATCGCTTCTCCATCGACCATCCATGTATCCCCCATCTATGAGTGAGTAATCCCTCGCTGTAGGCCATGGGGATGGTAGGGATTGGATGAGATCGTTTATGTAATGGCATCAGATTGTTAGGGCATGGTGCCTAGTATCTTTTATTAGTGCTTTATGACTTTGTTGCGACTTGTTGTGTTTAATGCTTGTCACTAGGGCCCGAGTGCCATGATTTCAGATCTGAACATGTTATTGATTCATTATGATAGTATTGTTTATGATCTTATCTGCAAGTTGTATACACATGTTGTCGTTCGGAACCAATGGCCTCGAAGTGACAAAAATCGGGATAACCGGAGGGAATGGCTTTGATGTGAGGATCACGTGTGTTCACGGAGTGTTAATGCTTTGCTCCGGTGATCTATTAAAAGGAGCACCTTAATTGCTAGTAGTTCCCTTGAGTCCCCGCTGCAAACGGGTTGGCAGGACAAAAGATGTTATGCAAGTTCTCATTGTGAGCACGTATGACTATATATGGAACACATGCCTAGGATTATCTAGTACTTAGATGCTTTATCTTATTTATCTGCAATTGCCCTATGTTCTGATTGCTACGTGAATTGTCTTGTCCATGCAACGCCTATCCATCCATCCATATGCCTACCGCATTCGAATCCTACTGTTTACTGATATTGTTACTGTTGTCTTTACTTTACTACTGCTGCTACTTTACTATTCCTACTACAAAACTGTTGCTACTG
The DNA here is from genome assembly GCA_916181665.1 of Avena sativa. Taxonomy (NCBI): domain Eukaryota; kingdom Viridiplantae; phylum Streptophyta; class Magnoliopsida; order Poales; family Poaceae; genus Avena; species Avena sativa. Next base: position 448,106,036 of record OV702296.1, on the reverse strand, counting down.
ATAAACTGCTGTGAGCAAGATTGTTTCCAGGTGCAGCTGAATTGACAACTTAGTTGTTAAGGCTTATAAATATTCTTTGGCTCCCCTTGTGTCGAATCAATAAATTGGGTTTCACTTCCCTCGAAAATACTACGATACACCCCCTATACTTGTTGGTCATCACCGCACATCGGTCCACCCGTCCGCTCGGACTAGTTCGAATGCTCTCGGATGGGTTGGGTCGCCCCGGTGGAGATGCCCTAAACATCTTATGTTTTAAAACAGAGGGGGTACTTTCTAATGCATTCATCGATGGAGCAAAGTAGAAGTAGCTAATAGTTGTGTATTTGTGTGTATTCTACACATAGAACCTGAGAGTAGAAAAGAACCGGAGCTTTGCTTCTGATGCATGTCGGCATGATGTTTGTATTATGTACTATTCAAAGCTCTCATTTGTACTGTCTACCACTACTAGATATCACCTTTTATCCGAGGGTAACATTACCGTCAGCTATTTTTGTTTACCGTGGGCTAACCTTAAATTCGACGGTGTACCGTCGATTATGTCCCGTCGGCCATTGCTCAAGTAGCCGACGGTACGGTTGGGTACTTGGTTTGCCTACGGGAATAATCCGACGGGGTCGATGAAGTCCAGACCAGCCGCCCTACCACCTCTCAGGGAAACTTACTATTTGTATTATGTGCTGATATAAAAAATGTTAAGTTTGAAGTGTATTGTTTCTAGTGTTCAGAACTGTTAAGTCTAAAGCCAGAGCAGCTTTTGCCTTAGGTCTGCTGCAGTGCGTTGGATGGCGCTTGGACGGTAGATGGGAGGACGCATGTCACCTGATCCCACTCCCACCCCGTCCCGCAGACGACGCCACCACCTCCCTGCCCATGTCCCGTCTCACGCTGCCGCCCCTTCCTCCCTCCTCCCTCGGCCGCCGTCAGGAGGAGCTCCACCACGAGCCCAACACGGACCACGAGCGGGTCGGCCCTCACCTCCCCGGGGCGTCTCTCGGCTTTCAGGCCACGGATCCGAGCTGAGAGGACATGGATATGAGCTGAGACAAGATCTACGTGGCGTGAGGTCGACCGTGAGCTCCACGATCCTTCCCCTTTCTTTCTTCTCTTATATTTTTTTGGATTTTTGGATCCTAGGCCCACATCTGTGTGAGATGGTTCCGGTTCATGGTTAATTCGGGGAAACTTTGTAAACATGTAGCACGAACCATATAAAAAAATGCGAAGAACCCGTATCCTATTTTGTTCCTTTTTCCTCAGATCCGGTGGCTCCACAAAAAGGGAATTTTCTTTAATGGATTTTCATTTTTGTTTGGTTATTTTCGGAGAGGATTTGCTTCTGATACGAGTTTTTAATCTCCGTGTTAGTGGGAGAAATCAAAGGAGATATTCCTTTTTAATGCTTTCTTCCGAATTGATTCAAGGAGCTTACCTTCCTTCTAATGCTCCCATGATTCTGTCATGTTTCTTCTGAATTAGTGAGACAAATCGAAGTTTTTTTTGTTCTGTATGAAACGGGGCGGATACTACCATGTACCTTGTGGTTTTTCCATGCATGTACGGGGTGGATACTACCCTCTCTTTTTTTCTTGATTTTTCTTCCATGTATTTTGTTGTGTATGAATGAAATGTGTATTTGCTCAGTATGAAACTTTGCTAAAACTTTATACGTGTATGAAACTTCATACGAACTCTGTATAATTTGCCAAGTGCTCCTGTGCTTTCCGTCTGTTTTTTAGCACGCTTTCCAAAGCAGCCTGACGGCTGAGATTAAGGGAACTGACATCAGATCCCGACCCGCATGATCCAAACCCAAACCAGGTGTGATTAGCACCCTTAATCTCAGCCGTCAGGCTGCTTTGGAAAGCGTGCCAAAAAAAAGGCGAAAAGCACAGGAGCACTCCTCGTATAATTTTGGTTATATGAAATATGGTGTTTCTTATTTCCAGATCGGATAGTGTATGAATCTTGTTTGGATAATCAAAATTTCACTGGCACTTGTATGGATTTGCTATCAAACTTGAATGAAACATATATGGTTTGATAATCTTCAAGTTGCAGATCTAGAAGGAAAAAAAGTCAGTATAAATTTTCAGAATCTATATTGAAATTTCTATGAAATAAATGTTTAGTAGTAATCATCTATTTAACCGTGTTGTTTCTTGACACATTGATGTATCTGATGTGTGTATTTCTTCAAGAACTAACTAAAAAATTTATATGATAATATTGATAAACCTTGTATGGATATTGTTGAATATTTAGTGAAAATAAATATGTAATATTTATAAACCTTATGAATCTTATATGAAACTTTTAGGTCTGGGATGAAACATGTATGGAATATGTCATACATAGTACCTTGAAAAATTACTGTTAAAAATGGTATAAATTTGTATGAGACTTGCTTGAATATTTCTTGAAAATCTTGAGTCGTGATGTGAAATTGTTATATGAAACTTGTATGAATATTGTTGAACCTTCCGTGTGGTTGAATATGTGATTAAAATTTTGGGTATTTAAAACTGGCTTATTGAGAAATATTCTGTGAAAAATATTCTATGAAAAAATCTGTGAAAAATATGATTTAAGAAATATTTCGTGAAAGTATATTCTAATAAAAACTAGCTTCTTAATAAATTATAAGCAAAGAATATTTTATTTGATTAATTCTGTGAATCTCGAAAAATCCTCGAATAATTTTAGCTTAGAACAAGGATATTGTTGAATAATTACTGAATAATAAATATATATCAATATTTATGAACCTTGTATAAAGTTTTGTTGAATATTCTTTAAAAATGTTATATGAATTTTGTATGAATCTTTTAAAAAACCTGTACAGGCTTGTACTTTGTTAATTAGACTGAAAATAAATCTCGCTAACTAAAACTGGTAAGAAATATTTTATTAATATATTTTGTGAGGAGATAAAATAGCGACGGAATATGTATAAAACCTGGAAACACCGGGGTCTAATAAGAAAAACAGCAATGGGCTAAAAATGTGAGGTGGGAGGGGTGTTCCATAAAACGAGTAGCACGAATCTCCAACAAATAAACGGTGATATAGGCCCGTTGGACCCAACATATTTGTGGTTTTGCATTTCTGGTGGCTGCATCATGTCTTTATTTGCAGTTAGCGACTTCTGATTCTGGCATACGCTCGCCCCAAACCACAATGCCCTCCTGTAAGGTAAAAGAATTATACAACATGCTCGCATTCACGTAATAAAAAAACTTTCATCTCTCAAAGAATGAGCCGACTGATGATCTGGACCGATGGGTTTGTTGTGATGAGATCTTCAACTAGATCTCATGTTAACATATTTCACCCACTTTTTCCCATTAGTAATTGGAAGAATACAACCATTAACATGTTATAGGCAAATGATAAACAGTTGGTTACCTATTCATATAACTTGGTTAACAGATTAATATTATTGACTCATAATGAAACATCAAGCGGATAAAACACAATGAGCACATGCCTCTACATAATTAGGATGCACACAGCCAACAACAATACCAACTTCGGCCAGAAATGGACATAATCAATAAAATGTTATGGTATCTACAACCGCGTACAAAGTTTGGGCGTTCAATCATACAATCTTCAGCTGCATTTAGTCTGAGGAATGGGCAACAAAACATGATGATATGCAGCTAATGCTCTAGCTAGCTCCCGCTCTGCCCCAGCCTAAGCATGTCATGGGCCACTCCGGCCGTGGCGGCCCCAACCCTTATATTTTCCCCCATCTAACCTATATTTTTACCCTATCTAACCTATATTTCCCCCCTATCTAACCTATATTTTTACCTAAAATGAAAATAAAGTACACAGCATATTTTGATATGTGATATTATATGAAACACTAGTATCATCGGTGACTCATCTCTTTTGCGACCCCTGTAACTAAATGCGATCTTTGTCCCTATCTAATTGTCGAGAGAACTGTTAATACTACTCCAATTGATTAATGATGTGGCGTCCATTTCTTTTCGATTAATTAGATTTACTTTTCTAGTAAGAAATGGTTTGAGTTTCGCACATGGCCCCGAATTTCACCGGCTCGCCATGTCATCCGCCTACAGAGGTCGCCTTGTTCTACACCTGATGATCTTGTTACTGTCTTCAGTCGATGTCACATTGTACTAAATCAACGATAACTAATAGGAATAGGAGGGAGCACTATATTTCGAGTGGTTTGTGTTGTTATTAAGTTGGTCTCTCAGATTTGTTGGCGAATGATTCAAATATTAGTGGTTATTGGTTGTATTTATAAATAAAGGTTCAAATCCATCAAAATTCGCGTCAATGCTAGCGCATCATGTGTACCCAAGGGATGGCGCCAGTTGTCTCTGTTGAAATATATATACTACCACCAGCCATTCTACAATAGTTCGGACTTTTGGGTGAATTGGCTGGCCTATCAATTTAATATGATATAAGATTTTTGAGGTCTCAAATTCAAGACCCAAGTTATGCACTATTAATCTAAAATCAAATAGTTGCGGCCTTTCATCGATCTCACGTCTAAGTTCTTTGAAAGGCTACGGTGTACCCATATGTCCCGCCTTGACGTGAGGAGGGGTGTTGAAATATATATACTACTCCACCAACACTTCTCCAACAGTTCCGACTCTTGGGTGAAGTGGCTGGCCTATGAATTTAATAGTCTCGGCTTTTGGTTTCTTGTGAACCTCCCGATCGAGCCGACACTTGGCCCGATCGATCACCTCAGTACGGGCATGGGGAGTGTTTTGTCCACGAATCTTCCTTTACGTCATATATGGTGGATAGCGATCGACATAGAGATCTTAGGCTGCATGCGTCTATATATGTTTATTAAACTTTCTTCATTGATAATCCCTCATTTCTTAAAAATAGCGACTGCGGATGCTGCTCTGCCGTGCAGTTAATTGCAGCACCATCACATGCAGATGCAGAACACCACCATAGCCAGCGGTTTGTACTGAATTAGAATCTCGGATGAGGAAGCATGTGAAGCCAAGCCTAAAAGTCTACACGCAGAGTTTCGTACCTTGTTCCGTGTTTTCCTACAACACATTTCCTTTCTTCTGCCCTGGGGTCCGACGTACGTACGTCCGTGTGTGTCGGGCATATTTGCACCCAGCAGCCAATATTCTCCTCGCCAAGACCGACCAGGGTCAGTCAAGCTTTGTCGGCAAAGGCAATCGATTACCAGGGTCAGTCAAGCTTTGTCGGCCATCTTTTCCGGCCGGCCAGGGCTTTCCCTCTTTTCTACATCGGCGTCGAAAACCAGCTCCATGCTAGATACCTGCGGATTCTCCAACTGACCGATAAACAATGTCATCGGAAATATTTCACACCAACAAGTCTTTGCATCCATTGATGCTAGCCAAGCGGTGGTGCAGAAAGAAATCCAAGAATGAGATGGCTCTCCTTGTTCACAAAGCTAAATGCAAATCCTATTTTGCAATTACCAATTGGGTAAACAAATTTGTATAGTTGTAATCTAGCTGTAGTTTTTAGAGGCTTATAGCCTTTTCTTTATTTTCGCTAATCTCTAGCATTGAGCATGGAGCTTATACAATTAAGTTGAGCTTAGTTCTTGTGCATGGTACTAGTGGCATAAGATTGTCTAAAAGACTAGAAACATCTTAAAAGAATTTATAAACTGCTACTATGATAACCCGCATCATATGTTGATTGGCTGGGATTAGTTGTAGTGTTTTTTTTTTTGCGGGTAGGGATTAGTTGTAGTGTTGGTATCTCATAAATACTTCTTGGCGAATGTTTCAAACATGAGTTGTTCTTGGCTGAAAGGTTTAAATCCATTAAAGTTCACGTCAATGCCAGTCGTCTAGATGGGTCCGTCCAGCTGCCCAAGTTGTACTGAAGTGGAATCTCGGATGACCAAAAGCATGTGAAGCCAAGCCTTTTTTTTTTTTTGACAAACCATGTGAAGCCAAGCCTAAAAGACTCCAAGGAGAGTACCTTGTTCCGTCTTCTCCTACCACTTATTTCCTTTTTTCAGCTATATATGGGGGTCCGACTACGAGTCCGCATCAGCATAATTGTAACCAGCCAATATTCTCCTCCCCAAGACTCGACTGACCATGGTCAGTCAAGCTGTGACAGCAAAGGCAATAATCGATTACCTTGAACGCACACGGTCGGTGATTGCTTCCGGCGAGGGCTTCCATCTTTTCTACAGGCTGCCTTGGCGTTCAAACCAGATCCATTCTAAAAACCTAGTTAGAACTTCCTGGGCAGATTCTCCACCTGTCCCATGAACACTTCCACCGACAATATTTCATGCCGATGCATTAAAATGGAAGTTGGAGATTTCAAAACAAAGAGAAAAACTCCAGTCTCTACATCAATTGATGCAAGCAAAGCAGTGACTTTAGAAAAAATCGTCTTTAAAAAAAAAAAACCAAGATAGTCTTCTCTGACATCTACAACAATCTATCATGACAAAAACAACAAAGGCCCAAAGATAAATACATTGTTACTCCCTCCATCCCGAAGGCGGTGGCGTATATACTAAGATAAAACGTCAATATTCCTAAATTTTGATAGAAAATATATACAAAATTTAAAGATATGTAACACCAAATTAATATTAGTAGACTCATCATAGGATATAGTTTTATAATATACGTATTTAATATTATAGTTTTTGAATTTTTTCTAAGATATTCGGTCAAATTTAGAAAGAATCGACTTTTCCAATGGAGGGAGTACAAGACAAACCCTTCAAGAAGTGATCACCGCACATTAAGCCGATGTTGATCGGTGCAACAAGGTTGCAAATGCATTCCCGCAAAGGCCCACAAAACATGATGCATTAGTACTAAATGTACTAGAGGCAACCATCTCCGCTAATGAATGATCGGATTGGATGAAAGCTAGAAACGTGTTTTGCGGGCCGCCGCTCTACAACCCTAGGTGCAAGCATCGACGATGCCTAATCTAACCAAAGACGAGATTATGTGTTTTCATCTGGATAATCTATTATTATTGTTGAAACGGTTACTACCAGCAACCTCTCTAATGCAGGCGCTCTTGCACTAACTGAATCTCGATATAGAGAGAACCTTAGGCGCGTCCGTGCCGTGGGAGAAAACTCCAGGTCGCATCTTAGCATCGGACCACTCTCATGACATCCATTCTCCGTCGCAAGGGGGGTCTTTTGGTTTGGGGAACTAGGTCGTTTCTGTGCAGCAAAAGTTTCGTCTGGTTCAACCTTGTACTGCTATGCTAGACCAGAATAACCTAGCATGGTGCCTCCTCAATGATGGTTGGACAACATCGGCTTCTGCATTGGCACTCTGTTTAGTGAGTGCCTCGATTGAGTCCCTGTCTGTGTCTCTTGCACACTCTTGCGGCCTCATTTCTTGGCGCTTTTATTCGCACGTGACATCATGTGCTGCTACTTGGATATTGGCATCCCTGACCACAACAACGACCACAACCTTCACTCAGACGACTACCTCAATCACGGCTACACACCTCTACACTACTGGCTACCTCGACTGCGTGAGCACCTCATCACCTTTTTAAAAAAATGGAGGTGTTACCCCCAGCCTCTGCATCAAAAAGATGCATACAACCTGCTTTATTTATTATTCAACGAAACCTTACAAAGAGAATACAAAGATCAAACGAAGCCACCTCCCTAAAACCACTTGATGAAGGGATGGCCATGTCAGAACACTTTAACCGCATACCAAGACATCATCAACATACCGGAGGTCCCGAAACCACCCCACGGCGGGTTAGGAGCACCAACCGGTCCAGCTGATCCGTAGCGCACAACATCGTGTACGCTCAATCTTCTGCTGCCGCCGTCTTCCGCCAACCCATCTTTAGGATAGATCAATGCAAAAATCTTGCAAGGCCTGCCATCAACACTACCATGACGCCAGACAGAACCACCACGCTGCGCACGTCCATCACCAAGCATGTGCAACCGCCACCGAGACCTCCCGACGCCATGCCACTGAGTCTCGCCAACCGACGCAGCTAGAGACCTCCAGAAGATCTGTCATCCGTAGCACCTACCACACTAGGCATGACTGAGCGTAGCACCTGGCGGTTAGGCATGACTTGGCATCTCTACTAGAGTCACCATGCAAGATGAAGCCGCTCCTCCACTAACCTCTACCATCCAGCGCTGTTCCACAAGCAAAGCTCCCAAGAGAGAATACGACACCAAAGCGCCGCCATCGCCTGATTCGGAGAACCAGATTAGGGTTTCCCCCGGAGCAGCAAGAGTGGCCTGACCTCCAGCCGACGTCTGTTCCAAAAATGATGCCCTCAAGAGGGGAATCAACGCCAAGCGCCGCCATCATCCGACCCGGGATTCCCGGATCTGGGGTTCCCCTAGAACAACTCGAGTATAGTGGTGACACCAGCGAAGACAATGCCTTCAACTAGGTAGAGATGTCGAGTGACGCCGCCATCGTCCGCCAAGATCAAGGCTCGGTTTTCACCGGTTGCCATGTCACCTCCATACTCGACGCCGTCTAGAACAACACCACCGGAGATCGGTGTGAGATCCCGAGATCCTCCACACCAAGTCCCAACGTGGCCGACCCCCTCCAATGGAGGAAGTCGCCGCAGCCAAGCCCAGGGCCGCCGCCTCGGCGCCCAGATGACGCGATGGCGCTACAGCCTTCGTCGCCGATGCAGGGGATGACAAAATTGACCACCACCACTGCACTCAGGCCGCCAACCCCACGTGCCACCATGGATCCGAGTTGGTGAGGGCGCTGCCTCCCATCACAGATCGCATCCAGCAGACCCCCCGCCGACGCCACGCCGCGTAGCCTTTGGCCGGCGACGCCTCCGACGGCGGGTGGGGGGAGAGTGGCGTGGGGGGGACTCGAGGGAGGGGTCGTGGGGGATGCCCATGAAGAAGCAACTGAGGAAGAAATTAGTTCATGAAGAAGCAACTGAGGAAGAAATTACCAGTATTGCCTCTCTGGCAGAGATGTGCTTACAGCTCCATGGTGAAGGAAGACCTACCATGAAGACAGTGGAGATGTCGTTGCAGCATCTGCATGCGAATAGGTTGAAGACATTTCGTGGCACTCCGGAAAATCATGGAGGTATGCAGTCAGGTAACACAACTGATCCAATCTATGCAAACAGCCAGCGATGTTACAGCTTGGAGCAAGAGTTCATTTCATCTGCTAGCATACCACGTTAGATGTGTCCATCCATGTTTGGGTGCTGATCCTACTACGTATTTATAAGTGATTCCATATCGCTATGTCTATCAGATAGTCATGTCGTCTAGCATAAACTCTGTTTTTTTTTGCTTAGATGACTAAGCGGTCATGAAGTGTGCGTATGTTCACACCTTGGCCGGTACTGTTTGTAATTTCAATTATCTAGATAGGCTCTTCCGCCGTGACAACATCGTGGGATGGCACGAGGTCAGGTTGTCATGGCTGAATTGTTATTGCGCTCGTGGAGCAGACGCGGGATGGCACGTCGAGCAAGTCCAGTTTCTAGACTGTAAGTCTGTAATCGTGGGGCTCTATCGAGGCCGTATTAATAAGATAGTTAGCCCGCGGAGGCTGGAGCATCGATAGACTCTGACGTTTTGGATGACAAGATTCCTGTTGCTACCATTACGTATGGGTATTTTTTACCAAATCAGACTTTTTGCGAAACTTCAACCGGATCTGATCCCTTCCCGAAACTAATTCGGAATCTGATCCCTGGGATCGGCGCCATTTTAAACGGAGTCAAAGTTATACAGGTCGGCGCCAACACGTGAAACAGGGGAGCAACCTAGGAAGGTCGGTGCCATTTTAAATGGAGCCGACGTTGACGCCGTTTTAAATGGAGCCGACCTCCTTCGGTTTGATTTTTCTGATATGTTGGCACCAACATGTACAACTTCGGCTCTATTTGAAATGACGCTGATCCCAAGGGTCAGATTCCGAATTAGTTTCGAGGAGGGGTCAGATTCGGTTGAAGTTTTCAATTTGGGCAGGTTTGACAAAAAATACTACGTATGGTACAAACGTTGTCGATAATCCTGTTAAAGACTAGTAGTTAGTGCTATGTAGCTAGCTAGCTCAACTATATATATATGTAGTTGACTGTAATGATGTGCTGTGAATATTCAATTGGATGCACCAGATTTCTGCTGGTACTATTTCTATGAATATATTTTACTGTGCTGTGAATATTTAATTGGATGCACAAGATTTTTTTTTAATTTTTGAAAACTCACTTGTGGCGTTCAGAATAAAAGAACGCCACAGATAGATACATAATGATGGCGTTTATAGTAAACGGCACCACTAGGAATACTACTGGTGGTGTTCGGCGGAGACGCCACCACTACGAACTACCAGTGGCGTGAGATTAGTGGTGTGCCGGTTCAACTCCACGAACCCCCTTTTCCGAACACCGACACTAGGCCTTTTCCGAACACCGACACTAGGCCTTTTCCTACTAGTGTCTCTTTGGCGTACATCCTCTTATGATTTCTTACATGAGTCCTGCAAAAGTTTAGGTACTTCCAATGGCGGTGGAGATGCGCTCATGACAACTGATCATTAATGCATTATCACAAAAGGTATGTTGGCAAATTAGTACATATGATGCACTGCACCATAATCCTATCAAGTGCTTTATTTTCTACCTTTATATCTCCCATACGAGCTAGCAGGTCACTAGCCCTGGAAAAAAAACAAATTTTATAACCTCCATACTAGCATTTCATTTATAACTATCATTATAAAATGATAGTTTAGAATTGTTGTTGTACTCACATTCATAATTAAGGTGATCTTTAGATCCGCAGTCTTCACACTCAATTTGGTAGAAAGCACATAACATGGATGAATAATATTCATCCAACTAAGTCGTTCTTTTATTGTCGTATGCCTCTTGACCATGCTTGATATACTAATATACTGCTTATCCTCCATTGCTTGTTTCCAAGTTTATGTGTATCACTTAAGTAGCTCAATGAACTAAAACAACCAGTTTGTGGGCATGTACACTAGTTTTATCTTATCAGCGCAACATATGATGATTCTTGAGTTGGAGAAGAGGAAAATTGGAAAAGTATTAACTTCTCTTAGTTACATAATTTCATGCTTAATTTTAATTACTCCTTTGTTTTATGAGCATGTAAACACTGGTTGTTAGTGACAATACTAAGACATAATCCATTCTATTGTGTTTTTTGGTCTTATCTGAATGGCATAAATAGCATAAGGAGAGCCTGTCATCTCAACCATTATACATGACCTAAACTGAGCACCTCTAACAAATTCTTCTTTTAATCATACTCCATCCTCCATCATGTCATGATTTTAGTTTAAATTAATCCTAACAATATCCACAAGTACATAAAGTTCCTGGTTGCATGTTTACATGCACATACTTTTGGTCGAGATGGTTCAATCAATTATTCTATGGTTTTGATGGATGCACATGGCGTCTTCCATGACACAGCAGTTGCAGCCAAACATCAGGCCCACGATCCTGGCGACAATCCCGACACCAGCCAGGGACTGCGCGGCCCAAGGACTTCGCCGGGATGGAGAGCGTTGCCAGTACCCACGATGCAACGTGGGTCGCGCAGGCCAAGCAGGCCACAAAGCCCACGAGCCACCACTCTCCCTTTCGGTCCTCCTCCGCCATTGCCATGTTGCGCTAGTGTTCTCGACATGGAGACATCATTCTACGTTCTTCATGAATGTTATGTTGGTCCACCAACCATATGGAGCCTTTCGCACATGGGCGCGAGTGCTCGTGTTTGTTTAATGAAACTTGTACTTTTGGGTCACCAAAAAATATATATAGGTAGATACATACATCCAAAATGTACACTGGAAATTTTCTTTGAAAATATGTTGTACTTTCGTCTACGCAAAAAACAAAAATTTCTAGCAACAATGTGTATTTCTAGTATTATTCACTGTCGGATTTTTTTCTACAGCCTAAAATAAAACGATTTTTTTCTGAAAATTCACACAAATATATGGACCATGTACATGTATTTTCAAGATTTTTTTAGAAAACTCAAAGTTACTATTTTTTATGTTCAAAAGGAGGTGAGCACTGGTGCCCAATTGCACCAAATCTTGATACAGAGTAAACATGTTTTCATCAACAACAAACATATAGACATGTACTCCCTCCGTTTTAAAATATAAGATGTTTTAGCTTTTATGAAAAAAGTGTATCTAGATATTTTTGATGTGTAGATTCGAAATGAAGTATTGCTTTGCTAAAACTGTATTTAGATATATATGGACCATGTACATGTATTTTCTAAAACTGAGAAAAGAGAAAAACTGAAGTATTGCTTTGCTAGGCACTAAAATACCCCCTCCGACCCATATTAGTTGACTTGGATTGTCTACATACGAATGTATCTAATCCTAAAATGTGTCCAGATACATATGTATCTAGACAAATCTGAGGCAACTAATGTATCGGAGGGAGTACTATGGTATTAATATACTTCAGTTTTAGAAAAACTTTGTTGCCAAACTAGGCCTTAGGGTGTAGATCACTTCAAACCTAAATAAACCGTACACTAAAATGAGTCTGGATATACTCCTTTCACAAAGCTAAAACATATTATATTTTGAAACGGACAGAGTAGATTGGAACTCTCCAACATAGGATCTCACGAACAAAAAGAAACAATAATCAGTGCTGCATTTCAATATCGTCATGCTTCTCTCTTCTTGTTTGAGAATAGCTAGCTAGATGCTGATTAGTCAGAACCAAAGCTTGTGCGCCCGCATGGCACCTACCTAGCTACGCCCCGACGCGCGGAGCCTCGTCTTGCTGTGTCCCCTCGCAGTTCCCAACGATGCACGTGTGCACGACTTCCGCGCAGAAGCAGGTTCCGAAGAGGAGTCCGACGATCCCGACGACGAGCCCGAAGCCGGCCAGGACCCGGACGGCCGTGGACGCGTGGGCGGAGCGGCAGAAGAGCACCACCAGCCCGGCGGAGGCGCCGAGGACCGTGCACGCCATGCAGGACAGGCAGCATACCAGCTCCAACTGGCTCTGCCCGTCCGGCTCCGGCGCTGCCAGCAGGTCGCCGCCCCCGCCGCCGGGATTATTAGGGTTCTCCACGTCGGCCGCATGCATCTCGATCGATTTGTCTATCTCCGAACCAATCGATGTATGTAAGAGGCCGATTGGGCCGGCCCGTTTTGTTCACTCTACGTCTCGACGTTCCTCAATTGTTCTTTTTTGTAGGGGGGGCTGGGGGTTGTACAAGATTTATGTAGGCATACAAGATTTCCTTTGCGTACATCCGTATATATTTCAGGAGCGTCTCCGCGTGGCTGCGTTGGTTTTCTTTACGAGCCAAACGATCCCATGGTCAATGGTGGAGCGAGAATCCCATCTAGGGATTTGAATTTCGCCCAAAAAATATGTATTTCGGCCAAAAAGTTCCTGTTTCGTTCCGTATCGGTAAGAAAGTTTGCCCAACGAAATCTTCCAAAAATTGGGAAATTTTGTTAAAACTCGTTAAAAATTACTATATTTGTTCAGTATTTACGCCAAAAAATTTACCATACACCTACAACTATTTCGGAAAGCCCCTTACACGGAAGGCAATTTTTTCGCACAAAAATTTCTTAAAACCTCGTTCGTTTGCCAGGGATTGAATCCCGGTCTGGAATTGAACCAGTATTGGATTTGGTGAAACCCCGTGCTACACCCAATCCAGAACACACAACCTCCTTTGTGCCTGCAACTACTACACCTACAACTCAGAATACACGCCTTTCAAGAGACTTCCGAAGCCGCAGACTCCGTGAACGCCGGGTACGTCGTCCTCCCTGTGGTCCAAAGCGTGTTGAGGTAAACCTGGTGCGACACCACAAATTCTTCCCCGTGGGGATTCGAACCTGGGCGGGTGGGGTGGCCACTGCCAGCGCCAACCACTAAGCCACGGGCTACTAGAGCCAAGAAAATCATCAAAAAATATATTGATACCAAGAAGATACAATTTACACTCGAGACTCTGCAACGACATATATAATATCAATTTCCAGTCGAGACATCGAACATACAGAAAAAACAAGGAAAAAAGATAAACTCGATCCCAACAAACGATTAGTGACTCGCAGCAACAAGAAATCACACAGATAGCCAGACTCACAATCGCTGCGAGCACCATTTTAAGTGGGCATCGCCATAAAAAGTAAACCGCCCCTTCGCACGGCGCACTATGAAGTACACACCAAGAGAAGCGGCCCACCAACTAAAACATGGGCATGCAAGGTCGGCTTCCAGGGAGAGATCGTCATTCGATGCCCAAGTACAGAGGAGGATTGGGGTTCAGGGATATGGAGGTTTTTAACCTCGCATTGTTGGCAAGGCAAGCGTGGAGGATTCTGAATGAACCAGATACGTTAAGTGCTCGAACTCTGAAGGCGATTTATTTCCCAGATACAGATATCTTAAGTGCCTCGCGAGGCTCCAAATCGTCCCTGATCTAGCGCTCCTTATGTGAAGGGAGAAATATGCTGAAATTGGGAATTATCAAGCGTATTGGGGATGGTGCCTCCACGAAAGTGTGGACAAGGCAACTGGATTCCGAGAGATCATTGCTTGTGTCTGTTGTGTCCAATTAAAGATGACCCTCCTGAGTTTGTATCCTCATTGATTTGTTCAGCAACAAGAACCTGGAACCATGAGCTACTGGAGGAATTTTTTGTACCAACCGACATTGAGGCAATTCAGCAGATACCTATAAGCTTCATTCGGCGATCTGATTTTTGGTCATGGCATTATGATCGCCACGGTGTTTTTACTGTCAGATCGGCTTATAGGATGATTATGGAGACCAAACGCCGTCGAGAGAATTATCTTGATGGGAGATCTGAAACTTCAGATACTGCCCGGGAACATGATGGTTGGAAGAAACTGTGGAAGGTTAAGGTACCATCCAAGTTGCGGGTTTTTGCTTGGTGACTGGCTAGATCGTCACTGCTAACGGGTGAGCTTCGTGCACATAGGCAGATGACCACCACCCCAGTTTGCTCAATTTGCAATGCGGCAGAAGATACATGGCGTCACTCTCTGCTCTCTTGCAACATGGCGGCGAGTGTGTGGGCGCTACGTGATGATGATTTGGCTTTGCCTCTGCTAGGTGATGAAACGGACAATCCTAAGTTGTGGCTGTTCTCTTTGAGCCAATCTTTGTGCCAACAACAATTCATAGAAGCTTTGACGACCATGTCGGCAATCTGGTGGGCACGAAGGAAGATTATACACGAATAGGAGTACCAATCCCCGCTATCCACTCATGGCTTTATTCAGAGGTTCCTGTCTGAAATGGCTGTCTTACCGACAGGGGTTGATGCTAAGCAGCAAACACCCCGAGGCTCTTCTACGTGGGCAGCTCCTCCAGATGATATGTGCAAGATTAACGTGGATGGAGCAGTCGCGAAATCAGAGAGACGAGGTACGGTGCATGCAATCTGTCGCAACTCTCAGGGAGTGTTTATGGGTGCATCAGCTGTGGTTTTTGAAGGTATTACTGAACCGGAGGTGTTGGAGTCACTTGGATGCTCTGAAGCTTTAGCTTTGGCTGAAGATTTACATGTGAACCGCCCGATGGTGAAGCAGATTAACGGAGATTTAGCTACTGGTTAGAATTGCATGATTATCAGGGAGATTGTTCTGAAGAAGGTCAACTTTTCAAAGATGATTTTTATTCACGAACGGTGCACAACAAATATGGAGGCACACCGTCTTGCTCGATCATCGCCTTATCTTGATATTTGTAGACATGTGTGGCATTCTGTTGCTCCTAGTGGTCTAAATATTCCTGTAAACATTACTATTTCGATTTAATAAAGGTGCGCTGTTCCTCTCAAAAAAAAGGGAGTGATCGTCAATATACGCATCAGGCAGCTTTTAGCATTCCCAAACTCACTTGGAGTCAATTCTACATGAAAAAGCAACAAATAATATTATTGTGAACTAAACTATAGTTTTTTCCAGATGGGGGAATACAGCCCGGCCAGTGCATCAATAGATGTGCATGGCCTTTTATAAAAGAAGTTTTTGTGTTACAACTCAAGGATCAGCCATTTTTTATAAAAAAATAACCAACGAAAAATAATAAGCATAATGCAATTATGTATCCTCTAGTCGACTAATATGCTACTCCTGGCTCCGAGGACCAAAAAAGGTTATAGTTGACTAATGAATTAATCGACTAAACTAAAAGGTGTGCAGGTTCGATTGAACCCGTGAATTTATTGTATTTGACAAAACTCATCCTAGGACATTTAGTGTTAAAAGACTGGCTATTTCCAATTCTTACATTGGTTGATTTCTTCTATCAATTGTAGTTGAAATTTATTCTCTCAATAATTGTTTGTGAGCTAGATTTGAAATTGGTGAAATTCCTATCAACCAAATTCAAGTCGTTGAAGTTGCAAAACTAAACATGTTGGATTTAGTCAGATGGCAATGGTGGCAAGGTGTCGTAGCCAAGGATTGTTGCAAGATCTCGACCATGTGGTGAAATTTGACCAGAAAATTATAAACAACTTGTACAAGCAATTAAATAGTGAGAATTAATGCAAATCTCAACTAAAGTATGTTAGATAAGCATCTTCTATTAACTCTGGAAAATGGAATGAAGATGCCGTACCTCACAATGAAGAAGGTGGTACCATAGATTGAAGAGCCTCATCTAGATGACATAAGATTGAAGTAACAAAGTGTTGCTGACGAACGATGTCGATGACGCGTGAGGGTGAGCACCATCCTTGACATGTGTTCTTCCAAAACTTTCTCAAACTCTGAACATTTTAATTGCATAGCTCATTTTAAAAAAAAATGGGTATTGTTCCCCCCCCCTTTCTTCCTCATTGCAAAGGAGGTTAGGGTTTCGTTGCCTCCCATCGCCATAGCCGCCGATCTACCTCGCTTATGTGGCCTACAGGCCATTGAGGCAGGGTGGATCTAGGCCCCCACCGGTGGGAGGGCTCCGTTTTCCTATTTTTAGGGTTCGATTTTGGTGGGACAGTGCTCAGCTGGTGGCGGCGACATTTCTTCCAATAAGGTCTCCTCGGCTTCAGTCCCATATCGACAGCGACGTCCAAGGATCTTGTGGGAGTGATGTGGTCCTCGAGGACTTCTTCTGCCTATGGGGATCTTCGGATCATCAAGAAGCTTAATCGGCAGTTCATCCTTCTTCTTCGTCTTCGGGACGAATGTGATATTTTTTATCGTTCGGTGACTTTCCGTCCACAACTAACAACGTCAGACCGGCTCATGGAGGAGCGGCAGCAGCGGCGCGCTGTCGGCACGGTCTGAAGGTTGAAGAAGGGCTTCTCAAGGATTTTGATGTAATTTTCGTTTTTGTTGAACTATATTCTGTATTGTTCGATGTTTCTTTTAATGCCTGAATCCTAGTCGCAAAAAAAACTACATAGCATGAAGGGTCTTACTTTTCAAATCTTATTTTATTCTACCAAACCTATTCCTACATCTGCATAGCAAATTAGCAATATAAAAATTGCCAACTCCTGCAAAAAAATATTACATAAAAATTGATGGGAGAGGTATGGTCCTGAAGACAAAAAAATTTAATACTATTCGGATAAGTCGTTATATAGTTTTTTATTATGGAAAAATATCCTTGCAAATTGTAGCCGATCTCAAATTAAGATTGCAATGAACAAACCCAATGGCTAACAGGACCATACATGCTGGCGTTGTACGTTTTGAGCAACATCTGGAAGTACTGTACTACTTCAGCTCCATACAGGGAGCAACCTATTCATGGAATCCTAATTCATATAAGCACAATAAAAAAATATGCATTAATGATATCGCTAGCCACATATGGGATTAATCAAGGTAGAGAATACCAAACCCGAGGGTTGGAGGGACTTGTGTTGTGTTCCTTTGCTGATGGAGCAGCACTACGCCACAACCATAGTAAGGTTGGTGGTAGACTGAATCCGTCTAGACCTAGGTTGCCATCGTTGCGTCCTTTATGCTCCCGCATTTTTTTTTGCTCCCGCATGGACGAAGGAACTCCTCGTCCGTGCTGCGGGCGTGCCGGCCTAGGGGAAGGGGATCCCCTGGATCTGAGATCTGGTGATCAACCTCACGAGTGGTTTCTGGGCGTGGCTGCTATGGCGGGCCAAGGACGACCGCGGTGGCGGCGGTTCCTTCAGGCCCCTGAATAAGCACCGAGGAAGACCCTTGGTGATCAACTTCGGCAGATGCGGTGGAAGAGTTGTGGTGGTGGGCGCGGAGGAAGGCATTGGGCGCAATGTCGAAGGTGTTGTTCTAGGGTTTGAATGGTTTTGCCGATTTATTAGCAAGGAACAAAATAGTGCATGGGTGTTGTCCGTTGGGGGTGATGAGCCATCAAACACGGGTGGCTGTGAGGCATTGATATTTTGAGTGTACGGTCGCGATCAGTTGGATCCGGTCTTCTGGGTGTTTTTATATTAGTGTAGATGTAGATTATAGAAAACCTTCAAACCTGAATGGTTTCAACCGCTATTTTTCATGTATTCACCAATGGTGGGCCACCACTTTATCTTCATATGCAATTTAGTGTTGTCGCGGTTTATGTCAATCCGTGTTTACTCTAGTGTTTACTCTAGCGGGTTTTGCATATTTCATCTTATACTTGACAAATTTAGCTACTTTTGTAGCCAACCTTTTAAAGTTCATATTTTGTCATGTAGAAAAATAAAATCAACAATAAAATGACTAATTATAAGCACGGTTTGGGAGTGAACTCGTCCTGGGTTTGTCTTCCATATTTTCTTTTTGAAGGGTCAACCACGGAAAAGCCTTTCTACACCCGGGTGCATATGCACCCGGTATGTAAAACACATTTTTCAAAAAGTTGAAAATTTTGAAAAAAAAATATGATCATGTGTAGCTTCATGTTTGAGGTACACACGAAGTCATTCTATTGAAAACCGATATGTTTTGAGTGTTGTATAAAAAAGACAAATTTTTGTGTCGTGGAGCACGTTACTTTAGCACAAAATTTTGTCTTTGTTGCACAAGTCACCCAATATGTTTATTTTTCGTGAAACGATTTTCCGCACACCTAAAACTTGAAGTTCTACGTGAAAATATATTTTTGAATTTTTTTGACATCTAAAATTTTGACAAAATTCAAATTTAAATAAAGGATACGTATACACCCGGGAGCAAAAGAGCCACGTCTGGTTCAACCACCTTTTATTAAAACTCAGGCACCATAGGAATACAAAGGTTTTCAGGCAGGGTGGTCCGCAGGGCCGGCCTACCTACCGTGCTGCGTTCGTGCATGTCCGCCACCAACTGCTGGCCCATTTTTCCTTTTAAAGAAAAGAAGAACGTACTGAATCTTTTTTTCTCGATGTCTCCTACTTTTGATTTCGACATGCCGGTCCGGAGGCGGCAATTTGGCTCGCAGGTGCAAATGCACCTATTGTGAGAAAATAATTTTCAAAATATCAAAAATTTCGAAAAAAAATTCTACATATACATTTAAATATTTTATGTTGATTCATAAGTTTTGGGGATGAAAGAACATTTTCATATGTCATGTATATATAAAAAGAAAAATCACATGAATAGTCGTATTTCTGTGACATATTTTGCCTTTTTCATACACGACACATAAAGTATTCTTTCTTCCTGTAAACTTGTGAACCAACATAAAATATTCGAATGTATATGCG
Organism: Avena sativa; assembly: GCA_916181665.1. Lineage (NCBI taxonomy): Eukaryota > Viridiplantae > Streptophyta > Magnoliopsida > Poales > Poaceae > Avena > Avena sativa. The sequence goes on along the minus strand of OV702296.1, from coordinate 448,086,315 downwards.
GAATTGTTTTTCGAATTTTTTGATATTTTGAAAAATATTTTCTTGCCATGAGTGCATTTGCACGTGGAAGCCGAAGTGAATATCTGATGCCAGACCACTCTTTAATAACTGGAAAGAAAGTTCCACGGTGCATGCTGTGGAAAGAAGGCTAGGCGGCAACGTACCCGCATGGGTTTGGCGTGCTGACAGCACGACAGTCAGTCTCGTGCACTGTCATTTTTGTTCACGTCTCGATAAAATCTTCCCCCGCTTCGGCTCTTTCGTGTGATTTGTGCTCAAAGTCCCCTAGCTAGCTGTTGGTTAAAATTGCAAGTTGGATGGATCGTGTTAGGATTTAATTAAATAGAATAATTAAAGAAATAATCCTCCTGTTGTATCTATGTCGGTTTATAGCAAACCGACTTTCTCTGGCACACCCTCACGAAGAGACGCATCTCTTCGGTGCGTCCCTTTCCCTTTAATAAATATGTTGAATATATTAGTTGTACTACTCGTTTCAATCTAACACGTTATCAGCAATGCCTCTACCAACGAGAGCAAAAGCCGAACTCCGGCGATCGCCGGAGAAACGAGAACCAGATAAGAAGAACGAAAAGGTAGGGATGCCTGGGGGAAAATTCCTGAGTTTCTTCCTCCAACTTCTTCGCTGATGAGGAGGTGGAGCCGGAGGACCAGAACATGGACACCGACGACCCCGTGCTCGCAGCCCCTCCTCCGCCGCCACCGTGCCCAGAACATGGATGAGCTTGTCCACGCCTTGGACTTGTGGCGCCCGTCGAGGATGAGGCCAAGCTCGGGGCGCCTGCGCCCTCGAGCCTGCCATCTCCGACCCAGGTGACCGCTCCGTCGAGCGCCGACCTCGCGCCACGCCTCCCCATGTCGCCCACGGCGTTTGGGGACGTACTCGACGACGGGGCGGATCTTCTTCAGAGGAAGAGGACAGCGCGCCAGAGCCTTCGGTTACTCGCCGTTGAGAACGGCAGCCGGGGCGGGTGGAAGCGGTGGTGCCAGAGGTGCTCCGCCGAGTTTTGGGGAGAAGTTTCCGTCGCGGAAGGAGCGATGATTTTTCTCCCTGCCTTATCCACTCGTCGAGCAGCTTCCAGGAACGTCACGCGTTGGTCAAGCTGGCCACGTTGGTCACGATCGTGTCACGTCCTCCACCCTGGTCACGTACGTGAGAAAAGGAAAATAAAAGAGCTGATCCAAATAATAATAAAAAGTGGAATCAGCCACCGTATTGGGCTATGCATATTTGGCCCAGTACATTAGAAATTCGATTCTCTTTTTATGTCTAGCTTTTTAGCTTCAGTTTTTTTATATAATCTGAATGTTAGTATTTTCTAGCATTGACTATCAAGTGTCTGTACATATTAGACTGTTTGCAACTTTTATATGCTCTATATTGACTATGCTTGATAAAATAATATCACAGATTTCAAATTTGTACACAACGTATGGATTGATTAAATATCAACTAATCACTTTATACACAACTGTGAGGTCTACGCTAACAAGTTGGCGACTACCTTCAATGTGTTTATTAAACACAAGATTGTGTGAAGTACCATAAGAGGTCGGTCTATACTACTTTGTAGTGATTACCTTGTGTTTAAAGCAAATATGAAAGTACACATACAAGTGAGATCTACGCTACTCGGTAGTGACTATCTCCATGTGTCCTACAAATATGATCTACACTACATATGGTGATTATCTATTTGTAGAATGTCATATGATGGGTCGGATAGTCTTTTCCTAGACCTTTCAGTGGATCAAGCATGTTATTTTACACACAATTAATTTACTTGTTGGTAAATTAATGGCATGATATTTCTCATGCATGCTATGGATAACATATCCAAGAAAGAATTTGCTGAACTTGTACTTGATGGCAGAAACTATCTGACCTGGGCCATGGATGTCAAGATTAACTTGTCATCCAGAAATTTGATCAGCACTATAACCACACTAATGGCTCGGTGTTGATATAGAGCTCGTTGGGGAACCCCAAGAGGAAGGTATGATGAGCACAACAACAAGTTTCCCTCAGTTATGAAATCAAGGTTTAATCGAACCAGTAGGAGCAAAGAAACACCCTAAAGGTGTTGTTAGCTGAGCTTTGGCAAGGCGCACTACCGGTGCTAGTAGCAACGTGGAGACCTGCACAACACAACCACAGAACTTTGTCTCCAACTTGCGATGATGTTGTCAATCTTACCAGTTTTGCTGAAAACAAAGGATTAAACGTATCGAATGGAAGGAAATAAAGTTTGCAGAAAGTAAACACAAAGCAGTAAACAGTTTGTAGATTGAATATAAAAGGAAGGACCGGGGTCCATAGTTCACTAGACGTGGCTCTCCTTAAGATAGATAACATGCTGGGTGAACAAATTATAACGAGGCAATTGACAAACATCAAGAAAGCAATACATACATATAGTAATCATCTTGACTCCTTTGGAACTTGATTGGGCATTACAACATTATACATAGACCGCCATCCAACTGCATCTATGACTAATAATCCACCTCCAGGTTATCATCCGAACCCCCTCCAGTATTAAGTTGCAAGCAACAGATTATTGCTTTACGAATTGCGTGTAAAGTAAACAATACGATTGTTCTATAAACAAAGAATTGTTGTTTTCTCCCTAGTAGCAACAGTACATCTAGTACCTTAGAGATTTATGTCACTTTCCCAGATTACTAGAGGCATGAACCCACTATCGATCATAAATACTAACTCTTGGAGTTGCTAGCATCTACTTGGCCAAGATAGCTACTAACAACGGAAAGCATGCAAGATCACAAATAACAAAGACATGATAGAATCAATAAGTAATGTGAAATAGCATCTCAATATTCATCGGATCCCCGCAAATACAACATGTAGAATTACAAATAGATGATCTTGATCATCAACGGAGCTCACAAGATCTAGACATGAAAGCACAAAGAAGGAGAACCAGCCATCTAGCTACTACATGGACCCGTAGTCCAAAGATGAACTACTCACGCATCACACCGGAGGCTTGCATGATGATGAAGAAGGCCTCCAGGGTGAATTCCCCTCTCCGGCAGGGTGCCAGGAAGAGCTTCAGATCCCTCCCGATCTAGGGATGGAGATGACGGCGGCTACAGACTCTTTCGTGGATTTTTGATCGGTTACTTAGGGTTTTCGTCCTGAGGGCAATATATAGGCGGAAGGAGAGGCCGAGGTGGTGCTGGGGTCGGCCAGACCACCCCCTGGCGCGGGCCAGGCCTAGCCATGCGGCCAGGTCGTGTGGCCGGCCCCCATCCCTTCTCCGTCTCGTATTTTGGCATCTGATGACTTCTGGAAAAATAGGCACTTTGGCTTTTGTCCCGTCTAATTCCGAGAATATTCATTTTCTGACTTTCCTGGAACCAAAAACAACAGAAAACAGGCAGCTGGCACTGTGGCTCTTGTTAATAGGTTAGTCCAAGAAATCATATGAAAAGTACTCTAAAGTGTGGACAAAACACAAGAAAGTGGATAAAACCAAGCATGAAACATCAAAAATTATAGATACATTTGCAATGTATCAACATCCCCAAGCTTAACTCCTGCTCGTCCTCGAGTAGGTAAGTGATAAAAAGAAAAAATATTTTTTGAGGTGACATGCACCATCAAAGACTTGATCAAAGTACTTGTAAACATTGAAAGCTGGGATCATAGTACTTCAATCATAACATGAAAGACAAAGTTCTAGCAATAAGACAAAAAAACTATGATGCACCATGAAAAGGCACAAACAAAAGATTCATGAATAACAATGCTTTGCAAGACGTTTGTTTGTTTCACATAAAGAAAACATAGCATAATAGTATTCAGCTTGTCCCTCATAGAGTAGCAAATATAAGTGCATAGGACACCTTCAAAGTTTATAAGAGTGACTAGATACAAATAGTTTAAAACAAGCAATATCAAGTTATGCATCAATCAACTAGTCTTGGGACAATGCACATAGAACTAAGAATGGCCACTATGCTCTCAAAGTAGGTGCATAAAGGTAGAAGGTGGAGTCTCAATATAATGGTGGAAGAAAGGCCTTCATAGAAGGAAGCAGGGATTCAAGTCTCATAAAGAGCTTCCAAAAATTATGGTACTTATAGCTTTCAGATTTCATTGCCCCTATCATAAGCATCTTGAAGTGATTAAGGTTAAAGTGAACAAACTATGGTGTACATGCTTGACGAAGTATAAGTTAGGAATCTCATGTCCCTTGTATATGAGGGCCGCTCCTCATGCTACTCAAGTTTAGTCACCGGTAAGTTCTTGTCATCGTAAGTACATGTGTATCATAGAGAACCGCCAACGGGGTACCCCTTGCCCGATGATATGGAAGAATCCCCATATCAAAATGACAAGGCAAGCAGACAACGAGCATCTCAGCAATCTTCTTATTTACCATGGGAATATGGTGCTTTTTCTCTCTTTCCTCTTTTCATAATCTCTTTTTTCTCTTTTTCTCTTCTTTCTCAATATAGGACTCTTTTTTTTATAAGAAGAATGCTTCATAGACAACTCATTATGGTTACACTGCAGGTTTCCACCATGTCAGCATGGATTAGACCAGCGGCCCAGGCGTTTCTCTAACACATATACATAACTCCATGGACTTACAAGCTCCCCTTTCATTTCACACTGACGACATCCATATACAAAAGAGCATGATATCAACTAGGTACAAGTACCAAGTGCAATGTTGAAAGCGTTCCCCATGACAACATGGTTCTGCTAATTCCCAACAAATAAGTGCAAGCATATACAACATAGATGACACAATGGTTCAAATTTATTAAGGGCAAGAAAAGTAAAGTGTGCCATCAAGTTCATGAGAGCTTTAATCACTAGTTTTCTCATAACAAGTTTAATTTGGAAGGTAAACAAAAGCATGAATATACTTGGAATAGCATAAGCTAGTAGGTAGGTATGGTGGACTCTTTGGAATAACTTGGTTTAGGGAGTTGGATGCATGAGTTGAACTCATACTTGGTTGTGGAGGCTAGCAAAAGACTGGGAGCGACAAACTAAGAGAGCAATAATGGCCATAATCATGCAGAGCGATAAGACATCATTGAACAAAGCATAAAGTGATACTACAAGTTGAAAACTAAAGGATCATAAAGGCTATGGTGACTTGAGATAGTCATAACATGGTGTGAGCATGTGCCAAGTCAACCCAAATAAAGCATCAAAGGAGAATACCTTTATACTATGCTTTAATATGCTAAAACAACGCATGATTCATCCAAGGCACATTAAGCAATCTCAATTATAAAGCCAAAACAATATCAAGCATGGCATGACAGAGTATAGGCCACGGTCAAAAACGAGCTCTTTTTACCACATAAGGATGAACTTTCCTACTCTTTTCCAAACCAAACCAAACTATTTGCAAACTAATGTATGGAAGAGGGGGTCCAACCAATTTATTCAGAAAACTAAGAAAACCAATCAAACGAAAAACCAAAACAAAAACGAAAAAGAAGACACTCCAAGAACAACACAAATGTGCATGAAACAATAAAAATGAAGCGTTTGGAAGAAACCTGGAATATTTATTGATGAAGAAGGGGATGCCTTGGGCATCCCGAAGCTTTGACGCTTGTACTTATTGGATATTTCTTGGGGTGACACGCGTGGCATCCTCAAGCTTGAGCTTTGGTCCATCCTTCATCTCATTACTCATTCCTTCCATACACCTGAATTTTTTCCTCCAAACAAAACTTCACACAATCTTTATTAGCAACATTAGTGCACTCAAGATAATAAGTCGTAAGGTTCAGTTCCAACACCAATAAACTTCCATTAGAACACTAGCTACTGAAGCACTTCCCTCAAAAAGCTCAAATCCCCAAAAGAATTCAAAAAGGAACCAACAAGAAGCAAATGCAGAAAATGGCAGAAATCTGTCAAAACAGACCAGCAGGTAAAGACGAATTTTTTCGAAGACCTTCTGTTGCTCAAATCAAAAAGTGTTGAACTAACGAAAGTTATATAACAACCTGGGGCAGAAGCACAAAAATTCACACCTCAAAAAGACGTTCAGAGATTTTACACGAATTTTTATGGTGAAGCACACAAATCTGTTTCGGGACAACAACTTTCCCAATCATTACTTCTCTCTCATTAGAGGTTACTCTTGGCACAAAAAGCAAATAAAAAGGATAAGGAGCAGTTATTACTGCTTCCAAGACTCATCTAAAACTTTTGGGTTATCCCCCAATAAGTACTTTTCTTTAACGCCTTTAAGTTAGGTATAAGAAGCAAGAAAAACAATCAAGTGTTCTCAAATGAAGAAGCATTAAGACCAAATTTTGTTTTCATAGGAGAGCAAAATAAATCTTCTCTCTCTTCTTAGGGAAGTGTTCTATACCTTTCTTGAGTGCGAGTTGATATTTAATGGTGTCTTCTTTCATATCAATAATGGCACCAACAGTTCTAAGAAAAGGTCTTCCCAAAGTAATAGGACAAGAAGCATTGCATTCAACATCCAAAACATAGAAATCAACAGGGACGTAGGCATTGTTAACCATAATAAGAACATCGTTAAGACTCCCCATGAGTTTCTTTTTAGCATTATCATCAAGTGGGACATTCAAATAACAATCTTCAAGTGGAGGCAAATCAAGTATATCATAAATCCTTCTAGGCATAATAGAAACACTACTATCAAGATCACATAAAGCTTTAAAATTCAAAGTCATTCACTTTCATATTAATGATGGGTTCCCAACCATCTTCTTGTTTTATAGGAATAGAAGCTTTATGTTTCATCTTTTCTTCTTTAATTTTTATGAGAGCATCAGTAATGTGTTTTGTAAAGGCCATGTTCATAGCACTAGCATTAGGACTTTTTTGCAAGCTTTTGTAGGAACTTAATAACTTCAGAGATATTACAACCATCAAGATCAAAATCAAAATTATCATCTAGAGTGGTAGAACTATTACTAGCCTTAACACTAGTGGTAGTGATAGTAGAAACACTAATGTTTCTAGCAATTTCATCTTCTCTTTCCCACTTAGCATGTAATTCAGCTAATAGTCTAACATTTTCATCAATCCTTACTTGTATGGCATTAGTAGCTGCAAAGGGATTATCATTAGTTTCAGGTTTAGCAGCTATTTTATTCAAAGAAGATTGAGCTTCAGCCAAAGATGCTATATTTCTTTCAGCATTAGAGAGTTTTTCCTCAATAGTTTTATTGAAAGTAGTTTGTTTACCAATAAAGTCCTTAAGCATAACTTCAAGTTCAGAGGGAGCATTCCTATTATTGTTGTAGGAACTTCCATTAGCATTACCATTGTTGGGAGGATATGGCTTATAATTGTTGTTACCAAAATTATTCCTATAAGCATTATTGCCAAAATTGTTATTTCTTATGAAGTTCACATCAACTTGCTCTTCTTGAGCAACCAAAGAAGCTAAAGGAACATTATTTGGATCTATATGGGCTTTCCCATTAACAAGCATAGACATAATAATATCAATTTTATCACTCAAGAAGGAGGTTTCCTCAATAGAATTTACCTTATTACCTTGTGGAGCTCTCTCAGTATGCCATTCGGAATAGTTAACCATCATATTATCCAGAAGCTTTGTTGCAGCACCCAAAGTGATGGTCATAAAGGTACCTCCAGCAGCAGAATCCAATAGGTTCCTTGAAAAATAGTTCAATCCTGCATAAAAAGTTTGGATCATCATCCAAGCAGTCAGTCCGTGAGTGGGACAATTCTTAACCAAAGATTTCATTCTTTCCCAAGCTTGAGAAACATGCTCATTATCAGATTGTTTAAACTTCATTATTTCACTTCTCATAGATATAATCTTAGCAGGAGGATAGTATTTTCCAATAAAAGCATCTTTGCATTTCATCCAAGAATCAATACTATTCCTAGTTAAGGAATTCAACCATTCTTTAGCTTTTCCTCTCAAAGAGAAAGGAAACAATTTTAGCTTAATAATATCACCATCTACATCCCTATGCTTTTGCATCTCACAAAGTTCAACAAAGTTATTTAGATGGGCAACAACATCTTCATTACCAATACCAGAAAATTGTTCTCTCATAACAAGATTGAGTAAAGGAGGTTTTATCTCAAAGAAAGTATCTTCAGGCACAGGTGGAGCAATAGGTGTGCTCATAAAATCATTGTTATTGGTGCTAGTGAAGTCACACAACTTAGTGTTTTCAAGAGTAGTCATTTTTTGTGTGTTTTTGATAAACAAAGCAAACTTATAAAACTATTTTTTTTTGTGTTTTTGATAAAAAACAAGCAAACAAAGCAAAAGAAACTAAGCAAAACAAAAGGAACCCCAAGAGGAAGGTATGATGAAGACAGCAGCATGTTTCCCTCAGTTATGAAACCAAGGTTTAATCGAACCAGTAGGAGAAAGGAAACACCCTAAAGGTGTTGCTAGCTGAGCCTTGGCAGCGTGCACTACCAGTGCTAGTAGCAACATGGAGACCTGCACAACACAACCACAGAACTTTGTCCCCAACTTGCGATGAGGTAGTCAATCTCACCGGTTTTGCTGAAAACAAAGGATTAAACGTATCGAATGGAAGGAAGTAAAAGTTTGCAGAAAGTAAACACAAAGCAGTAAACAGTTTGTAGATTGTATGTAAAAGAAAGGACCGGGGTCCATAGTTCACTAGAGGTGGCTCTCCTTAAGATAGATAACATGTTGGGTGAACAAATTACAACGGGGCAATTGACAAACATCGAGAAAGCAATACATGCATATACTAATCATCTTGACTCCTTTGGAACTTGATTGGGCATTACAACATTATACATAGACCGCCATCCAACTGCATCTATGACTAATAATCCACCTTCAGGTTATCATCCGAACCCCCTCCAGTATTAAGTTGCAAGCAACAGATTATTGCTTTATGAATTGCGTGTAAAGTAAACAATACGATGGTTCTATGAACAAAGGATTGTTGTTTTCTCCCTAGTAGCAATAGCACATCTAGTACCTTAGAGATTTCTGTCACTTCCCCAGATTACTAGAGGCATGAACCCACTATCGAGCATAAATACTAACTCTTGGAGTTTCTAGCATCTACTTGGCCAAGATAGCTACTAACAACGGAAAACATGCAAGATCACAAATAACAAAGACATGATAGAATCAATAATCAATCTGAAATAGCATCTCAATATCCATGGGATCCCCGCAAACACAACATGCAAAATTACAAATAGATGATCTTGATCATGAATGGAGCTCACAAGATCTAGACATGAAAGCACAAAGGAGGAGAACCAGCCATCTAGCTACTACATGGACCCGTAGTCCAAAGATGAACTACTCACGCATCATACCGGAGGCTTGCATGATGAAGAAGGCCTCTAGGGTGAATTCCCCTCTCCGGCAGGGTGCCGGGAAGAGCTTCAGATCCCTCCCGGTCTAGGGATGGAGATGACGGCGGCTATAGACTCTTTCATGGATTTTTGATCGGGTACTTAGGGTTTTCGTCCCGAGGTCATCTTATAGGCGGAAGGAGAGGCCGAGGGGGTGCTGGGGTCGGCCAGACCACCCCCTAGCGCGGGCCAGGCCTGACCGCGCGGCCAGGTGGTGTGGCCGGCCCCCAGCCCTTCTCCGTCTCGTATTCTGGCATCTGATGACTTCCGGAAAAATAGGCACTTTAGCTTTTGTCCCGTCCAATTCCGGGAATATTCATTTTCTGACTTTTCTTGGAACCAAAAATAGCAGAAAACAGGCAGCTGACACTATGGCTCTTGTTAATAGGTTAGTCCAAGAAATCATATGAAAAGTACTCCAAAGTATGGACAAAGCACAAGAAAGTGGATAAAACCAAGCATGGAACATCAAAAATTATAGATACATTTGCAATGTATCACACACCTGCTCTAGGTGCTCCTGCTATACCAGAACCGGCAAAGTATGCTACTTTACACTTCATTCGACATCACCTTGACCTTGCTCTGAAAGATGAGTACATGATGGAGGAAAATCCTCTATCATTGTGGGACTCCTTAAAGGAGCGCTATGATCAACAGAGATCGGTGATGTTGCCTGAAGCGTAAAGGCAATGGACACTTATCCATTTTTAGGATTTCAAGTCCGTTGTGGCATACAATTCTGTCGTGCATCAAATCAACTCTAAGTTGAGATTCTGCAATAGTGCAGTTTCAGATGCAAATCTCATTGAGAAGACGCTCTCTACTTTTCCATCCTAGTATGAGGTTGATTGCTGAACAACATCGTAACCAAAAGTATAGGAAGCATTCTGAATTGATATATGCACTTCTTCAGGCAGAAAAGCACAACGAAATTCTTGATAAGAATAATCTTTCCCGTCCAACAGGAACATTGCCGCTACCTGAAGCACATTTCAATTCTTACAATGCTCAAAACTTCCGTGGTTCAAAGAAGAACCGTATGAGGTTTAAGGGAAAGTGAAGCGCAATGAGAATCAGAATAGCCATGGAGTCTAAAAGGGCAAGAATCATTTCAAGAGAAATGATAGGGATAACAATTCACAAGGTTGTTACCGATGTGGTTGTAACACTCATATTACAAAGAAGTGTACAACTTCTAAGCATTTGGTGTCGCTGTATCAACAATCAATCAAGGGCAAGAAGGCTAAAGGGCACCAGTACGAAGCTCACTTCACTGGACCATTGGTCGAGAGTTCGCAAGGTGTTCAAGAGAACACTATTCAAGAGAAGATGGAGAACTATGATCAGCCTCAGCAAAAGGAAGGACCAACACTTCATGCTGAAGACATGCTAGTGTATTTCACTTCTACTAGTGACATATATGGAGACCAGCTTTAGTCTCCTCGTAGTGTCATAAGTATTGTGATGATGTCCTTTAGATATATTGTGTGTTGTAAAATATTTGTGTCATAAGACATATGGTATTGTAATAATTATTCAGTCGGACATAATATATTGTAATCCGTGAGCAGACATACATAGTATGTATTGTATGTATATATTTGATACATTGCAAATGTACCTATAATTTTTGATGTTCCATGCTTGGTATTATCCACTTTCTTGTGTTTTGTCCACACTTTGGAGTACTTTTCATATCATTTCTTGGACTAACCTATTAACAGGAGCCACAGTGCCAGCTGCCTATTTTCTGCTGTTTTTGGTTCCAGGAAAGTCAGAAAATAAATATTCTCAGAATTGGACGGGACAAAAGCCAAAGTGCCTATTTTTCCGGAAGTCATCAGATGCCAGAATACGAGACGGAGAAGGGCTGGGGGCCGGCCACACCACCTGGCCGTGTGGCCAGGCCTGGCCCGTGCCAGGGGGTGGTCTGCCCGACCACAGCACCCCCTCGGCCTCTCCTTCCGCCTATAAGATGACCTCGGGACGAAAACCCTAAGTACCCGATCAAAAATCCACGAAAGAGTCTGTAGCCGCCGTCATCTCCATCCCTAGATCGGGAGAGATCTGAAGCTCTTCCCGGCACCCTGTCGGAGAGGGGAATTCACCCTGGAGGCCTTCTTCATCATCATGCAAGCCTCGGTGTTGCGTGAGTAGTTCATCTTTGGACTACGGGTCCATGTAGTAGCTAGATGGCTGGTTCTCCTCCTTTGTGATTTCATGTCTAGATCTTATGAGCTTCGTTCATGATCAAGATCATCTATTTGTAATTCTGCATGTTGTGTTTGCGGGGATCTGATGGATATTGAGATGCTATTTCAGATTGATTATTGATTCTATCATGTCTTTGTTATTTGTGATCTTGCATGCTTTCCGTTGTTAGTAGCTATCTTGGCCAAGTAGATGCTAGCAACTCCAAGAGTTAGTATTTATGCTCGATAGTGGGTTCATGCCTCTGGTAATCTGGGGAAGTGACAGAAATCTCTAAGGTACTAGATGTGCTGTTGCTACTAGGGAGAAAACAACAATCCTTTGTTTATAGAACAATCGTATTGTTTACATTACACGCAATTCATAAAGCAATAATCTGTTGTTTGCAACTTAATACTAGAGGGGGTTCGGATGATAACCTGAAGGTGGATTATTAGTCATAGACAGGGGCGGAGCCAAGGGGGGGCTAGCAAGGGTCAGACCCCCTCTAATCCTTCGCCCCCCTCAAGCTTTTACATCTATGACTAGTAGTGTTAGTCCATGCATACACGCTAATGACCCATAGGTAATTATCCAAATTAGTAATTAAGCCCAAATTTAAGTATTAGTGTACTTACTAAAGCCTAGCAGGTGAAAAATAGCCCATCTGCTGAGTAACCATGTATTACATGCCATGAATGATTTTTGAAGCCTGGTCATTTTCAGTTCGCCTCACGTCGCCTAATTAGATCGATCTATTCAGGGCACACGAAGCCTGTCGTCGCTCGCTACAGCCACTGACTTGGACTTCAAATATCGGCTGCTCCTTACAACTAAGTAGTACGACGGAGGGTGCTGGTCTTCTGCTCGCTACCGTGAGTCTGCACAACCATGTTGTGAGTTCACCAGCAGGTTAGTCAAGGTATAACACTAGTATTGCACATATTATACTGCTAATTCGATCTAAATCTCTAAATTATTTTGCTGTATAGCTATAGTTTGTTAGTTCAGAAACGATGATAAACACTTGTTTTCTCCCTCTAATTGTTGACTTGGTCTCAATTCAGGACAAGTGCTACAATTTTAGGATTCGCTCGGTGGTAACATTCTAGTTATATTTAAACTAGTGAAAAAATAACAAACCTTCTTGTTGGTGCAAACAAATGGCGATTTCTTGCCAATTTTAATGTTTTTAATGCTTTTTAGCATGGACCTAACAAATGTTGATATTAAAAAATTATGGACTCGATGCCTTATGCTTGACGTAGCAGTGACATAGTGGTTGACCGATGTACACCATTTCGTGAAATAGAGGAATAGTTGTATCTTTGATAACAAACTTCTCGCCAATATTGAGGTGGCCAGGCTTGCTTACAACAACATCAAGCATCGGCGCTCTCGTTTTTAGGGCCGCCCTTCCGCCTGCAGGCATTTGCTAGCTCCTAATTGTCCATCGCCCGCCCCCCTTAAGTCCAAATCCTGGCTCCGCCCCTGGTCATAGATGCAGTTGGATGGCGGTCTATGTATAATGTTGTAATGCCCAATCAAGTTCCAGATGAGTCAAGATGATTAGTATATGCATGTATTGCTTTCTCGATGTTTGTCAATTGCCCCGCTGTAATTTGTTCACCCAGCATGTTATCTATCTTAAGGAGAGCCACCTCTAGTGAACTATGGACCCCGGTCCTTTCTTTTACATTCAATCTACAAACTGTTTACTGTTTTGTGTTTACTTTCTGCAAACTGTTGGGGATATACTTTCCGGGTATCCTCACAGTTCCTCACTGACCAGGGTGGCCCACTTTGGCTTAGAGCTTTGCTTCACGGGCGGCCCAGTCAGGGAGAGAAGATGGAGTCCAATCCGGCTACGGGAAGGCCCAGAAGACTTACCGACTTAGGCCCATAATGTTACTTGTAGTTCAAGATGTACTCTGTAATAGACTCTTAGTCGTAGCCGGATAGATATCTCCTGTAAACCCTAGGCCGGATATCTATATAAGCCGTCCTAGGGAGAGCCTTTAGGGCACCAGATAACACTCAATACTTTAGACCCTCAACTCGCACAGGCGAAACCCTTGTAACCCATATTCCGGCTCTGCCGTATTACTGGATTGCTAACAGGAGTAGGATCCATCCAAAGCCGGCGGATTCGAACCTAGGTAAACTTGTGTGCTCACCGTCCCGGAATACCGTACGTCTCACACACCTCTCTTCCGCACGCCTCGAGGACCCCCTCATGGCGTACTTGTCATCAATCCGACGACAGTTGGCGCCCACCATGGGGCAAGTGAGCTACGGATCTGCGTTCCGAGCGGAATCTGCAAGAATCGGAATCGGCGAGACCATCGCTGTCGGTCGCATCCTCTACGCCAGCGACGTCCCTCTCATCATTCTCGACGAGACTTGGATTCTGGCAAGGGAGGCCGTGACTGCCTACACAATCATGTCTTTTGGCGAGATCGGTGTTTACATCGGTTTTGCTGAACCTGCCCAACCCACCCCAGCGGTGATGATAGAGGCATAAGAATTTTCTGGGTCCCCTTTGTCCGCGGAGGCGGCAGAATTCCGGATCTCAGAAAACCCTAATCCCACCCAGCCCGCACCAGTTGCGGAGATAGTGGAGAAACCCGAACCTGAAGAAGACCTAGCGGTCAACGTCAAATCTGGAGTGGATCTTCCCGGAGAAGCCGAATCCCAGATCGACCCACCCGTGGAAGTCGAAATCTAGGAGGATCATATCAACGACACTGATTCCGGCTCTGATGATGTCGGAACAGACAGGCCTTTCCTAAGGTATACACTAAAAAATATGATACTGCAAGGCGAAAGCGCAGATGCAATCCTCGAGACCATCAAAAGTTTCGATATGGCTGATCGCAAAAGCCGCAGGTACCTCAGGAAGCACGCGTCGCACTTCGTCGGATACGTGGGATCCGGATCCGGCTCTGCTGATGCTGGAGACAACACCGACTCGGTGCTGGAGGCAATTGGAACAAACGCCGACGTACTTGCATCCTCGGATGAAACGATGACGTCAGCAGATTTCCGAAAGTTCTCCGCAGAATATGAAGAGGAGTATAACTCCAAAGCTGCAGAAGAAGGAGAAGCCATGGATGAAGGATCCAGGGAACACTCTCCCAAAACGAAGGATGACATGGACGTCGGAGATAATCCCGGAGTCCAAATGTCCAAAAGTACCGATCAGAGCTTGACTCCGGGAAACGGACCCAAAGCCGTCTTTGCTACAGGCGCTGCCAAGAAGGCAAAGAAGAAGAACAAGAAAAACAGGACCCCGGCAAAAGACCCTCTGACAGAGGAGGTGATTGCCGAGGAATACGAGGAAGACTCGGATGGAGCACTTATCCTAGACGAGCTGAAAAAAGAAGCATCGGTGGATGGACACGTGATCACTGAAGGTGCGCGTAAACTCATCGATGCCGCATTAACCACACCTATCCCTACAGCTGTAGAACTTACTGCAGATGAGCTGGACGAAAGGGCGCAAGCTCTAGAAGCGCGTCGTCAACAACTCCTCGATGAAGCAAAAAACATCGAGGTGGAGAAGAAACGCATGTCGAACAAGGAGTACATGTCTCGTCTACATCAGAAGACACGGAAGCGTCACATAGATGACAACCAATTCCCACATGTCCGTGTCGTCCTTTTTGGAGATGAGATGGGGAAGCCACAAAAAGATAGCAACGGAGATTGGGTATACCCAACACCAGTACAAAATACCGTGGCATCTCGACAAATTCTATCGGCTAATCCAGGACCAGAGGAGATCCATTTGGCTATCAAGCTACTCAACAAGGGACTAGAGCAGCAAAAGGTCACCCTATCCGTAAGTCAAAAACTGGTCTCAGATGCTGAGCAATGTCGCACGGATCCGGCATGGGATGGCGTAAGACCCCATTACGTTCTGGAGCAGTATCATCGCCTTGAAGGACGGGAAGACAATTATTCAAGAACCGGATCATCGGGACAGCATCGCAGAACTACACATAACTGAAGCAACGTCGCTCCAGTAGCCGAGAAAGACGCGATCGCTGCACTGAATCCGAAGAATCCTCCCCGAAGGGGAGAAGATAAAGAGAAACGTCGGGAGGAGGATCGTCAAAGGATGCCACCTCCTAGACATGATAACCATCCAACTGAGCCTCACCATGGTGGGAATGACAGACGAAGGAACGACGGAAACCATGCAGGTACAAGCCGGCAGGGGGCTCATCGTAGTCAAGACCGTCCCCGGAATCGGAATAACGACGTTCCGGACGGAGGCCGACGATCAGCCGGAAACTACCCCGCTGCACCACCCTCTCCACCACACAGTTATCACAACGGCCCCCACGGAGGTTAAGGAGGACATGGCGGAGGAGGTGGTGGCAGAAGCCGAAGTCCGGCTCCAAGGCACCGCAGCCACAACCGGCATTCGGGACGATCCCTATCCCCAAACGACGCAAGGCATAGGGTCAACTCCAACATAGAGGCTCGGCGCTACGAAAACAATGACGTGTACATGGGCCCAAAGTGCTTCGGACCACGCATCAGAGATACAAAGTTCCCGGAAGGATTTGCTATCTCAAGACATATTCAAGACTACGACGGCATTGCTCGGCCAGACACCTAGTTACAGGATTTCTTCCAAGCTTGCTGCATCGCCAAAGGCGGAAACAACCTGGTCGCAACTCGATATCTCCCACTCATGCTGAGGAAGACGGCACGATCATGGCTCAATGAGCTTCCGGCGAACACCATCCACAACTGGTATGATTTACAAAGTGCGTTCTTTCGGAATTTCGAAGGCACATATCGGAGGCCCTGTACGGTTGGAGACCTACAGCGTTGCACCCAGAAAGCCGGAGAAACTTGCCGGGATTACCTCGGATGATGGATTGACACCAAGAACTCCTGCGAAGGAGTAAACGATCAAACTGCGATTGAAGCTTTCATCGCAGGTCTCCCAATTGGTTTACTGCGCCATTGCTTGAAGTGTGACAAGGTTACTGATCTGGGAGAAATGATAGAAACAGCGAGCAAGTATGCAGATGCTGACGATGATGCAGAGGGATTACTCAATGCCCTGGTTGTGCCTCAGTCGACAAAACAACCAAAGCAACAGGCTCATAAGCGCAAAAATACCTCGGAAGAAAAACCCAACATGGAGACAGCGGTAGTCACTACTGTTTCCGGGTGTGGAGGATGAGGAGGACAAGGCGGAGGCCACGGGCGTGGCCGTGGGACATCAAGGGTCCAAGGTAGAGGAGAGCAACAACCAGGCAAAACCTACACTTGGGCCGACATCGCCAATAACCCATGTGTGCATCATTTGGACGGGGGCTCATCCCACACCAACGCTGAATGTCGTTTTAAAGACGACATCAAGAGAGATGATACCGCGGGCTACAAAGCTAAGCGGAAGAAGGGAAAGAAAAATCCCGAAAAAGACAAAGAGACTAAGGAAGATTCCGACATGGAGGAAGCTGACGCTTCAAATCCCAAGTCGGAAGGGAAGAAAACTTTTCCCACCAAGAAGGACACTTACGTCACCTTCCTTGGATCTCAACCAGCAAAGGTCAAGAAAGCAGTTCTCCACGAGCTCAACGAAACAGTTCCGGCTGTCCCTCAGTATCTGGACTGGTCGGAAGTAGCAATAACGTTTGACCGCACTGATCATCCGCCTAAGCTACATAGGCGAGGAAAATACGCCTTAATCGTCAATCCACTTATTGATGGTTATGGTTTCTCCAAGACCCTCATGGACGGTGGTAGCAGCATCAATATTCTCTATGTCGAAATGCTACGCCGGATGAAGATCTCGGAGACACAGCTGAACCACAGCTCCGTGATCTTTCACGGAGTTGTCCCAGGAAGACATGCTAATTCCTTGGGAGAGATCACTTTGGATGTTACTTTTGGAACACCAAAGAATTATCGGACGGAGGCACTTTCCTTCAAAGTGGTCCCGTTCAAGAGCGCATACCATGCTATATTCGGACGTCCGGCTTACTGGGCTTTTATGGCTCGTTCGTGTTACATTTACAATATGATGAAAATTCCAGGTCCAAACGGCGTAATCACCATCAGGGGAGACCCGAAGAAGGCGCAAGAGTGCGAGTATGGAAATGCCGCCTTTGCCGAAGCCGTGCTGCACGCCCAGGAGTACCAGGAGATCAAGAAGAGCATAGATCCGCCCGAGATGCCTGCGATGAAGAAGGAGGTGACAAAGCCAAATCCGGAGTTCAAGGCATCAGAAGAGACGAAGACGACGCCATACTCCAAGCAAATCAAGATATCTTCGCATGGCAGCCAGATAATTGAAGGATGACAACCCCTCCAAGGTGACCCAGATAGGCATAGGCCTAAGTAGCGCATAGGAAAGCGTGCTCGTCAAGTTACTCCAAGCAAATCAAGATATCTTCGCATGGCAGCCATCTGACATGACTGGAGTACCTAGGGAACTTGCCGAGCACTCTCTAAATGTAAACCCGAATGCTAAACCCGTCAAACAGTCCTTACGACGGTTTGGTGATGAAAAGCGTAAGGCAATAGCTAAGGAACTAGCGCGGCTCGAGTTAGCCGGATTCATAAAAGAGGTCATCCATACTGATTGGTCGGCCAACCCTGTAATGGTCCCTAAAAAGGACACCGCTGATTTAAGGATGTGTGTTGATTATACTGCCTTGAACAAGGCTTGTCCAAAAGATCCGTTCGCTCTGCCTAGAATTGATCAAGTTATCGATTCTACGACAGGCTCAGAACTCCTCTATTTTCTCGACGCATATTCCGGTTATCACCAAATACGGATGAAGAGGAGCTACGTACCAGCGCAAGATGTAGCGGTGCCTCCACGACCAACTCAGACGCAATGTACATGCATACGTGGATGATATCGCGGTCATGTCCAAAAAGAAGGAAACATTGATTTCTGACTTGGAGGAGACATTCACCAATCTACGAAAATACAACATCATGCTTAACCCGAAGAAATGCTTCTTTAGAATACCAGCCGGAAAATTGTTAGGTTTCATCGTGTCTCAAAGAGGCATAGAGGTGAACCGCGACAAGGTCAAGGCTATTCTCAATATTTCCAGGCCAACTCGCCTGAAGGACGTACAAAGATTAATTGGTTGCATTGCTGCGGTCAGTCGATTTGTAAGCCGTCTTGGTGAAAGAGCCGCACCATTATACAAACTCCTGAAGAAGACTAAAGATTTTGTCTGGACTGACGAAGCTGAAGCTGCACTACAAGACCTGAAGAAAGTACTCTCATCTACTCCTATCCTTGCAGCGCTGGAACCTCAGGAACCGATGTTGCTTTATATTGCTGCGACAAATAGGGTCGTTAGTATCGTCATGGTGGTGGAGAGACCAGAGGAAAATCAGGAACATCTGGTGCAGCGTCCGACTTATTTTGTCAGCGAGGTCTTGACAGAATCAAAACAGCGATATCCGCACTATCAAAAGTTGGCTTACGGTGTTTTCCTAGCATCTCGTAAGTTATGACACTATTTTCAGGAGCATCCAATTACCGTGGTGAGCAAAGCTCCCATGAGAGACATAATCAAGAACAGCGACGCCATAGGACGTGTCGCCAAATGGGGCATAGAGCTCTCAGCTTTCGATATTGAGTATAAACCTCGGACAACAATCAAATCCCAGATCTTTGCTGACTTTGTCGCTGATTGGATAGAGACGAAGGAGAACATGGTCCTCCCTGAGTCAGAATACTGGACCCTCTTTTTTGATGGGTCTAAGGCTCGAGGGCGCTCGGGGGATCGTGTGGTGCTCAAATCACCCCAAGGAGATAAACTATTATACGTGTTGCAGATCCACTTCACAGCGACAAACAATACTGCCGAGTATGAAGCACTGCTGCATGGAATCCGGATTGCTAAGGATATTGGCATCCAACGTTTGATGTGTTACGGAGATTCGGATCTTGTTGCTCAGCAAGTCTCGGATATTTGTAATGCAAATAAGCACATGGCAGCATATAAAGCTGTCGTAGATGATCTATCTAAATCGTTCGAAGGGTTTGAAGTTCAACACATCCCTCGAGCAGAAAATGAGGAAGCAGATGCACTATCTCGAATAGGCTCTGCGCGGAAAGATGTCCCGGATGGCGCATTTTTAGAGCACCTCAAAGTTCCCTTGATAAAGGGAGTAGATGAGGAATATCCGACCAAATCCGACTCACCTTTAATAGCAGTTCTGGCTGTAATTCCCAGCTGGACTCAACCCTACCTTGATTACTTGGTAGATGGCAAATTACCCGAAGACGAGGTGCTGAGCCGGCAGATTATTCGACGAGCAAAATCCTATACTATTGTTAAAGGTGAGCTCCATAAACGGAGTGTTTCTAGGGTTTTTCAGCGCTGTGTATCTCCGGAAGAAGGAGTGGAGATCTTAAGAGAAATCCACGAAGGTGAGTGTGGTCACCACGCTGCCACCAAATCTTTAGTGGCAAAAGCTTTTCGACATGGATTTTTTTGGCTTACAGCTCAGGCAGATGCCGAACGATTAGTCAAGACATGCAAAGGCTGCCAAAAGTACGCCAAGCAAGCTCATGTTCTGACCGATCAGCTGCGAACAATACTTATAACATGGCCTTTTGCGGTCTAGGGACTTGATATGGTAGGACCTTTTAAACGAGCACCAAGTGGATTCACGCACCTCTTAGTAATGGTGGACAAATTCACAAAGTGGATCGAGGCTAATCCTGTCACTAGTTGTGATGGAGCAACAGCCAAAAGATTTGTCGAGAATGTTATAATCCGGTATGGTTATCCGCATAGCATTATCATAGACAACGGGAGTAACTTTTCTATGGGAGAAGTGGCTGAATTCTGCGATGAGCAAAATATCCGGCTTGACATTGCATCAGTCGCACATCCACAGGCTAACGGATAATTCGAAAGACTAAATGGTTTAATTCTACAAGGCTTGAAACCGAGACTTGAAGCAACACTGAGACGTGCTGCGGGGGCTTGGGCAGAGGAACTACCTTCTGTCATTTGGAGTTTGCGAACAACTCCGAACAGGTCAACAGGATACACACCTTTCTTCTTGGTCTATGGCGCAGAAGCAGTTCTTCCTAGTGATTTAATCCATACTTCTCCTAGAGTGGCCGCGTATATCGAAGAGGATGCCGAGATTTCTCGACAAAATGATCTCGACTTAGTCGAAGAAGTTCACGTCGTTACTGAAATGAGATCTACAGCCTATCAGCAGAAGTTACGCAAGTATCATAGCCAGAGAGTTCGAACTTGATCTTTTAATAAAGGTGATTTGGTTCTCCGGCTTGTGCAACAAAGAAAGCACAAACTTTCCCCAGTATGGGAAGGGCCCTTTTTAGTTAGTCGAGTATTGCACAATGGATCGTACTACTTAACTGACATGAGGCCAGTCAAAGAAAGACCTGCTACTAAGAAGAGAAAGAGAGCTGGAGGCAGTACAAATCCGGATGAGTTAGACAGACCATGGAATATTGCTCAGCTACATCCCTTTTATTCTTAGTTTATCCTTCTTTGTAATCATACATATGTACATGTTCTGTGAGAAATAAAAGTTTTGGTTACCTCAAAGTTTTCCTGAGAAGTTTTTACCATCTTATTTTCTAATGATCATGTCATAGTCAAAAATCCCAAAATGCTTGAAAGTACTTTATGCTCATGTTCGTTCTGGTTTAGATTTCCGACTCTAAAACTGCTACCTTTGGGTATAACTCTAAAAAATTCTAGTCTTTACTTAGGTTATTTGTCTGATTGCTGGATGCGGGTATTTTCCGAGTAGTGAATTGTTGGTACTGGAAGCCGGCTTTGTTTCCGAGTTTAAACTGGTTTAGCAATTGAGCTCCGTTGCTCGGCAAAGTTTCCGGATGAAGGTTTAGCCGGCTCACGAAAGGGACGGGGTGGAAAGCCAGATAAACGATAAGTATAGACGAAAAATTCTAAGTGCTTGTGCAAACATTTCAAGAACACAAAAAGTCTAAAATAAAAGTGCTGAATAGATAAAAAACGAACTTAGCACTAGCAAAAGTCACAGTACTTCATATTTACAAAATGCATCATGTTCTTTCACAGAATAATACATAAGTTTGTGGTCTATGATGCAGGAGGAGATGAAGGATCTACTGGCTCGCTGGTCACTCCGCCTTGGTATCGTTCCGAGATGTCCGGATCAGAGGTGGTCCGTTCATCGTCGGAAACTTCTTCGGCGTCTTCTGGAGGAGGTGGTGGAGTATCCACGCGGGTGAAGAAGGGCACCTCGTAGCTGGTCAGGTCAGCTACGTGGCACCCACATCCGGCGCAGGAGTGCATGATGGCTTGAAGGTCCTGCTCCTGGCCGTCTTCATCTACCTTGCAGTACCCTTTAGTCACTTGCCATATTTCCATGTTTCCATGGTGGCTCATGACCATGGAGAGGGCATTCTGCGCAGCAGTCCGCGCGTAGGACATGTTCCAGTCCCGAACGAGCTACGACATCTCCTTGGCCTTCTCCCGCACCTGGAAGTCCGACATGCTTGGCATGTCCGGAATCCTGAGAGACTCGCCAATATCCTCAAGGGATTGGCGATAGTCATGAAGAAGATCACCGACTTGGGTAAGCCGGTGAGTGCGGGGCTCGGACGAGGAGGAGTCCGTCAAGTTCAGAGGACCTATACACAAAATGAAGATAAGGAAAAACCGACATTGATAAAAGTCGAGGAAATGATAAGTCAGATAGATGGAACTTACCAAGAATGACATCATCAATCTTGGCTTTCTCCTCCCGGAGGCTCTGGAGTTCAGCTCGGAGTGCTTGGGAGATATCCTTCTCTCTGTCAACCTCATTCTTGAGGTCCGAGATAACTTTATCTTGAGCAGCAATCTTGCGATCACACTCTTCAGTGGCCATGGAGGAGGATTCCAGGACTTGAGCTATGCTCGTTTCATGATCCACCTTGAGCTTTTCCAGCTCTTGGCGAAGTCCTTTTATCTCCACCACCAAGGTCTTGAGGTTCTCGGCCTCTTCAATCATAGCGATGGATTGTTTCACCAAAGCTGTAAGTCAAAAAAGAACAACAGTTCAGAAAAATTTGACATTAAAAAGCAAAAGGCAAGGTTTGAATCTCGAAATGTTTACCTTCAGCTTCATCCTTGGCTACCTTGAGCTCAACATTTTTAAGCCGGAGAGCTTTGATCTCTCTCCGCTTATTACAGACATTGGACAATAATTCCTGGTTATAGGAACGTACTTTATGTAAGTCAGAATACCCAAAGTCAGAAAGCTACTGAAGACTCGGGCTAATATTTTTACTAAATATCAGCACGAGCCTTGGGGGCTACACTAGTTCATTCTTTGACATCCTAACGAAAGCATAAACTCGGATTCTATATCCTACTTCATGCTTGGGGGCTAGAGGATATGATATAACATAATGTAAAAACAAGAGTTGGAATTCCGACTTACATATTGCTCGCGGGTGAGTTTGTCTAAACCCGCATTCACTTCAGCTGCCACCTTCTTGGCGAGAGTAAGAGGGATCACTGGAGCTGTTGGAAGCTCGCGAGTCCTGATCCTCTCATCGCGAAGGCAGACTTGGGCAAGAAGGTCGGAGAACTTAACATCCTCTGCTTCTTGCGCCTCCTCTTCAGGGGATAGATGGCTTTTGTCCAGGACTTGCCTGGCCAGCCGCTGGATCTCCTCTGCAGACTTCCGGGTTCGGCCAAATTTGGCAAGACCCGGATTGTTGAGGAGGTTGTCGGCGAAGACTTCAGGCGAGGGATCATTACCCGAAGAGGGTTCACCCTTATCTTGAGCTGACGCACTGGTGGTGACGTCAGTATGCGACCCAAGGATCGTCGGCTCGGCTTGAGGAACCGGATCTTCTGCAATCACCAGAGAAGGGATGATCACCGAAGTTGCAGAAGGTTGAGGGGCCAGAGTTGGAGGAGCCACGGCAGGGGAAGCTATTGTAAGCTTCGTCTGGCGCAAGGGCTTCGAAGAAGTCCCCTTCCCCTTGCCCTTGATGATTGATTTTGCTCTGAGAAGGTAGTAAAGTCGGAAACATTACATCTCGGAAAGAAACTTGACTAAACAACAAAGGCGGAAAAGTTGTGACAGAAAGGTTACCTCTTCACGACTGGCACCTCCTTTGTGCCAACTGCTACTGTCGGAGCTTTGCGCTTCTTGAGCGCAAGATCCGGCAGTGGAACCACTTCCACCTCCTGAGAGAACTCCTGAGGGTATCCTTCGAGCGGAGCAAGCTCCAACTCGGGGATGTCAGCAAGCTGAAAACAAGAAAACGTATCAGCATTGCAATGTAACTCGAAGATAGAAACACATAAAAGATGTGATGATAAAAGCTTACCGGAACCATGGGGTTTTCTGCCGTGTGCATGTCTAGAGAAACCTCTGGAATCCGCCTCTCGATCCGCTCCTTGATCATCCACTTAATCTGGGTTATGTAGCCCTGAGTGGTGTAGGCTTTGGGGCTGATGCGGAGGGAGTCGGTCAGGGAAGACGTGACGGAATGCATCAGTCTGTCCCCGTGGTACTGAAGTGGCTGGATCCGGCGTGAAACCCAGCACTGGACCAAGTCAAATCCCTTCAGACCCTTGTGCTTGATCAGATATTCGATCCGCCTCTTAGCGAGGATCGGATCATCTGTGAGAGCCGGAGCAGCCTCGTCCCAGGAAGGTTGGGCCATGGCAGCTCCGTCGACAAAAGCCGGCAAAGCGGTAGCTTTGCCGGGAGCCGGAATATCCTGATGATAGAAAAAAGTGGCTGGCCATTGTTTGACCGAGTCACTGGCAAAAATTTTGGGATATGCCCGGTCTCGTCTAAGAGAAAAACTAATGGTGCCGGTGATGTAAGGAACACCGGCAGTGATGGAATTCCTCCGGACATGAAAGTAAAACAGGAAGAGAAGCAAACTCGGCCTAATGCCGAGAAAGCCCTCGCAAAGCGCAGCGTATGCACTAATCTCTAGAAGGGAGTTCGGAGGAAGATTGTGGAGTTGAACTCCATAGTGGTCAATCACCTCGGAGAAGAACTCTGAGGGAGGAAAGGACAAACCTCGGTCCAGATGGGTGCCGAAGTGGACGCGCTCGCCCTCGTCCGGATTGGGGACGGTCTCGCCGGAGCCGCTCTGATAGTTGCCGGCGGCGAGGAGCCCCTCCTTCTCCACGTTCTTGAGACCTGCTTCGTCGAGAGCGCAGGGGATCCAGACTCCCCTGTAGTTTTCTTTCTCTGCTGCTGCTTCCGCCTTCGCCGCCGCCGCTACCGCTGCCAAACTGGAGGAAGAAGATGAAGCCATTTTCTCCGGTGGAAAGGTGACCTTAAAGGGGCAGTGCTAGGAGCTTTGTGGAGGGAGAACGAGAAGGCTCTGTGCGTGCAGGAGGATTGGGAGGAAAGGAACGGCAAGGGACTGGTGGAAAGGAGAAGAAGAAATCCGAACCCCTTATATCCACCTACCTGCGCTAAGATTCGTGCAAACGCTATAGTGTAACCGCCACGCGTCATGGAAAGAACTGGGAAGGGCCCGCGCGATGATTACGTCGCCTTGATCTCCACGCACGCATTGAAACGGCGCCTCGGTTCCGCGAACCGCGGACCCACCAACGGTCGTGCTAACGAAATGTCTATCAGATGACGTGACTTGACCATGCTTGTGTCAGGTGGCGTTAGAGACCAAATTCCGGCTTAGTTTAAAAGCGAGCTGGAAAATCCGAGTAACCAATTGTAAGGTCTGACTTATTTTTAAGACCCGGATCATATCTTTTTGTTGTGAAGTTTCAGGAACCCTTCAAGATTCTGCAAGCCGAAGATCAAGCTAGACGATGAAAAATCCGACTTTGGATCTTGGAGGGCTCCAGGGGCTGCTGTTGGGGATATACTTTCTGGGTATCCTCACAGTTCCTCACTGACCAGGGTGGCCCACTTCGGGTTAGAGCTTTGCTTCACGAGCGGCGCAGTCAGGGAGAGAAGACGGAGTCCAATCCGGCTACGGGAAGGCCCAGAAGACTTACCGACTTAGGCCCATAATGTTACTTGTAGTTCAAGATGTACTCTGTAACAGACTCTTAGTCGTAGCCGGATAGATCTCTCCTGTAAATCCTAGGCTGGATATCTATATAAGCCGTCCTAGGGAGAGCCTTTAGGGCACCAGATAACACTCAATACTTTAGACCCTCAACTCGCACAGGCAAAACCCTTGTAACCCATATTCCGGCTCTGCCGTATTAGTGGATTGCTAGCAGGAGTAGGATCTGTCCAAAGCCGGTGGATTTGAACCTGGGTAAACTTGTGTGCTCACCATCCCGGAATACCGTACGTCCCACACCCCTCTCTTCCGCACGCCTCGAGGACCCCCTCATGGCGTACTTGTCATCAATCCGATGACACAAACTATTACTTCCTTCCATTCGATACGTTTAATCTTTTGTTTTCAGCAAAACCGGTGAGATTGACAACCTCATCGCAAGTTGGGGATAGAGTTCTGTGGTTGTGTTGTGCAGGTCTCCATGTTGCTGCTGGCACCGGTAGTGCGCCCTGCCAACGTTCAGCTAGCTACACCTATGGGGTGTTTCCTTGCTCCTACTGGATTGATAACCTTGGTTTCGTACTGAGGGAAAACTTGCTGCCATGCTCATCATACCTTCCTCTTGGGGTTCCCCAACGAGCTCGATATAATTTGGGCCATCAATATTCTATATGAGTTTGGATAAAATATTGATTTTTATTCTATTCTCTATAGAAATCTTCTGAAAAATCCAATGGGGGAGGAAATTTGTTTAGCGGACAGTGGAGCCTCTAACACAATATTACGGGAGGTTAAATACTTCCAAACTCTAAAAAAGAGTAAGGGGAATGTCATGACTATTGGTGGTCGTGACACCGTTATTGTTGGTTTTGGTCAGGCCACATTTACACTCCCAAATGGTACGAAGCTTATGATCCAGGAGGCAATGTTGTATCCGGATTCAACTCGTACATTGCTAAGTTTTAAGGACATCCAGAGTAATGGCTTCCACATCGAAACTCATGAAGATGGTAAGGTTGAAAGCCTACTCATAACTCAGAAAAAGGGTTCCGAAAGGAAGACCCTTGAGAAACTTCCTGCTCTATCTTCTGGATTGTATTATACATACATAAAGCCAGAGCCACATTTGCCATATAAAATAATTTTCCAAAATCTTGATAAATTCAAGATATGGCATGAACGCCTGGGTCATCCTGGTGTGGGGATGATGAGGAAAATTATAGATGGTTCAATTGGACACAACATAACGGTTGCTAATTTCCCCAAATCCTCGGATTTTGTATGCACTGCGTGTGCAACTGGGAAATTCATCACTAGACCCTCGTACCTGAAGGTCAAGAGTGAATCACTAAATTTTCTTGAACGCATTCGAGGAGATATATGTGGTCCAATTCAACCGTTATCGGGACCATTCAGATATTTTATGGTACTCATTGATGCATCTACAAGATGGTCAAATGTGTGTCTAATATCGACAAGGAACCATGCATTTGCAAAGCTGATTACTCAAATCATAAAATTGAGAGATAATCATCCTGAACATAGGATAAAATCCATCAGAATGGATAATGCTGCTGAATTTAGTTCACGAGCATTCAATGATTACTACTTAGCTTTGGGCATAACTGTGGAACATTTTGTACCATATGTACACACACAAAATGGTCTTGCGGAATCACTTATCAAGAGGATTAAATTGATAGCAAGACCACTCCTACAGAATTGTAATCTCCCAACTTCATGTTGGGGACATGCGGTGTTACATGCCGCAGAATTGATACAAATTCGACCAACTGCATACCATATAGCCTCCCCTTTGCAGTTAGTACGTGGAAATCAACCAAGTATTTCCCACCTTCGAAGATTCGGTTGTGTTGTGTACGTGCCGATATAACCACCTCAGCGTACATCGATGGGTCCACATAGAAAAATGGGTATCTATGTGGGGTACACTTCTCCGTCGATTATAAAGTACCTGGAGCCTCTAACAGGGGATCTCTTCACAACCCGGTACGCTGATTGCATCTTCGATGAGAATAATTTTCCGGCATTAGGGGAGAAAAGGACCACAAAAAATGCCAGGAAATAGATTGGAATGTTGAAGGCATTTGGTCTTTAGATCCACGTACGAATGAATCTAAACTGGAGGTTCAGAGGATAATAAATTTGCAAAATATTGCAAATAATCTACCAGATGCATTTACTGACTATAAAGGTGTTACTAAATCCCATGTTCCCGCTATGAATGTCCTAGAGAGAGTTGAGATAGCTAATACCATTCAACTTCCCAAGAGGGGAAGAAATCTGGACAAAAAGGACAAATCTTCTCAGAAACGTCCGCGGGGAATGAGGATATCTAAAACAGTAAATGTAGGTCAACCGCGGGTTGATGTTCAACCAAGTGTTGAAGAAAGACACCTAAAGGATGTTCATCATCCAGGGCCCAACACAAGTGTGCACACAAATATAGGTGCTCGGACACTGGAACACATCGATTCAATCGTTGACGGAAACCACGATGAGTCTGAAGGTATTGAAGAGATTTCTACAAACTATGTAGAATCAGGAGAATCATTCAACAGAAAGTCTACAAATGTCGACATATTTTTCTCCTCAAAGATTGCAAATGACCTGGCATTGGACCGTGAACCTAAGACCATGGAAGAGTGTATGAAACGCTCGGACTGGTCCAAATGGATGGTTGCAATTGAGGATGAACTGCGCTCGCTTACCAAGAGAGGGGTATTTACTGCAGTAATACCTACTCCTTAGAATGTTTTCCCCGTTGGGGCAATATGGCTTTTTGTTCGGAAGAGGAACGAAAACAATGAGGTGGTGAGATATAAGGCGAGGCTTGTAGCACAAGGTTTTACACAAAAACCTGGTATCGTTTACGATGAAACATATTGTCCTGTGATGAGTGGAATCACGTTTCGATACTTGATATCACTGGCAGTGCAAATGAATTTGTATATCCAATTGATGGATGTGGTGACCGCATATTTATATGGGTCACTAGATACGGATATCTACATGAAAGTCCCTGTGGGAATGAAGATTTCGGATCCGAAGGCTGATCGCAAAATGTATTGCGTAAAGCTATAGAGGTCATTATACGGCTTGAAGTAGTCGGGTAGAATGTGGTACAACCGACTAAGTGAGTTCCTTTTGCAGAAAGGGTACTTGAATAATGATGATTGCCCATGTGTATTCATCAAGAAATCTACTAATGGATTTTGTATAATCTCTGTGTATGTGGATGATTTGAATATCATTGGTACTACACAAGAGATACATGAGGCTAGTAATCATCTTAAGACGGAATTTGAGATGAAAGATTTGAGTAAAACCAAATTTTGTCTCAGTTTACAACTTGAACATATTCCTTCTGGAATATTGGTTCATCAGTCTGCTTATATCCAAAAGATATTGGAGAAATTCAATATGGATAAAGCAACCCGTTAAAAACACATGGTTGTTAGGTCTCTTGATAGAGACAGACCCTTTTAGACCTAAGGATGACGATGAAGAGGTATTGGGACCAGAGTTCCCATACCTTAGTGCAATTGGTGCACTAATGTATCTAGCAAACTGCATGAGACCAGATATATCGTTTGCAGTTAATCTGTTGGCTAGATACAGCGCATCGCCGACAAAAAGGCATTGGGCTGGTGTGAAAAATATTTTAAGATATCTTCAAGGCACCAAAGATCTTGGTTTGTTTTATCAGAAAAATCAAGAGAGAACCATGGTGGGGTATTGTGATGCTGGATACTTATCAGATCCCCATAATGCTAGATCACAGACTGGATTTGTCTTCTTACATGGAGGTATAGCCTTCTCTTGGAAGTCGACAAAGCAAACATTGGTGGCTACGTCCACGAATCATTCTGAGATAATTGCTTTGTATGAAGCATCACGAGAATGTATATGGCTTCGTAGAATGATGCACTTTGTACAAGGTTCAAGTGGGATTGGTTCGCTAGAATCACCCACCATTATCTATGAGGATAATGCTGCTTGTATTGTACAGATGCAGACAGGTTATATAAAGAGCAATATTACAAAACATATTGCTCCTAAGCTGTTTTATCCCCATGAGCTATAAAAGAGTGGGGAAATAAATATTTTACAAACGAAGTCATGTGATAACCTCGCTGATTTGTTTACCAAGTCATTACCAAATTTGTTGTTTCACAAATATGTAAATGGTGTCGTCGGATTGATGACAAGTACGCCATGAGGTGGTCCTCGAGGCGTGCGGAAGAGAGGGGGGGGGGGTGAGACGTACGGTATTCCGGGACGGTGAGCACACAAGTTTACCCAGGTTCGAATCCGCCGGCTTTGGACGGATCCTACTCCTGTTAGCAATCCAGTAATACGGCAGAGCCAGAATATGGGTTACAAGGGTTTCGCCTATGCGAGTTGAGATTGTAGACTATTGAGGTTATGCCCTAAAGGCTCTCCCTAGGATGGCTTATATAGATATCCGGCCTAGGGTTTACAGGAGAGATCTATCCAGCTACGACTAAGAGTCTGTTACAGAGTACATCTTGAACTACAAGTAACATCATGGCCTAAGTCGGTAAGTCTTCTGGGCCTTCCCGTAGCCGGATTGGACTCCGTCTTCTCTCCCTGACTGGGTCGCCCGTGAAGCAATGCTCTAACCCTAAGTGGGCCACCCTGGTCAGTGAGGAACTGTGAGGATACCCGGAAAGTATATCCCCAACAGCAGCCCCCGGAGGCCTGCAAGATCCAAAGTCAGATTTATCATCGTCTAGCTTGATCTTCGGCTTGCAGAATCTTGAAGGGTTCCTGAAACTTCACAACAAAAGATACGATCCGGGTCTTAAAAAATAAGTCGGACCTTTCAGTTGGTTACTCGGATTTTCCAGCTCGTTTTAAAACTAAGCCGGAACTTGGTCTCTAACGCCACCCGACACAAGCATGGTCAAGTCACGTCATCTGAAAGCGTTCCGTCTGCACGACCGTTGGTGGGTCCACGGTCCGCGGAACCGAGGCGCCGTTTCAATGCGTGCGTGGAGATCGAGGCGACACAATCATCGTGAGGGTCCTTCCCAGTTCTTTCCACGACGCGTGGCAGTTGCACTGTAGCGTTTGCACGAATCTTGGTACAGGTAGGTGGATATAAGGGGTTTAGATTTCCTCTTCTCCTTTCCACCAGTCCTTTGCCGTCTCCTTTCTTCCCAATCCTCCTGCGTGCACAGAGCCTCCTTGTCCTTCCCCCACAGAAAAGTCCCAACGCCGCCCCTTTAAGGTCACTTTCTCACCGGAGAAAAATGGCTTCTTCATCTTCTTCCTCCGGTTTGGCGGCAGCGGCGGCGGTGGGGAAAACGGAAGCTGCAGCGGAGAAGGAAAGCTACAGGGGAATCTGGATCCCCTGCGCCCTCGACGAGGCAGGCCTCAAGAATGTGGAGAAGGAGGGGCTGCTCGTTGCCGGCGACTGGCAGAGCGGCTCCGGCGAAACCGTCCCCAACCCACACGAGGGCGAGCGAGTTCACTTTGGTACTCATCTGGACCGAGGTTTATCCTTTCCTCCCTCGGAGTTCTTCTCCGAGGTGATAGATCACTATGGAGTTCAACTATACAATCTTCCTCCCAATTCTCTTCTAGAAATGAGCGCATATGCTGCGCTTTGCGAGGGCTTTCTCGGCATTAGGCCGAGTTTGCTTCTCTTCCAGTACTATTTCCATGTCCGGAGAAATTCCATCACCGCCGGTGTTCCTTACATCACCGACACTATTAGTTTTTCTCTTAGACGAGACCGGGCATATCCCAAAATTTCTGCCAGTGACTCAGTCAAGCAATGGCCAGCCAATTTTTTCTACCATAGGGATATTCCGGCTCCCGGCAAAGCTACTGCTTTGCCGGCCTTTGTCGACAGAGCCGCCATGGCCCAACCTTCCTGGGACGAGGCTGCTCCGGCTCTCACAGATAATCTGATCCTCGCTAAGAGGCGGATCGAATATCTGATCAAGCACAATGGTCTGAAGGGATCCGACTTGGTACAGTGCTGGGTCTCACGCCGGATCCAGCCACTTCAGTACCACGGGGATATACTGATGCATTCCGTCACGTCTTCTCTGACCGACTCCCTCCGCATCAGCCCCAAGGCCTACACCACTCAAGGCTACATAAGCCAAATCAAGTGGCTGATCAAGGAGCGGATCGAGAGGCGGATTCCAGAGGTTTCTCTAGATATGCACACGGCGGAGAACCCCATGGTGTCGGTAAGCTTTTATCATTACACCTTTTATGTGTTTCTATTTTCGAGTTACATTGCAATGCTGATATGTTTTCTTGTTTTCAGCTTGCTGACATCCCCGAGTCGGAACTTGCTCCGCTCGAAGGATACCCTCCGGAGTTCTCTCAGGAGATGGAAGTGGTTCCACTGCCAGAGCTTGCGCTTAAGAAGCGCAAAGCTCCGACAGTAGCGGTTGGCACAAAGGAGGTGCCTGTCGTGAAGAGGTATCCTTTCCGTCACAACTTTTCTATCTTTGTGCTTTACTTAAGCTTCTTTCCGAGATGTAACATTTCCGACTTTGTTACCTTCTCAGAGCAAAATCGCACATCAAGGGAAAGGGGAAAGGGATTTCTTCGAAGCCCTTACGCCAGATGAAACTTACCATAGGTTCGCCTGCCGTAGCTCCTCCGACTCCGGCCCCTCAACCTTCTGCAACTCTGGTTATCTCGTCGGATGCTGCAGAAGATCCGGTTCCTCAAACGGAGCCTGCGATCCTTGGGTCGCAAACTGACGCCACTGTGGGTGCGTCAGGTCAAGATAAGGGTGAACCCTCTTCGGGTAATGATCCCTCGGCTGAAGTCTTCGCTGAAAACCTCCTCAACAATCCGGGTCTTGCCAAGTTTGTCCTGACCCGGAAATCTGCAGAGGAGATCCAGTGGCTAGCCAGGCAAGTCCTGGACAAAAGCCATTTATCCCCCGAGGAGGAAGCGCAAGAAGCAGAGGACGTCAAGTTCTCTGACCTTCTCACTCAAGTCCGCCTTCGCGACGAGAGGATTAGGACTGGCGAGCTTCCAACAGCCCTAGTGATCCCTCTTACTCTTGCCGAAAAGGTGGCCGCTGAAGTGAACGCGGGTTTAGATAAACTCACTCGCGAGCAATATGTAAGTCGGAATTCCAACTCTTTTTTGTACATTATGTTATATCATATCCTCTAGCCCCCAAGCATGAAGTAGGATATAGAATCCGAGTTTATGCTTTCATTAGGATGCCAAAGAACGAACTAGTGTAGCCCCCAAGGCTCGTGCTGATATTTAGTAAAAATATTATCCCGAGTCTTAAGTAGCTTTCTGATTTTGGGTATTCTGACTTACAAAAAGTATGTTCCTATAACCAGGAATTATTGTCCAATGTCTGTAATAAGCGGAGAGAGATCAAAGCTCTCTGGCTTAAAAATGCTGAGCTCAAAGTAGCCAAGGTTGAAGCTGAAGGTAAATATTTTCGAGATTCAAACCTTGTCTTTTGCTTTTTCTATGTCGAATTTTTCTGAACTTTTGTTATTTTTGTCTTACAGCGTTGGTGAAACAATCCATCGCTATGATTGAAGAGGCCAAGAACCTCAAAACCCTGGTGGTGGAAAACAAGGGACTTAGCCAAGAGCTGGATAAGCTCAAGGCGGATCATGAAACGAGCATAGCTCAAGTCCTGGAATCCTCCTCCATGGCCACTGAAGAGCGTGATTGCAAGATTGCCGCTCAAGATAAAGTAATCTCGGACCTCAAGAATGAGCTTGGCATAGATAAGGATATATCCCAGGCGCTCCGGGCTGAACTCCAGAGTCTCCGGGAGGAGAAGACCAAGATTGACGACGTCATTCTTGGTACGTTCCACCTTTCTGACTTATCTTTTCTTTGACTGTTATCAATGTCGGATTTTTCTTGACTTGTTTTGTGTATAGGTCCTCTAAAGTTGTCGGACTCTTCCTCGTCCGAGCCCCGCACTCACCGGCTTACCCAAGTCGGTGATCTTCTTCATGACTACCGCCAGTCCCTTGAGGACATTGGCGAGTCTCTCAGGATTTCGAACATGCCAAGCATGTCGGATTTTGAGGTGCGGGATAGGGCCAAGGAGATGCCGCAGCTTGTTCGGGACCGGAATATGTCCTACGCGCGGACTGCCGCGCAGAACGCCCTCTCCATGGTCATGAGCCACCATGGAAACATGGAAATATGACAAGTGACTAAAGGGTACTGCAAGGTAGACGAAGACGGCCAGGAGCAGGACCTTCAAGCCTTCATGCACTCCTGCGCCGGATATGGGTGCTACGTAGCTAATCTGACCAGCTACGAGATCCCCTTCTTCACCCACGTTGATACTCCGCCTCCTCCTGCAGAAGAAGCCGAAAAAGTTTCCGACGATGAATGCACCAACTCGGATGCGGATATCTCAAAACGATATCAAGGCGGAGTGACCAGCGAGCCAGTAGATCCTTCATCTCCTCCTGCATCATAGACCACAAACTTATGTATTATTCTGTGAAAGAACATGATGTGTTTGTAAATATTAAGTACTATGACTTTTTGTTAGTGCTAAGTTTTTTATCTATTCAGCACTTTTGTCCTTAGACTTTTTTTTGTGTGCCTCAAATGTTTTCACAAGCACTTATATTTTTCGTCTCGACTTATCATTTATCTGGCTTTCCGCCTCGTCCCTTTCGTGAGCCGGCTAAACCTTCAGCCGGAAACTTTGCCGAGCAACGGAGCTCAAGTGCTAAACCAGTTTAAACTTGGAAACAAAGCCGGCTTCCAGTACCAACAATTCACTACTCGGAAAATGCCCGCATCCGGCAATCAGATAAATAACCAAAGTAAAGACTAGAAATTTTTAGAGTTATACCCGAAGGTAGCAGTTTTTAGAATCGGAAATCTAGACCAGAACGAACATGAGCATAAAGTACTTTCAAGCATTCTGGGATTTTCGACTATGACATGATCATTCGGAAATAAGATGGTCTAAGAACTTCTCAGAAAAACTTGAGGAAACCAAAGCTTTTATTTCTCACAGAATATGTACATATGTATGATTACAAAGAAAGATAAACTAAGAATAAAAGGGACGTAACTGAGCAATATTCCATGGTCTGTCTAACTCATCCGAATTTGTACTGCCTCCAGCTCTCTTTCTCTTCTTAGTAGCAGGTCTTTCTTTGACTGGCCTCATGTCAGTTAAGTAGTATGATCCATTGTGCAATACTCGACTAACTAAAAAAGGCCCTTCCCATACTGGGGAAAGTTTGTGCTTTCTTTGTTGCACAAGCGGGAGAACCAAATCACCTTTATTGAAAGATCTATTTCGAACTCTCTGGCTATGATACTTGTGTAACTTCTGCTGATAGGCTGTAGATCTCATTTCAGCAACGACGCGAACTTCTTTGACTAAGTCGAGATCATTTTGTCGAGAAATCTCGGCATCCTCTTTGATATACGCGGCAACTCTAGGAGAAGTATGAATCAAATCACTAGGAAGAACTGCTTCTGCGCCATAGACCAAGAAGAAAGGTGTGTATCCTGTTGACCTGTTCGGAGTTGTTCGTAAACTCCAAATTACAGAAGGTAGTTCTTCTGCCCAAGCCCCCGCAGCACGTCGTAGTGGTGCTTCGAGTCTTGGTTTCAAGCCTTGTAGAATTAAACCATTTGCTCTTTCGACTTGTCCGTTAGCTTGTGGATGTGCGACTAACGCAATGTCAAGCCGGATATTTTGCTCATCGCAGAATTCAGCCAGTTCTCCCATAGAAAAGTTACTCCCGTTGTCCGTGATAATGCTATGTGGATAATATACCGGATTATAACATCCTCGACAAATCTTTTGGCTGTTGCTCCATCACAACTAGTGACAGGTTTAGCCTCGATCCATTTGGTGAATTTATCCACCATCACTAAGAGGTGCGTAAATCCACTTGGAGATCGTTTAAAGGGTCCTACCATATCAAGCCCCTAGACCGCAAAAGGCCATGTTATAGGTATTGTTCGCAGCTGATCAGCCGGAACATGAGCTTGCTTGGCGTACTTTTGGCAGTCTTTGCATGTCTTGACTAACCGTTCGGCATCCGCCTGAGCTGTAAGCCAGAAAAAACCATGTCGAAAAGCTTTTGCCACTAAAGATTTGGCTACAGCATGGTGACCAAACTCGCCTTCGTGGATTTCCCTTAACATTTCCACTTCTTCTTCCGGAGATATACAACGCTGAAAAACCCCAGAAACGCTCCGTTTATGGAGCTCACCCCTAACAATAGTATAGGCTTTTGCTCGTCGGATAATCTGCCGGCTCAGCACCTCGTCTTCGGGTAATTTGCCATCTACCAAATAATCAAGGTAGGGTTGAGTCCAGCTAGGAATTACAGCCAGAACTGCTATTAAAGGTGAGTCGGATTTGGTCGGATATTCCTCATCTACTCCCTTTATTGAGGGAACTTTGAGGTGCTCTAAAAATGCGCCATCTGGGACCTCTTTCCACGCAGAGCCTATTCGAGATAGTGCATCTGCTTCCTCATTTTCTGCTCGAGGGATGTGCTGAACTTCAAACCCTTTGAACGATTTAGATAGATCATCCACGACGGCTTTGTATGCTGCCATGTGCTTATTTGCATTACAAATATCCGAGACTTGCTGAGCAACAAGATCCGAATCTCCGTAACACATCAAACGTCGGATGCCAATATCCTTGGCAATCCGGATTCCATGCAGCAGTGCTTCATACTTGGCAATATTGTTTGTCGCTGTGAAGTGGATCTGCAACACGTATAATAGTTTATCTCCTTGGGGTGATTTGAGCACCACGCTAGCCCCCGAGCCCCCTCGAGCCTTAGACGCATCGAAAAAGAGGGTCTCGTATTCCGACTCAGGGAGGACCATGCTCTCCTTCGTCTCTGTCCAATCAGCGACAAAGTCGGCAACGATCTGGGATTTGATTGCTGTCCGAGGTTTATATTCAATATCGAAAGCTGAGAGCTCTATGCCCCATTTGGCGACACGTCCTGTGGCGTCGCTGTTGTTGATTATGTCTCCCATGGGAGCTTTGCTCACCACGGTAATTGGATGCTCCTGAAAATAGTGTCGTAACTTACGAGATGCTAGGAAAACACCGTAAGCTAACTTTTGATAGTGCGGATATCGCTGTTTTGATTCTATCAAGACCTCGCTGACAAAATAAGTCGGACGCTACACCAAGTGTTCCTAATTTTCCTCTGGTCTCTCCACCACCATGACGATACTAACGACCTTATTTCTCATAGCAATATAAAGCAACATTGGTTCCTGAGGTTCCGGCACTGCGAGGATAGGAGCAGATGAGAGTACTTTCTTTAGGTCTTGTAGTGCAGCTTTAGCTTCGTCAGTCCAGACAAAATCCTTGGTTTTCTTCAGGAGTTTGTATAATGGTGCGGCTATTTCACCAAGCCGGCTTACAAATCGACTGACCGCAACAATGCAACCAGTTAGTCTTTGTACGTCCTTCAGGCGAGTTGGCCTGGAAATATTAAGTATAGCCTTGATTTTGTCGCGGTTCACCTCTATGCCTCTTTGAGACACGATGAAGCCTAACAATTTTCTGGCTGGTATTCTAAAGAAACATTTCTTCGGGTTAAGCATGATGTTGTATTTGCGTAGATTG
Source organism: Avena sativa (assembly GCA_916181665.1). Taxonomy (NCBI): domain Eukaryota; kingdom Viridiplantae; phylum Streptophyta; class Magnoliopsida; order Poales; family Poaceae; genus Avena; species Avena sativa. The sequence goes on along the minus strand of OV702296.1, from coordinate 448,049,043 downwards.
GCGAACGTTTCCTCCAAGCCGGAAATGAGTGTTTCCTTCTTTTTGGACATCACCGCGATATCATCCACGTATGCATGTACATTGCGTCCGAGTTGGTCGTGGAGGCAACGCTGCATCGTGCGCTGGTACGTAGCTCCTGCGTTCTTCAACCCAAAGGGCATCGTAACAAAACAGAAGGTTCCGAAGGGGGTTATGAATGAATTTTTGACTTTGTCAGATTAATTCATCCGGATTTGGTGATAACCGGAATATGCGTCGAGAAAACAGAGGAGTTCCGAGCCTGCCGTAGAATCGATAACTTGATCAATTCTAGGCAAAGCGAACGGATCTTTTGGACAAGCCTTGTTCAAGGCAGTATAATCAACACACATCCTTAAATTAGTGGTGTCCTTTTTAGGGACCATTACAGGATTGGCCGACCACTCAGTGTGGATGACTTCTTCTATGAATCCGGCTAACTCGAGCCGTGCTAGTTCCTTAGCTATTGCCTTACGCTTTTCGCCGCCAAACCATCGTAAGGACTATTTGACGGGTTTAGCGTTCGGGTTTACATTTAGCGAGTGCTCGGCAAGTTCCCTAGGTACTCCGGTCATGTCAGATGGTTGCCATGCGAAGATATCTTGATTTGCTTGGAGGAACTTGACGAGCACGCTTTCCTATGCGCTATCTAGGCCTACGCCTATCTGGGTCACCTTGGAGGGGTCATCTTCCTTCAACGGCACTTTCTTCGTCTCTTCTGATGCCTTGAACTCCGGATTTGGCTTGGTAACCTCCTTCTTCGTTGCGGGCATCTCGGACGGATCTATGCTCTTCTTGATCTCCTGGTACTCCTGGGCATGCAACACGGCTTCAGCAAAGGCAGCATTTCCATCCTCGCACTCTCGCGCTTTCTTCGGGTCTCCCCTGATGGTGATCACACCGTTGGGACCTGGAATTTTCATCATATTGTAAATGTAACACGGACGAGCCATAAAAGCCCAGTAAGCCGGACGTCCGAATATAGCGTGGTATGCGCTCTTGAACGAGACCACTTCGAAGGAAAGTGCCTCCGTCCGATAATTCTTTGGAGTTCCAAAGGTAACATCCAAAGTGATCTCTCCCAGGGAATTAGCTTGTCTTCCTGGGACAACTCTGTGAAAAATCACAGAGCTATGGTTCAGCTGGGTCTCCGAGATCTTCATCCGGCGTAGCGTTTCGACATAGAGAATATTGATGCTGCTACCACCGTCCATGAGGGTCTTGGAGAAACCATAGTCGTCAATAAGTGGGTTGACGATTAAGGTGTATTTTCCTCGCCTGTGTAGCTTAGGCGGATGATCATCGCGGTCAAACGTGATTGCCACTTCCGACCAGTCCAGATACTGGGGGACAGCCGGAACTGTTGCATTGAGCTCGTGTAGAACTGCTTTCTTGACCTTTGCTGGTTGAGATCCGAGGAAGGTGACATAAGTGTCCTTCTTGGTGGGAAAAGTCTTCTTCCCTTCCGACTTGGGATTTGAAGCATCAGCTTCCTCCATGTCAGAATCCTCCTTGGTCTCTTTATCTTTTTTAGGGATTTTTCTTTCCCTTCTCCCGCTTAGCTTTGTAGCCCACGGTGTCATCTCTTTTGATGTCGTTGTTGAAACGACATTCAGCGTTGGTGCGGGACGAGCCTCCACTGGCGTCTAGGTGATGCACACATGGGTTATTGGCAATGTCGGCCCAAGAGTAGGTTTTGCCTGGTTGTTGTTCTCCTCTACCTTGGACCCTTGATGTCCCACGGCAACGCCCGCGGCCTCCGCCACGTCCTCCTCGTCCTGCAGACCCGGAAACAGTAGTGACTACCGCTGTTTCCGCGTTGGGTTTTTCTTCCGAGGTGTTTTTACGCTTCTGAGCTTGTTTCTTTGGTTGTTTTGCCGACTGAGGCATAGCTAGGGCATTGAGTAGTCCTTCTGCATCGTCGTCAGCGTCTGCATACTTGCTCGCTGTTTCTATCATCTCTCCCAAATAGGTAACCTTGTCACACTTCAAGCGATGGCGTAGTAAACCAATAGTGAGACCTGCGATGAAAGCTTCAATCGCAGTTTGATCATTTACTCCTTCGCAAGAGTACATGTCTCGTCTGCATCAGAAGACACGGAAACGTCACATAGACATGGAATTGGTATGAGGACACTTCGTGACTTGCAAAGTTGAGGGGGAGAAATCTCCCAGGTTAAGACCTGTTAAAGATTATCAGATCTTCAGTATTGCGCTCTTTTCCTTTGTGAGGTTTACTAACAGTTTCTCACGTAAGGTTTTTAATGAGCCAATATCAGTACAAGCATGGATGACATATGTCATTTTCTCCTTATTTTCCCACAGAGTTTTTGTAAGGAGTTTTTCATGCCATATTGTATATTTATTCTCATTTTTCCCCACAGGGTTTTTAGAGAAGATGATAACAAAGATGATCAATCATGAAGACAAGGAAGGATTAGGGGGAATGTTAGGATTTAATTAAATAGAATAATTAAAGAGATAATCCTCCTGTTGTATCTATGTCGGTTTATAGCAAACCGACTTTCTCTCGCACCCCCTCACGAACGGACGCATCTCTTCGGTGCGTCCCTTCCCCTTGTATAAATATGTTGAACATCGATGGAATAATATATCAGTTGATTCATTCGATCGTCTACTACTTGTTTCAATCTAACAGATCGAAGGTGGGATAACAGCTCCCGCTGACTGTTTCCTGCTAGGACTAAGCAGGATAAACAAGATATTAGGACGTGGGACACGGGAGTCTGACCCAGTCAACTCGTTCTCCCGTTCTTTTTTTAACTGAAGGAGGGGTCTAGAAAGACCCCGGTAGCTACATTAACAACACATGGTGGGTACAATTTGCAGAGAAGCCCTTCAACAACACTCGCACAAAGGACCTTGAATTCGAAGAGAATGGCTTCAAAAGCACACCCTAGAACCAAAAGTAAAAAAGCAATCAAGTCCATGGATATTGCCACCACCAGATGACGACAATTGATGGCTCGGTGTTGATGTAGAGCTTGTTGGGGAACCCCAAGAGGAAGGTATGATGATCACAGCAGCAAGTTTCCATCAGTTATGAAACCAAGGTTTAATCGAACCAGTAGGAGCAAGGAAACACCCCAAAGCTGTTGCTAGCTGAGCCTTGGCAGGGCGCACTACTGGTGCTAGTAGCAACATGCAGACCTGCACAACACAACCACAGAACTTTGTCCCCAATTTGCGATGAGGTTGTCAATCTCACCGGTTTTGCTGAAAACAAAGGATTAAACGTATCGAATGGAAGGAAGTAAAAGTTTGCCGAAAGTAAACACAAAGCAGTAAACATTTTGTAGATTGTATGTAAAAGAAAGGACCGGGATCCATAGTTCACTAGAGGTGGCTCTCCTTAAGATACATAACAAGCTAGGTGAACAAATTACAGCGGGGCAATTGGCAAACATCGAGAAAGCAATACATGCATATACTAATCATCTTGACTCCTTTGGAACTTGATTGGGCATTACAACATTATACATAGACCGCCATCCAACTGCATCTATGACTAATAATCCACCTTCAGGTTATCATCCGAACCCCCTCCAGTATTAAGTTGCAAGCAACAAATTATTGCTTTACGAATTGCGTGTAAAGTAAACAATATGATTGTTCTATGAACAAATGATTGTTTCTTTCTCCCTAGTAGCAATAGCACATTTAGTACCTTAGAGATTTCTTTCACTTCCCCAGATTACCAGAGGCATGAACCCACTATCGATCATAAATACTAACTCTTGGAGTTGCTAGCATCTACTTGGCCAAGATAGCTACCACATAAGCATGAACTTTCCTACTCTTTTCCAAACCAAACTATTTGAAAACCAATGTATGAAAGAGGGGGTCCAACCAATTTATTCAGAAACTAAGAAAACCAAGTAAAAGAAAAACCAAAACGAAAACAAAAAAGAAGACGCTCCAAGAACAACACAACTGTGCATGAAGCAATAAAAATGAAGCGTTTGGAAGAAACCTGGAATTTTTATTGATGAAGAAGGGGGATGCCTTGGGCATCCCCAAGCTTTGACGCTTGTACTTCTTGGATATTTCTTGGGGTGACACGCGTGGCATCCCCAAGCTTGAGCTTTAGTCCATCCTTCATCTCATTACTCATTCCTTCCATACACCTGAAATTTTTCCTTCATACAAAACTTCACACAATCTTTATTAGAAACATTAGTGCAATCAAGATAAATAAGTCTTAAGGTTCAGTTCTAACACCAATAAACTTCCATTAGAACACTAGCTACTTAAGCACTTCCCTCAAAAATCTCAATTCCCCAAAGAACTCAAAAAGGAATCAACAAGAAGCAAATGCAGAAAATGGCAGAAATCTGTCAAAACAGACCAGCAGGTAAAGACAAATTTTTTCGAAGACCTTCTGTTGCTCAAATAAAAAAGTGTTGAACTAACGAAAGTTAGATAACAACCTGGGGCAGAATCACAAAAATTCACGCCTCAAAAAGACATTCAGAGATTTTACACGAATTTTTACGGTGAAGCGCAGAAATCTGTTTCGGGACAGCAACTTTCCCAATCATTACTTCTCTCTCATTAGAGGTTATTCTTGGCACAAAAAGCAAATAAAAAGGATAAGGAGCGGTTATTACTGAAGTAATAACTTCCAAGACTCATCTAAAACTTTTGGGTTGTCTCCCAATAAGTACTTTTCTTTAACGCTTTTAAGTTAGGCATAAGAAGCAAGAAAAAGAATCAAGTGTTCTCGAATGAAGAAGCATTAAGACCAAATTTCTTGGCCTTACCTCTCTTACTTTTATACTTAACCTTAGGGAAAATATGATTATTTGGTGGAGAAGAAAGGTGCATGGTCCCATTTCCCACATCTATTATTGCTCCAAGGAGTTCTAATAGGGACCTTCCAAGTGTAATTTATGCTTTTCCTGCACATTCAATAACAAGATAATCAGTAGAAATCATTTTCCCAAGGATCTTTATAAACACTCCTTCAGCTATTCCAATAGGTAATATGGTAGCATTATTAGCAAGAGATATTTCTTTTCCTCCTTCAGTAAGCCCCCAAAGATTCAAGGATTCTTAAATATCTTTGGGCATAAGACAAAATTCAGACATGATATCACAACGAGCTTGAAAAGTTTCAGTATTTATATCAATCTTTACTGTGGGGAGCCACTTTGATGGTTCAGAATTTATTGGAACATAATTATGATGCTCCCTAAGCGTATTATAGCAATCTTGTAAGCTAGTAGTGCTAGTCTCAAGAGTGTTCAATCTAGCAAATATTCTTGCGAAAGAAATATCAATTTTGCTAGGCAAGTTGTAAGTGAGGATCAATTTATTTATAGCATTAATAGCATCATCCTCATTACATTGGAGGAAATCTCCTCCCACAACAGCATCTAAAGCATATCTATAGCAAAGAGCAATTCCAAGGTAAAAACTGCTAAGGAACAAGCTTTGAGTCATTTTAGGCTCAGTTTTTTCATGTAGATCAAAGATTCTAGACCAAGATTCCTTAAAACTTTCCTCAATTCCTTGTTTAAAAGTGAAAATCATTTCCTCGGGTGACATAGTGATTGGAGAAAGGCTAGACATAAAGACAACTTAAGATAGGAACTAATTTTTTGTGTTTTTTAAATAAGAAAGCAAACTAGTAAAACTATTTTTTTTTGTGTTTTTGATAAACAAACAAGCAAACAAAGCAAAAGAAACTAAGCAAAACAAAAATAACAAAGTAAAGAGATTGGTTATGAGGGATTCCTCTTGTGAAGATGTCCTTGACTCCCCGGCAATGGCGCCAGTAAAATGCTTGATGGCTCGGTGTTGATGTAGAGCTCGTTGGGGAACCCCAAGAGGAAGGTATGATGAGCACAGCAGCAAGTTTCCCTCAGTTATGAAACTAAGGTTTAATCGAACCAGTAGGAGCAAGGAAACACCCCAAATGTGTTGCTAGCTGAGCCTTGGCAGGGCGCACTACCAGTGTTAGTAGCAACGTGGAGACCTGCACAACACAACCACAGAACTTTGTCCCCAACTTGCGATGAGGTTGTCAATCTCACCGGTTTTGCTGAAAACAAAGGATTAAACGTATCGAATGGAAGGAAGTAAAAGTTTGCAGAAAGTAAACACAAAGTAGTAAACAGTTTGTAGATTGTATGTAAAAGAAAGGACCAGGATCCATAGTTCACTAGAGGTGGCTCTCCTTAAGATAGATAACATGCTGGGTGAAGAAATTACAGCGGGGCAATTGACAAACATCGAGAAAGCAATACATGCATATACTAATCATCTTGACTCCTTTGGAACTTGATTGGGCATTACAACATTAAACATAGACCACCATCCAACTGCATCTATGACTAATAATCCACCTTTAGGTTATCATCCGAACCCCCTCCAGTATTAAGTTGCAAGCAACAGATTATTGCTTTACAAATTGCGTGTAATGTAAACAATACGATTGTTCTATGAACAAAGGATTGTTGTTTTCTCCCTAGTAGCAATAGCACATCTAGTACCTTAGAGATTTCTGTCACTTCCCAAGATTACCAGAGGCATGAACCTACTATCGATCATAAATACTAACTCTTGGAGTTGCTAGCATCTACTTGGCCAAGATAGCAACTAACAACGGAAAGCATGCAAGATCACAAATAACAAAGACATGATAGAATTAATAATCTGTTGGGTTCGCAGCATAGAAAACAAAAAATTTCCTACGATGAGAACTATACACCAAGATCTATCTACTAGATACAGAGCAACGGGTGGATATACATCCATAGAGAACTTACCCTCGAAGACAACAAAGCTTTGTTAACGAGATGGAACTCGTGGATGATATAGTTGTACACTTGCCGATCTCAAGATCGTGATGAAGTCCGGCAGGTCCGGCTCCTGCACGTCCATCAGATCCAGCTCCACTAAGTCCAGCACCACAAAGCAGCGGTGCATTCGTGATCGCACACACGTCCGGTACCCCGACAACCTCCGTCCCTCACTCTAGCAAAGCAGCAGAAGTAGCAACTCCTTTCCAAATAAAGCCACCGGGAACATGTATCTCGCTAATCCGAGACCATGGGGAAATAATACTAGAGGGGGAGAGAGATCCTTCACGAGGAGGTGTGAGTGTGAAGGTGCGAGAGGGGGGCCTTTTATAGGAGGAGGGGAGCTGCACCTCCCCATGGCCGGCGCCCAAGGGGTGACCCCTCACCTCCTCATTCATGTGGTGGTAACTCCCTCCACATAAATTTGCCCCTTCACATTCTCTTTTAAAGTCTCCACTTTAAATGCATTGAATTTCTCCAAATTTAATGCTCTCTCATTTAATAAAACTCTTTTATTATTTTTATTCAGAATTTATTTAATTACTTTAATTAACAAACATTCACATAAAACCCCTGCAACATTTCAATATTACATGCAGAACCAATTTTAGAAATTTCACCCGAAACAGTTTCGGTGTCTATTGAAATAATTCCAGTGCTTTATTAAATCTTTATCTGAAACATATTTGCTCCAAATTGTGTCGGTATCCCTTAAGTGTGTCACCCTATGGTTCATGAATAATGCAGACATGATCGAGACCCCTCTCAGATCAATAATCAGAAGCGGGACCTAAAGATCCATACTGACTCCTACACATTCAACGATGACTTCTGTGATCGTGAGAACCTTTAACGCTAGTAACTAAATCCCTTTGTCTCGCGATATATTACATGTCCGAGATTCGATCATCAGTATCTCCATACCTAGTTTGGTCTCGTTACCGACATGTACTCTTTTCTCGTTCCCGTGATATAACATTCTAGTGATCACATCACTTGCTTGCAAGCTATCTTAATGTGATATCACCGAGAGGGCCCAGAGTATATCTATCTGTCATCGGGATGGACAAATCCCGCTCTTGATCCATGAGCCTCAACATAACACCTTCGTAGTACTGGACCCACTTTTATAGTCACCCTGTTATGGTGTGACGTTTGATGTTATCAAGATACTCTTCCGATGTCAACAATTAACATGATCTCATGGTCTAAGGACTAAGATTACTTCGTATGATGTTATAGCATTATAAACATAATGACTTTAATCGTAATGCTATACTTCGGATGAATGTTCATCACATCATTCCATCAATGTTGTGACCTCGTTATTAACAACAACCAATGTCCATGATCAGGAAACCTTGATCATCTTGTTAATCAACAAGCCAGTTTATATGAGAGGCAGTACTAGGAACTTTGTATTTTGTTTATTAAACACACATGTATTAACATTTCCAATTAATACAATTATAGCATACAAAATAAACATTTATCATAAACACGGAATAAGATAATAACCACTTTATTATTGCCTCTCGGGCATATTCCCTTTAGTCTCCCACTTGCACTAGAGTCAATAATCTAGTTTGTAAACTTGTATATACAACACCTAGGTGTTGAATATACGCGTTTGCTAGTGGTTAACATAATCTCCGGATCTGGCACTTTCAGGTCCGTGTGTATTTGCATGTCTTTGCGTCTCTACGCATCACTCATTCTCAAATGAGATGGCATTGTATAAATTTGGTCCTTTGGTGAGACCTTTAGTTTGTTCGGGTTAAAATATGTTGATATTATTATCATACAATATATCTTCATAGTATTAGCCCACTTTGAACCACACCTAGTTTGATAACAAACTTCTTAACACAAATGCCCTCCTTTGCTGCTACTATAGCAGTCATATACTTAGCCTTTTGTTGTAGTATCCATCACATTGTTTCAACTTTGGAACTTATCCAAATCCATCATGGAACATCCTTTCCATTACATTGTGCCACCCATAGTATAAATTGAGATAAATTTTTAATTTGTATCTTGTGACTAATTAGTATCAATGTAACTCTTTACAATGAACTATCTGCAACTATTTGTCACTTATACATGATATATTCTTAGTTCTTCCAAAGCTCGTAAGAATATCTTTACTATCTTCCAATGATCATCTTATGAATCATTCTGGTATGTGCTCATAACATTTAGAGCATAGGACATATCTGGATATATACATATCACGGTATAATCAATCAAAATCTTCATGTGATTTTACTCACCAAGTGTTGAAACACTTGAATCTTGATACAATCCTTTCCATGCAACAAGAACCTTTCTTGTTGTTTCCATATTGAACCCTTTCAATATCTCATATATGTACGTCTGGCACAACCATATTAGTTTCTTGCAAATGTAAGCATCTTCATCATCTCTGATGAATTTAAACTCTTTTAACAGTTTCATCATGGTGAAGATTCCAACTCTGCTATGCTTACTTCAACTATTGAAGTTTGCATGCCCTTTTAGCACCCTTTGAATTAACAAAACCCTTCGGACCGTGTCTTGTACATGTCCTAGGTAACCATTCTATTAGAAGAACATTGTTATGTTTATTCAACTACCATACATCAAATTATATGTAGTGGTTGCTACATTAATCCGTCAAGACTAAATATCACTATGAAAGATCAAATCTTGTCATAGTCAACTCCTTGAACATTGTCGTAAACTTCTTTCCGACATGTCGACTATTTCATAGATGTTAAACATCCATGTCTATTTCTTTATAGATCCAAACACGACCGATAGGCTTCACGCCTTTCCGGAGGGTCTTCCAAGTTCAGAATCTTAATTTGTCGTGTATGGATACTATCACGGATTTTATGACTTCTAGTCATTTTATGGAGTCAGGGCGCATCATCGCTTCTTTGCATGTAGTCGGTTCATCATTGTCAAAACAATAACGACTTGCTTATCAAATCACACTATTTGATTCTTACCGGCCCACACGGTTCAATAGGAACTCTAATCTCCGAGATCACAACCTTTGTAATCACGGGAGCCATGAGCATTGTGGCCGCCACCGGGACACTTTCCGGCGCTGTGCTACTTAGCACATATAGCTAAGGTTCAACAACCCTATCAAAGTTCTATTGCCCTCCCAGTTAATTTTTCGCGAAAAATTCCTTCTCAAGAAACTTGACGTTCCAAGTAATAAACTCTATTGTCCTCGGTGTTATGGGGGAATTCCCAACAAATTCTTTTGGAATAACCTACAAAGACGTGCTTATCCGACTTACTTATGCATAGCATACCAAAATTTAAGAAAAGACAATTTGGGTTTTATCCCAAACCATAACTTATATGGTGTCATTTCAACAGATCACGATGGTGCTCTTTTCAGTGTAAAAGCAGTAGTCTCTAAAGTTTCAATCCTTAAAACATAATGACAGTTTTATAAATGACACCTTTGATCTTACCATGTCAAACATGGTTTGATTTCATCTCTTGAATATGCCATACTCCTATGGTTTATCGGGAAACACAAATCATGGAACAATTCCTCAAATTTAGGTGTTTTGCTAAACAGTAACTCAAATATCTTCCTTTATGATCAAATCATAAACTCTTTTATTTTCATGTTACAATGATTTTTCACTTCATCTTGAAAGTCTTTGAACAATTTTCAAATGTTTCATACTTCTTCCTTAATTAAGTAAATATATAGATATATTCACTTAAATTTCTAGAGAAAGCATATGAAGCAAAAAGATCCATCGCATATGGCTACATATAATGGATTATATACATCAATATGTATGATATCCAATAAGTTAGTCATCCGTTCCTCTTTGGCCTATGGACGGAGTTTCAATTATCTCGAGGAAAGTCTCACAAGCGTCAATTGATCGAAATCAAAGACTCCAAAAATCCATCAACATGGAGTTTCTTCATGTTTACTTTCCAATATAATTCAAACAGCGATGTCACTTCATAAGTGATCTTCCAATCATTTGTCTTACGACATTTTAGGAATAATGTTTATGGATGTGATTTCTCCAACTAGACTTGTAAAAGTTCATCCATCCTTTATGGAATACGGTAATTATTTGAACAACCATTGTTCTCACAATACCGGAACAAAATAAAATTATTAAAACAAATATTGAAGGCTAGGTTTGACGACAACGAAAAACACAATAACACTTTATTTGTTTTCAATGAACATCATCACTTATTCTCTTGCTAGTTACTTAGGCCATTGCAGTTCATGAATTGCGTTGTCCTGTATGACACTTCATACCAACCAATTCGGTATCCAATACCTAAGAACCACATTGTTTAACAAGCAAGGAATACAACCATAACATGTATATCTTCTATATACCTAAGTTGGACATATCCAACTTTTCCTTTTCTGCCAAATATTTCATACATTCTCTTTCAGCAATTCCTTTTCCTTTTAAAAGAATCTATCAACATCAATAGTGGTGTCATTCACATGACACATAGTACAAAGCGTATATAGTCAAACACTAATACCTTTGGACTTACACTTTGAAGTGGATCACCATCATCAAATGTTTGGCATTCTTTCAAAAATCCATTCTTTACTAATCTTTTAGTGTAGTAAACATTTTACTTACATCTTCTATTCATCCTTATCATGAAAAATTTCATGATCAAGCTACTATAGCCTATATGGATGAATCGTGAGTATAATGTTAGTTCCCAAACCCTATTTGGGAGATCCAGATGCCTAGCATCTCCATCCTTCACAAATTCTCATATAATATGAGAACATGTATTTTGCTAAATTATACTCTATCATAATGCAACCAAAAAACATTGTTTCAGATATCAGAATATCTTTCACACATGATGGTTTCTGAAACAATTTTTCAGCTCCTAGATAATCTTGATATTAAAACAACTTTTGAATATCAATAATAATGGAGGCAAACATGATTCTTTAGATACTAACATTGGAATTCTTAATCTTGATTTAATACTACTTATTAAACTTCATGGAGTAAATGGAGTGTGCTGAAAGTTTGCAATAGGACTTCTAAACTTTAAATTGACATTCAAAACAATACGATACCAGTTCGTAAAGTAAATATCCAGAATTCTATAGTTCTATTATCTCAATTAGAACTAAGCATAAGGTATTGAACAGATGCCAATGACTACAACAAATTATGCAAATTCACTTTGATTTAGTTTATGACAAATTGAGTTCGACTAATTGATACATTGCAAATGTATCTATAATTTTTGATGTTCCATGCTTGGTTTTATCCACTTTCTTGTGTTTTTTCCACACTTTGGAGTACTTTTCATATGATTTCTTGGACTAACCTATTAACAAGAGCCACAGTGCCAGCTGCCTGTTTTCTGCTGTTTTTGGTTCCAGGAAAGTCAGAAAATGAATATTCTCGGAATTGGACGGGACAAAAGCCAAAGTGCCTATTTTTCGTAAGTCATCAAGTGCCAAAATACGAGACGGAGAGGGGCCAGGGGGCCACCACACCACCTGGACGCGCGGCAAGGCCTAACCCGTGCCAGGGGGTGGTGTGGCCGCTCCCGGCACCCCCTCGGCCTCCCCTTCCGCCTATATATTTCCCTCGGGACGAAAACCCTAAGTGCCCGATCAAAAAATCCACGAAAGAGTCTGTAGCCGCCGTCATCTCCATCCCTAGATCGGGAGGGATCTGAAGCTCTTCCCGGCACTCTGCCGGAGAGGGGAATTCACCCTGGAGGCCTTCTTCATCATCATGCAAGCCTCCGGTGTGATGCGTGAGTAGTTCATCCTTGGACTATGGATCCATGTAGTAGCTAGATGGCTGGTTCTCCTCCTTTGTGCTTTCATGTTTAGATCTTGTGAGCTCCGTTCATGATCAAGATCATCTATTTGTAATTCTACATGTTGTGTTTGCGGGGATCCGATGGATATTGAGATGCTATTTTAGATTGATTATTGATTCTATCATGTCTTTGTTATCTGTGGTCTTGCATGCTTTCCGTTGTTAGTAGCTATCTTGGCCAAGTAGATGCTAGCAACTCCAAGAGTTAGTATTTATGCTCAATAGTGGGTTTATGCCTCTGGTAATCTGGGGAAGTGACAGAAATCTCTAAGGTACTAGATGTGCTGTTGCTACTAGGGAGAAAACAACAATCCTTTGTTCATAGAACAATCGTATTGTTTACTTTACACGCAGTTCGTAAAGCAATAATCTGTTGCTTGCAACTTAATACTGGAGGGGGTTCGAATGATAACCTGAAGGTGAATTATTAGTCATAGATGCAGTTGGATGGCGGTCTATGTATTATGTTGTAATGCCCAATCAAGTCTCAAAGGAGTCAAGATGATTAGTATATGCATGTATTGCTTTCTCGATGTTTGTCAATTGCCCCGCTGTAATTTGTTCACCCAGCATGTTATCTATCTAAGGAGAGCCACCTCTAGTGAACTATGGATCCTGGTCCTTGTCTTTTACATTCAATCTATAAACTGTTTACTGTTTTGTGTTTACTTTCTGCAAACTTTTACTTCTTTCCATTCGATACGTTTAATCCTTTGTTTTCTGCAAAACACGGTGAGATTGACAACCTCATCACAAGTTGGGTACAAAGTTCTGTGGTTGTGTTGTGTAGGTCTCCACGTTGCTACTAGCACCGGTAGTGCGCCCTGCCAAAGCTCAGCTAGTAACACCTTTGGGGTGTTTCCTTGCTCCTACTGGTTCGATTAAACCTTGGTTTCATAACTGAGGGAAACTTGCTGCTGTGCTCATCATACCTTCCTCTTGGGGTTCCCAACAAGCTCTACATCAACCACGCACCAGCACTTTTCTGGGCGTCGTGCATTGAGCCATCAAGCATTTTTCTGGTGCCGTTGCCGGGGAGTCAAGGACATCTTGACAAGGGGAGTCCCTCATAACCAATCTCTTTACTTTGTTATTTTTGTTTTGCTTAGTTTCTTTTTGCTTTGTTTGCTTGTTTCTTTATCAAAAACACAAAAAAATAGTTTTACAAGTTTGCTTTCTTTTATTAAAAACACACAAAAAAATTAGTTCCTACTATAGTTGTTATTTTTGTTAGTCTGTTATTGTCTTGCTTTATCATGCTTTTTATCAATGGTTGGTTTCTTTGAAACTGAATCTTATTGGCAAGGTGGGTTCACGGAAGAACAAAAATATTATTATAAGGAACACCGCTTGTCACAAAAAGGGAAACACTTATGGGAGCAAATTGATAAATTGTATACCATTGCTATAAACGTGTGCTCTACTTATAATGTTACTTATTGCTTGGATAAATCTTGTTGCTGTAGGAGGTATAAACACCTCCCTTTTCAATGTAAGTATAATTATAATGTTACCATATCTTCTTATGTTAAAGGGAATTATGACTTTTATGATGTGGAACAAATTGAAGAATTTATTGCTTGGAAGGGTGCATTTGAACTTGCTAGTTTGCTTGAAAATACTGATGATTCACCTTATAAATATGAGGTTTATGATATCTTAAATTTTGCTTTGATAATTACAAGGGAGAAAATGGCTATATTCTTGAATTTCTTAATAGATGCTCTCCACCAATGGAAGAGACTAATGCCTTGCAGGAGCCTATGGAAAAAGAAATTGCTGAAACTGGAAGCTCATTGGATGAAAAAGAGGAGGAGAGTGATGATCAAGAGGAGGAAGAATGGATCTACCCATTCCTACCTTCTAATGAGAGTAACTCTTTACCCCTTACAATATTTGATTGTCCCCCATGCTTACTAAAGGAGGATGAATATTATGTTCTTGAGGATTCTTTTGAAAATGTTTACAATAAAGCTCTAGTGCTTGTAGATCATGAAAAGCATGCTTTATGTGATAGTTATATTGTTGAGTTTATTCATGAGGCTACTGAAAATTATTATGAGAGAGGAAAATATGGTTGTAGAAGTTTTCATGGTACTGGAACACCTCTCTATTTGCTAAAAGTTTTGAAGTTACTCTCGTTTTATCTTCCTATGCTTGTCACTTTGTTCTTTGTGAATTTATTTGCATACAAGATTCCTATGCATAGCAAGTGGTTTAGACTTAAATGTGTTTTGAATTTGCTTCTTGATGCTCTCTTTTACTTCAATTCATATTTCTTATGTGAGCATCTTCTCAAACTATCATGCCCAACTTAAAGGCGTTAAAGAAAAGTACTTATTGGGAGATAACCCAAAAGTTTTAGATGAGTCTTGGAAGTTATTACCTCTGTAATAACCACTCCTTATCCTTTTTATTTGCTTTTTGTGCCAAGAGTAACCTCTAAATGAGTGAGAAGTAATAATTGGGAAAGTTGCTGTCCCGAAACAGATTTTTGTGCTTCACCGTACACATTCGTGTAAAATCTCTGAACGTCTTTTTGAGGCGTGAATTTGTGTGCTTCTGACCCAGGTTGTTATCTAACTTTCTTTAGTTCAACACTTTTTGATTTGAGCAACATAAGGTCTTCGAAAAAAATTGTCTTTACCTGCTGGTCTGTTTTGACAGATTTCTGCCATTTTCTGCATTTGCTTCTTGTTGGTTCCTTTTTGAGTTCTTTTGGGGAATTGAGCTTTTTGAGGGAAGTGCTACAGTAGCTAGTGTTCTAATGGAAGTTTATTTGGTGTTAGAACTGAACCTTAAGACCATTTATCTTGAGTGCACTAATGTTGGTAATAAAGATTGTGTGAAGTTTTGTATGAAGGACAATTTTCAGGTGTATGGAAGGAATGAGTAATGAGATGAAGGATGGACTAAAGCTCAAGCTTGGGGATGCCACGCGTGTCACCCCAAGAAATATCCAAGAAGTACAAGCTTCAAATCTTGGGGATTCCCAAGGCATCCCCTTCTTCATCAATGAAAATCCCAGGTTTCTTCCAAACGCTTCATTTTTATTGTTTCATGCACAATTGTGTTTTTCTTGGAGCATCTTCTTTTTCGTTTTTGTTTTGGTTTTTCGTTTGCTTTGGTTTGCTTAGTTTTCTGAATAAATTGGTTAGACCCCCTCTTTCATACATTGGTTTGCTAATAGTTTGGTTTGGTTTGGAAAAGAGTAGGAAACTTCATGCTTATGTGGTAAAAAGAGCTCGTTTTTGACTGTGGCCTATGCTTTGTCATGCCATGCTTGACATTGTTTTGGCTTTATGCTTAGTATTCTTTGCTGTAGCATGACTTGTTATAAACAATTTAGATTGCTTAATGTTCCTTGGATGAATCATGTGTTGTTTTAGCATATTAAAGCATAGTATATTGGTATTCTCCTTTGATGCTTTATTTGGGTTAACTTGGCACATGCTCACACCATGTTATGACTATCTCAAGTCACCATAGACTTTATGATCCTTTAGTTTTCAACTTGTAGTATCACTTTATGCTTTGATCAATGATGTTTTGTCGCTCTGCATGATTATGGCCATTATTGCTCTCTTAGTTTGTCGCTCCCAGTCTTTTGCTAGCCTCCACAACAAACTATGAGTTCCACTCACGCATCCAACTCCCTCAACCAAGTTATTCCAAAGAGTCCACCATACCTACCTACTAGCTGATGCTATTCCAAGTATATTCATGCTTTTGTTTACCTTCCAAATTAAACTTGTTATGAGAAAACTAGTGATTAAAGCTCTCACGAACTTGATGACACACTTTACTTTACTTGCCCTTAATAAACTTGAACCATTGTGTCTTCTATGTTGTATATGCTTGCACTTATTTGTTGGGAATTAGCAGAACCATGCTTTCATGGGGAACGCTTTCAACATTGCACTTGGTACTTGTACCTAGTTGATATCATGCTCTTTTGTATATGGATGTCGTCGGTGTGAAATGAAAGGGGAGCTTGTAAGTCCATGGAGTTATGTATATGTGTTAGAGAAACGCTTGGGCCGCTGGTCTAATCCATGCTGACATGGTGGAAACCTGCAGCGTAACCATAATGAGCTCTCTATAAAGCATTCTTCTTATAAAAAAAAGAGTCCTATATTGAGAAAAAAGAGAAAAGAGATTATGAAAAGAGGAAAGAGAGAAAAAAGCACCATATTCCCATGGCAAATAAGAAGAATGTTGAGATGCTCGTTGTCTGCTTGCCTTGTCATTTTGATATGGGGATTCTTCCGTATCATCGGGCAAGGGGTACCCCATTGGCGGTTCTCTATGATACACATGTACTTACAATGACAAGAACTTACCGGTGACTAAACTTGAGTAGCATGAGGAGCGGCCCTCGTATACAAGGGACATGAGATTTCTGACTTATACTTCATCAAGCATGTACACCATAGTTTGTTCACTTTAACCTTAATCACTTCAAGATGCTTATGATAGGGGCAATGAGAGCTGAAAGCTATAAGTACCATAATTTTTGGAAGCTCTTTATGAGACTTGAATCCCTACTTCCTTTTACAAAGGCCTTTCTTCCACCATTACATATTGAGTCTCCACCTTCTACCTTTATGCACCTACTTTGAGAGCATAGTGGCCATTCTTAGTTCTATGTGCATTGTCCCAAGACTAGTTGATTGATGCATAACTTGTTATTGCTTGTTTCAAACTATTGTATCTAGTCACTCTTATGAACTTTGAAGGTGTCCTATGCATTTATATTTGCTACTCTATTGAGGGACAAGCTGAATGCTATTATGCTATGTTTTCTTTATGCGAAACAAACAAACGTCTTACAAAGCATTGTTATTCATGAATCTTTTGTTTGTGCCTTTTCATGTTGCATCATAGTTTCTTTGCTTATTACTAGAACTTTGTCTTTAATGTTATGATTGAAGTACTATGATCCCATCTTGGAATGTTTTGCAAATACTTTGATCAAGTCTTTGATGGTGCATGTCACCTCAAAATTTATTCTTTCTTTTTATCACTTACCTACTCGAGGACGAGCAGGAGTTAATCTTGGGGATGTTGATACATTGCAAATGTATCTATAATTTTTGATGTTCCATGCTTGGTTTTATCCACTTTCTTGTGTTTTTTCCACACTTTGGAGTACTTTTTATATGATTTCTTGGACTAACCTATTAACAAGAGCCATAGTGCCAGCTGCCTGTTTTCTGCTGTTTTTGGTTCCAGGAAAGTCAGAAAATGAATATTCTCGGAATTGGACGGGACAAAAGCCAAAGTGCCTATTTTTTTGGAAGTCATCAAGTGCCAGAATACGAGACGGAGAGGGGCCAGGGGGCCACCACACCACCTGGACGCGCGGCCAGGCCTGGCCCGCGCCAGGGGGTGGTGTGGCCGCTCCCGGCACCCCCTCGGCCTATCCTTCCGCCTATATATTGCCCTCGGGACGAAAACCCTAAGTGCCCGATCAAAAAATCCATGAAAGAGTCTATAGCCGCCGTCATCTCCATCCCTAGATCGGGAGGGATCTGAAGCTCTTCCCGGCACCCTACCAGAGAGGGGAATTCACCCTGGAGGCCTTCTTCATCATCATGCAAGCCTCTGGTGTGATGCGTGAGTAGTTCATCCTTGGACTACGGATCCATGTAGTAGCTAGATGGCTGGTTCTCCACCTTTGTGCTTTCATGTTTAGATCTTGTGAGCTCCGTTCATGATCAAGATCATCTATTTGTAATTCTACATGTTGTGTTTGTGGGGATCCGATGGATATTGAGATGCTATTTCAGATTGATTATTGATTCTATCATGTCTTTGTTATTTGTGATCTTGCATGCTTTCCGTTGTTATGAGCTATCTTGGCCAAGTAGATGCTACCAACTCCAAGACTTAGTATTTATGCTCGATAGTGGGTTCATGCCTCTGGTAATCTGGGGAAGTGACAGAAATCTCTAAGGTACTAGATGTGCTATTGATACTAGGGAGAAAACAACAATCCTTTGTTCATAGAACAATCGTATTGTTTACTTTACACGCAGTTCGTAAAGCAATAATCTCTTGCTTGCAACTTAATACTGGAGGGGGTTCTGTTGGGGATATACTTTCCGGGTATCCTCATAGTTCCTCACTAACCAGGGTGGCCCACTTTGGGTTAGAGCTTTGCTTCACGGGCGGCCCAGTCAGGGAGAAAGACGGAGTCCAATCTGGCTACGGGAAGGCCCAGAAGACTTACCGACTTAGGCCCATAATGTTACTTGTAGTTCAAGATGTACTCTGTAACCGACTCTTAGACGTAGCCGGATAGATATCTCCTATAAACCCTAGGCCGGATATCTATATAAGCCATCCTAGGGAGAGCCTTTAGGGCAACACCTCAATAGTCTACAATCTCAACTCGCACAGGCGAAACCCTTGTAACCCATATTCCGGCTCTGCCGTATTACTGGATTGCTAGCAGGAGTAGGATCCATCCAAAGCCGGCGGATTCGAACCTAGGTAAACTTGTGTGCTCACCGTCCCGGAACACCGTACGTCTCACACCCCTCTCTTTCGCATGCCTCGAGGACCCCCTCATGGCGTACTTGTCATCAATCCGACGACAGTTGGCGCCCACCGTGGGGCATGTGAGCTTCGGATCTACGTTCCGAGCGGAATCTGCAAAAATCGGAATCGGCGAGACTATCGTCGTCGGTTGCATCCTCTACGCCAGTGACGACCCTCTCATCGTTCTCGACGAGACTTGGATTCCGACAAGGGAGGCCGTGACTGCCTACACAATCATGTCTTTTGGCGAGATCGATGTTTACATTGGTTTCGCTGAACCTGCCCAACCCACCCCAGCGGTGATGATAGAGGTAGAAGAAATTTCTGGGTCCCCTTTGTCCGCGGAGGCGGCAGAGTTCCGGATCTCAGAAAACCCTAATCCCACCTAGCCCGCACCAATTGTGGAGATAGTGGAGAAACCCGAACCTGAAGAAGACCTAGTGGCCCACGTCGAATCTGGAGTGGATCTCCCTAGAGGAGCCAGATCGCAGATCGATCTACCAGCGGAAGTCGAAATCCAGGAGGAGCATATCAATGACACTGATTCCGGCTCCCATAATGTTACTTGTAGTTCAAGATGTACTCTGTAACCGACTCTTAGACGTAGCCGGATAGATCTCTCCTATAAACCCTAGGCCGGATATCTATATAAGCTGTCCTAGGGAGAGCCTTTAGGGCAACACCTCAATAGTCTACAATCTCAACTCGCACAGGCAAAACATTTGTAACCCATATTCCGGCTCTGCCGTATTACTGGATTGCTAGCAGGAGTAGGATCCGTCCAAAGCCGGCGGATTCGAACCTAGGTAAACTTGTGTGCTCACCGTCCCAGAACACCGTACGTCTCACACCCCTCTCTTCTGCACGCCTCGAGGACCTCCTCATGGCGTACATGTCATCAATCCGACGACAGTTGGCACCCACCGTGGGGCATGTGAGCTTCGGATCTGCGTTCCGAGCAGAATCTACAAAAATCAGAATCGGCGAGACTATCGCCGTCGGTCGCATCCTCTACGCCAGCGACGTCCCTCTCATCGTTCTCGACGAGACTTGGATTCCGACAAGGGAGGCCGTGACTGCCTACACAATCATGTCTTTTGGCGAGATCGATGTTTATATTGGTTTCGCTGAACCTGCCCAACCCACCCCAGCGGTGATGATAGAGGTAGAAGAAATTTCTGGGTCCCCTTTGTCCGCGGAGGCGGCAGAGTTCCGGATCTCAAAAAACCCTAATCCCACCCAGCCCGCACCAGTTGCGGAGATAGTGGAGAAACCCGAACCTGAAGAAGACCTAGCGTCCCACGTCGAATCTGGAGTGGACCTCCCTAGAGGAGCCAGATCCCAGATCGATCTACCCGCAGAAGTCGAAATCCAGGAGGAGCATATCAACGACACTGATTTCGGCTCTGATGATGCCGGGACAGACAGGCCTTTCCTAAGGTACAGACTAAAACGCATGATACTGCAAGGCAAAAGCACAGATGCAATCCTCGAGACCATCAAAAGTTTCGATATGGCTGATCGCGAAAGCCGCAGGTACCTCAGGAAGCACGCGTCGCACTTCGTCGGATACGTGGGATCCGGATCCGGCTCTACCGATGCTGGAGAAAACACCGACTCGGTGCTGGAGGCAATTGGAACAAACGCCGACGCACCCGCATCCTCGGATGAGTCGATGACGTCAGCAGATTTCCGAAAGTTCTCCGTGGAATATGAAGAGGAGTAGAACTCCAAAGCTGCAGAAGATGGAGAAGCCATGGATGAAGGATCCGAGGAACACTCTCCCAAAGCACAGGATGACATGGACGTCGGAGATAATCCCGAAGTCCAAATGTCCGAAAGTACCGACCAGAGCTTGACTCCGGGAAACGGACCCAAAGCCGTCTTTGCTACAGGTGCTGCCAAGAAGGCAAAGAAGAAGAACAAGAAAAACAGGACCCCGGCAAAAGACCCTATGACAGAGGAGGTGATTGCCGAGGAATACGAGGAAGACTCGGATGGAGCACTTATCCTAGACGAGCTGAAAAAAGAAGCATCGATGGATGGACACGTGATCACTGAAGGTGCGCGTAAACTCATCGATGCCGCATTAACCACACCTATCCCTACAGCTGTAGAACTTACTGCAGATGAGCTGGACGAAAGGGCGCAAGCCCTAGAAGCGCGTCGTCAACAACTCCTCGATGAAGCCAAAAACATTGAGGTGGAGAAGAAACGCATGTCAAACAAGGAATACATGTCTCGTCTACATCAGAAGACACGAAAGCGTCACATAGATGACAACCAATTCCCACGTGTCCGTGTCGTCCTTTTTGGAGATGAGATGGGGAAGCCACAGAAAGATAGCAACGGAGATTGGGTATACCCAACACCAGTACAAAATACCGTGGCAGCCCGAGAAATTCTATCGGCTAATCCAGGACCAGAGGAGATCCGTTTGGGTATCAAGCTACTCAACAAGGGACTGGAGAAGCAAAAGGTAGCCCTGTTCGGAAGTCAAAAACTGGTCTCGGATTCTGACCAGTGTCGCATAGATCCGGCATGGGCTGGTGTAAGATCCCATTACGTTCGGGCACAGTACCATCACCCCGAAAGCAGGGAAGACAACTATTCAAGAACCGGATCTTCAGGACAGCATCACAAAATTTCGCGTAACTGGAGCAACGTCGCCCCAGCGGCCGAGAAAGACGCCATCGCTGCCCTGAATCCGATGAACCCTCCCCGACGAGAATCTAAGGATCGAAGGGTAGAAGATAAAGAGAAACGTTGGGAGGAGGATCGTCAGAGAATGCCACCTCCTAGACATGAGAACCGTCCGGCTGAGCCTCACCATAGTGGGAACGACGGACGAAGAAACGATGGAAACCATGGCGGTACAAGCCGGCAGGGGGCTCATCGTAGTCAAGCTGCTCCAACCTCTCCATAACACAGTCATCACAACGGCTCCCATGGAGGGCAAGGAGGACGACATGGCGGAGGAGGTGGTGGCAGAAGCCGAACTCCGGCTCCACGGCACCGCAGCCACAGCCGGCATTCGGGACGATCTCTATCCCTGAACGACGCAAGACACAGGATCAACTCCAACATAGAGTCTCGGCGCTATGAAAACGATGACGTGTACGTCGGCCCAAAGTGCTTTGGTCCATGCATCAGAGCTACAAAATTCCCGGAAGGATTTGCTATCTCAAGACATATCCAAGCCTACGACGGCATTGCTCGGCCAGACACCTGGTTACAGGATTTCTTCCATGCTTGCTGCATTGCCAAAGGCAGAAACAGCCTGGTCGCAACCCGATATCTCCCGCTTATGTTGCGGAAGACGGCACGATCATGGCTCAATGAACTTCCGGCGAACACCACCCATAACTAGTATGATTTGCAAAGTGCGTTCTTTCGGAATTTCGAAGGCACATATCGGAGGCCCTGTACGGTTGTAGACCTACAGCGTTGCACCCAGAAAGCCGGAGAAACTTGCCGGGATTACCTCGGACGATGGATCGACACCAAAAACTCCTGCGAAGGAGTAAATGATCAAACTGCGATTAAAGCTTTCATCGCAGGTCTCCCTATTGGTTTACTGCGCCATCGCCTAAAGTGTGACAAGGTTACTGATTTGGGAGAGATGATAGAAACAACGAGCAAGTATGCAGATGCTGACGACGATGCAGAAGGACTACTCAATGCCCTAGCTATACCTTAGTCGGCAAAACAACCAAAGAAACAAGCTCAGAAGCGCAAAAATACCTCGGAAGAAAAACCCAACACGGAAATGGCGGTAGTTACTACTGTTTCTGGGTGTGGAGGACGAGGAGGACGTGGCGGAGGCTGCGGGCATGGCTGTGGGACATCAAGGGTCCAAGGTAGAGGAGAACAACAACCAGGCAAAACCTACTCTTGGGCCGACATTGCCAATAACCCATGTGTGCATCACTTAGACGCCAATGGGAGCTCGTCCCACACCAACGCTGAATGTCGTTTTAATGACGACATCAAGAGAGATGATACCGCAGGCTACAAAGCTAAGCGGAAGAAGGGAAAGAAAAATCCCAAGAAAGACAAGGAGACCAAGGAAGATTCCGACATGGAGGAAGCTGATGCTTCAAATCCCAAGTCGGAAGGGAAGAAAACTTTTCCTACCAAGAAGGACACTTACGTCACCTTCCTCGGATCTCAACCAGCAAAGGTCAAGAAAGCAGTTCTACACGAGCTCAATGCAACAGTTCCGGCTGTCCCCCAGTATCTGGACTAGTTGGAAGTGGCAATCATGTTTGACCGCGATGATCATCCGCCTAAGTTACATAGGCGAGGAAAGTACGCCTTAATCGTCAATCCACTTATTGACGGTTATGGTTTCTCCAAGACCCTCATGGACGGTGGTAGCAACATCAATATTCTCTACGTCGAAATGCTATGCCAGATGAAGATCTCGGAGACCCAGCTGAACCATAGCTCTGTGATTTTTCACGAAGTTGTCCCAAGAAGGCAAGCTAATTCCCTGGGAGAGATCACTTTGGATGTTACCTTTGGAACTCCAAAGAACTATCGGACGAAGGCACTTTCCTTCGAAGTGGTCCCGTTCAAGAGCGCATACCTCGCTATATTCGGACATCCGTCTTACTGGGCTTTTATGGCTCGTCCGTGTTACATTTACAATATGATGAAAATTCCAGGTCCCAACGGCGTGATCACCATCAGGGGAGACCCGAAGAAAGCGCGAGATTGCGAGGATGGAAATGCCGCCTTTGCCGAAGCCGTGCTACACGCCAGGAGTACCAGGAGATCAAGAAGAGCATAGATCCGTCCGAGATGCCCGCAACGAAGAAGGAGGTTACCAAGACAAATCCAGAGTTCAAGGCATCAGAAGAGACGAAGAAAGCGCCGTTGAAGGATGATGACCCCTCCAAGGTGACCCAGATAGGCGTAGGCCTAGATAGTGCATAGGAAAGCGCACTCGTCAAGTTCCTCCAAGCAAATCAAGATATCTTCGCATGGCAACCATCTGACATGACCGGAGTACCCGAACGCTAAACCCGTCAAATAGTCCTTACGACGGTTTGGTGACGAAAAGCGTAAGGCAATAGCTAAGGAACTAGCACGGCTCGATTTAGCCGGAATCATAGAAGAGGTCATCCACACTGAGTGGTCGGCCAAGCCTGTAATGGTCCCTAAAAAGGACACCACTGATTTAAGGATGTCTGTTGATTATATTGCCTTGAACAAGGCTTGTCCAAAAGATCCGTTCGCTCTCCCTAGAATTGATCAAGTTATCGATTCTACGGCAGGCTCGGAACTCCTCTGTTTTCATGATGCATATTCCGGTTATCACCAAATCCGGATGAAGGAATCTGACAAAGTAAAAACTTCATTCATAACCCCCTTCGGAACCTTCTATTTTGTTACGATGCCCTTTTGGCTAAAAAACGCAGGATCTACGTACCAGCGCACGATGCAGCGTTGCCTCCACGACCAACCGTCACGCAATGTACATGCATACATGGATGATATCGCGGTGATGTCCAAAAAGAAGGAAACACTCATTTCCTACTTGGAGGAAACGTTCGCTAATCTACGAAAATACAACATCATGCTTAACCCGAAGAAATGCTTCTTTGGAATACCAGCCGGAAAATTGTTAGGTTTCATCGTGTCTCAAAGAAGCATAGAGGTGAACCGCGACAAAATCAAGGCTATACTCAATATTTGTAGGCCAACTCACCTGAAGGACGTACAAAGATTAACTGGTTGCATTGCTACGGTCAGTCAATTTGTAAGCCGGCTTGGTGAAAGAGCCGCACCATTATACAAACTCCTGAAGAAGACCAAAGATTTTGTCT
The DNA here is from genome assembly GCA_916181665.1 of Avena sativa. Classification (NCBI taxonomy): domain Eukaryota; kingdom Viridiplantae; phylum Streptophyta; class Magnoliopsida; order Poales; family Poaceae; genus Avena; species Avena sativa. The sequence goes on along the minus strand of OV702296.1, from coordinate 448,023,957 downwards.
GGACTGACGAAGTTGAAGCTGCATTGCAAGACCTGAAGAAAGTACTCTCATCTTCTCCTATCCTCGTAGCACCGGAACCTCAGGAACCGATGTTGCTTTATATTGCTGCGACAAATAAGGTCGTTAGTGTCGTCATGGTGGTGGAGAGACCAGAGGAAAATCAGGAACACCTGGTGCAGCGTCCGACTTACTTTGTCAGCGAGGTCTTGACAGAATCAAAACAGCGATATCCGCACTATCAAAAGTTGGCTTACGGTGTTTTCCTAGCATCTCGTAAGTTGCGACACTATTTTCAGGAGCATCCAATTACCATGGTGAGCAAAGCTCCCATGAGAGACATAATCAACAACAGCGACGCCACAGGACGTGTCGCCAAATGGGGCATAGAGCTCTCAGCTTTCGATATTGAGTATAAACCTCAGACAACAATCAAATCCCAGATCCTTGCTGACTTTCTCGCTGATTGGGCAGAGACGAAGGAGAACATGGTCCTCCCTGAGTCGGAATACTGGACCCTCTTTTTCGATGGGTCTAAGGCTCGAGGGGGCTCAGGGGCTGGCGTGGTGCTCAAATCACCCCAAGGAGATAAACTATTATATGTGTTAGAGATCCACTTCACAGCGATAAACAATATTGCCGAGTATGAAGCACTGCTGCATGGAATCCGGATTGCCAAGGATATTGGCATCCGACGTTTGATGTGTTACGGAGATTTGGATCTTGTTGCTCATCCAGTCTCGGATATTTGTAATGCAAATAAGCACATGGCAGCATATAAAGCTATCGTGGATGATCTATCTAAATCGTTCAAAGGGTTTGAAGTTCAACACATCCGTCGAGCAGAAAATGAGGAAGCAGATGCACTATCTTGAATAGGCTCTGCACGGAAAGAGGTCCCGGATGGCGCATTTTTAGAGCACCTCAAAGTTCCCTCGATAAAGGGAGTAGATGAGGAATATCCGACCAAATCCGACTCACCTTTAATAGCAGTTCTGGCTGTAATTCCCAGCTGGACTCAACCCTACCTCGATTATTTGGTAGATGGCAAACTACCCAAAGACGAGGTGCTGAGCCGGCAGATTATCTGACGAGCAAAAGCTTATACTATTGTTAAGGGTGAGCTCCATAAACGGAGTGTTTCTAGGGTTTTTCAGCACTGTGTATCTCCGGAAGAAGGAGTGGAAATCTTAAGGGAAATCCATGAAGGCGAGTGTGGTCACCACGCTGCAGCCAAATCTTTAGTGGCAAAAGCTTTTCAACATGGATTTTTCTGGCTTACAGCTCAGGCAGATGCCGAACGGTTAGTCAAGACATGCAAAGGCTGCCAAAAGTACGCCAAGCAAGCTCATGTTCCGGCTGATCAGCTACGAACAATACCTATAACATGGCCTTTTGTGGTCTGGGGGCTTGATATGGTAGGACCTTTTAAACGAGCTCCAAGTGGATTTACTCACCTCTTAGTGATGGTGGATAAATTCACCAAGTGGATCGAGGCTAAACAGCCAAAAGATTTGTCGAGGATGTTATAATCCGGTATGGTTATCTGCATAGCATTATCACGGACAACGGGAGAAACTTTTCTATGGGAGAACTGGCCAAATTCTGCGATGAGCAAAATATTGGGCTTGACATTGCGTCGGTCGCACATCCACAGGCTAACGGACAAGTCGAAAGAGCAAATGGTTTAATTCTACAGGGCCTGAAACCAAGACTCGAAGCACCACTACGACATGCTACGGGGGCTTGGGCAGAGGAACTACCCTTTGTAATTTGGAGTTTACGAACAACTCCGAACAGGTCAACAGGATACACACCTTTCTTCTTGGTTTATGGCGCAGAAGCAGTTCTTCCTAGTGATTTAATTCATACTTCTCCTGGAGCGGCCGTGTATATCGAAGAGGATGCCGAGATTTCTCAACAAAATGATCTCGACTTAGTCGAAGAAGTTCACGTCGTTGCTGAAATGAGATATACAGCCTATCAGCAGAAGTTACGCAAGTATCATAGCCAGAGAGTCCGAAATAGATCTTTCAATAAAGGTGATTTGGTTCTTCGGCTTGTGCAACAAAGAAAGCACAAACTTTCCCCAGTATGGGAAGGGCCCTTTTTAGTTAGTCGAGTATTGCACAATGGATCGTACTACTTAACTGACATGAGGCCAGTCAAAGAAAGACCTACTACTAAGAAGAGAAAGAGAGCTGGAGGCAGTACAAATCCGGATGAGTTAGACAGACCGTGGAATATTGCTCAGCTATGTCCCTTTTATTCATAGTTTATCCTTCTTTGTAATCATACATATGTACATGTTCTATGAGAAATAAAAGTTTTGGTTGCCTCAAGTTTTTTCTGAAAAGTTCTTAAACCATCTTATTTCCGAATGATCATGTCATAGTCGAAAATCCAAGAATGCTTGAAAGTACTTTATGCTCATGTTCGTTCTGGTTTAGATTTCCGATTCTAAAAACTACTACCTTCGGGTATAACTCTAAAGTTTCTAGTCTTTACTTAGGTTATTTATCTGATTGCCGGACGCGGGCATTTTTCGAGTAGTGAATTGTTGGTACTGGAAGCCGGCTTTGTTTCTGAGTTTAAACTGGTTTAGCAATTGAGCTCCGTTGCTCGGCAAAGTTTCCGGCTGAAGGTTTAGCCGGCTCACGAAAGGGACGAGGCGGAAAGCCAGATAAACGATAAGTAGAGACGAAAAAATATAAGTGCTCGTGTAAATAATTCAGGCACGCAAAAATTTCACAAGTCAAAAGTGATGAATAGATCAAAAGCTTAGCACTTGCAAAGATAAATAGTACTTAATATTTACAATCGCATCAGCTTTTTTCCGGAATAATACATAAATTTCTGGTCTATGATGCAGGAGGAGATGAAGGATCTGCCGGCTCACTGGTCACTCCGCCTTGATATCTTTCCGAGATGTCCGCATCCGAGTTGGTGCGTTCATCGTCAGAAACTTCTTCAGCTTCTTCTGCAGGAGGAGGTGGAGTAGCCACGCGGGTGAAGAAGGGGATCTCGTAGCTGGTCAGATCAGCTATGTGGCACCCGTATCAGGCGCAGGAGTGCATGATCGCTTGAAGATCTTGCTCCTGGCCGTCTTCGTCCACCTTGCAGTACCCTCTGGTCACTAGCCATTCTCCATGTTTCCATGGTGGCTCATGACCATGGTGAGAGCGTTCTGCGCAGCAGTCCGCGCGTAGGACATGTTCCAGTCCTGAACAAGTTGCGGCATCCCCTTGGCCCTGTCCCGCACCTCAAAATCCGACATGCTTGGCATGTCCGGAATCCTGAGAGACTCGCCAATGTCCTCAAGGGATTGGCGGTAGTCATGAAGAAGATCACCGACTTGGGTAAGCCGGTGAGTGCGGGACTCGAACGAGGAAGAGTCCGTCAACTTCAGAGGACCTATACACAAAACAAGTCAAGAAAAACCGACATTGATAGAAGTCTAAGAAAAGATAAGTCAGAGAGGTGGAACGTACCAAAAATGACGTCGTCAATCTTGGTCTTCTCCTCCCGGAGACTCTAGAGTTCAGCCCGGAGCACCTGGGATATGGCCTTCTCTCTGCCAAGCTCATTCTTGAGGTCCGAGATTATTTTATCCTGAGCAGCAATCTTGCGATCACGCTCATCAGTGGCCATGGAGGAGGATTCAAGGACTTAAGCTATGCTCTTTTCATGATCTGCCTTGAGCTTATCCAACTCTTGGCGAAGTCCCTTGTTCTCCACCACCAGGGTCTTGAGGTTCTCGGCCTCTTCAATCATAGCGATGGATCATTTCACCAACGCTATAAGACAAAAAAGAACAACAAGTTCAGAAAAATTTGACATTGAAAAAAGCAAAGGAAAGGTTTGAATCTCGGAATATTTACCTTCGGCTTCATCCTTGGCTACTTTGAGCTCAGCATTTTTAAGCCGAAGAGCTTTGGTCTCTCTCCGCTTATCACAGACCTTGGTCAATAATTCCTGGTTATAGGAACATACTTTCTGTAAGTCAGAATACCCAAAGTCAGAAAGCTACTTAAGACTCGGGCTAATATTTTTGCTAAATATCAGCACGAGCCTTGGGGGCTACACTAGTTCGTTCTTTGGCATCCTAATAAAGCATAAACTCGGATTCTATATCCTACTTCATGCTTGGGGGCTAGAGGATATGATATAACATAATAGAAAAAACAAGAGTTGGAATTCCGACTTACATATTGCTCGCGGGTGAGTTTATCTAAACCCACGTTCACTTCAGTGGCCACCTTCTCAGCAAGAGTAAGAGGGATCACTGGGGCTGTTGGAAGCTCGCCAGTCCTAATCCTCTCGTCGTGAAGGCGGACTTGAGTGAGAAGGTCAGAGAACTTGACGTCCTCTGCTTCTTGCGCTTCCTCCTCTGGGGATAAATGGCTTTTATCCAGGACTTGCCTGGCTAGCCGCTGGATCTCCTCTGCAGATTTCCGGGTCAGGCCAAACTTGGCAAGATCCGAATTGTTGAGGAGGTTTTCGGCGAAGACTTCAGCCGAGGGATCATTACCCGAAGAGGGTTCACCCTTATCTTGAGCTGACGCACTCACGGTGACGTCAGTTTGCGACCCAAGGATCACGGGCTCCATTTGAAGAGCCGGATCTTCTGCAGCATCCGACGAGATAACTGGAGTTGCAGAAGATTGAGGGGCCGGAGTCGGAGGAGCCACAGCAGGCGAAGCTATGGTAAGCTTCGTCTAGCATAAGGGCTTCAAAGAAATCCCTTTCCCCTTGCCCTTGATGATCGATTTTGCTCTGAGAAGGTAACAAAGTCGGAAACGTTACATCTCAGAAAGAAGTTTGAGTAAAGTACAAAGACGGAAAAGTTGTGACTGAAAAGATACCTCTTCACGACAGGCACCTCCTTTGTGCCGACCGCTACTGTCGGAGCTTTGCACTTCTTGAGCGCAAGATCTGGCAGTGGAACTACTTCTACCTCCTGAGAAAACTCCGGAGGGTATCCTTCGAGCGGAGCAAGTTCCGACTCGGGGATATCAGCAAGCTGAAAACAAGAAAACATATTAGTATTGTAATATAACTCGAAGATAGAAACACATAAAAGATGTGATGATAGAAGCCTACCGGCACCACGGGGTTTTCCGCCGTGTGCATGTCCAGAGAAACCTCCGGAATCCGCCTTTCGATCCGCTCCTTGATCAGCCACTTGATTTTGCTTATGTAGCCTTGAGTGGTGTAGGCTTTGAGGCTGACGCAGAGGGAGTCGGTTGGAGAAGACGTGATGGAATGCATCAGTCTATCCCCATGGTACTGAAGTGGCTGGATCCGACGTGTCACCCAGCACTAGACCAAGTCGGATCCCTTTAGACCACTGTGCTTAATCAGATATTCGATCCGCCTCTTAGCGAGGATCAGATCATCGGTGAGAGCCGGAGCAGCCTCGTCCCAGGAAGGCTGGGCCGTGACGGCTCCGTCGACAAAAGCCGGCAAAGCAGTAGCTTTGCCGGGAGCCGGAATATCCCTATGGTAGAAAAAAGTGGCTGGCCATTGTTTGACCGAGTCACTGGCAGAAATTTTGGGATATGCCCGGTCTCGTCTAAGAGAAAAACTAATGGTGCCGGTGATGTAAGGAACACCGGCAGTAATGGAATTCCTCCGGACATGGAAATAAAACCGGAAGAGAAGCAAACTTGGCCTAATGCCGAGAAAGCCCTCGCAAAGCGCAGCATATGCGCTCATTTCTAGAAGTGAATTGGGAGGAAGATTGTGGAGTTGAACTCCATAGTGATCTATCACCTCGGAGAAGAACTCCGAGGAAGGAAAAGACAGACCTCGGTCCAGATGGGTGCCGAAGTGGACACGCTCGCCCTCGTGCGGGTTGGGTACAGTTTCACCGGAGCCGCTCCGCCAGTCGCCGGCGACGAGAAGCCCCTCCTTCTCCACATTCTTGAGGCCTACTTCGTCGAGGGCACAGGGGATCCAGATTCCCCGATAGCTTTCTTTCTCTGCTGCTGCTTCCGCCTTCGCCGCCGCCACTGCTGCCGCCAAAACGGAGGAAGAAGATGATGAAGCCATTTTCTCCGGTGAGAAGGTGACCTTAAAGGGGCGGCACTGGTAGTTTCTGTGGGGGAAGGACGAGGAGGCTCTGTGCGCGCAGGAGGATTGGGAAGGAAGGAAACGGCAAAGGATTGGTGGAAAGGAGAAGAAGAAATCTGAACCCCTTATATCCACCTACCTGCGCCAAGATTCGTGCAAACGCTACAGTGCAACCGCCACGCGTCGTGGAAAGAACTAGGAAGGACCCACGCGATGATTACGTCGCATCGATCTCCACGCACACATTGGAACGGCGCCTCGGTTCCGCGGACCGCGGACCCACCAAACGGTCGTGCTGACGGAACGCCTGTCAGATGACGTGACTTGACCATGCTTGTGTCAGGTGGCGTTGGAGAACAAGTTTCGGCTTAGTTTAAAAACGAGCTGGAAAATCCGAGTAACCAACTGAAAGGTCCGACTTATTTTTAAGACCCGGATCGTATCTTTTGTTGTGAAGTTTCAGGAACCTTCAAGATTCTGCAAGCCGAAGATCAAGCTAGACGATGATAAATCTGACTTTGGATCTTGGAGGCCTCCGGGGGCTACTGTTGGGGATATACTTTCCAGGTATCCTCACAGTTCCTCACTAACCAGGGTGGCCCACTTCGGGTTAGAGCTTTGCTTCACGGGCGGCCCAGTCAGGGAGAAAGACGGAGTCCAATACGGCTACGGGAAGGCCCAAAAGACTTACCGACTTAGGCCCATAATGTTACTTGTAGTTCAAGATGTACTCTGTAACCGACTCTTAGACGTAGCCGGATAGATCTCTCCTGTAAACCCTAGGCCGGATATCTATATAAGCCGTCCTAGGGAGAGCCTTTAGGGCAACACCTCAATAGTCTACAATCTCAACTCGCACAGGCGAAACCCTTGTAACCCATATTCCGGCTCTGCCGTATTACTGGATTGCTAACAGGAGTAGGATCCGTCGAAAGCCGGCGGATTCGAACCTAGGTAAACATCTGTGCTCACCGTCCTGGAACACCGTACGTCTCACACCCCTCTCTTCCGCACGCCTCGAGGACCCCCTCATGGCGTACTTGTCATCAATCCGACGACAGGTTCGGATGATAACCTGAAGGTGGATTATTAGTCATAGATGCAGTTGGATGGCGGTCTATGTATTATGTTGTAATGCCCAATCAAGTCTCAAAGGAGTCAAGATGATGAGTATATGCATGTATTGCTTTCTCGATGTTTGTCAATTGCCCCGCTGTAATTTGTTCACCCAGCATGTTATCTATCTAAGGAGAGCCACCTCTAGTGAACTATGGATCCCGGTCCTTGTCTTTTACATTCAATCTATAAATTGTTTACTGTTTTGTGTTTACTTTCTGCAAACTTTTACTTCTTTCCATTCGATACGTTTAATCCTTTGTTTTCCGCAAAACACGGTGAGATTGACAACCTCATCGCAAGTTGGGGACAAAGTTCTGTGGTTGTGTTGTGCAGGTCTCCATGTTGCTACTAGCACCGGTAGTGCGCCCTGCCAAAGCTCAGCTAGTAACACCTTTGGGGTGTTTCCTTGCTCCTACTAGTTCGATTAAACCTTGGTTTCATAACTGAGGGAAACTTGCTGCTGTGTTCATCATACCTTCCTCTTGGGGTTCCCAACGAGCTCTACATCAACCACGCACCAACACTTTTCTAGGCGCCGTGCATTGAGCCATCACTAATCCAAATTAGAAATTAACTCCCACTCAAAAACGACATCCCTCGTGCCTTTTTGGTGATTACATGAACCAAATCCACTACACCAAGTCCGATCATCACGTGAGTTGGTGTAGCTTCAAAGGCGAGCATCAATATGGGCATCATATCAACTATATGACTCATGCTTAACCTTTTGGTCCGTGTTCCGAGGCCATGTCTATACATGCTAGGCTCGCCAAGTAAGAACCTTAGTATTCGCGTGTGTAAAACTATCTTAAACCTGTTATATGAAAGCTTAGAGTCGAGTACACCCGATCATCACATGATGTCTCGAAACACGATCCACAGAACGGTGCATACTTAAGGAAGAACACATTTTATCTCGATATTTAAATGAGGGATCATCTTATAATGCTACTAAAATGCCCAACAAGCAATATAAGATGCGAACATCATATGTGTAAAGTGGAATGATATGGTCCATGCATTTGATCACCATTATATGCATCGTGGTATGATCTCTATCATTCCTTTGTGTGTAAGGCCAAGGTCTATGGAACTTACACGTTAGGTGTGTTGTAAGAGTATCAACTATACATCAATTTACAACATTACCATATCATCACACTAGCCCAGCAACGATCTAAACTAGACACCTCTAATTTATCAATTGCAAGTTTTTACGTGGCTTAGGGCTTTCGAAGATAGAACCGGTCTTACCTACGAACATGGAACCACAACGATGATAACTAAGTTATTAGCAACTCGTTGTAAATCAGATATTGACTATACTAGGAGAGATAGAGACCCGCCAGCCACTTATGCAAAACTAGTTGCATGTCAGTCGTGGAACCGGTCTCATGTGCGATGACATGTAAGGTTGGTCCGGGCCGCTTCATCCCACTATGCCACCAATATACAAAGTACATATAAGAAGCAATAACATGATCATCACCTCCCACATACTCTTATGTGTTCTACCCGTGCAAAGCACCTACGCATAGATTAGGCTCTGATACCACTGTTGGGTTCGCAGCATAGAAAACAAAAAATTTCCTACGATGAGAACTATACGCCAAGATCTATCTACTAGATACAGAGCAACAAGTGGATATACATCCATAGAGAACTTACCCTCTAAGACAACAAAGCTTTGTTAACGAGATGGAAATCGTGGATGATGTAGTCGTACACTTGCCGATCTCAAGATCGTGATGAAGTCCAGTAGGTCCGGCTCCAGCACGTCCATCAGATCCAGCTCCAGCAAGTCCAGCACCACCAAGTCCAGCACCGCAAAGCAGCGGTGCATCCGTGATCGCACACACGTCCGGTACCCCGACAACCTCCGTACCTCGCTCTAGCAAAGCAGTGGAAGTAGCAACTCCTTTCTAGATAAAGCCACCGGGAACATGTATCTCGCTAATCCGAGACCATGGGGAAATAATACTAGAGGGGGAGAGAGAGATCCTTCACGAGGAGGTGTGAGTGTGAAGGTGCGAGAGGGGGGCCTTTTATAGGAGGAGAGGAGGTGCCCCTCCCCATGGCCGGCGCCCAAGGGGTGACCCCTCACCTCCTCATTCATGTGGTGGTAACTCCCTCCACATAAGTTTGCCCCTTCACATTCTCTTTTAAAGTCTCCACTTTAAATGCATTGAATTTCTCCAAATTTAATGCTCTCTCATTTAATAAAACTCTTTTATTATTTTTATTCAGAATTTTGTTAATTACTTTAATTAACAAACATTCACATAAAACCCCTGCAACATTTCAATATTACATGCAGAACCAATTTCAGAAATTTCACCCGAAACAGTTTCGGTGTCTATTGAAATAATTCCAACGCTTTCTTAAATCTTTATCTGAAACATATTTGCCCCAAATGGTGTCGGTATCCCTTAAGTGTTTCACCCTACGGTTCGCGAATAATGTAGACATGATCGAGACCCCTCTCAGATCAATAATCAGAAGTGGGACCTAGAGATCCATACTGACTCCTACACATTCAACGATGACTTCTGTGATCGTGAGAACCTTTAACGCTAGTAACTAAATCCCTTTGTCTCGCGATATATTACATGTCTGAGATTCGATCATCGGTATCTCCATACCTAGTTTGGTCTCGTTACCGACATGTACTCTTTTCTCGTTCCCGTGATATAACATTCTAGTGATCACATCACTTGCTTGCAAGCTATCTTAATGTGATATCACCGAGAGGGCCCAGAGTATATCTATCTGTCATCGGGATGGACAAATCCCACTCTTGATCCATGAGCCTCAACATAACACCTTCGTAGTACTGAACCCACCACATGGTGTGGCTGCCCTGTGGCCCCTCTCCGTCTCGTCTTCTAGCTCCGTGAGTCTTCCGGAAAAATAGGCACTTTGGCTTTTGTCCCATCCAATTTCGAGAATATTCATTTTCTAACTTTCCTGGAACCAAAAACAGCAGAAAAACAGGCAACTGGCACTGTGGCATCTTGTTAATAGGTTAGTCCAAGAAATCATATGAAAAGTACTCCAAAGTGTGGACAAATCACAAGAAAGTGGATAAAACCAAGCATGGAACATCAAAACTTATAGATACATTTGCAATGTATCAACATCCCCAAGCTTAACTCCTGCTCATCCTCGAGTAGGTAAGTGATAAAAAGAAAGAATAATTTTTGAGGTGACATGCACCATCAAAGACTTGATCAAAGTATTTGTAGAACATTCAAAGCGGGGATCATAGTACTTCAACATAGCATGAAAGACAAAGTTCTAGCAATAAGACAAAGAAACTATGATGCAAGATGAAAAGACACAAACAAAAGATTCATGAATAACAATGCTTTGCAAGACGTTTGTTTGTTTCACATAAAGAAAACATAGCATAATAGTATTCCGCTTGTCCCTCATAGAATAGCAAATATAAATGCATAGGACACCTTAAAAGTTCATAAGAGTGACTAGATACAAATAGTTTAAAACAAGCAATATCAAGTTATGCATCAATCAACTAGTCTTGGGACAATGCACATAGAACTAAGAATGGCCACTATGCTCTCAAAGTAGGTGCATAAAGGTAGAAGGTGGAGACTCAATATAATGGTGGGAGAAAGGCCTTCATAGAAGGAAGTAGGGATTCAAGTTTCATAAAGAGCTTCCAAAAATTATGGTACTTATAGCTTTCAGCTCTCATTGCCCCTATCATAAGCATCTTTAAGTGATTAAGGTTAAAGTGAACAAACTATGGTGTACATTCTTGACGAAGTATAAGTCAGAAATCTCATGTCCCTTGTATACGAGGGCCGCTCCTCATGCTACTCAAGTTTAGTCACCGGTAAGTTCTTGTCATCGTAAGTACATGTGTATCATAGAGAACCGCCAACGGGGTACCCCTTGCCCGATGATACGGAAGAATCCCCATATCAAAATGACAAGGCAAGCAGACAACGAGCATCTCAGCAATCTTCTTATTTACCATGGGAATATGGTGCTTTTTTCTCTCTTTCCTCTTTTAATAATCTCTTTTTTCTTTTTCTCTTTTTTTCTCAATATAGGACTCTCTTTTTTTATAAGAAGAATGCTTCATAGACAGCTCATTATGGTTACGCTGCAGGTTTCCACCATGTCAGCATGGATTAGACCAGCGGCCCAGGCGTTTCTCTAACACATATACACAACTCCATGGACTTACAAGCTCCCCTTTCATTTCACACCGACGACATCCATATACAAAAGAGCATGATATCAACTAGGTACAAGTACCATGTGCAATGTTGAAAGCATTCCCCATGACAGCATGGTTCTGCTAATTCCCAACAAATAAGTGCGTGCATATACAACATAGACGACACAATGGTTCAAGTTTATTAAGGGCAAGAAAAGTAAAGTGTGCCATCAAGTTCGTGAGATCTTTAATCACTAGTTTTCTCATAACAAGTTTAATTTGGAAGGTAAACAAAAGCATGAATATACTTGGAATAGCATAAGCTAGTAGGTAGGTATGGTGGACTCTTTGGAATAACCTAGTTTAAGGAGTTGGATGCATGAGTGGAACTCATACTTGGTTGTCGAGGCTAGCAAAAGACTGGGGGCGACAAACTAAGAGAGCAATAATGGCCATAATCATGCAGAGCGACAAAACATCATTGATCAAAGCATAAAGTGATACTAAAAGTTGAAAACTAAAGGATCATAAAGGCTATGGTGACTTTGGATAGTCATAACATGGTGTGAGCATGCGCCAAGTCAACCCAAATAAAGCATCAAAGGAGAATACCACAATACTATGCTTTAATATGCTAAAACAACGCATGATTCATCCAAGGCACATTAAGCAATCTCAATTTTTTATAACAAGTCATGCTACAACAAATAATACTAAGCATAAAGCCAAAACAATATCAAGCATGGCATGACAAAGCATAGGCCACAGTCAAAAACAAGCTCTTTTTACCACATAAGCATGAACTTTCCTACTCTTTTCCAAACCAAACCAAACTATTTGCAAACCAATGTATGAAAGAGGGGGGTACAACCAATTTATTCAGAAAACTAAGAAAACCAAGAAAACTAAAAACCAATCCGAAAACGAAAAAGAAGACGCTCCAAGAATAACACAACTGTGCATGAAACAATAAAAATGAAGTGTTTGGAAGAAACCTGAGATTTTTATTGATAAAGAAGGGGATGCCTTGGGCATCCCCAAGCGTTGATGCTTGTACTTCTTGGATATTTCTTGGGGTGACATGCGTGGCATCCCCAAGCTTGAGATTTAGTCCATTCTTCATCTCATTACTCAATCCTTCCATACACCTGAAATTTTTCCTTCATACAAAATTTCACACAATCTTTATTAGCAACATTAGTGCACTTAAGATAAATAAGTCTTAAGGTTCAGTTATAACACCAAATAAACTTCCATTATAACACTAGATATTGTAGCACTTCCCTCAACAAGCTCAATTCCCCAAAAGAACTCAAAAAGGAACCAACAAGAAGCAAATGCAGAAAATGGCAGAAATCTGTCAAAACAGACCAGCAGGTAAAGATGAATTTTTTCGAAGACCTTCTGTTGCTCAAATAAAAAAGTGTTGAACTAACGAAAGTTAGATAACAACCTGGGTCAGAAGCACAAACAATTACAGCTCAATACGACATATAGAGATCTCTCACGAAGTTTTACGGTGAAGCACAAAAATCTGTTTTGGGACAGCAACTTTCCCAATCATTACTTCTCTATCATTAGAGGTTACTCTTGGCACAAAAAGCAAATAAAAAGGATAAGGAGCGGTTATTACTGAATAAAAACTTCCAAGACTCATATAAAACTCCTAAGGTTATCTCCCAACAAGTACTTTTCTTTAACGCCTTTAAGTTAGGCATGATAGTTTGAGGAGATGCTCCCATAAGACATATGAATTGAAGTACAAGAGAGCATCAAGAAGCAAATTCAAAGCACATTTAAGTCTAACCCACTTCCTATGCATATGAATCTTGTAAAGAAACAAGTCATGAAAGCACAAAGCAACAAGCATAGGAAAGCAAAACAAGTGCAACTTCAAAATTTTCAACATAAAGAGGGGAAACTTAATATTATTGAGATGCATAAGACCATGTTTCCCTCTCTCATGATAACTTTTAGTAGCATCATGAATAAAATTAACAATATAACTATCACATAAAACATTCTTATCATGAGCCACATGCATAAAAGAATTAATACTCTCCACATAAACATAGTCATTCCTATTAATTGTAGTGGGAGCAAATTCAACAAAATAGCTATCATTATTATTCTCATCACCATAATCATCAAATATAGGAGGCATATTGTAATCATAATTAATTTCTTCCTCAATAGTAGGTGGACTGAAAATATCATATTCATCATTGTAATCATCATATATTGGAGGTTTGGTATCATCATAAGCAATAGAATAGCTATCTTCCAAAGTTGGGGAACTAAAAAGATCATTTTCATAGAAACTAGCTTCCCCAAGCTTAGACTTTTCCATAGCATTAGCAATAATGCTGTCCAAAGAATTCATACTAACAACATTGCTATTAGCATGCAAATAAAGTTCCATAGGTTTTTTAATTTTCTCTTCAAACACTTCATGTCCTAACTCAAGATAAATACTATAAAGATCTCTAATTTTTTTGTTGTTTTCCATTAAACCTAACTAGTGAAAACAAGAAACAAAAAGACAAAATTACAGAATCTAAAGGAAATAACTTCGAGCACTCACACCGGAGGATGTGAGTACCATTTACCTTACCTCCCCGGCAACGGCGCCAGAAAATAGCTTGATGTCTACGCACTTCTATTCTTGTAGACAGTTGTTGGGCCTCCAAGTGCAGAGGTTTGTAGAACAGCAGCAAGTTTTCCCTTAAGTGGATTACCCAAGGTTTATCGAACTCAGGGAGGAAGTGGTCAAAGGTATTCCCTCTCAAGCAACCCTGCAATCAAGATACAAGAAGTCTCTTGTGTCCCCAACACACCCAATACACTTGTCAGGTGTATAGGTGCACTAGTTCGGCGAAGAGATAGTGAAATACAAGTGGTATAGCTAATTATAAGTGGTAACGGTGATAGGAAATAGCATGATGGCGTGGAAAAGACTAAAGTAAAACTGAAATAAAGAAGGAAGCAAGCAAACATGTAATAGATCTAGTAGCAAATGAAGTTTCAATGCTTAGAAACAAGGCCTAGGGATCATACTTTCACTAGTGAACACTCTCATATAAATATCTTCTCTTTATGATACTACTCTTAACTACTCTTCGGTTGGACACTCTAATCGATGGTAGGGCTATAACAGCACACCTCAAAGTTCATCTATCCCATGTAGAAACCCCACACTGTCACCTTGAGTACTAGATGAGTCCAACAAACACCACAATTTCATAAAGACATCCAACTCCAAATATAACTCATAACAAGTATTTGTAATCTCTAGCCTAAGTGCCACCATGGTGAGCACGCTGTCACTTTCACACACATGGGGAGAGCAGAGATCTATTAAAGCACTTGAGTAGCAGGTAGATCTACTTGATTACAAAGCTCATGATCACAATATGATCACGCATAGAGAGAGAGATGAACACATAGCTACCGGTAGAACCCTTAGCCTCGAGAGAGAACTACTCCCTCCTTATCATGGGAATCAGCAATGGTGGTGGAGATGGTCGTGGAGATCAATGGAGATGGCTCCGGGGGCACTTCCCCGTCCCGGCAGGGTGCCGGAACAGAGACTTTCTGTCCCTTCAATCTCCCCTTCGGTGGTGGCGGTGCTGTGGAACTTTTCATGGCTGGAGGCTTCATGATCTAGGGTTTATGCATCGGGAGGCTTCTTATAGGCGAAGAGGTAAGGTCAGTGGGCGGCCAGGGGGGCCACACCACCTGGTGGCGCGGCCAGGGCTAGCCCGCGCCACCACATGGTGTGGCCGCCCTGTGGCCCCTCTCCGTCTCGTCTTTTGGCTCCGTGAGTCTTCCGGTAAAATAGGCACTTTGGCTTTTGTCCCGTCCAATTTCGAGAATATTCATTTTCTAACTTTCCTGGAACCAAAAACAGCAGAAAACAGGCAACTGGCACTGTGGCATCTTGTTAATAGGTTAGTCCAAGAAATCATATGAAAAGTACTCCAAAGTGTGGACAAATCACAAGAAAGTAAATAAAACCAAGCATGGAACATCAAAAATTATAGATACATTTGCAATGTATCAAACCTCCACCTCCTCGCTCCAGCGATCCAGCGGAAGCAGCAACTCCTTCCAGACGAAATGCCACCGGGAACATGTATCTCGCTAATCCGAGACCATGGGGGAATAATTCTAGAGGGGGAGAGAGATCCTTCACAAGGAGGTGTGTGTGAGAAGTGAGGAGAGGGTGGCCTTTTATAGGAGGAGGGGGGTGCCCCTCCTTCATGGCCGGCACATGGAGGAGGTGTCTCTTCACCTCCTCCATTCATGTGGTGGTAACCCCTCCACATCAAAATGCCTCTTCACATTCCCTTTTAAAGTCTCCACTTTAAATGCATTAAATTTCTCCAAATTTAATGCTCTCTCATTTAATAACCTCTTTTATTAATTTTATTCAGAATTTTGTCAATTACCTTAATTAACAAACATTCACATAAAAACCCCTGCAACATTTCAATATTACATGCAGAACCAATTTCAGCAATTTCACCCGAAACAGTTTCGGTGTCTATTGAAATAATTCCAGCGCTTTCTTAAATCTTTATCTGAAACATATTTGCTCCAAATGGTGTCGGTATCCCTTAAGTGTGTCACCCTATGGTTTGCGAATAATGCAGACATGATCGAGACCCCTCTCAGATCAATAATCAGAAGCGGGACCTGGAGATCCATACTGACACCTACACATTCAAGATGACTTATGTGATCGTGAGAAGCTTTAACGCTAGTAACTAAATCCTTTTGTCTCGCGATATATTACATGTCCGAGATTCGATCATCGGTATCTCCATACCTAGTTTGATCTCGTTACCGACATGCACTCTTTTCTCGTTCCCGTGATATAACATTCTAGTGATCACATCACTTGCTTGCAAGCTATCTTAATGTGATATCACCGAGAGGGCCCAGAGTATATCTATCTGTCATCGGGATTTACAAATTCCACTCTTGATCCATGAGCCTCAACATAACACCTCTGTAGCACTGAACCCGTCTTTATAGTCACCCTGTTACGGTGTGACGTTTGATGTTATCAAGATACTCTTCCGGTGTTAGCAATTAACATGATCTCATGGTCCAAGGATAAAGATTACTTCGTATGATGTTATAGCAATATAAACATAATGACTTGATCGTAATGCTATACTTCGGATGAATGTTCATCACAT
The DNA here is from genome assembly GCA_916181665.1 of Avena sativa. Taxonomy (NCBI): domain Eukaryota; kingdom Viridiplantae; phylum Streptophyta; class Magnoliopsida; order Poales; family Poaceae; genus Avena; species Avena sativa. The sequence continues at coordinate 448,007,370 of OV702296.1, read as the reverse complement.
CATTCAACTAATGTTGTGACCTTGTTATTAACAACATCCAATGTCTATGATCAGGAAACCTTGATCATCTTGTTAATCAACAAGCTAGTCTATAAGAGAGGCATAACTAGGAACTCTTTTTGTTTATTAAACACACATGTATTGATGTTTTCGATCAATACAATTATAGCATGCAAAATAAACATTTATCATAAACATGGAATAAGATAATAACCACTGTATTATTGCCTCTCGGGCATATTCCCTTCATCCCCAAGCTTGAGCTTTAGTCCATCCTTCATCTCATTACTCATTCCTTCCCTACACCTGAAATTTTTCCTTCATACAAAACTTCACACAATCTTTATTAGCAACATTAGTGCACTCAAGATAAATGGTCTTAAGGTTCAGTTGTAACACCAATAAACTTCCATTAGAACACTAGCTACTGAAGCACTTCCCTCAAAAAGCTCAATTCCCCAAAAGAACTCAAAAAGGAATCAACAAGAAGAAAATGCAGAAAATGACAGAAATCTGTCAAAACAGACCAGCAGGTAAAGACGAATTTTTTCGAAGACCTTCTGTTGCTCAAATCAAAAAGTGTTGATCTAACGCAAGTTAGATAACAACCTGGGGCAGAAGCAAAAAAAATTCACGCCTCAAAAAGACGTTCAGAGATTTTACACGAATTTTTACGGTGAAGCACAGAAATCTATTTCGGGGCAGCAACTTTCCCAATCGTTACTTCTCTCTCATTAGAGGTTACTCTTGGTAGAAAAAGCAAATAAAAAGGATAAGGAGCGGTTATTAATCAAGTAATAACTTCCAAGACTCATCTAAAACTTTTGTGTTATCTCCCAATAAGTACTTTTCTTTAACGCCTTTAAGTTAGGCATAAGAAGCAAGAAAAAGAATCAAGTGTTCTCAAATGAAGAAGCATTAAGACCAAATTTCTTGCCCTTACCTCTCTTACTTTTATTCTTAACCTTGGGGAAAATATGATTGTTTGGTGGAGAAAAAGGTGCATGGTCCCCTTTCCCACATCTATTATTGCTCCAAGGAGTTCTAATAGGGACCTTCCAAGTGTAATTTGTCCTTTTCCTGCACATTCAATAACAAGATAATCAATAGAAATCATTTTCCCAAGGATCTTTGTAAACACTCCTTCAGCTATTCCAATAGGTAATATGGTAGCATTATTAGCAAGAGATATTTCTTTTCCTCCTTCAGTAAGCCCCCAAAGATCCAAAGATTCATAAATATCTTTGGGCATAAGACAAAATTCAGACATGATATCACAGCGAGCTTGAAAAGTTTCAGTATTTATATCAATCTTTACTGTGGGGAGCCACTTTGATGGTTCAGAATTTATTGGAACATAATTATGATGCTCCCTAAGCGTATTATAGCAATCTTTTAAGCTAGTAGTGCTAATCTCAAGAGTCTTCAATCTAGCAAATATTCTTGCGAAAGAAATATCAGTTTGGCTAGGCAAGTTGTAAGTGAGGATCAATTTCTTTATATCATTAATAGCATCATCCTCATTACATTGGAGGAAATCTCCTCCCACAACAGCATCTAAAGCATATTTGTAGCAAAGAGCAATTCCAAGGTAAAAACTGCTAAGGAACAAGCTTTGAGTCATTTTAGGCTTAGTTTTTTCATGTAGATCCGAGATTCTAGACCAAGATTCCTTAAAACTTTCCTCAATTCCTTGTTTAAAAGTGAAAATCATTTCCTCGAGTGACATAGTGATTGGAGCAAGGCTAGACATAATGACAACTTAAGATAGGAACTAATTGTTTGTGTTTTTTAAATAAGAAAGCAAACTAGTAAAACTATTTTTTTGTGTTTTTGATAAAGAAACAAGCAAACAAAGCAAAAGAAACTAAGCAAAACAAAAATAACAAAGTAAATTGATTGGTTATGAGGGACTCCCCTTGTGAAGATGTCCTTGACTCCCCGGCAACGGCGCCAGAAAAATGCTTGATGGCTCGGTGTTGATGTAGAGCTCGTTGGGGAACCCCAAGAGGAAGGTATGATGAGCACAGCAGCAAGTTTCCCTCAGTTATGAAACCAAGGTTTAATCGAACCAGTAGGAGCAAGGAAACACCCCAAAGGTGTTGCTAGCTGAGCCTTGGCAGGGCGCACTACCAGTGCTAGTAGCAACGTGGAGACCTGCACAACACAACCATAGAACTTTGTCCCCAACTTGCGATGAGGTTGTCAATCTCACTAGCTTTGCTGAAAACAAAGGATTAAATGTATCGAATGGAAGGAAGTAAAAGTTTGCAGAAAGTAAACACAAAGCAGTAAACAGTCTGTTGATTGTATGTAAAAGAAAGGACCGGGATCCATAGTTCACTAGAGGTGGCTCTCCTTAAGATAGATAACATGCCGGGTGAACAAATTACAGCGGGGCAATTAACAAACATCGAGAAAGCAATACATGCATATACTAATCATCTTGACTCCTTTGGAACTTGATTAGGCATTACAACATTATACATAGACCGCCATCCAACTACATCTATGACTAATAATCCACCTTTAGGGTATCATCCGAACCCCCTCCAGTATTAAGTTGCAAGCAACAGATTATTGCTTTATGAATTACGTGTAAAGTAAACAATATGATTGTTCTGTGAACAAAGGTTTGTTGTTTTCTCCCTAGTAGCAACAGCACATCTAGTACCTTAGAGATTTCTATCACTTCCTGATGACCCACAAGTATAGGGGGTGTATCGCAGTATTTTCGATAAGTAAGAGTGTCGAACCCAACGAGGAGCAGAAGGTGCTGGCTAGTGGTATGGATCAGAAATTCTCTGCAAATACTTAGCAAACGGATTTTTAGGGGTTTTTGATAAAGCAAGTAAACAAAGTATGAGTAAATAAAAGATAGTAGGAATAAATGCAGCAAGTGGCTCAATCCTTTATGTAGCAAAGGACAAGCCGGTTGTATTACTTAAGATGACCAAACGTTCTCGAGGACACATGGGAAGACTATCAAGTGCTTTCGCTTCATATAGTTGATTAATCTTCTCTAGCTTGCTAAGTGTTGTGTGGGTGAACCTGTGATAATGTACCGACCTTCCTAGGACTAACACATACTTGTGATTATACCCCTTGCAAACATCTGTAAGTACAAGAAAGTAATTAAGGTAGAAGCCTAACCACAGCTTTAAACTCTAAGACCCTTACGTCCCTTGTGCAATGGTTTCCTAACGGGGGTTCAGGTTTCTGTCACTCCGGCAACCCCTAAGATTAGTATCCAGATACACAATGCATTCCCCTAGGCCCATATAGGTGAAGTGTCATGTAGTCGACGTTCACATGACACCACTAGAAGAATTACACCACAACTTAAATATCAAACTATTGAATCTTTCTCAACACAATTCCACTACTAACAACATGACTTCTCCCATGTCCTCAAGAACAAAACGAACTACTCACAAGACATCATATGGATCATGATCAGAGATGGAATAATGATGTATAACAATCTGAGCATAAACAATAATTCAATGGTTCACTCAATAGCATCAACAACAAAGAGTAATCAACACCGGGAAAGTTTCCCCTATGAACTAATGCAAGATTCAACTCAATTGTTACAGCAATATGGAGAGGGTGATGAGGGTGCTGATGGTGGTGATGATGATGATGACGATCCCGATGAAGTCCAGCTTGATGGTGGTGTTGATGGCGACGATCTCCCCTCTCTAGGAAGGAATTCCCCTAGCAGAAATCTATCTGCCGGAGAGATCTTTCTCTCTCGGTGTTTTCCGCCCTGCAGAGGCGGTGGAATCTTTTTGTGGTTGCTCCCCGAGTCTTAGGGTTTCGGGAGGATAATATACGCCAGAGGGGAGTGCCAGGGATGGACCAGGGTGGCCACACCACCTGGTGGCGCAGCCCAGGGTGGCCCGCGCCAGGGGGTGGTGTGGGCCCCCTGTGGCCCATCTCCAGCTCCCCTTCTGGCTTCCTTCGTCTTCTAGAAAAATAGGATTTTCCGTATATTTTCCCGGATTTTCTGATCTTCGCGAATTTTGCCTCCAAACATCACCTTTTCCATCAGAATCCTGACTGCAGTGGTCCATGCTCCAAAAGTCATCAACCATGCAAAAACAGATGAAATAACATAAGTATCACCTCTCAATATGAAATATATCAATGAATAACAGTGAATTATGACATAGAATAGTGATGCAAAATGGACGTATCAACTCCCCCCAAGCTTAGACTTCGCTTGTCCCCAAGCAAAACTGAGCTCAATAAACATGGCCTCAGGTTTATGGAGTGAAGAGTCGATAAAAGAATATGGACAAGAAGCATCACATGCATCAATACATAGATCATAATAGAAGACAACTGATACGTTGCTAACGTATCCATAATTTTTGATGTTCCATGCTTGGTTTCATCTACTTTCTTATGTTTTGTCCACACTTTGGAGTACTTTTCATATGATTTCTTGGACTAACCTATTAACAATATGCCACAGTGCCAGTTGCCTGTCTTCTGCTGTTTTTGGTTCCAAGAAAGTCAGAAAATCAATATTCTCGGAATTGGACCGGACAAAAGCCAAAGTCGATATTTTACAGAAGACTCACGGAGCCAGAAGACGAGATGGAGAGGGGCCACAGGGTGGCCACACCATGTGGTGGCGCGGGCTAGCCCTGGTCGTGCCACCAGGTGGTGTGGGCCCCCTAGTCGCCCACCGACCTTGCCTCTTTGCCTATAAGATGCCTCCCGATGCAAAAACCCTAAATCATCAAGCCTCCAGCCACTAAAAGTTCCCAGCGCCGCTGTCATCGAAGGGGAGATTCGGGGAACAGAAAGTCTCTTTTCCAGCACCCTACCAGGACGGGGAAGTGCCCCTGGAGCCATCTCCATCGATCTCCACCAACATCTCCATCACCGTTGCTGATTCCCGTGATGAGGAGGGAGTAGTTCTTCCTCGAGGCTAAGGGTTCTACCGGTAGCTATGTGTTCATCTCTCTCTCTACGCGTGATCATATTGTGATCATGAGCTTTGTAATCAAGTAGATCTACCTTGCTACTCAAGTGCTTTAATAGATCTCTGCTCTCCCCATGTGTGTGAAGTTGACAGTGTGCACACCATGGTGGCACTTAGGCTAGAGATTTCAAATACTTGTCATGAGTTATATTTGGAGTTGGATGTCTTTATGAAATTGTGGTGTTTGTTGGAACCATCTAGTACTCAAGGTGACAGTGTGGAGTTATCTAGATGGGAAAGATGAACTTTGAGGTGTGCTGTTATAGCCCTACCATCGATTAGAGTGTCCAACCAGAGAGTAGTTAAGAGTAGTATCATAAAGAGAAGATATTTATATGAGTGTTCACTAGTGAAAGTATGATCCCTAGGCCTTGTTTCTAAGCATTGAAACACCATTTGCAATTAGATCGGTTACATGTTTGCTTGCTTCCATCTTTATTTCTGTTTTCCTTTAGTCTTTTCCATGGCATCAAGCTATTTTATATCACTATTACCACTTATAATTATCTATACCACTTGTATTTCACCATCTCTTCGCTGAACTAGTGCACCTATACACCTGACAAGTGTATTGGGTGTGTTGGGGACACAAGAGACTTCTTGTATCTTGATTGCAGGGTTGCTTGAGAGGGATACCTTTGACCACTTCCTCCCTGAGTTCGATAAACCTTGGGTAATCCACTTAAGGGAAAACTTGCTGCTGTTCTACAAACCTCTGCACTTGGAGCCCAACAACTGTCTATAAGAATAGAAGTGCGTAGACATCAAGCTATTTTCTGGCGCCGTTGTCGGGGAGGTAAGGTAAAAGGTACTCACATCCTTCGGTGTGAGTTCTCGAAGTTATTTCCTTTAGATTTTGTAATTTTGTCTTTTTGTTTCTTGTTTTCACTAGTTAGGCTTAATGGAAAACAACAACAAAATTAGAGAGCTTTATAGTATTTAGCTTGAGTTAGGACATGAAGTGTTTGAAGAAAAAATTAAAAAACCTATGGAACTTTATTTGCATGCTAATAGCAATGTTGTTAGTATGAATTCTTTGGACACCATTATTTCTAATGCTATGGAAAAGTCTAAGCTTGGGGAATCTAGTTTTTATGAAAATGATCGTTTTAGTTCCCCAGCTTTGGAAGATAGCTATTCTATTGCTTATGATGATACCAAACCTCCAATATACGATGATTACAATGATGAATATGATATTTTCAGTCCACCTACTATTGAGGAGAAAATTAATTATGAATACAATATGCCTCCTATATTTGATGATTATGGTGATGAGAATAGTAATGATAGCTATTTTGTTGAATTTGCTCCCACTACAATTAATAAGAATGACTATGTTTATGTGGAGAGTAATAATTATTATATGCATGTGGCTCATGATAAGAATGTTTTATGTGATAGTTATATTGTTAATTTTATTCATGATGCTACTGAAAGTTATTATGAGAGAGGGAAACATGGTTTTATGTATCTCAACAATATTAAGTTTCCCCTCTTTATGTTGAAAATTTCAAAGTTGCACTTGTTTTGCTTTCCTATGCTTGTTGTTTTGTGCTTTCATGACTTGTTTCTGTACAATATTCCTATGCATAGGAAGTGGGTTAGACTTAAATGTGTTTTGAATTTGCTTCTTGATGCTCTCTTTTACTTCAATTCATATTTCTTATGCGAGCATCTTCTCAAACTATCATGCCTAACTTAAAGGCGTTAAAGAAAAGTACTTATTGGGAGATAACCCAAAAGTTTTAGATGAGTCTTGGAAGTTATTACTTCTGTAATAACCGCTCCTTATCCTTTTTATTTGCTTTTTGTCCCAACAGTAACCTCTAATGAGAGAGAAGTAATGTTTGGGAAAGTTGCTGTCCTGAAACAGATTTATGTGCTTCACCATAAAAATTCGTGTAAAATCTCTGTACGTCCTTTTGAGGCGTGAATTGTTTTGCTTCTGCCCCAGGTTGTTATCTAACTTTCGTTAGTTCAGCACATTTCGATTTGAGTAACACAAGGTCTTCGAAAAAAATCGTCTTTACCTGCTGGTCTGTTTTGACAGATTTCTGCCATTATTTGTATTTGCTTCTCGTTGGTTCCTTTTTGAGTTCTTTTGGGGAATTGAGCTTTTTTATGGAAATGCTAAAATAGCTAGTGTTTTAATGGAAGTTTTATTGGTGTTAGAACTGAACCTAAAGACTTATTATCTTGAGTGCACTAATGTTGCTAATAAAGATTGTGTGAAGTTTTGTATGAAGGAAAAATTTCAGGTGTATGGAAGGAATGAGTAATGAGATGAAGGATGTACTAAAGCTCAAGCTTGGGGATGCCACACGTGTCACCCCAAGAAATATCCAAGAAGTATAAGCGTCAAAGCTTGGGGATGCCCAAGGCATCCCCTTCTTCATCAATAAAAATTCTAGGTTCCTTCCAAACACTTCATTTTTATTGTTTCATGCACAATTGTGTTGTTCTTGGAGCGTCTTCTTTTTGTTTTTCGTTTTGGTTTTTGTTTGCTTGGTTTGCTTAGTTTGCTGAATAAATTGGTTGGACCCCCTCTTTCATACATTGGTTTTCAAATAGTTTGGTTTGGATTGCAAAAGAGTAGGAAAGTTCATGCTTAAGTGGTAAAGAGAGCTTGTTTTTTACGGTGGCCTATGCTTTGTCATGCCATGCTCGATATTGTTTTGGCTTTATTCTTAGTATTCTTTGTTGTAGCATGACTTGTTATAAACAATTGAGATTGCTTAATGTGCCTTGGAAGAATCATGCGTTGTTTTAGCATATTAAAGCATAGTATTGTGGTATTCTCCTTTGATGCTTTATTTGGGTTGACTTGGCGCATGCTCACACCATGTTATGACTATCCAAAGTCACCATAGCCTTTATGATCCTTTAGTTTTCAACTTGTAGTATCACTTTATGCTTTGATCAATGATGTTTTGTCGCTCTGCATGATTATGGCCATTATTGCTCTCTTAGTTTGTCGCTCCTAGTCTTTTGCTAGCCTCCACAACCAAGTATGAGTTCCACTCATGCATCCAACTCCCTAAACCAAGTTATTCCAAAGAGTCCACCATACCTACCTACTAGCATATGCTATTCCAAGTATGTTCATGCTTTTGTTTACCTTACGAATTAAACTTGTTATGAGAAAACTAGTGATTAAAGCTCTCACGAACTTGATGGCACACTTTACTTTTCTTGCCCTTAATAAACTTGAATCATTGTGTCGTCTATGTTGTATATGCTTGCACTTATTTGTTGGGGATTAGCAGAACCATGCTGTCATGGGGAACGCTTTCAACATTGCACTGGTACTTTGTACCTAGGTGATATCATGCTCTTTTGTCTATGGATGTCATCGGTGTGAAATGAAAGGGGAGCTTGTAAGTCCATGGAGTTATGTATATGTGTAAGAGAAATGCCTGGGCCGCTGGTCTAATCCATGCTGACGTGGTGGAAACCTGCAGCGTAACCATAATGAGCTGTCTATGAAGCATAAAGAGTCCGATACTGAGAAAAAAGAGAAAAAGAAAAGAAAAAAAGAGATTATGAAAAGAGGAAAGAGAGAAAAAAGCACCATATTCCCATGGTAAATAAGAAGATTGCTGAGATGCTCGTTGTCTGCTTGCCTTGTCATTTTGATATGGGGATTCTTCCGTATCATCGGGCAAGGGGTACCCCGTTGGCGGTTCTCTATGATACACATGTACTTACAATGACAAGAACTTACCGGTGACTAAACTTGAGTAGCATGAGGAGCGGCCCTCGTATTCAAGGGACATGAGATTTCTAACTTATACTTCGTCAACCATGTACACCATAGTTTGTTCACTTTAACCTTAATCACTTCAAGATGCTTATGATAGGGGCAATGAGAGCTGAAAGCTAACAAGTACCATAATTTTTGGAAGCTCTTTACGAAACTTGAATCTCTGCTTCCTTCTATGAAGGCCTTTCTTTTACTTTTATGTTGAGTCTCCACATTCTATCTTTATGCACCTACTTTGAGAGCATAGTGGCCATTCTTAGTTCTATGTGCATTATCCCAAGACTTGTTGAGTGATACATAACTTGATATTGCTTGTTCTTAAACTACTTGTATCTAGTCACTCTTATGAACTTTGAAGGTGTCCTATGCATTTATGTTTGATACTCTATGAGGGACAAGCTGAATGCCTCTATGCTATGTTTTCTTTATGTGAAATAAACAAACGTCTTGCAAAGCATTGTTATTTATGAATCTTTTGTTTGTGCCTTTTCATGTTGCAACATAGTTACTTTGTCTTATTGTTAGAAGTTTATCTTTCATGCTATGTTAAAGTTCTATGATCCCAGCTATCCATGTTTTGCAAATACTTTGATCAAGTTTATGATGGTGCATGTCACCTCAAAAATTATTCTTTCTTTTTATCACTTACCTACTCGAGGACGAGCAGGAGTTAAGCTTGGGGATGTTGATACGTTGCTAACGTATCCATAATTTTTGATGTTCCATGCTTGGTTTCATCTACTTTCTTATGTTTTGTCCACACTTTGGAGTACTTTTCATATGATTTCTTGGACTAACCTATTAACAAGATGCCACAGTGCCAGTTGCTTGTTTTCTGCTGTTTTTGGTTCCAGGAAAGTCAGAAAATCAATATTCTCGGAATTGGACCGGACAAAATCCAAAGTCGATATTTTACCGGAAGACTCACGGAGCCAGAAGACGAGACGGAGAGGGGCCACAAGGTGGCCACACCATGTGGTGGCGCGGGCTAGCCCTGGTCGTGCCACCAGGTGGTGTGGGCCCCCTAGCCGCCCACCGACCTTGCCTCTTTGCCTATAAGATGCCTCCCGATGCAAAAACCCTAAATCATCAAGCCTCCAGCCACTAAAAGTTTCGCAGCACCGCCGCCACCGAAGGGGAGATTCGGGGGACAGAAAGTCTCTTTTCCAGCACCCTGCCGGGACGGGAAGTGCCCCCGGAGCCATCTCCATCGATCTCCACCAACATCTCCATCACCGTTGCTGATTCCCGTGATGAGGAGGGAGTAGTTCTTCCTCGAGGCTAAGGGTTCTACCGGTAGCTATGTGTTCATCTCTCTCTCTATGCGTGATCATATTGTGATCATGAGCTTTGTAATAAAGTAGATCTACCTTGCTACTCAAGTGCTTTAATAGATCTCTGCTCTCCCCATGTGTGTGAAGTTGACAGTGTGCACACCATGGTGGCACTTAGGCTAGAGATTTAAAATACTTGTCATGAGTTATATTTGGAGTTGGATGTCTTTATGAAATTGTGGTGTTTGTTGGAACCATCTAGTACTCAAGGTGACAGTGTGGAGTTATCTAGATGGGAAAGATGAACTTTGAGGTGTGTTGTTATAGCCCTACCATCGAGTAGAGTGTCCAACCGGAGAGTAGTTAAGAGTAGTATCATAAAGAGAAGATAGTTATATGAGAGTGTTCACTAGTGAAAGTATGATCCCTAGGCCTTGTTTCTAAGCATTGAAACACCATTTGCAATATGATCCCTGTTGTTCTACAAACCTCTGCACTTGGAGACCCAACAACTGTCTACAAGAATAGAAGTGCGTAGACATCAACAACTCACTATTATATAACTCAACTTGCAATAGGTAAAGGAAACACAATAAAGATACATAAAGTAAATCATAATTGGTAATGGCAAACTTTGCTCTTGGTCGAAGAATAGTTGCTAATTTGCTGGAGTTCACAAATAACTGGTTTTCAATGATAGCTTTCAAAGTAGTAAACATCAAGATAAGAGCAATGTGCAAAACAAGGAACATAAGAAACATGATTTGAATATATCATCATATGAATGAATGAAACACAACAACTCAAAATACTTGCTGAGATGGAAGGGAGTAGGTTTACTGACTCAACTACAAAGTAAAAGAAAGGCCCTTCATAGAGGGAAGCAGGGATTACAAGTCTCATAAAGAGCTCCCAAAAATTATGATACTTACTAGGTTTCAGCTCTCATTGCCCCTATCATAGGCATCTTTAGGTGATTAAGGTTAAAGTGATCAAATATGAGGATATGCATTGACAAGTTGTAAATTGAGAATCTCATGTCCCTTGAATACGAGGGCCGCTCCTCATGCTACTCAAGTTTAGTCACCGTAAGTTCTTGTCATCGTAAGCATATGTGTATCATAGAGAACCGCCAACAGGGTACCCCTTGCCTGATGATACGGAAGAATCCCCATATCAAAATGACAAGGCAAGCAGACAACAAGCATCTCAGCAATCTTCTTATTTACCATGGGAATATGGTGCTTTTTTCTCTCTTTCCCCTTTTCATAATATCTCCTTTTTTCTTTTATCTTTTTCTCAATGTCTATCTCTTTTTTTATAAGAAGAATGCTTCATAGATACTCGTTATGGTTACGCTGCAGGTTTCCACCATGTCAGCATGGATTAGACCAGCGGCACAGGCGTTTCTCTAACACATATGCATAACTCCATGGACTTACAAGCACCCCTTTCATTTCACACCGACGACATCCATAGACAAAAGAACATGATATCAACTAGGTACAAAGTACCAGTGCAATGTTGAAAGCGTTCCCCATGACAGCATGGTTCTGCTAATTCACAACTTACAAAGCGCAAGCATATATGCAACATAGGTGAGCACAATGGTTCAAGTTTCTTAAGTGCAAGAAAGTAAAGTGTGCCATCAAGTTTGTGAGAGCTTTAATCACTAATTTTCACATAACAAGTTTAATTTGGAAGATAGACAAAACAAGAATTTACTTGGAATAGCAATAATGCTACTAGGTAGGTATGGTGGACACAAATGGCAGAGGTTTTGGTTTTAAGGAGTGGATGCACGAGAAGAATTCCCTCTCAGTACAGGTTTTTGGCTAGCAAAGCTGGTTAGCAAGTATAAGAGTTGAAGGAAACAAACAAACATACAAGTGATAAAGACAAACATGCAATCTTCCTTGGAAGCACAAAAGATCTTAACTAGAGAATACTAAACTTATGAGCAAATCAAGAAAGAAAGACGATGAAATTATTTTTCTCTTTAGAGTACTTTTATCTTTTTCATTCAACTCTCCAAAAATAGTGTCGCTACTGACCGAGCCAGGTTTGCCAAAACCAACTAAATTAACTCAATGATCCCAAAGTGATACCAATACTAACAACAAGATCAATCATATAACCACGAATTGAAAACTAATATAAGCTATGGAAAAGAGTAAATGATAGAACTTCTCATTAATATTCCATAATGGCAACTCACACCAAGGGATACATATATAACGAGAGAGGGGACACTTCCATAATGCAAACCATCCTACATAATAACTTCTCTATTCATGATATGACTCTACTAAAAAGGTAAAAAGATAGAAGATAGTGATGTGATACCGCGGCACTCCCCCAAGCTTGGAACAAACCAAGGGGATGCCAAACCTGATGACGAATTACTCTTTTGGTGGTGGTGGTAATATTTTCTTAGTTGACGTGAGGAAATCTTCCAGCATTTTGCGAAGCCTATCATTATCCCATTGAAGCATGTCCACCTTCCTCCTCAAGTACCGATACTTGTCGCAAAACTCCTTAGTGACTCGTAGGGCTTCCGTTGATGCAGGGCAAGAGACTAAAGGTACCAGCTCCTGCTTGGGGTCTTGGAGATCTTCCTCCATAGGCTCCTTTCCTTTATCCTTGGCAGACACCATTGTGCTTCTAAGCTTTCATGAATAGTTCCTGGCAGAAACAGATCGAAACAAAAACACGATATACGAACCTTGGGGGATCCGGGGGATTATATATTACGAAGTTTCATATCAAAAGGAAGGTACTAGGAGAAAACGAGTTGGAGGCGGAGTCCGGGGTGGAGTCACCACCTGGTGGCGCGGCCAGGGGTGGGCCCGCGCCACAGGGTGGTGTGAGCCGCCCTGGCTCTGTTTTCGTCCCTTTTTCGCTTCGTAGCTTTCCTTATTGACTAAAAACTGCAAAAATATAGTTGGATAGTATTTTCGCGGAACTTTTCTTACCAGAACTGTTACCTATTTGAAAACAGACTCTGCAGGTCTCTGAATTTGGTATCTAGTAGATTCTTCCGTAGTCATCACTTCAATAACATCAATATCTTCATCTTCATACACTTATTACTTGAGTCATAAAACCCTTCTCTTCCTTATTACACCATTATCGCACTTCCTAGAAATTTCTTTCACACAAAACTTCACACAGTTCTCATTAGCAACATTAGTATAAGTGAAGTTATAAAACCTTTTGAGTCCAACTTCAACTTAAAACCATCAAAACATAAGATACTGTAGCAACTCCTTCCGAAAACCTAAAAATAATTCGAAAAGAAAATCGAATAAAGAAGCAAATGCAAGAGTGGCAAAATCTGTCAAAACAGACCAGCAGGTAAAGATCAATTTTTTCGGAAATCTTCTGTTGCTCAAATCAAAAAGTGCAAAACTAATGCAACTTAAATAACAACCTGGGGCAGAAGCACAAAAAATTACAGCTCAATCCGACATACAGAGATCTCTCACAAATTTTTACGGTGAAGCACAAAAATCTGTTTCGAGACAGCAACTTCCCCAAATCTTACTTCTCTCTCATTAGAGGTTGATCTTGACACAAAAACCAAACAAAATGGGTAAGGAGCGGTTATTACCAAAGTAATAACTTCCAAGACTCAAAGAAACAAACACAAACTTAAAGCAAAAACAAATTGAGTTGTCTCCCAAAAAGCTCTTTCTTTATAGCCATTAAGATGGACATGATAATTTCGAAGATGCTCACATAGGAATATGAATTGAAGCGAAAGAGAGCATTAAGAAGGAAAAATACACAAGTTTAAGTCTAACCCACTTCCTATGCAAGGGAATTTTGTAAACAAACAAGTTGTTGAAACTAGAGGCTACTAGCATAGGAAGGCAAAAGAAGTGCAACATAAAAACTTTCAGCATAAAACGAGGAAACTTGATATTATTGAGATACATAAGAACACTTTTCCCTCTCTCATAATAACTTTCAGTATCATGCATAAACTTAACGATATAGCTATCACAAGGACCATCGTAGCAATGATCACTTATTCTAATAGAAAACATAGGAATACTAGCTCTCATAACACTACTTTGTGAAACAATATTAGAGATATCCTTACAAAGGATAATGTGTCCCTCTTTCTCATATTTAGTAACAAAGTTTTTCACATTTGCTATTATAGGTTCATCAACCATTTGTTTATCAGGTTCAACAGCTTTAGTTGTACTTTCATTAACCATACTAGCTGTCACAGAATGTTCCTTTATCTTAACTAGGAAAGGCATTTTCTCAATGTAGGGTTTAGGTAAAACATGATTAGCAGTATAAACTTCAGTATTTCTTGCAGGAACACTCTTAGCAACATATTTATAAGGCTCATGATACTTATTCCACTTCTTTTTAGGCACTTCAATGTAAGAAGAAAAAGCCTTAAAATAAGAAGCAATAGCTTGAGAGTCTAGACCATAAGCATTTTTAATATTTTGAAAGTCATCAGTTCCCATAAAAGATTCAATGCATTCATAATCGTAATTTATATCTGACTTTCTACCTTTGTCATTCTCCCAAGCTTCAGCATTGTCTTGAATATGGTCCCGAAGATCCCAATTAGCTTCTTCTTCCATGCGAGTGAATGATCCAGCACAAGAAGCATCAAATAAATCTTTATCATGTAGAGGGAGTCTTGCATAAAAGTTATTGATAATAATATTGTTGGGGAGATCATGAATGGGAAATTTGAGCGTTAGTAACTTCAATCTCCCCCAAGCTTGAGCTGTACTCTCTCCATCAAGAGGCCAAAAGTTGTATATTTGATTCCGATCTTCATGAATCTCACTAGGAGGATAAAACTTTGAATAAAAGAGAGGCACTATTTCCTCCCATTCCAGAGCTTGACCATTCTTCAGCAGCTTATACCAGTCCTCAGCTCTTCCTTTTAGTGATAATGAGAATAACTTCTTCTTAACTTGATCTGTAGTAATACCTGCACACTTGAACAACCCGCATAATTCGTGTATAAAGAGTAAATGATCACCAGGATGGACAGTTCCATCCCCAACATAGTAGTTATCCATAACACGATCAATAATTCTTGTAGGTATTTTAAAAACATCATTCACAGCAGGTGGTGGCTTATCTACTACCTTAGCAGTGGTAGTAGCATTACCAAATAAGAAACTCAGCGAATTATCCATAACGAAAATAAAGCAACTAGCAGAAGTAAACAATACTCATAGTAGAAGTTTCCTTTACCAGTTCCACTCTCCAATAGCGCTTCGCTCACTGGCAACGGCGCCAGAAAATAGTCTTGATGACCCACAAGTATAGGGGGTGTATCGCAGTATTTTCGATAAGTAAGAGTGTCGAACCTAACGAGGAGCAGAAGGTGCTAGCTAGTGGTATGATAAAGCAAGTAAACAAAGTACGAGTAAATAAAAGATAGTAGGAATAAATGCAGCAAGTGGCCCAATCCTTTATGCGGCAAAGGACAAGCCGGTTGTATTACTTAAGATGACCAAACATTCTTGAGGACACATGGGAAGACTGTCAAGTGCTTTCGCTTCATATAGTTGATTAATCTTCTCTAGCTTGCTAAGTGTTGTGTGGGTGAACCTGTGCTAATGTACCGACGTTCCTAGGACTAATACATACTTGTGATTATACCCCTTGCAAACATCCGTAAGTACAAGAAAGTAATTAAGCTAGAAACCTAACCACAGCTTTAAACTCTAAGACCCTTACGTCCCTTGTGCAATGGTTTCCTAACGGGGGTTCAGGTTTCTGTCACTCCAGCAACCCCTATGATTAGTAGCCAAATACACAATGCATTCCCTTAGGCCCATATAGGTGAAGTGTCATGTAGTCGACGTTCACATGACACCACTAGAAGAAGTACATTGTAACTACCTCGGACCCTATGCTCTAAGTTCAAGCCTGGATGGAACGGAAGTGGTTAAAATAGTACAGCAGGGGCCTAGGGGCCACCCACGTGTAGACCCGTCGGCCGTCCTAACCACTTGCAAGACATCGGGACAAGAGCGAGCGGCGTAGGCAACAGGCAAAGAGATCAAATACATACACAAGTGAGTATGTATGCAAGCTACCATACAACAGTTCTTAGAGCCATTCCATCTAAAAGAAATAGAAATATTGAACGCCATACGGCAAGATCCAAATATCCTAGATAGAGATAATAGTTTAGGATAGCTCCTCATACATCAAACATCAGAGTATCAGGCGGAAGCGGAAAACAAGATCCGAGTACGGATAAGAAGCAAATCGGCATAAGATGCCACATAAATAAACACATCCCGCCCATAGATCTCGCGGATCCCCATCCCCGGAATCTCTACACCGAGTAATCGTTGCCAACATCATCTGTCTCCTCCACCCAGTATCCATCTTGCGAATACACATGTTCATCTGAATCAAACAATTTATGCCTCTAAAGGGGACATAACCTAGGGTGACGCAATTGCAGCAAAATATAATAACTAACAAGTCTATTGATACTCACTAACCATCCGCCTAACCAATGATAGACGGATGTCCGTTAATTAGAAACAACAGTTATAATAGTATAAAGTAATAGATCCATCCTCCTTCTCGCTTACCAACGAGGAAGCGGACGAACAACCCATCCGTTGGCAGTTTTATTAACCATTCCATGAGTATTGCACTATTTACTAGTCAGGTATTCAATCAGATTAAAAGCTTACTTTAGTTATACTTGTCTATGATCGAGAAACTGTGCTCCAAGTCGTCCATAACCGCGGACACGGCTTTCAGAAAGATTTACCCTGCAGGGGTGCACAAATAGCAACACACACTCGACCAACCTCGGAAAAACCAACTCAAAACCCAACGAGGCATTCACGACAAAGCGATCACAGGATTCATAAAATATTTCAGGGGGCCACCCCACTAAGCTACCCGCAACGAAGTTGGCCGGCTCCAGAACGGACCCAGGGTTTGTATGGATGGCGGTAAACGACTGGGAACCCGAAAGTGTGACTGGGCTTGTCGATACAGTGAAAACGTGTCACGATCCAAAACAGTACAGGTGCTCCACGCACAATCATAAATAAAGCAGTAAAGCATGGCATACGTACAGGATAGTAATAAAACCCCAAACTAGTTGTGGCCCCAAGAAATAGAAATAAACCAAGCTCTGGCTCAGGGGGGTCCATAAGGCCTCCTGGATCTGGATAGTGCGAATAGTCAAGGAACAGGAATCAAGTACTCGGGGTCCTACGGGACACAAGTGAGCATGAAAAACCAAATAGAAGATATTGCCCACCGGTGCCGCTTCCATTAGTTATCCCATTACTACTCAGGTTAAGTTGTTTAGGTACCTCGTTATCCATCAGACACTCACATACCCTACACATGCTGTTCTACGACTCGCATGGCTCAAACAACTCCTGTAGTAATGGCTCATGGGATGGAGGAACAAGCTTCGGTGGGGTTTAAAAGTAAAGGCTATGCAGTACTTGGGATTCCATTTAATGCATTCGCGACTCAATGATGCAAGAATAAGATAGAGGCAATATGTACTATATGTATGCAAGCATGTGGTAGTGCTTGCCTGGCAGCTCAGTTGAAGCGAGAGACGGATCTGGGTAGTACTCCTGGGATTCCTGGTATTTTCCCTGCTCGCCGTCTATTCGAAAGAAGAACCAAACAAACAAGGGCCAACATAAATAAAGTGCACAAGCATATGAATAAAATGTGACAAGCAAACAAGTATGCCATGATGAATGATGCACAATTTATATGGCAATAATGTAGCATGGCATGGGTGAGGTGTGGGGTACAAGAATAAAGCATTTTATTAAGTTTTAGCCATGTTTTGCTCCCATATTACTTGCTATCCACTTACTATTTATATGATGCATGCTTCAATTCAGAACATGGAATGCATAAACAAAACGGGCTCGTCGCGCTGATCGATTTAGACATATTATTTGTCAAATTTGGAGTTGTGGATTTAAAGTTATTAATTAATTAAGAAAAGGCATTTTTAAAGCAATTAAACAATTTCGAAAATTTAAATTAGTCAAACATTAATTTGGATGGCAGATTTGAAATCCTCACATTTTTCTGATTCAAAAAAATATATTATTTGTATTATTTGGAATTAGCAATTTAAAGTTATTAAAAACAGAATTTAAATCATATTTAAACATTTTCTGAAATTGTTTTATTAAAACAGATAAACCAGAAACTTTTTCTACCCAGCCATACCTAGCCACAGTCGCTGGCAACTGGGCCCAAAGCTGACTAGGCGAAACGGCGCGGCGAAAACCTTTTCGCACCGCGAGTGTAGCCAGCCACGGTGACAGACAGGTGGGACCGATGCTGACTGGGCGAAACAGTGCACAAAAACTTTCTGTACCGCAGGGAAGACAGCCGTAGCGACTGACCGGTGGGCCCGGCGCCAAACGGGACCCACGCGACAGAAGCAGGGAGTGGGCTGGCCACGTGGCGCAGAGGGGGGACTGCGGTTTTAGATTTAGGGAGCCTGGGGTACCTTTTTGTAAAAGGCCGAGGAGACCGACAGGTGGGACCTGGTGGATTGCGGGTTGAGGAAAAAGGTGTGGGGAGGGGTATCTGCAAGACTGCCAACAGCCACTGTTTCTCTTCTCTAAACCAACTGACGGCGGACAGGTCGGTGTGCGACGCGCGGCGCGGGGGTTCAAACTCGCGACCTCTCGCGCGCGCGCAGGCGGCGGTGACCAAAGCAGCTAGGTGGGGTTGATGCTGAGAAGTGACAGCGTGGCCAGGTGAAACTACTGCGGTGCACAGTGAGCAGAAGCGCGCGCATGCCAGCGCATAGAGCGCGCTCGACAAAAAGTCCGGCGAGAGCAGGAAGCCAAGGCGAGAGGGGAGGTGTCTGAGAGGTAGGGTGGCTCACCGCGAGTCTGTCGGAGGTGTTGGATCGGGCCAGGGAGCGACGGATCAGCGACGGTGCAGACACCGGCGAGCTAGGGTTTATCGGGGTGCGTCAACGTTCAGCGGCTACCGGGCCTCCTCCTCCTCGCTGCAGAACACAGGGGCGGCGCCAGGATCCACGTGGCCTTCCTCGACACCTCGCGCAACACGCCCGCCGCCTAGATCAAGGGGATGGTGGCGGAACCGACTTTGGTCGTCGGGGGTGGAAGAGATGGAAGCAGGAGCGAGGGGCTGCGGTGCAAGGCCAGGAGGGGATCTGGGGTAGCTGCACGGTAGGGGGAAGGGGTAGATAAGAACGAGGGGAGAGGGAGATGTCGTGGGGCTCGGTTGGAGAAAAGGTGGCTTCGGCCACCTTTTTCTTCTTCTCCCTCACGTGCTCGACGTAGGAAGGGCCAGGGCAGGGTGGATGCGGCTGGGACCAGCAGAGGGGAAGGAGAGGCTCGGGTGGGTCCAGCATGCAGCGAGAGAGAGAGAGGGAGAGGCTCTGGTAGGGTTTGAGCTAGAGGGGAGGCTCGGCATGGGTAGGTTTAGGGGTGGGGTTAGGTTAGAAAGGGGGGTAGGGTGGTGGCCACGGTTGGGGATGAGCATGGGGTGGTGGTGAGGTTAGGGTTTTAGCTAGATCATGCAAGAGGTGGTGATGGTGGAGGCATGATAGATTAGGGTGTAGGGTTTTTGGCTCATGATCAAATGCATGGGGGTATGGAGGAGATGGAGTGAGGGTGAGGATCTTGATGCACATGGCAAGGAAACTAAGACCAAGATGAGGAGGTTTGAGAGAGAAAAGGGGAGTTCACAAAAGAAAGGATCCACTCAAAAACAAAGGAAAACCAAAGGAGAACAAGATGGTGGTGATCTTGCATGGCCCATGCATGAATAGTAAATGCCATGTTTAATTTTGTGAAAACAAAATAAAGGCTCATGGCATTTATTCCCATGCATCCCAAGAATATGGAGCTAAGGCCAAGCCAAAAGAATTTAAATGGATGTTCCATGTGGAGTAGATGGAGATGCTCAAATTTGAATATAATCTGGACATGCTTGTGTGTATATTCCACTAGGTGTATAATATCCTCAACAATATTCCAACATGAGCAACTATTCCAAAACAATCCATATGGAAGATAGAAAAAGGGGTACCACTCACAAGGCATGCAAAGGTGGCTCCACATATCAATAATGTGAAAACAACATGATGCTACTGTGAGAGCATGTGGAAATAGAAGTGGATCCATCCCAGCCCACATGAGCTAGAGGTAAACGAAATAAGATTCAAAGCTCACATATAGTTGGATGGTGGAATTAAGGGGTGGTGACAAAGAAAGGTGGTGGAGTTAATAAAAGATATGCCCCCAACTCAACTTGGGAATCAAGCATTTATCAAGAACCAACTACAATATATCAAGAGGGAAATACAATTAATAATGCATATGAGATAAGAACCAAAAGAAAAAGGGGTTTATATGATGCTCAAATGCAAGGTGGCATGATGACATGAGCATGATATAATTATGATGCAACAATTATATGTAGGAAGTAGCATTTTATTATTAGACCATGTAGCATTACAGATGTTAGACAGATGGGATGCTACAACTCTCCCCCACTAAACAGGAATCTCGCCCCGAGATTCTAGGAAGAAGAAGAAGACACGAAGAGGGTAGGATACTTGGCACGGAGCTCATCCTCGCGTTCCCAAGTGGCTTCATCAACGGAATGGTGCGACCACTGCACCTTGCAGAAATTGATGGACTTGTTGCGAGTCCTTCTTTCTGCGACTTCTAAGATTTTTTTGGGGTGTTCTTGATAAGACAAATCTTCTTGGAGATTGATGAGTTCATGGTCCACGGTCCTGTTGGGATCCTTGAAGCACTTCTTGAGTTGAGAGATATGGAAAACATCATGGACCTTCAGTTTTTCAGGGAGCTCAAGAGCATAAGCGACTTCTCCTCTTCTTCCACGAACTTTGAAAGGACCGATGTATCTAGGAGCCAGCTTTCCTTTGATACCAAAATGGTGCGTGCCTCTCATGGGAGTGACGCGAAGGTAAACGAGATCACCAGGGACATACTCCATGTCCGTGTGCTTTCTATCATAGTTTCTCTTCTGGCGACTTTGAGCAACCTTCAGGTTTACAAGAATGATGTGAACCTTCTCCTCCGCTTGAGTTACGATGTTGGGGCCAAACAATGTTCTTTCACCTGCGCCTGACCAACCAATCGGAGTTCTGCATTTGCGGCCATAGAGAACCTCAAATGGTGCCATCTTTAGATTCTTCTGGAAGCTGTTGTTGTAAGAGAATTCAGCATAAGGAAGGCATTCTTCCCACTTCATGCCGAAAGAGATGATGTAAGCACGGAGCATATCTTCCAGAATCTGATTGATCCTTTCAACTTGTCCTTGCGACTGAGGGTGGTAAGCTGTGCTGAAGTTCAACTTTGTTCCTAAAGCATTTTGGAAACTTCCCCAGAACTTGGAAGTGAAGATGCTTCCACGGTCTGAACTGATCTCAAGAGGAACCCCATACAGAGAGACAATTTTGTGGATATAGAGCTCAGCCAACTGAATTGCAGAAATTGTTTCCTTGATGGGAAAGAAGTGAGCCACTTTTGAAAGCCTGTCGATGACAACAAAGATTCCATTGTTGCCCTTCTGCAACCTTGGAAAACCAATTATGAAGTCCATCTCTACTTTCTCCCATTTCCATTCCGGAGGCTTCAATGGCTGTAGAAGACCGGAAGGTTTCTGATGAACAGCTTTAACTCTGCGGCAGACATCACACTCCGAGGACATACTTGGCACAATATCGTTTCAACCCAGGCCACCAATATTGTGTTTTCAGATCCATGTACATCTTAGTGCTGCCAGGATGTATAGAAAGAACAGAATCATGCGCCTCCTTGAGAACCTGCTCTCTTAAACCCGGGTAGCTCGGAACAAACATCCGGTGTTCAAAGAAAAGAGCGCCTTGGTCGTCGACGTGGAAGGACTCGTACTTCGGAAGCTGAATGTTGGAGATGATCTTTTTAGTGTAAGGATCACCAAGTTGAATGGAGCGAACTTTTTCTTCCAAGAGAGGGGTTGCCAGAAGGTTCAGAAGGTACCCTTGATCCACAATTTCAAGGTTGAGCTGACAGAATTCCTCGCACAAGAGAGGCTGTTGTTCTTCCACCATGAGGTTGTTGACATAAGCTTTTCGGCTGAGAGCATCGGCCATCACATTAGCTTTGCCCGGAGTGTAGTTGATGGTCAGATCGAAATCATTAATTGCTTCAATCCACCTCCTCTGACGAAGGTTGAGATCAGGTTGTGGGAAGATATACTTCAGACTCTTGTGATCAGAAAAGATTTCACAACGGTTGCCAAGCAAGTAGTGCCTCCATATTTTCAAAGCAAAGACAACTGCTGCGAGTTCAAGGTCATGTGTTGGATAGTTGAGCTCATGCGTCTTCAACTGTCTAGAGGCATAAGCAACAACTTGTTTTTCTTGCATAAGGACCGCACCCAATCCTTGCAAGGAGGCGTCACAGAATATCTGGAAAGGCTTTGATGTATCTGGAGGAATCAAGACTGGTGTGGAAGTGAGCTTCTCTTTGAGTGTTTCAAAGCTTGCTTGACATGCAGGAGACCAAAGGTATTTCTTGCCTTTCTTGAGGAGATTGGTAAGAGGCTTCGCAATCTTCGAGAAGTTCTGAACGAAGCGGCGACAGTAACTAGCCAAACCAAGGAAACTCCGGACTTCTTTGACATTTTTGGGTGGAAGCCAGTCAACAATTGTCCGAATAGTTTCTGGATTGACGGCAATGCCCTTGGCAGAGATGACGTGACCAAGGTAGGTGACTTCAGGCAGCCAGAACTCACACTTGGAGAACTTTGCATACAAGCGGTTCTCATGCAGCTTGTTTAGGACACACCGAAGGTGTTCTTCATGTTCTTCCTTTGACTTAGAATAGACTAGGATGTCATCCAGATAGACCACAACGAACTTATCAAGATACTCCATGAAAACCGAGTTCATAAGCCTCGAGAAGGTGGCAGGTGCGTTGGTGAGACCGGAAGACATGACCGTGTACTCGTACAGGCCATAACGGGTGGTGAAAGCTGTTTTGGGGACATCTTCCTTGCGAATCTTGATTTGATGATATCCACTTCTCAAATCCAGCTTAGAGAATACCACAGCTCCAGCTAGCTGGTCGAAGAGATCATTAATCCGCGGAAGGGGATATTTATTCTTGATGGTTTTAGCATTGAGAGCCCGATAGTCAACACAAAGTCTATCAGTATTGTCTCGCTTCTTCACAAAGATGGTTGGGCTACCCCAAGAAGAAGTACTATGCTGAATGAAACCCAACTTCTCTTGTTCATCAAGCTGACGTTTGAGTTCAGCCAACTCAGCAGGACCCATTTTATAAGGCCGCTTGGAGATAGGAGCGGTTCCAGGTTCAAGCTCAATCACAAAATCGACCTCTCGATCAGGAGGCATACCTCGCAACTCTTCCGGAAAAACATCTGGGAACTCATAGACCGCCGGAACACTCTGAATAGCTTCCATAGCATCATCATTCAGAGCCGCCAAAGAGAAAATCTGAATTGCAGGAGTCAGACTTGGATAATAGACTATATGGCCTTCAGGATTTTTTAGACAAACCGAGCGTTTAGCATAATCAATCACAGCTGCATTTGCTATTAACCAATCCATGCCCAAGATAACATCAATGTCAGAATTGCCCAGAATAATTAAGGAAGCCGGGAACGAAGAACCACCAATCTCAATTTGATTGCCATGGCTGATATGAGCAGCCCTCATGTTTGACCCAGGAGATTGTACCACAAGACGATGCAATAGAGGACCCATAGCCAGATCATGCTCATGTGCAAACTTGTGAGAAACAAAAGAATGTGAAGCACCAGAATCAAACAAAACTCATGCAGGGACTAAGTTAACAGGAAGCATACCCATCACAACTCCAGGTGCATCCTCAGCTTGAGCGACGTTGACACAGTTGGCACGAGCAACCGTAGACCCGAGCTTAGTGTTGATGTTGAGAGCCTGCGGTGGAGGTGCACGAACCATAGAAGAACTTGCTGCAGGTCTTGGAGGTGGTGGAGGAAGAGCTTTGTTGTTCATGGGACAACTCCAGTGTTGATGCCCAGTGTTTCCACAAGTGTAACAAGCACCAGGTGGACGTGGCGCAGCGTAGCCAGGGACTCCGCCAGGCGCTCCAGGGTAGTTGTGGTTGTATCCCCTAGGAGCCACGGTGAAGGAGTTTGGTGGCCTTGCCGCGTAGCTTGAAGGTATTGGTGGAGCCGGGAGCAACGGTGCGGTATTAGGGACCCACACGCGGCGCTTAGAAGGAGCTGTCATAGCTAAAGAGCTTGCTGCGTCACGGCTGTGTTTCTTGGACTCCTCAAACACTTGCCTACTTGCTTCTTCCTGCAGAGCTGTATGTTGGAGTTCTAGAAAAGACCCCGGCCTTGCATGAGTGATTGCATACTTGATAGATGCATTGAGCCCTTGCCTGAACCTCTTTTGCTTCTTCTTGTCATCAGAGATCTCATCGCCACCATACCGAGAAAGGTTCATGAAGTTTCTGATATAGGTATTGACATTGTCATTGCCCTGCTTGAGGTTGAGAAACACTTCCTTCATCCTTTCCATGAAAATTTCTGACAGATATTGCTCTTTGAAAGCTCCAGTGAACTGCTCCCAAGTAGGCTGAAACTCAGAGTGGTTTGCCTTCAGGTAATTCTCCCACCACAGAGCTGCGTCTCCCTTCAGCAGGTGAGTGGCACATTTTACCCATTCTTGCTTAGGAACATCAACAGTCATCAGCAACCTTGACATCTCACGCAGCCAATCATCTGCGTCCAGAGGCTGATCAGACACCTCAAAGTGGCGCGGGTTAAACTTCAGAAAGCTCTTGATGTCTCCTCGCTTGGGAGGTGGAGGTAGCGGAACAAACTCATTCCACCTGACACTTTCTTCAAATCGCTGCTGGTTCTGCTGCATTGCTCCCAAGGCATTAGCAATACTTGCCAACGCAGCCCCCGGTTCAGGTGGTATGTCCTCCTCAGAACGGCGTGGTGGTGCCATCCTGTGATTGATATAAAACTCAAGTCAATACAATAATGGAGAATGATAATAATCCAAAATAGTACCAAAATAGAATTAACCAAGATTAAAGGATACAAATTACTAAGATGATATTAAAATATCAACAAAGTTCAAAGCACCTAGAAGATATTAAGCATATCGCACACGACTGAACAAGGAGTGTGGTACACAAAGCTATCAAAGAAAAAAAATCCGCAAATTTGGGCATTAAAATACCACTATATGCGTAAAACCACTTAACGAATCAAGATTAGTAACTCTACCAATTCAATATACAAGAGCGAATGATAAAAGTAGTGGTATGGTTGCGACTCCATCCCGCACTCAAATCATTACTCCGCACATGAATAAGTAAAACACATATCCCAACTTCCTTCCTTCTTAAGATGAACCTAAAGATTAGCAACTACGGAAACAAACACCGAAAACAAGATAGCATCGGATAACAAAGAGTAAGACAGATCGCGTCGGTATATAACGAATCGGATAGATCGCGTCGGTTTACAAAAGCCTGTCGGTATGGAATGTACCCACAGTTGATAACCAAAAGGCAGATAGCGACAACAAGTTGGATGCAACAGATAGACAAGGAATTCACATACACACACACACTCACACAACCTATGGTACTACGGAACCCAGAACACGTGAATCCTAGTTTGAATTTTAGAAGAGGATTGAAAACGTTACACTTCCTTACCAGAAAAGGGTGGGTGGGTGGGTAAGAAGAAAAATGGAACCAGTCCTACTCTCACGTTTTTGTTTTTCCCTAGTATACATAGCTACCAAAATATTTGCTAGACTGACAACAACCATTTGGCTAAGACCCTGAAGGGCGGGATGGCTCTGATACCAATTGTAACTACCTCGGACCCTACGCTCTAAGTTCAAGCCTAGATGGAACAAAAGTGGTTAAAATAGTACAGCGGGGGCCCAGAGGCCACCCACGTGTAAACCCGTCGGCCATCCTAACCACTTCCAAGACATCGGGACAAGAGCGAGCGGCGTAGACAACAGGCGAAGAGATCAAATACATACACAAGTGAGTATGTATGCAAGCTACCATACAACAGTTCTCATAGCCATTCCATCTAAAAGAAATAGAAATATTGCAACGCCATACGGCAAGATCC
This sequence comes from Avena sativa, assembly GCA_916181665.1. Taxonomy (NCBI): domain Eukaryota; kingdom Viridiplantae; phylum Streptophyta; class Magnoliopsida; order Poales; family Poaceae; genus Avena; species Avena sativa. Next base: position 447,981,143 of record OV702296.1, on the reverse strand, counting down.
AAATATCCTAGATAGAGATAATAGTTTAGGATAGCTCCTCATACATCAAACATCAGAGTATCAGGCGGAAGCGGAAAACAAGATCCGAGTATGGATAAGAAGCAAATCGGCATAAGATGCCACATAAATAAACACATCCCGCCCACAGATCTCGCGGATCCCCATCCCCGGAATCTCTACACCGAGTGATCGTTGCCAACATCATCTGTCTCCTCCACCCAGTATCCATCTTGCGAATACACCTGTTCATCTGAATCAAACAATTTATCGTGTGAGACCCTAGGGGTACTCAGCAAGTCTTTATGCCTCTAAAGGGGACATAACCAGGGGTGACGCAATTGCAGCAAAAGATAATAACTAACAAGTCTATTGATACTCGCTAACCATCCGCCTAACCAATGATAGACGGATGTCCGTTAATTAGAAACAACAGTTATAACAGTATAAAGTAGCAGATCCATCCTCCTTCTCGCTTACCAACGAGGAAGCGGACGAACAACCCATCTGTTGGCAGTTTTATTAACCATTCCATGAGTATTGCACTATTTACTAGTCAGGTATTCAGTCAGATTAAAAGCTTACTTTAGTTATACTTGTCTATGATCGAGAAACTGTGCTCCAAGTCGTCCATAACCGCGGACACGGCTTTCAGAAAGATTTACCCTGCAGGGGTGCACAAATAGCAACACACACTCGATCAACCTCGGAAAAACCAACTCAAAACCCAACGAGGCATTCACGACAAAGCGATCACAGGATTCATAAAATATTTCAGGGGGCCACCCCACTAAGCTACCCGCAACGAAGTTGGCCGGCTCCAGAACGGACCCAGGGTTTGTGTGGATGGCGGTAAACGACTGGGAACCCGAAAGTGTGACTGGGCTTGTCGATACAGCGAAAACATGTCACGATCCAAAATAGTACAGGTGCTCCACGCACAATCGTAAATAAAGCAGTAAAGCATGGCATAAGTACAGGATAGTAATAAAACCCCAAACTAGTTGTGGCCCCAAGAAATAGAAATGAATCAAGCTCTGGCTCAGGGGGGTCCATAAGGCCTCCTGGATGTGGATAGTGCGAATAGTCAAGGAACAGGAATCAAGTACTCGGGGTCCTATGGGACATAATTGAGCATGAAAAACCAAATAGCAGATATTGCCCACCGGTGCCGCTTTCATTAGTTATCCCATTACTACTCAGGTTAAGTTGTTTAGGTACCTCGTTATCCATCAGACACTCACATACCCTACACATGTTGTTCTACGACTTGCATGGCTCAAACAACTCCTGTAGTAATGGCTCATGGGATGGAGGAACAAGCTTCGGTGGGGTTTAAAAGTAAAGGCTATGCAGTACTTGGGATTCCATTTAATGCATTCGCGACTCAATGATGCAAGAATAAGATAGAGGCAATAGGTACTATATGTATGCAAGCATGTGGTAGTGCTTGCCTGGCAGCTCAGTTGAAGCGAGAGACGGATCTGGGTAGTACTCCTAGGATTCCTTGTATTTTCCCTGCTCGGTGTCTATTCGAAAGAAGAACCAAACAAACAAGGTCCAACATAAATAAAGTGCACAAGCATATGAATAAAATGCGACAAGCAAACAAGTATGCCATGATGAATGATGCACAATTTACATGGCAATAATGTAGCATGGCATGGGTGAGGTGTGGGGTACAAGAATAAAGCATTTTATTAAGTTTTAGCCATGTTTTGCTCCCATATAACTTGATGTCCACTTAATATGTATATGATGCATGCTGCAATTCAGAACATGGAATGCATAAACAGAATGGGCTCGTCGCGCTGATCGATTTAGACATATTATTTGTCAAATTTGGAGTTGTAGATTTAAAGTTACTAATTAATTAAGAAAAGGCATTTTTAAAGCAATTAAACAATTTCGAAAATTTAAATTAGTCAAACATTAATTTTGATGGCAGATTTGAAATCCTCACATTTTTCTGATTCAAAAACATATATTATTTGTATTATTTGGAATTAGCAATTTAAAGTTATTAAAAACAGAATTTAAATCATATTTAAACATTTTCTGAAATTGTTTTATTAAAACAGATAAAGCAGAAACTTTTTCTACCCAGCCATACCTAGCCACAGTCGCTGGCAACTGGGCCCAAAGCTGACCGGTGGGCCCGTCCACGGCGCGGCGAAAACCTTTTCGCACCGCGAGTGTAGCCAGCCACGGTGACAGACAGGTGGGACCGATGCTGACTGGGCGAAACAGTGCGCAAAAACTTTCTGTACCGCGGGGAAGACAGCCGCAGCAACTGACCGGTGGGCCCGGCGCCAAACGGGACCCACACGACAGAAGCAGGGAGTGGGCTGGCCACGCGGCGCAGAGGAGGGACTGCGGTTTTAGATTTAGGGAGCCTAGGGTACCTTTTTGTAAAAGGCCGAGGAGACCGACAGGTGGGACCTGGTGGATTGCGGGTTGAGGAAAAAGGTGTGGGGGGTATCTGCAAGACTGCCAACAGCCACTATTTCTCTTCTCTGAACCAACTGACGGCGGACAGGTCGGTGTGCGACGCGTGGCGCGGGGGTTCAAACTCGCGACCTCTCGCACGCGCGCAGGCGGCGGTGATCAAAGCGGCTAGGTGGGGTTGATGCTGAGAAGCGACAGCGCGGCCAGGTGAAACTACTGCGGCGCACAGCAAGCAGAAGCACGCGCACGCCGGCGCACAGAGCGCGCTCGACAAAAAGTTCAGCGAGAGCAGGAAGCCAAGGCGGAAGGGGAGGTGTCTGGGAGGTAGGGTGGCTCACCGCGAGTCTGTCGGAGGTGTTGGATCGGGCCAGGGAGCGACGGATCAGCGACGGCACAGACACCGGCGAGCTAGGGTTTGTCGGGGTGCATCGGCGTTCAACGGCTACCGGGCCTCCTCCTCCTCACTGCAGAGCACAGGGGCGGCGCCAGGATCCACGTGGCCTTCCTCGATACCTCTTGCAACACGCCCGCCGCCTAGATCAAGGGGATGGTGGTGGAACCGACAGTGGTCGCTAGGGGTGGAAGAGATAGAAGCAGGAGCGAGGGGCTGCGGCGCAAGGCCAGGAGGAGATCTAGGGTAGCTACACGGTAGGGGGAAAGGGGTAGATAAGAACGAGGGGAGAGGGAGATGCCGTGGGGCTCGGTTGGAGAAAAGGTGGCTTTGGCCACCTTTTTCTTCTTCTCCCTCACGTGCTCGGCGTGGGAAGGGCCAGGGCAGGGTGGCTGCGGCTGGGACCAGCAGAGGGGAAGGAGAGGCTCGGGTGGGTCCAGCATGCAGCGAGAGAGAGAGAGGTAGAGGCTTGGGTAGGGTTTGAGCTAGAGGGGAGGCTCGGCATGGGTAGGTTTAGGGGTGGGATTATGTTAGAAAGGGGGTAGGGGTGGTGGCCACGGTTGGGGATGAGCATGGGGTGGTGGTGAGGTTAGGGTTTTAGCTAGATCATGCAAGGGGTGGTGATGGTGGAGGCATGATAGATTAGGGTGTGGGGTTTTTGGCTCATGATCAAGTGCATGGGGGTATGGAGGAGATGGAGTGAGGGTGAGGATCTTGATGCACATGGCAAGGAAACTAAGACCAAGATGAGGAGGTTTGAGAGAGAAAAGGGGAGTTCACAAAAGAAAGGATCCACTCAAAAACAAAGGAAAACCAAAGGAGAACAAGATGGTGGTGATCTTGCATGGCCCATGCATGAATAGTAAATGCCATGTTTAATTTTGTGAAAACAAAATAAAGGCTCATGGCATTTATTCCCATGCATCCCAAGAATATGGAGCTAAGGCCAAGCCAAAAGAATTTAAATGGATGTTCCATGTGGAGTAGATGGAGATGCTCAAATTTGAATATAATCTGGACATGCTTGTGTGTATATTCCCCTAGGTGTATAATATCCTCAACAATATTCCAACATGAGCAACTATTCCAAAACAATCCATATGGAAGCTAGAAAAAGGGGTACCACTCACAAGGCATGCAAAGGTGGCTCCACATATAAATAATGTGAAAACATCATGATGCTAGTGTGAGAGCATGTGGAAATAGAAGTGGATCCATCCCAACCCACATGAGCTAGAGGTAAACCAAATAAGATTCAAAGCTCACATATAGTTGGATGGTGGAATTAAGGGGTGGTGACAAAGAAAGGTGGTGGAGTAATAAAAGATATGCCCCCAACTCAACTTGGGCATCAAGCATTTATCACCAACTACAATATATCAAGAGGCAAATACAATTAATAATGCATATGAGATAAGAACCAAAATAAAAAGGGTTTTATATGATGCTCAAATTCAAGGTGGCATGATGACATGAGCATGATATAATTATGATGCAACAATTATATGTAGGAAGTAGCATTTTATTAATAGACCATGTAGAATTACAGATGTTAGACAGATGGGATGCTACATACACCACAACTTAAATATCAAACTATTGAATCTTTCTCAACACAATTCCACTACTAACAACATGACTTCTCCCATGTCCTCAAGAACAAAATGAACTACTCAAAAGACATCATATGGATCATGATCAGAGATGGAATAATGATGTATAACAATCTGAACATAAACAATAATTCAATGGTTCACTCAATAGCGTCAACTACAAAGAGTAATCAACACCGGGAAAGTTTCCCCTATGAACTAATGCAAGATTCAACGCAATTGTTACAGCAATATAGAGATGGTGATGAGGGTGCTGATGATGATGGTGGTGGTGATGATGATGATGACGATCCCGATGAAGTCCAGCTTGATGGTGGTGTTGATGGCAACGATCTACCCTCTCCGGGAAGGAATTCCCCTGGCAGAAATCTATCTGCCGGAGAGATCTTTCTCTCTCGGTGTCCGCCCCGCAGAGGCGGTGGAATCTTTCTGTGGTCGCTCCCCGAGTCTTAGGGTTTTGGGAGGGTAATATACGCCAGAGGGGAGTGCCAGGGGTGGACCAGGGCGGCCACACCACCTGGTGGCACGACCCAGGGTGGCCCGCGCCAGGGAGTGGTGTGGGCCCCCTGTGGCCCATCTCCAGCTCCCCTTCTGGCTTCCTTCGTCTTCTAGAAAAATAGGATTTTCCGTATATTTTGCCGGATTTTCTGATCTTTGCGAATTTTGCCTCCAAATAGCACCTTTTCCATCAGAATCCTGACTGCAGCGGTCCATGCTCCAAAAGTCATCAACCATGCAAAAACAGATGAAATAACATAAGTATCACCTCTCAATACGAAATATATCAATGAATAACAATGAATTATGACATAGAATAGTGATGCAAAATGGACGTATCACTTCCCCAGATTACTAGAGGCATGAACCCACTATCGATCATAAATACTAACTCTTGGAGTTGTTATCATCTACTTGGCCAAGATAGCTACTAACAACAGGAAGCATGCAAGATCACAAATAACAAAGACATGATAGAATCAATAATCAATCTGAAATAGCATCTCAATATCCGGATCCCCGCAAACACAACATGCAGAATTACAAATAGATGATCTTGATCATGAACGGAGCTCACAAGATCTAGACATTAAAGCACAAAGGAGGAGAACCAGCCATCTAGCTACTACATGGACACGTAGTCCAAAGATGAACTACTCACACATCACACCGGAGGCTTGCATGATGATGAAGAAGGCCTCCAGGGTGAATTCCCCTCTCCGGCAGGGTGTCGGGAAGAGCTTCAGATCCCTCCCGATCTAGGGATGGAGATGACGGTGGCTACAGACTCTTTTTCGTGGATTTTTGATCGGGTACTTAAGGTTTTCGTCCCGAGGGCAATATATAGGCGGAAGGAGAGGCCGAGGGGGTGCTGGGGTCGGCCAGACCACCCCCTGGCGTGGGCTAGGCCTGGCCACATGGCCAGGTGGTGTGGCCGGCCCCCAGCCCTTCTCCGTCTCGTATTCTGGCATCTGATGACTTCCGAAAAAATAGGCACTTTGGCTTTTGTCCCGTCCAATTCCGAGAATATTTATTTTCTGACTTTCCTGGAACCAAAAACAGCAGAAAACAGGCAGCTGGCACTGTGGCTCTTGTTAATAGGTTAGTCTAAGAAATCATATGAAATATACTCCAAAGTGTGGACAAAACAGAAGAAAGTGGATAAAACCAAGCATGGAACATCAAAAATTATAGATACATTTGCAATGTATCAACAACCTCCAGGCGCAAGCCGAGGTCGGAGAGGAAGATGCTCAAACTCTCAAAGCCAGCGTCGAGCCACTGCAGCCGGCCACCTCGACTTCTCTGGGAACGGACCACTTGTCGAAGACGAGATGACGAGCACCGACACAAGACTCAGAAAGAGAGCCTCCAAAGGAGGTTGAATCCCAGGGTCGCCTTTCGACTAGAACGAGCAGCGGCCCGGCGGCTTTACGCTGCCTTCGGACCACTATGATGTTTCAAGGTTCGAGACTCTCCCTCCCCTCCCCTCTCCCTGCTACAGTTCCATAAAACAAATCGAGTCGCCCCGGACCAAACCGACGCCTTTCTTGTCGGTGTTGCCTGTGAGGAATGGCGTAGGGGCGGTGCCGGTGGCAGTAGTCTAGGTTTTTGTGGTGGTGTTATGCCGGTAGTGGGCGGTTTGCCTAGTAGTGGAGGCGGAGCACTGGGTCATGGCCAGATCTGGAGCTTAGGGTTAGGGTCTCTGGCTCGATTTCCTCTCCTTCATCGGTTGCAGCAGGGATTGGCTTTGAGAGGCACCGTCTTCTTCAATAAAATCTTGGCCTGAGCTCCTCCTTTGATCGCTAGTGCTCTGCTGCTGTTCTTTCTCCTCCTGGCGGGCCGTGGTGGTGAGGGGGTGGGAAAAAATGGCAGTGTGGCGAGTGGTTCAGGGGGACCACGACGGTGCTTCTCCGTGCCAGCGATTTGGCGCGTCGCCGGGCGGCTGTCTTCAGAGGGCCACTCTGATCTCTTGAGGTGGGAGTTGATGGTGCTCTCGCAGACAAGGCCCCTCCTCCAGAAAGCATCGTCGTTGCTTCTCTGGCGGTCGTTCTGCTCTCTCTCTCTCTTTCTTGGCTGGCCGTGGCGGCGAGGAAGAGATGGAGGGCGGCCCTCCTGTTGCTGGTCCGGCGCATCGGCTCCTGTTGCTGCTTCTTCGTGATCTTTTAGCAGTGGTCCGATGGTGTTCTCCCGTTCGATCTTTGGACTTCATGCACAGGTTAGAGAGAGTTACGGTTGTGCGCATGCATATATAGTTGACCTGAGCAGATAAATGTGATCGTGTGCATCAGTTTTGTGAGTGATCCGGGCTGCACCACGGTACGTACCTCCTGTGAGCCGTGCTACGAAATAGTCCTTATCCCGCTCTTGCAGATCACTTAAGCCTAACAGGCAAGGATGCAATCGAGATATCCCGTCGGGTGCAAAGAGGGATGCCCATAAACGATTTAGATGTGTTTTGCTGACGGGACGGGAGGCGACAGACCTGTCCCACTTGCATCGTTATGTTGGTTCCACTTACGGCAGAGAACCACCACCCTCCTAAATCGAGTATGCATTTCTTTCACCCGCGAAAGGAGAAATATGTGAGAAATAATAATAAGATTACCTTTGGCTTATTATGGACATTTTTTGTCCTTTTGTGCTCTATGTTCAAACCCGCCACTGACATGCAACAACTTCGGCCAACTTCATCTCTATGGACGAGTACTCCCTCCGTCCAAGAAAGGATGTCGGACGGACCATTTTACAAAAAAACCCAGCAAACTTTCCGACCAAACCCGAGGTCCTCCATCCTCTTCCTCGCTCTCTCCCCTCTCCATCGCTCTCTTCTCCACTCCGCCAGCCAGCCGTGACGCCGCCCGCCGCGTTGCTCCACCAGCCCCCAGCCCCACGCCACCGCCGCCGCCTTGCTTCCCCCACGCTGCCATGCCCCTTCTCTATTCCTCTCACGCGTCGTCGCCCCTCTCCCTCCCTCTCGTGTAGCCCTCTTCCTCTTTGAGTTCAAGATATGATTTTTCCCCTCCGGCGGCCGGATCTGTAGCGCCTCTTCTCGATTTTCCGAGCCAAGGGCAGAGAAAAGCTCACTGGCTCATTTTTCTCAGCTCGCCTCACCTCCCGCCCACCCCACGTGGCTGCTCCCCCATCCTTCCCATGTCGCTGCTTCCCCTCCTCTCCTGGCCCCTCTCCACGCCGCTGCTTCCCCCAAGGTCGGATTTTTCTCTCCAAGACACCGCCTTGCTCCCCCCACAGATTGAGGATCCCATCGATTTCGATCCCGCTAGTAAGCGGGGACTCGTATGGTGTGGGGTGCGCCGGTGAGTTGGACTGCGGCGGGGGACGGCACGCCGATGAGAGTGGTCATGGTAGCTGGCAGGTGCACCACGCCGGAATCCAGAGCATGGCATCGGCATCCCTAGAGGGTCGGCGTGGAAGCTACTGCTGCCTCCCCGAGCTCCTCCCTGATCTGCTGACGACCACATCCACGAGAGCTGCTGCGTTCAGGCCCCTTTCCTCCTCTGCTACTTCTATGTCATGGACTGCATGCTTAACCTCTCTCTCTCTCTCTCTCTGCAATTCGAGGCCTTGTGAATCATGTCCTGGATTGCTTGCTTAGCTCCAAATGGAACACAGGTCAAGCTAGCAATGCCAAGCATCTTAAGCTAAGAATGTTGGGTGAGTGAACCCATCTTGCAATGCTTGCACTAGTGATCTGTCAAACAAAGCGGGAGTATGCTGGTTCAGCATCCATTTTTGGCTAATTGTGTCAAGGATCTTTAGGGCTACACAAAACAAGGAAAGGCAAGTATAAGGCACCGCGACGACTGATGATTGTAGAGTAGGAAAATGCTAAGCTGGAGCTAAAAAATTGGGCACACTGTAAGAAGTTGTAGAGAAGGAAAAATGTTAAGTTGGAACTGAAAAATGGCCACACTGTGAGAAGTTTCAGTCCCTATGCTAAGCTGGAGCTGAAAAAATGGCACACCCTGAGAAGTTGTATAGTGGGAAATGCGGCAAAGTAAGTGGGAGATTCCCCTCCTTTGTTCTGTAATTCTCAAGTGATAAGAAAAATGGCCCCACCCTGAGTATCATCTATATCCAAGTCAATGACACTGTCCATTTGCTGCAACCACGTCCTATGCATCTTAAGCTCTGTTCTAAATAAATAGTGTTTAGTTTTGGAACCTATGTTTGTTCAGGTTACTAGTTCAAACTGCATGCAAAGAAGCTGCATTGACTAGATACATGAGTTCATATTGATGCTGTTATAGCACTTGTATTTCCTCATTTGCTTCATTTTTATTTGTCCCCATTTCATTTTGTCATGTAATTATAGAAACACTGCCATTTTTACTTGAATAGTAAATGTTTCCATTAGACTGGATATGAAATTTAAGACAGAATATGTTCATTTCTTTGAATATCTCATTTAGTAATATTTTCATTTCTATGAACCTTTGCTTGATTAAAACTCTTATAACTGCTACTCCTAGTGTTAACCATGAAGAAATGATCATGAAGAAATTCTGGGCTCAAACCAGGATTGAGCCTGTTGGACATTTATAATCCTGATGTTGCTTTCCCTTTCTTATTTGATGCTCAGACTGGTCTCCTAGCTAGCTACAGTACATTATGTGATGAATGTGTATCCATTGATTAATTGATAGACATGTATATACACTTTGACACCTACTGCTTGTCAAGTAATTACGAGTAATTAACACTGTCCTCTAAGATATTACTGGCAGTGCCTAAGAAGTTTACTTGCAAAAAATATCACATGAGTATCTAGCCTTGAGAGTTGAGACAATGCATATACATGAGCCATTGTACTAGGAGTACGACAGATACTTGTTGTTTTATAAAACTGATGTAACATACTGAGCTATTGTACTAGCCTTGTTTCTTGTTGTTTTAAATTAATTTGCTTGTTGTAACATACTGGTGTTGCCCTTGGTGTTACTTATCGTAACTACTCCTAGCAACATGTAATGTTTGAATTACTCCTGAAAATTTTCTCAATGAACTTGACTTCTTTACATCTACTCCTAGTATAACCTGTATTTAAAGCAAAATAGTGAACATGTCAAAATTTAGTCATGAACTAGTCTTGATATTCTACAACCACACTGATTTACCCAGTTGGTGGTATTGAGGTGTTGTTTTATAATCAGTGGTTCAGACATAAATTCGAACGCTTAACTTGTTAAATACGGTCTACCCAAAAATGCCATTGCACATTATGTAGGGAGTGTTTCAGTTGCTCGTTATGTTTGTATACTAGTACTAAATGCTTGATCCAAATCCTAATAGTGTTGTAGTTCTTGGAGTAGTGTTGTAGTAGTCAACTTTTCTACTGAATAAATTCAGAGAAAGTAAAGCAAAACAATCTAATCTAGAACTTGTCTACTGAATTAATTCAAACGAAATTCAGAGCAGTATGTCTGACTTAATTTTTACAACTGTCGGATATGAATTTCCTATGCAGGTTGTGAAATGCGTCGAGTTTGGTCTTCCATAGATCATGCTGTTGGTCTTCCATAGCTCACTGTACTGTGTTGTGATTCTATTGTGCATAACTTTGGGCTGACCATTTGGTATTGTTGTCATACATAGTGTCATTTCCTAAATATTTCTTAGCTTGTAATTTTTTCATTTTTTGTTTGCATACAGGAACTGGAACTGTTTGCATATCTGAAACTGTTTGCTGGAACCTGTACCTTCTTCTTCAGAGCAGCAACACGAGCATCACCGGCTGACAGGGAGAAGCACGGGAGCACGGCGGAGCGGCGATGGGGTGGAGCAACCCCACGGGAGGTGGGATGACCTCCAACGCCGAGAGGAGCGGCGGCTTGTGATCCCGCTTGGAAGACGACAGACACGTGCGCAACAACTCCTGCTCCCGCTCCGGCTTCGGCTCAGGCTCAGGCTCCGGCTCCGTGGCGCTCGAGCTCGACCGAGCCCTCGCCTCCATGGCGCTAGGCAGTTGCAGAGGCGAGGGAGGATGGCGACAATCGGCTTCGCCTCCGTGGCGCTCGACCTGACTGAGCCGCACTCACGAATCGCCAGAGACCTCGCCTCCCTTGTCTTGGCTAGGGTCAGGTGGGGCGACCCCCACAGGAGCCCTACGAAGGTGATCGGAGTGGCGATGGAGCGGTGACGGGCTGCGGGGGACCGGCGGACGGCGGACGGACTGGAGGACGAAGACGGAGGGGAGAAGATTTGATTTTGATTTTTCAATTTCAGGCCAAATCTGAATGGTTTTCAAAGTTTGAGGGTTTTCTTTGCAAAATTAAAAATGAACTAGGCCTCCGACATCCTTTGTTGGACGGAGGGAGTATATCATTCTCTCTGGTGGGTTGTGGACAATTTGGAAGACCCGGGGTCGGCTTCCACTTACATGCCATTATTAAATTACATGCACTAATCAACGTAACCAACAGTCCGAACTGATGGAAATGGTTGTGCAATTTATTTCAACACTCACCCTACGTTATTGCCTTTGCCCTATTGTGACGTTTGTTTTGAGAGCCGCAATATTTGTTTTTAATTCTTGCGTTGGCCAGGATTTGATCCTAAGACCTCCTACTCTGATACTATATTGAATTGCATGCACTAGCCAACGCAAACAATAGTCCGAACTGATGAAAAGAGCTAGACAATATATTTCAACACTCACCCTATGTCTTTGCCCTTTGGCCTATTGTGACGTTTGTTTGGGAAGTCGCAATATTTGTTTTTAATTCTTGCGTTGGCCAGGATTTGATCCTAAGATCTCCTGCTCTGATACCATATTGAATTGCATGCACTAGCCAATACAACCAAAAGTCCGAACTGATGGAAAGGGCTAGGCAATATATTTCAACAGCCATCTTCGGACAGGTCGTGGAGCACCTACAATTGCGACTATGTCATGTGTGCTCCTTACAGGTTGGACAGCCATAGCCTGCTTTAAGAAGCATGCATGTTGCTTAATGATTCCATTTAACCCCGCCAACCAAATGACAAGAACCAAACATGCCCAAAAGAAGTAGTGGCAAACGAGTCAACGCTGGAAGCGCGACGTACCTCGTCGAACCAACATGCGGTCCAGAGCCGGCCTACCTAACGTGCAGACGTGCGTGCCCCCGCCCAACTGGCATGCATTTTCTTGCAGCATCTTTTTTTTTTAAAGATGTTTTTCTTGCAGAATCTAAGAGGAAGAAACTAGGCATGTGTAGGGAGACCGGCCGGCATCAGCAGCTACCTCTCCTAGTACAATATCCCTTCTTTCTTTTCTAGATGCCTCCTAAATTTTGATTCTGACCGGCCGCCTCGCTTCTATGTTGAACGGAAAGAGTCATCAAGTTATGTGCTGGAGATGATCGGCTTTAGGGACCAACCACGGCGATTTTTGCAAATTGTTTCATTTCTATGGGAAGAATTGCAACAGTGGAGTTTGCTCACTGTCCTAGAGAAGCAAATTGGGTTGCCCATGAGATAGCTAAGGAGTGTTTTAGATTGCAAAACTCTTGCAATTGGATAGTTTCTCCTCTGGTTTTCCTTTTGAACTATCTCGTGAACGATGTAATTTTATTCCATAATCAATAAAGCTTGCCGTGGTGGCTTTCCCTAAAAAAAGAGCATGGCCAACAGCAGTGGGGGAGCTGGAAATGGTTAGAGAGTGGTGCTGAGATAGACTAGGTGGTGCTGAGCTAGTGTGATCTTTATACTTGTGAGCTAGATATCTCATAATTCCCCTTATGAACAGCGTTGATGGGTGGTGCTACAGCACCGATAGCACCACACGTAGATCCGCCCCTGGCCAACGGTATGCTGGCTCAAAGCTACTGCTGCACCGTCCACGCGGACTAGGATGCGACGGTGGAAGGTAGACTGTGGTTTGCATAGCACCGCATGGATCCTCGTGTAAAGAAAGGAGAAAAAATCAGAGGAAATGAGAAAAAGTAAGCCCTCGTCCTATCTTTTTCAAACATAATTGCTTTTTCAGTCTTTTTTCCTAAGATCCTTTGTGTAATCTTACATGGATATTCTGTAGTTCCGGATATCTACAGGGTCCTGTATGTAAAGTTATACCCCAGCACTTTAGACTTAAAAGCTACTTTGGGGTCCTTCAAGACCCTTCTCACTTGTTCAAAAAAAGTAGGAGTGGGACCGGAAAAGCAGGAAAGAGATATGTACTAAAAGACCCCTCGACTGTTGGGTCCATGGCAAAGAACGATTGTCCTCCTCCGTTATGCATTCTTTTACTCCAAAATCTCATTGGTGCCCTTTTTAAACTGAAGATGATATATTTGAATGCCAAAAAAATTAAAAAGTTCTAGAAAATATGTATACATGGTCCACATAGCAATGACACAAACCTGCACCCTCGTAGGACAACGATCCTAAACGTTGTAATCTTGAAGTAGATATATTCATTTGAAGTTATTTACTAGATTCATAGAATCCAATCTAGAAGCACTCTACAAACTTCTGTAGATACCTTTTTTTGTGGGAATTTTTTTGCACATACGTAATAACACACCGTAAAAGAGATACATATGCAAACACATTATACTATATTAAGGGGCGTCAGTAAATTAGTGAATAATCCAAAAATATCTATTGTCTTAGATCTATGGTGAAACGCGAGACAATAAAGTTTTTCGTTAAACATTCCATACTAAATCATGCAAATAACATTCGCAACAAAATAATGTGTCATTAGCACTAGAGATTTATTTGCAATGATAATATGCTATCAATATGAGAAAGTTGTAACATATAAGTGAGATTTTGGAGTTACTGAATCATGCTAGTTACCCGATAAGATAGGTGTCTATATAATAGATTGAATACGTAATTGAATAGGTAAAAATGTTGCAGTATAAAATGATAAACAAACTGCCCGCGAAGGATCAATTTCCTGAAGTCGCCATTCGTCGCGAATCAGGTCACCACTTCCCCACGTCACCAAGAACCTGCCTCCGTCGCCTTCCTCCAATGATCAGCCTCTGTATCCTTCCCCAAGAACCTGCCTCTGTTGCCTTCCTGCAAGGAGCAACCTTCGTCTCCTTCCCCAAGAAGTAGGCGTCGTCGGCTACCCCAAAGGAGCAGCAACACACACCTGCATCCAAGTGAGGTATCATGTAAGTCATGCAAATGAGGCGCGCAGTGCTGCCTTGTAACATTCTGGTCAAGTTGAAGCTTTTATTTTTTTATTTCTTAATAATGGTAGCTGATGATGTTCGAGAAGTTATGTTCAGTAAAAGTAGGAGCATTATGGATGAGTCGTGGGGAAACTATATCGCCCATTGTTATTCTGATTATTCTTTTAAATTTAATCTTCTAAATGAACCCTTGATGCGTTGAGATTCATTAGCTTAGGCATTCAAAAGCCCCAAGATACCTGTGTGATATTAATATGCTTTTGTTGTAAATTCGAATCCAACTTTTAAAAGAGAAAAAAACAAAGACCAATTATGCTCCAAAATAATAGGATGAAGACATTCCCCCCTTTGCACACATACATCATCTTGCTTATTCACGATTTAGGCACATTACATTTTCTCCCTTTCTCCATTCTAGTTTTAAGGGAATCCCTATATATCTGATACATTGTGAACATTCAGGTGAATGTTCTTAAAGTTATATGAGTTTCATGCATGAACAAACAACCAAATGATATATTTTGGTCGAGAAAAGGATCAACACGTGAAACAAAAGCTTCGCCACGCTGCTACATGTTTCTCCTCACTTAGCTGAAGGTTCTTCCTTACTATTTTCTTGAATGTTGACAAAAAAGATTGGGAAACCCCTTAGGTATAATCCGCCAGAAAACCATACCACTATAATATCACGGTGAATTTGTCCGCGACTGAATTTTGTAAACAAAATGCCACCTTAGTACAATAGTTTCTGCCCCAGCCTATAGAGATTTTTGTTCACCCTGTTGCGCTACTCATGACTTATATTCCTCTATTAGTAGAACTAGGAAGGTTGGTGCGGCAGCAAGCCACGAGCTATGGTGGCATGTTTTCTATGATTGTTTTAAAATACTCCCTTCGTCTTAAATAGATGTCGCAGATTTGTCAAAACATGATGAATCTAGACACTATTTAGTATATAGATTCATCCAAATTTTAAAAAACCTGCGACGTCTATTTTGAAACGGAGGGAGTATTAAAGATGTCTGGCTAGACCGTGGTGATATAACATAGCATCGCTTGAAGTTGTTATTTAAGCATGCATCAAGTTAATATGAAACTGAAAAGTACATGCCAAAACCTGTTGTCACATTTGTTGCGCATGCCAAAATAATTAAAGAAATCAACACAACATCATGCATGCTTAGAATTAGCTACTTTTGGAGCCAACAATTCAAGTACAGAACATTTTACAGCGATAATATACAATCTATTAAAATAATGACTTTGTGTAAGTATCATTTCACGATGTGGATTCTACCTTTAGATTTTCTTAAGCAAAAAAACATCTTACTCAAACACTTGGCTCCTTTAGGCAAATCAAATTACTGGGGAACAACATGTGTTACGTTTTACGACTGTGTGGACAAACACCGCCATATCTTCCTTCTTCCCTTCTCTTCAGAGAATATCACATACTCTTTGGTTTCCATACTCATCGAAGATTGTCTCATCAACCCAACTCATGAGAAGATTATGCCGTGTCTGATGTTCCCCATTTTTGCCCGCCCCTCAGCAGTTGCACCGCTCATTGTATCTCTACCCAACTCCATAGGTTAAACAATTGTATCTCACTTCCAATCAATATATTCAAGATATGGTTTATAGAACTTCCTTTCACATAAAAGGTTCAAACAGAACTTAGATACATATGGAAAGTTTGATGAATATTGCTAAAAATACACACATGTTTGTGCAATACGATCTTCCACATTAAGAAGATCAATAAATCTGATAGATATATTAATACAGCCAAGATGGAAGTAGCAACCAACCACAATTTAGTTTTCACAAGTACAAAATGATTATTAGTCCAACTATATATGTAGCAGCAGACATAAAGCCTTATGTAGGTGACCTGAAAAAGAAGTGAGAGTGCACACCCGCACCAAAGAGCACTCCACTCGGCAGTGGTTAGATGCGACCTTCCTGCCAACAACGAGATCCTGAAAGACAAAAAGAAGATGAAGAAAGATGGAACTCATTATTGACGCACTAGAGACCTTAGCCCTATCCAGTAACCTACTTATGAAGGATACCACAAATTTCAGTATAGGAACAAACAAACCGACTAACTTCTGAGTTTTTACATTGCCAGAATCATATAAGATTGAAGCTTTCCAATCTGGTAGTTTGCACACCAACACAATTGGTAACAATTTGAGGGTTTGGACATAATTAATATTCGAATACTCTTTTCAGATAAGAATAAATTGATCATGCAAAAATGTAGCATAACCTCCTAGTTGCTAGCTAGTACCTGAATAAGCAATAATAATCTTATGGCTCATATAAATTTTCCTTGAGAACTTAAAATTAAGATTACAATCTTGAGAACCAACTATTTTACGCATACATCATCTGTTTGAGATACGCTCAATACCATGTTGTATATGTAAAACGACAGCAGCAGGACATAGTAGGATTACCACCACCATGTTGGGGAAGACAACAATTGTGCAACGACGGAACTGCCTGCTAGGTGATGGAGCCTAAGTGCAAGTCTTCTCCGGGCTTTTGACATACAACCATACCCTTACGTCTAACCTTCTTGTAGTGCTCGTTTGGCCTCATGATCCTCTTTCTCTCTACTTGGGCAGCCCCGAGATACTCATCCATCTATCGCTGGGCTGAAAATGCCGATCTCCAACCGCAAGCACTTTTCTCTAGTGGCATGGACAGTTGCTTTTCTGGCCTTTGAAGATGATGAGAGGAACGAGTGGTAGGCTGCTATACATGTTCTAGTATGTGTGGATGAAACTAATGGTCGCATTTCCACTCCTAGAAGGTCCTCCAATCGTGTGGTGACCTTCCTTACTTTCAAGGACAAAAGGTGGGTTTGTCCTATTTTGGGACATGAAGATAATAGTTGATTGTATTGCTAGATTGATATTGCGTGATTACATTGTGAGCCTTTGGACTATTTATATAGGAGTACAATACTTGGGAGACAAGAAGCCTAGTAGCTAGAGAACTATCAAAGATAACAATCGTGACCTACTCTAATACAAAACCGTGGTATATTCTAACACCCCCGCAGTCAGATAGTAGTTACGCGAACAACAAGAGCGTCACAGACGATTCGAATGGAGCACAAGGTGAAAATGCCGACTAGAGAGAATGTCGATGGATGATAGCCCTTGATACCGACGTCAATGTAGCTGAGAGTGAGGGTGTTGGAGTGTTGGTGATGTATTCGTCGTTGATGAAGTCATTCTGGTTAATGTAGTTGTGGTCGGTGTCATCGTTGCGCATGAGGAAAGTCGCCAGATTAATAAAATAGTAAAAGACGGTTGCATCGGTAGTCAACTCGAGGTAGATGTAGGTGGAGTTGTGGTAGTAGAGGTAGGCGAGGTCGTGCCGACACTACAGGAATGGATGAATACGTCGACGGCCGGTCGCTACGCCGACGGCCAAACATCGGGGCCGTCGGCGTAGACCGTGACCAGGCCAGTCCCGCCAAGCAGCCGTCGGCGTAGAAATGCCCTCGGCGTATCCTATGCTACGCCGACGGCCGGTCGCTACGCCGACGACCAAACATCGGGGCCGTCGGCGTAGACCGTGACCAGGCCAGTCCCGCCAAGCAGCCGTCGGCGTAGAAATGCCCTCGGCGTATCCTATGCTACGCCGACGGCTGCCCTCGGTGTAGCTATTTTTCCTTTTATCTCATTAAACTTTGAAAAATCATAACTAAATTATTCTAATTCGGAAAAATACAAATAATATATCAAAATTTGCAGAAAAATAAGATCTATCTATCTACACTAAAATATTACATATTTGTAAAAAAAATAAGTGAAACATAAAATATTATATATAGTTTAAAACGGACATAAGAAATTCAAAAACGATCCAAACAATACGAAACCTTCGCGTGGTGTCATATTATGTGACATAGTTATAAGGAAAAATATCAAACCTGCTATATTGATTATGTCTGAAAAAATCCTTCACAAAATGACCTATCTCATTCGAGGTTTCTTGGCTTTCGGGTCAAATGACCAATGTTATGGCTAGAATCAAGGCATAGTTTGTGATAATGTACCCATATTGTGCATACATGTGCATCATGGGATGTCGAACAATGTTGCAGGAGGAAGTTTCATTTTCGTCGCACCAAAAAGGCATTCTCCATTTTCCGAGCACAAAAATGGGGGAGTTTTGTGAAGCAACCACCAAATGGCTAATTCAAAATGCTACCACCACATTTTACAAAAATACTAGACCACCTTATATGGACAATGTCACAACAGGGGGATCTGAAACCTTTCCGTCTACCCCTGGTGAAAAAGACAAATTCCTGCCGAATCGGTAGGAAGTGGGTCAGATATGAACTACAGGTACATGATCCGATGCTCATGTTTTTTTACAAAAATCATTTTTAGGTTCATAATATGCTATTTTATCAAAGAACCAAAGCAAGTTTAGTGAGGCTCGGCCCCGAGCTAAGAATCTTCATGCCCGTCGTTCGAGAAAGTTTGACGATAGTTTAAAACAGGCATAAAAAAATTCAAAAACGATCCAAACAATGCGAAACCTTCGCGTGGTGTCATATTATGTGAAATAGTTACAAGTAAAAATATCAAACCTGCTATATTGATTATGTCTGAAAAAATCTTTCACAAAATGACCTATCTCATTCGAGGTTTCTTGACTTTCGGGTCAAATAACCAATGTTATGGCTAGAATCAAGGCATATTTTGTGATAATGTGCCCATATTGTGCATACATGCATCATGGGATGTCGAACAATGTTGCAGGAGGAAGTTTTCATTTTCATCGCACCAAAAAGGCATTTTCCATTTTCAGAGCACAAAATGGGGGAGTTTTGTGAAGCAACCACCAAATGGCTAATTCAAAATGCTACCACCATATTTTACAAAAATACTAGACCACCTTATATGGACAATGTCCCAACAGGGGGATCTGAAACCTTTCCGTCTACCCCTGGTGAAAAAGACAAATTCCTGCCGAATCGGTAGGAAGTGGGTCAGATATGAACTACATGTACATGATCTGATGCTCATGTTTTTTTACAAAAATCATTTTTAGGTTCACAATATGCTATTTTATCAAATATCCAAAGCAAGTTTAGTGAGGCTCGGCCCCGAGCTAAGAATCTTCATGCCCGTCGTTCGAGAAAGTTTGACGATAGTTTAAAACGGGCATAAAAAAATTTAAAAACGATCCAAACAATACGAAACCTTCGCGTAGTGTCATATTATGTGACATAGTTACAAGGAAAAATATCAAACCTGCTATATTGATTATGTCTGAAAAAATCCTTCACAAAATGACCTATCTCATTCGAGGTTTCTTGGCTTTCGGGTCAAATGACCAATGTTATGGCTAGAATCAAGGCATAGTTTATGATAATATGTCCATATTGTACATACATGTGCATCATGGGATGTCGAACAATGTTGCAGGAGGAAGTTTTCATTTTCGTCGTACCAAAAAGCCATTTTCCATTTCCCGAGCACAAAAAAGGGAGATTTTGTGAAGCAACCACCAAATAGCTAATTCAAAAATGGAGGGTTTGTGATAATTTGATATGGATATCATATTTAGATTCCTTTTATTTTTCTGATCAATTTAGACATATTATTTATCAAATTCCGATTTACGGATTTAAAGATATTAATTATTCCATATTAAATAGAAAATACAAAAAAGTAAAATTATTATATTTTTATTTGAATTCAATAGTATTTTTATTTGAATCGGTAATATTTTTACTTATTCATTGTTGTTTACTTAAATAAGTGTTTGTAGTTTCAAAAAATAAAAACATGTGACATAATGCTATAAGAGTTAATAAGATTGATATCATAGTATTGACAACTAGGTACAAATTGCGTCGCGGAAGCTGATTCGGAAGGAATTGAGAAGTTAAGCGTGCTGGAGCTGGAGTAGTGTTAAGATGGGTGACCGAGCAGGAAGTTTGTTCAAGACTGCAATTTGATCAAAGATTAACTATAATTAGTGTTAAAAATGTTCCAGGTGAGAGATTAACAATTCAAATATTTAAAAAAGTTGAGAAAAAAATCAAAAAAATTAATTTTTTTTGTTTTTTTTATAACCTGCCGTTATTATGCCGACGGGGCTATGCCGAGGGCAAAGCCGTCGGCGTAGCATATGCCGACGGCTAGAGCTACGCCGACGGGCAAAAGTGCCTCCGCCGAGGGAGAGCTTTGCCGAGGAGGCTACGCCGAGGGCAGCCGTCGGCGTAGCATACGCCGACAGCTTTTTGCCCTCGGCATAGCGTGCCTTTCCTGTAGTGCGAGCTTGACAAACTCGGGAGTGCGCCAGGGACGAAGGCACACACTAGTGTTGCCAATACCGGATGTGCGAAGACATGGACCATCATGAACCATGTGAGCTAAAGTCGGAGGAGCATCATAGAAGACCTCTATGAATTGGTTGCAAGAACAAAATTGAGCACAAGCGGTGCAAATAAAAATTAGGTTGCAACTCTGGCGGCAAGGTCATGATGGACGATTTCGACGATGGTGAGGTGGTTGTGGATGACGATTGAACGAACTGTAGAGATATTAGATGTCGGGGAACGGACCCATTTTCTTCGTCCAATGCATGAGCTTTTTCACGTTTGTTCAAGGAGCGGTTGTAGATGTCAGGGATCAAACATGTTTTATTCATCTGCATGCAGGAGCATGGCGACGTAGAACTCATAGTAGGTGTTGACGAAGACCTTGATTGGTGGTGGCAGTGACGATGCGGTACGTGCGATGGCATCAACGATGCATATGTGACCCTTTGTTGATGGCGAGACGCGTACTCGGGCACGATTGTCCCGGTTTATGTCGGCGAACACGAGCCGACGAGGTTCCGACGCAACGACATGTGAAGGCGTCCCTTGGAGCGCCGCACATAGCGTTCTTGTCACAATTGTTGGCGTGGATTGCCGGAGATGAGTCGATGCCGAGGTTTGAGTAGAGGCATGTCATGATTACATGCGACCGTGGGCGATGCAATCCGATCTATGATCAGCGAAAGAAGAAAAAACACCGGTCAAGCAACCGACAAGTATAGTTTGATGATGCGAAATTTAATCTACTATTTGCGTGACCCCCAGCGGAGATCGATGTCCCTAAGGGCGGCGTGGCGGAAGTGAGGGTGGCTAAACCCTGGGCTGAGGAACGAAAATGCTCTGATAACATGAAGGCAATAATAGTTGATTGTATTGCTCGATTGATATTGCACGATTATATTTCGAGCCCTTGTGTTGTTTATATTGGAGTACAAGATTTAGAAGACAAGAAACCTAGTAGAGAACTACCGAATAAAACAAACAATCGTGCCCTACTCTAATACAAAATCTTGGTATACTCTCACAGGAGTAATTCACTGGTTATACCGTTCTTCTCCATCTTCGATCATTTGCCTGATGCACCGTGGTATACTCTAACCCCCTTCATGTATTGCAATTCTTTTGACCATTATTTTCAAATTATATCCTAGTAACAAAGCTTAACAATTATATATTACTAATTGTTTTGCCACTGAGTTTTTTTTTGCGAAATTATACCGATCTACTAATAATCATCAACGGTACTACAAAGAGCCTAAAAATTAATAGAAAATACAAATAGGTCACTGGACCACCTAGCGACGACTACAGACACTAGCATGAGCCGAAGGCGCGCCGTCGTCCTCGCTCCTTCATCACCGGAGTCGGGCAAAACTTGTTGTAGTATAGCTTGTTGTAATAGACAGAAGAAAAGTCGTTGTGCTAAGGCTTCATAAGACTAGCGCACCAGAGCAATAACCATCGTCGAAGATGACAACCGTAGATCAGAAAAGGCTGACATCAAACCATAACAACGAATACGGAAACGACTTGACCCTGTTCTACTCGATCGGTAAAGAATGGTAGGAGTACACATACTTACGAGTCAAAGTTAGAAGTTTTTGTCTTACAAATCGCTACATTACCTGGTCTAGCGGGTGTCTAAAAAGACTAGAAAAACAACGTGCACCAAAAGGATCTACCAAACCGAGACATGTATCAACGCAGAAAATCGAAGCACGCACGTGCACATGGCTTCCCCAACAACCCCATAGATTGACCAAAAAAAAGGCTCAAACAGGAGACCGAGGCCAAATTTGCCTCTTCGACCATTCGCATAATCACTTTCCATCTACGTATTTTTCTCTCGTGCTTCCCTTCTTGTGTTTCATTTTTTAGAAAATTGTACAAAGCATCACTTATTACTGTCATGGTTGCATAACACATTATTAGTTTGTAATATGTTGCAAATAAGTCCAAATCTCATATTAAGTTGGTCAATTGAAAATCTGATGACCGGGACCATGAGTCAGGGATGATCCGGCTCCATATGTCATCAGCTAGACTTGGTAGGGTATATTGTTACAATTACAAGTTTTTTTAGATATTTTTGAAAAGTTTGAAAATTTCATGAGATTTTGGCTGAATCTCACATAAAGTGGACACAACTTTCCAACGGCATGTACAGTTCTTTTGGAACTTTCCAGATGTGCTATTTCATATTGCTTTAATTACTGGAATTCTTCTTGAAACAATAAAGAGTTTGTAAATTTTACCAAATTTGGCCGAATCTAACAAAAATGACAAAACTTTGCAGGGGCTGATTCAAAAAACACACTAGATAATGACATGTGAGCGCCCCATCACCACTGGCTCCATCATTAGATTTGCAGTTAACCATCCTAATATGAGGTTTACCTGTTTGCAAAACATTACACCAATAGTTCGTGGTCTATGCGAAAAAATAGTAAAGTGAGTGTGGTGCAACGATGACAGCAATAAGTGGCGAGTTGTACAATTTCCTATTCATTTTTGGCTAATAAGATGCTTTCCTAATTTTGGATCAAAGTAGCAGCACTAGTTGACAAAGGCATTAGTATACCATTGAAAAAAAAGGCAAGCAAGAAGACTGCACTAGAGTTCAACCTAACCTCTATCTAACCCCAAGTCAATGCCTATCATCATTTTCTCCCTTCTACAAATTAATGCAGCCCATCTACCACCAAATAATATTGAGTAATACTAGTATATCTCCTCAGTTATTACAAATAGAAAATCCAAAAAAATCTGAAATTAAATGTCACTGTCTCCTCTTCCACAGCTGCATCCGCCCTGTGGCCTGGCTCTACCTTTCCTCTTCGCCCCTCTGACCCTCTCCCACGCCGCTCCCGTGCTCTTCCCCACCACCCACCCCACAGCTGACCAGCCGCCGCCGCCTCCCGCCCGCGACCCCTCCGCCTCGTCGCGGCGCCCCTGCCCCAGCGCCGTCCGCAGAATCTCGGACTCCGATTCCTGAAGGTACGAGCTCCCGGTCGTCCGTCGATCGCTCAATCCCACCAACCCTTCGCGTAGTTCCTGCCGCACGACCGGGGCGCCGTCTAGATCCGCCCCTGCTAGTTCCCTGACTCCCCGTAGCTCCAGCCGATTTCAGCGGCGGAATTTCTGCCCGCCCCTGACCATTTCGGCCATACTCTTCCAGATACTGTTCCAACTCTACGATTGGAGTTCCGGCGCGCCGTGGGATGAGCGAGGATGGCTGCGCGTAGGGTCGAGATGCCGCGGAACGCGGCCGAGTCCGCCGTCCGCTCCATCGGCCTCGGCTACGACGTCGCCGCCGACGTCCGGCTCAAGTACTGCAAGCAGCGGGGCGAGCCGCTCATCGAGCTCGACCGCGACGGTGTCCAGGACATCGTGCTCCCCGGCAGTCTGACCGTCGCCGGCGTGCCTAAGTCCATCAAGTGCGACAAGGGGGAGCGGATGCGGTTCCGGTCTGACGTGCTCTCGTTTCAGCAGGTATGGTTTCTTCTTCTTCTTCTTTGTGGTGCGGTGTGTAGATTAAATGATAGTGTATCATAACATGCCATGTAAATGTATGGTTTCAGCGGCACCCTGGTAGCTGATGCGGCTAGTGTTTTTTAGTTCAATACACGGTAGGAGTACTAGATTTTCAGAACAAGAGAAACAGGGGAAATGAACTTAAGTCAATTTAGCATTTCAGAACCACCTGCTATGGATGACGAGCAGTTTCCATTTCTGGCTATTCAGTGTAATCTGGCTTTTGCCATTTTGGAGACGTATATAACTAACCAAACAGTTTGAGACCTACACAGATATGTAATGTACGCTGCCTGACAGAATGTTCTTCCACTTTGAGTAGTGTGAGGTTCATGTAGATAATGTTGTGGTACATGGATTGACACTGAATTTCCACTGAAAAAACTCAACAACCCACCTGCAAGCCAGAATTTTTTCATTACCACCTCGGAGGGCTGGAGTTCAGTTGTGATGCCGTGATAGTGTCACAAGAAATTGGATTTATGTGCTGCAGAAGCATGCGATCTACCTTGTATCGATTTTATCTAAGCTTGTCCACGTGGTTTTTAAGGCGCCTGCCTTAGGACAGCTTAGGTGACGCTTAGGTGATAAGGCGCTTTGGAAATTTGCCTGCTTTAGGCGCTTAGGAGCCTGCCCTTCGAGGTGTCAGAGTGTGGGTAGAACGCCTTAGGATGCCTTACCACCTTTAAAACCTTGCTCGTCGATTTATATAACATCTCTCGTACTGAGTAGTACAACCTTTTATCTGTATCATGTTTTTCCTCCAAAGCTGTCATGGAAGCTGCTTTAATTGGTCAAATATAATTACACTTTTAATAATGAGTGTTATTGTTATGTTCAAAATGTTCAGAAAAATAGCCCCCTTCCTCTAATCATGAAGCCTTTTGCAGATGTCAGAGCAATTCAACCAGGAGTTAGCTTTGTCAGGAAAAATTCCATCTGGCCTGTTTAATAGTATGTTTGAGTTTACTGGCTCCTGGCAGAAAGATGCTGCTAGTACCAAGTCACTTGCATTTGACGGTTGGTGTATCACACTATACACTGTTGCACTCTCAAAGGCACAAATTGTATTACGAGATCATGTTAAGCAGGCTGTTCCATCAACCTGGGAACCTGCTGCTTTGGCAAGGTTAGATCCGTATCTGATTCCAGTCATACCTAAAACCATGTGCCAATTGAAAATCTAATAAACTTGATGTGTTCTCCTTTCTCAATATTCCTAGTAGCGTCTAGTTTTTACTGTCATTTTTCTGTACCGCTCTGATTTTTGTATGTTACATTGCTTGTGGATAAATCAGAGAACCCATTCCTTGCAAGCTTTTTCTAGTGCCATTTTCAGTCCTTACAAGTTGTAAATAGTATCATTGCTACAGTCAGCTTTCTAAGCATGTACCATTGGATGTACAGTCTTTGTCAATACACGTGCTGGGTCAATATTCTCGCCCAATGTTTTTTATCATAAATCTGTACTTCAACTTAATTGCTTTACCTTGCAGGTTCATTCAAAAATTTGGGACGCATATAGTTGTTGGTGTAAAAATGGGAGGGAAGGATGTAATTTATTTGAAACAACAACATTCATCAAGCTTACAAGCCATTGATGTTCAAAAACGATTGAAAGAGATGTCTGACAGTCGATTTCTTGATGCAAATGGGCAGTCTGACATTAGCTTCAGGGATGCATACGGGAAGGATAAGGTATTCCCCTAGCTCCTACATTTCCTTTGCATTTCACCTAAACTTGCACATTTTCTATTCAACATCAGTGATCACTTAACTAGTATCTAGCCTTACCCTACTCTGCTACTTCTACAATATTTTTTTGTACAATCTACGTCCGTGGTTTGGCAGTGCCCAAGGGGCTTCACCTTTTGATCAGTGAAAGTACATCATAGACTAACTCCAAGTTCATAAATTTGAAATTTTGAAACTGACACTTGCCGTCTATGTATGTGTCAATTTCTTTAGACAGTAGGCATAGAAAGGGCTGAGTCATTTGCCAGTAGCCATATTCTCGGTTCCTTTCTTCCAAGAGGCAAGAGCTATCTGTGTTTAGGTTGTCACTTTAATTTGAACATCAGATCTTGATGTCTCTGGCAGTCATATATCTTGGGTACAAAGGGTGCTGGTTTGTTTTTATTAGCTCAGTGATTTAAGTTTTTGCGTGCCATGCAGAGTGACAGAAGAGAGCAGCGACTGAGATTTGTGGAGTCAAGTCCAGTAAATTCTTATGCTTTGAAGGAGGTATAGGTCTTTGTGTTGATATAATTTATATTGATGTTCATATGACAAGTCTTATTATATTTGCTGTTTGTGATTGTTCCAGGATTTGGTTATGATGCCTAAGCGAAGAGGTGGAAGGGATAGAGATATGATTTCTCACAGCGAGTGGCTGAATAGTGTTCAAGCAGAACCTGATGTTATCTCAATGTCTTTTATACCTATTACTTCATTGTTGAATGGAGTCCCTGGAAGTGGATTTCTGAATCATGCAATCAATTTATACCTTCGTTGTAAGTACAAATTCTCACCCTTTCAAGCTGCCGAGTGATTTATCCATCTCTCAGTTCTTAGCCTATAATAATGAAAGCTTGAAAGTTCAAATTGCATAATTATTACTTAAATTAAGAGAAGTCTGGATCTTCCGCACTTTAGTTGTGTGCTAACTTTAATCTTTATAGAACATGATCACTCTTTAGTGTTTCTCAATATTTTTTGCCCAACAGCATTCCTGTTGTCAGTTTATAGTTCATGGTTGTCTGTAGAGTTAAAACTAAGGAAACTAACTTTCCTTCCTCTCTGTATTATATATTGTTGGGTGTAACTTTTCTATAGTCTATTGAGGATTTGAGAACCTGCACCAAACATGAGAGGGAACTGACTTCTTTTTTAATGAAGTCCCTATTGTTTAGTGATTCTTAGAAAAAGGTGCTCTTGGGGAATGTTTATAAGAAAAATGGTGTCCTGCTTTGTTCCCCTACTTCACTTCATATGTCTGTTTAGCACATGATCATATCATCAGCCTGGCTTTGTGAGGGTCTATCTTTTTCTACGTTTGTATTCATATTTTTTTTTTCGAAATGGGGGAAGATCACCCCGGCCTCTGCATCCAAGAGATGCACACAACCTGTTTTATTAGATTATTCTCAATACCTTACAAGAGGGATTACAAAGATCAAAACGAAGCCCACCCAACAAGCGACAACTCGCTAATCCTACAACACTGATGAAGGGGGTGTCCATGCACAGGGCCAATATCCCTGACATCATACCAATGCACATCATCTAAAACCGAAGAGCTTGACAAGTCGCCCAATGGTGAGCAAGTAGCACAACCGGTCCGGCAGACCCTCAGCACGTACCAGCATACATGCTGCAGAAAGTCTTAGCCGCCGCCTTCTTCCGCATACCCATCTTCAGGAGAGATCAATGCAATGACCTTGTGAGGCCTACCGTCGACGCCTCCATGACGCCAGACGGAGCCACCACCCTGCGCGCGTGCATCAATAAGCACACACGATCGCCATCGAGACCTCTCTGCACCATGCCGCAGAGTCCCACCGGCTGACGCAGCTAGAGACCTCTGGAAGATTTGTCGTGCGTAGCACCTACCGAACTAGGCATGACTGAGCGTAGCACCTGGCGGCTAGGCATGACTTGACATCTCCACCAGAGTCTCCGTGCAAGACGAAGCCGCTCCACCACCTGCCTCTGCCATCCAACACTGGTCCACAAGCGATGCTCCCAAGAGAGAAAACGACACGGCAGCGCCGCCATCACCCGATCCGAAAAAACCTTATTAGGGTTTCTCGAAACAGCAGGAATGCCCTGACCTCCGGCCGACGTCTGCTCCAAAAACGATGTCCTCAAGAGGGGTATCAACGCCAGGCGCCGCCATCATCCGATCTGGGAGACCCAGATCTGGGGTTTTCCTTGGAGTAGACCGAGTGAAGTGACGAGACCAGCAAAGACGATGCCTTCAACAAGGTAGTGACGCCAAGCGACGCCGCCATCGTCTGGCAAGATCATGGTTGAGGCGCGGTTTTCACTGGCTGCCATGTCACCCAAACGCGTCGTCAACTGGATCTTCACCGCGGGAGATCGGTGTGGGATCCCAATATCCCTCACGCCAGATCCCACCGTGGCCGTCCACCACCGGAGAAAGAGAACGCTGCCACCATGTTCGGAACCACTGTCCCGGCGCCCAAGTGGTACGGGCGCCCGAAGGCGGTCGTCGTCCACGCAGAGGAGTCAACGCGCACACGAGGATCCAGGCCCTGAAGAGCCATGACCACCGCACCGCCCCCGTAGTTTTGCCGCCTAGCCGAGCTCCGGCCATTGCCACCGCGACCAGAGGATCTTGAACGAACGTTGCCATCGATCCCGAGTGCGCGCCCAGCAGGATCCCCGCCGCTGCCGGGCCGCGCGGGCTTTGCCCGGCGACCCCTCCAACAGTGGCGGCGAGGAGGGAGAGAGGACGAGGAGGCCTTGAGGGCTCCGCCGCCGCCGGGCCGCGCGGGGTTTGCCTGGCGACCCCTCCGACAGCGGCAGAGAGGAGGGAGAGAGGACGAGGAGGCCTTGAGGGGCGGTGGCGGAGGTTCCCCCCGGGCGGTGCGGCGCCGCCGCACGGGGTCGGTAGGGATCAGATCTCACGAGGAGAATCCTTTTATTCCTCTTGATGCAACTCCTAGATTGTTGTTGAGAATTGTACTGCTCCGTGCGCCTTGTATCTTGAAGTTGGTTGGGGTAATACCTCAACCACCTGCCCCAACAATCTCCATAGGAGATTTGCCGAGGTCAGGTTCACGATGCTAACTATCAACACCTCGTATTGATCATATTCATATTTAATATAACTGCAAGTCATTCACTGTTGTGATTCTTTATGGAGTCTTAATGTCATGAAGGTCCTAGCTGATAATGAGTTGCAAATGAAGTAAGAGGAATAGTGCCGCTTTGAAGGAAAAATCTCTGTTTAACGTAGCATTTGAATTGCAACCTTTTGAGGTTACATGTCACCATCCTATTATTAGTACATACACGAACACGTGACTCGAGCTAGAAAACAATATTATTTTTCAGTATTTCACGGCAATGAATAGAATGGATGATATATTTGTAACTAGGTGATATATTTGAATTTCATGCAGATAAGCCACCAGTTGAGGAATTACACCAGTTTTTGGAGTTCCAGCTTCCAAGGCAGTGGGCACCTGTTTATAGCGACCTCCCTCTGGGTCCTCAGAGGAAAAGGCAAAGCAGTGCATCTTTGCCAGTAAATTTTATTGGTCCAAAGCTTTATGTTTGTACCAACATGGTATGCGCACTTTTCCTATTGTCATAGTTGAAACAATGTTCATCTATATATTTCCTTGGTTGTATACTTTGCTACATGGTAACATGACCTCTTAAACGTGACATGCAAAACAGCCATAGGTTAGCATGTCTTGGAGATAAAATGTCTACTATTATACATGAGAATGAGATCTAGACAGAGGGATAAGAATGCATTAAACAAGATAATGCAACAGTACATAGGGTATACATTGTGATAGGTATTTATAAAGATAAATGGGTAAAAAGTTAAGTGGGAAAATCCCAGTGTGCAAAAACATGAAACTTGAAAAATATTTTAAAGCCTAGTATTCTTCTAATCTAACCATGGTGTCATTATCAAAACTAAAAGTGCTGATCTATTTATTTGGGTTTACATCAGGAACAATTTATCGTGTTGCCTATGGATGGCAGGATTGACTAGCAGTAGTTATATTTGGTAATGATGAAAATGGAGGTAGTATTAGAATAGTGCATACCTGGATGCTGTCAAATTGACAATTTAGGATTTTAAGATCCTACCTGAACTGTTGCTGCTACAAGTTGTTCTGCTTTCGACAGTTGCACTGTATAAGAATATACTCTGATGAGCTTAGAAGATAAAAAAGTACTTGCTATTAATAATGCAAGCTTATTTCTGTAACAGTTTCCAGTCACATGCTACTTTGATATTATTTTTATTGGTTTTTCGTCCATCATTTGAGCTTCTTCTTAAATTTGGTGCAGGTTGATGTGGGCAAAAGACCAATTACGGGACTCCGGTTGTTTCTCGAAGGAAAGAAGAGCAACAAATTAGCTATACATCTCCAGCATCTCTGCTCTCTTCCACAGATTATTCAGCTTGAGGACGACCCTTACAACAACCAAAGTCCAGAGGCATATGACCGCAAATACCTGGAACCAATTGGATCGTGGAAGCGCTTCTCCCACGTCTGCACAGCACCGGTGGAGTCAGAAGACTCTTCCATTGTCACTGGAGCACAGCTAGAAGTGGTCAACCAGGGATTCAAGAAAATCCTGTTCCTTCGCCTCACTTTCTCGAAAGTCCTGAACGCCGCCCCTGTCAGGCAGCCCGAGTGGGAAGGGTCTCCGAACCTGATCCAGAAATCTGGCCTCATCTCGACACTGATAAGCACACATTTCTCCACGGCAGCCCAGAAGCCGATGCCCCGCCCCGCTGATGTGAACATCAACTCGGCGGTCTACCCCGGCGGCCCACCCGCCCCGGTGCAGGCCCCAAAGCTGCTCAAGTTTGTTGACACCACAGAGATGATGCGTGGGCCACAGGACCTGCCGGGCTACTGGGTTGTCTCGGGCGCGAAGCTGCACATGGAGAGGGGGAAGATCTCCCTCCGGGTGCGATACTCGCTCTTGACGGCCATGCTGCCGGACGACGAGGACCACCTTGATGACGAGTTTTAGAACATGGGAAAAACAATCCATTATTTTTTAACGTGCGGGTAATCACAGAGAGCGCAGACGGATGAAAGGTTTATGATTTTCATTTCGTCTGTTGTTGGGTTCTGTTGTGTACACATGCATTTTGTGGTTTGGAAACATGTAGCGTGCAGAATGGGTTCTCTGTAGCGAATGGAGGGAGAGAAAAAAATTGCTGTTGTGGCGTGGACTTGAGTTGACTAGGGTCAGATGATAGATGAAATTATTTGTATATACAAAGGGGAACATGATATTGTTTTTTTCGGTTGTGTGGTACTGCGAGCGTCAATCTCTCTCCCCAGTGCTCCTTCATTTCCTGTATTATTCATGGTCGAGGTGTTTGGTGAAGTGTTGATCGATTCAGAGAATTTTTCATGGGCTTTCTTTTAGCACGGAAATTTAATACTTGTTCGAAAAACAGACGTCCGCCCATTTAGTGAGCGGGGGGTTGGTTTGTGCCCTCGGCATATTGCGCTATCGTGAGCACGCTGCAGAAGTCGACGACGCGTGCAAACTTGCAACCGCCGACCTGAAAGTTCCTCGCGTGCACACCTGCCTCTGTCCTTGCGCTGCCTCCGGCGTTTTTCCTCGCGATGAAAGCCTCCACCGGCACTCCCCTAACCCCTTCCTACACCTTAACCCTTGTTGCCGGCGCCATCGGAGGGGTTCCACAGCTGCTCGCAAACCCTAGCGCCCATGCCTTACCAAACCCTACCGCCGACGTCGGCCACGGTCTGTTAGCGCACCCACGGCAGTTGAGCATCCATAGCGCCGCCCCTTGCCGCTGTTGGCCGTGAAGGCAAGGATGGCCCTCCTCAAACGTCTGGTGGCTGCGGTGGCCGCTGGCCAAAAGAAGGGCAAGACGAGCGTCGCGTGACTGAGTCTAGCCACCACTGGGGCCATTCCAACCACTGCCACCGCCTCCCCAAGCTCCAGTATCGATGGATTTCAGCGCGCCCGTTGTTGCGCCCAACATGGTCGATCAAATGTCCCCAAGGTATGAATGTTCCTTCTTTTTTTATGTTTTCACGAATATGTAGGTTTCGAATGCAAATTGACTTGTGATCACCTCGGTACAATGTAGTGTTGACGATGAAACTTTTATGTCAACTATGAATGTTGGCTCATCTCATGTTACTCCCTGTTTCGGGAAGGAGCTACGTACGCGGCAGGAAAGGAACCCCATTATAACATCCCAGCATTAGAGCTTAGAAATAAGCTGAACACACATGTGTGCATTGTATTCATGCATAGGAAATCCGGATAATTTTCGCGATTTTAAATAAAACTTGTCAAAGTGATTGAAGATTCTCTTAACTTGGTGGAACTGAAGTAGATCATCAAGTTGACTGCGATAAGTTTCAATATGACCTTTGTTAAAATCTTATCTTTGGGTAATATAATTTGATCTAATGGTAGATCAAATGTAATAAAACTAAGTCACAACACACTACTTAATAAGGAGTACTTGCTCTTCTAGAGATCATTATATGGTATTCCATACAACAACTCAAGGATGAATACTTAGTATTCTAATAACGATAAGGTATTATATACAACAAACCCTGAATACCAAGTTATGTATGTAACTTAAATAAAAGAAACTCTATAATTAAATCTTGATACACTTGTTTGCTATATTTGTTCCTACCATGAGAATCATGGTAGTTTCTAAACATTTACTCTTATTACAAATAGAGTAGAAAGGAAAGTCAAGCCAAGACCATCCAGCATATACTCTTAATATGATATTAAGAGGTGACATTCTTATTTGACCAAGTCCTAGTGTCAATGGATCATCATTATTGAATGATCAATTCTTGACCTAGAACTTATTGACTCATAGCCTTTGACCTATTATGTTAACCTTTAAAAGACCTTAAGTAAATTAATCTGAAGGAAGAACTAGATATGGTTGAGTGTACCATTATCAATGGAATGTGATCCTTAGTGGAGATCTAACCATTTGATGTTGGAGGAGTTAACTCACTCATGAGTTAACTAGAAGCAGTACCTAAACTCAAGGCTTGAGCTATTAATTTAGGAACTATGAGAAAGCTAGTAGTATTAGTACATTAGATAACAATCTTGTTAGGACAAGTGGATATAGACTTAGAGTAAGCTTGCTTAACAAGATAAGTCTAAAGAGACCAATACAAGTTTACTACTTAGTTGAGTATAGATCTTGATCAAACAATTAGAAGCCTAAGCTTTGTATGATCAAAGGATGGTGGTCATTATTCTCAAGTCACTTGAGAATAGATGATTAGGTGTTGAAGAAGAGTTGTGAATATACCAAGTTAGGCAAGTCCTAGTAAGCTGAATCATCTAGCTTGATCATTAGAAGTCAAGCTAGAGTATGATGAAGTATTTGATGAGTTGTATGGAGTAGTTGGAGGCATAGTAGCTTAACCAAGTTAATATAAGGACAACTGGTATTATGGGAGTAGTACTATACCTATTTTAAAGGATTGATATCCTTTGTTATGTATAGTGAGGATTGTAGTCTTGCAACCCTTGGAAGAAGTTGCAAGATGGAGTTAAGGAGGTTAATAGATGGAGTTAGTAATAGCTACATTGATAGGTGCATCAATGATAGTTATTTAAGAGGAGCTATATATTAGGAGTAAGAATGGAGTATTGTTGGAGTGGCATGACCATGTCATCATATGATGATGGATATGGTGGGGTCAGATGATTGTCTTATTCAGGAAGATGTGATCTTTGTGAATAAGATAAGAGAGATATATAGAGTATATTTAGGAAAGGAATTCCTTATCTAAAGATAACCTTAGTGAGGTATTAAGGTAAGGATTCTTTAGAAGCCTTAACCAAGAAGATATCAAGCCATGACAAGACTCATGTCTACTGTATTATTCAAGACCCTAGAATCCAATGGATAGTATCTCTTAGTCAAATGAAATGTCTAAGAGGTAATTAGAGAACCAAATGAGTGTTTAAGGATGGAAGCCTTGTCTGCTTAATTATCATAAACCCTAATAGAAACCTAGTTTTATAAAACCTCAAGATCACATTAGGAAAGTATTACAATGTATCTATACTAATTCTTCTATGAAACCAAGTGTAAATAGATTTTTATTTAAATCATTAACCATCTCAATCATTGACCATAACCATTACCATGGGAAAATGGAAATCATTTTCTATATAGGAAATAAATACTTGAAACCCTAATTCATATTAATGTTTTCATTAATGAAAAGGACTCTTCATATAGTTATGAATATTTTTATACACAATAAGAATTTGAGAGAAGAGGTTCATACTTTCTTTATACACTAATATTCATAACTTACAAATTTTCTGGATATTTAAATCCTTGATGAAATTCAAATTGAGAAGGATATACTAAAACAGGAAATAGAAACCAAAATAGAAAAGGAAAAACAAAACTGTCAGCAGAACCGTTCCATGGCCCATTTATTCCTCGCTTAACCATCGCTCGCGAGCGGTAGAAGAAATAACCCGCTTACTCTGCAGCGGCCCAACACCGGCCCATGCCCATGTACATCTTTGTCATTCTAATCCGTCGTCTTCCTCCTCCGGTTAAGCTGCTCGCTGGAGAGGCCGTCGACCACTCGATCTCGCCTCGCCGTCGCAACACCGCCATCTATGCCTCTGCGAGATAAGACTGCCACGACGCCACCCCTGTCCATCCTCATCCTCCTCCTGATATTTCCTCTCTTGCGCTCATCCTCTTTCTCATTCCTCTCCTGGTACCGAAACCCTAGCTGCCAGTTGATGAGGTTCCCCGCCATTCCTTAGCTCCCCTAGCCTCTCTAAGCACACCACTGAACTCGCCTTTGTCTTCTCGTTCATCTCGGACACAGCACGCAAGCAAACGCATCTCAGATTGTGAGGAATCAAGCTCGACGTCTTGCCACCCGCCGTGACCGTGACCGTGACCGTCGATTCGTCGCATCTGAAGCTCGCCTGGCTCCACCAACCCCTCCATCTTGTTTGTGGTGAGCCGCTGAGCACGCCAGTGCTTCCCTAACTCTTTATAGCGCTTTAAATCAAGCTCGCGACATGCTCCGCCGTGCGCCAGTGTCCTCCGCCGCATAAGCTTGTCGCCGGCAGCCCTTTGGTGACCATTAGGTGGCGGTGTTTCCTTCTATTGACTCAACTCGATTTTCCGCACCCAACACCAACCGTAACATCGCACCGTGAGGTCTCCATCATCGTAAGATAGCCTCGCCGTCGTTTAGTCACAGTGGTTCCGGCGTGATGATGTTATGGACGAGTCAACCGACGTCATCGTGGGCGTGGTCAGCAAATTGACCAAGGTCAATGCCTACATGGCCTATGATGTGTTCCCTGGACCCACTAGTCAGTGGCTATGTCTAGATTTAGCATCGGTGTAAAAATAATTAAATGGGGGGCAACGTCATCATTGACTAGTCCACACTTAGGTGGCATCCAACATAGCCACTGGCCCATGGGTCAGTGACTTGGGGTAGGAGCAGCCTCAGTATAAAAAGTATTACCGGGTTAGTAAATAGTTAAAATAGTATAGATTTAAATATAAATATAATTTCTAGATTTAATAAAAGGATTAAATCTTGTTAATTCTATATCTTTTGTTTTATAATTCAGAAAAATGTATGTAATATATCAAAATGTTCAGAAAAATAAAATCTATAATATAAATCTATTGCTATAATTACTTTTCAAATTAAATAAATCATTAGTATTTGTTAGTAAATAATCTATTGTAATAAATCTTAATAATTATATTTTATTACTTAAAATTCATAAAAAATCATTATAAAATATCAAAAATCTTAGAAAAAACAAAATAAAGACTTATAAATTTGTTTTATATATTTTTCTATCACTTAACTAATAATAATTATTTATTTAGTATTTAAAAGGTGATAAAACTTATAAAAATCATATCTTATTATTTAAAAATCACAAACTTATAATATACCAAATTGATGACAAAAATAAATTCTACACATCAAAAATGTCAACTCTCACTTTTGAAGTAAAATAAAAGGTAAAGGTCTAATAAATCTTATTTAAACCCTTTTCCTTTATTTTAATTCATTAAAAAATATATAAACCTTTACTAATGTCTTTACCATTGTTCGTTTAGAGTCTAAAAAATGTAATACCAAGTGCAAATAATGTTTAATTGAAGCTAACATAAGTCTAACCATTTTAAGTTGTTCTTACTAAAACTACCATTCAGAGTTAAGTAAATCTTACTCCAAAAATAGTTTATCACTTATAAAATCATCAAGATTTGAATATTAATTATTTTACAAATTTGGGAATCCACTCTAAAGGCTAAGAAAAGTTTGTAAGTATTTAACACGATGCCATTCTCATGTTCATATAAATGAGTATTAATTCTATAGTAAGTAAGTGATTCTATCCACTTATAAAATCAAGAAAACACCACTTCTACCAATACATAATACTTTTGTTTCACTTTCATGGAGTGTTAAAAGTCTCCATTTATTAGTAGAATAGCTACTCAACAATACTAGTTGTTTTCTATTTTAGTACTTATAGTTTATAAGAAAACCTTAAAGTATTAGCTTTAAGTTTAAATACTTTTTACTTTGTAAAAATAATGTTTTCCTCAAGAGTTATTCTTTTAAGCAACATTAAAAGTAATCCCTGAACACCTATTTAAAAGCTCTAATGGAGTCTTTATCTTGTTTAAGAAATATTTCAGATACCATACCCATTTGAGTGTTTTAATATTGTATACTACTTGTTGTATTTACTTATTGTTTCACACACTCTCACAAGCCTTAATAAGAAGCACAAGTGTGAATCTGTTACAAAAGTGCAACACATTCTAAAGAACCATTCCTAGTTTCCGAACCCTAGATCAGATACGACTAATCCGAGGATTCGCGTTTATCAAATTGCATTACATTACTTATGCATCGTTGCATCTTGCTTCTTTAAACATTAGTCCTTACCGGACCAATGATGCTATTTCCAAATTTTGGATCTTCCATTGTCTTGAAGACCGCGAGTGCATAATCTTGCAATCACAAAAGGCAAGTTCACA
Source organism: Avena sativa (assembly GCA_916181665.1). Taxonomy (NCBI): domain Eukaryota; kingdom Viridiplantae; phylum Streptophyta; class Magnoliopsida; order Poales; family Poaceae; genus Avena; species Avena sativa. The sequence continues at coordinate 447,944,317 of OV702296.1, read as the reverse complement.
ACTTGCTCATGTCCTTTGATTATTTTCTATCAAATGCTTATAACTCAAATGTTATCATCACCTGCATTTCAAAAAGGTCAGAAAACACTATTTTCATAATAATATGATTATGGATTATTTAGCAAATGGTAATAATCTATTGATACCGTTCTAGTGGTAAAGGAACATAATATCTAGGACTTAACAACCAATGTCGTCAGTGATTCTAGCGCCGTATATTACGCGTCAACCATAAGACTTGGAATGGGACGGGAAAGTCAGCTGTATCTTCTCCCTTTCGTATGGACGGATGACCTTATCATGAGGCTGTTGATTTCTCATGGAGTTCTAGAGAATCCAGCACATGGGTGGGACCCCTTAGTTCCACACAAGCTAGGTGTCTAGATTATCTGTGCATCTCTGACTGGGTCTGAGTTCACCATAGTTGATGGTGACCGCCAGGCAGAGCTGCGTACGGAGTCTCTGAGAGGCTACCCAAAGAGTAACCGTGGTAGTTATGTCGGGGGATCGTGTCTCACACGGGGTCGTGGAGAGGGCAGCGATTGGCTTGGATCTTAGACTGGGCCCCACATCAAGGAATTGTGGACGGGAATAAGCTGCCCGGTTGTGCAACAAAGCTAAGGTCTCTTGTGGGAAAAGTGACGCACCTCTGCAGAGTGTAAGAATTATGACATGTTACTCCCTGTTCTAGGAAGGAGCTACGAACGCGGCAGGAAAGGAACCCCACGAAGGTTCTGGTCAACCTGTGAACACTGTCGGACATAGTTTTCAGAATAAAAGCAACCTTTGAAGAAATGTTTACGAAAACCTTCATTGCCTACGACCTATGGTCTGTGGCTGTAGAGATAGTGCAGCATCATACACTCCTTTTTAGTGAACTTGCTGAGTACGCTCATACTCAACCATACCTTCTTAACGCTTGCTAGGTTCTAAGTCATTGAAGACGACGTCAACATCAATTTCTGCTCAAGAAACCATCATCGACAACTCAAGTTCTTCAATAAAGTCAATGAAGTCAACATATACATCAACCGAAGTAAAGACAAAGTTCTTAAGTAGATATGAGTAGATTCTCTAGCCATAAAACCTACTTCTGTAGAGCATTGCACTAGCAGCAATTGCAAGCCAGATAGTTTAGATGCTAGTCTTTGTTACTAGATAGTTCCAAGTTATTATTTTTGGTTCTTCTTTATAAGAAGTTCTTTCTCTCTCTTTAACTCATAGTGTTCTCTGGATCTTTTGTAAAGAGTCGAGTTGTAATCTATAGTCATGTCTTGGACCTACTGTGTTTCTGTTGTACCACTCTGAGGGATGTAATACTAGTAAACGCGGTTTCATTGGTGTTATGTCAATGACTATAGTGTACTACATCATGAAGTGGTATGCTGGGTCACCGCACCCATGAAGGTTCTGGTCAACTTGTGAAGGCTGTCAGACATAGTTTTTAGAATAAAAGCAACCTTTGAAGAAATGTTTACGAAAACTTGCATTTCCTACGACCTATGTCTGTGGCTGTAGAGATAGTGCATCATACACTCCTTTTTAGTGAACTTTCTGAGTATGCTCGTACTCAACCGTACCTTCTTAACCCTTGCTAGGATCTAAGCCGTTGAAGACGACGCCAACATCAATTTCTGCTCACGAAACCATCATCGACAGCTCAAGTTCTTCAACAGAGTCAATGAAGTCAACATATACATCAACCGACGTGTAGACAAAGTTCTTAAGTAGATAGGAGTAGATTCTCTAGCCATAGAACCTACTTCTATAGAGCATTGCAATAGCAGCAATGGCAAGCCTGATAGTTAAGATGCTAGTCTTAGTTACTAGATATTTCTGAGTTATTATTTCTAGTTCTTCTTTGTAAGAAGTTCTTTCTCTCTCTTTAACCTAGAGTGTTCTCTGGATCTTTTGTAAAGAGTCAAGTTGTAATCTATAGTCATGTCTTGGACCTGCTGTGTTTCTGTTGTACCACTCTGAGGGATGTAATAATAGTGAACGGTGTTTCATTAGTGTTATGTCAACGACTATAGAGTACTACATCATGCAGTGGTATGCTGGGTCACCGCAAGTTCAAAGATGATGTCATAAAAATAGCTATGGAGGCAATTGTGAGTGCACGAAAGGAAGCCACAGAGGAGAGGAGGATGTCTAGGAACAAGGGATTGTCAGCCGAGGAGAGGAGGGCTGCCACTGAGGAGAGGAGGACCGCCACCGAGGAGAGAAGGTTAGCATTGGAGAACAAGAAGGTGGCCATGGAAGAAAATTCCCAAATCATGGAGAAAGAGAAACATCTCTTCTTCATGAACACGTCCAACCTCGATGAGAGACAAAATGAATACATTAACCTTTGTTGTGATGCAGTGTTGTCCAAAAAATAATGATGGCAACTTCATTCGGAACACCGATGAGTCGCTTTGTAGGCATAAGCGCACCTACGGGTGCCATGGGAGGGATGAACGCACCTATGGATGGCTTTGGAGGCATGAGTGGCATCGGTGGCATTGGGAGGCATGAGTGCACATATGGGTGGCTTTGGAGGCTATGGCGGCATGAGTGGCTATGAAGGCATGGGTACCATTGGAGCATCACCGATGAGTGGCTTTGGAGGTATGAGTGCCATGAGAGAACCACCGATGAGTGACTTTGGAGGCATGAGTGCCATGGGAGCACTCTTGGGTGGATCCATGGCCTCCATGGTTGCTCCCATGCCTTCTATGAGTGATGCCTATGGAGATTCTATGGTTCATGTCAACTTCGTCCAAGTCTCTAACAAAGAAGAACAAAATGGAGATGGCAATGACGATTATGATGATGTTGATGCTTCATTTTTTTGTGTGGACTCTTAATTTGTGTTGAACCTGGTTGTGTGAACTTAATTTGGGTTGAACTTGCTTTAGAACTATTGCATGGATTTGAACTATGCTCATCATTTGCAATGTTGTCATAGTTCAAACAATACGTCGCAGGTATGTGAGCAGGCTCGCACCAGGGTGCTGGGTTCTGCTATCTCAACATCCCACCATACTTTTATACATATGCTAGGGTCACATTAAACTTTTGGAGGGATTTTGGCGCTCAGATCCACCGTTTACAACGAACCCCTAGACCGTGGGGTCCCGCAGATGTACCCCTCTAAAATTTTCCATAGGATGGTTTACCAATAGATTTTTATCTTTATTTTGGTTGGTTTAATTCCTAGAAATATGGGAAACCAAGGTTCGGTCCAAGATTTCAAAAGACTAGGTGGACATGCGCGCTTCGCCGCGCCGCCTAGAGTCTATTTGGCAGAGTATGGTAGGTGTGTTGTACTCATTGTTGGTAACACATTTTGTTTTGTTTGTGTTACCACAAATTAAATATATGAGCATGTGCGGGTTGAGTGTTTTAATTGGTACACAAATGTGTCATTTACGTGTTAAATATATCTGAAACTAAGAGATCTGGCCTTAGACGCGAGAAGCGAACCCTTATTTCATATTGAAACTCATAATCAACATAAGGGTACCAACGTTTCTTCAAGCAAACAAAAAGTTACAACGAGCAAACTTCAAACAAAAATACGTCGAGCAATAGACAAAGTTCAGTACCACACGAAACTGGCATGTTACATGATCAAGGTAAAAAACTAATGATGTCAAAACAAGCTAACTTATAAAGATCACATGGTAACCTTGTTCGACTGTCTTAAAATCGATGCTTGCAACTATTTGGATTGTAAATCTCTAAGGAAGACACAACTTTGTATTCAACACTTATAAGTGGCCGAATTATTAAATGATTAGTTTAGTCAATATAGACAACCCGATTACATATATACTAATTCTATGCATGAGTTATACTTGATATATTCCAAATTTTTCACTGGTTCAATAAAATTTAAAAGAGAAGGTATGTCAGGAAGTTGCCATGAATCTTAATATAAAAACAAGATCTAATATGTAGTCAAGTTTGATAATTTTTGTATATCAAAATGAAAAATAGAAGTTATGACATTCGTTTTGGACCCACTTAGTCGATGAAACCCGCTTGTTCATTAATCACAGAGAATGCTCCATGTCAAGGGCACTGAAATTCTTGTTAACTCGTCTAGAAAGTTTAGAACAAAGTAGAACATGTATCAATTTACACAAGCATCTTATTTATTCTCGAGATATGCTAATATATTCAAAAGCAATTTTAGTTGCAGTGCCTAAGAGGAGCCAAAATTAGCTTATTCTGCTTTGTTTCAGAAATACATACATGCTAATTGTTGAAGTGACATGAAACGCGACCATTCTTGCCCTGTTAGCACTCCACAATTTCCATCCAGCGATTCTTTCGTTCGGTTACTCTAGATTCCGCGTTTTGGCCAATCGCCCACGCCGCGTCATCACATGCCTCGGGAGTCTTCTCTTTTTCAAATTTTTTTCACCATCTGTCCCAGATTTTTCTTGTCAAAGCGATGGGGATGATGCGACATCTTCGCGTAGTCCCGCATAGGAGTGTCTCTACCCATGCCGCCCCTCTCTCTCACCCCCACCATCCCACACGCTCACCTCCTCCTTATCTTTCTCACCACAGGAAAAACATGGTGGCATATGAGTGCGCGAGGTTGGGGGCAATGTTGAATGGTACTGGGCAGGTTTGAGGTGAGGAAGCAGAGGCGTACGACACTAGATGCGGGAGCTGGATGAGAGGCGGTGGCCTCGTGAGTGGAGGGGGTGGAGGGAGCAGAGGTGAGAGGGAGAGCTCGGGAGCGGAGGGGCCTTCTCCTTTTCTGTTCCTTTTTTTCCGCCATCCATCCCTGATTTTTCCAGTCAAATTGATGAGGATGATGCGACATCTTCGGGCAGTCCCGCATAGGAACATCTCTACCACGCCACCCTCTCTCTCTCTCTCTCCCCCACCGTCCTACGTGCTAACCTCCTCCTTTTCTTCCTCACCACCGGAAAAGGGTGGCGGCGGACGGGTGCACAAGGTCGGGGGTGATGTTGAATCGGTACTGGGAAGGTTCGAGGCAGGGAAGCAGAGGCGTCCGACGCTGGATGCGGGAGCTAGACGGGAGGTAGTGGCCTCATGTGTGGAGGGGCCGAAGGGAGCGGAGATGTGAGGGAGAGCTCGGGAGAGAAGGGGCGGCGCATGTTGCTGGGGGAGACGGAGGAGTGGCTGGGATGAGCGGGAGCTCAGGACTCGGGAGCTCAGGTGGAGGGGAATGGGATCGAGATGGGGCGGGGGTAGGGGTGGCGGCGGGATTGGGAGGGACCAGCTCATAAGGCTTTGATGAACACCTAAAACTGCATGATTGAGATGACTCAGAGTGAAGATCAAACGATCAGAAACGTGCGGGCGGGTAGATGGCCTCAGATGGCTCGCTTTTGCTAAGGCTTTAAACTATAGTATAATTCCTTCTGGTTGGCCTGACGCGGGAGTTTGCCTGTATACGAAATTCTTGAAAACTAAAAACCTTCTGGTTGTTTCACTTATCGTTTTTAGCGAAATCGTTTTTGCGAGAATGCGGGGTTGGCTACCAATGGCTGTAAATTTTGCGCTGCTTCGGTAGTTCAGATGATTTTGGACAGGAGGTACAGACGTTTCTTTTCAAGAACAGGAGTACACGGATATTTTCATACGAAATCTAGTGCAGATAAATCGTACTAAGAAAAATAGTTATTACTCTCTGCAATCCTGCAAAACAAAAGCACTTGTCGGAAATATCTCAAAGGAATACAATCCTCTAAAACTCTTGTACTAATTGAAGGAACGACTTTTCTTTTCCTTTTGAGAATATACTCTTCGAGAGATGCAACGGCACTTGCACAAGCATAAAACATAGCACGAGATGTTATACGGCATCGCCAATCGACAGTGAACCCGGCCGTATTAGAAAAAACCCATGTGAGAAGTAGAATTAGACCACCGAAGCAGTCTAGTACTGCTGCTACGGTTGGACGTGCGGAAGCCCTTCTTGATCTTGCTGCTTCCCCTCGTAATCACCAAAGATACAAATGGCGACGGCGTCGGCGCAGACAAGGGTCCCGGAGAGGAGGGTCAGGAAGATCCCGACGGCGAACCCAAGGGCGCTGAGGGCGTGGACGGCCTTGCTTGTCCCGTGAAGAAGGGAGGTGCCGAGGAGGAGGTAGGCCAGGAAGCTGGATATGCCCAACAAGATCAGCGCCGCGAACAAACCCGAGACCCAGCCAGGTTCTTCGGCCTCGGCTTTCTCCGCTGTGGCGACGCCGTCGATGGCACCAAGGTTCTCGACGTCGGCCATGTTAGTTTATCGTCGATCTGTCGATGCGATGTGTGTAGCCGTCTTGTTTCGTGGGAGCGTATATATTTTCCTTTCCTTTCCTTTCCTTTCCTTTCTACCGTTCTCCCTTCCTTTCCTTTTTCTTCCATATTAGTACTATTTTTCTAGGAATATTCTTGCTTATTATTTTGGCAAGCCCAAGGATCCAGGGTAGTAGTTTTGAGTCCGGGGAGAGTTACTTGTGCTACGTTACCGAACCATTGCAACTTAATTTTCGTTGTATGCTATAATATGATACGTGTGGACGACTCTCACTTTTTGCTTATAACAAAAAAAGGACACAAACATAAAAAGACAAAACGACACGACGATATGTGCCCCGCACAAAAAGGAAAAAAAAAAGAACAAATCATTGCTATATCAAGTTCATCTACTCTAGTTAATTATAAATTTTGTGCCCGACATGATCATGTCTATTTAATTACATATTCTCGTGTGGCAAGTTTTATGATTTTTTGTTAGTGGTGTGACTATTTTAGAAATATATGTATTGTGTTTTCCTTGATTTTTTATTTTCTTGCTTCCTGGAAGTTACACTAAATTAAGGTTGGCAACTTAATAGCATACTAGATTATGAAAGGCGGTATATTTTAAAAGATTTTTTTAATGGTGGTTATGATTCTATGTCATTCTTTATCACAATGCAAATACTTAAAGAAAATATATAATCATTTCTATATCAGTTCAGTATTTAAAAACAATGCCCTCGAATTTGCAAGGACCACCCCACTAGTTTCAAATAAAAAAATAGAAATACTCCCTCCGTTACATAATTCTTGTTGTGATCGTACTTTCAATTTGAACTAAAACCACGATAAGAATTATGAGAAGGAAGGAGTATAAAAGAAATTTGAAACCCTTAAAAATCTATAAAAATGTAAAAAAAAACATAGAGATGCGTGTAGTATGTACTTATCAATTTGTTTTGTATCAATATACCCTTTTAATTGGGCTATACGCAAAAATACAAATATGTGCAGAAAAGAATAGTTCTTAATTTTTGAAGTAAGAATCTGTGCTTTTATGTAGCATAAGAATTCCCGCATATACTTTAATGATATTTTATAGATATGTTAAACATGTCTATTTTTTTTGGGGAAAACACGTCTATTTGTTGTATGGATTTTTTTTCTGAAACATGAACTTATAAATATTTTTGAAAAAGAATATCGGAAGAGACAGATCCCAAGAATGAGGCACCAGGCGGCCAGCCATGTCCTTAAGTTTTTTCCCTATTATTTTGAGTAGTGTATTCTAAAAATTTCTTTTTGCGAAATTCCACCGATCTATTAATAATCATCAAGAGCAGTACAAAGGAGACCAAAAGTAATGAAAATTACAAATAGGTCAATGGACCACCTAACGACGACTACATTAGTGTATTGTAGAATTAACAACGTCTTGGTCGTGTTTCATCGTATTGTTTATCGGAAGAGAAAGCATCACACCACGATTGTAAAAGACAACAACATATATGTAAGAAAAAAGACATCAACATATATGTAAGAGAAAACAGATAATGGTGCTGCATCGATCCAACATTTTTTTCTCCACACGGACCAAATCTACTCCAACGGCGCCTCTATGTGCTGAAGCTCAACCTCCTGCTGCTGATCCCCATCGGTATTCCCAGCAATACACTTAGAAACAGTGACGGCACAGAAACAGACCCCGAAAAAGAGGACATAGGCGGCGAGCCCGGCGATGACGGCCTTGTTGGTCCCCTGGAGAGTGGTTGTGATGTAAACAAGGTAGCCGGAGAACGCCAGGAACGTGACCGTCGTGCACAGCAGCAGGCCGCACGTGCTTTCGTCGTCGGGCTCCGCCGTCGCGACGCCTTCTGGGTCGTGGTTCTCGATGCCGCCGTCGGGCTGCTGGTTCTCGACGTCGTCCATGTTCGCCGTCGGTGGTCGTGGGCGTGTCCGGCTTGTTTCGTGGAAGTGTACGGCCGATGGCGGCTGTATAAGATCATTTCCTTTCCTTTTTTACCACTATATTCCTTCTTTTCTTTCTCTTTTGATATTCTGACAAACGGACCGATCGTGGGATTGCAATTTGTGTCCAGGCAGAACTCCAACTTGCGGTGCGTTACCGAACCAGGAGACGAGGTGTCCATACCATACTTACCTTGGAAATAATTTTATGACACACCTTCCAGGCCCTTTCGACAGTAGTTATACTACGATCTACCGCAATATTTGTAGCTCATTTTTTCTTATTTTTCTGCCACATATTTCCAGCCCTATTTCTCCATAGTAAATTCGACACGATTTCTCGACTTCCGCGACGATAACTGTTAACTTTGATGGTAATTGTTTGGTGTAGCTCTTCGGCCTCAATCGTAATTTCCTGACAGGGATTGTTTTAGAATAATTATTCCACGAATTCTTGGGCGATAATTTTTGCCCGTGTTTTCCAACATTACACGAACAATGATCTTCAGCAGATGAGTTAACACGACGGGCGCGACGTGCCGCGCCCGCCGATTTTCCTAGTATTACAATTAGGAACGAAGGTAGTAACTTCAAAATGAACTAACCAAGAATTCAACAACAATTAGAAGGTTTGAGAATAGACAAAAGAAGCACACTGAAGCAGGTTATAGATCTTTATAAATACACAAATTCCTAAACCAAAACACTGGCATACACATTATGAAGCAAAACGAGATATATCCTTAAGTGAGGTGGATAATCATCATACTGTATATATACTAAGGCACGTGGTATTTATGGCCTGAGAGAGCTTCCATCCTTAGATACTGTTGCAGTTTTTACTAATCAGAAGCTGCCATGTTGGGCTTTGCTGCAGTGTATTTTTTATTGGGAAAATATAAACAGAAGCGTCGGATCGGGTGCTTGATGATCCACAAGTATAGAGGTGTATCGCAGTATTTTCGATAAGTAAGAGTGCCGAACCCAACGAGGAGCAGAAGGTGCTGGCTAGTGGTATGGATCACGAATTCTCTGCAAATACTTAGCAAACAGATTTTTTGGGGGTTTTGATAACGCAAGTAAATAAAGTACGAGTAAATAAAAGACAATAAGAATAAATGCAGCAAGTGACCTAATCCTTTATGCAGCAAAGGACAAGCTGGTTGTATTACTTAAGATGACCAAACGTTCTCGAGGACACATGTGAATATTGTCAAGTGCTTTTGTTTCATATAGTTGATTAATCTTCTTTAGCTTGCTAAGTGTTGTGTGGGTTAACCTGTGCTAATGTACCGAACTTCTTAGGACTAATACATACTTGTGATTATACCTCTTGCAAACATCCATAAGTACAAGAAAGTAATTAAGGTAAAAACGTAACCACAACTTTAAACTCTAAGACCCTTACGTCCCTTGTGCAATGGTTTTCTAACAGGGGTTCAGGTTTCTGTCAGTCCGGCAACCCCTACGATTAGCAGCCAAATACATAATGTATTCCCCTAGGCCCATGTAGGTGAAGTGTCATGTAGTCGATGTTCACATGACACCACTAGAAGAAGTACACCACAACTTAATTAACAAACCATTGAATCTTTCTTAACACAACTCCACTACTAACAACATAACTTCTCCCATGTCCTCAAGAATAAAACGAACTACTCACAAGACATCATATGGATCATGATCAGAGATGGAATAATGACGTACAACAATCTGAACATAAACAATAATTCAATGGTTCACTCAATAACATCAACTAGAAAGAGTAATCAACATCGGGAAAGTTTCCCCTAAGAACTATGCAAGATTCAACCCAATTGTTACAGCGAGATGATGGTGGTGATGATGATCCCGATGAAGTCCAGCTTGATGGTGGTGTTGATGGCGACGATCTCCCCTCTCCGGGAAGGAATTCCTCGACAGAATTCTGTTTGCCGGAGAGATCTTTCTCTTTCGGTGTTTTCTACCCCGCAGAGGCGGCGGAATCTTTCTGTGGTCGCTCCCCGAGCCTTAGGGTTTCGGGAGGATAATATAGGCCAGAGGGGAGAGGCTGGAGTGGGCCAGGGCGGCCACACCACCTGCTGGCGCGGCCAAGGCTGGCCTGCGCCAGGGGTGGTGTGGGCCCCCTGTGGCCCATCTCCACTCCCCCTTCTGGCATATTTCGTCTTCTAGAAAAATAGGATTTTCCATGTATTTTTCCGAATTTTCTGATCTTCGCGAATTTCGCCTCCAAACAGCCCCTTTTCCATCAGAATCCTGACTGCAGCGGTCCATGCTCCAAAATTCATCAACCATGCAAAAAGAGATGAAATTACGTAAGTATCATCTCTTAATATGAAATATATCAATGAATAACAGTAAATTATGATATAGAATAGTGATGCAAAATGGACGTATCAACTTCCCCCAAGATTAGACTTCCCTTGTCCCCAAGCAAAACTGAGCTCAATAAACATGACCTCAGGTTTATGGAGTGAAGAGTCGATAAAAGAATACAGACAAGAAGCATCACATTTATCAATACAAAGATCATAATAGCAGACAACTCACCATTATATAATTTAACTTGCAATAGGTAAAGGAAACACAATAAAGATACATAAAGTAAATCATAATTGGTTATGGCAAACTTAGCTCTTGGTCGAAGAATAGTTGACAATTTGCAGGAGTTCACAAATAACTGGTTTTCAATGATAGCTTTCAAAGTAGTAAACACCAAGATAAGAGCAAAGTGCAAAACAAGGAACATAAGAAACATGATTGAATAAATCAACATATGAATGAATAAAACACAACAACTCAAAATACTTGCTGAGATAGAAGAGAATAGGTTGACTGACTCAACTAAAAAGTAAAAGAAAGACCCTTCGCAGAGGGAAGCAGGGATTTTAAGTTTTATAAAGAGCTTCCAAAAATTATGATACTTATTAGCTTTCAGCTCTCATTGCCCCTATCATAAGCATCTTTAGGTGATTAAGGTTAAAGTGACACAACTAAGAGGATATGCTTGACAAGTTATAAATTGAAGTCTCATGACCCTTACTTACAAAGACCGAACCTCATGCTACTCAACTTCAGTCACGAGTAAGCTCGTGTCATTGTAAGTACATATGTATCATAGAGAACCGCCAACGGGGTACCCCTTGCACATGACACAGGAGCTATCCCATGATCAAAATGACAAGGCAAGCAGACAATGAGCATCTTGGCGATCTTTTTATTTGCTATTTGCATAGGTTTTTATTGAGGATGCTTCATAGAATGCTCATTATAGTTATGCTGCAAGTTTCCACCATGATTAGGCATGGCTTAGGCTAGTGTCCCAGGCGTTTCTCTGACACATATACAAACTCTATGATCTTACAAGTTCCACTTTTATTTCACACCACCGGGATCCATAAGCAAAAGAACATGATATCAACTAGGTACAAAGTACCAATGCAGTGTTGAAAGTGTTCCCCATGATACATGGTTCTCCTAACTTCAACTCATAAAGCGCAAGCATATACGCAACAAAGAAGGATCCAATGGTTCAAGTTTATTAATTGCAAGAAAGTAAAGTGTGCCATCAAGTTCATGAGAGCTTTAATCACTAATTTTCACATAACAAATTTCATTTGGAAGGTAGATAAAAATAGGAATTTACTTGGAATAGCAATAGTGCTAATAGGTAGGTTTGGTGGACACAAATGGTAGAGGTTTTGGTTTAAGGACTGGATGCACGAGAAGAATTCCCTCTCAGTACAGGTTTTTGGCTACCAAGGCTGGGTAGCAAGTATAGGAGTTGAAGAAAACAAACAAACATACAAGCGATAAAAACATACATGCAATCTTCCTTGGAAGCACAAAAGATCTTAACTAGAGAATACTAAACTTATGAGGAAATCAAGAAAGAAAGATGATGAAATTATATTTCTTTAAAGTACTATTATATTTTCATTCAACTCAAAAAAATAGTGTTGCTACTGACCGAGCCAGGTTTGCCAAAACCAACTAAATTAACTCAATGATCCCAAAGTGAAACCAATACTAACAACAAGTTCAATCATATAACCACGAATTGAAAACTAATATAAGATATGAAAAAGAGTAAATGGTAGAACTTCTCATTAATATTCCATAACGGCAAATCACACCAAGGGATACATATCTAACAAGAGAGGGGACACTTCCATAATGCAAACCATCCTACACGATAACTTCTCTATTCATGATATGACTCTACTAAAAAGGTAAAAAGACAGAAGATAGTGATGTGATACCGCGGCACTCCCCCAAGCTTGGAACAAACCAAGGGGATGCCAAACCTGATGACGAATTACTCCTTCGGTGGTGGTATTTTCTCATCAAGCTTTTTGATCAATTTCCCCAAATTTTCGATCTCGAAGGTGAGAGTACGAATCAACTCCGAGTTGTGATCGATGCGGTGCATGATCATGTCAGGTTGCGAATTCCAGCTCTTGCGATTCTTTCCCTACTCTACCTCCTTGAAGTCTTCTTTTCCTGCATGGCTAGAACGAGGCAAATCCCAATTGGAGGGTAGTTTCTCCTTGGGCGTATTCTGGTATTGATGTTCATGGATAAGGGTATGGAAAGGATTCTTGGTGCGTGGAGGAAGTGACCATGGATCTGAACAGTGACGAGGAGGCTTCCCTCCAGTTGACATAATCCTGGCAGGGTTTGCCACCACTCCAATGCTTGCAACGGTAGTGCCGGTGTGCTTTGCCTCCTATTCACCTTCACTCTTGATCTCCTTCTCTTGCCCGGGGTCTTGGATATCTTCCTCCATAGACTCCTTTCCTTTATCCTTGGCGGACACCATTGTGCTCCCAAAATTTTAAGAATAGTTCCTGGCAAAAACAGATCAAAACAAAAACACGATATACGAACCTCGGGGGATCCAGGGGATTATATATTACGAAGTTTTACAACAAAAGGAAGGTACTGGGAGAAAACGGGTCAGAGACGGAGTTCGAGGTGGCCACACCACCTGGTAGCGTGCCCAGGGGTGGGCCCGCGCCACAGGGTGGTGCGAGCCACCCTGGCTCTGTTTCCGTCCCTCTTTCGCTTCATAACTTTCCTTGTTGGATAAAAACTGCAAAAATATAACTAGATTGAATTTCTGCGGAACTTTTTTTACCAGAACTGCTACCTATTTGAAAACGGACTCTGCAGGTCTCTGAATTTAGTATTTAGTAGATTCTTCCGGAGTCACCACTGAATAACATCAATATCTTCATCTTCATACACATATTACTTGAGTCATGAAACCTTTCTCTTTCTTATGACACCATTTTTCTCCACTAACCTGGAAATTTCTTTCACACAAAACTTCACACAATTCTCATTAGCAACATTAGTGCATACGAGGTAATAAACCTTTTGAGTTCAATTTCAGCTGAAATCCACCAAAACAAAAGCTACTAAAACAACTTCTTCCGAAAACCCAAAAAGAATCCAAAAAGGAAATCATTTTAAGAAGCAAATGCAAGAATGGCAAAATCTGTCAAAACAGACCAGCAGGTAAAGATCAATTTTTTCGAAAATCTTCTGTTGCTCTAATGAAAAAGTGCAAAACTAACGAAAGTTAAATAACAACCTAGGGCACAAGCATAAACATTTACAGCTCAAACCGACATACAAAAATCTTTCACGAATTTTTACGGTGAAGCACAAAATCTGTTTCAAGACAACAACTTTCCCAAATATTACTTCTCTCTCATTAGAGGTTGATCTTGAGATAAAAACCAAACAAAACAGATAAGGAGAGGTTATTACCGAGGTAATAACTTCCAAAACTCAAAGAAACAAAAGCAAACTGAAAGCAAAAATAAATTGGGTTGTCTCCCAAAAAGCTCTTTCTTTATAGCCATTAAGATGAGCTTGATAATTTCAATGATGCTCACATTAGAATGTGAATTGAAGTGAGAGAGAGCGTTAAGAAGAAAAAATACACATATTTAAGTCTAACCCACTTCCTATGCAAGGGAATTTTGTAAGCAAACAAGTTGTTGAAACCAAAGGCTACTAGCATAGGAAGGCAAAACAAGTGCAACATAAAGACTTTAAGCATAAAACGAGGAAACTTGATATTATTGAGATGCATACGAATGTTTTTTCCTCTCTCATAATAACTTTCAGTATCATGCATAAACTTAACAATATAGCTATCACAAGAACCATTGTAGCAATGATCACTTATTCTAACAGAAAACACAGGAATACTAGCTCTCATAACACTACTTTATGAAACAATATTAGAGGTATCCTTACAAAGGATAGTGTGTCCCTCTTCTACATATTTAGTAACAAAGTCTTTCACATTTGCTATTATAGGTTCATCATCCATTTGTTTATCAAGTTCAACAGCTTTATTTGTACTTCCATTAACCATACTAGCTATCATAGAATGTTCCTTTATCTTAACTGGAAAAGGCATTTTCTCAATATAAGGCTCAGGTAAAACATGATTAGCAGTATAAACTTCAGTATTTCTTGTGGGAACACTCTTAGCAACATCTTTATATGGTTCATGGTACTTATTCCACTTCTTTTTAGGCACTTCAATATAGGAAGAAAAAGCCTTAAAATAGGTTGCAATAGCTTGAGAGTCTAGACCATAAGAAATTTTAATATTTTGAAAGTCATCAATTCCCATAAAAGATTCAATGCATTCATAATCATAATTTATACTTGACTTTCTTCCTTTGTCATTCCCCCATGCTTCAGCATTGTCTTGAATACGGTCTAGGAGATCCCATTTAGCTTCTTCTTCCATGCGTGTGAATGATCCAGCACAAGAGGCATCCAATAGATCCTTATCATGTAGAGGGAGCCTTGCATAAAAGTTATTGATAATAATATTGTTGGGGAGCTCATGAATGGGACATTTGAGCATTAGTAACTTCAGTCTCCCCCAAGCTTGAGCTGTACTCTCTCCATCAAGAGGCCAAAAGTTGTATATTTGATTCCGATCTTTATGAATCTCACTAGGAGGATAAAACTTTGAATAAAAGAGAGGTACTATTTCCTCCCATTCAAGAGCTTGACCATTCTTCAGCAGCTTATACCATTCTTCAGCTCTTCCTTTCAGTGATAATGAGAATAACTTCTTCTTCACTTGATCTGTTGTAATACCTGCACACTTGAACAACCTGCATAATTCGTGTATAAAGAGCAAATGATCACCGGGATGGATAGTTCCATCCCAAACATAATAGTTATCCATAACACGATCAATAATTCTTGTAGGTATTTTAAAAACATCATTCTCAGCATGTGGTGGTTCATCTACTACCTTAGCACTGGTAGTAGCATTACGAAATAAGAAACTCAGCGAATTATCCATAATAAAAATAAAGCAACTAACAGAAATAAACAATACTCATAGTAGAAGTTTCCTTTACCAGTTCCACTCTCCAATAGCGCTTCACTCCCCGGCAACGGCGCCAGAAAATAGTCTTGATGACCCACAAGTATATGGGGTGTATCGCAGTATTTTCGATAAGTAAGAGTGTCGAACCCAACAAAGAACAGAAGGTGCTGGCTAGTGGTATGGATCAAGAATTCTCTGCAAATACTTAGCAAACGGATTTTTAGGGGTTTTTGATAACGCAAGTAAATAAAGTACGAGTAAATAAAAGACAATAAGAATAAATGCAGCAAGTGGCCCAATCCTTTATGCAGCAAAGGACAAGCCGGTTGCATTACTTAAGATGACCAAACTTTCTCGAGGACACATGGGAATATTGTCAAGTGCTTTCGTTTCATATAGTTGATTAATCTTCTTTAGCTTTCTAAGTGTTGTGTGGGCGAACCTGTGCTAATGTACCGACCTTCCTAGGACTAATACATACTTGTGATTATACCCCTTGCAAACATCCGTAAGTACAATAAAGTAATTAAGATAGAAACCTAACCACAACTTTAAACTCTAAGACCCTTACATCCCTTGTGCAATGATTTCCTAACGGGAGTTCAGGTTTCTATCACTCTAGCAACCCCTATGATTAGTAGCCAAATACACAATGCATTCCCCTAGGCCCATATAGGTGAAGTGTCATGTAGTCGATGTTCACATGACACCACTAGAAGAAGTACACCACAACTTAATTAACAAACCATTGAATCTTTCTCAACACAACTCCACTACTAACAACATGACTTCTCCCATGTCCTCAAGAACAAAACGAACTACTCGCAAGACATCATATGGATCATGATCAGAGATGGAATAATGATATATAACAATCTGGACATAAACAATAATTCAATGGTTCACTCAATAGCATTAACTACAAAGAGTAATCAACACCGGGAAAGTTTCCCCTAAGAACTATGCAAGATTCAACCCAATTGTTACAGCGAGATGATGGTGGTGATGATGGTGATGATGATCCCGATGAAATCGAGCTTGATGGTGGTGTTGATGGCGATGATCTCCCCTCTCCGGGAAGGAATTCCCCCGGCAGAATTCTGTCTGTCGGAGAGATCTTTCTCTCTTTCGGTGTTTTCCGCCCCGCAGAAGCGGCAGAATCTTTCTGTGGTTGCTCCCTGAGTCTTAGGGTTTCGGGAGGATAATATAGGCCAGAGGGGAGAGGCCGGAGTGGGCTAGGGCGGCCACACCACCTGCTGGCACGGCCAAGGCTGGCCCGCGCTAGGGGGTGGTGTGGCCCCCTGTGCCCATCTCCACTCCCCCTTCTGGCATCCTTCATCTTCTGGAAAAATAGGATTTTTCATGTATTTTCCCAGATTTTTTGATCTTCGTGAATTGCGCCTCCAAACAGCCACTTTTCCATCAGAATCCTGACTACAGTGGTCCATGCTCCAAAAGTCATCAACCATGCAAAAACAGATGAAATTACATAAGTATCATCTCTTAATATGAAATATATCAATGGATAACAGTAAATTATGATATAGAATAGTGATGCAAAATGGACGTATCGGTGCTCTTCCGCACGGCGTGTCACGATTCAGGAAAAGACGAATACTGGTGCACGTCTTAGCCCCTCCCATATTTTCCTTATCCCGTTTTTTGAATAACAGCAGGAGAACTGCTATATTCATTACGATAGTGGAGTAATTTTAAAAGCGGTATAGTTTCTACCAGAAAAAAGGCAGAAACAGAGAAACATCTCATACATCAGGCACTCAGCCAGGATCAAAGGGCGTTCCTCCTGCATGCATAACTAACGGGATTGGTGCTCCTGCCAACCTCCATGTACTAGCCTCTTCTTTTATTCTATCGCATAGCGTAGGTGCCGTCATCTCATTTTTTTGGAAAATCCTTCGGTTTCTCTCTTTCCAAATTTTCCAACAGATTAGCTTGGCTACTGTGTGGGCCAACTTCCTGCTAGCCCTTGGTACTCCGATTACCAGACTTCTGTACCAGTCTTGAGTGGAACTCCTGTCATTCTGCCATGCGTGCGTGCTAAAGGAATTCAGGTTGAAGTGGGCAGCCATCATGCACCACACCTGGCGGCTATAAGGACATTCGGAGAGCAGATGACGCGATGTCTCGAGATTCCTCCAGCATAATGGGCAGAAATAATTGTTATCCCATTGCCGCAGCAGTAGTTTGTCTGCTGTAAGAACCCTGTCCAGCATCAAAGTCCATATAAAAAACTTGCATCTAGCCGGCGCCCACCCCTTCCAAATGATCTTCGTGTGATCCGTGCGCACTGCCCCTAGGAATTGCATTCTGTATGCTGACCTTGCAGTGTATTTTTCATCCTTCCTGAAACGCCAGGATATCTCATCCTCATTATTTGTCAGTAGGATGCGGTCTATCATCTCAGCAAGTTTAGTAAGTTGTGGAATGTGTTCTTTCGCAAGCTTGAATCCGCGATCCTGCATCCACTTCATGTTTGTGAGAGCCTCCTTGACCGACCTGTTTTTCTGAACTGATATGGCGTGAAGATCCGGTGCCACATCGCGAGGGGCCGTGTCTTATAACCACCGATCATTCCAAAAATTAGCCGTTTGGCCGTTTCCGAGTGTTATCTTAGTGGATGCGGCAAACAAGCCTTTTTCCAGCTTGTTACATGGTGTCGCCATCTGTGCCCATGGTTTCTACGGGGATTTCCATTTTTTTCCATAACCATCTCATCCGCAAGGCCCTTCCGAGGAAGTCAATGCGGCGAACTCCTAACCCTCCGAGGTCCTTGGGCCTGCAGACCATTTTCCAGCTTACTCTGCATTTTCCCACTATTGCACTGGTTCTCCCCTACCCAAAGCCAGGCCCTCCGCCGGCGATCGAATTCTTTCCGAACCCAGGCCGGCATGTCATTTATTGTCATTAAGTAAACCGCCAGGGATGTCAACATTGAGTTCAACGTCTCGAGTCTTCCTTCTTTGCTCATGAGCCTTGCCTTCCATGTCGCAAGGTATTTGTCAATCTTGTCCAAAAGCCTCTGCAATCAGCCTTCGTAAGTTTCTTCACAGAAAGCGGCATGCCCAAGTACATGCACGGGAAATTGACAATTGGTATGCCCACCCCCTCGATGAGGTGCGCCACCTCGGTGGATGTGCAGCTGATCGGCGTGACCGAGCTTTTGGTCATGTTTGTGATCAAATCGGTGGCTTGCCCGAACCTGCACAGGGTGTCACAAATTCTGCTTATGTCCACATCGGTTGGGTTGAGGAAAAGCGCGGCATCATCCGTGTAAAGTGACGCTCTGTCCATGCAGTTCTTCCCTTTAAGCTTAGTTAGCACCCCCGCCTCTGTGGCCAACTCAAGTAGCCGATGCAGCGGCTCCATTGCTAGGTCGAATAGGAAGGGGGATAAGCTATCCCCTTGCCTGAGGCTTCTCCGGTGGACAATTGCTCTTCATGGGACCCCATTTATCAGGGGCTTTGAAGTTGCCATTCTGAAAAGAAGCGCCACCCAGTTCCTCCATCTTGGCGACAATCCTCGCACTTCAAGCATGTTCAAGATGTAGGTCCATGATACAGTATCAAATGCTTTGGAGATGTCCAACTTGAGTAGTAACGCTGGCGTCTTGGTCTTGTGGTAGTACTTGGCCATGTTTTGCACGTACATGAAGTTTTCCTGGATGCTTCGTCCGGAGATGAAGGCACTTTGACATGGGGAGACGAGCTCGTCCAATTTTGGTTGTAATCTCAGAGAAAGTAATTTGGATAGCAGCTTTGCGAAGGCATGTATCAGACTTATGGGCCTGTAGTGCGTTATCTGCCTTGGTTGTTCAGTTTTTGGCAGTAGAATGAAGAAGGCAGTGTTTGGTCTGTCAAAAGACTGGTCGTTTATGCAGTAGAATTTCTGCACTGCGTTGAACAGGTCTTGCTTGATAACATTCCATGAGGTTCTGAAGAAACCTCTCGAGAACCCATCCGGCCCTGGGGCCTTGTCAGCGGGTGTCGCAAACACTGCAGCTCTAATCTCCTCCATAGTGAAAGGAGCATCCAGCTTAGAGAGGTCAGGTATCAGAAGGTTTAATCGGGACCAATCGAATTGGTAGGTGCAGTTGATATCCGTCCCCATGATTGTGGACATATGGTTGCTGATGACCTCCTCAATCTCAGCAGGTGATGTTGCAGTGCCGCTCTCCGATTGGAGGGAGTGTATTCTGTTTTTGATCTTGCGGTGGGCCGCCTTCATGTGAATGAACCTTGTGTTGGCGTCACCAAGTTTGAGCCATTTGATTTTGGCTCGCTGTCGTGCTTTAACGTTATTAATTACTGCCAGCCCAACAACCCTAGCTTTGAGACTGGTCCTTAGTTCCCGCTTGGCCACCGTGAGCTGCCGACTCTCCTGGGCCGAATCCAGCCGCAAAATGATCTCCTCCCCTATCATCATTTGCGTCCTAATGTCGCCCACATAGTTTTTGGCCCAGCACACCAGGTGTTTAGCCAACCTCTTTAATTTGCAATCCAGAATGGCGAATGGATTTGTGAGGTTGCATCCCTTCATCCAAGACTGCTTGACCACCGTGTTGTATCCCTGCAGTAAAGGCTAGTAGCTCTCGAATCGGAATCGGTGCGGGGCTCGGGTGATGACGTCTTGTACCATTAGTATAGGGCAGTGATCCGACATGGAGGAGGCCTGCGGGAGAAGTTTTGAGGCCGGGTGCATGTCCTCCCAATGACTGTTGCAGAAGGCGCGGTCTAGACAGACAAGAGTTGGGTCTTCCTTTTCATTACTCCAAGTAAATCGTCTCCCAACTAGCCTGATTTCCTGAAGGAAACTCGCATCAAGCGCCGCTCTGAACCGTCTCATCCAGGTCTTGTTTACCCTCCGGTTGCTCTTGTCCTGATCGTGAAGAATCAGGTTGAAATCTCCAAGGACCACCCAAGGTCCATTGATCTGGGCATGGATACTCACTAGCTCATTCAGAAACTCAGCTTACGCTCGTTGTCAGCCGGTCCGTATACATTTGTTAGCGTCCAGGATTGGTCGCTGGAGCCGAAAGTGAAAGTCGCTGTGATGGAGAAGTCCCTGATGGTAACATTTGTTACCCTGAACATGTCCTCACACTAGAAAAGGAGCACCCCTCCTCCAGCCTTATCCCGTCACGAGGTGTTCTCAGCTACTCAATCTCTCTCTCCAAGCTCCACGACAGAACCGACCTGCCGGAAGGTTCGATAAGCGGGCGGAGGAGGCCATTAATATAAAACTGGCAATTAAGCTTGATTAATCTGGCAAATAGGTCAAATTAATATGACAAGTAGTAATAGTTAAACCTGTAAACTAGGCCTCATTAACCTCTTAACTAGTAAACTGGCAATAAGACTAATCAATCTAGAAGTTAGTGCATAATGAATATGGTAGTTAGTCTTGTTAATCTGGCAATTAGGAATCACGACATATCTAATTAAACTGGCCTAGATGGTTTTGTGAGACACGCACATGCGCGTGATAAACACATGACGGAAATTTAAGAAACACGTACAGTGTGTATAGTAGTGGGCACACTAGTGAGCCATAGCAAAACAGTGAAAAACCATGTCAGAAACTTGTCTATAGGCAATAATATGTGCCGTAAGAATTGTACACCTTATTTTGGAGCAACCCGCAAAAAAATTTATTTATTGCATGGACACAAATTTTTTGAGTCTGCCGCGCCGATACTGACACATTGGGCTATCATACATAGTAGCATTCTAGACTGCACATGGGCCGCACGCGGGGGCATCCGTGCGGCGCCGCGGCATAGTGCAGTCCTTTTTTGTTTGTTTTATAGTTTCCCTTTTACAACTCTTTGGCTCGGCCACTTTTCGGTACTAATTTTTTTTTTGGTGGTAGTCACCTCTTCAACATAATTTCTCGCGTCGACTTTTTGCCAGTAATTTTTCGGTAGTAGTTACATACGTCTACGTCGTGCAACTCTGCGATGGTAATTTCTCGCCGTGACTTTCTTACACTAATTTTCTGGTTTTAGTCAACTCTTCAATAGTAATTTCTCGCGGCGACTCTCAACGCTAATTTTATGATACACCTTCCCGGCCTTTCCGAGTTCCGACAGTAGTTAGAATACGTCTATAGCAATATTTGTAGCTCATTTTTCCTTAATTTTCTGCCACATATTTTAAATCGTATTTCTCCATGGTAAATTCGACGCGATTTCTCGACTTCCTCTACGGTAATTTTTAGCCGAGGATCTTCAACCTCGGCAGTGATAATTCATAAGTAATCCTTCTCGAGGAGCTTTGACGGTAATTGTTTGGTGTTCCTAACGGTGATTTTTTTTCGGGTAGATCATTTGTTTTTTCTAGGGAAAACACTGCCCAACGGCTAGATTGATTAATTCTTCTATTTATGAACGGAAAGGACATCCACATGGGCAGACGCCGGCGGGTATATATCTCGGGCTGTGGCCCAATACCTGCCTAACGGTACAGGCCAGACGTTTCCGACGTCGATTCAAAAATTTAGTACCACACGGCTTAGATAAACAAGTTCACACCAGCTTATAAGGGTTTTCAACAGAGACGGCTCACCGCATGTGATATGCGGTAAGCAACCTAAACAAATCAATATCAAGATAAGATATGATTTGAGAGTGCATGCAAGTCCCTTCTAGCAAGCTTGTTCTAGGTGAAATTGCTGCGTCAAACTCTTGAATTTGCACACCGACATGGTGTGTACAGCTATTTTGTACTCTTTTTAACATTCAACATATATTTCTGCAAAATTCTAGCATAACTTTAGATCAAATGACATAAAATTGCTACTAACATAAAAAATCGGTTACATGTTTCTAAAACATTACTCACGGAATTTTTTAATTTTCATAGATGTGTATGGTGTTGGTTATTTTTATCAAAATACTAAACCCGCCAGACTCTCGGTTCACCGGTTCAATCATGGTTAACATGGTTTCACCTTCGTTCTTAAATCATGACGACGTCATAACGTTTCAATAAACATCATCAATGGAAACAAAGGAATAAAGTTTTCTCCTAGGTTGATAATAGGACTCCCCCACACACTTGGTTGGTTCAACCACGTAAATTTCACTGGTTCATAGCAAAACTGTTGGTTTAGGCCAGTATTTTGCAATTTTCACTGGCTTATAGTGAAACTATTCGTTTGGGATGGTAAAACAAAGACAAAACCGCGGTCCGAATTCCTTGTTACTAACTTCAGTTTGGTTCTAAATCTTTGAAATTGCACATCCGGGTCCTAAATCTTTCGTAAGTGATTCACCTGAGGTCTTATTTTTTTCTGCTTTGACCTGTCTGCGTGGCACTTTATTGACCACTCCCACTTCTACAATAGGGTCCAACAAGAGGGATACCAGTCGGACGTATATATTCGTGAAAAGGTCTCTAGGCCCTCGGGTGAATCATGTGAAAGGGATACCTGATGGCTGGTTCCCCATCGAGTCGGCCCTCTTCCGGCTGCACGATGGGTACGTCGTGTCCCTCGCCGTCATGGTCGGCGTCCTCGCCATCTCTGTAGAGTACTTCCTTGTGCCTGAGTACCCGGTGCCCGCCACCTATGACGATGCCTAGGCAGCGCTACGTTGTGCCGGCGAGGCCCGGGAAAAGTGGATCATGGAGCATGGCGACATTACGCACCTTTTCCTCGCGGGCCATAGTGTCGACGACAACATCGTGCACTGAGGATCGAGGTCGTGGCCACAAACGCGTGGCACGGGAGCATGTGACGCGGGTGTGCGGCATGAGCCGAGTCGGAAGGGGCCGGTCGTAGTGGCAACAGAAGAGTCTGAAGCTGGTCACTACGGTAGAAGAAGAGGCCAGAGGGCTGAGATCCATGCGGCTGTATCGAGCAGCGACGCCAGATGGATAGAAGCTCTGCACGAGACTTTATTGCGTGCGGGACAGATGGGCGAGCTTTCGATCGATGACAAATAGAGGGGCGGCGACAGTGGATCCTCCGGTCGATGTGGTTTGGAGGGGTGATTCTAGCAGACCCCGCGGACATGCCGAACTGCGGCGGCTGCGGGAGCCTAGAACCTTCTCCTTGTTGCCTCTTTTGGTTGTGCCGATATGGACATAGTAGGGATGAGGCATCAGCAGCAGAGGAAGGAAATGCGAGCAAGCATAGGGGCGAGGCGGCTGTGGCCGGAAACGCAAGCGGTCGGGCGCTCGGCAACGGCGGTGGCAGCGGCCGGAAATTTAGAGGAGGTGCTTACTGCGAGAACCCAGGGGCCTTTTTAGAATTTTGTATGTCGAGCTAGTACCTCTCCTAGACCTTACTGCTGACTTGGCAGTGGTCAAAGCGCCATATAGACAGGTCAAAGTGGTCAGCGCAAAATAGGATCTTAGATGAATAAGTTACGAAAGATTTATGGTGGATGTGCAATTTCGAAAATTTAGGAGCAAACTGAATATACTGACAAAACAATAGGACCGCTGGCGTACGTGGTTTTCTCTAAAACAAACATTCGAACAGCTAGAATTTCCTAAAGAATAAAAGGCAACCGGACATGGCGTCCACCGGATCCTGGTTGGGCAAAGATCAATACTGATGGTGTTCTATCCTCTCACGGACTCAGGGGTGGAGGTGGTGATGTTGCTAGATCACACATAGCTTTATCGGGTGCTTGTAGAAAATCCTATGATGGGTTACCAATCATCTCATCGTGGAAGCTTTAGCTCTTCGCGAGGACACAGAGCTTTTCGCATCTCCTGCTGGAGGCGGACTGTCCAAAAGTAATTAATCTCTAGACTTCACCTCATAGTTCGTAGGTAATTGTGGCACATATGACCTATCCTAGAAGAAATTGGGGAAATGAAGAAGTATTTCACTTTGTTTTTGATCAGGCATATTAGAAGAGAGGCAAATAACTCGGCTACTATTTGCAAAGCAAGAGAAGACTAGACATGACGGAAAGTAGTCTAGGGGCGTGTTTGGTTACCCACACCCTTATTTTCCAATTTTTCCGCTTGGCTGGTTGAATGCTGCATACACCGAGATTTCCTTGGGTCAATTTTGGCATTTTCATTGGTTTCCACATTCACTGGTAGGGCATCTCTAACCGATCCCCTAAAATAGGTTAGAGGAGTAAAAATCTGGAGGTGCAACACCTAACTGATCCCAGAACGGTTAGAGGAGTATATTTTTACTCATCGGAGGAGTAAACCGAGTGGCCAACTCCTAAATTTACTCATCGGCCACCACTTCTGAGAAAAAACTCCCGCCTCCCGACCAGATGCACCCATTCCCACCGGCGTCGTCGCCGGTGACCGCCATACCCCGCTGCCCCCATCCCGGTCCCTGCGCCGCCCTCCGACCCACCTCTCCCTTGCTCGCCGCCTCTATCTGTGGCCGGAATCGATGGGGTGAGCTCGTTTTTGCCGGCCGCCGCCCCGATTTGGAGCAAATCAAGCTCTGTCGATTTGTTGCAACCCGGAGCCGTCGTCGCCTCCAGTGACCATAGCAACCTGGAGTCAGCTCCCAGGAGGCCGGCCACCACCGATGTCGCGACGAGGATCACCCCCTCCTCCTCGCCTACCACAGATCCCGCGCGGCTCGGGGTTGGTGCCGCCCACAACGGGTTTGGTCTGCGCGCGGGACCTCTGGGCGGAGTTAGGATGCATGGCCGGTCTCCGCGGATGCCGCTGCCGGGGATGGATCGCCGGTACCACCGGCTGCAACCAACACAAGAGGAAAAAGGTGAATTGTCCTCTTTTTCTTAATGTAAAATTGTAGTAGAAGAAGTTGTGGCTTACATGTTTTTTTGTTACAAATGTAGTACAAAAAATTCTACATGGACCAAGGATCAAGACAACGAGTTGTATTTTGCATGACACCATCAAACTCTTGTAGATGATGCATTATACGAAAAGAGTGGTGTTCGTTCACCATTTCAACAATTTTGGGAAAAGATTCATGAGAATTTTAATGAAAAGACAAGAAGAGGTAGATCGGTTAACTCGATCTTGAATAGATGGCATATTCTTGTCATGCATTCTAATATCGTCAAGATGGCATAACTTCAATAGTTTGGTTTGTGTTTGTTTGTACCAGTATGTATTCTCTATGTACCGATTGTTTTGTATAGGTATGTATCGAGTTGTATCGTTATGTATTTGATTACTAATCTATGATTATATATGCCTATGTATATACCTATTACATTGCAAATAAGGAAAACACATTTTTACTCCTCTAAGGGCATG
Organism: Avena sativa; assembly: GCA_916181665.1. Classification (NCBI taxonomy): domain Eukaryota; kingdom Viridiplantae; phylum Streptophyta; class Magnoliopsida; order Poales; family Poaceae; genus Avena; species Avena sativa. The sequence continues at coordinate 447,918,481 of OV702296.1, read as the reverse complement.
TACAATGATTGATAAGACAGTCTTATCTTATACATGCCATATCATTTGATATGACAACAAAATATGACATACAATGGGTTCTTTTTTCAGTTTTATCTTTAGCACTAGATGTTCCTAAATATGTGGTGAGACATATTGTTGCTAAGAGATGATCTCTTAGCCAAAATAAGGCAGACGTCTTTTTTTCGTTTATCTCTCCTCCAACTCAGCAATCATCCTATGTGGCATTGCTAAGATAAGACCATTGTACGTGCCCTAAATATAGGGTTTCGGTTAGAAACCGTCAAGCTTTAGAGGAATTTTTTATTCCTCTAAGTTTTAGGAGCCGGTTTACTCCTCTATAGTTTTGAGGATCGGTTAGAGATGTCCTTAGGCCGGCAGAAACTAACAGGAGAAAACAGAACGCTATGTTTGGTTGCATGGATTGTTTCTCATCTCTAATCTACATGCTAAATTGATCTTATCTAGAGACCCGCAAAAAAACAACACGATGATCGTGATGACTGAAATCGAGCTGCCAGCGCTGACCACTAATGAACTACAGAACAATTACCACACCGTCGAGCTAGCTCTAGAACAATTACCTCAAATCCTGGCATGACACTGATACATTCAGTTTGCTTCCTGAACCATGTCTTAAACTCAGTTTCGACAGCCAAATAGCAGTAGAAAAGCACCTGCATAACCTTATCTAAAATTCAGTTCCGATGTATAGACCTATTACATTACAAATATGCGTATGTATAGACCTATTACATTACAAAAAGTTTGCTTTGAAGACGAAGTCGCCCGCGGACCAGGAGATCACCTAGGAAGACATGCCGTGATGAAGAACTTGAGCAGTCGTGCAGAGCGCTTTCCAAAAACCATATTTTTCCTCTCCCGTATAGGATAGCAAGGACGAGTGGTTCCTGAGACCTTCTCTCCCGTTCGCCGGAGAACGACGGCGCTCGACATGGAGTAGACTATGGTGGCGGCGCAAACCGAGAGGTTGACAAAACCCTAGATTGGTTTCGGTATACTATGGTGGTAGCCGTGCAAAACTTTATATAGAGTAGCTCAGAAAACTCTAACGAAGGTGAACATGGGCTGAGTCTAGGTTGCATACGCTCAGGTCGGTTACAGTAGCCGACAATTCTGGAACGACCCGAATAGGCTGACTGTTGACACGTCTGTCAAACCTCACAATTTTTCTGAGCAGCAAAATAAATCTCGGCTCGGCGAGGTTCCGGCAACCGCGGCGCACGTGAGCGTCCGAACGAGACGGGTGGGCGGTGCATGCGTGCGTGCAAGCGGTGGCGGCGTTGGAGGTGGAGCGCATGTGTAGCTCTCATCTTCTCACTCACTTTAGTAGGTGGTGAAACACTCCACCTTATAAGGTGGTGCAACTCTCCTCCAACTTTCTATCAGGGTCATACCAACCAGAGATCATGTGCCTAATGGCTTTACAAAAGCTCTTACAAGCCAACATTTGTTGAAATCCAGAAACAATCTTAAATTAGGAGAGTTAAGATTGAACGGGAGTGTCAGTGACGAGGGTTTAACTCGTCAATGCCTATTGTTATGGACTTGAGTTTTGGAGAAGGAGGGAGCGCTGGAGGCATCAGTCGGCTAGCAAACAAGCACACAATGACGTAAGGTTTACCCAGGTTCAGGCCTTGTAGAGGTCCCTACTACTGCTTGTCTACTCTTGGAATTAACGAAGGAATCGAAGACTACAAGGGCGCGCAGATGTAATCTGACGAGACTTGTGGAAACTAGGGTTGTGATTGTCCTCCTCGCCGCTCCTCCCAGCCTTTATATAGATAGGATGGGTCTCGGTAGCAGGTCGAGTCGGTTACAGATTAGGGTTCGCCCCTTTAAACTTTCTATCTTAAGCTTCATCTTGCGCTGCAAGAAATCGAAGAGTCCGTGAGTCACCCGAATCTTGTATTGGGCCTTGGCAACGCCATGGGCTTCTGTCGTATCTGGACCATATATACCGAGCTCGAGTACCTATAGGGTATACCCATGTCAGTAGCCCCCGAGTGTCCAGTGGAATCGCAGATTCGACTGGAGACTTTATGAAGCCTTTCGAGTGTATGACTAAGCATTCTTCGAGTGTTTTGTTTATGTCATAGGGTTTGTTGATATACGTGCCTGATTTATCCGATGTATCGGTATCAGTTAACTGCCTTAGGGCAAAACATCGTAATCTACTCAAACTCGAGTCCCCGGACTCGAATTTGGAAAAGTGCTGACGTAATTCGACTCAGGCCGTGGAGGTCTTATAGGAGTCGAATTCTAGTGTATAAGTGTGAGCACTCGACATGTCCGTCAAGGCATGTTCATCGTACCTGCTGGCACGGATATATTTCTGGTAGTGCGCAGGTGATGCATTGCCAGGCCTTGTTTAGGTCTTATCTTCACACTACAAGCGTGGCATCCGAAATTTTGGTCATCACGGAGATGATTCGGGTGGCCCAGGAGACGTAGTCTCTTTGTAGGGAAAGTATGAGGCGGAGTCGCTATAGCATTCGAGTGTGGATGTTATCAACACACAGTACGATGTACAAATAATCATAGGGTGCGCGGCCAGTGCTCCCTATGGGAGTAGCCCCCCCGAGTTCCTGGGTGAGTCGAAGACTCAAGCGGGGACTAAAAAAACTTTGCGACTGCTGTCGTCTTTTGTTGCTTGTTTCAGCCGAATTTGCTTCCAACGCTCCCTATTGGAGTAACCCATAATTCACAATCGAATCATAGATTCGAGTGATGGGTTTGTCTTGAATGTTCATATACCTGTAGAAAGATAATCGTAGGGTGCGCGACCAGTGCTTCCTATGGGAGTAGCCCCCGAGTGCTTGCTTGAGTTGAAGACTCGAGCAAGGACTAAAGTAGTCAAAAAAATTCTTCTGCTGGAATCGATGACGTCCGTGCTGACGATGTGATGATCTCAGTTACCCGCGTGAGTGGTTTTGACGGAACGTGATGAGCGGTGGGTCCCACTTTCTAACTTCGATTTGACTGGGCGTGTGTAATCTTCTGTTTTAACTGAGTCTCCCCGATTTTCGCGCGTAATGGGAATAGTGGGGGACGGTTCGTGGTTCAGCTTCGCCACATGTCAATGGCGATGTGCGCCATGCGTCTAGTAGGGTTTCTGCTGACCATTGGATGGCATCCGTGAAGAGGTTAAGTAGCAGCACAACTGCGATAAATTTCCCCATCTCTTCTTGCTCGTGCCTCCTTCGCCATTGTTTCTCTCTCTGCTTCCTTACACACTTCCTCTTTGCGACACTGGACCATCTCCGTGTTTTCCCCAGTTACTTTCTCCGTTCTCACCACCATCGAAAGATGGGTAAGAAGAAGGGAGGTGCCGCAGCTGGATCTGCGACCACCATTGCCGCCACCAAGAAGATGGGCGGTACCACCACCGTGGGCACCAGCGCCGACGACGCTGGGAAGAAGAAGGGTGCGGACACCCGCATCACCAACGGCGCCTGGCGAGCGTCCATCATAAAACCTTCCGAGCTGCATCTTCATTGCCAAGATGGAGTTCTTACATCCATGGAAGACGACTCGCGAGTGCCCGGTGACGAGGTAATCCCTTGTCCTCCTCCGGGTTTCCAGGTGATGTTCCTTGCGTTCATCATCCAAGGTCTCTCTCTCCCTCTGCATCCTTTCTTCAGGGGTTTTCTTTGTTTCTATGGGCTCTAGTTGCACCAGCTGTCCCCAAATTCCATTCTCCACATCTCGTGCTTCATCACGCTTTGCGAGTGCTGGCTCGGAATCGAGCCACACTTTGGCCTTTTCAAGAGGCTTTTTAAGCTGAAACATCAGTCGGCATCCGGTTCGGTAGTCTATGACGTAGGTGGCTGCGGGATCCACGTCAACTCCTCTATCACCTACTTTGACATCAAGCTCACCGCGTCCGTCCAAGAGTGGAGAGACAAGTGGTTCTACATCCGCGAACAGAAGGCCAACGGAGAGCACTACGGACTCGCTCCCTTCGATCCCGCGGCGCTTTGCAAGAGGATGTGCTCCTGGAAGAATATCGTGATGACTGGTGAGTCCGAGGAAACGGAAGTGCTGTATATGCGCATTTGCGACCTCGAAAACCGCATAGGAAAAGAAGAGGGGGGCGCCGCTCTCATTCGCACGTGGTTGTGCCGCCGCGTCCAGCCCCTGTAGGCCAGAGTCCACCCAATGTACTGCTGGGCTGGTGCGAGCGATGTCACTCGCGTATCTACCGATGGCATTTCTGCGGGTGAGGTAGACAGAAGGTTGTGATTGGTAACCAAATATACCGCCAAGGAGGATCTCCCGGGAGAACCAGTCGTGCCTCCATTCGACGCCTCTAACCCACCTCCTAAGGTAGAATTGTACTACGAAGTAGTTTTCTTTATCGATTGCCACCAAGTACTTGATATACAGTGGTGTATCTTCTGAATGCAGGATTGGAAGGTGTCTTCCAATTTACCTCCTTGTCCTGAGGAAGTTATCCCTCGCGAAGTGGAGGAAGAGGACGAGTCGGCATCGGCCGTCCCAATTGAAGAAGAAGAGGGAGCCCCCGAGTCCAGCGGCCATGATACTCGCAAGCGTTCTCGCAGCAAGGACTCGGATGCTTCTTCGCCGACGACGCCGGAAGGTCCTTCTGTTGTTGCAGAGGAGACAATCCCCGCTGTTCCTATGCACGCCATGGCTCCTCCTGCTCGGAAGAAGATGCGACTGCCGAAGGAGTCGTCGGAGGAGGAATCCTTCGACCTTGACAAATTTGACTGGTGAGTTCTGCATTCACGACCTCGTCTTGGTTTCTTTTTGGAGTTGCTTTCCTGAAGTTTTTGCTGGATGTGTTTTATAGCCAAGCGGCGTCGTCATCTGCGGATGACGTAAAATTTGTGAAGGAATCCGGAGTCGCAGACTCCAAGTGCTAGGAGGCGACCGGTCAGCCTCCTTCTCCTCTAGTGGCGGCCCACTTCGGCGCCAATTCTTCGAGTTACCCACATGCTGGGGAGCACCAGGTGGTTGCACGGACGACTGCACGGCAGTCATCTTCGGAGTCCCTGGAGGAACATGTGAGTGCCTTTCTTGCTACGTGGAAGTCGATTTATACTTGGTGCTGCCGTTGAACCTTTGTTTTTCTCTTGATGCAGCTTATTGTGAAGGAAGCTGCCCGCCTAGCGGAGCAAGTCATTGTCATGGGTCGACAGCATGCTCTGCTGGACAATCGCCATCGTGTCATCGAAGGTTAGTTTTGGCTTCGTCTTTGTCTTCGTGGAATTTTATAAATTCGATTGATGATACACCCTGTGCTTTGTAGTTGAGCATAATGAACTTCTCCGTCGCGTGACGTCGCTCGAGAAGGGGCTTGCCACGGCGGAGCAAAAGCGCGACAAGGCAATCGCAGCCTTGGAAGAGTCACGAAAGCGTGAAGAGGATTTGCGCTCTTCCACTGCTGAAAGGGAGAAGTTGTTCGAAGAACCAACTTTTCTCGATTGCCAAGGCCCTCTTAGGTAATTGTCAATTTTGGTTTGTGTTTCTCCTTGTTTGGTATCATATTGCTGTGCTAATACCTTGTGTATATAGATGCCGGTGGCCTGAGCTTTGACGCCCAGGCCCTTCGCCGCGCGGATGCGTTGGCTGGTGCCGTTGCCACAGTCGAGGACCGCAGTGATTCCCTTCAGGGGACGTTGACGAAGGCCAAGGGTGTGCTCAGTCGCATCCGTGGAGATCTAACTCCCAAGGCTGAGCTGATTGACAACCTTGAGGACCTGGTGGAATCCCTTGCTGAGGGTATTCCCATGGACTTCAAGAACTCCCAGCGGTCTGTTGGTGCTACCATGGCACTTGGGATGGCGCATGCCCATGGCGTGGAGTTGGATCCCTCCGTGATCTCTAAGGAGATTCCCGTCGGCATAGATGGCCAACAGATAGTGTTTGCTCCCTTCGCTACTAGCTGTGGTAAATATGGACCGCTACTCATCGACATAGTCGCAAAATATTCTGCGGAGCTGCAAAGAGCGAAGAAGGCGGCAAAGACTACGGCATTAGGGGCTGCCACCGGAAAGTCTGTGGCGTCAGAGGCTGCCACGGATTTGATGAGGACTCCGAAGTCAAAGTCAAAGTCGAAGAAACAGATTGCTCCTTAGTTGCCAATTTGTATTAGTTGTAGCTATCTCTTGTTGAAACTATGCTTTTGTGGGAGTATCACTGTCGAGACTTTGATGTGCTTGAATGCATTCATGGCTTTATCAATGTATTTCTGATCCCTTATTTGCTTCTTGCTTGATTGTGATAGGGTACGTTGAGTGGTCCTTCGAGTGGTCCGCGTGACTCTCCTCCCACCGATGAAACCATGGCACATCCGCGTTCAAAGGTGGAGGAGTTGTTGTTGCTTTCGCGATTGTGCGACCGCGTTAAGCAGTTGGAGTGCGAGTTGTCCATCATCCGCGGTAGCATGGACGTGTGGAAGTCGAAGGCGGAGAAGGCCACTGCCCGTGAGGAGTATCTCTTGGAGGAAGTGGCTCAATTAAATGAGCAGTTTAAATGTTAGCTTTCTGCCTTCTCATCTTTTCTTTTAGTCAATCGCGGAGATGCCTTTTTCTCCATACTTTGCTGCTTGCTTGGTGTAGTTGTTAGCGCTCGCCATCCACAGGATGAGAAAGACCGGGTGGCCGTTCGACTGAACAACCTGACCCATGAGCAGCTACAAGTGAGTGGGTATTTTTGGGTGGACCACGACCGTGCGGTTGCCTTGGTGACCCTGCAGGATAGTTCTTCTCGAGTGCTCCAATGCATGAAGAAGGCGCAGTCATGCCTTAAGCACATTTATGCAGCGATGTTTCCCCTCGACGTGTTGCCTTCAAGCTTGATGGCTTTTCTGGCGAAGTTTTAGGATATGAGGGCGGTCCGCGAGTGCATACGGCAGCAGTTGGTAGCTGGTGCTAAAGCTGCATTGTCGCTGGTGCGACTGCATAGGCTGGAGGTAGATGTTGCATCTGTTCCCGCGGGGCCGCCGCCTCTGCCATAAGGAATGACATGGAACATGGTTCCGCATTATCAGGCGGTTGATCGGCCAGCAGAAGACATCGTCGATTTCTTCGAGGAACAGACGCATGTTCTTCTCTTGCAGCAGTAGCAAGATTTTGTATCCTGCACATAATTGTATAAGTGTTGTAAAGTTCGTATGATTGTATTGGGTGTATTGAGAACCCGTTGATATGTGAAGAGCTTGTTAGCTTATATATTTTTCGAGTGTATTGTACTTTGCAGTTCCTTTTCGTTAGCCTGACGTGTGTTTACCTCAGCACCTTGCCAACCTGTCAGGTGCGCTGCAGCTGGGTTGGTGTTTATTAAGGGTTCAATTAGTGCGTTAGCTACTCAGGATACCGCGATTAGTTCGTAGAACAGAAGTGTAAAGGGTGGCGCAGTCCCCGAGTGATGAAATTGCAGGAAAGTAGAAAAATACACAGAGTTTCAGGGCACTTAGATTTATTTATTCGCAGAATAGTACGAGGTACAATGTGTGCCTAAGTAGCCTGGCTGAATAGCCTTATTTGTAATGTAAAAACGACTAAGGGTAGAAACTACGCAGCTGCGCGATGTTCCAAGGGTTGGAGTATGCGACTCTAGTCTTGAAATCTTTAAGGCGATATGTGCCACCTGGGATTACTTCTGTAATCACATAAGGTCCTTCCCAAGGGGACTCGAGCTTGAGATGCCTTTGTTGCGTCAATCGCAGGACCAAGTCTCCTTCGGCGAAGGATTTGGGGCATAGCCTTCTGCTGTGGTAGTTGCGGAGGTTCTGCTGGTAGATCGTTGATCTCTCCGCTGCTATCTCGCGTGCCTCGTCAAGGAGGTCGACGGAGTCTTCGAGTATGAGGGTTGACTCCTTCTTGCTTTATGCGACCACCCGTGGGGCTTTGAAGCGTACTTCTGAGGGTAGCACCGCTTCAGCACCGTGCACCATAAACAACGGGGTGTAGCCCGTGGCGCTGTTTGGAGTTGTGTGTAAGCTCCAGAGTACGAATGGTAGTTCGTCTGGCCAGCATCCCGCGGCTTGTTCGAGTGGCCGAAGGAGTCGCTTCTTGAATCCACCACATATGAGGCCGTTGGCCTTTTCAACTTGACCGTTGGTCTGCGGGTGGGCCACCGAGGCGTAACTTACGTTGATCCCCAGGTTCTCGCAGAATTCCTGAAACTCCTTGGAGGTGAAGTTCATCCCGTTGTTCGTGATGATGCTATGTGGCACGCCAAAGCGGTAGACGATGGACCCGAAGAATTTGACGGCGTTGGCGCCTGATTGATTTGTCACTGGCATGGCTTCGATCCACTTGGTGAATTTGTCGACTGCGACTAAGAGGTAGACGTAACCTCCTCGCGAGGACCTTGAGAGCTTGCCGACCATGTCGAGTCCCCATTGTGCGAAGGGCCAGGCCATTGGTATTGGCCTGAGTTCCGCGCCAGGTGCGTAAGGTTTGTCCGCGAATCGCTGGCAAGCATTGTAGCGCTGGACGATGTCCTTGGCGTCGTGCATGGCCGTGGGCTAGTAGAATCCAGGTCGTAGAGCTTTGGCAACAAGGGCGTGACTGCCAGCATGGTGCCCGCAAGTGCCTTAGTGGATGCCAAGGAAGACGGCCCTTCTGTCCCAGTTGGAGACGCACCGTTGGAGTACTCCCGTGATGCTGCGTGATACATTGCAAATGTATCTATAATTTTTGATGTTCCATGCTTAGTTTTATCCACTTTCTTGTGTTTTGTTCCAACTTTGGAGTACTTTTCATATGATTTCTTGGACTAACCTATTAACAAGAGCCACAGTGCTAACTGCCTGTTTTCTGCTGTTTTTGGTTCCAGAAAAGTCAGAAAATGAATATTCTCGGAATTGGACGGGACAAAAGCCAAAGTGCCTATTTTTCCGGAAGTCATCAAATGCCAGAATACGAGACGGAGAGGGGCCAGTGGGCACCACACCACCTGGCCATGCGGCCCAGCTTGGCCCGCGCCAGGGGGTGGTCTGGCCGCCTCCGGCACCCCCTTGGCCTCCCCTTCCGCCTATAAGATGCCCCCGGGACGAAAACCCTAAGTAACCGATAAAAAATCCACGAAAGAGTCTGTAGGCACCGTCATCTCCATCCCTAGATCGGGAGGGATCTGAAGCTCTTCCCGGCACCCTGCCAGAGAGGGGAATTCACCCTGGAGGCCTTCTTCATCACCATGCAAGCCTCCGGTGTGATGCGTGAGTAGTTCATCCTTGGACTACGGATCCATGTAGTAGCTAGATGGCTGGTTTCTCCTCCTTTGTGCTTTCATGTTTAGATCTTGTGAGCTCCGATCATGATCAAGATCATCTATTTGTAATTCATACATGTTGTGTTTGCGGGGATCCGATGGATATTGAGATGCTATTTCAGATTGATTATTGATTCTATCATGTCTTTGTTATTTGAGATCTTGCATGCTTTCCATTGTTAGTAGCTATCTTGGCCAAGTAGATGCTAGCAACTCCAAGAGTTAGTATTTATGCTCGATAGTGGGTTCATGCCTCTGGTAATCTGGGGAAGTGACAGAAATATCTAAGGTACTAGATGTGCTGTTGCTACTAGGGAGAAAACAACGATCCTTTGTTCATAGAACAATTGTATTGTTTACCTTACACGTAGTCCGTAAAGCAATAATCTGTTGCTTGCAACTTAATACTGGAGGGGGTTCGGATGATAACCTGAAGGTGGATTATTAGTCATAGATGCAGTTGGATGGCGGTCTATGTATTATGTTGTATTGCCTAATCAAGTCTCAAAGGAGTCAAGATGATTAGTATATGCATGTATTGCTTTCTCGGTGTTTGTCAATTGCCCCGCTGTAATTTGTTCACCCAGCATGTTATCTATCTAAGGAGAGCCACCTCTAGTGAACTATGGATCCCGGTCCTTGTCTTTTACATACAATCTACAATATGTTACCGCTTTGTGTTTACTTTCTGCAAACTTTTACTTCTTTCCATTCGATACGTTTAATCCTTTGTTTTCCGCAAAACACAGTGAGATTGACAACCTCATCACAAGTTGGGGACAAAGTTCTGTGGTTGTGTTGTGCAGGTCTCCACGTTGCTACTAGCACCGGTAGTGCGCCCTGCCAAAGCTCAGCTAGTAACACCTTTGGGGTGTTTCCTTGCTCCTACTGGTTCGATTAAACCTTGGTTTCATAACTGAGGGAAACTTGCTGCTGTGCTCATCATACCTTCCTCTTGGGGTTCCCAACGAGCTCTACATCAACCACGAGCCATCAACACTTTTCTGGGCGCCGTGCATTGAGCCATCACTGCACTTGTACAGTTCCCCATTGATGAGGGCGAATGCCTTGGATCTTCGTGCGATGTGTCGCGCGTCAGTCAGATCATCTGGCGGCCTTTTGCTAAGTAGATATGCGATGTAGGGTTGTGTCCAAGATGGCTCGATCATCATGACGCCCATTGGTCCTTCGAGTCCCGTATCAAGCTCCAGGTCGTCGAGTGCCACTGGCTCGTTGGGTGGCGTAGCGCCCGAGTCTGTTGACGCGCCCGCTTTCTTCTCTGGAGCCTTGGGCTTGATGGAGCGCTTGCAGATGCGCTCGAGAAATACCCCAGGTGGTATGGGGGCACAGGTGGAGCCAATATTGGCGTGTATGTCCGCCTCTTCATTCCTTTCGCGACCCACATGTCGCAGCTCACAGCCATCAAAGTCTCCTTCCAGTGTGTCATAGAGGTCGCGACAGGCGATCGTGTTGTCGCTCAGTGCGTTACACTCGTGCATCGTTTGATTGACCACCAGTTTGGAGTCATAGTAGATGATGAGCCTTTTGGTGCCACAGGCTTTCGCCATCCGCATCCCATGGATTAGGGCTTCGTACTCAGCTTCATTATTGGAGGCGGTGAACTACATTTGCAGAATGTATTTCATCTTGTCTCCCTGGGGTGATGTCAGTATGACACCTGTGTCGGCTCCGTCCTTTCGCTTGGACCCGTCGAAGTGCATTGTCCAAAGGTAGGACATATATGGCTTGTCAGGGAGCTAGTTCTCCATCCAGTGCACAAGAAAATCCGGGAGAACTTGCGACTTGATTGCATCGCGTTTCTCGTATGTGATGTGTCATGGAGACAATTCGATTCCCAGAGCGCGACTCGTCCGATGGCATCAGGATTATTGAGTATATGTCGGAGGGGGGCGTCGTTTACCACCACAATTGGGTGCTCCTGGAAGTAGTGGCGCAGTCACCTGGCTGTCATGAAGACGCCATAGGCCAGCTTCTGGTAGTGCGGGTACTGCTGCTTTGTTGGTGTGAGCACCTCGCTAAGGTAGTATATTGGGCGTTGTACCCCGTGGACTTTATTTTCTTCGGCTCACTCCACCACGAGCACCATGCTGACCACCTGGTTGGTGGCGGATATGTAGAGCAGTAGTGGCTCCTTTTCGCGAGGCATCACCAGTACTGGCGAAGTGGATAGTAGATGCTTGAGGTCTTTGAATGCTTCTTGTGCTTCGTCTGTCCACTTGAACTTGTCATCTTTGTAGAGGAGTTGGTAGAAGGGCATTGCCTTTTCACCCGTGCGACTGTTGAATCGACTGAGCGCTGCAATTCACCCAGCCAACTGCTGGACGCCTTTTACGTTCTTCGGCTTCTCCATGGCCAGTATGGCCTTTATTTTCTTCGGGTTTGCTTTGATCCCTCTCGCGGAGATGAGATACTCGAGTAACTGCCCAGATGGCACACCGAAGGCGGATTTGTCCGGATTGAGCTTGAGCTGGTAGCGGTCGAGGTTGGCAAAGGTCTCGTGGAGATCGTCGATTAACGAAGCTTCCTCCTTGGTTATAATGACGATGTCATCAACGTAGACTTGGATGTTGCGACCAAGTTGATTCTTGAGGCAGGCCTGCATGCAACGCTGATAGGTAGCTCCTGCGTTTTTTAGCCCGAAGGGCATGGTGTTGTAGCAGAACACACCAAAGGGCGTCGTAAACACCATCTTCTCTTGGTCTTCCTCCTTCAATCGAATCTGATTGTAGCCTGAGTAGGCGTCGAGGAAGCAGAGGCGTTCACATTTCGCGGTGGAGTTGAAGATTTGGTCGATTCGCGGCAACGGGAAGTGATCCTTTGGGCAAATCTTATTCAGGGAGGTAAAGTCCAAGCACATCCACAGGATATCCGTGTCTTTTTTAGGCACGAGCACTGTGTTAGCGAGCCAGGTGCTTTCCTTGATCTCGCGTATGAAATTTGCATCGAGGAGTCTGTTGATCTCCATTCCGACTGCTTTTGCTCTTGGTTCAGACAGTTGCCGTATTCTCTGCTTGACTGGCCTTGCGTCTGGGTTCACGTTGAGTGAGTGCTCGGAGAATTCCCTTGGAACCCCGGGCATGTCCGCTGGACACCAGACGAAGATTTCCCACTACTCACGGAGGAATTCGACGAGTGCGAGTTCCTATGCAGAACTCAAGTTGTTGGCGATGAGGGCCGTCTTGGTCGGGTCCGTTGGGTGGACCTAGACTTTCTTTGTGTGCACCGACGAGTCGAATGACAGATTGGGTGAACTTGGCCTGCTCAGGGGGCAGACTATTGTCTGTCGACTCCTTCAATCTTGCGAGTTCCTCCTGCATGCCGAAGGACTAGGAGATTCTATTGAATTCCCTGTCGCAGCTGTCGCACCTCTCGAAGCTTCCATTGACTGTGATGACGCTGTTTGGACCTGGCATTTTCATCTGCAAGTAGGCGTAGTGCGGCACTGCCATGAACCTAGCGAAAGCGACACGTCCGAGGATGCAGTGGAATTGTGAAGGCCATTCGACGACTTCAAAGTCGATGCGCTCTCACCAAAAGTTTTTTGGCGTGCCGAAGATGACGTCGAGGTTGATTTTGCCCAGGGGATATATGCCCTTGCCTGGGATGATGCCGTGGAACGTCGTGTCTAAGACCTCCAAACAAGTCAGAGGGATCCTCATTGCACGCAAGGTACTCACGAACATGAGGTTGATGCCACTCCTGCCGTCCATGAAGACACGGCTCATATCGAAGCCTCCGATCTATGCTTCGAGTACGAGGGGACAGTGGCCTGTACGAGGGACTTGAGGCGGATGGTCGCTCTTGTCGAAGGTAATGCAGGAGTCACTTCCACTAAGGTACTCAGTGGTGGAGGGTGGGAAATTTGTCGCCAAGTTGACTTGGCGAGTGATGGGCTTCTGCACTCGATTTGAGGGATGCCCTTTTTGGATCATCATGTTGCCTACGGCCCGTGGGTATGGTTCACCTCCATGGTGCTGGACTAGCGCGGCCGCATGTGGTGGTGGTCCGGGCGGTGGTGGAGGAACTCCATGTGCCACATCGCCTGGGGCGGCGCCATAGCCCCTGTTGACCGCATCGCGATTCATCCGAGCCAGGCCCTCATGGAGTTTGAGGAACTCGTGGCAGTCCTTGAGAAGGTGGCTGGATTTCTTCTTGCCGTCGTGCTTGTCGATGTAGAAGTGCACGTTGCATGGCTTCTTCGCGAGTGTGGCGCTGCCACACTTGCATGGTTTTTCCGCTATCGCGGTATCCACCACTGCGATATCCGCTATTGCGGTTGTCGTCACGTTTGTCAGCGTAGCCGGCTGTGACCATATTGATCTCGTCGCGGTCATCGTAGACGCGCATCCGATGTTTGCCTCGGCGGTCGCGTCTGCGCTCGAGGTCATCGTTGTCATTGGAGTAGGTACAGTTTTTCACCGAGTCTTCTCCAACAGCCCACCGTTTCGCGATTTCCATCAGGTGGTCGATCGTTTTGGGCTTCGAGTGGCCTAGCTCCTCCCAGAGCTCTATGCGGTGAATACCGCCATTGAACACGTTGATTGCACGGTCCTCAGAGATGTTTTCTACGGAGTTCTTGATGATGGACCACCTCTGGATGTACGAGCGCAGTGATTCGCCAGATCTTTGTTGGTAACCTCGTAGTTCTTCAATTGATGCGGGCCTTTTGTAAGTGCCCTTGAAGTTGCACACGAAGGGTATACCAGCTTTTCCCAACTGCGAATGGATCCACGCGGGAGGTTGTTGAGCTATGCGTGAGTGACGCCCTGCAGCTGCAGCTGCAGACATTGCATGGCCGTGCTTCGACTCCCGCCGTGGAGCCTGACGGAGGAGCTATGATCCTCTAGCCAGATCTTCGAGTCTTCTAGGCCGTCAAATTTTGGGTTCTCCGATGGGAGTTTGAACCCTTTAGGCATTCGCTTCTGCCTGATGGCTCTGCTGAAGCATCTGGCGCCGCAGAGCTCCACGTATTCCTCCTCCGAGTCAGTCGAACGAGCACGTCTTGTGTGCATTTTGTCGACTTTGCGCTATGTGATGTCATCACACGCATCGTAGTCGCAATCGTGCCGCCGTGAGCAGCGACGCCGAGACAGGTCGTGGCTATCGTTGCTGGACGAGGGCGAGTAGTAGCGTTTTGCCAGGGCCTTGCTTTTATTTGGCTCCAGCGTTGGCTCCTTATCGAGGGCGGCCTCGATTAGTTCCAGGCCCGCGATCGTAGATCGGTGCATGGCAGCTCGCGGATCTCCAGCTGGCGGCTGGTTGTTGAGGAGGTACATGGTGGCCGTTGTTACCGCAGCTTGCGGCGTCTTAGGGAGCACGTTGCCCCGCGTATCCACCATCATGGAGCTAAAATCAAGGACTTTCGAGGCTTCCACGCGCTCTTGCTCGGTGAGGTGGGCTAGTCGAGATCTTGTTTTGTTGGCCAGGTACTCATTGCCTTTTGGGGGTGGATCCTCCGTGGGAGGAGAGCCCAGCTCGACGAAGGCTTGACTCGTCCCCCGCCTTTTTACATGCCTCGAGTTGCGCGATTGCATGTAGCTAGTGTCTGTATTCCTCTTTCAACAGCCAATGGTGGCCCATCAGCATATCCTGCGAGGTGTTGCGGGGCAAAGGATTGCCCCATAAAGCTTCTCTACAGCGGGCCCACTCGTTGTCGTTGAGCCTGATCACTATACGTTCTCCGGTGTTTTCGTTCACTATGATCGGCAGCTCTCCTCCCGTTCCATTGTTGACGGGCGCGCCGTTGCCACCGTTGGTAGGGTCACCGTTTGCGACTGGTATGCCACCGTTGGGCGGTCCGGTGCCAGATCCGGTGCCGACGTTTTCGTGATTGGTGGTGGTATCACCCGCGTTGATGACGGCGCACATGAAGTGGTTAGGGAAGCTGTTGCTCCCACAACTTTCAGATCCGGAGCCATAGGCTCCATCTTCTGTGGCTAGATCACCCAGATCAGGTCCGTGACTGCTGTCGTTGTCCATACTCCCAGTTGTTGCCGGGGTGTTGAGCTCGCTGAGGGTGCCGATTGGTGGAGGGAACCAAAATGCTGGAGAAATTGCGGGTGTCGTCGGTTGGTCAGGCATGCGAAGCGTGCCCAATTGGCCAACCTGGAAGCGGAAGCTCCCGATCGCCAGGCTGATCCCGTCACCCACGAACTTGAAATCCAGGCGAATGGTCGACGAGTGGACGGTGAAGTCGATAGCGTCGAAGAGCTGGAGAATCTCTGCTGTTGCGGAGTTGTAGGTCGCGGTTGATGGGTCCGAAGAAGCCGCAACATCAGCACTCCCAATTCCCATAGACGGCGCCAATTGACGAGGGTTTAACTCGTCAATGCCCATTGTTATGGACTTATGTTTTGGATAAGGAGGGAGCGTTGGAGGCATTAGTCGGCTAGCAGACAAGCACACAGGGACGCAAGGTTTACCCAGGTTCAGGCCTCGTAGAGGTCCCTACTCCTGCTTGTCTGCTCTTAGAATTAACGAAGGAATCGAAGATTACACGGGCGCGGATGCAATCTGACAAGAGTTGTGGAAACTAGGGTTGTGATTGTCCTCCTGGCTGTCCCCTTCAGCCTTTATATAGATAGGCTGGGTCTCGGGTAGCAGGTCGAGTCGGTTACAGATTATGGTTCGTCCCTTTAAACTTTCTATCTTAAGCTTAATCTTGCGCTGCAAGTAATCGAACAGTCCGTGAGTCAACCGAATCTTGTATTGGACATTGGCAACGATGTAGGCTTCTGCCGTATCTGGACCGTATATACCGAGTTCGAGTACCTGTAGGGTATACCCATGTCAGTTAGCGATATTAGCTTGCTTCTAGAAATTAGATAAACCTTTGTACAGTTAGTATCCTAGCTTAAACAAACATGATGTAAAACCCAAAATCTGTTTTATAAAGATCGGAGACCACCCCGAAGTTGCAGGGATGGCGCGCCTAGTGCATATAGGCGCATACCATCTTTGGAAACGCAATGAAGATCTTGTTTACTTTGCAGATACAGAAATTCTCGTAGAGCTCGTTTGAGAGTGCGCACCACTCACCCACCACGAAACTGCTAGCTGCAGTACATTGCACATGGGGGTGGGGGGGGGGGGGGCACGGCCCCCCTGACTTAGTGTTTACAATGTGAGGTTTATAATTAATATTTACGTACACATACGTGTTACTAGCCACATCATTCGTTGGTGGTGTGCATTACCTGCTCTACTATGCAGTTGGATGTACAGAAATGGGATTGACTGAAGCTCAACACCAACACATGCATTGAACTGAAGCACACTTGCATCTCTGCATTCCATTCTTGAGCGCGCAGCATAGGTGGATGGGGCTATATGTGGATAGAATAAATTTCTTGATGCCCCGGTAGTAAAAGCATTAGCAAATGAAAAAAACTTACGGTGCTCCAAATAAAGCATCTTTGGTTCATGAAGTTCTGGTTACCAGAATGACGAGTAACTTTTACATTTTTATCTTAAGCTATGCGCACATGCGGGGCCTGGAGCACTAATTATTCTACACCCTCCATCTCAAAATAGATGTCGCAGATTTGTCAAAGAAGAACTTCTGTAAAATTATTTAAGCTAAATTTCCTAGAATCTCATGATAAAAACATGGGTGATTTTAATCAAATGTATTAGAGAATCTCAGGATATGCACTATAGCTAGAATATAATTTGACCACCAAACAAAGGGGCTTAAGCCACATGAACCTGAAAAGTTCAAGAGTGGTGGTGATGTTTTAGTCCTTCGAGACTGTAGAGGTGATTCTGGTACGTTGCATCATTCCCCAGAAATAAACAACAAGCAGAATACAGATCAAAACTAAAAAATGGGCAAGGATTGGCACAAACTAGTAATTGATAGTTCACAAGCCCAAAGACCAAGCCTAGCGAGCAAATCATGGATGAAATAGCAGCGACGCGGGCAGGGCGACATCGTGTCAGAGTTAGCGTCGCATGAGGCAGCAGGGCACCGTGGTGTCATGTTCTGGGCGTTGTGTCATGATACGTCCAAAACGTATCTACTTTTCCAAACACTTGTACTATTTTTTCTTCTCTAATTTATGTGAGTTGGATACAACTAATGCGGACTAACGCTGTTTTCAGCATAATTGCTTTGGTGTTCCGTTTTTGTGTAGGAATTCAACTTTCAGGAAAAATTCCGGAAAATATCGCAAAACTCCTATTTTACCAGAAGACCCATGAAACCAGAAGACGAGACGGAGTGGGGCCACGAGGGCCCACACCACCTGGTCTCGCGGGCCAGGCCAGGTCACGCTAGGGGGTGGTGTGGCCACCTCGGACTCCGCCTCGACCTCTCCTTTCGCCTATATTTATGATTAGTGGTTTATATCTTGAGTATTTTGCTACTGTAGGTGATAGGTTATGTAAGCTTGCATGCTAGTTCTATGCTTAGAGAAATTGTTTTGATACATGTTTAGCCTTCTTGCAAGTTCCTATAATTAGTTCCTCTCATGATGTAATCACCTTGAAATCAATATTTCTAGTGGATGTCTAAAATTTTAGAAAATGGGAGATGAACAACCACACTTTTGGAGAAGTATTTTACAGAGACACACCCAGGAGAGCAAGGCCTTCGAGATCAGCCTCACAATTTAGGCTATCATATAATGAAGATCTTATTGCACCATGCTTTGGAAATGAAGGAGATGAGGGAGATGCTCACCCATCTACCTTCCCTAGTTTTTCCTTTTTGCAAGCTGCAGGGATCCTCGATGATATTTTACTTCTTGTTCAGAGGGTTGGTCTAACCACTTACATGCAGGATGAGAGTGAGCAATATGCCTTGCTCACCAAAACCTTTGTTGAAAGTTTCACTTTCACTAACACCCCTTATAGGTCAACTATTTCATTCAAAATATATAATATGCCTATTACCATGCCATTGGAAAGATTTTGCAGCATTATAGGCATTGGCATGACTGGGACAATGAAGAAGATTCAAGGTCGACCCGTTGATTTGATGGAACTCTATCGAAGTGTAACAAATGATGATGACCGCACAACTCAGCGCGGGAAGATAAGAAACATTCAACTCCTAGCTCTTAGATATTTTGCTTACTATCTTGCCACTAGCATTCTTGGTAGGGGGAACACTAGTAATATTTCTAATTATCATTTAGCCTTTCTTGCGGTCGCACTTAATAATGATACCAAGTATAATCTTGGTTCTCTCATTGCTCCCCGCCTAGCTACTAGAGGACCCATCTATGGGGGCATTATTGCTTCACGCATGGTTGCTTCCTTGGAACTTTCTGTTGATCCTAATGATACTGTGCTAACCCCACAAAGGCTTGACCTTGCCGGTATGGAAACACATCACTTTGTTACAGCTAACTCTAGTACGGAGAGTTTAGTTTGCAGGATGTTGTTTATTAACGGAGATGAGAGGGAAATTCCCTTGTCACAACCTACTTTGTTCAGTATTTGCAGGATGTCATGGTCGCGCTCCAAGGAGGAGGTGGACGAGCAGCTCCGCTTGCTTGGTTTCCACAAGCGGCACCAGGGGGATGTGACATCTTACAACTACTTTGTGCACTACGCTGAGGCGTCCTCGAGTTCGTATCAGGATGAAGGCACTTCTTCACCATATTATGGAGGCGCTGCATCTTGGCTAGCTTCGAATTGATCTCCACTTAGGGAAAAAGCCTAAGCTTGGGGGGGAGGTACACCGACATCACACTCATCTACATATCATTTTCTGTCGGTACTTTGGTACTTTGCATATCCATGTTTCGTTCTTTTTTTAGTTTTTTTTGTTCTTGCTTTATTTCTGCTTTCCAAAACACAAAAAGAGCAAAAATATTTTCGTTATTTCTCTTTGTTTGCTTCTTTATCTTTTAGCCCTGGTTTGCTTCATCCTTTTTAGCTTTGTTTTGATTATTCAAGAAACCCAAAAATATTTCGCTTTGCTTGCTCTTCCCTTCGGTTCTTGCCTTTAAAAATCGAAAATCCAAAAATATGTGTTGTTCTTCTCTGGTTTTGTAAAGTTCGTTGCAGGCTTCAGCGGTCCTCAGTGACTCCTTAGAGTTTGGTATTATCTTATTATTCAAATCACACAAGTGAAAGGCAATGATGATTTATGACAACTCGAGGTGTGGTAAAAGGCTGGTACAAAATCTATTTGTTTTCATTTTTGTACATATACTTATCATTGTGAGCATGCTTAGTCTGTTTATGTAAGTTGTGTGTTATTTAATGGATACTTAGTAGTCCTTGCCTTCTTATGATCAGTTCCACAACATTATAGTTCGTAACATGTCATATAAATGTTTGCTTGCATTGTTCTATTCATAACTTGGTATGACATTGTGGTGTCCTCTTCTGAATGTTCTATTTGAATCGACTTGGCACATGCTCACGCATGCATATGACTAAGCAAAAAGTCAGTTAAGCCTCGATGATTTGTTCTTCCTCAGAGTTCTTGTGTCACTTTTATGCCACTATTAATTTTGTTTTGTCGCAAGCATGATTATGATAGTTACTGCTCTCTCGATTTTCGCTCCCTTTCTATTGCTAGCATTCACTTGTGCTGAGTATAAGCTTTACTCATGCATCTAACTCCGTAAAACCAAAGTTGTCAAAAAGAGTCCACCATATATACCTATTAGCATTATCGCTATTCCTTGCATATTTATTATGCTTTGTTTTCTTTCAATCAAAATGTTTGCTTGTTATGCGAAAATTAGTGATTAAATCTCTCAAAAACTTGATCGCACACTTTACTTTCTTGCACTTAATAAACTTGAACCATTGTGCTCATCTATGTTGCGTATATGCTTGCGTTTTATAAGTTGTGAATTACCAGAACCATGTTACCATGGGGAACGCTTTCAATATTGCACTTTATTTAGTTGATATCATGTTCTTTTGCTTATGGATCCCGACGGTGTGAAATGAAAGGGGAGCTTGTAAGGCTCATGGAGTTTATATATGTGTTAGAGAAATGCCTGGGCCGCTAGCCCAAGCCATGCCTAATCATGGTGGAAACGTGCAACATAACCATAGTGAGCAATCTGTGAAGCATCCAAAATAGAAAAAAAGAAATAAAAAATAAAAGAAAAAGGGAAGACCCTATGCAAATAGCAAATAAAAGGATCGCTGAGATGCTCATTGTCTGCTTGCCTTGTCATTTTGATATAGGAAATCTTCTATATCATCGAGCAAGGGGTACCCCGTTGGCGGTTCTCTATGATACACATGTACTTACAATGACACGAACTTGCTTGTGACTAAAGTTTAGTAGCATGAGGAACGGTACTTGTAAGCAAGGGGCATGAGATTTTTAGCTTATAACTCGTCAAGCATATCCTCATATTCGTTCACTTTAACCTTAATCACCTAAAGATGCTTATGATAGGGACAATGAGAGCTCAAAGCTAATGAGTACCATACTTCCAACATTTGGAAGCCTTTCAAACTTTTCAAATCTTTTCTTTCACTTTTACGTTGAGTCACCATTTATTCTTTGAGCACCTTCTCGAGAGCATAGCTGTCATTCTTAGTGTAATGTTCTAGTCCCAAAACACGGTTAATTATGACATAACTTTGACACTTGTATCTTTGATATTTTTATTTCTAGTCTTCACTTAAACTTCAGAGGTGCCTGGGCATTTATGTTTTGCTCCAAAGGAAGGCAAGCGAGACACCACTTTATCATATCTTCTTATGAGCACTGCAATCCTACATATGCTTATGTGTCATGTTGCTTATTATTAAAGGGTTGGAATCTCTTCATAGCTTGCATGACTACTGGGTACACTTATTTGCATACTCCTTATTATGAATTGCCTAAGTATTTGATCATATGCTGGGAATATATACATCTTATGAAGCAAATGTCTTCCTGAAAGTTTCTTTTATCACACTCAGTCTTCAACTGAATTGCTTGAGGACAATCAATAAGCTAAGCTTGGGGGGAGTTGATACGTCCAAAATGTATCTACTTTCTCGAACACTTTTGCTATTGTTTCTTCTCTAATTTGTGTGAATTGGATACAACTAATGCAGACTAACGCTGTTTTCAGCAGAATTGCTTTGGTGTCTCGTTTTTGTGCAGGAATTCAACTTTCAGGAAAAATCTCGAAAAATATTGCAAAACTCCTATTTTACCAGAAGACTCATGAAGCCAGAAGACATGACAGAGTGGGGCCACGAGGGACCCACACCACCTGGCCGTGCGGGCCAGGCCAAGCCATGCCAGGGAGGTGTGGCCACCTCGGACTCCGCCTCGACCTCTCCTTTCGCGTATATAAGCCCTCTGACCTAAAACAGACGAGAGGGTTCGACGTTTTCCCAGATAAAGTTCCGCTGCGCCACCACCACCAGAAACCGCGATTCGGAACCAGAAACTCCATTCTAGCACCCTGCCGGAACGAGGAATTTGCGGAGATCATCGCCATCATCATCACCATCGCTTCTCCATCAACCATCCATGATTCCCCCATCCATGAGTGAGTAATCCCCCGCTGTAGGCTATGGGGATGGTAGGGATTGGATGAGATCGTTCATGTAATTACATAAGATTGTTAGGGCATGGTACCTAGTATCTATTGTTCGTGCTTTTTGACATTGTTGCAACTTGTTATGCTTAATGCTTGTCACTAGGGCCCGAGTGCCATGATTTCAAATCTGAACATGTTATTGATTCATGAGGATATTATTGTTTATGATCTTACCTGCAAGTTGTATACACATATTGTTGTCCGGAACCAAAGGCCCCGAAGTGACAAGAATCGGGATAACCGGAGGGGATCGCTATGATATGAGGATCACGTGTGTTCATGGAGTGTTAATGCTTTGCTTCGGTGGTCTATTAAAAGGAGCACCTTAATTGCCAGTAGATTCCCTTGAGGCCCCGCTGCAAACGGGCTGGCGGGACAAAAGATGTTGTGCAAGTTCTCATTGCGAACATGTATGACTATATATAGAACACATGCCTATGATTATTTAGTACTTGGATGCTTTATCTTATTTATCTACAAATGCCCTATGTCTTGATTGTTATATGAATTGTCTTGTCCATGCAACGCCCGTCCATCCATCCCTATGCCTACCACGCTTTAATCCTACTGTTTACTGTAATTGTTACTACTGTCTTTACTTTTACTACTGCTATTACTTTGCTTTTGCTACTACCAAAACTGTTGCTACCAATAAACTACTGCGAGCAAGATTGTTTCTAGGTGCAGCTGAATTGACAACTCAGTTGTTAATGCTTATAAATATTCTTTGGCTCCCCTTGTGTCGAATCAATAAATTGGGTTTTACTTCCCTCGAAGACTGTTGCGATCCCCTATACTTGTGGGTTATCAAGACTATTTTCAGGCGCTTTTGCCGAGGAGCATAGCTCTGTTTATCAAGTTCACTTGGGATCATTATTGTTCGCTGCTATCCATTCATCATGGGTAAAACTCATGATGGAAAATTTCATATATTACCATCCACTACAAGGAGAGGTACCGTTCTGAACACCTCTGTTGCTCTTGATTCACCATCTGTGATGAGTAAGCTTCTTACACCACCACCACATACACATGCTACACATACTGCTACTTCTGCTGAATCTAAAACTTCTGATACTTATGATACCGCTTTTACTGTGCTTGATAAGAGTGGTTCATTAGGTCCTTTCCTAGATGCTACGATTGCTAGAACTATAGCTGGAAATACTGAAACTACTAATGAAGATACTACTACACCTGTCAGTTCACCTGAGTCTAGAGAAAGCTATGATATTGAAGACGGTTATATAGAGATGACTGATGAATTTATTAAAGAATGTCAAAACACTCATGATAGAAGCGCTATTAAGAGTCTTCTTGAGAAACATACTGTTAGACCTAAATTATCTCCTAATGCTAAGTTTGCTACATCTCCCATAAACATTAAAGATAAGACTTATGATTTCTCTCTTGATTTATCTTACATAACCATTCTTGAGAAAGAACCTTTTTGTGGGACTAAAAATGAAAGTGCTGTAGCACATATGACTGAGCTTTCTACCATGAGTGGCCTATTTTCTGATGATATTAAAATGCGCACCTACTTTGTTGCTAAAATTTTCCCTTTTTCACTAAAAGGAGAAGCTAAAGCTTGGTTTAATAATTTACCTCCTAGATCTATTGGTAGCCCTGATTGCTTGATTGCTCCTTTCTTTCAGAAATATTTCCATCCTAGTGCTCGACATGCCATTTTGCAGGAACTTTTTGATTTTAAACAAGGAGAAAAGGAGATATTGCATGAATCATGGGCAAGGTTTTGTGCTTTGATTCACGCACAGCCTATGTGTCCATTACCTAAAAATGAGCTTCTTGATATATATTATAATGGACTAACTGAAGAATCTAGGACGTACCTGGATAGTTGTGCTGATTGTGTTTTCAGGAAAAGAACTCCTAAAGAAACCGAGGAATTAATGGCTAAGATAAGCAAGAATTATGATGGCTGGACTTCACCTGAGTCAGCTACATCTGAGTGAACTATGCCTGAGCCAACACCAACACCCAAGAAGAGGGGAGTAATTGAACTAAATAATAAAGTGATGAAGGAGGCTAAGAAATGTCTTAAGGAGAAGGGTATTAAATCTGAAGATGTGAAGAATCTACCTCCTATAGAAGAGTTATGTAAGACAATCTTCCACTCATCTACTATTGAGGTACATTCTCTCCAACATTTTGATGAAGGTGACATTCCTTATTCTAAACCTCCTAATCAATGCTTAGAAGAATTTGATATTTTTGCTGTTAAGCAAGATAATTTTAATAAGAGGGTGTAGAATCATTTAATGGAAAACTCTAGAGTTATTATTGAGTTGCGGGATATTGTGGAAAGAACCTCCAATGATGTTAAAATGCTTGTTAAACATTTCCAAATGGTTCAATCTCAAATTGATCAGCTTATTAAAGTACAAAAATATATGCTAATTAATGCTTCTAAAGAAAAACATGCTTATGAAATTAGAACTAGAAGTGGTGCTGCCACTTAGGATCCTCTATATCCTGAGGGGCATCCTAAAAGAATTGAGTAGGATTCTCAACAAATTGAAAATAGTGGTACTTCTCCAAAGAGAAAGAAAAAGAAATATAAAACTATTGTAGAGTCTTCTGAACCTGCTAAAGATCCTAATAGTATATTTGTCTGTGATGCTGAAACTAAAAGTGGTAATGATAATAAGGAAGTCCTTGATAAAGAAGAAATTGAAGAAGAATCTGAAAGGCACACAAAGAATACTAAATACACTAAGGAAGATTTTGTTGCTAAGAAACATGGTAGTGAAAGAGAGCCTTGGGTTCAAAAACCAATTCCTTTTCCTCATAAGAAACACAAGTCAAAGGAAGAAGAACACTATAAAAAGTTTTGTGAGTTGATGAAACCTTTATTTTTGCAAATACCTTTGACTGATGCTATTAAATTGCCTCCTTATTCAAAGTATATGAAGGATATTGTCTCCAATAAAAGGAAGATTCCTAATGAGGAAATTTCTACTTTGCTTGCTAATTATTCGTTTAATGGCAAGGTTCCAAAGAAACTTGGAGACCCATGGATTCCAACTATTCCATGTTCTATTAAAAATAGTTATGTTAGAACTGCTTTGTGTGATTTGGGAGCAAGAGTTAGTGTTATGCCTTTTTCTATCTACAAGAGACTTCAATTGGAAAAATTGATACCAACTGATATATCTTTGCAAATGGCTGATAAATCTACTACTGTTCCTATTGGTATATGTGAGGATGTCCCTGTTCAAGTGGCTCATAATTGCTTGATATTAATTGACTTTGTTGTGCTTGAAATGACTGAAGATGATAATATGTCTATTATTCTTGGGCGACCTTTTCTTAATACTGCAGGTGCTGTCATTAGTTGTAATCAAGGAAAGGTAACTTTTAATGTTAATGACAAGGAGCATACTGTCTATTTTCCTAAGAAGATTGATAGGACTTATGGCTTAAATTCAATTGAAAATATTGAGGGCATCCAAGTTGGAGAAATATATTGTCCCATACCACGAGAAAAATATGAAACTATTATGATTGGGACCATTACTATCAAGGTTGAGGTAACATAATAATTTTGTGAAATGCAAAGTTTTGTTTCATATAAAATTGTTTTGGTAACAAGACCTGATCAACCTTGTTAACAAAGGGATTTTAATGAACAAAACAATGCTTTCACTATGATTATCCTTTCTCACTTTTACTTTATCCATTTTTACTTTTTGCTTTTACTTAATTTACTTTTCTATTGTTAGTTGTTTGCATATTAGAGTGTCTTAGAACTTCCGAAGTTTAGGTTTGTTTTTTTCATTGCATCATTCCAGTATTAGCTTTCTACCAGAAAATCATTCATCAATACCTGAAAATTGCTCAAAAATAAAGTTTCTCGAAAAATTCCAGAAAATTCATATTAAATTTTTACGTCAAAAGAGGGGTAGAGAAGTACCTGGAGTGATCCAGGGGGGACCACCAAGCAGGCACACCACCTGGTGTCACGGCCGCACCAGGGGCGCGCCTGGCCATGGTGTGGGCCACCCCTGGCCCTCCACTTATTCTCCTTCCTGCCACTACCTTCTCTCTCTCGAGAAAACACCAGTTCATTGCTCAAACCCGTGTTCTTGCTGTTCTTGCTCGCGATTTTTGATCTCCTTGCTCAGCCCATCTTTGCTGATGAGATTTGGAGCATTTGTTCACCGGTATGTGACTCCTCCGCTTGTCCAAGTAGATTTGTGATTAGTGGTTTATATATTGAGTATTTTGCTATTGTAGGTGATAGGTTATGTAAGCTTGCGTGCTAGTTCTATTCTTAGAGAAATTGTTTTGATACATGTTTAGCCTTCTTGCAAGTTCCTATAAGTCGTTCCTCTCATGATGTAATCACCTTGCAATCAATTTTTCTGGTTGATGTCTAAAATTTTAGAAAAGGGGAGATGAACAACCACACTTTTGGAGAAGTATTTTAGAGAGACACACCCAGGAGGGCAAGGCCTTCGAGATCAGCTTCTCAATTTAGGCCATCATATAATGAAGATCTTATTGCACCACTCTTTGGAAATGAAGGAGATGGGGGAGATGCTCACCCATCTACCTTCCCTTGTTTTTCCTTTTTTGCAAGCTGCAGGGATCCTCGATGATTTTTTACTTCTTGTTCAGAGGGTTGGTCTAACCACTTACATGCATGATGAGAGTGAGAAATATGCCTTGCTCACAAAAACCTTTGTTGAAAGTTTCACTTTCACTAACACCCCTTATAGGTCAACTGTTTCATTCAAAATCTATAATATGCCTATTACCATGCCATTGGAAAGATTTTGTAGCATTATAAGCATTGGCATGACTGGGACAGTGAAGAAGATTCAAGGTCGACCCGTTCATTTGCTGGAACTCTATCGAAGTGTAACAAATGATGATGACCGCACAGCTCAGCGCGGGAAGATAAGAAACATTCAACTCCTAGCTCTTAGATATTTTGCTTACTATCTTGCCACTAGCATTCTTGGTAGGGAGAACACTAGTAATATTTCTAATTATCATTTAGCTTTTCTTGCTGCCACACTTAATAATGATACCAAGTATAATCTTGGTCCTCTCATTGCTCACCGCCTAGCTGCTCGAGGACCCATCTATGGGGGCATTATTGCTTCACGCATGGTTGCTGCCTTGGAACTTTCTGTTGATCCTAATGATACTTTGCTAACACCGCGAAGGCTTGACCTTGCCGCTATGAAAACACATCACTTTGTTACAGCTAACTCTAGTACGGAGAGTTTAGTTTATAGGATGTTGTTTACTGACGGAGATGAGAGGGAAATTCCCTTGCCACAGCCTACTTTGTTCAGTATTTGTAGGATGCCATGGTCGCGCTCCAAGGAGGAGGTGGACGAGCAGCTCCGCTTGCTTGGTTTCCACAGGCGGCACCAGGGGGATGTGCCCTCTTACAACTACTCTGTGCACTACGCTGGGGCATCCTCGAGTTCATATCAGGATGAAGGCACTTCTTCGCCATATTATGGAGGCGCTGCATCTTGGCCAGCTTGGGATTGAACTCCAGTTAGGCCAAAAGCCTAAGCTTGGGGGGAGGTACACCGATATCACACTCATCTACATATTATTTTTCTTCGGTACTTTGCATATCCATGTTTTGTTCTCTTTTTTTGTTTTTTTGTTCTTGCTTTATTTCTGCTTTCCAAAACACAAAAAGACCAACAATATTTTTGTTATTTCTCTTTGTTTGCATCTTTATCTTTTAGCCTTGCTTTGCTTCATCCTTTTTAGCTTTGTTTTGATTATTCAAGAAACCCAAAAAGATTTCGCTTTGCTTGCTCTTCCCTTCGGTTCTTGCCTTTAAAAATCGAAAACCCAAAAATATTTGTTGTTCTTCTCTGGTTTTGTGAAGTTTGTTGCAGGGTTCAGCGGTCCTCAGTGACTCCTTGGAGTTTGGTATTATCTTATTACTCAAGTCACACAAGTGAAAGGAAATGATGATTTATGAGAACTCGAGGTGTGGTAAGAGGTTGGTATGAACTCTATTTGTTTTCATTTTTGTACATATACACATCATTGTGAGCATGCTTAGTCTGTTTATGTAAGGTGTATGTTATTTAATGGATACTTAGTAGTTCTTGCCTTCTTATGAACAGTTCCAAAACATTATAGTTCTTAACATGACATATAAATGTTTGCTCGCATTGTTCTATTCATAACTTGGTATGACATTGTGGTGTCCTCCTTTGAATGTTCTATTTGAATCGACTTGGCACATGCTCACTCATGCATACGACTAAGCAAAAAGTTAGTTAAGCCTCGATGATTTATTCTGCCTCAGAGTTCTTGTGTCACTTTTGTGCCACTATTATATTTATTTTGTCGCAAGCATGATTATGACAGTTACTGCTCTCTCGATTGTCGCTCCCTTTCTATTGCTAGCCTTCACTTGTGCTGAGTATAAGATTTACTCGTGCATCCAACTCCCTAAAACCAAAGTTGTCAAAAATATTCCACCATATCTACCTATTAGCATTATTGCTATTTCTTGCATATTTATTATGCTTTGTTTTCTTCCAATAAAAATGTTTGCTTGTTATGCGAAAATTAGTGATTAAAGCTCTCACAAACTTGATGGCACACTTTACTTTCTTGCACTTAATAAACTTGAACCATCGTGCCCATCTATGTTGCGTATATGCTTGCGTTTTGTAAGTTGTGAATTACCAGAACCATGTTACCATGGGGAACGCTTTCAACATTGCACTTTATTTAGTTGATATCATGTTCTTTTGCTTATGGATCCTGGCGGTGTGAAATGAA
This sequence comes from Avena sativa, assembly GCA_916181665.1. Taxonomy (NCBI): domain Eukaryota; kingdom Viridiplantae; phylum Streptophyta; class Magnoliopsida; order Poales; family Poaceae; genus Avena; species Avena sativa. The sequence continues at coordinate 447,889,874 of OV702296.1, read as the reverse complement.
AGGGGAGCTTGTCAGGCTCATGGAGTTCGTATATGTGTTAGAGAAACGCATGGGCGGCTAGTCTAAGCCATGCCTAATCATGGTGAAAATGTCCAGCATAACCATAGTGAGAAATCTGTGAAGCATCCAAAATAGAAAAAAAGAAAGAAAAAAAGAAAAGAAAAAGGGAAGACCCTACGCAAATAGCAAATAAAAGGATCGCTGAGATGCTCATTGTCTGCTTGCCTTGTCATTTTGATATGGGGAATCTTCTATATCATCGAGCAAGGGGTACCCCGTTGGCGGTTCTCTATGATACACATGTACTTACAATAACAAGAACTTGCTTGTGACTAAAGTTAAGTAGCATGAGGAACGGTACTCGTAAGCAAGTGGCATGAGATTTTTAGCTTATAACTCGTCAAGCATATCCTCATATTTGTTCACTTTAACCTTAATCACCTAAATATGCTTATGATAGGGGCAATGAGAGCTCAAAGCTAATGAGTACCATACTTCCAACATTTGGAAGCCTTTCAAACTTTTCAAATCTTTTCTTTCACTTTTATGTTGAGTCACCATTTATTCTTTGAGCACCTTCTCGAGAGCATAGCTATCATTCTTAGTGTAATGTGCTTGTCCAAAAACACGGTTAATTATGATCTAACTTTGACACTTGTATCTTTGATATTTTTATTTCTAGTCTTCACTTAAACTTTAGAGGTGCCTTGGCATTTATGTTTTGCTCTAAAGAAAGGCAAGCGAGAAACTACTTTATCATATCTTCTTATGAGCATTGCAATCCTACATATGCTTATGTGTCATGTTGCTTATTATTAAAGGGTTGGAATCTCTTCATAGCTTGCATGACTACTAGGTACACTTATTTGCATACTCCTTATTATAAATTGCCTAAGTATTTGATCATATGCTGGGAATATATACATCTTACGAAGCAAATGTGTTCATAAAAGTTTCTTTTATCACACTCAGTCTTCAACTGAATTGCTTGATGACAAGCAATAAGCTAAGCTTGGGGGGAGTTGATACGTCCAAAACGTATCTACTTTTCCGAACACTTTTGCTTTTGTTTCTTCTCTAATTTGTGTGAATTGGATACAACTAATACGGACTAACGCTGTTTTTAGCAGAATTGCTTTGGTGTCTCGTTTTTGTGCAGGAATTCAACTTTCACGAAAAATCCCGGAAAATATTGTAAAACTCCTATTTTACCAGAAGACTCATGAAGCCAGAATACGGGACAAAGTAGGGCCACGAGGGACCCACATCACTAGGGCCCGAGTGCCATGATTTCAGATATGAACATGTTATTGATTCATGAGGATATTATTATTTATGATCTTACCTGCAAGTTGTATACACATATTGTTGTCCGGAACCAAAGGCCCCAAAGTGACAAGAATCGGGATAACCGAAGGGGATGGCTATGATATGAGGATCACGTGTGTTCACGGAGTGTTAATGCTTTGCTCCGGTGCTCTATTAAATGGAGTGTTAATGCTTTGATCCAGTAGATTCCCTTAAGGCCCCGCTGCAAACGGGCTGACATGACAAAAGTAGTTGTGCAAGCTCTCATTGCGAGCACGTATGACTATATGGAACACATGCCTATGATTATTTAGTACTTGGATGCTTTATCTTATTTATCTGCAAATGCCCTATGTCTTGATTATTATATGAATTGTCTTGTCCATGCAACGCCCGTCCATCCATCTCTATGCCTACCGAGGTTTAATCCTACTGTTTACTGCAATTCTCACTACTGTATTTACTTTTACTACTGCTATTGCTTTGCTTTTGCTACTACCAAAACTGTTGCTACTGATAAACTACTGCGAGCAAGATTATTTTCAGGTGCAGCTGAATTGACAACTCAGTTGTTAAGGCTTATAAATATTCTTTGGCTCCCCTTGTGTCGAATTAATAAATTGGGTTTTACTTCCCTCGAAGACGGTTGCGATCCCCTATACTTGTGGGTCATCATGTCACTATGAGAATAAAGGAATAGAAGGTTAAGAAAGGTTCCAGTGTCACGAAATCTATATCTGTTGTCTTCTTCTTTCTAAAACTTGTGGTTTTATGTAGTGCTCATAAGAGAGAATACAAATAAAATATATATATATATATAGTGCTCATAAGGATTGGATCCTGAGTTCAGTCTTGTATTTCGGATGGTACAATAAGCCAATAATTCATGGTCGTGTACATCATTGATGCAAAAAAGGGAGCAATACAAGCTTATCTTTACCAAAAAAACAACAGTTTTATTTTGAAACATTTCCATGAGAGCCATGCCAAGGTGTTAGGTAATGTTCAGAAAATAGGATGTGATGTTCTTCATTTCATGAACGGTTGCAGATTGAAAAAAATCTAGGTTGGTAATAGACTAATATCTAAATGGCATTTCAATTATGAGGCAAACAGTATAAGACCTACATTTATTCTGTTATTATCAATACTCGAAGGATCGATCAGAAATCAGAAACTTAATGGATACTTTTTAACACAATATTAGATAAAATAAGATAGATTGGAAAAATACCTGAAGGGACTTGAACACACTCAATAAAGGTCTCAAGACGTCCAACTTTTGCTAACAGCTTACTGCCATTAATTTTTCAAGCACTCAATGTTTGACTCTTGGTGAATATGACCTGAGCGGAGTGACCTGTCAAACGAAGTGCAGAGAAACAAGAAAAGTGAGCATAGATGGAAACAAAACAGGAACACAACTAACCAACTTGAAGCCATCGATGTATAGGCTTTGCAACTTCCTGGGAATGATGCCCGTGACTCTGGACAGCTAGAGGACCCTAAGGGGATAGTGAATAATGTTAGAATTAGAACGTCTATTGTAACAGTTTATACCGAACAGGTTATGAGTGGGTATAAACCTTCGTATCCAATCTAGACTCATGTATCCTTCCTGGACTCTTCTTGTATTACCGACTCTCCCTGTATGCTAGGTACCGCAAAGTACCAGACTAATATATATAGACTTGAGTGGCTCGGTAACCTCCACCGAGTAGTACACTGCAATCGCTAATATTTTGTCATGGTATCAGAAGCCTAGCTCTTCCGTGACATCCAATCTACCAGCCAAATCCCCATAGCAAAGAAAAAAACCTAGATCGATCTCTCCGACCACCCACCCCGCCATTCCTCCATGGCGACGACAAGCTCTGCTGCTGCGCCCGGCCTCGGGTCGCCGCCCTCCGAGAAGCTGAAGCGGGGGAACTACCCTATCTGGAAGGCCTTAATTCTTCCAGCACTGCGAGGTGCCAAGATGGTTGGGCTCCTTGACGGTACCGAGGCTGCACCCTCAAAAACGGTGTCCGTGGAGCTTCGAGACAAAACGCCCGGGACGGCGTCCAATCCTGCTTATGATGCTTGGCACGTACGGGATCAACAAGTCCTAAGTTACCTCCTCAATTCTCTCTCGCCGGAGATCCTCACCTATGTTCTCTACTACGAGCATGCCGCTGAAGTCTGGTCTGCGGTGGAGGCCATGTTTGCATCGCAAAGTCATGCAAAGATCACGAATGTGCGCATTGCGATCACAAATACAAAGAAGCTAGGTATGACTACACCGGCTTATTTTGCAAAGATGAATAGTATTGCTGATGAACTCACCACTGCTGGTGTGACAATCAAGGAACCGGAGCTTGTCTCCTATATTCTGGTTGGACTTGGTCCGGCCTATGACAATCTTGTTGGTGCCATTGGTCTTATGACCACTCCAATCTCCGTCAATGAGCTCTACTCCCAGGTCCTCGCCCAAGATTAGCGCCATGACCTGCAAGGCAACTCCAACGATGGCACCTTCGAGTCCTCTGCCAATGCTGTCGCCCGTTCATGGCCCAGTGGTGGCTACCGTCTGCGCGGTGGAGGGGGCAAACCTTCCTGGCGCGGTGATCGTCCTCAACAACAACATGATGATCGCCAAAACCCACAACAACGTTCTAGTAATCGAGGAGGAGGACGCACTGGATCTGCTGGCGAAGGCCGCGGGTGTGGGCGTGGGCGTCGCCGCACATCCCCATGGATTGATGTCACCTGTCAAATTTGCAATCGTGAAGGACACGCTGCGAAGGACTGTTGGTACCATTTCCAAGATGATGATGATATGTCCGAGGACAAGGATGCCTATGCCTATGGTGTTGACACTAATTTGTACTCGGATACTGGTGCTACACATCATGTCATAGGAGAGCTCAACAATCTATCGGTTCGTGATAAGTACAATGGCCGCGACAAAGTAAACACCGCAAGTGGACAAGGTATGGATATTTGCCATGTTGGTCAATCGATAATTCGTACCCCTGTTCAAAAAATTTCATCTTAAAGATGTTTTACATGTTCCCAATGCTTCCAAAAATCTTTTATCTATCCATCGCTTCGCACTTGATAATAGTGTCTTCTTAGAATTTCATCACTTCTTCTTTTTGATCAAGGATCAGGTAACAAAGAAAGTAATTCATAGAGGACGGTGTGTTGGAGGTCTCTACCCACTTATTTCATCCTTGGTGTCTTCCTCGCACAAGCATGCTTTCGTTGCCACCAAGCCATCATCTACAAAGTGGCATAGTCGTTTAGGGCATCCTTCATTAAATATCGTTAAGCAAATTGTTAGCAAAAATAATCTTCCTTGTGTTAAAGATTTGAGTATAGAGTCGGTGTGTGATTCTTGTCAACAAGGTAAAAGTCATCAATTACCTTATCCAGTGTCTAATAGTGTATCTACTCTTCCACTCCAGTTGATTTTTTCTGATGTATGGGGTCCTTCTCCTACATCTGTTGGACGTCACGATTACTATGTAAGCTTTATTGATGACTATAGCAAATTTACATGAATATATCTTCTTAAGTAGAAATCTGATGTGTTTCCTGCCTCTGTGAACTTTCAAAAATTGGTTGAACGTAAGTTTGGTAGAAAAATTCTTATGGTTCAATCAGATTGGGGAGGTGAATATGTCAAGTTAAACTCTTTCTTTCAAAATCAGGGAATTGCACACCATGTCTCTTGTCCTCATGCTCATCAACAAAACGGTTCCACCGAAAGAAAATATCGACACATAGTTGAAGTTGGCCTAGCACTTTTAGCTCATGGCTCTATGCCATTAAAATTTTGGGATGAAGCTTTTCTCACCGCCACTTATCTCATTAATATGCTCCCTAGCAAAGTCATAAATAATGATACTCCTGTTCATTGACTTCTTCATACTACACCCGATTATTCCTCTCTGCGTGTTTTTGGATGTGCTTGTTGGCCTAATCTTCATCCTTATAATAAACGCAAGCTTACTTTTCGTTCCAAGCGTTCCGTCTTTTTAGGCTATAGTCCTCTTCACAAGGGAGTTAAATGTCTTGACGTAAACACGGGACGAATCTATATTTCTCGTGATGTTGTTTTAGATGAGGCTGTTTTTCCTTTCGAGTCTCTTCATCCAAATGCTGGAGCTCTCCTTCGCAAAGAACTTGTTTTGCTTGATCAATCTCTTTCCAATTCTGAACAAGGGGAAAATTTATTGATGATTCATCATTGGCTAATCCTAACACTTGTGCTACTAAACCTGTTTGTGAGATTTTACAGCAACCAGGTGAAAATTTGGAGAATAATGCTGAAAATTTGAGTCAAAACGGAGCTCAAACGTCTTCGAACAGTACACAGCAAATAATGGACTCGGACTCAGAACAGGAGGATGATTCGTCTGCTGCTGAATCCGTCCCAGGATCTCCCTCCTCGGATCGCGCGTCGCCAAATTTTGCGCCAAACGCGTCGCACGGCACGCACGGCAACAACGCTTCCTCTGATCGTGCGTCGCCATTTTCTGCTCCAGACGCGTCGCACGGCAGCTCTGGATCTTCTGCAGGGTCACGGCGGCATAGCGCGTCCTCCTTGGCTGATTCCGGACGGCCGGGATCCCCTGTGCGGCAAAGCAACGTACGCGGCGGTAATTATGGGCCTGAAAATGACGTGCGTGCTCGCGGTGGTAATTGCGTACATGCAAATGATGTCCACTCCAGGAATCTCAGCCGACCGGAGCAGAGAAAAGAAATTGATGGTGGACTGGGATCTTCTGCGCCCACAGTTTCTGCAGGGCAATCTGGATCCGATTCAACTATGCGTCCAAGAACTCGTGCTTCTCAGGGTATTGTTTGATCAAAAGAATATAAAGATGGTACAATCAGATGATGTTTGTCTTGCTCTACTGATGAACCATTAAATTTGCAAGATGCATTAGCTAATAGAAAATGGAAAGAGGCTATGGATGAAGAGTATGAGGCTCTCATGAAAAATAAAACTTGGCATCTAGTTCCTGAGAGGCATGGTGCTAATATAATAGACTGTCGTTGGGTCTACAGAATAAAACAAAGGCAGATGGTACAGTTGACAGGTACAAAGCAAGACTAGTTGCTAAATGTTTTAAACAACGTTATGGCATAGATTATGAGGATACTTTTAGTCCTGTTGTCAAAATTGCAACTGTTCGATTAGTACTCTCAGTTGTTGTGTCTAGGGGATGGAGCCTAAGACAATTGGATGTCAAGAATGCGTTTTTACATGGTGTTTTAAAAGAGGAGGTCTATATGAGACAACCACCAGGATATGAGAATAAGAGTAAGTCCAATTATATATGCAAACTTGATAAAACACTATATGGTTTGGAGCAGGCACCTCGTGCATGGTATTCTCGCTTGAGCTCCCAATTGATTTGCCTTGGTTTCTTTGCTTCAAAGTCTGACACATCATTATTCATCTATCATAAGTCAAATATCACCATTTTATGCTCATTTATGTTGATGATATTATTGTTGCAAGTTCTTCAAAAGCTGCAACAGATGCTCTACTTCAGGATTTAAACAAAAAATTTGCTTTGAAAGATCTTGGAGATCTGAATTTCTTTCTAGGCATTGAAGTACAGAAGGTTAATGATGGACTTGTGTTACGTCAGACGAAATATGCAAAGGATGTTCTTGCTTGTGTAGGTATGATAAATTGCAGTGCTTCACCTACTCCTTTGTCATCCAGCACTAAATATAGGAGTATGGTTGGTGCGTTACAGTATTTGACTCTCACATGGCCTGATATTTCTTATGCAGTCAATAAAATTTGCCAATATTTGCATGCTCCTACTACTTTATATTGGACTGCAGCCAAGAGAATTCTGAGATATGTTAAAGGTACATCTAGTGTTGGTTTGACTTTTATGAGGTCAAACTCTATCCTGGTTAGTGCGTTTTAGATGCGGATTGGGCAGGATGTCTAGATGATAGATGGTCAACTGGAGGCTTTGCTATCTTTTTTGGACCAAATCTTATTTCTTGGAGTGCTAAGAAACATGCTACAATATCAAGGTCAAGCACTCATGCAGAATATAAATCATTAGCAAATGCTACAGCAGAAGTGATTTGGATACAATCGCTTCTTGCGGAACTTGGGATAAATTCAAAACAACCGCCATGTTTGTGGTGTTAATTTGGGTGCAACATATCTGTCAGCAAATTCAGTGTTTCATGCAAGAGCAAAACATATAGAAATTAATTTTCATTTTGTTAGAGAGAGAGTTCTCAACAAAGAGTTATAAATTAGATTTGTTTCTTCAAAGGATCAAATAGCTGATGGATTCACAAAGCCTCTTGGAATGCACAAGTTTGAAGAGTTTAAATATAATCTCAACTTATCAAAGTTGTGATTAAGGGAGGGTGTTAGAATTAGAACGTCTATTGTAACAGTTTATACCAAACAGGTTATGAGTCGGTATAAACCTCTGTATCCAATCTAGACTCATGTATCCTCCCTGGACTCTTCTTGTATTACCGACTCTCCCTGTATGCTAGGTACCGCAAAGTACCAGACTAATATATATAGACTCGAGCGGCTCGGTAATCTCCACCGAGTAGTACGCTGCAATCGCTAATATTTTGTCAAATAAAACCATCAGGGGCATGGAAGAATGGATGGAAATCCATGGGAAAAAGAATTGTTGGCTTGTAAGTGGGGTTTATTGGTGGCAAAGGAAATTAATGTCCAGCGTCTGATTCTGGAAATAGATAGCACTGGAATGGCGGCGAAACTCTGCGGTGAGGAACAAGATAGACCAATTCATGGGTTGTTGGTTAGCGATATCAGATCCTTGCTTAAGGAGTCCGACGACGTTCAGGTGCGAGCGGTTCGGCGATCGACGAACGCAGTCGCGCATAGAATGGCGAAATATGTATCTCTGACGTTGTGAACCGGGAGTCCCTCGTGAATTAATATAATAACAGCGCTTAGTTTAAAAAAACTTTCTGTGTGGGACTAAACTTTAACTCCTACTCCACTCCAATGTGAGTTGCCCCAAATATGGGCTCAAACACATGTGAGCTCCCACAAAATGGGCTTTGATATTTAGGGAAAATCTAAAATCTATATGGGCCAATTTAGTTTAGCCCATTATTTCTAACAATCTCCCACCAGATCTCAAATACACATTTGAAGATTTGCCAATCCTCGCTAATTTTTTATATACCGGTGTTTCAGCAAAGACTGTTAAGTTGAATTTTCGCCTAAAACCTCGAGCTACGTCTATCAGCAAAATGAACAATGGATGAACCTTAAATTACAAGTTTGGTGCTTTTAGATTTCAAATAAAATCATAACTAGTACCTGGCTGCCAGTAGCTTACCCCGTGGACGTAGCATATGCATCATACTACTTGGGCTCTTCATGAGTTTACTAGAGATCACCCAAATTTCCTAGATTGCGACGTTTAACAATCAGAACTCTTATATGTGCGTTCTTTCAAGAATGATCTGTAAGACAACATCTTTGCTAATCATAGCCAATAGAAATATATTAAGACATGTTACCAACCTGTCTTATATCTTTACAGAGTTGTGCATTTTCACTTAACGAGGATTATCTAATACTCTCCTCCGTCGAGGGAGGCCGCCGCGGTGCTCGCGTGATGTCAAAACCGTCGTCGTGCTCGTGTGCCTGGTAGCAGACTGCGTGGGTTTCCCCTTTTGAGCTAGCGCGCATGTACATCCTAATAGATTGTTCAACTAGCTAGCTGAAACACATTGTCCTACTACTACCGCCAATTATCAGTATATTTTTTCTTGGCTTGTTTGATTTTCTTTTGACAAACGTATATCAAAAAAATTGTTTTTGGCGCTCTATTTTAGAGCGTCTGGTGAAGTGATATTTTTGCGCGCTGTATTTTAGAGCTTTCGGTGGAGCGGTTGCCTACCCCGCAAACTAAAAATAGATAGAGCACGCTGCAAATAGGTTTTACAGCGCCAAGCTATAGAGCGATTGCTGTAGATGCTCTAACGTATGTTATTAGAGATAATTATCTACTCTAGCAAGTACTAGTCTGAGAGCGTCGTTTTTGCGGACGGGCTCACTAGAGCCCTTTAATTTGAACACTCAAAATTTGGATTTTCAAAGTGTTTAAAAAATCAGAAAAATTGTATTTGAACAGGGAATAATGTATACTAAAAGTGTGTAAAGGCCCGATCCGAAATGAGTATTATTTTAGGCTACACAAATAAAGACAAAAATACATATGTGGGTGGATGAACAATAATTTTCAAATCCTGTCAGATTGTCTTTTTTTTAAGCTCATAATACTAAGCATTTCAGATCGCGGTATTGCATTCTTGAAGTGTACGTAATTAAATACATGTACATATTTGTTTCCAGATTTTATAGAAACTTAAAAATATTATTTTAGAACTTTTTTATAAAAGGGCTCCATTGTGCTTGTCCACCATATCTATTTTCTAGTCAATCTAGTAGATTGAGTAATTTAAGAATTATTCCAAAAAACACAACCACGACTAGCTCACTCGCACAAAACACTAACCGTAAGAGCATGTCTAGCGGATAATGCATTTGTAGCCAACCCGCATAATAACCGTCACTTTGAGTTACGTAGCTAAAAAATGGTCATTCTAGATACTTCAACGTCTACCGCATCGGGTGTTTTTGCAGTTCACCATAAATCCTCATTTCCGTGCTGAATATATACCTTATGGAGGGCTCCGATGCAATTCACCGCATCCTGACGCTTCGGTTGGCGGGAGGGAAATTTACTCTCCCCTACTTCTTGCACAACCGCCGCCGGCCGTTTCCACCCCCACTCTCTCTCCTCTCTACCCTTACTCTCTCTCCTCCCCACCGCCATGGCGAGATCCAATCTGAACTTCTACGAGACCGCGATGTTCTCCTACTACGACATCCTCACGCCGCGTCGCGCGACGCTTCCGGTGGCACCGGTTCCGCGCGGTGCCGAGTTGGCTCGCAAGATCGAGGACTGCCGCCGCCAACTGCCGGAGTGGAAGAGGGTAATGGCCCGATATGCGCCTACGAGCTCGTATTGGCAGAAGCTGTAGGGTTTCGTAGCATGGAAAACAAAATTTTTCTACGGCATACAAACAAACAAGCCAAGATCTATCTACTAGATTGTAGCAACGAGTCGATGGAATAACTCAACCTTGAAGATTCCAAAGCGTTTAACGAGAGCAGATTCTCGTGGGTGATGTAGTCGTACTCTTTCCGATCTCAAGATCGCGTAGACGATCCTTCCGGCGCTGCGTTCCGGCAGCGCTCCCGCAGTCGGTCACACGTTCGGTACTCGACGAAGACCTTCCTCTCCCTTGTTCCAGCAGGCAGCGGAGGTTGTAGCACTCTCCTCGCGATTCCGGCAGCACAACGGCGTGGTACCGGAAGTAGAGGGGAGATCTCGCAGGGCTTCGCCTTAAGCCGGAGCGAGTATGGTGGAGTATGAGAGAGCCTTGGTGATCTAGGGTTTAGACACACCAATTAGAAGGCTCTAAACCGGAGGCTAGGGCAATTAGAAGCTCTAACTTGACGGCTTGGGAGAAATCCCTAGGCTGTGGCTAGGGTTTAGGTTTAGAGGAGAGGGACTTGTGTATTAGGAGGGGCAGCCCTGCCCCTCCCTTTATAGGTGGGAGGCGCGGCCAAGGGGAGGGGAATCCCTCCCCAACTCGGCTTGGAGGTGGGCCGGCGGTTGGTAGAGGGAATCCCTCCCCAACTCGGTTTCCCACTCCTCCTCCTCTTTCCAAAACTTGCCGTTTGACTTTCAAACTAGCCGTTTGACTTTTTCAATTTAGGATTTGAATAAACCCTTTATTTTGGACAGCAAGGACACCTAGTACATGATGCAATCATTCCAACTTACAATGACACATTCATGTACCCTTCCCCTTCCCGGAGTGCCGGACATTCCGGAACCTTCTAGAATGTTCCCGATGAAAACACCGGAACCATTCCCCAACTCCGGAACGGGACTTTCCTTATATGAATCTTATTCTCCGGACCATTCCGGATCTCCTCGTGATATCCCGAATCCCATTCGAGACTCCGAACAACATTCGGACTCTTTCTCATCATTCCATAACTACTCAAACAACGTCGAATCCTTAAGTGTGTCTCCCTACGGTTCGTGAACTATGCAGACATGATCGAGACACTTCTCCGAACAATAACCAATAGAGGAATCTGGAAATTCATATGGCTCCCACATATTTCTACGATTACTTTGCGATCGAATGAACCACTTACATACGATATCAATTTCCCTTTGTCTCACGATAGTTTACTTATCCGAGGTTATGATCGTCGGTATCTCTGCATACCTAGTTCAACCTCGTTACTGATAAGTACTCTTTTCTCGTTCCCGTGATATGTGATCCCTTGTGAGCCAGTCACATGCTTGCAAGCTAATTGGATGACATTTCACCAAGAGGGCCCAGAGTATATCTATCCGTCATATGGATGGACAAATCCCACTCTTGATCCATGTGTTTCAACCAATACTTTCCGAACACTCAATGCCACCTTTATAGCCACCCAGTTACGGTGTGGTGTTTGATGTTATCAAAGCATCCATCCGGTAAAGGTGATATGCATGATCTCATGGTCGAAGGAATTAGATAACTATGTTTCAGAAAGCATATAGCAATTGAACTATTAAAATGACTTGATCTTTATGCTACGCTTATCTATAGGAGTATGTCCACCATATCATTCTCCTAACGATATGATATTGTTGTTAATAATATCTCAATGTTCATGATAGGGAAACCACAATCATCTATTAACCAACAAGCTAGTATTATATAGAGGCTTTACTAGGGACTTCAAATTAAGTTTACAAATCACACAAGTATTAATGTTTCCTTGTTAATACTATTATAGCATGAATGTAAACATTTATCATAAACACAAAGATATAATAATAACTACATTTATTATTGCCTCTAGGGCATATCTCCAATAGTCTCCCACTTGCACTAGAGTCATCTAATCTAGATTACATGGTAATATACCGAACACCCATGGCAGTTTGGTGCTGGTCATGTTTTGCCCTCGGGAGAGGTTTAGTCAACGGATCCGCCACATTCAGATCTGTGTGTACTTTGCAAATCTTTATATCCCCATCTTGGATATGTTCTCGAATAGCGTGAAAACGTAGCTTGATATGCTTCAGCTTCTTGTGTGACCTTGGTTCTTGCGCATTGGCTATGGCGCCCATGTTATCGCAGTAGATAGACATTGGGTCCAGCGCACTAGGAACCACACCCAGCTCTGTAATTAACTATTTCATCCATATCGCTTCTTGTGAAGCCTCCGAAGCATCCATGTATTCTGATTCAGTTGAAGATCTCGCCACAACGCTTTGCTTTGCACTCGTCCAGCTAACTGCTGCACCATTCAAAATAAATACGTATCCAGATTGTGATTTAGAATCATCCGGATCAGTGTTCCAACTAGCATCGGTGTAACCATTAACAACGAGCTGTTCATCACCTCCATAAGAAAGAACCATATCCTTAGTTCTTCTCAAGTACTTAAGGATGTTTTTGCCGCTGTCCAATGATCCACTCCTGGATCACTTTGATATCTGCTAGTTAGACTAACAGCATATGCGATGTCGGGTCTAGTACATAGCATGGCATACATTAGAGATCCTATGGCTGAGGCATAGGCAGTCTTACTCATCCTTTCTCTATCTTCTGCCGATGTCGGACTTTGAGTTTTACTCAAGGTCGTATTGGGCAACATGGGCAAGAACCCTTTCTTGCTATCTTCCATTCCAAACCTCTTTAGAACTTTGTCCAAATATGTACTCTGTGACAATGATATTTGGCGTTTCGATCTATCTCTATAAATCTTTATGCCTAATATGTAAGCTGCTTCGCCAAGATCCTTCATTGAAAAACTATTATTCAAATATTCCTTGACACTATTAAGAAGGTCTACATCATTCCCAATCAACAATATGTCATCCACATATAGTATTAAGAACGCTACAGAGCTCCCACTCACTTTCTTGTAAATACAAGCTTCTCCATAAGTTTGTATAAAACCAAAACTTTTGATTACCTTATCAAAACGTTGATTCCAACTTCGGGATGCTTGCTTCAATCCATAGATGGACCGATGAAGTTTGCATACCTTGTTAGCATCTTTAGGATCTACAAAACCTTTGGGTTGTATCATATACAACTCTTCATCAATGTCACCATTGAGGAATGCTGTTTTGACATCCATCTGCCATATCTCATAATCATAATATGCAGCGATTGCTAACATAATCCTCACAGACTTTAGCTTCGCTACTGGTGAGAAAGTCTCATCGTAGTCAACTCCTTGAATTTGTCGAAACCCTTTTGCGACAAGTCGAGCTTTATAGACAGTAACATTACCATCAGCATCTGTTTTCTTCTTGAAAATCCATTTGTTCTCGACAGCCTTCCGGCCATCCGGTAAGTCCACCAAAGTCCATACTTGGTTTTTGTACATGGATCCAATCTCGGATTTCATGGCTTCTTGCCATTTATTGGAATCTGGGCTCATCATCGCTTCCCCATATGTCTCAGGGTCATCGGTGTTGTCCACCAACATGATACTCATAACGGGATCATACCAATCTGGAGTGGTACGAGTTCTCGTTGACCTGCGAGGCTCTGTAGCAACTTCGACCGAAGTTTCATGATCATCATCATTAGCTTCCTCTCTAATTTGTGCAGGCACCACAGGAACTTCTTCCGGCGCTGCGCTACTCGTAATTTCGAGAGAAGGTTCGACAACCTCGTCGAGTTCTACTTTCCTTCCAGTCACTTCTTTCGAGAGAAATTCCTTCTCTAGAAAGGATCCATTCTTGGCAACGAAGATTTTGCCTTCGGATCTATGATAGAAGGTATACCCAATAGTTTCCTTCGGGTATCCTATGAAGACGCATTTTTCCCGCTTTGGGTTCAAGCTTGTCCGGCTGTAACTTCTTTACATAGGCTTCGCATCCCCAAACTTTAAGGAACGACAATTTAGGTTTCTTCCCAAACCATAATTCATACGGTGTCGTTTCAACGGATTTAGACGGTGCCCTATTTAAAGTGAATGCGGCTGTTTCTAATGCATAACCCCAAAATGATAGCGGTAAATCTGTAAGTGACATCATAGAACGAACCATATCTAAGAGAGTTCGATTACGACGTTCAGACACACCATTACGCTGTGGTGTTCCCGGCGGTGTCAATTGTGAAAGTATTCCGCATTTCTTCAAATGCTCACCAAACTCGTAACTTAGATATTCACCTCCACGATCAGAACGTAGAAATTTAATCTTCTTGTTACGTTGATTCTCTACCTCACTTTGAAATTCCTTAAACTTCTCGAAAGTTTCGGACTTATGTTTCATGAAATAGATATACCCATATCTACTCAAGTCATCCGTGAAGGTAAGAACATAACGATAACCACCGCGCGATGCTACACTCATTGGACCACACACATCGGTATGTATGATTTCCAATAAGTCCGTAGCTCGCTCCATCATACCAGAAAATGGAGTCTTAATCATTTTACCCATCAGACATGCTTCGCATCTTTCAAGTGATTAAAAATCAAGTGATTCAAGAAGTCCATCGGAATGGAGTTTCTTCATACGCTTCACTCCAATGTGACCAAGACGACAGTGCCACATATAGGTCGAGTTATCGCTCGATTTCAAACGTTTAGCCTCAATGTTATTAATATGTGTATTTCCACCATCGAGATTCAATAAGAATAGACCATCTATCATAGGTGCATGTGCATAAAACATATTACTCATATAAATCGAACAACCATTATTCTCGGATTTAAACAAGTAACCGTCTCGCAATAAACAAGATCCTGATATAATGTTCATGCTCAACGCAGGCACCAAATAACAATTATTTAAGTATAAAACTAATCCCGATGGTAGATGAAGGGGTAGCGTGCCGACCGCGATCACATCAACCTTTGATCCGTTTCCCACGCGCATCGTCACCTCGTTCTTCACTAGCTTCCGTTTATTCTGCAGCTCCTGTTTCGAGTTACAAATATGAGCAACCGAACCAGTATCAAATACCCAGGCACTACTACGAATACTAGTGAGATACACATCAATAACATGTATATCAGATATACCTTTCTTCTTGATGTTGCCGTTCTTCAAATCCGCCAAGTACTTTGGGCAATTCCGCTTCTAGTGACCTTCTCCTTTGCAGTAAAAGCACTCAGTATTAGGCTTGGGTCCAGCCTTGGTCTTCTTCGTCGGTGTGGCAACTTTCTTGCCACCCTTCTTGAAGTGTCCCTTCTGCTTAGACTTGCCTTTCTTGAATTTGGTGGTCTTATTGACCAACAACACTTGGTGCTCTTTCTTGATCTCCACTTCTGCAGACTTTAACATAGCAAACAGTTCTGGCAACTGCTTGTTCATGTTCTGCATGTTGTAGTTCATCACAAAGTTCTTGTAACTTGGTGGTAGTGATTGGAGGACACGGTAAATCCTTAAAGCATTAGGAATCACTATACCCAAGCTTTGAAGTTTGTTTGCGTGCCCAGACATCTTAAGCACATGCTCACTGACGGAGCTGCCCTCTTCCATCTTGCAGTTAAAGAACTTTTCAGAAGCCTCATAACTCTCAATCGCCGCGTGAGTCTCAAAGATCAATTTGAGATCACGGACAATATCATGTGGGTCTGAATTCTCAAACCTTTTCTGAAGCTCCGATTCTAAACCATACAAGATAGCACACTGAACTATGGAGTACTGATTCTTCCGAGCAAGATAAACATTCTTTACTTCATCGGTAGCATCAGCTGCAGGTGGGTCACCTAGCGGTGCATCCAGCACATAGGTCAAATTACCAGCTGTGAGGACAATCCTCAAATTGCGGAACCAATCCGTGAAGTTGCTTCCATTGTTTTTCAACTTTTCTTTCTCTAGGAACGCATTAAAATTGATGGTAGGGGCTGCCATTGATCTACAACATATTTGCAATAGTTTAGACTAAGTTTATGACAAATTGAGTTCAAATTAATAAATTTAATCTAGGTGAACTCCCACTCAAAACAACATCCCTCACATTGTTTTAGTGATCACACGAACCAAATCCACCATATCAAAACCGATCATCACGAGAGTTGATATAGTTTCAATGGTGAACAATCGACATGTTCATCATATCTGCTATATGACTCATGCTTTACCTTTCGGTGATCCGTGTTCCTGAGACCATGTCTGTACATGCTAGGCTCGTCAAGATCAAACCTTAGCTACCGCATAAGCAAATCTGGCTTGCTTACGTTGTATACACTTGCGGAATCTAACACACCCGATCATCACGTGGTGCTTCGAAACAACTAGCTTTAGCAACGGTGCATACTAAGGGTGAACACTTTAGAACTTGAAATTTATGTGCATGAGGGATCATCTTATAATGCTACCGTTGTCTACTAAGCAATACAAGATGCATAAAGGATTAACATCACATGCAATTCATAATATGTGATATGATATGGCCTTTCTTCTTTGTGCTTCCGATCTCCATCTTCAAGCACGAACATGATCTCCATCATCACCGGCATAGCATCAAGGTCAATGACGCTTCTTCATGGTTGTCGTCCACCAGTTTCAACTATTACAACTACTTTGAATAGACACGCGGGTCTTAACAGAAATTAAAGACAACCATATGGCTCCTGCCGGTTGCCAACTTACAATAAGGAACATTGCATACATCAAATATAATCACAATCATGGCCATATCACATCACTGCACACCCCTGCAAAACAAAGTTAGACGCCTCTACTTTCTTTGCATATTTTACGTGGTTTGGGGCTTTCAATAAGTGTCGTTCTAATTTACGAACAAGAACCACAACATTGATACTAGTATGTTAATCACCCGCTGTAAATTGGATCTTAACTATGCTAGGAGAAACAGGCACCCGCAAAGCCACTTATGCAATACAAGTTGCATGTCAAGCGTGGAGCAAGTCTCATGAACGATGTCATGTAAGGTTAGCCTGGGCCGCTTCATCCCAACATACCGCAAGATGCAAAGTACACAAGAAGCAATCGACAATAAAAGCATCAATGCCCACAATGACCATTATGTTCTACTCGTGCAACAGATCTACATATAGACACGGCTCTGATACCACTGTAGGGTTTCGTAGCATGGAAAACAAAAATTTTCTACCGCATACAAACAAACAAGCCAAGATCTATCTACTAGATTGTAGCAACGAGTCGATGGAATAACTCACCCTCGAAGATTCCAAAGCGTTTAACGAGAGCAGATTCTCGTGGGTGATGTAGTCGTACTCTTTCCGATCTCAAGATCGCGTAGACGATCCTTCCGGCGCTGCGTTCCGACAGCGCTCCCGCAGTCGGTCACACGTTCGATACTCGACGAATACCTTCCTCTCCCTTGTTCCAGCAGGCAGCGGAGGTTGTAGCACTCTCCTCGCGATTCCGGCAGCACAACGGCGTGGTACCGGAAGTAGAGGGGAGATCTCGCAGGGCTTCGCCTTAAGCCGGAGCGAGTATGGTGGAGTATGAGAGAGACTTGGTGATCTAGGGTTTAGACACACCAATTAGAAGGCTCTAAACCCGAGGCTAGGGCAATTAGAAGCTCTAACTTGACGGCTTGGGAGAAATCCCTAGGCTGTGGCTAGGGTTTAGGTTTAGAGGAGAGGGACTTGTGTACTAGGAGGGGCAGCCCTGCCCCTCCCTTTATAGGTGGGAGGCGCGGCCAAGGGGAGGGGAATCCCTCCCCAACTCGGCTTGGAGGTGGGCCGGCGGTTGGTGGAGGGAATCCCTCCCCAACTCGGTTTCCCACTCCTCCTCCTCTTTCCAAAACTTGCCGTTTGACTTTCAAACTAGCCGTTTGACTTTTTCAATTTAGGATTTGAATAAACCCTTTATTTTGGACAGCAAGGACACCTAGTACATGATGCAATCATTCCAACTTATAATGACACATTCATGTACCCTTCCCCTTCCCGGAGTGCCGGACATTCCGGAACCTTCTAGAATGTTCCCGATGAAAACACCGGAACCATTCCCCAACTCCGGAACGGGACTTTCCTTATATGAATCTTATTCTCCGGACCATTTCGGATCTCCTCGTGATATCCCGAATCCCATTCGAGACTCCGAACAACATTCAGACTCTTTCTCATCATTCCATAACTACTCAAACAACGTCGAATCCTTAAGTGTGTCTCCCTACGGTTCGTGAACTATGCAGACATGATCGAGACACTTCTCCGAACAATAACCAATAGAGGAATCTGGAAATTCATATGGCTCCCACATATTTCTACGATTACTTTGCGATCGAATGAACCACTTACATACGATATCAATTTCCCTTTGTCTCACGATAGTTTACTTATCCGAGGTTATGATCGTCGGTATCTCTGCATACCTAGTTCAACCTCGTTACTGATAAGTACTCTTTTCTCGTTCCCGTGATATGTGATCCCTTGTGAGCCAGTCACATGGTTGCAAGCTAATTGGATGACATTTCACCAAGAGGGCCCAGAGTATATCTATCCGTCATATGGATGGACAAATCCCACTCTTGATCCATGTGTTTCAACCAATACTTTCCGAACACTCAATGCCACCTTTATAGCCACCCAGTTACGGTGTGGTGTTTGATGTTATCAAAGCATCCATCTGGTAAAGGTGATATGCATGATCTCATGGTCGAAGGAATTAGATAACTATGTTTCAGAAAGCATATAGCAATTGAACTATTAAAATGACTTGATCTTTATGCTACGCTTATCTATAGGAGTATGTCCACCATATCATTCTCCTAACCATATGATCTTGTTGTTAATAACATCTCAATGTTCATGATAGGGAAACCACAATCATCTATTAACCAACAAGCTAGTATTATATAGAGGCTTTACTAGGGACTTCAAATTAAGTTTACAAATCACACAAGTATTAATGTTTCCTTGTTAATACTATTATAGCATGAATGTAAACATTTATCATAAACACAAAGATATAATAATAACTACATTTATTATTGCCTCTAGGGCATATCTCCAACAGAAGCATTTCATGAAGCTGTGCAGGGCGGCGCTTTCCCTCTGCATTGTTCACGGGCAGAAGGTCCACCCCGATCTCCACAACCCCGAAGGAAGGGCGCGATTCTGGGCCATTCGTGGCTGCACGATCGACACTGTCATCGACGAGGCGCGCCGAGAGGAGTTCCGGAGGAAGGCGAACAATGCAGGAATCGTCGAGATTGATGACAACGGAAGCGACGGGGAGGAGGCGGACGACAGCGGTGCGAAGGCGGATGGGAGCGCAGAAGATGATAGCGAAAGCCACATCGTGGATTAGGGTTTTAGTTTAATCGTTTGTTATTACTATGATTGAATAGCTTGTTCTTGGAATCTCTGTACTAGAGAACATTCTCCTTGAATTATGTCGCCTAACTAATAATATTTATGGCAAAATTATGTCCAATTTCTTGCTCAAACAATGGATTGTTTGCTTTGAGGTGAAATTTGTTTTGCGGTACACGCGACGGGGCGGAACTAATACGACATACCTGACATGTAAAAAAATCTTCGATTTTAGGTACACTATGCCGCATCTGCTCCGCCGCGGCCTATTTCGCACCGCAAACGCGTTTTGCGGGATCGCCAGATGCTGTATGTGTTTGAGATGCTTTAACCCCCTCTCCTCCTGGCCTGACCATCTGGGAGCGTGCACCTCCTTGTTACGCCAAATGTACCGCACCATTTTCCGCGGCGGCATTTCACTTCCTTTTTCAATTAGTTCTTTACTTTCTTTTTCGTGATATGGTGAAAAGCAAAAGGATCGTTGGATTGTAATTTTGAGTCCAGGTAGTGTTCCAAGTTGTGCTGAGTCATGGAACCATGAAAATTAAATTTTCTAGAGTTGTGTATATCGACATATCCACGACTCTGTCGGTTCTACTTAACAGGCGCGTCCATAGTTTTAAAAAACTTTGACAACCTAGTTCGTCAATAAAATATATAAGATATGTCATTAAAGGGTATAACATTGGATTCATATTGAAAGAAGTTCCCAATAGTATAATTTTTATGACAAAAAAATAATATTTTGTTGAACAAACTAATGGTCAAAGTTTATCTTAAACAATGTGTGGCGCCTGTTACACTGAATTGGAGGAATTCTTGCTTTCCATCTAGGGTCGGGTAAATAAAGACATGACACAATTACTCCCTCCATTCCCTATTAATCGTCGCAAATTTATGTAGATATACATGTATTTTGAGTTGTTTTAGTGTATATAGATACGAACGAATCTAGATAAATCTGCGATAGTTAATGTCGAACAGGGTAATAATTACCTAAGCAAAAACAATCAGACAACAATACACGGATGCAAGAACAGAAAAATCATTCTCAAAAAAAAAAAGAACAGGAAGATCGTTGCTATCTGAATAATATACTTGTGCTTTTTACAATGGGAGGAATCACTCAAGGACGGGTACATTGGGCTTGGCCAGCACCGCCCCACCGTCGCTTGCCGCTGCCGCCCCGCTCTGCCCTGCAGATCACGGCCGCGCCGCCGCGCCGTCCTCCCCCAGCTGTCACCGGACCTCCGTCGCCGTATGAGCACCACCGCCGCTAGATTTTGGGCCCCGACCCCGCCTCCCACATCTCGGGGAGAGGCAAGCCACCGCCGCCGGTGGCACGCGGGCCATGCTCGGCGGTCCTTGCCGGCGCGGTTACGGGAGAGGAAGGGGGGAGGGTTGGCCAAAGGTCGGAGGAGTCACCATGCAGTGTATACACGGTCCTGCATTTTGTTTCTGTTTTATCCCTTACTCCCTGCATTCCCTATTAACGTTTGCAAATTTATGTAGATATACATGTATTTGACGCGTTTAAATTTATAGATAGAAACGAATCTAGATAAATCTGCGACAGTTAATATGGAACGGGGTAATAATTACCTAAGCAAAAACAATCAAACAACAATATACGGATGCCAAGAACAGAAAACGAAAAAGGACAAATCGTTGCTATCTGAATAACATACTTGTCCTTTTTTACAACTGGAGGAATCACTCAAGGACGGGCACATAGGGTTGCTGCCCCCACTCGTGATTCCCGTGGAGACACCAGCCGAGGGTAACGACTCATAACCAGGATCCGAAGAGGAAGCAAACAAGCGCCTCCGCGAGACGGAGAACGTTGAGGACCTGAACGGCCATGGACGCGTCGGCAGAGTCGAGGTAGCTGAGGAACACCATGAAGCCGGAGAAGGCGAGAATCGCGCAGGTAGAACACGATAAAACGCACATTGGTAGGAACCCGCTTGCCTTGTCGGGCTCCGGCACGGCGTCGAGCTCCGGGTCGGGGTTCTCGACGTCGGCCATGTGCGTCGTCAAGTTTGGCTGGAAGCAGTTGCTAATGTATGCCTGCCTACATTGCCTTTTGATGGACCATGGCCGCCTGTATGTATATTTACGTCGGTTGGTATCGAGTTCAGTGCGTGCTAGATAGATAGAGAACAACGAACGGTTAAAAGATAAGACCGTGAGGGTTGTTTAGATTACAACCTGCATGCCAAGATAGAGATAAGGCAGCACACGGTTCCAACAACCTCTTTACGATCTGTACACAAACGCACGCGACAATATGCAACCATATCCATGTTTGTTAACAAATTGTTAGCTAGGTCGAGCGTCCTCGATCAGAGCACTCTCATACGGTCAGATAAAGAATGTGGTGCAACATTCTTCAACAAGAGCATCATATTTTTCATCCCATTGCTTTTCTCCTTTCTTTATTTTGTAGAGCATCTCGCAAAATTAATTTAGATCGGGCCGAAGCTGGGGAAACCTTGTTTTTTTTTCCAAAGCGAGTCGAAACTCCGGCCTCTGCATCTTTAGATGCATACGAATCCTTTAATAATTTATTGATTATTCAGTGGGAAAACCTTATTGGAACTAATGCCACCACCATCACCTGAGCACCGTCCCACAAAACTTGAACCCTAGAATAAGGAAAACGAAGGCCCATCACTGACCGAGTTATCCTTGTCACGTAACATCGGAGAAAATAATTGCGCTTGAATGTTTCGGTCCAAACTGCTATCCACGTTGTCCCGATTCTTTTCGGCTGTGGCTAGACATGCGGTGCTCATCGCTATAGAGCCCTGCTTTTCCGGGAGGCGAGGACTTATGGAGCGTGTATGCTGGTATGCGTTAAGAGTCTGTCGGACCTGTTGTGCCACTTGTGTGTAGTTTGGCGACTTGTAGAAGTCTTCGGTTTTAGCTGATATGCATTGGTGTGATGTCACAGTGTTGGCCATGTTCCTGGACACCGCATTATCAGTGTTGTAGGTTTAGCGAAGTGTTTAGTTTGGTGACTTCGTTCTGATCTTTGTAATTTATTTTGTAAGGTGTTATGAATAATCTAATAAATTCTGCATCTCTTGCACTACATCAAGGGCCAGCTGCCATCCGCACAGCCCCAAAATAACGTCGGCACAGGCTGTGTCGAGGGCAGCCCTAGGCATAGTGTCCTGTGGGCATAGACAGTTTTGCCGTCGGCAGAGGAATGGCCGCCGGCTTTGCCCCCGTCGGCATGTGTAGATGTGCTACTGTAAAATATAAGGGATCATTTCCAAGAAGGGAGAATCATAAATTCCACGGCTAGAGACGCTCTAAGTTCTAAGCTTGAGTTGACGCAAGATCGAGTTGGCCGGTCTGTAGATCCATCCAAGGCTGGTCGGAATCTCGGGTCTTGGCCGGGCACACGATGTTTCTCATTCCGGCTTGGTGACCATGGAGCGCGCTTGCTGTCACGCACCATGCATGCAGAACTGAAGAAAGTTGCTGACGACGCATGTTCGGGTCTTTTTTCCTGGCACAAGGACGACGCGCACTCGGTAGCTACATGTCCTTGTCGAGAACACGTAATGTATGGTGGAGAAAGCTTCTCCAGATCCACCGTCGACGAAGCCGACCGCGTGCTGATCTAGCAGCGGCGGCAATTAATATCATGATTTCGAAAGCTTGCTTTGTTTGCTTGCATGTGCAGCTGAAATAGACGCTGAAAGATAGTACTAAGTAGTAGTACAAAGGAAATGATAGGATGGCTTTTGTTCAATCAGCGCTTAATTAAGTATACCGCCTAATTATGTATACGGTTTAAAGTTAGGAGAAGATCAAGAGATGAAGACAAGACATGCTAGGAGAAAGGGTGAGCTTTGCATGTGCATGCACGATGGACGAAGCAGAGAGGTATAGATTCATGGTACCTTCCATCATCGCATGAAACCTGCTGCCTGCCATGTGCTCGCACACAACTAATGTCTCAAAGAAACACGGACCAGTGCGCGCGTGACAATGCTTTAGCTTGTCCAAATACCTCGTGATTTTCTTCACGAGCACGCTGTAGGGGCCGGGTTTCACTTAGTGACATGATAACGGAACAATAGTTCGTATCATACAAGCATAAGGAGAGATGAAGGCTGTTCAATGCTTTTCTTGCCGCTTCAGCCTTAATAGGAACAAGAAATTTCATTTCATGACATGTAGTGCAGTGAATCAAGGGAGAGTAATATTGTTTTTTTTCATATGTACTCATCTACCAACGGAGAGACAGAAGTAGCCCCTCTAAAGTTTGTTGATAAATCTATGGAAAAAGCTTTAATGCAGCTGACAAATGCAAATGGTAGGCTCCACTGGCACTAGCAATACAAGAGAGGTACACGTCTTTTTTCTCACGAGACATGTTTCGTTGGCCTCCTCATGCAGCTAGCCCGTGCATGACAAAAGGATGGGCTTGCTGGATGTCGCCAAGGTGAGGTGAACCTTAGCGACCAAGGCTTCATGAATGTTTTTTTTTGCGAAAATTCCAGTGATCTTTTAATAAATATCAAGACCAATTAGTACTATAATTACAAATAGGTCGATAGACCACGCAGATACGACTACAAACAATAGCACGAGCGGTCGGCATGTCTGCATCCTCGCCCCTCCATTATTAGAGTCGGGGAAATCTTGTCGTAGTATAGGTTGTTATAGTTATAGTGGACAGATGGAAAGTGGTCGTACAAAGACTCCAAGGAACAACGCAGTAGAGGAGCAACCATCTCCAAATGTGGCCATTTAGAGAGGGTGTTTTTAGTCAATTAGCATTTCACTAATTTTTCAATAAAGACGATTTTAAAGTGACCGTACCAAAAAAATCTAGTGTTTCGTATATTGGAAAAACAAAGGTCCTGAAAGATTTAAACGTTATAGGGCCTTTAGAGGATACGCAATCTCAACACTTCCTCTCTCTTCTAGATGATTTTACTCCTTAGCATGGATTGATATACGCCAAAAAAATCTTTTTTTAATACTGCGCGAGCATGATATTGAACTTCATACATCTTTACCAACAAACCCAAACCTGAAACACGTACGTGTCTCTCCTCCCGTGAGAAAAAGAGGCGGCGGCTAGGGTAAAAACCCTAGCAGCCACCATGATCTACTTCGTTCTCGCCATCTGCGACCGAGCATCGACGGGTCCCCGCCTCCTCTGCTTGCCGCTCCGGCGGCGGGAGGAGGTGGGGACCTCGGACCTGCGCTCGGCGGTGTAGAAGGGTCCCTAAAGTTAGAGTTTGGTCATCCGGCATCGTCGTTATGGTGGCTATGGTGACGTTATGCGGGATAAGAATAAGGTATACCCGCCTCCTCTTCCACCTCGTCGGCGACGATCCTGCTGCTGGCGTTGAGGAGGGTGGGGATTCGTCTGATCGCCGCTTCCATGGAGTGGTGGATCTCGTCCAGTCTACGTGTGTTCTGGATCTCGTCCAGTCTATGTGTGTTTTAGGTTTGGTGTTACAAGTTTCGGATCAATTCAAGGGTTCAATGGCGACAACTTTATCTCTGGGGCGCTGGTCCTTAGGGGCACATGCACGAAGACTTCCTGACTGTCATCAACAATGGCATGCCGGCTCCGGTAATGGAGCGGTGACAGCGGCGCGTCGGCGGCTCGCTCTGGCGGCAGTAGTATTCGTTAGGTGGTCCAAAGACCTCGATGTAATTTTTATTATGTTTAGGATACTTTGTACTTCTTATAAACTCATGAAATAGATCCGGATCTTTTTCCGCAAAAAAAAAAGACTTCATACATCTTTGCCCTGATATCATATTGATTATGTGGACTAGCCAACAGATCCAAAAGTTCAAACTGATAAAAAGGACTATACAATATATTATATTCTCGACCAAAATTTACCGAAAGTACTAGCAATCCTAACAAGAGTCGGATGATAAAACAAGGAAAACAAACACCAGCACAAGGTTAGGTTGGTTTGAACCATAGATAACACACAAACACAAAGATGGTTATGCGTTGGATGACAGTCATGCAATTTTATTACAATGCCAAACTAGTTTTCCTATGAAATATAATGACAAACGTTAGGATTCTTCATCGGTCTTCGAATATATACTAAAAAATGTATTGGATCGAAAATGACAAGCAAAGAGAAGGGGTGCAACCTCAAATGTAGCACAGTTGGCAAGTTGCAAGTCCACGATCAAGATCATTTTAGCATAACTTCAGAAGAAGCAAACTCGTAGTATCTCCAACACACAACTGTTGCACATGAGCGAGATATATATGGTTAAGAGTGATTCGACAGAAATTTTGGACCACGGAACAAAACATTGTTGTTTCTGTTGCTTTTTCTTTGTCTGTGTGGTAGTACCTTTTTTTATGCTACTTTGGCTTTAATCACGAGCTTTTGATGTTACCAGCTGTTACCTTTCCGCTGCGTTCCGAGACCCACCCCCACCACAGCCCCTCTCGTTTTCTTCTTTCTTAGGTGCCCATCATAATTCGTATCTAACATGTACCAACTTTTCATCCATGCATGTGATGCTGAAGCTTCATGGAAGAAGCCTTGAAGATTTAGAACCACCTTAGTTATCTCACTCTCCTCTCACCACCCCGGCCCGGCCTATATATACCGATGGAGCCTTAAGAATCAAACTCCATGCCAAAACCACATATTCATGTGCCCAACTGGCTAGCAACCACAGACAACACAATCGAGGCCACAAACTAAGTATTAGTCCATCTCACTGCGGCACTTCGATTGCTTGCGGTCTGTTTGGTTTTGGGCGTCGATCATCAAGATGAAGGCGTCCAAGTATTTGAAGCAGCTCTTATCCGCCATTGTGGCGGCTGTGAAGGAGAGGTCTACCTCGATGCGTAGCAAGACGAGCGGCGTGGGGACGCGCCTCATCATCTTTGGCATCCTTCGGAACAAGAAGCTCCTGATGAGCGCCATCGACAGAAAGATTCGCGCAATCGTGGGCCGCCGACGCCACGATGGCAGGGAGAGCTGCAACGGGAATGGCGGCGACCACCTTGTTGCGGCCGCCAACAGTGGAGTGGGTAGGAAGGTCAACCTTCTGCAGAAGCTGCCGAGCTTCGTGCTGCTCAACAGCCTGCCGAGCTTTGTCACCAGGGGTGGCAGCGATTCGCCGTTGGTCATGCTGACCAGCGAGGAGGAGAGAGAGGAGGGCGTAAAGCGTGTGACGAACCAGCTGCACCTGGGCAACGCACCGTCAGGGTCGGTGGTCGATCTTGCCCGCAGCGCGGCGGAAGGGGGCGGCGTGGAGTTCAGGCTGGAGGACGAGATCGACCACGTCGCCGACGTGTTCATCAGGAGGTTCCACGAACAGATGAAGATGCAGAAGCTTGAGTCCTTCAAGAGGTTCTGCGAGATGATGGAAAGGAACTAAGTTGATCCACATCTCAATAATCACCATATCGATCGCTAGCTCCAATGCAGGTTGTGGACAGTCAAATAATGCGATCGTGGTGGTCGCCTACCCTATCGCCTAAAATTCTACACGCTCGGCATCCAACAAATTTTCTACATACGGGCACCTCTTCATGTTGCTCCTCACCACATGTTATTCCTGTTAAAGTTGCGATCCAAATTCATTAAGGAGGATGAGCGGAAGCGGAGCAGGTCTTATTGCTGGGAGGCTCGGGGCGCATTGGGATAATTCGAATTTGTACAGATCGTTCACGATCTAGGTTTCCACCGGTTGATATACAAACCGCCGGTTGTGGCAAGTCGCATCTGATAATCCCGGTGTTGTGTACATACCCCATATAGTCAAGTTTGACTGATTGGCGTCGATGGTTTTTTTCTCTTTTTGTTGGATATGTTTTCTACGTTAAATCTTGTGTTTTCCGCTGTAATTTCATTTTGCTTGTCGTGTTTATGATAATACCGGCATCCAACAAATATTGTACGCACGGACCGATCTACTCATACGACGCCTCCCCGTCAATATTCCTAGTGGTGCATCGGCGCCACATTGGTAACATCAAAATTTTGGGCGCTTGCTTGGAGGCCTGTGCTCCTCACATCCCCAACTTAAAAGAGCAAGGTTCTCTTTTGTCATTAAAAATAATCGCTTATTCCTTATAAATTATATTTATCGCTTAGATCCAAATTTAAATCTATATTACCCATGTGTACATGAACGTATTCCTATATGGGAGCTATCTAACCAACCGCCGTCGATAATATAAGCGCTCTGATTGACGCATGTGAGGATGAGGACATGGCCGCCACAAGACGTGAAGATAGAGGCAATGACGCAATTTCCTCTTCACTCGACCCTCCTCTCCCACCTTGTACTGAATTCGCCATCCGTTGGCATAACTATAAAATATTGTTTGCGCAATTAGAGTATTGAATTCACGTTGATCGATACATCTGGAGACAACTGACTCTTGATATAGAAGAAAACTATTGCTCGCCACCAGCAGTCCTAAGGACGCATCATCGCTCGCCACCGGATATATACCCTGAATCGTGAGCAACAAGGGTGAACACACCACCATATATAGATTACATGCATATGTGTATACGTATGGATTTATACACGCTATATATATGAATTAATTATTCGTTAATTACTCGTTAAAGACCATCACACTCTTAGTGATGAATGGGTACGGACTACGGAGTGATCTTAGCCGTTGTTATGTTTAAAATTTGGATAGGTGACAAGACGGGGAAAGGTAGCAGTACGAAGGAAAAGATAGGTGCAGGTGACAAGACGGTGAAAAGCTTCTCAATGAGCGCTTAATCAAGTATAACGCTCAATTATGTATAAACTTTAAAGTTGGGACACGATCTAGAGTCGAAGACAAGGGATGCTAGGAGGAAGGGAAAGCTTTGCATGTGCATTCACAATGGATGAAGCAGAGGTACCTTCCATCAGCGGACTGTCCATCCTTATCGAATGAAACCTGCCTGCCATGTGCTCGCACACTGCTAATGTCTGACAGAAACACGGATCAGCGCATGACAAATACCTTCGGATAACGGAACAATTAACGATTCAAGCGACGCGGGCACAGGATGTCCGACTCCCGCGTTGTAACACCCTCAAATCGGCCCTATGCAAGTTTAAGCCCTTTCCGCCAAACCCGCATAGAAACGATTCAAGGACGCCCACCAGGCACTTTCGTGCGGGTGGAAAACGAAGTAATAACATTACACAACAGTCCTCGATGGGACCCACAAAACAGATATATATACAACAGTGACTCAACGAGTCAAGAATACAGATATAATATACAAAGATCCAAATCACCTTGAAAATGATAGAGCGTCCGACTAAGGACAAGATGCAAATGGGGCTAAGAGCCCTGAAGAATAACCAATGGCGTCCATAACCCTGCCCAGGCCAAGCCGGAAGGGTAACCCTGCTAACGACGTCGATCTCAAATCTGCTAAAAACAAAGGGGTGCCGACAAAGGGCAAAGGAAAAAGAGGAGCGTCAGTACTGAGGCAGTACACGGCGAGGCTAGAATTCGGCGGCTCTCGCCTATATAGGTATGGTGGGCTGAAGCGGCAGCGCAGCGACACTAAACAACCTATAGAGACTCGATACAATTGTTGGTTATCAGAGAGGGATAAGGAAGACCTATTCGGATCCAACCTGAAGCTAACACCAAACAAACCCATCCTGGTATTTCCCCCTCGAGACCAAACGAGGAAGTCGGACCAAGGAACTCACACAGTTGGCAATTTTACTCATTCCGTTATGGTTGCAGCAATTACTAATCAGATAAAGGTAGCATGAGTCATCCTGATAGCATAAGTAGTGGGTAGTTTTAGTTAACCATTCCGTGGTAGTTGCAGTATTTACTAGTCAGATACAATTAGCAGGTGATATACCAAACCCAGTAGCTGTTGGCACTTTTATTTCATTCCATTGGAGTTGCAATTCTTACTAGGCAGGTATAGCAAACAACCAGATCCACCAGTGGTTGGCGTTTTTAATATCCATTCCGTTATAGTTGAATCTGATTACTAGTCATATATTAAGTCAAGTTTATAGCACTACTTTAGTTATGCTTGTCTACGATCGAGATACTGTGCTCCAAGTCGTCCATAACCGCGGACACGGCTTTCAAAAAGTTTTACCCTGCAGGGGTGCACAAATAGCAACACACACTCGATCAACCTCGGAAAAACCAACTCAAAACCCAACGAGGCTTTCACGACAAAGCGATCACAGGATTCAGAAATATTTCAGGGGGCCACCCCCAATAAGCTACCCGCAACGAAGTTGGCCGACTCCGAGACGGACCCAGGGTTTGCGACGACGGCTGTAAACGACTGGGAACCCGAAAGTGTGACTGGGCTTGTCGATACCGCGAAAACGTGGCGCGATCCAAAACAGTACAGGTGCTCCACGCACAATCTTAAATAAAACAGTAAAGCATGGCATACGTACAGGATAGTAATAAAGCCCTAAACTAGTTTGTGGCCCCAAGAAATAAGAATGAATCAAGCTCTGGCTCAGGGGGGTCCATAAGGCCTCCCAGATGTGGATAGTGCGAAAAATCAAGGAACAGGTATCAAGTACTCGGGGTCCTACGGGACACCAGTGAGCGTGGAAGAACCAAATAACATCTATTGCCCACCGATGCCTCTGCATTAGTTATAGCTAGCAATTTAATAGTTGTATTTTGAATCATGATCATCTCCATCATAAACATCTGCCAGTATTCCAACAACTGTGGTACTCGACAACACGAGATTGCACCTGAGCAAGCTACTATGACTCGCAAGGCCAGCTATCTACCAAACACAGGTAATAGGAGGTGTCCAAAGTAATATAGAGGCTGCACGGGATATAACTGGGGTACGGAAACTAAAGCATCGCGACACGGATAGCAATAGATCAATAGGAGGAAATAAAGACTATAAATACAAAATAGGTAGAAGGGGGGAGAGATGCTCGCCTGGGAAACACTGCCGGAGATTCACATCCGGAGAACCTGTCGATACTCGCATCCACTTATCGGCCTAATCCACGAAGAAGCAAACACTAGAAGAAACACCGGATGCAATATTTAATACTACAACAGAAGATTCGGCATGCTTATGATATGATGCAGACATGGCAAAGATGCGATGCACTTAGGCAGTATTAAGCGGAACCGGGATCCCGACAATTAATTAATACGTTCGAGTTATATAGCTACCCCCCAAATTAAATGTTGTATTAACAAGGCAAAACATGGTATCGATTCGCTATGCAATTTAAATGGAGTCCGGAATAAGACAAAGATATCCCGCATAAACACTCCATATTTAATTATGAGGTGAATCGGCATAATGCCCCCAAACCATAGACAGCCATGCATGCATGAAGAATTAATTCCGCGACAGTTGATAATGTCATATTATAAAAATAGGGCTTAGGATCACACATCTGGGTTCGGCAGATCTTGGGTTCCGGGGGTCCGGGGCTTGGTCTCAGGGTCCGGATCTGGGGTTCGGCTCGGCGGGATCGGTCTTCGCCTCCAGGAACATGGTCTTGGCGTTCGGGAAGGAGAGCATGAAGCCGGCGCCAGGGTTCGTACTTTGGATCCAGGGTCGGGTCATCAGGGAGGTAGAACATTGGTAGCAAGGTGTGCACAACATCAAGAGATCTTGCCGGCATCGGAGACAAAGGTAGCCGATGTGGGCGCCCGAAACACCACTATAACATGGCCATACAAACAAGGGTATGTTATCAGGCAGTAGCAGTAGCACTTCACGAAAACAAAAACGCAACCATAACATGCAGCTTGGCGTTCTTGCGTGTGCTGGAGGCGGAGCTCCCGCGAGGTCGACGACGGCCTGGATGACGGAGGACCTGGCAACGCGGCAACACCGGGGCCCGAAGTGAGGGGCTCTGGCGGGGTTGCGTGCGGGCCGGGCAGCGCGCAGAGGGGGGCCCGGGGATGCCACCTGCAGGACAGAGACGGCCGACAACGACGGGGTGTCTGACGGAGGCGGCTACTAACGATAGGAAGCAGGGGCGGTGCAGCGGCGCTCACACGGCGGAGGCCGGCGTGGGCTCGAGGCAGCGCTCGTCTAGGGCGAGGGGAGGCGGCTCTGCTCAGGGAGGGAGATGGCCGGAGTAGCAGCGGCCGGCCGGAGGGGAGGCGAGGATGGACCGGTGGCGGGCGGCAGAAGGCCGACGAGCTCGGCGAGGATGAGCGGGGCCCGGGTTCCGGCGTGCAACGGAGGGGATGGTGAGGCGTCGACGAGGTGGTCGGGATTGACCGAAGCGGAGGAGGCCCGAGGCGGATGCGCGCGGCGGTGAAGAGCTCGCGGAGGAAGGCGGGGAGGCGGCTCGCCGACGGCAACCATGGTGGCGAGGCGGGGCCCGTGGTTGCGGATCCTGGCGGCGGACGCCGAGGCCGGCGACGAGGGGAGCAGGGGGAGCTCGGGCGGTGGCTGGGGATCGCGCGGGCGACCGGCAGAGAGGGGCGACGTGGGGGTCGTGCGGGAGTGGGTGGGGGAAAGCGACGCGGGGACAGGTGGTTGGGCCAGGGGATGAGGCGGAAACCGAGGCTGTCCAGAGCGGGATCGCGCGCGTGAGGGTTGGAGAGCGTTGCGTCGCACGCTGCGCGCGGGACCAGGCGGAAGGGTGGCGGCTGGGTAGCGTGGCGCGTACGCGGGAAGGTGGTGGTGCGTGAGAAGTAGGCAGGAGTGGGGGTTGGGATCGATGCAGGTAGGGGTTTGGGCGGGAGTTCCAGGGGGACCAGGTGGTGTGGGGGCTGAGGTGGCGGGCTGAGGTGATGTGGCGAGCTGTGGATGGCCGCGGTGATGTGGAGGGGGGCTGGGTAGGATAGGGTGGGGTAGGTTAGGTATTAGGACTAGATATTTTAGACTAGGGTTTGGAGGTGGCCGGCCGGGCTTTCGGGCCTGGCTGGCTGCCTCCCAAAAATAATTTAAATATTTATTTATTACAAACAAGGCTTTTGCAAACCGTTAGTAGATGAAACAAAATATTCCGGAGACCCGGGTATTATATTTGAATAAAGACGGGGCTTAATTAGAAAAACAAAATAGGTTTTCGAAGATAGTTTCAGACAAACAGATGCATGGTGATGACGATGCTCAAATGCAAGGTGGCATGATGACATGAGCATTTGGTCATGACGATGCAATGCACAAAAACAACGCGATTTTCTAGTAGTGGTTTTTGCGGGGCGCCACAATTCGACACCACTAACAATGGATCTCGCCCTCGAGATCCGCCTCATGGTACCGGGAAGAAGGTCGGCGATCTGAATCTTCTCGCTTCGTTTAGATCCTCGCGACACCACTAACAAGGGGTCGTTGTCCGTGATCGTCGAGAGGACACTCCGGGAACAAAGGCGAAGGTAGAGGTATCAACAAATAAAGCCACCTCTAGCTTCCATAGACGGAGTAAAATTGCTTGATTCACCGATTTGATGTACAAGAGCGAATGATAAGAGTAGTCGGATGGTGATCAGTCCATCGCGCACCTAGAGCATTACTTTGCACATGAATAGGAGAATTATGCAACCAACTCTCGGAATCAGACTGAAGATCTCGACAAGCGAGGTTCAGAAACAAAGGAGTGATGCAGACTCTGCATCGGATCTGGCGTAGATGATGTCGTTGCGTCAGAAAACAAAGAATGGTACCACAGATAAAGGATCTCTCAGATAGCATGAAGTCCGGAGGTAGAAGCACCGTTGCCAAAGGAGGAAGCGAAACCCTGAAGGTACGACGGAAACCCAACCACGAGAAATCCTGGACTCGAAGAAAAGATAAGAGAGCAGATTCGAAACACGCTGAGGTGAGAGGAGAATAGCAGAGGGGTAAGGAGTAAAAGCAGACCTAATCAGCTCTATCCAACCGATTTTTCAAAAATAGTTTTGACACTCTACTTCGGCTGTTAGCTAGGTTATCCTACAGGCTGGACTTGTGGGGTATCGCAACTGCTGAGCTCTGATACCACTCTGTAACACCCTCAAATTGGCCCTATGCAAGTTTTAGCCCTTTCCGCCAAACTCGCATAGAAACGATTCAAGGACGCCCACCAGGAACTTTCGTGCGGGTGGAAAACGAAGTAATAACATTACACAACAGTCCTCGATGGGACCCACAGAACAGATATATATACAACAGTGACTCAACGAGTCAAGAATACAGATATAATATACAAAGATCCAAATCACCTTGAAAATGATAGAGCGTCCGACTAAGAACAAGATGCAAATGGGGCTAAGAGCCCTGAAGAATAACCAATGGCGTCCATAACCCTGCCCAGGCCAAGCCGGAAGGGTAACCCTGCTAACGACGTCGATCTCAAACCTGCTAAAAACAAAGGGGTGCCGACAAAGGGCAAAGGAAAAAGAGGAGCGTCAGTACTGAGGCCAGTACACGGCGAGGCTAGAATTCGGCGGCTCTCGCCTATATAGGTATGGTGGGCTGAAGCGGCAGCACAGCGACACTAAACAACCTATAGAGACTCGATACAATTGTTGGTTATCAGAGAGGGATAAGGAAGACCTATTCGGATCCAACCTGAAGCTAACACCAAACAAACCCATCCTGGTATTTCCCCCTCGATACCAAACGAGGAAGTCAGACCAAGGAACTCACACAGTTGGCAATTTTACTCATTCCGTTATGGTTGCAGCAATTACTAATCAGATAAAGGTAGCATGAGTCATCCTGATAACATAAGTAGTGGGCAGTTTTAGTTAACCATTCCGTGGTAGTTGCAGTACTTACTAGTCAGATACAATTAGCAGGTGATATACCAAACCCAGTAGCTGTTGACACTTTTATTTCATTCCATTGGAGTTGCAATTCTTACTAGGCAGGTATAGCAAACAACCAGATCCACCAGTGGTTGGCGTTTTTAATATTCATTCCGTTATAGTTGAATCTGATTACTAGTCATATATTAAGTCAAGTTTATAGCACTACTTTAGTTATGCTTGTCTATGATCGAGATACTGTGCTCCAAGTCGTCCATAACCGCGGACACGGCTTTCAGAAAGTTTTACCCTGCAGGGGTGCACAAATAGCAACACACACTCGATCAACCTCGGAAAAACCAACTCAAAACCCAACGAGGCTTTCACGACAAAGCGATCACAGGATTCAGAAATATTTCAGGGGGCCACCCCAATAAGCTACCCGCAACGAAGTTGGCCGGCTCCGAGACGGACCCAGGGTTTGCGACGACGGCTGTAAACGACTGGGAACGCGAAAGTGTGACTGGGCTTGTCGATACCGCGAAAACGTGGCGCGATCCAAAACAGTACAGGTGCTCCACGCACAATCTTAAATAAAGCAGTAAAGCATGGCATACGTACAGGATAGTAATAAAGCCCTAAACTAGTTTGTGGCCCCAAGAAATAAGAATGAATCAAGCTCTGACTCAGGGGGGTCCATAAGGCCTCCCGGATGTGGATAGTGCGAAAAATCAAGGAACAGGTATCAAGTACTCGGGGTCCTACGGGACACCAGTGAGCGTGGAAGAACCAAATAACATCTATTGCCCACCGATGCCTCTGCATTAGTTATAGCTAGCAATTTAATAGTTGTATTTTGAGTCATGATCATCTCCACCATAAACATCTGCCAGCATTTCAACAACTGTGGTACTCGACAACACGAGATCGCACCTGAGCAAGCAACTACGACTCGCAAGGCCACCTATCTACCAAACACAGGTAATAGGAGGTGTCCAAAGCAATATAGAGGCTGCACGGGATATAACTGGGGTACGGAAACTAAAGCATCGCGACACGGATAGCAATAGATTAACAGGAGGAAATAAAGACTATAAATGCAAAATAGGTAGAAGGGGGGAGAGATGCTCGCCTAGGAAACACTGCCGGAGATTCACATCCGGAGAACCTGTCGATACTCGCATCCACTCATCGGCCTAATCCGCGAAGAAGCAAACACTAGAAGAAACACCGGATGCAATATTTAATACTACAGAAGAAGATTCGGCATGCTTATGATATGATGCAGACATGGCAAAGATGCGGTGCATTTAGGCAGTATTAAGCGGAACCGGGATCCCGACAATTAATTAATACGTTCGAGTTATATAGCTACCCTGCAAATTAAATGTTGTATTAACAAGGCAAAACATGGTATCGGTCCGCTATGCAATTTAAATGGAGTCCGGAATAAGACAAAGATATCCCGCATAAACACTCCATATTTAATTATGAGGTGAATCGGCATAATGCCCCCAAACCATAAACAGCCATGCATGCATGAAGAATTAATTCCACGACAGTTGATAATGTCATATTATAAAAATAGGGCTTAGGATCACACATCTGGGTTCGGCAGATCTTGGGTTCCGGGGGTCCGGGGCTTGGTCTCAGGGTCCGGATCTGGGGTTCGGCTCGGCGGGATCGGTCTTCGCCTCCAGGAACATGGTCTTGGCGTTCGGGAAGGAGAGCATGAAGCCGGCGCCAGGGTTCGTACTTTGGATCCAGGGTCGGGTCATCAGGGAGGTAGAACATTGGTAGCAAGGTGTGCACAACATCAAGAGATCTTGCCGGCATCGGAGACGAAGGTAGCCGATGTGGGCGCCCGAAACACTACTATAACATGGCCATACAAACAAGGGTATGTTATCAGGCAGTAGCAGTAGCACTTCACGAAAACAAAAACGCAACCATAACATGCAGCTTGGCGTTCTTGCGTGTGCTGGAGGCGGAGCTCCCGCGAGGTCGACGACGGCCTGGATGACGGAGGTCCTGGCAACGCGGCAACACCGGGGCCCGAAGTGAGGGGCTCTGGCGGGGTTGCGTGAAGGCCGGGCAGCGCGCAGAGGGGGGCCCGGGGATGCCACCTGCAGGACAGAGACGGCCGACGATGACGGGGTGCCTGACGGAGGCGGCTACTGACGATAGGAAACAGGGGCGATGCAGCGGCGCTCACACGGCGGAGGCCGGCGTGGGCTCGAGGCGGCGCTCGTCTAGGGCGAGGGGAGGCGGCTCTGCTCAGGAAGGGAGATGGCCGCAGTAGCAGCGGCCGGCCGGAGGGGAGGCGAGCATGGACCGGTGGCGGGCGGCGGAAGGCCGACGAGCTCGGCGAGGATGAGAGGGGCCCGGGTTCCGGCGTGCAGCGGAGGGGATGGTGAGGCGGCGACGAGGTGGCCGGGATCGACCGGAGCGGAGGAGGCCCGAGGCAGAGGCGCGCGGCGGTGAAGACCTCGCGGAGGAAGGCGGGGAGGCGGCTCGCCGACGGCAGCCATGGTGGCGAGGCGGGGCCCGCGGTTGCGGATCCTGGCGGCGGACGCCGAGGCCGGCGACGAGGGGAGCAGGGGGAGCTCGGGCGGCGGCCGGGGATCGCGCGGGCGACCGACAGAGAGGTGGGACGGGGAGAGAGGGGCGACGTGGGGGTCGTGCGGGAGTGGGTGGGGGAAAGCGACGCGGGGACAGGTGGTTGGGCCAGGGGACGAGGCGGAAACCGAGGCTGTCCAGAGCAGGATCGCGCGCGTGAGGGTTGGAGAGCGTTGCGTCGCACGCTGCGCGCGGGACCAGGCGGAAGGGTGGCGGTTGGGTAGCGTGGCGCGTACGCGGGTAGGTGGTGGTGCATGAGAAGCAGGCAGGAGTGGGGGTTGGGATCGATGCAGGTAGGGGTTTGGGCAGGAGTTCCAGGGGGACCAGGTGGTGTGGGGGCTGAGGTGGCGGGCTGAGGTGATGTGGCGAGCTGTGGATGGCCGCGGTGATGTGGAGGGGGGCTGGGTAGGATAGGGTGGGGTAGGTTAGGTATTAGGACTAGATATTTTTAGACTAGGGTTTGGAGGTGGCCGGCCGGGCTTTCGGGCCTGGCTGGCTGCCTCCCAAAAATAATTTAAATATTTTATTTATTACAAACGAGGCTTTTGCAAACCGTTGGTAGACGAAACAAAATATTCTGGAGACCCGGGTTTTATATTTGAATAAAGACGGGGCTTAATTAGAAAAACAAAATAGGTTTTCGAAGATAGTTTCAGACAAACAGATGCATGGTGATGACGATGCTCAAATGCAAGGTGGCATGATGACATGAGCATTTGGTCATGACGATGCAATGCACAAAAACAACGCGATTTTCTAGTAGTGGTTTTTGCGGGGCGCCACACGCGTGTTCTTGCTTGCTGGGGCTTATCTCCAGCGGGCGGACCCAAATCGGCGACGCAAACCGTCTGACTTGATCCGGATGTCCGGTCCGTGGACAGAATTTGGATCATGGTCTGGCCTGCCTGAGAAATGTTGAGAAATGTTGGCACCTGCGCGATCCGTCCTATCTGTCCTAGGTAAATTTTGGCCATCAATATGGCTACCGGTGCCGATGCCGGTGTGTTTCCAGCGTCTTCCCGCTGCCCCACTTTTTCCCGTCCTTGTTATGGCCACTTCCCGCCGCTTACATTTTCCGCTGCGTCCAGCTGCAGGCAATAAAAGGAGAGGTTAGTGACGGTGGATTTCCCCATCCTCCCAATGTCCTCCGTCTTCCTGCCACTGGAGCTCGCAACTGCGGCGGGGAAGAACCAGGGGAGTTGCACGCTGGCGCCGAACAAGAGGGTGATCTTCGAATCCGTCCAACCGGCACGAGGGAGGTCGCACCCAACAGCTCTCCGAGCCTGCCACGATTTGAGATACCACCCAACAGGACAACCACTAAGCATTTCTCGCGTGACGTCCACGACAACGTCATGCTGCCGGAGTTCCTCAGATGGCAAGCACTCAAACAAGTGATCGCTGAGGTCATAGAAGCGGTGCACTCTAATCCTGACGACACGGCCTTGTGTGTCTGCCTCGTCCAAGCTAGAGAGGACCTAGAGATGCAGAGGATTATCTACCGCTCTCTCCAAGAGGAGTAGGGTCTTGTGCCGGAAGAGTAAATCCCACTCTTGTAGTATCATGTGCCTAAGCATACAATTTTGATGTGCCTAAAGATCATCTTTGTTATCACCCTGTCAAAGGTGATGTTTGATGACCATCAAATTAAACCTTTTAGTTTGAAGACATCTTATATTATGATGGTCTAAGGATACAAAAGTACAAACAACAATGTTACGACAAAAACAACAACTATGCGATGGTGAAATCCCATAGTCTACCACACATAATGGGTCAGTTCAGCATCCTTGTTCTGCCGACAACGTGTTCTCATTATCTTTCACATATTTGTTACCACAATTCGGTCATGATGAGGAAAACCTGACCATCAAACAACACATGAGCAAGTTCTATAGGTGGTATGATTGTACAAGGAACAACCTTTTGTTCTTTTCTTTGCACTTGCATGTAATGTCTTTCTATGAATCGCATATTAAATATTTACAACAATTATAGGTTAAAGATCTAAATAATAATAATGAACAAGATAATAAATAATGACTTTTGTTGCTACATCTAGAGCATACTATATTCATCGCATCCCACCAAGCGATGCACCTGACATACTTGGCGGTGCCACGACAAGATGGTGACCTCCACCGACACCGGCTCCTCCACCGACAACTTCACAGTGGAGCATGGAGGAGGGGACACGCCTTCACTAGGAAGGAGGAATGGGACCCCACAAGCGCGTGTTGTGTCAGGCAGTGCTGCGGACGGTAGATGCATTAGATCCGCCTCCCTCTACGCTCTAAGCGCGATCAATGCTTCTGGAAGAATTTTTGCACATATGAGCTACCGATGGCGCCAATTGCATTTACAGAGAAGCCGAGGGAGGCGATTAAGGCGAATACATGGTAGGGTAAATAAGCAGGAAAGGAAAAAAGAAAGCGGAAACAAATAACACATAGTTGAGAGGAAATAAACAAGTAACAAAGAGCTAAAAAAACACATGATCGAAATAGTTTGTGCTATATCGCACACAATTCTGTAGTTCAGATCGTGTGCGATATTTTCGTGGCGGAGGTGGCTAGAAGACTTGCAAATGGTCAAAATTTTAAGTTGTCAGCGTTTTTCCGCACCGCACATGGAGGCATTCCATTAGCAACGAGTGGCCAAGAAGTTCATAGTTTTATATTGCGCACATTGATACCAAGAGATAATCAGATGACATCCTTGGAGTTTTTTAGTAGAGTGGAGTTAGCTGGTCGAAATTAGGAATTTAGTACTAGAATACTATTTGGGGGAACCTAGTCCTTGCGTTCCACAAAGGACAAAATAGTCCCATAGATATGCATGCATGGGCTCCCAGGACAGCGAACAGAAAATGTACGCTGTAAGGATTGCCGAAACTAAGGCAGTACGATATGGAGGATTGCTTTCGTGGTGGATGTGTGTCCTCATGCTCCACCGCTGCGGCGGCGTTTGCTCCAGCGCCGGCGTGGAACCTGGGAGGTAGTCTAGGAGCGGATGCAGATTGTGATCTGCATCGATGGTATCTAGAAGATGGTGGATCGTGTGCTGGATTCGTGGTTCGTGGATGGCAGGTGTGAATTCCTCCTTCGACGTCTTAGTCGTGCGGGGGTGCTGTATCTGGAGCTCGATGGCGTGTTCGGGGTGTTGCTCCGGTCTAATTCGTTCAACGGCAATGGTTTCACCTTTGGTGAGCTATCTTGGAGGTCCGCAAAGCTGCATGTCAGCGATGGAGCCGCTTCAAGCTCAGGTGAGGATGTGATCCGTCATTCTCTCCTTTGGTGGCTGCTAGGGTGGTGCCAGAGGCAGGTCACGAGCGTTGACGTCATGCTCAGAGGTTTCTTCGGCCGGGATTGTCTTTCTTGGCTGGTGGTCCTTTGCGCAAAGGCTTGCGTTTTGCTGTCTATTCAGTTTTGTCAGGTCGGTGTTTACGTGGCTTGTACTATGATCTTTATGATATATGAATGAGACACGTATTACCATGCAAAAAAAAAAGATGCGAAGACACCTCAAATTTTTTTTGATTCAAGACCACGCTTTAAGCAAGTATTATCTTCTTTCTTGAGCGGAAAGAACACGCAGTTGGGCTGTACCGGCAGCTATCTGTAGTTGTGGCCCAATAGCTGCGTAAAGGTACTGGCCAGCAGCTTGGACTTTGATTTTATTGTTTAGTACCACACGGCTTAGATAAGAAAGTTGACACCAATTTATTAAGAGTTTTCAGCTAAAAGGGTCACCACATGATATGTGTGGTAAGCGATCCAAACAAATCAATATCCAAAAAAGATATATGATCTTGAGAGTGCATGCATGTCTCTTCTAGCCGTGTAGCTAGTTGAACTGCTGTGTCGAACTCTCGAATCCACGCACCGATATGCTGTGTACAGCTATATTGCATTTTTAGTATACAACAACCCATGGTGTGTTGTAGATTTATTTGTTAGAATGCAAATTGATGAAAATTGTTATACTATCCTTTCCCTAATTTCTTCTATCCTGATTCTTGATTTCTGGTAGTATGAAAAGTAATGTCGGCCAGGTTTTTGGTACTAATTTCCTACATATGTTCACAAGGTTTAACCACAATTTGTGAACATATCACAAATGCATAATTCACTGCTAACATGAGAAGTTTGTTGTATTTTTTAAATTACTCTCAATGATAACGGATTTACATTCCAATATGTGTGTGTTGTCGGTTTCCTTTTTCTCTCGAAATACTAAACCCGTTAGGATCTTGGTTCACCGGTTTACTCACGGTTAACATGGTTTTACCTTGGTTCATAAATCATAACAACATCATAACTTTGGTACCAACATCAAATTTTCTCGGTGGTTCATAATAATATTGCCCCAACACACTTGGTTTGGTGGATCTTGGGATCCGTCATCTAGTCCCGACTGCGAGGCAGGGAGACCTAGGTACCAGTGAAAACCAAGCCGTCGGCGGGCAATGGAGGCATTACCACGTCGTCACTAGTAGAGAACGGGCCTTTAGTCTCAACCCGTAAGGGGCTTTTGTCCCGGTTTTGGAACCGGGACTGGAGAAGCGGGACTAAATGCCCATTCACTAGTCCCGGCATGGTTACCATCCGCAACCAATGGACGTCCACGTGGCTGCCGCTGCACGCGTGGGATGCCCCCCATTAATCCCGGTTCCTATTACAGACCGGGACAAATGGTTCTCTGCCGCGGTAGCATTTTAGGTTCTTTCTCTACCGCAGCAGAGAATTCATTTTGTATCATTTTATTTATTTATTTTTTCATTTCAAAATAGTTTTCAAATATTTCTATGCTACCACATATCGTACACGTTCGTGCATATATAAGATAACTTGTCTTAGGATCGAGCATACAAATATATATATGATAGTTACATCGAGATAACAATTACCAGGACTGGAGCCCGTCTATTCCATTACACGGTCGGGGATCATCGGTAGCGCCTATTCACACTAAATTCTCCGGCGTCATCTACCATCTCGTTCAACAAGAATCCCGCAAGTTCTTCTGTAATTTCTAGTACGCGTTGCTCTGGTAGGAGCTGATCCCGCATGCTCTCGAACTATATAAGAAAAGGAGATCAATATGAATATCAATCATAATAACAAAAAGTAACGGTAATAAAATAATGTTATGAATGTATTGCTTATATCGACTCTATAATCTTTGTGCTCAGTGGTAAACGTGCGAATGAACTCGCAAACGTAGAATCCACATATATTCGTCTTCGGTGGCTGCCTCGCGCACTTTACAAGAATAGAAATCAATCGAAATAATAATCTAACATCATAATTGTATTGAAACTAGAAGTAAAGACATGCACGGATATATCACATACTACTTACCGAGACCGGATTAAACATCAGGTTCTCACTAAAGTGACCCGTAACCGCACTTTTGAACAGGTTCCAAACCCTGCCCAGTAAAGAAAATGAATGAATGCGTTATTTATTACCTGATACCTCAGGAAATCAATGAAAGAGACCGATATAGCATGAAAATTACTTCTAGAGCATGTCCTGCATGTCCCTAAACTCTTCTAGGTGTCTCTTTAATGGGTCCATGACTTCAACTATTCCCTTATCAAGTTGAATGTTTAGCAGAATACAGTGGAACCTGCACACATTTATATACATCAGTAACTCATCAATTATATTTAACATCGAGTAACCAAAAGTGAATGTGTACAACAGAGTAAGACCCTCACTTGAAATTGTAAGGAAACAGTATGTGGTCACAAAAAAATGCTCTATTGGAAACCTTAGAAGGTTATCCTGCGTCTCCTTGGGATTATCTGTTAGTGTCTTTATATGTACTTTATCTGGGTCAATGAACCTAACACTATAGAGTGACTTTATTTTACATTCCTAGATCTTCATTCAGCATAATAATAGAGTACAAAATGATATAATAAGGATAATTACATGCAATAAACTGAATAACTGAACAATTTATATGTAGACAATAAATTCAACAACTTACAGACAATAGAAATTCATGAGAGATTTGTCGGGGGCGTCGAAATTGTATAACTAGAAGTGTTCTGGAAACTCAACATGGACCTCTTCGGCTCGGAAGTAGTACTCATGTGGGACTTTCGCCACGATCATTATTCTGTCCTCCTTTACGGCTCTCAAGTATAATTTATGTAAACTCTACATTTGTGTCGGCAGTTTTTGGAACTGCTCATCGCTGACCAGAGGCATCCCTGGGACATATGTAGGGATTACATGAGCCTTGGGTAACTTGTCGTATTGGAAACCTAGCAGTTCAACAACACTCAGACCCATAGAGGCCGTCAACTTTGCAACTTCTTCCATATCTTGCTGGGGTAGGTCTTTGGATAACAGCTTGAGGGGTGGGATCGATTGTTTGGCCTGTCCCGGAGATGGGGAATGTCCCTTCTTTTCCCGCTTGCTTTGCTCCCGCTTGGATTGTTTGCACTTGTTTCGTTTGTACTTTTACTTGATTTGCTCCCGCTTGCACTTCTATTTGATCTGCTCTTCTTCACTTCCTTCTCAAGTGTGCGTAGATAGTCATCTGGCTTATGGTCCAACTCATATTGCGATTTTGTGTTCAGAAAACCAAGTGCATACGCTTTTTGCTTCTCGGTGTACACTAGGGCGGGCTCAGGTTTCTTCTTTTGAAAATGCGCATCACATTTGGCCTTTGCGATCGCTGCATTTTCCTCTTCAGTACGATCATAAGGTCTGATGGAAAGATTCTTGTGAGGTACTCTTGGGAGGAGCGATATTTGTTGTTTTGGTGTCTACAACTATTTTGCATTTTTTTCGTATTCAACAAGTAAAAATATATTTTTCTGAAAATTTCTACCATATAGCCTCTAATATCCACAAACCGACCTGCTGTGTTCTAGATTTATTTGTTAGAATGTAAAACTGATAAAAAATGTTATATTATCTTTTTCCTAAATTCTTAGTTTTATTCTCAAGGAATCATTTAGCCTGATTCATTATTTTTGGTAATCTGAAAAGTCATGTCGCACTAGTGGAAAACGGGCTTCTAGTCCCGGCCCGTAAGGGGCTTTAGTCCCGGTCCTGGTAACCGGGACTGGAGGGGCGGGACTAAAGGCCCACCCATTAGCCCCGGCCCTCTTACCAGCCGAGACCAATGGGCATCCTCGTGGCTATCTCTGCGGGCGCTGGGTGCATCCCCATACGAACCGGGACAAATGGTTCTCTGCCGCGGCAGAATTTTAGGCACTTTCTCTACCGTGGCAGAGAATTGAATTTGTATCTTTTTTTTCATATCAAAATAGTTTTCTGCGCTACCACTACCGTACACGTTCGTGCATACATAAGATACTTAAGGTCGAGCATACAAATATATACATGATAGTTACACATGGAGATCACAATTATCGGGACTAGAGCCCATCTATTCAATTACATGGTCGGGGGTCATCGGCGCCTATTCACACTAAATTCTCCGGCGTCATCTATCATCTCGTTCATCAAGAATCCTGCCA
Source organism: Avena sativa (assembly GCA_916181665.1). Lineage (NCBI taxonomy): Eukaryota > Viridiplantae > Streptophyta > Magnoliopsida > Poales > Poaceae > Avena > Avena sativa. Next base: position 447,845,330 of record OV702296.1, on the reverse strand, counting down.
GTTCTTCAGCAATTGCTACTACGCGTTGCTGTGGTAGGAGCTGATCCCGCATTTTCTCGAACTATATAAGAAAAGGAGATCAATATGAATATCAATCATGATAACAAAAAGTGATGGTAATAAAAATAATGTTATGAATGTATTGCTTACATCGACTCTATAATCATTCACCTCACTGGTAAACGTGTGAATGAACTCGCAAACGTAGAATCCACATAGATTCGTCCCCTGTGGCTGCCTCGTGCACTTTACGAGAATAGAATTCAATCAAAATAATAATCAGCATCATAATTGTATTGAAACTAGAAGTAAAGAGATGAGCGTACTACTTACCGAGACCGGCTTAAACGTCAGCTTCTCACTAAAGTCACCCGTAACCGCACTCTTGAACTGGTTCCAAACCCTACCCGGTAAAGAAAATGAATGAGTTATTTATTATGTGATATCTCAGGAAATCAACGAAAGAGACCGATATAGCGCGAAAATTACCTCTAGAGCATGTCATGCATGTCCCTCAACTGTTCCAAGGGTCTCTTTAATGGGTCCATGACTTCAACTCTTCCCTTATCAAGTTGAATGTCCATGAGAATCCAGTGGAAACTGTACACGTTTATATATACATCAGTAACTCATCAATTACACTTAACATCGAGCAAGCAAAAGAGAATGTGTATAATAGAGTAAGACATTCACGCGAAATTGTAAGGAAACAGTATGTGGTCACAGAAATTTTGCTCCGTTAGAAACCTTAGAAGGTTTTCCTGTGTGTCCTCGGGTTTATCCTTTAGCGTCTGAAATGTATTTTATCTGGGTCAATGAACCCAACACTGAAGATTGACCTTCTTTTACATTCCATGATCTTCATTTTGCATAATAATAGAGTACAGAAGGATATAATTAGGATAATTACATGCCATGAACTGAACAACTGAAAAAATGAACAACTTATATATAGACAATGAATTCAACAACTTACAGACAATAGCAACTCATGAGACTTTGTCGAGGGCGTTGAAAGTGTATAATTGGAAGAGTTCTGGAAACTCAACATGGACCTCTTCTTCTCGGAAGTAGTAGTCATGTGGGATTTTCGCCACGATCATTATTCTCTCCTCCTTTACGGCTTTCAAGTACCATTTATGTAAACTCCGCATTTGTGTTGGTAGTTGTTGGAACTGCTCAAAGCTGACCAGAGGCTTCCCTGGGACATATGTAGGGACTACCTGAGCCTTGGGTAACTTGTCGTCCTGGGAACCTAGCAATTCCTCAACAGTCACATTCGTAGCGGCCGCAAGCTTCTTAGCTTCTTCCATATCCTGCTGGGAGTGTCATAGGATACCACCTTGAGGGGTGGGGTCGATTTGTTGGCCTGTTCCCCGAGCTGGGGGACGTCCTTTCTTTTCCCAGTTGCACTTTGACTTGATGATTTGCTCCCGCTTGCACTTCTACTTGATTTGCTCTTCTTCACTTCCTTCTGAAGTGTGCGTTGATAGTCATCTGGCTTATGGTGCAACTCATATTGCGATTTTGTGTTCAGAAAAGAAAGTGCATACGCTTTTTGCTTCTCGGTGTACACCGGGGCGGGCTCGGGTTTCTTCTTTTGAAGCTGCGCAACACATTCGGCCTTTACGATCATGTCGGTTTCCTCGTCAGTACGATCGTAAGGTCTGATAGGAAGATTCTTATGAGGTACTCTTGGGAGGGGCGACATTTGTCGTTTTGGGCTCCTGCGTCGTTTAGTACTAATCGGAGGCTGCGGCGGAGATCGAGATGGACTCGGGCTGTGGTGGTCGTAGGCATGGGGTTGGCTTCTTGGAGGTGATGGAGGTGAAGGTGACATGCGACCACTTGGAGGCGGTGTTGGCTTTGGCGTCCAACCTGGAAGCTTGATGTTGTTCTTGTCCCATAGAATGATACCACCCAGCACTTCTCCGAGTGTCCTCTCACCTTCAGGTCCAGGGATGTCAAGCTCCATTGAGTCCCACCCCATTGAGATTTCATCCACACCAACTTTAGCATAGCCAGCTGGAATCTCACGGCCATGCCAACGTGCGCCAGGTGGAAAACGGTAAAGCACATCCGACCGCCACCTTGATGGATAGGTTCTTCACCTTCTGATGGAGCTCACAAGATGCCTGCTCCTTGATTCCATCCACGGGGTAGCCGGGACCGCCATCTACCATACGTGCACAGAAGGGACCTCCGATTCAGCCACGCTGCTTTTCCGCTGAGATGGGATGGCGGTAATATCGAGTACATGATCTTGCAGGCGCGTTGCTCCTCGAAGTTCGTCAATCCGTTGCTGATGCATTCGAAGTGTTCCTAGCAAATCGGTGAACCTGTCTCCCTCCTCCTCCTTCCGTCACCTCTTTGCTCTCTCTCGACTCCTATAAGTATCTCTGTCTTTGGGAAACCCCATCTCCCACGTATAACTAGGGCCAAGGCCTCGTACACGTCCTCCGCGTTCTTCATTCCCTAGGACCTTTGTCAGCAAGTCTTTCTCTCTATCGGGACGGAACTTTGTTGTCCCCGCTTTAATCTCCTTCACCACTTTCTGCCATGTATCCTGGGGTATCCTAATCCCGCCACTACAAATAAGGTCCCCTGTACTTTCGTCATACTCACTCCCATGCCCAAGGAACCAATTCCTTGCCCTCAGATTCCATTCTTCGCGTATTGGTTCTGGAGTGATCCTTTTAGCAAGCAGCTCATTCTCTTTAGCATCCCACTTTGGTATGGCAGCCGCGTAGCCCCTGGCCCCAGGTGATGGTGATATTTCTTCATCGCGACATTTTTCTTGTTTTTTTCCGATATTTCCATAGCAGGTTGTGACTCCTTGTACTTCAAAAATGCATCCCAATTAGCCTGCTGCTTCGTTAGATAGTATTCAAATTTAGGAGTCTTCTTCGTCTTCTGATACTTTTGCCATAATGCTTTCTTCCAGTTCTTGAATAGTTCGGCCATCTTCGTAAGAGTCCACTTCTTGACTTTCTTCCTCAATGCAGCTGTGTCGGCATCATCCTCACATTCTGGCAGGGTGAAATGTTTCATGAGGTCATTCCAAAGACCCTCTTTGCACCTGTCGGCGACATACTCACCCTCTTTCGCCCGTTTGGTCTTATTCCACTCTCGAACGGTGATCAGGATGCGATCCCTAACCATAACTCCGCATTGTTGTTTAAATACAGTTTTAGCCTTTTCGGGTTCCACCGGTTCACCCCGTGGTGATACCCGCGTAATTGTATAACGCGTAGATGCGTCCAACTTTTTGGCCGGGCCTCGTTTGGAATATTTTTTGCTCGATGTGGAGGCCTAAGAGAAGAAACATTCGTCAATTTATATATATATATACAACTCAGTTAATGCATCTACTGATAACCAGACTTCATATATATACCTCGCCGTCGGCTTCTCCACCACCGGAGCCGTCGGCTTCTCCTTGATCATTTCGGTCGACCTCCTCTCCCTCACCGGAGGGGTTCAGATAAATCGATGGAGATTTGGGTGGATCAACATGGGGGGTGTCGTTGATCATATCCTCAAGAATTTCTTCCTGTGCTAGGTCTCTCTGGATTGGATCCATAGTTTTCTACAAAATGCACACAATAACATTTTTCATTCAATATTGCTGCATAAAATAATACTAAACAATAATATGAACACGCAATTTGCTACAATAATACTAAACAATAGCAAAATTCTAGTGATGCCCTAACCCTAACCCTAAGTCCGGGGGCCCGCGAGCACTACCACCCTAACCCTAAGTCCGATGGCCCGCGAGCACCACCACCCTAACCCTAAGTCCGGCTGCCCGCGAGCACTACCACCCTAACCCTAAGTCCGGGGGCCCTCGAGCACTACGACCCTAACCCTAAGTCTGGGGGCCCGCGAGCACCACCACTCTAACCCTAAGTCCGGGGGCCCGCTAGCACCACCACCCTAACCCTATCTCCGGGGGCCCACGAGCACCACCATCCTAACCCTATCTCCGGGGGCCCGCGAGCACCACCACCCTAACCCTAAGTCTAGCTGCCCGCGAGCACTACCACCCTAACCCTAAGTTCGGGGGCCCGCGAGCACTACCACCCTAACCCTAAGTCCAGGGGCCCGCGAGCACTACCACCCTAACCCTATCTCCGGGGGCCCGCGAGCACCACCATCCTAACCCTATCTCCGGGGGCCCGCGAGCACCACCACCCTAACCCTAAATCCGGCTGCTCACGAGCACTACCACCCTAACCCTAAGTCCGGGGGCCCGCGAGCACTACCACCCTAACCCTAAGTCCGGGGGCCCGCGAGCACCACCACCCTAACCCTAAATGCGGGGCCCCGCGACCACTACCATCCTAACCCTATGTGCGGGGGCCCGCGACCACTACAAAATACTACTATAATACAATATACTACAAAATAAAATTACACACAAAATTAAATAATATTACACTACAAGATAAAATTAACTATATACTACAAAATACTATTACAACTACTACAAAATACTACTACAATTAACTACTACAATTAACTATTACAATTACTACAAACAACTACTACAAAATACTATTACAATTACTACAAACAACAACTACAATTAACTACTACAATTAACTACTAAATATTACAAAATACTATTACAATTAACTACTACAAAATAAAAAAAATGGAAAAAAGAGAACTTTGGCCGGGGGCGCCGCCCCGGCCGCATCTCCCGCACCGCCGCCGGCGTGCACGGCTGTCGCCGGTCTGGCATGCTCGCCCACAGTGGCCAGCAGCGCCGCGCCGCCGCGTAGCCGGCCAGACGGGGGAGCGAAGGGGAGGCGGGTCGGTGTACCTCTGCTGGCTGGGGGCGCGCGCGAGGCGGCTGCAGTGGCGGCGGCGGTGGCGGCTCGAGTGAGTGGCGACGGCGGTGGTTGGGGTGGTGGCGGCCAGAGAGCGAGTCGGGCAGCCTGCCGGCGTCGATTCGTCGTCCTCGCGCGCGTGGGTGTTCTCTGCGTGGGGAGAAGAAGGGGCGCGTGGGGAGATGATATATAGGTGGGGGACCTTTGGTCCCGGCCTGTATAACGAACCGGGACTAAAGGGTCATTAGTCCCGGTGAGTTATACGGACCGGGACTAAAGGTCTAAAGGTTTTCGGCACCGCCCAAAGCGCGCGCGCCAACGCCACACCTTTAGTCCCGGTGTGTAGCACGCACCGGGACTAAAGGTCCTTTTTTCAAAATTTTCACCCCAGGGGCGCGCCTTTAAAAAAAATTCAATTAACATATTTTTTAAACATTTGAATTTTACAGTTTTTGCATACTTATGAATTTGAGAAAAATTTCAACACGAAAAGTTCTTGAATTTGAATAAGTAATCCAAATCTATTTTCTGTTTTATAAAATAATTATTCTAACTAGTGAAACTAATAACCATTTTGCCATTTTCAATTTAAAAATGCATTAACTATTATATTTTGCATATTTTTGAATAAGTGATTCAAATCAATTTTCTGTTTTATAAAAAAATTATTCTAACTAGTCAAACTACTAACCATTTTGCCATTTTCATGTGATTCCGACGCTCCGGTGGTCTTCCTCCGGCGAAACCCTAGACCGGGGGCCCCGGATCGTCTACCCCGCCTTATTTTTTCCTGCCCGTTTTCTTCCCGCCCGTTCTCTTCCGGATCGAGGCCCCTTTAGGGTTTAGGGTTTTTGGTTTAGGGTTTAGGGTTTAGGGTTTTTGGTTTAGGGTTTAGGGTTTTTGGTTTAGGGTTTAGGGTTTTTGGTTTAGGGTTTAGGGTTTAGGGTTTTTGGTTTAGGGTTTTTGGTTTAGGGTTTAGGGTTTAGGGTTCCCTCCTCTGACTTAGGGTTTAGGGTTCCCTCCTCTGACTTAGGGTTTAGGGTTTAGGGTTTAGACTCATATCTGCCGCCTCTCTCCACTCTATCCCATGGCTTCCACCATACCTCTAACCCCAGGGAGGCGGAGATGGAGTCTTTCACGGGCTAGTAGGAAAATATTTTCCGAGGCGGAACTTTCGAAGATGCCATAGGGCGTGTGCACCAAGGGCATCTTCGAGAAGTTCCGCCACGGGAGATTTCCCAACCCTTTCCTCCATCCATGGGGATGAAACTCTCCATCCATGTTGGCTTGGTCGTTGCCATAGCACATCTAGACTCATATCTGCCGCCTCTCTCCACTCTATCCCATGGCTTCCACCATACCTCTAACCCCAGGGAGGCGGAGATGGAGTCTTTCACGGGTTAGCAGGAAAATATTTTTCGAGGCGGAACTTCCGAAGATGCCATAGGGCGTGTGCACCAAGGGCATCTTCGAGAAGTTCCGCCACGGGAGATTTCCCAACCCTTTCCTCCATCCATGGGGATGAAACTCTCCATCCATGTTGGCTTGTTGAGTTGCTTGCCATGGCGTATCGATGCTCCTTTTATAGGCACGGCGCTGCTTCTACTTTGTCTTCTTCCTCCGACAGGGCGTCGTGCGCTACATGCTTTATCTCATCAAGCAGTGCGTCCACCCACACGTCCTTATCCTACCGAAAGATTTGGTCCCGGTTTGAGCCCCCACCCGGTACTAAAGGTTACCCACGCGTCCTTATCCCACCAACAGTTTTGTTAGATGACACAAAAACCACCTTTAGTCCCGGTTGCACCCACCAGCCGGTACTAAAGGTGAGCCACCCCCAGATAAGCCTCCCCAGATAAGGCCCCCTCATCTTTTGTCCCGGTTTGAGCCCCCACCCGGGATGAAAGTTTCCCGCGCCACTGCGTTCCCGTGCTTTCCACCGGTTCCCACCTCTGTCTTCCCGCCATTTTTTCAGTATATATATGTACGCTTGGCCTCCATTTACATATCACATCTAGACTCATCATTCTCTTCCCATGGCTTCCATCGTATCTCTAACCACCCCGGAGGCGGAGGCGCTTTGCGCCTCAAACTACCCCTGCCCACTGGGCTACCGCGTCCCCACCGGCTGGATGCTGAGCGCCGGAGGCGTGCCGGTCCCTCCTGTCCCTCTAGGTGTGGAGCGTCGGATGGCCATCACGAACCACTACTACCTCGAGCTCACGCCAGAGCAGCGGAGGAATCCCAACTGGCATCCCGACTATTTCCCGACTTGGGAAGTATTCTTCATCAATCGGCGTGAGAAGGCGCTTGCCAGACACGAGGAGTACGACCCACCTCCTTCGAACTTCAACGAGGCCGGCCGTCGGCTATGGTTGCGCGGCCGGACTCTCCAGAGTGTCATGGCCTACAACAGGACCGGCAATAACCCCCGCCTGCGGTACCCTAAAATCCATCCCACGCGTGCCCAACCTTCAAGGTTTGACTACGGCAACCCCGATGACGACAGCGACGACGGCGCCGGCGACTACGACGACTATAGTGGCGCGTATTACAGGGCTAGGCAGGAGCATGACTTTATCACTCCAACATTAGGCATGTTTCTTAATTTTTAATTGTGCTATGTATCTTAATTTTCAGTTGTGCTATGTATCCTTAGTGTTTGTGGGTTCCTTCTCTTGTGATGGTTCCTTCTCTTTGGGTGATCACCTCCCGCGGCTAAAAACCTGGTCGTCAACGTCTAGTTTGATTGAGCAAGATGTATTACATGAAATGGGACCTTTATGTCTCAAATAAAAGGTTTAATACATTACATAGATTTATGTCTCAAATAAAAGGTTTAATACATTATTACACATCACCAACATCTAGTGTTGTGGTTTTCTTCTGCACCGTAGCCATGGAGAATCTTCATCATTTAACAGGATGCTTGGGTCAGTTTTCACTTTGAAGGGCGGAATTTCATGAAACTTATTGTAATCTTCTGACATGTCTGTCTTGTCATCCACTCCCATGATGTTTCTTTTCCTTGAAAGAACTATGTGGCGCTTTGGCTCATCGTATTCTGTACTCTTTTGCTTATCTTTCTTTTTTCTCGGTTTGGTAGACATGTCCTTCACATAGAAAACCTGAGCCACATCGTTGGCTAGGACAAATGGTTCATCCATGTACGCAAGATTGTTGAGATCCACTGTTGTCATGCCGTACTTTTCGTCTACATGTACCCCGCCTCCTGTCAGCTTGACCCATTTGCACCGAAACAAAGGGAACTTAAAAGTAGGTCCATAGTCAAGTTCCCATATCTCCTCTATGTACCCATAATATGTGTCAATCTGCCCATTGTCATCTGTTGCATCAAAGCGGACACCACTGTTTTGGTTGGTTCTGTTTTTATCTTGGACGATCGTGTAAAATGTATTCCCATTTATCTCGTACCCTTGGAAACTACATATAGTCGAAGATGGTAACCTGACCAATGAGTACAACTCATCTCCAACAGTGGTGTTATTCATGAGATGTGTCTGCAACCAATTGCCAAAATTCTTCTCGTGTTCCCCTTTAATCAAGGTCTCAGGATTCCCCGGATTTTCAGAGCGTAGAATATTCTTGTGTTTCTCGATATACGGAGCCACCACGGTGGAATTGTGTAGAACTGTGTAGTGTGCTTGAGTGAAAGAATGCCCGTCCCTACATACCATTGATTTCCTTCCTAGTGTGCCTTTTCCAGTCATCCTCCCCTCATACCGAGATTCAGGAACACCAATCGGCTTAAGGTCAGAAAGAAAGTCAACACAAAACTCAATGACCTCCTCCGTTCCATAGCCCTTGGAGATGCTTCCTTCTAGCCTAGCACGGTTATGAACATATTTCTTTAAGAATCCCATGAACCTCTCGAAGGGAAACATATTGGGTAGAAACACAGGACCGAGAATTCTAATCTCTTCGACTAGGTGAACTAGGAGGTGCATCATAATATTGAAGAAGGATGGCGGGAACAACAACTCGAAGCTGACCAGACATTGGACCACATCAATCTGTAACCCTGATAGACTTTCTCGATCGATTACCTTCTAAGAAATTGCATTGAGGAATGCACATACCTTCACAATGGCTAGTCGAACATTTTCTAGTAGAATTCCCCTCAATGCAACCGGAAGCAATTGCGTCATAAGAACATGGCAGTCATGAGACTTTAGGTTTTGAAATTTTTTCTCTTTCATATTTACTATTCCCTTTATATTCGACGAGAAGCCAGACGGGACCTTGATACTGAAAAGGACTTCAAAAAAGATTTCCTTATCTTTTTTGGTAAGAGCGTAGCTGGTAATCCCTTGAAACTGTCCTGGATGCTTGCCGTCTCGTCCTTTATGATGTTGCTGGTCCTCCTGTGCTGCCGGGGTATCTTTTGACTTCCCATACAAGCCTAGGAAGCCTAGAATATTCACGCAAAGATTCTTCGTCAGGTGCATCACGTCGATTGCAGAGCGGACCTCATGCACTTTCCAATAGGGTAGCTTCCAAAATATAGATTTCTTCTTCCACATGGGTGCGTGTCCGGTAATGGGGTATTTTGGAACAGGTTGTCCTCCAGGACCCTTTCCAAAGATTACATCCAAATCCTTGACCATACCAAATACATCAGCACCACTACGGGGGACAGGCTTCGTCCGGGTTTCTGCCTTGCCATTGAAATGCTTGCCTTTCTTCTTTAAGGGATGACTGGGCGGAAGAAAACGACGATTGTATGGGTACACATTCGTTCTACATTTATCTAGATATATACTTTCAGTCTCATCTAAACAGTGCGTGCATGCATTGTATCCTTTGTTCGTATGTCCTGAAATGTTACTAAGAGCATGCCAATCATTGATGGTTACGAACAGCAACGCTTGTAGGTCAAATTCCTGCTGTTTGTGCTCATCCCACACACATACACCTGGTTTGGCCCACAACTATAGAATTTCATCAACTAATGGACTTAGGTACACATCAATGTCGTTGCCGGGTTGCTTTGGGCCTTGGATGAGCACTGGCATCATAATGAACTTCCGCTTCATGCACAACCAAGGAGGAAGGTTGTAGATACATAGAGTCACGGGCCAGGTGCTGTGACTGCAGTTCTGCTCCCCAAAAGGATTCATGCCATCAGTACTTAGACCAATCCATAAGTTCCTTGCGTCACCAGCAAAGTCCGGGAAGTCTCTCTCGATTTTTCTCCACTGCCGACCATCAGCAGGGTGCCTCAACATCCCGTCTTTCTTACGGTCTTCCATGTGCCATCGCAACAACTTGGCATGCTCTTTATTTCTGAACAAACGTTTCAACCGTGGTATTATAGGAGCATACCACATCACCTTGGCAGGAACCCTCTTCCTGGGTGGCTCGCCCTCAACATCACCAGGGTCATCTTTTCTGATCTTATACCGCAATGCAGTGCATACCGGGCATTTATCCATATTCTCGTACTTCTCACCGCGGTAGAGGATGAGTCATTAGGGCATGCATGTATCTTCTGCACGTCTAATCCTAGAGGGCAGACAAGTTTCTTTGCTTCGTACGTACTGGAGGGCAATTGGTTATTTCTTGGAAGCAGCTTGTTCATTATTACCAGCAACTTTTCAAATCCCGAGTCAGTCATACCGGTCTCTGCCTTCCACTTCAACAATTCCAGTGTGCTACCTAGCTTCTTCTAGCTATCTTCACAAGTTGGATACATCAATGTGTTGTGGTCCTGTAACATCTGCTCGAACAGCAACCTCTCCTTTTCTGTGTCGCGGTCTCGCCTTGCATCACTAATGACCCGACCAAAATCATCAACGGGCTCATCTGGTTCCCGTTCTTCACCCCCTTCTTCTTCATTATCTCCAACTGCGGTATCATCGTATTCAGGGAACATAGATCGGTAGTTTTCATCATCGTTCTCTTCTTCATCGCCGTCTTCCATCATAACCCCTCTTTCTCCGTGCTTGGTCCAAACATTATAGCCGGACATGAAACCGGACCGAAGCAGGTAGCTCTGAATGACTCTTGAGGAAGTGTGAGCCTGCTCATTCCGACATTCAACACATGGACAACACATAAAACCATCCCGCCGCTTGTTCGCCTCGGCCACAAGGCGAAAAGAACGCACGCCTTCTCTGTAAGCGTCAGAGCGTCGGTCACCATACATTCATGGGTGGCTCATCTGCATCATACAACCATGCATATATATCAAACGCAATCATGATGCTTAAATTAGTACCGCGCAGTCAAAACGAGAAAATAGTTTCTAACCTTTTAGGACACTTCAAAACAAAGAGGAGAAACCTTAAGTGTCGCTCTGGCACCTCATATCATATTTTGTCTTGTGTGAACTCAAGTGGCATCGCTCTAACAGGCATTTCACCAAACACCTCTAGTGCATATGAAGAAAAAAAGTTAGCACAAAGTTATACCCACCTCTCACATAGGAAAAACAGGAGAGAGTGGAGGGCTGGGTGCATATATATAGAGCCAGGCCATTAGTCCCGGTTTGAGATACAAACCGGGACTAAAGGTTATGCCAGGAGCACGCGCGCCGGCCCAGACCCATTTGTCCCGGTTTGTATCTCAAACCGGGACTAATGGTTCCTTATAGACCGGGACAAAGTGCCTCGGCCTCCTCGGGCCGTCTGGTTCGGACCATTAGTCCCGGCCCCAGCCACGGCCGGGACTAGTGGCCCGAACCAAAGGCCCATTTTCTACTAGTGTCAGCCAGATTTTTTGTAAACCTTTCCTACATGTGGTTCACAAGGTTTAAAAAGAATTTGTGAACATATCGCAATGGCCTAATTTCACTCCTAACATAAACATTTAGTTGTATTTTTAAAAAATAATTACTCTCAATGATAACTCATTTACTTTCCAATATGTGTATGTTCACAGACTACCGCCGGAATCCCATGGTAGTCGATGCTTCAAGACTTAGTTGATGTCTTGATGAGAGCGGTAGTCGAAGAAGACCTTGCCAAGGTTAATGTAGCAGATGGCGCCGAATGCCCGAGGAAGACACCAATGTAGTAGTCGTTGCCAGTGTCCATTAGGTCAGTATATTAGTTACGAACGATGTGGACCGAGTTGATGTAGAGTGATGTGTGGTTAACATGTGATGCTCCTTTACACTATTGTTAAAAGGCTTAGGGCCGTGGTAGCATTAGTGGCGCAAAACTAAAAGTCCGCCACTGGTAACCTGAACTGTTGATGAACAAAAAAAGTGTTGTCACGCAAAAGAATAAATCGTCGTTAGTATACGCCTCATGGGTGGACATGGTTGCTGGAAATAAGCAGTAGTAATAATTGTCACGATTGTAGTGCATAGCGGCGAAGAAGACGAAAAAATAGTTTGTCACTGGTTCGTTCTGAAAAATAGTGACATACGTATTTCTGTCGTTTATTACTGGGTATAACCCTGACAAACTGATATAGGTTAGTAACGACGTTTGGATTATCGGCTTTGTCGGATAAGCTTATTTACCGGTGACTAAAAATAAATCACACCTCATTGGATTTTGTTAGTAGGTGCCCACCAGATAACACTTCTCTTCATGTTTCCCACCGCCATTTTATCTTTGCCACGCCAATTTTGGCCGGGCAGCTGATCAAGCTGTGCACTCAACAAATTAAGAGAACTGATAACGCTAAAGTAAAATCAACCATCCTCAAGCAGTTATTTGGAAATTACATCGGTTGGAATCAACCCCACTTCAACTCCTCACTCGAGATATCCACTCTAATAGTTCTATTCCACAATTAAGGCACCATTACCGGACCCATCAGGTTCCCCATCCAACCTTCCTCGCTATCGCTAGCTCTTGCGCATCCCCTCGAATAGGAACACCAGCCGCGCGAGATTCTTGTGTGTCTCCCCCCACCCCAATCCCCGCCTGTAGCCTCCCTAGACTCTGTGCTCACGTCATTCGTCTCAGCAAGACGACCACCACTTGCAGGGCTAGGAGTGGGTCAACTGGCTCCATCGGTGCGCACTCTTTGAGCACTGGGAGTAACATCAGTGCATCCTGTTGGGCCACATCAGTGAAGATTTCTCCATCATGGAGTTTCCTCTAGAATTCCGCAATTCAAAGATTGTCTACCGCCAATGAGATGTGTTGTGTAACGGCAACGATGGGGATCACGTGCATGTTAGCTGCCTCTTGAGACCTTTGAATGTTTTCTTGCTAGCCACCAACGATCATCACCATCATGTTGTCATCGTCGCAGATGTTACTCCTACAATATAGGCAAATGTGGTGATCCCTTAACCATAGTTGCTCCATCTTTGGCTTGTACTAGATATGGTCTTCCCTGTGCACGTTGGTAATATAGTTCATTGGTAGCTTATTTGAGGTAGGAGTTACATACAATTTGATCTAGATACTCAGAGGCTAATTTTGATTGGGATTTAGATGCCTTAAGGTGTTCCTCGCAATGTTGATCTCATATGTTTGTAGGATGGCACTCTTGCCTTGGCCACTAGGTCGAGGCACTACCTCGACGAGACTTGCAGCTTCCAAATTTGGAGAATATGGATGATTATAATGGTGTATCTAATTGGGTTCTGGCGAAGAGCGTTGAGCTGTAGATGATTATGGATTGTGATTTTATATTAGCAAAAAGGTGTCGTCCATAGTGCGGTATACTAGGGAAGGTCACGAATTTTTTTTCGGGTGCACTCAATGGTCTATATGGTTCACATGAAGACAATGAAACATATATAAATTTATTTTGAAAAAGATTAGAGGTGCACCCTTAATGCTTTCACACATTTCACTACTAAAGATAACTGTCCTTCTCATCTTTACATTCAACACTCCAAGGATGATCATTTTCCACACATGGTTGCCAAAATAACTGTAATAGTTTTTAAATTATTCACTATCAACTTACACACTAGAAATATTATTTGTTGTGTGCAGTTGAATTTGAAAGTTGTCGTTATTTCATAAAGATATGAATTTACAGCTGTCTTGATTATCCAATGGTAATACTTAACTATTCTATTAATGATCTTATAGAATAAGCTACGTTAAATTTTATTAATAGTCCTAATGCAGTGATAAACATGTGTTGAAGCATATGGTAATAGTTTTTCTCCCCTAGTCGCGCTGGAGGGAGGCGACATGAGGGAGAGTTGACTGAGAGTCCGGCTGTTTATTGCGTGTGGAGCTCTTAGCTAGGTTGCCATCCACTACTTTAGCCTCCTCTACTTTAGTGCTTTTCTTTTTGTGTAGGGAAACAAAGAGGAACATACATAAATGATAAGATGCAAGTCATATGTATGCTTATTCATGTGTCACGTGATTCCTTAGGCGTGTGACATCTTTCGCACAATCTTTAAGCCTAAGACATCAACAAAATAGAGAAAGGAAAATCTCCATGGCTCAAGGAAAAACAGAGTTCCAAACCAAAGCCAAAAACCAAAAACAATGCCAAAAATTACAGAGTAATACAACCACAGATCATCCCCGTGTTCTTTGTGCTCTTCAGTGTCCTTGTTCAGACAAGAGCTCAACGGGAATCCACAAAGTCCTAGATTGTTGCCATAAATTGAGGGGTCTACAAGTGTTTGTAGCTGACTTCCAATGGGTATGTTGCCCCTCAATAGATTATTTGAGAGATTTAACATGCCGAGGTATTGCAAATTTGAAATGCTTGGAGGAATTGTACCTGAAAGTTCATTCCATGAGAAGTCAAGGGACTCCAAGAGCTCCAAACTGCCAATTCTTTCTGGAATACTGCCGGATAGACCATTTCTGGATAAGTTCAAGAATCGGAGACCTTGAAGGTACGTTAGCTCCTCAGGGATGCCCCCGGTAAGTAGATTGCTTGATAGATCCATACCTGTGATAAGCTCAATTATTTTTTGAAAAGTTTGTTCACGACCCTTCCAGAATATGTCAACTCTGTCTTGGTACGGCTGCTCAACGGACTTGGGCACGGTCCTCCGTGAAAAAGTGGAAATCCGGATGAGTTGAACAATGTCGAGACGCTGGTTATGATTTTCGGAAGATTGTAATTTAGAAAGCATTTGGGTTGGTTGTCTCATGGATGATAAGTTGCTGAATGTGTCCGGAATGAATCCAGTGAGGCTGTTTTTGGACATATCAAGTAATTGCAGATAATACAGTTGAGATAACTCGGATGGTATGACACCGGTGAAGCTGTTCGAAGGGAGGCTCAGAAATCTTAGGGAAGGAACACTTGTTCCAATCCAAGCAGGAATGTCACCAACGAACGTGTTGTTTCCTAGATCTAGGTTGAGGAGAATTCTGCAACTCCTGATGACAGATGGGAAACCTCCAGAGAATTTGTTGTTAGCAAGATGTAGTGACTGAAGAGGAAGGTGGAAACTTGTTGACGTACTAGGAAATTCACCCGATAAGCGATTGTTTGATACGTCCATAATTACCAGAGCTTGCAATTCCCACCAGCAACTTGGGAGCTCTCCTGTGAATTGGTTCTTTGATATATCCAGTATTTGAAGAGAGGTCAGTCCACACAAGGACGCAGGGATATTGCCAAAAATGTCATTGTTCTTCATGTCTAGAACTGTAAGATTGGTGCACCGTGACCAATGAGATGACAGATTCCCGGTCATCTGATTCCCCGAGATGTCCAGGTAATCCAAGCTTGGGTGGATACCAAACGCCTCTGAGATGTTTCCAGTGAAGTGGTTCCCTTCCAGCCGCACCTGGAAGAGCCACCTGCAGTCCTTGAGGCAGCGCGGTAGCATGCCCGTGAAGTTGTTCTGGTACGCACTGAAGGTCTGCAGCACGAGGCCGTCGCACAGGCCGGACGGTAGTTCACCCGAGAAGCTATTGTTCCCGAAGCTCACACCGGTCAAGCTCAGATCTTTGCCGAGGTCCGGTGGTATGGTGCCGCTGAAATTATTGTCCAACAGACCGAGGTAATAGAGGTTGGTCAGCGATGTGATGGTGGCGGGTAGCTCACCTTCCAAGCCGTTGCTGCTGACATCCAAGACTTCCAACGCCGTCATGTTGCCGATTTCAGGGGGCATCACGCCGGTGAGCCCATTGAACAAGAGCGCCAGCACTATGAGCTTAGTGAGGTTTCCGATCGAGTTAGGTATTGGTCCAGTTAGCCAGTTCGCTGACAAGTCTAGCTCTGACAGGTTCACTAACTTCCCGAGCTCAGGTGGGATAGTGCCTGTGAGATTGTTCATGAAGAGAAACAAAATAACCAGCTTGGTTGCCATGCCGAGCTCCGGTGGAATATTCCCGGTAAAGGAGTTACTCTGCACTTGGAATGATATGAGGTCAGGCCAGGTTGTGAACAGTACACCTGGGATCTCGCCTGTGAGGAGATTAAAAGATATGCCGAATTCCCGCATTTTACGCATCCCGGCAAACGCCCGCGGCAGGCCACCCACGAGTTGGTTCATCGACACGTCCATGAAACTGAGCATCTGGAGCCGGCCAAGAGCCGTCGGGATGCCACCGGTCAGGTTGTTGGATGCAAGCCGTAGATCCTTGAGCATCCTCAAACTTGACAGAGACGTCGGTATCGGACCGGAGAAGGCATTGATGGACAAGTTGAGGTACCTCAGGTTTGGGAGCTTCAGGGGCAGAGAATACGGTATCGGCCCGGAGAAATAGTTCTCTGACAGGTCGATGTAGGTGACGTTGCAGCTGTTGAGGATGAACTCAGGGAAGCTACCGCTGAGGTAGTTGAGGTAGAGAGACATGAAGGTGACGGTGGGCATCGGCGAGAACCGGTGGTCCAGATTGGTGAAGTAGTTGGATCCCAGGTCGAAGTGCTCGATTCTGGGAAGCTTGCTTAGCTGGTACGGGATGGCGTCGGCGAGGTTGTTGTTGTAGAGGCGCAGGTGGACGAGGCTTGTGAGGTCGCCGAGCTGTGGCGGGATGGCGCCGCCGAACCCGTTGCTTCCGAGGTCAAGCACAGCGAGGGAGCGCAGACGCGAGAGGCTCGCCGGGATGGTGCCTATGAAGTTGTTAGTGTTGAGGTCGAGCGTGGTGAGCCCCGGGAACGCCGTCAAGTCGAGAGCGTCGAGCGTGCCACCGATGCCGAGGCCCACGAGCTTGATAGACTCGACGCGGCCGCCGGCGTTGCAGGACACACCGTACCAGGAGGAGCAGAGCTCCCCGGGTTTGGCCCAGCTGGACAGCGCGGTAGCGTCGGTCAGGTTGGCTTTCCAGACCAGAAGCGCGTCGGCCTCCGATGCCGCAGCCGCAGCCGCTGTCGTCGCTAGCAGCAGCAGCAGCAGGAGCGCGATGTTGCGGGAAACCATCATGATGATTCATGCGCGTGCCGGGGTTTGTGTTGTGTGGCCACTGACCTCCCATAGCGTCCAAGGCCGATCCTATAGCGTCCAAGTCAACGGGAGAGACTTGTCGTCGGTATTTTTCAGTGTAGACCCACCCAACTAGTGGCATACGCATGCGAAAATTCAGGCCGAGTGGGCGCGTGCTATTTTCCATCCATATTTGTGCACCGGTTTGGTTTCCGACAGCGATGGTCTTTGGTCTTCCCTTGTTCTCCCCTTGCTTCACCAACCGAATAATATAAGCTTTTAGTGAGTATTTCCATCTTTGCCAACCGCTTTTTTCCCGGGAACACGGCAAAGTGAATTTTTGCCATCTATAGCACTTGCCAAACTTACACACTAGATGAATGCATCAAGGTGCCGATGGTCTTTTGCTACGACGAAGGCTTTTAGTCGGGGCCATCGGCATAGGACACGACCCGAACAACGCAGATAAAACGGCCGTCGGCCTAAATAAGTCATCGGCATAGGACACTCTGGGCTGAGGGCAGCCGTCGGCATAGATAGGCCGTCAGCGTAAGGACTTGGCTGTGACGGTGCTGCGATAGTGTCAGAGCTACGCCAATGGTAATTCCCTCGGTATAGGCAATATCTTCGGCATAGCTATTTTCCCTTTTACCACATTAATCTTAGAAAAAACATAACTAAATTATTCTAATTCAGAAAAATACAAATAATATATCAACATTTGCAGAAAAATAAGATCTATCTATCTACACTCAAATATTACACATTTGTGCTAAATTAAAATTAACTAAAACATAAAAATATTACATATACTTTCATATAGCACATTTTAAAAGATATTGAAAATAGAAAATGTGGTGGAATACCTCAAAACTTCTACTATGGAACAAACGGAGTGAATCTTGTGGTAAAATAGTCACATCCCTTATTTTCCACTGCAAGTTTAGTGAGGCTCAGTCCCGAGCTAAGAATCTCCATGTCCACATTGTTTTGAGCATAGTTTGAAACAGGTATAAGAAATTCAATAACGATCCAAACAATGTAAAACCTCCACGTGCTGTCATATTATGTGACATAGTTGAAAAAAACACAAAACTTGTAATATGGCAAATATTCAAAAAAAAAACTTCTCAGAAATGAGCTATGATGTTTAAGGTTTCATTGCTTTCAGACAAACAACAAATGTTATGGTTAGAACCGCGTGATAGTTTGTGATAGAGTGCCAATATTGTACACACATGTGCATCTTGGGATGAAAAATAATGCTGCAGGAGGAAGCTTTCTTTTTCGTCGCACGAAAAATATATATTTCATTTTTCAAGTGCCAAAAACGGGGTGTTTTGTAAAGCAATCACCAAATGAAAGATTTCAAAAATACTAGACAACCTTCATGGACAATGTTCCAACTAGGATATCTTAAACCTTTTTGTCTATCGCTCATAAAAAGACAAATTCCTCCCAGATCGGCAGAAAGTCGGTCAGATTTCAACTACAGGTTCATGATCAGCTCATGATTTTTTGGAAAAAAATCATTTTTAGGTTTAGAAGATGATATGGATGGCATATCGGATTCCTCTCATTTTTCTGATCAATTTAGACATATTATTTTTCAAATTCTGATTTACAGATTTAAATATATTAATTACTCCATATTAAATAGAAAAAGACCAAAAAGTCCTTTTATTGTTATCTGAATTCATGATTATTATTACTTATTAATTATTGTTTGCTTAAGTATTTGTTTTGAATTCAAACAATAAAGAGGTGTGACATTTCGGTCTAAGGGTTATTAGGCGGTAGTATTATCAGTAAGGTATAATTTCTTTCATAGAACCTCATGCGAAAGGAAAGTAGAAGTTAAGCGTGATGAGGCTGCAGTAGTGCGAGGATAGGTGATCGATCGAGAAGTTTGATGACCATGAGTGCAATTTAAACTGAAATTAAACATGCTTAGAGTTAAAAATTCCCATTGTGGAATTAGTGACTCAAAGATTAAAAAATGTTGGGAAAAAACTAAAGAAAAGAATGGAAAAGATATTTTTATTTTTCTGAAAAAAACTAGTGTTAAAAATCACCGTGAGGGAAATTTCAACTAAGATTAAGCATGCTTAGAGTTAAAAATGTCCATTATGGAATTAGTGACTCAAACAATTCAGTAAAATTAGGAAACAATTGAAGAAAAAATTGAAAATAAGTTTGAAAAAAGGATTTAAAAAAATCAGGAAAAATTTACTTTTTTTGAATAAAAAATAGACCGTCAAACCGTCATGAACAGCATTCAAGCTCATCAAGCTCGTCTCGTACGCGCTCCTCATGTCGTCATGGCGACGCTTGAAGAAACGGTCATGATGAACCGTCATGGGCATTTCCTGACCTGGTGGTCATGCTCGAGGCACCAAAAGCATCTCTCTCGAGCCCAACTTGAAGCCCAGACTACGCTGGAGACCTTTCTTTCGAAGCAAGGACGATGGCTCGTGGTCGGAGTGGCCGCCACGACCTACATGTACCCAGCCTTTCTCGTCTCCAAGAGTGACAGCTACAGCAGAAATGCCGCCACAGGGCTCCGCTGGCACCTTCTCCTCATGGCGAACATAGGCGGTGCCATGAACCGAGCCAGCAACCGTGCCTTTTGTGGAGGCGAACGGTGTCTGCAGAGCCAACTCTACATCGTTCTCATCCTCGTCGGAGCTCAAAGAATCTACCCAGAGGAGGCTCGAAGTCAGCAGCGCAACACCATCAAGAAGTGGCACCTCGGTAAAGACGGGGCCGGCCGAGGTAGGTGGTGACAGCAACTAAGAACTGAGACCCTCAACCATCACGACAGGGTCGCGCAGCTGAAGCCCATGAAGCATGCAACGGTGCGGCAAAGGTGGCTTGCGGAGCCGTAGCAGGCTGCTGCGTGGCCAAAACACCGTGTTTTGCCTTCAAAGAAAGGACAATCCTTAAACGATTCAAGTTTGACATCGGGGTGAGCAAAGACTAGCAGGATAGTTCCACATCGACATAAGAGACAAGGTATTTTGTATTTTTTTTGTCCCATTTTTTACAAGCGTAAAAAAATCCTTTTCTGCAAATTCTAGCATATAACCTTAAATCACCACAACAACACTGCGTTTTTAATTTTTTAATGTGTGCGACATGTAGAAGAATGTACCGTATAACTACAATGCAACAGTATGGACCAAATAACCAAATGAATCAATGAAGCCGTAAATACAACAAATGGGTAGCTAGGGTATCTAACGGTGCCGTGTGTGCAGGCACGTAGATATCAGGGGTGTTTTTTTTTTTTGAAAAAGATATCAGGGGTGTTGTGCATGTGGGGCATGCTTCTTAGCTTCTTTCTTCTTGTGGTGCTCGTGGATTGCGAAAGCAGAGCTGGCGCCTGCGATGGTGGCGGCGATCTCCTCCTTGATTCTGTGCGATCGGGCATGTTCTGGATCCTTCTTCGCCTTGTGCTTCTCATGCTATATTTATCAACAATCGTTGGAAATGTTAGGTCACTATGTACTATTGCTGTAACAATTCAAGTTATACACATACAATAACTACAAAGTATAACTTAGATAGCCAGGATATAATTAATAGTTAAGGACGTAGATCACCATATAGATGATTATAAGTAGCCTGAAGTATAGTGTGTACCCTTGCGTAGGCTGCGGCGGTGACGACGCCGAGCTGGGCAAGCTGCTCCATATGCTTGTGGTGCTTCTCCTCTTTTCGGTGGTCTCCTCCGAAGGTTGCCTCGGCTTTGCTGGTGTTGCTGTGGCGCCCCATGACTAATGAACTTACTGGACAAAGATCTCCGCAATAATGGACGCAGTGTCCGGTGCGATCGTCTGATCAATGGGTATGTAGGATCTGTGTTGTTTGTGATCGATGTGTTTGTGGATGGGCAAGTGTTGTCTTTATATATAGTGTGGCTTGGACGACGAATGCAACACGAACGCGTTTTCAATACTTTGACGTGTAACCAGTACTACTACCTCATTTTGTATTTGCTTGCTTGCGAAGGCAAAGTGCTGAAAGTGACATCCTGCTGTCTTACATTCAGATGGATTTGGCTTTCATACATGCGTGTTGCTCCATTGCTCTCTTGTTTTCAAAGACCACCGCGGCCGTTTGCTACTTAACCGCGTTCGTCAGTCGTCGGCGCAACACGTCTAAGGATTGTTTTCACTTCCAGAGAGCTTGATGGATTATTTTATATTTTTTTGGAAAAGAGTATATATTAATATCGCGGAGATACCAATT
This sequence comes from Avena sativa, assembly GCA_916181665.1. Classification (NCBI taxonomy): domain Eukaryota; kingdom Viridiplantae; phylum Streptophyta; class Magnoliopsida; order Poales; family Poaceae; genus Avena; species Avena sativa. The sequence continues at coordinate 447,823,952 of OV702296.1, read as the reverse complement.
ACACCCAGCCTCTGCAACAAGGCATGCCCTAACAATCTTACGGATGCACACAGCCCAGAAACAAGGAAGAAGAATTATAAAAAAGAAAAGTCCAGCTACAGAGAACTATTCCTCAAAGCAACGACACTAAGACCACTAGAACAACACCAGTAGTCCAATCACTCCAATAGCAACGGCCTTCAAGAAGGAAACAGTGCACAAGCGCCATCGTTACCCGATCAAAGATCATAGGTTTTCACCATGGAGAAAGTCTTCGTTCGTAAAACAATGCCTTCAACAAGGTCATTGCCAGGCACAATCAATTAAGGCCATCCCTTGGATTTTCACCCTGCAAGGTAAGACTAGGAACTCCTCCTGTGTTGTCACCCCCATAAACAGTCGCTCCCGCGAGTCACATATCACGCAGCCAGTTCCCAGTCGCCTCAAAGACCCAAATCATCATTGCTGCCCTCATGTTCCTTCTTTCCTGACATTCTCCGCATCTGACTTCACCATGGATCGTCGAAGACATGAAACATGATGGTAACAAACAGCGAAGCTTCGCAACGCTCCCGCTAAAACCAAACGGCCAGAAAAACATGGGTACGCACGACTGAATACCTTCTGATCCAGCAATCTCCAGGCATAATATGCACATGGGAGTTCGCCGGCGGAGTCTTGTGGAACCCGCCTCTCCAGGCTAGATCAACAAGAGTAAGCAACACACAGATCTTTATCTTCACGCTGAAGGAACCCTAGGACCGCCCGCCATTATTGGACAGAGCAACAGCCCCCCACGCCGCCGTCTGCCACCCGCCCCCTCCGGCGGAAGAGGAGACAAGCCTGCAATAACCACGTGCCCCCGCCCGTCTGTCGGCCCGAGCAAGAAGCATCGTGCCGCCTCCCCACACACCTTCAGGCAACCAAAAGGCCGCGCCGATGGTGGATCTAGGTGGAAGCCTAGACCTAGGACCACAGCCGCCACACCTTGCACTGAAACCCGATGGAAAGCCGCCGCCGCAACAAGATCCGGGCATCGGCCCAGCCGCCGCAAGCAGCCGATCTCCACGATCGGATCTCGCGTCCGGGGGCATCCACCGCCGCCACACGACCAGGGGCGCCGCCCCAGCCGGCGCACGCAGCCGAAGAACCAGCGTCGACCCCAGCCGCCACCGGCGAAACAGCCACCGCGATCTATACTCTCCCCGGCCCCTTCAGCGCCGGGCCAGCTCCACTGCGGTCCACGCCGGCGGCAGGGGCGGAGGGGTGGTAGACCAAGGTGGGGGATGGGTTGGCGACAGGTGGGGAGCCCCGACGGTGCCCTGGGGTGCGCTGCGGGAGGGAAGGAGGATTTGGTGTTTTGTTGTGTATGATAATCAACTAAGCATCTCCGAAATAAAAGTTGATTCAGTTAGCAATTCATATCACGAGTGTGTGATTTAACAATTATAACACTCTTGGCCATCGATAAAAGTTGGTTCAGAGCTCCATTTAATTATAACATGGTTGAGATAATCTGGTTGCTGAACCATGTAACTTCCTGCCTATTTTATATTCTCCTTGGTACTACAGAACGGGCCTTTTCAGGCTCCCGGTCCCACAATAACATCGCTGCCCGTTTGCGGTGTCGAAGATCGCTGGTGCCTATAAAGTTCGACATTCCGCATGTCCACCACCGGCAGCGCGCAAAAACATTGCAAACGGTTTAAAATATAGAACCTTGTGCGATAGTAAACAAGTGGTTTCACCAACAGACCTCGTGTGTGTCGTTGTGTGTTTGTAAATCACTAGGTACGAAAGCGCGGCCTGTGGCGCGCTTGCCTGTCTAACGGCAAGCAAGCTGATATTAAAAAAAACATCGTGGAAAAAATTAAATTAAGAAACTTAAAGGTTTACATGTAACTGTAGAATTGTACATGACATAAGGAGCCAAAGAAGACAGATATGAACAAACATTTGAAAACAGCTAAATTAAGCTAGCACAATTATATAATATAATATGCAGTAGACTATTTACAGATAATCATACAATACAAGCCATCAAGTGCCAAATAGGATATCATACGGTTGAGATATTGATACAATATTCAAAAGATATTGTATTAATCAGTGGAGGTTAAAGTCCACTTTGTTAGTACCAAAAAGTTGTGCTATGTATATATCTGTTATATAAAGAACATAAGCATCCGATGCGCGATCATTTTCTTCTAATAGTGTCTTCTTATTTTCTCCAATTTGCTCTCTAGGTGAATGCCAAGTAGGATACCATATCGCAAAGGATTGTTTATATGGAAATGTGTGAGATAGATGGTGGGACACATGTTTCCAGGAAGATCAGTGGTGTGTGATTATGTCCGCGGGAACCATGTTAGACATTAGAACTGCCTTAAGATTTGCTTGGAGGATAGGCACCAATCCAAATGTTTCATTACCTTTGTGGCGATTCACACTACATTACAATTTACGATTTCACGCTAATTAACTACTATTATAAATTAAGTGATGTCTTGTGCTGCCTAGGTTAATTCTTACACGCATTATGCATTAAAGGACACTAAAAGAAAAAGAAATTATGAATAGGTCCATGAACCGCCTAGCGATGACTATAAACACCATCCCGGAAAAGATACCTAAATACAGATTAGACAAAGAAATGAAAACCCTTCCACCGACGAGGGTGGCCCCAAGGCCTCCGAACTCATAGCGGACCGACTACGTCACTGGCTAGGGGGGCAGAAACCTCTGTCTTCTGGATATCATTTGTTATAATTTCTATCAATATTAAATTTTCTTTATCTCAAATTGCACAAATTTGATTAATTATTATGTTGGTGGTAAATCTAAAGTAAAATTAATCTACTTGCACATTTATATTGTTATTGTTATTATTCGATAAATGGGAATTTTTTAAAGTATGTCTGGGGAAGTTGTTACATTCGTTTTTATTTAAATAATAAGCCCCTACACATGGGTTCGTTGCATGAAAAATAAAAAAAATCTATCGAATAGCAAGAGAGAATCCTGCAAGACCTAATCTTCTAGATGCAAGAAAAAATAACTCTGCTAGAATCCGCCAGCACAACGGTAGCGCATCTATATGTGTAGATGGATTTCTGCAGGCTTTGCCTGATGCGGTCCGGGGTGGAGGAGAGTACTTCGTGCGAGAGAGGGAGGTGGCAAGGGGCAAGGGTGCACCGACCCCTTCCCCTGCCCCTCTTTATCTAGGGCCGGTGGCGGCAAGGTAGGGAGGAGTCCCTCCCCCACGTGCCCCTCCCCCCGCCTTCCCTAATTCGGGTTGGTCTAGGGTCGGCCGTTAACTTGGGCCTTTGTGGCCGTGGCACCTTGGCCCACCTTGGGTCGAGGTGCCCCCACATGGTCTCATGTGTTCCCACCTCGCAGGTAGACCCAACCATGTATCCCCTAGGAACCTTCTAGAATATTCTATCACATACAAACATTTCAAACTATCCCAAAATCCTAAAGTAGGAAGTTCCCTATATCATTCTCTACTTTCGAACCATTTGTAAGCACCTCGTGATACCAAGAATCTCATCTGAGAATGCGAAACAATATTTGAGTTATACCATACATATTCTCAACGAAGACTATTGACACCGTAGGTTAAGTGTTTGATCTGACGGGTTCGAGAATATGTAGACATAATCGAGACAGCTCTTCGATCAATAATTGTCAGAGGGAGTAGGATGCCCATAGATGTTCCTACATATTCAACAAGTTCATTTCGGTTAAAACAAAATGTCAACGATTGAAACAATCTGATATATGATTACTTGACTGAGATTTGATCTCCGGTACCACTATACCTCGTTTAATCTCATTAAGTTCTCTTTAATCATACCATGTAGTCACTGAGCTATTCAATGCTATAGAATTGAAAGGGCCTAGAGATATCTTACAATCTGTAATACGAAAGAACAAATCCAAATATTTATTAACAAAACCCAACAAACACCATCAGAGATACCGGAAATACACCTTTATAATCACCCAGTTACGGAGTGAAATTCGATGTCGACAAGTGAAAGAACATTTCATGATCTCTAGTGTTTTGTGTGTTAGATAACAATGTCAAGGGATTTTTTAACTATGTGTTTAGTGGTGCAGAACACTTTTCCACCCAAATGCAGCTAAACCGGTATTTTGGGGGCCAGATTATCCGCCCCTCCGAGCTCGACAAGGCCGCCAAGGCGCATCACGCGGAAAGGGGGCGGAGGTTTCCGCGGATTAACCAGCCAGGGCCGGAGCTTTTGCCCAGGCTGGATAATCCACCCCTCCAGAGGGCCGAATATTCCACCCTAGGGTTTTTTCAAAGGCCACGAAGGCGCGTCACGCGGAAGGGGGTGGAGTTTTCCCCGGATTAACCAGCCAAGGCCGGAGATTTTTCCCGGACCGGAAAATCCGCCCCACCAGGAGTTTTCCAAAGACGACCAAGGTGCGTCACGCAGAGAGGGCTAGAGTTTTGGAACAGATTATCCGAGTCAGGGCCGGATGTGTGCCCTGGCAGGATAATCAGGTCGACACTTAGGCCGGATAATTAGGCCGACACTTAGGCCGGATAATTAGGCCGACACTTAGGCCGGATAATCTATCCCCTGATTCGTCCAACGGATTTTTTTGCATGGGGCTATAAATAACCCTTCAGATCACCATTTCAGATCTCTTGGATCCTACGAAAAAGCTCTGCCATGTTCATATCGTGTCAAGCGTGATCTCCATCTTCAACCACCCAAAGGCACCGGGCTTTGGGGAATCGGAGGAGGAGACTTTGATCTTTATTGGAATCCATCAAGATCTTCACTTCCCCTCCATTCATTTGGCGGATTCTTGATCTAATATTTTTTGCAAATATCTAGATCTCTATTTTGGTTATAGATTAACTTGTTCTTGTGGCAGCTTGTTTTCATCACGAGAGCCTCCAATTCAGTTGTGGATGCATGCCCCACTAGTGTTGTAAAGGCACTGGCTCCCGCCTAGAAGGGTACCAAATCATGGAAGGTGGATCAGGCCTTTAGTGGTGAGATCCATGGGAGAATAGGGTGAGGCCTATTGTGGCGTGGTGATCTTAGTACCGTCCACCCCTCCAACGCAGACATACTTTCCTTAACAAGAAAAAATTGCGGTAAAACAAATCATGTGTCTCTGCGTGCTTCACTACAGTTACCTCGTTCCACTCCCTTTGCCTTTACTCGCTTAGTAGCTAGGTTTATATATAGTGAAATTTCTTTTAGTTGCATATCTAGAGAATTTACCTTTGTGTTAAGCCTAAAATTGAAAAGGAACTAAAAACTAGTGCAGCACCTATTCATCCCCCCTCTAGGTGCCTATACGATCCATTTTAACAAGGTATTCCTACGATGCCCGGGCTCATGGTCTGAGAAAATCATACTTGACATATTCATAAAGCGATATCAAAAAACTAGACACTGCGATCAGAAGCTATGCTCATTATTTGGGTCTTGTACATTACAACATTCTCTAATGATGTGCTCCCATTATCAAGTGACATCCATGTCCATGTTATAGGAAACCTTAAACATCGCTTGACTAACGAATTAGTAGAAGAGGCTTACTAGGGAAACTATGTTGTTTATTTATCCACACGTTTATTTAGTTTCCAATAGATACGGTTATACATGCACAATAAACAATATCATGAAAAAGTAAATATGAATAATAACAACTTTATTATTTCCTCTAGGGCATATTTCCAACATGTTTTACAAGGAGAACTGATTTATTTTTTCCTCTTTCCGATTGTTTTATGGAAGATAATTTTGTTCTATAAATGAAATTCCTCACATGTACTGTTTTACTAATCATACTGAGAACTAATATAAGTTAATATCATGCATGTCATACTACTTCATGTTAACACCTTCATTGTCACATCCAAAAAAAATCCAACTTTTGAAATGTGAAAAACTTAAAGCAAATGTAAAACTAGGTTCTTGAAATTTTAGAGGGAACACAAACTATTGACCATTTAATATAACTTCTCCCAAAATGCAAGTCAAATAAAATGATTTTTGTTTATGAATTGTTGTGAAAGTTTTGAAAAATTCAAAATCATAAGCACGCATGAGCATGTTGGAGAAGTTGCATCTAAAACACTAGAAAAGAAATAGTTCCAAAACCTAAACCCTAATGAGGATTTATCCAATAAATTCAATATATTTCCATACCAAAAATTCATTATTTAAATGATCAAAAAGTAAATGATATGTTTTAATAAAGGACAAAATTATAAAATCATAAAAATTGGATTCACCAATTTGGGAGATATCGATAAAAAATATAGATTATTTCAGATAAAAGGAAATAAAAAAATAACCCAAAGTCAATTGAAGCCCATAGGTAAAAATTAATATCTACATGAAATAAAAGTATTCTTAAATGATTGCTAATGAATAATTATTGATTAGAAACTAAGGAAATTGGTTTAAACCTTTTTGGGAGCCTAAGTCAAAAGATATGTGGATTTTAAAAGAAAAATAAAGGGTATTACGCATATTATTGCCCTATAAGCCCTATCTGTAATATTTTAAAATCCATAAAACTATTTGGAATTTAAATGGTTCCAAAATGTTAGTCACATACATTTTATTCAAATTATGCTAAAAAGATTCGAATCAAATCTAACGCCTAAAACTAAAACTACAAAATAATTCGTAAAAGGAAAAGAATAAAAAAATAGCTAACCTAACTAGGCCAGCCGAGTTCCTAACCTACCACACATGCGCGAGTGCAGCCATCAGCTGACCGAACCAACCCTGGATCCAGCCCACCTAGGCCTCATTCCCCTAGTTCCGAGCAGGTATCCACCTCAGCTCCCTCTCCACACCCGCTGACAACCCAGGCCCTTATTGCCTTTTCACCTTCCATGTTGCCGTTGTCTCAAGATGAGGGAGAAGCTTCCCTCCTGTCGGTTTCTGTCCGATTAAACCCCGTGTAAATTCTCACAAATTAGAGGATTAAGTCCCCACTCTCCAGAACCCTCTTAACCCCCACCGTCCCCTCTCTGTTTCTCCCCAAACTTCAATACATGAGTGCCCCTAGGACAGTCGTATTTGAGCTTGGACCATTGTAGTGACCGACAAACTTTGGCGACGATTCTGACGAAGGCAGGCACCCGGGTGCCTCCCTTTCTATTCTAGCCCTCCTAGTATTTCTTGGCACACCTCCTTAACCTGTCATTCTCATTTTTGTGCTCGAGAACATCGACACCATCCTCGTCAGGAAGGACCATGACCTCCTGTGCAAGCTGCTCTAGGAAGCAAAGATCGACACATACTACATCGACTTTGACTCGTCGCTCTGCACCTCATCGTTTTCATGGCCAAGAACGAGGACCACCAGAATTTCATCACCATCTTCGACAGGAGCTCCAACCTACAGCACCAACTACAACGAGGAATTAACAGGGCACCACAGTTCCCCATCGCACGAAACATCATTATAAGGACCATCTCAACCTTCCACCTCTCCTAGTATACTTCGTGGTTACATTCCCCTCTCAATTCGGTGGAACCTTGCGTACTCGACGTGCTGCCACCACTCGCTGGTGACCTAGATCCGCTGGCATGGAAGATTCCACTCTCTGTCATTCGATTTGCTGGTCGCGGTCAAGATTATATGACTTAACCGAACTGGTATAGATCCATCTAGATAGTCCATCCTCACATAAATATAGCAACCCACAATCGTGATCCATCCAAAACGGTACATGTCCTCGTATTGATGACAAGTACGACATGAGGGGGTCCTCGAAACTATCTCTCTGTCTCGCCTCGCTAGAACCCTAGCGAGAGGAGTGTGATGACTAGCCACCACCTCTACCTTTTCTGAGCAGTTGTGGAGTATCGGTGGGTTGTCTAGATTCACTTAGCCAGGGGAACTTAGAGTTAAGAGAATCAAGATGATCTTCTCCAACGATCTTGGTTCGAATCCGCGACAAAATCGACATCTCCGGTGGCAATTGGACTTCTTGTACTGGGTCCTACCCCCCCTTGTGAGCTAGCGCATCTCTAGAACCCTTTAGATCGTTTAGGAAAACTCTCACTATAAATAACTCATGTTTGTAATATATTAGCCTCTTTTTGAGTTGGTTTTGATTCTAAGCCCTATTCTATCATCAACAAAAAGTAAAGTCGTATAAAATCACTACTATAGATGAGAATTTAGCGTAAAAACGGATGGAAGAACTAAATATTTGGTTATAGGATATTTTTCCTAATATGAACTCGTAACTTTTGTAGTACTGAAAGTAACGTCGTCTAAGAAAGTAAAATTTCACCAAATTTTGGCCATAGGATATTCATCTAAAACATTTGGTTGGCTCAACTGCTCATGTTTTCAGTGGTTCCTAAGAAAACCATATGTATGGACCTATATTTGTCCGCTTCACTTGTTAAACCTTGTTCTCGCTATGAAAGAGAGATGAGGACTTTATTTATGGTTTGCTCAAACTACTTTCTGAGACGACGGGCTGTCGAAAAGCTACATCCTGGCTGAGTCCGATTGACAAGACCATCAGAGTACTAATGAAATGGTCAACTTCCAATCAACAAAACCAACCTGCAGATTATCTGATCTCATGAACGTCTCATGAATAAATCCATTATAATAGATATATACTCATTGCTTACATCCTCAGTCATGTGTCGATCTACCCAAAAATAAAGGGATTTGATGTGTGCCGACCGGATCCTCTGCCAAGAATAAAATGGACACATACATTTCAGGTTTTATCTAGACACTTTGAAGACCTCAACTTTATCTAGATTCGTAGTATCTAGTTAAGTATATATTTAGACTAGATGGATTTGTATCTAGACAAAATTGAGACCATTAATATGTACCAGAGGGAGTAGCATTAAACCCATGATAATACATGTTTCGTAGAACATATTTGATATAAATGGAGCTCTCTGTAGCAAAGAATTTATTTACATATAAAACATACACAAATAATTTATTTACATATAAAACTGAATATATATATATACAACATCAACGGCATCACATATATAATAAAAACACAATCGAATGGTACAAATAGGTAGACGAATGTAGCCCAGCATGAATATATGAGATCAGTGGTGGTGTCCTTGGTGGCCGTGCTTCTTTACATCTTTCTTCTTGTGGTGCTCATGGAAGGCAAATCCGGCACTGCCAACCACGATGGCGGCGGCCACCTCCTCCTTGATCCTATGTGACCGAGCGTGTTCTGGATCTTTCTTCACCTTATGCTTCTCATGCTATATACATCAACCAACATCCAAGATGTTAATAGTCAATTCTATACATAATAGTTTCGAATCAAGATTGCAATAGCGAGGATGTAATAATTAGCACTCTAATAAGTGTTTGGATATCATACCATCGCATAAGCTCCCGCAGCAACGGCTCCGAGCTGGGCGAGCTGCTCCATGTGCTTGTGGTGCTTCTCCTCCTTCCGGTGGTCGCCGCTGGCTGCCTCGTCGGCTTTACTACTGCTGCTGTGTCGCCCCATTACCAAACTGACTACCAGGATATCTTGAAGAAAATCGCTAGGGTAGTATGAGGACTGTGAACTTGGCTATTGACTATTGTGATGTCTTGGCAGAAGGACCGGGCATGCATGTCCTTATATAACGTTGGGTAGTTGCTTGGCTGAAGGACGTAGTTGTTGATCTACTCGATCGATCGAGTTGCTTAACCGCGTACTTGAGTCCGGACAATGCAACACGGCCAAGGACCCTCCGAGCCAGGTTAACTTCTGTGTGGACCGTGTGTCGAAGTTTGAAAAAGTGGCTTGATGTGACCGGTCCAGGACGCGGCTTCCTTTAGCATTCCCATACTTGTCTGAATTAAGTATCATGATTGAATTATAATTATTTTGGCGAAAAGGTTTATTATTGTTATTGATTCATATTTTTCAGAACATATGGAATTTTCTTAAGTAGGCCCCTGGATCAGCTTTTTAAGTAATATAATAACCCCCATACACATGGAATTCATATACTGTTAGCGGAAATTCAGCTAGTGTGTTCAGGTTGTTAATATATTTTTTCTCAAGAAAACTGATTTCTTTATTTTACTTCAGAAGACTTTTCTATTTTCCATTATTATAAGAAAGAATTTATATAGTTTTTCACAAGGAAACTGATTTAAAATTTCTTTACCACACTTTTCAGATTTTACTTTGATATGATTATAATTTTTCACAAATGAAATATGTCCTTTTATGTTGGGTAGAATTTTTAGGTTTGCACTCTTAAGGTATGGATTTTCCTTTCCATTGTCCGTCGGGCACACTTTTCTACTAATAGATAAAATAATTATAGCGTGCTAACGCAATTGATACGTGGGGCAACATTCTTATCATACCCTTAATTCCAGGGTGGCATAGTTTCTCCTCCTCTCTTTTTTTGAGTTCTGTAGCAGCTAATCTGGCCACTAGGTTAGATCGAATAGAAAGCTACATAAATAGTGTGTTTTTTCTAACAAACCGAGGGTGCAGAAGCCAAAATAAGAAAAACCCTAGGCTATGGCCGCTACTTCCCTTCGATCTTGATTGTTGGCATAAACGCGCTGCACGATCTCCTCCCAGATGAGGTGGTCAACCATTTTCGACTGTAGGGCAGTGTTTCGAGAAAACCTTATGTTCAATTGCTTCGAAATCCAACACATGACATAGATGAGGTCACCACTAGCCTCTCTATTCTCTCCTTTCAGAATGCCCGTCAAGACGCCATTCAACCAGTCACTATTAGGAAAAGTCTTATACGAGACATGCTATCGAGGGTGCACCATGACATATTCGCACCGCTTAAATGTGACGGCGCACGGAAATGGGCGATGCCCCCGATAATGTATTATTGGCGATGTGGCTCCATGAATGGCAATGCCACCACTGTAGTTTGACCCGCGCCTTTGACTGTCGGCAAGTACTAAGGACACGTTACTTGTTAGGCCCGCCCCAAGTAAGAATATATCAAAGGCGTGGCACCGCCCAACACCGTCAATACATGACATTGTAGCAGCGAGTCCCTGCCTCGCAACGCCCATGCTATAACTTATGGAATATCCATACTGGCGCATGCATCGGTGGCAGCCGTGTCCAGTCATGTCACATGCAGTAATTAAATTTAACCACGCCCACGTGGCCCTATGCGGTCAGCTTTGTTTAATTGGGCGTTACTACTTGCCGCTTTCCTATGCGCCGACCTAACTTCCTTGTCTGTGGTTGGCTACGTAACTCGCTCACTGTGTGTAGCGATAATATCCAAGCAGCACCATGGATAAGAGAGGCACTGAACGCTTGGGAGGCGAGGAAGTTCTCTCGCTACGACATGTTTTCCCCACCGAGAGTGAGGATTCCGGCGGGCTTTGACATCAACACCACTGGTGTTCCCGTTGTGCCGGTGCCAGGGGGAATGGTGGAGGAGATTTCCCGCCGTCTTCCTGCAATGCCACTGTAGAAGAGAGGGGATCAAAAGTACGTGTACCATAGTACGTACTGGCCAGCACGCTTCGCCAAGGCCAGTACCCTAGTTCTTCTCTGCAAACACACAAAGAGAGCACACAGAGAGAGCACACAGAGAGGAGAAGGGGGAAACTTACCGGTGGTCCTCGCAAGGTTATCGAAGAGGAAGGAGAAAGGAGGCCGGCGGCAGAGAGGAGCAGAGACACAGGGAGCACCCCGAAGGAGTGTTGCAACCTACACCAGGCCGCAGCAGAGGCAGCCGTTGGAGTAAAGCAGCATCATAGACACCAGGGCATCACTAGGGGGTCGTCGGTGTGTCAAGGCCACGGCGGAACCCAAACCCTAGCCACAAGGATGGGTCGGTGCGGCCAGCAGGGGCATGTGCATAGAATCAAACATCACAGGCATGTGCAGCGTCGTCGTCTATGCCAGTGAGCACCGCGGCAGAGGCCAGGATGGCCGGGAGTGGCCGGATTTGGGCGCGGTGATGGCGGCGGCATCGGTCGCCTCGGAGGGGAGAGCATCGCGAGAGAGAATGGGGGAGAGTGGGGGTACTAGGCCGGGTGAGGCCAGCCCAGTACTACCTAGGGGCGTTTGACCAGCCTAACTGGGTCGGGTCGGGGCGGGCTGGGCCAGCCCAGTGGGCTAGGCCCGTATTTTAAAAGGACTTTTTTAAAATTATTAATTACAAATATGCCCCTCAAGTAAACTAAGCTCTAGGAAAATAAGTAAAATCCTAAAAATACAAATAATATATCTATGAAATCACAAAAATATTCTCTCCCCAATAAAAATAATAGATTGTAATTTTAAGTAACTAAAGTTAGGTCTATTATTGAAATTGTATATATTTCTTTTGGAAATTTATAAAATAAATAAAACTACTTAAAATTGAATAAAATCCACTTTTAAGATCCTAAATGGATATACTAAATTCTAAAAATACTAACTTGTAATTTATTTAAGTAAAGTAAGTTTGCTTAAAATAAAATCTAATTTTTTCGTAGAATTTTAAGAAAATATTAACAAGCATTAAAAATTAAATAAAATTAATTTTTGAACTCTTAGAATATTATTTGTTATCACAAAAATGTTAAATATAATAATTGTAGGATTTTAATAGGGCTTTAGATTACATCCCACACTTGAGTGTTATATTATTGTGTGTACTTTATTATACTTACAGATTGTTTCACACACTCTCACAAGCCTTGATAAGAAGCACCGGTGTGAACCATATTTAAAAGTGCAACACATTTCAAAGAAATCATCCCAAGCTTCAAACCCTAGATCATAGATTCTTATCTCAAGGATTAGCGTTTATCAAATTGCATTACATTACTTATACATAATTGCATCTTGCTTCTTTAAACATCTGTCCTTACCGGACCAATGATGATGTTTACAGAATTTAGATCTTCTATTGTCTTGAAGACCGTGATTGCATAATCTTGCAATCACAAAAGGCGATTTCACAACTTACTCATGTCCTTTGATTATTTTCTATCAAATGCTTGTAACTCAAATGTTGTCATCACCTGCATTTTAAAAAGGTCTGAAAACATTATTTTCATAATAATATGATTAATCTACTGATACAGTTCTAGTGGTAAAGGAACATAATATCTAGGACTTAATCAACCAATGTCGCCAGTCATTCTTGCGCCATAAATTATGCGTTAACCATAAGATCTATAATGGCTCTTGGAAGTTAGTTGTATCTTCTCCCTTTCGCATGGACGGATGACCTTATCGTGAAGCTGCAGATTTCTCGTGGAGGATCCAGCACATGGGTGGGACCCCTCAGTGCCCCGCGATATTGGTGTCTAGATTATCTGTGCATAGCTGTCTTGGTGGAGGTTCACCATATCGGATGGTGGCTGCCAGGCAGAGCTGCTTACAGAGTCTTCAAGAGGTTACCTGGACTGTACTCGTGGTAAACCTTCTTGGGGGATCGTGTCTTCATGCAGGGTCGCGGAGAGGGCAGTACTTGCTTGGATCTTAGACTGGTCCCCGTACCAAGGAAGTGTGGATGAGCCTGCAACTCGGATGTGCAACAAGGCTAAGGTCTCTTATGGAAAAAGTGATACACCTCTACAGAGTGTAAAACTATGACATGTTACTCTCTGTTTTGGGAAGGAGCTACGAACGCGGCAGGAACAGAACTCCACGAAAGTTTTGGTAAACCTGTGAAGGCTGACAGACATAGCTTTTCAGAATAAAAGCAATGTTTGAAGAAAAGTTTATGAAAACCTGCATTGCCTATGTCAACACCCGGATTTTTAATCCCAGATGCCTATTATGCCATACATCGCAATTCCAGGATTACCATTTTTGCAAGACATAACAGAATTGGCACCATAGTACATCATCCATTACAAACCATAATAAAGGTCTTAGAAATAAAGGATCTCATGATCCAGTCTTAATACAATCAAAGCAGCGGAAGGTAAATGTAGTAGGGGCTCCATCTTAAGGGTCACAAGCAATGCTGACGGTGGGAGATGCTCCTAGTTGTCATAGACCTCCTGTTGTCCATCTTCCTGGTAGTCCTCCTCATAGTCTGGCCACGGGAATAGCCAGGGACAAATTCATGAGTACTCTTTAAGTACTCGCAAACTAGCACTAACAAGTAAGGTAGTAGGAATCTTAAGCTCTAGGTTTATTTGCAAAAAGCCAGGTTTATTTCATACTGAGTACAAAAGTAAATAAACTAATTTAATGTTCTACATCACGTAAGTGGGAACTTAGTTTTCATGTCCACAATCCTGTTGTGGTCAAGTCAAAGTCACAGTTCAATTCACCAGTCATTTTTAAAAACATCTGACAACGGAACAGTATGGCCACTCCAAGTGTCCATGACCGCGGACGCAGCTATTTGAATAGTTTGACACTCTATAGAGGTAGTACGATTTCACCACAAACTTCGATACATCCGTCAGGGATAACCGTGAATCATCATACTTAGTATGCGGATAATCAATCATAACCTTTCAATTACACACTCTAGTATAGGCACCTCCCCTATGAGCTTGGCCTCCCAGCCATGGCCATCTGCCATCCTGGGCACTTCATAGGTGGACATTCACATGAGGTAGCCTCATCTCAACCTCTTTCGACGAGGGAACCCATACTAAGGCATATAAACTTCTAGTTAAGCCCTACCCAATTCAGGTATTGTGGTTATACATTAAAATTCAAATGGTATCGTATCCGAATCCAACCATCAGTTTTTATAAAGGGCCAAGGCTCATGCCTCAACATTTTCATCATCAAATCATTTTGTGTTCATAACACATGTCAAAACATTTTAATAGAATGAACCATCATTCCAAGGTTTTCATAATCATTTCCACCAAGTATTCTCATCTAAAGTGTTCAACTTTTATGCTTAGCACTAGCCACTAAAATTGAGGGTATTCACTAATGAGGGGTGCTAATCAAGTGTATCTATCCAAATCTAGTTTTTTGCTTTTGAATGGCATCTAAGTATAACTACTTAGGCCTAGTTTTATACTATTTATGGCATCTATCCTATTTTTCCAATACTCACAAAACACTAACTAGAAGTAAAGAACTTTGATAAAAGTAAAATAATAAAGCTTGCAAGTAAAACTTGGGATTGGTATAATCGAGTGGCGAAGGACAAAAAAAATTTGAGGTCAGGCGAGCTATTACCACCAGCAAGTGGCACAAAATATCTATTCAAGTCTGCAGTTGAAAACATGAAAGTCATAAGTAGTTTGCCTATTTTATCTAGCACAAAATTCAGAAATTCAAATTTCATCCAGCTGACCACATAATCAAAGAATTATACCTTCCCCTTTGCATTTGTAGATTTCTTCTCTTTCATGTTCATTTTAGTTCTAGAGTCTTCAGAGAGAAACCTAAAAGGTAGAACTGTACGTAGATGCCTAGAGCCTGGATAGACCCTATCGGTGTCAGGTATGCTGGAGGAGTGGAGGACCAAGTGTGGTACGGTACGGGCGGCGAGGGAGTCGTGATGGAGGAATCCTAGCCATCAACGGCACCGGCCGCAAGGCACCGGCGTCCGTCGTCCAGGAATCGCCAGTTCTCTTTGTCGCTCCTGCCTCCTGGACCTGGAGTGGATCGTTTCGATCAAAGAGGAAGGGGCATGAATGCACAGTCATAGAGGACACGCAAGGGGCCTTCTCCTCTCCACACTGCGCGGCCCATCCAAGAGGCAGGCCCAGGTCGGCAGGAAAGCGAGGTCTATTTAGCCATATTCTTTCGTTTTCTTAACCAGAACATAGAAAAACTGCCTAGAGCTGTTTGTATATCGACATAAGCATACCTATATGCGATTTTTTTTGCCAAAATTCAAGGTAGGGCAAGTGCCACACCTTTCACAAAGGGAAGCTTCGCCCCTGGTATAATCAAGGTTGCATAACCTTGTATGCCTAATGCATCTTGCATAGGTTATCTTGCAAGAATGACTTGCATAGTTAACTTGTAGTGTTAGGCTTGCCTTTAGTAGTGCAGTGGTTGAAGTTCTCTTCTTCTTCGTAGTACTCCTCCTCCTCGTATCCCGGGTCCGTACTAGCGTCTATAAATCAATACGAGGTACACAATCACCAAACAATACTTAACTACTTTTATTTAGCACACTAAGGCTCACACTTGATGACCTAGCATCATCACAATCATTTCATGAGATAAAGACCTAGTCTTATTTTTCTTATTTTAGAAAAGTAATTTCTACTCATTGAAAATACTTAAGATTTAATATTCTCCAATTAAAATATGGGATCATGTTGACACATGTCATAACCACATATTCTAATACTTGGGAATGTAATTTAAAGTGGTGGTCATATTTTATAAAGTATAAAATTACTATTTAATACAATTAAAGTGACTAGAAATACCTATATATCATTCTTTTAGTACTAGTCCAAGACCAATGCATGTAAACCTAAATATTTTTACATATTCAGATAGATCTAGTCAAATGTGATTTCTGATAGTTGGAATCAACTCAAAAGCATTTATGGTTGATTTTTGAAAAATGTTTGAAGTAGTAAAAGTCTATGTCTTGTTATTTTTGGTATATGAGACCTGTAATTTCAAATGGTTTGAATCCAACAGGCTTGGATAGATATATTGAATACCTTTCAGACAAAATTGAAATCATCCAATTTGGTTCAGTGAATCTCTTTGAATTGATTTTTAAATCTATTGACAGAATCTAGTTTTAACTAAAATGGAAAAAGCTTATTTGAATCAACAGGCTTGCACGGAAAACTAATTGGGTTGGCCCAACTGCACTGCGCTGGCACAGCGGGCTGCTGACAGAACGGTCCCACGCGTTAGCTACTCAGTTAACGCGAAGCGGTAAGTTCCAATCTCGGTCGTGCGATTAGACTAGGATCTACGGCTATGGTTCGTCGTCTCCGTCGAACAGCTCCGGCGAGAAACGAACCCTAACGCGACGGTGGGGGTACGTGGGGGCTCACCTGGGCTCCAGATAGACTTGGCGATGGGGGCGAATGAAGTTGTAGACGACGGCAGTTCGAATGGTGGTCGTGGCGGCTCCTGGGGTGGTCGGAATCAACGGGCTCCTTCTTCCTCTACAGCGGTGGACTCCGGTGAAATTCCGGCGATGCGGTGCTCGCCTTGCTCCAGGGAGAGGTGTGAGAGGTGTCTGAGAGAGGGGAGTGGAATGGTGTCGAAAATTGGAGCTAGGGTGGCCTCTATTTATACACCGGTGAGAGGGATAGAGAGGGATGGCTCGAGCTCGTCGGCGACGTCGATATTGGGGGCTAGCGGCATGGCTGATGGTAGGGGTCAACGCGGTGCTTTGGGCCGGTGGTCATGCGCTTGATGGCACGACAAGGGGCGGTCGAGAACGGTCGGGAGCGGTCCGTGCTCTGCGCGGGAACGGCGGCGTTGGAGACGGCGTATAGTGGCTATGGTCCGCGCGGCGGCGAACGGGCGTGTCTGGGGGTAGCTGGTGTCGCGTTGAGTGTGGCACGCGCGAAGAGGGCAAGGCGCGGCGTGTGTGCGTGTGTCGGCTGCGACACTCTGGCGCGCTCTTGGCATGGCTGGCAGAGAGGTGGGCACGGCGATCATGGGTGGTCCACGGCATGTCTTCGGTCGAGGGGTGGACAGAGGGTGGCGGTGGTGTGGCGCCTGTCTCCTGTCTATCATTGGAGAGGGCGGCGCGGTCTGTGGCGAGTGGTTCTTGGTCGACCGGCGCGGTGAGCTTCGGGCAGCGCGGCACTGGCGCAAACGGCAAAGGGGGAAGCATGTCCTGTGCTGTTGGGCACTGGGTTAAGTGAGTGGGATGAAGAGGGGACAATGGGGTGGTCAATTACTGCTCAAAACAGTAGAAGTTAGGCAGTGGTTTATCTGTGTCTGCAAGGTGCTCGACCAAATGACCGCATGAGTTTAAGATTTGAATTTTGGCTGAATTTTGGTGAGTGTTCTGAGTACTTTCTTGATAGTCTAAGGTTGCTTGGAAAAGTCAAGGTGAATTGATTTGACTGGTTTTGCAAAATGGTGATCTATGCACATGAACTTGATTCAATTTTTCAATGTCCTTTAAATTGATTTGGAATTTGTTTATGTTGGTTTGTAAAGTGGGCTCGGGTTCATTTTTACTTGGTCTAGTAAGGCCTGAAAAGAATTGGGAAAGTTTCTATTAGAAATCTTTTACTAGGAACACTCAAAGTGGTCTAGTGGATAAGTTTAGCCAAAATGACCATTTTCTTATAAGATTCATATTTGAATTTCTTTTCTTTTGATTTTGTTTATAAATGGCCTAGATGATGTAGTATTCATATTTAAACCTTTCCTTATCATTTGTAGTAATCAAACATGGCATTTGCACTCATCCATACACTAATACAATTCACACATACACTCATATTAGATTTAATAATAAAAGTTTTTGTTAACCCTAAACTTGGCTGATTAGAACTTGATAATCTTGAGTAATAGTTTTTGGGGTGTTACAGCCTACGACCTATCGTTTGTGGCTATAGATAGTGCATCAAACACTTCTTTTTTAGTGAACTTAATGAGTACGCCCGTATTCAACCGTACCTTCTTAACTCTTGCTAGGTTCTAAGCCGTTGAAGACGACGTCAACACCAGCTTATGCTCAGGAAACCATTATCGACAACTCAAGTTATTCAATAAAGTCAACATAAACATCAACCGAAGAGAAGACGAAGCTCCTGATTAGATATGAGTAGATTCTCTAGCCATAAAACCTGCTTCTGTAGAGCATTGCATTAGCAGCAAGTTCAAGCCAATTAGTTTAGATACTAGTCTTAGTCTAAAGTTAGTTTTGAATTGTTACTTTGGTTCTTATTTGTAAGAAGTTGTTTTCTTTTTCTTTAACCTGGAGTGTTCTCTAGATCTTTTGTAAAGAGTAGAGATGTAATAATCTATAGTCATGTCTTGGACCTGCTGTGTTTCTGTTGTACCAGTCTGAGGGATGTAATACTAGTGAACGGTGTTTTATTGGTTTTATGTAAATTACTATAGTGTACTACATCATGTAGTGGTATGCTGGATCACTACAGGGCTCCTCTATCCGGCACCTGCTCCAAAAAATGATGTCCCCGTAGGGGACATATGCCTCACACCATCGTCAGCTGACCCTGGAGACCTGGGTCTGAGGTTTCCCCTGGAGTAGATGAACCTTCATGTATCCTACGCGGTGGCCCAAAGCCTACATGCCTTTGAGATCCCGCTGGCGATATGAGCTCCGAAATAGTGCTTCCAACGAGAAAGATGACACCATGCGCTCCCACTGTCCGGACTAGTCTGAGGTTTCCCTCGAAGCCCTACCGAACTTCCACCATGAAGATGGCCTCCAAGAAGGCTAACGGCGCCCATTGAGAATGCTGCATCATCTATGATGGCAAAGACGGGCAAAGGATTTATCCCAGACAGTTTTTCGGTAACCAGCAGATCTCTAGTCATAGTAAACTGTCAGAGGCCCCCACCGATGTAGAAGGAGAGGCCATGTAGAGCCGAGGACCAACCGAACCGGACTAGCCTCCGCTGACAGGCGGAAGATCTCGGCACGACAACAAAGGATTCGCCATCGCCGCCTGTGACCCATTGCTGCTGACTGTAAGAAGATAAATATATAGCCTACCATTTTTATCAGTTCGGACTTTTGGTTCAGTTGGCTAGTGCATCAATCCAATATGATATCAGAGCCAAGAGGTCTAAAGTTTAAGACCCTGCTCACGTAGTATTAAAAAATATTATGCGGCCGACACCGAACCCATGCTAAGCATAAATGTGAGGGGGAGTGTAAGAATATAAATATATAGCCTATCCCTTTCCATCAGTTCGTACTTTTGGTTCAGATGGCTAATTCATCAATTCAATACTGACCACCGTGTATAGCCCTCAACGCCTCTGTCAAGCTCACTGCGGGGATCTTGAAGCAACCGCACCAGGGCCTCGCCCCCCTTCATCGGCGACTAGGGCTTTCCCGGTGGCCTCTAGGAGTGGCGTGGAGGGGCGGCAGAGGAGGAGGAAGCCACTGGCATTGGGATCTTGGAAGGACTCCCCGATCGCTTGGAGGAGGGCGTTGTTGGGAGTAGTACAGGTTCATGATCATACATGTTTCTTATAACTTATTTAACATAGATGAAAATCCGTGTATCAAAGGATATATTTACATATAACACATACACAAATAATTTATTTACATATAAAACTGAATCTAAATACAACCAAAATGGCATGACATATATAATAAAAACACAATGGAATGCTATAAATAGGTATATAACACACAAATGTAGCCAAGCATGAATATATGAGATCACTGGTGGCTTCCATGGTGGCCATGCTTCTTTGCATCTTTCTTCTGGTGGTGCTCGTGGAAGGCAAACCCGGCACTACCCACCGCGATGGCGGCGGCCACCTCCTCCTTGAGCCTATGTGACTGTGCGTGCTCTGGATCCTTCTTCGCCTTATGCTTCTCGTGCTATATATGTATATCAACAAATATCCAGGATGTTAATAATCAATTCTATATATACTAGTTTAAAATCAAGATTGCAAGAGCGGGGAGGTAATAATTAGCACTCTAATAAGTGTTTGGATATCATACCATCGTGTAAGCTCCCGCAGCGACGGCGCCGAGCTGTGCGAGCTGCTTCATGTGCTTGTGGTGCTTCTCCTCCTTCCGGTGGTCGCCGCCGGCTGCCGCTTCAGCTTTGCTACTGCCACTGTGGTGCCCCATTACCAAACTGACTGCCAGGATATCTTGAAGAAAATAGCTAGGGTATGAGGACTGTGAACTTGACTATTGTGATGTCTTGGCAGAAGGACCGGGCATGCATGTCCTTATATAACGTTAGCTAGTTGCTTGGCTGAAGGACGTAGTTGTTGATCTACTCGATCGATCGAGTTGCTTAACCGCGTACTTGAGTCCGGACAATGCAACACGGCTAAGGACCCTCCGAGCCAGGTTAACTCGTGTGTGGACCGTGTCCAAGTTTGAAAAAGTGACTTGATGTGACCGGTACAGGACGCGGCTTCCTTTAGCATTCCCATACTTGTCTGAATTAAGTATCACGATTGAATTGTAGTTATTTTGGCGAAAAGGTTTATTATTGTTATTGATTCATATTTTTCAGCAAATATGGGATTTTCTTAAGTAAGCCCCTGGATCAGCTTTTTAATTAATTAATATAATAACCCCCTGCACATGGAATTCATATATTTTTTACAACGAGAACTGATTTTCTCCCCATATACTTCTGTTAATCTTCTTATATTAGTATCCACAAGGGGGCCTCACTCACTTGGTTAGAAAAGTGGATGTACGGCCCATCCGCTCAGGTATTATTTCTAAAATCAAACTCGCTGTGGGCATTCCCAACGGTTTTCCTTTAGAAAAAAGTGTCCGCAAGGGTCCACTGTCTTTTTCTAGAAATGAAAAATCCTTATCTGTACTATGTTCAGGTTGTTAATATATTTTTTCTCAAGAAAACTGATTTGTTTATTTTATATCAGAAGACTTTTCTATTTTCCATTATTATAAGAAAGAATTTATATAGTTTTTCACAAGGAAACTGATTTAAAATTTCTTTACCATACTTTTCAGATTTTACTTTAATATGATTATAATTTTTCACAAATGAAATATGTCCTTTTATATTGGGTAGAATTTTTAGGTTTGCACTCTTAAGGTATGGATTTTCCTCTCCATTGTCAGCCGGGGCACACTTTTCTACTAATAGATAAAATAATTATAGCGTGCTAAAGCAATTGATATGTGGGGCAGCATTCTTATCATACCATTAATTCCAAGGTGGCATAGTTTCTCCTCCTTTTTTTTAATTCTGTAGCAGCTAATCTAGCCAGTAGGTTAGATCCAATAGAAAGCTACATAAATAGTGCGTTTTTTCTAACAAAACGAGGGCACAAAAGCCAAAATAAGACACTAGTGCACACACCCCCCCCCCCCCTCTAACACCGGTTTGGAGGGGCCTCTAACAGCGGTTGTAGAACCGCTGTTGAGGGTTCGATGTTAGAGGGGGCCTCCCTTTAACACCGGTTCTTATACGAACCGGTGTTAAAGGGTGGCACACGTGGGGCTGCCGCAGGGCTCAGCCCCCCCCTTTAACACCGGTTCGTAACACGAACCGGTGTTAAAGGTTCTGTGCCGCGGCAGGAAAAGGAGATAAATCTCTGCCGCGGCAGGAAAACGGCCTAAATCTCTGCCGCGGCAGAGTTCTGCCCCTGCCCCGTTCTGGGCGTATTTCTGCGGCGGGCGGGGACGGGGAGGGGGGGAGGGGAATCGATCGGGAGCGGTATACACATACATCATCATCGGTACATACGAGTACATGAATAATTAAGCAACTATTATTATACACAATATCGTCATTGTGTGGTATTCTCCGTAAACGTTGAAGCATCAAGTACAAGACAAACACGTTCAAGCATATATACAACGTTCATTTTGGTGGATATCTAAAGAGTTCTCCGCCAGGCGTGACGACCTCATCAAGTATGAACCCCGCCAATTCCTCTTGAATGGCTCGTATGCGGTTAAATGGTAGGAGTTGGTCCCGCATCCGTTCGATCTGAATATATATGAAGAATAGGGTCAATATATATAAGAATAAAACTCAACACAATTGATGGTAATAAAATAATGTTGTGTACTTTGCTTACTTACTCTAAGTTGTTCTAGTGCGGCTTGGCCCGTCACACATATCGTGTTGCGAATGAACTCGCAAACATAGTACCCACATAAGTTATTGCCGTGACCCTGATGCGCGCACTTTACGAGAATAGAGAGTTCAATCAAAATAATAATCAATAAAGCATGATATAATGGAATTGGAGGCAGAATCAAAGAGATACGCAGACCTAGCTAGCTAGTATTACTTACATTTTGGTCTACAAATTTTAGTTCTTCTGACCATTCACCCACGGCCCTGCACGTGAACCTTTTCCAAACCCTGTCCGGCAAAGAAAATGGATAAAGGAGTAATTAATTACTTGTTGTCACGAAAGTTGCTAATCTAGTGCGATAATATGATTGAAATTACCTCTGGAGCATCTCTCTAAAGTCTGCCCATCGCTCTTTTTCTTTTCGTAACGAGTCCATGACAAGGACTTTTCCTGAGTCAGGTTGAATGACTAGCAGAATAAAGTGGAACCTACGCACGCATAACTCATCATCAGTTACACTTAACATCGAGTAAGCCGAAACAGAATGTGTACAAGAGAGGGTAACAGTACTCACGAGAAGTTGTAAGGCAACAGTATTTCCCTTTTGGTTTGTTGTCTCAGTAAAGACCTTAGCAATAAATCTTCTGTTTGCCCGGGTTTGGTTCTTACCACTTCTTCATGAACTCTATTTGGGTCAACGAACCCAATGTCAAAAGGTCCTCCTTTCATGCATTCCATAACCTTTTTCCTGCATAATAGTATATACATATATGGTGAGCATATATATATACATGCAATTAATGAAGTGAATGAGATGAGATAGAAAATACAGAAATAGTACTTACACACAATAAAGGCTGATGGCAACTTTGTCGAGTTCCTTCTGATTGAATAGAAAATGCAAGTCTTGAATATTGAAGGCGATCTCGTCGTCTCCGCACAAGAAAATCTGATCTCTTATATGTGCCGTGATCCATTCTTCCTTTCTCGTCTTGCAGAAATCAAGGTACCACTTGTGCAATCTTCGCATCTTTGTTGGTAGATTCTTGAGCTCCTCTTTCTTGACGAGATTCTTCCCATAATTCCATGGCTGTATGGGGTTGGCATCGCATTTGGGCAAGTTGTCTCCCATGATGTTCAAGTATGCAATGTAAGTCATCCCCATCTTATTGGCCTTTCTTTGTACCTATGCCTCGTAATCATTTACGGGAGGAGCGTCCCGTCTGTCGAACACTTGGAGCGGGGCGCATGATTGGTTTTCCTGCTATCCGAGCATGGGAACTGTTTTCTGGGGTGCCGCACGACTGCTACTTTTAGTCTCCCTACGGCGCCTTGCATCCGCCTTCAAAATCTGGCGCTCGTAGTCCGGCACAAGTGGGGTTTCAGGTTTCAAAAGATTTTTGTAAAACTTCTCCACCACCGCCGGATCTATTTTCTCCTTTGGCTCGGCCCGTCTAGGTGCAAAGAATTTCTTGACCTCTTCTTCCGAGATCCTATTGGTCTCCTCGTCGATGCGATTCCACGGTAAAACCGGCAATGGCTTGGCGGAAGGCTGCGGGACGTAGTTTTTTGAACTCTTTCTGGCAGTGCTAGTGATGCTCTTCGTGGCAGTGCTCTTCCGCTTACGCTGAGGAGATGGCTGATGGGCAGGAGACGGCTGGCGCGCCGGAGATGGCTGCCGCGCAGGAGATGGCTGAAGCGCCGGAGATGGCTGCCGCGCAGGAGATGGCTGAAGTGGCTCAGACTGCTGACGCTGCGGAGACGGCGGGGGTGCCAGTGGCCTCCAATTTGGAAGCACGATGTGTTCCTTCTTCCAAAGAATGGTTGTTTTCACTGCAAATTTGAGTTGAGTTTCCCCTTCACCTGTAGCATGGTCAAGCTGTGCTTCCTCATATTCCTTCACAACCTCATCCACCCCGACAATAGCATAGCCATCTGGAATCGGTCGGCAGTGGTAAGTTCCACCAGCTACAGGAGGTAAGGCATAGCCGACAGCCACCTTAATGGATAAGCCCATTAATCTCACATGCAGATCAGCGTGTTCGCTCTCCGTGATCTCATCCACGGGGTATCGAGGACCCGCCATTTCAAGCGTGGGCTGCACGTTCTCCGTGGAAGCCACGCTGCTTTTCCGTGCAGAGTTTAGGCCGCCGGCAGCTTCCAATGCAGGCTCTTCGTGCCGCTGAGATGGGTCGGTAGCTTGATGGCTCTGTTGTGCATTCACTTGCGCCTTCAGCGCCACAAGTGCATGTTCTATCTGTGTCATCCGCTCTGTACGCTCTTTTTCTTTTCTGCCGCGCCATCTGTAAGAGTCGCTCCACTCGGCAAACCCATCCTTCCACGTCATACCCCCTGTGCCTCGTGCATGTCTAGGGTGTTCTTTTTTACCGATGGCGCGTGTGAGCTGGTCATTCTCTCTGTCGGGACGGAAGGTCCTGGCGGCTGTTTCCTCGTATGCCGTGATGAGTTCAGTGATGGGTTTGGCAAGGAGGGTTGGGAAGATACACAATCATGTTTCTGGGTCCAACCTTGCCCCGATTCCGTAGAACCAAGTCTTTGCACGTAGGTCCCACCCATGTGTCTGGGGTGTGATCCCTCTGTCGCGCAGGGCCTTCTCAGCTTCCTCCCACTTAGGCCTCTGAGATATGTAGCCACCTGACCCTGTCCTCTGGTGATATTCCTTCTTCTGGGCATTTAGCGTATTGGTTTCTGACCTCTTTGTAGCTATAGCACCTTCCTTGTATGCCACAAATTCGCGCCAGTGGGGTCTTATCTTCGCATAATATGCGTCTTTGAAATCTGGAGTCTCGCGAGCTTTGACAAATTTGTTCAATTTTGTCTTCAAGTTGCGGAAAGCGTCAGCCATCTTCTTTAGAGTCCACTCTTTGACCTTTTCCTTTATAACCGGTTTGTTTTCATCCTTCTCTGGCGGAAGGGTGAAATTTACCAACAGCGAATTCCAAAGCGTTTCTTTGGATCTTTCATCGACAAAGGTACCCTCGCCCTTCTTTGTCTTATTCCAATATTCAATTATGATTGGGATTTGGTCCCTAACAACAACTCCAGCCTGACGTACAAATTTGTCTGCGGCCTTCTTGGGCTCCATCGGCCTGCCATCAACACGGACTGCTTCGATCGTGAACTTTGCACGATCTTTCAACCGATGGCTCGCGCCTCGCTTGCTCTTTTTCGTAGAAGAAGATGGTTGCTGGCTGGTCGATCCAGAGGGCTAAAAGAAGAAAGAAGCGTTAACTAATACATGTAGAAGAAGATTGTTGGTGGAAGTCAGCAGAGGCTTAATCAATGCATATACCTCGCCGGACTTTGTAAGCACTAAATTGCGTTCACCGGAGTCTTCATCTTCTCCATGACTACTTGAGTTGTCATCATGTCCCTCCAAGTCTAGATATTGTGAGGTGTCCTCATCGATAATGTTCTCCATTATTTCTTCTTCTTCAAGGTTTCTACTAAGTGGATCCATAGTTTCTAAAACAATAATATTATCTAGAGTAAGAGAGTAAACATTCAAGTGGACTTGGATTCATATGCGACAACTCGGATACAGTACTTAGTGATTAAGATAAAGTACAATAATATAAGATAAAGTACATTATTAATACATCACCGGAGAATAGCTCGGGTGCTTTATAGGATAAAGTATAAGATAAAGTACATTATTAATACATCACCGGAGAATAGCTCGGGTGCATTATAGGATAAAGTATAATATAAAGTACATTATTAAGATAAACTAGCGAACGCGGCTGCCGCGTTCTGTGCTGCGGGAGCTCTGCAGCCACAGAAGAGGAACCATCACCGGAGAATAGCTCGGGTGAGATCCGTGAACCTGCCAGATATTGGAGAACCTAGTCTCCAAAAGATACATGTATCGCCGTACATGCTCGTCCTCCTCCCTGATACGACGACGTACCACCTCCTCGGGGGCTGGCTCCCTCTGCACCGCTCCTGGACCTCGTGGACGCCACCAAAGAAGCTCCGGGTCGACGATGATATCCGGATTCCTCACCAAGGTACGAGTCCCGACAGGTAGAACCTCCCAGTGCCAACCCGGCGGAGCCCAGACTCGGACATCCCCGACGGAGTCCAGTAGGCTCGGACGAGATGGACGCGGCATAACTAAATAATAGCAATAAACAATCATAAAACATAAACAGTAACTAAATCACTAAGTATATATTGCCCTAATAACAATAACCCTAAACCTATCACTAACTAAACTAAACCTCATTAACTAAGTATTCTAACTAAACTAATCCCTAATAAACCCCAATCCCTAATAAAACCCTAAGCCCTAATAATAAACTAACTAAAATCCCTAACTAAATCACTACTAAAATCCCTAAATAAATCACTTAATAATCACTACTAAAATCCCTAACTAAAATCCCTAACTAAAATCCCTAACTAAATCACTACTAAAATCCCTAACTAAATCACTAACTAAATCACTACTAAAATCCCTAACTAAAATCCCTAACTAAAAGACTACTAAAATCCCTAATTAACTAAATCCCTAATTAACTAAAATCCCTAACTAAATCACTACTAAATCCCTAATTAACTAACAAAATCACACTAATTAACTAACAAAATCACACTAATTAACTAACAAAATCACACTAAAATCCCTAACTAAATCGCTACTAATCCCTCGCCTCCCTTCTCCTCTTCCGCTTCCTCGTCGTCGCCGGCAAGAAGAAGAACATAATAATAAGGGTCCCGTTTGCCGAGCCCGAGGGCCATCCCCTTCTTCGGCCATCTCCACCTCCTCGACAAGCCCTTCCACGCCACTCTGTGCCGCCTCGCCGCGCGCCACGGTCCTGTCTTCTCACTGCGCCTCGGCTCGCGCAACGCCGTCGTCGTGTCCTCGCCGGCAAAGGCGAGGCCAGCAAGCAGGCTTAAACAGGCTGAAGCCTGCCCTCCGATATTGTAAACAAAAAATTTACTACTAATAATCTTGTGCTAGGAGGCCCATTAGCTTACAAAATAGCGGTAAGGTTAGACGTTGCACACCCGAGCGGTAAGGTTAGACGTCGTACCGACTATCGACAAGGTGACAATAGCGGTATCACGCCCAATCTGACGCTTTTTTGTAACTCTGAACGCTGTAGAGGTACCCTTAGTCGTGGTATGTTCAGGGTTCCGGCGGTAGCTTTAGACATTGTACCGTCCGAGCGGTACATTATTTAGAAGTCGTACAAGGAATGTGGCACTAACGGTACCAAGTCTAATCGTACCGCGGGAGTGTTTTGGCGGTACAAGAAAGGGGGCAGATTGAGATAATAAAAAGTATGCAAATGTTATTTTAGGTTGAAATTTTCGAAAGCGGGTTTAAAAAATCAAACTAGCGGCTTCGCTCACCTTGCGGAGGTCGGCTGGGGAGGAGCGACGGAGTCGAGCTTGGCCTAAGAGGGCGTATTCCGGTAAGACGGGGGCGGCCCGGAGGTTTGGCGCCGTTGACCTTGTGGGAGCGGGCGGGAGGATGGAGGTGGGCGAGGACGATGGGATCCGACCGGAGACTACGAGGGAGGACGGCAGGGACCGTGGGGACGGAGGAGGAAGAGGCTAGACGGCAGGAGTTGAGGCAGCGGATGACTGCGGGTGGCGGCGCGCGCGGACGAGTTGGGCTGGGGGAAGAATCGATCTAGCTGGGGGAAGAAGGAAGGGGTGGCACGCGCGTTATAACCCCCCCTTTAACACCGGTTCGTGGCTGGAACCGGTGTTAAAGGGGGGGAATTCGTTTCGCGCCCGCACCCCCCTTTAACACCGGTTCTAGCCACGAACCGGTGTTAAAGGGGGGGGGGTGTGCGCGCGCGAAACGAAATAAATGCGCCGCCCCTTTAACACCGGTTCGTGGCTGGAACCGGTGTTAAAGGGGGGGCATTTATTTCATGCATTAAAGGGGTGGGGGCATTTATAATTCAAAAAATAGGATATGAATTTAGAAAATTCATATCTTATTCATTTCAACTCAGAAAAATATGAATAATATATCATAATTTTCAGAAAAATAATATCTATCCATTCATGTAAAAACATTTTATATTTACTTTAGATGAAAATTTTCAAAATGATTAAAATACATATAAATTTTGATTATTCAATTCAAACAAAAATAAATTGTCAAATCCTAAAACTTTGAACATAAGAAATATTAAGCATCTAAAAAGGAATCTAACCCTATTTTATTAGAGCAAATCATATTTTATTTTCTATTAACATTTTTGAATTGATTGGATATTTAAATGCCGCATCTTTTGTATACACTTGAATCTGACAAAGCCTCGCTCAACTTGCATTGGATTTTTGATAAAATAGCATATTGTGAACCTAAAAATGATTTTTGTAAAAAATCATGAGCATCGTATCATGTACCTGTAGTTCATATCTGACCCACTTCCTGCCGATTCGGCAGGAATTTGTCTTTTTACCAGAGGTGGACGGAAAGGTTTCAGATCTCCCTGTTGGTACATTGTCCATATAAGGTGGTCTAGTATTTTTGTAAAATGTGGTGGTGGTTTTTCGAATTAGCCATTTAGTGGTTGCTTCACAAAACCGTCCGTTTTTTTTGCTCGGAAAATGGAAAATGCCTTTTTGGTGCGATAAAAAGGAAAACTTCCTCTGGCAACATTGTTTGCCATGCCATGATGCACATGTATGCACAATATGGCCATATTATCACAGACTATGCCTTGATTCTAGCCATAACATTGGTCATTTGACCCGAAAGCCAAGAAACCTCGAATGAGATAGGTCATTTTGTGAAGGAGATAGAACTGGAATTAAAATACAGAATGCAACTAATAGTAAGTTACATAAAGCACGACTGAAAATTAAGATACATAAAAGAACTGAAAATTAAGATACATGGCGAGATTAAGTAAAAATCGGCCGAACTTGTTTCGGAATGTTGGAGTGATTCAGTCATGCTCCTGCCTACACCTGTAATACTCGCCACTGTAGTCGTCGTACTCGACGCCGCCGTCATCGCTGTCGTCGTCGGGGTCGCCGTAATTGAACCTTGAAGGCTGAGTACGCGTGGGCTGGACTTGAGGGTAGCGCAGACGAGGGTTAGAGTTGGCGGCAGTGTCATAGGCCATGACGCTCTGGAGAGTCCGACCGCGCCACCATAGGCGACGGCCGGCCTCGTTGAAGTTCGGAGGAGGTGGGCCGTCCTCCTCGTGCCTGACGAGCGCCCTCTCACGCCAATCCCAGATAAGCCTCCCCCAGATAAGGCCCTCCCATCTTTTGGCCCACAATTATAGAAGTTCATCAACTAATGGCCTTAGGTACACATCAATATCGTTGCCGGGTTGCTTCGGGCCTTGGATGAGCACTGGCATCATAATGAACTTCCGCTTCATGCACAACCAAGGAGGAAGGTTGTAGATACATAGAGTCACGGGCCAGGTGCTGTGACTGTAGTTCTGCTCCCCAAAAGGATTCATGCCATCGGTACTTAGGCCAAACCATAAGTTCCTTGCGTCACCAGCAAAGTCCGGGAAGTCTCTCTCGATTTTTCTCCACTGCCGACCATCAGTAGGGTGCCTCAACATCCCGTCTTTCTTACGGTCTTCCATGTGCCATCGCAACAACTTGGCGTGATCTTTATTTCTGAACAAATGTTTCAACCGTGGTATTATAGGAGCATACCACATCACCTTGGCAGGAACCCTCTTCCTGAGTCTTAAAGAAAAATGGCGGGAAGAAAAATGGCGGGAAAAATGGCGGCAAAAAATGGCGGGAAGAAAAATGGAGGGAAGAAATAGAAGGAAGAAAAATGGCTCATTTAATACATATACTGTTAACAGAAGAAATATGACATTGATTTCCATGTTGAGATACATATGTGTGCCAAAAATGGCTCAATTAATACATATAGTCAATCTTATGATCACGTCGGCCGTAACCATGGAGTATCAACACCGTTTAACAGGATGGTTGGGTCAGTCTTCACTCTGAAGGGCGGAATTTCATCAAACTTATTATAATCTTCTGACATGTCTGTCTTGTCCTCCACTCCCATGATGTTTCTTTTCCCTGAAAGAACTATGTGACGCTTTGGCTCATCGTGTGATGTATCTGTTTGCTTATTTTTTCTTTTTTTCGGTTTGGTAGACATGTCCTTCACATAGAAAACCTGAGCCACATCATTGGCTAAGACGAATGGTTCGTCTAAGTTCTTGTCTACCTTCATAAGATTGTTGAGATCCACCGTTGTCATTCCGTACTTCTTGTCTACCTCAACCCCCCTCCTGTTAGCTTGACCCATTTGCATCGAAACAAGGGGACCTTAAAATTAGGTCCATAGTCAAGTTCCCATATATCCTCTATGAACCCATAATACGTGGTCTTTTGCCCATTGTCTTCTGCTGCATCGAAGCGGACACCACTATTTTGGTTGGTGCTCTTTTTATCTTGTCCTATCGTGTAAAATGTATTCCCATTTATCTCGTACCCTTGGAAAGTACATACATTCGAAGATGGTGTCCTGGCCAACAAGTACAGCTGATCCCCAACAGTGGTGGTATTCGTGAGAAGTCTTTGCAGCCAGCCGCCAAAACTCGCCATGTGTTCACTTATAATCCATTCATCAGACTGCCCCGGGTGTTTGAGGCGTACTAAATTCTTGTGTTCATTGATATACGGGGCAACCAAGATAGATCTTTGTAAAACCGTGTAGTGTGCTTGATTGAGAGAATGTCCGTCCCTACATATCATTGCTTTACATCCTAGGGTGCCTTTTCCATGCAGTCTCCCCTCATGTCGTGATTCTGGAACACCAATCGCCTTAAGGTCAGGAATAAAATCAACACAGAACTCAATGACCTCCTCTGTTACATAGCCCTTGGAGATGCTTCCTTCTGGCCTAGCACGGTTTATGAACATATTTCTTTAAGACTCCCATGTACCTCTCAAAGGGGAACATATTGTGTAGAAATACAGGACCGAGAATGGCAATCTCTTCTACTAGGTGAACCAGGAGATGCGTCATAATATTGAAGAAGGATGGTGGGAACACCAACTCAAAGCTGACAAGACATTGGGCCACATCTGTCTGTAACCCTAGTAGGCTTTCTGGATCGATTACCTTCTGAGATATTGCATTGAGGAATGCACATAGCTTCACAATGGGTACTCAAACATTTTCAGGTAGAAGCCCCCTCAATGCAATCGGAAGCAATTGTGTCATAATCACGTGGCAGTCATGAGACTTCAGGTTTTGGAATTTTTTTCTGCCATATTTATTATTCCCTTTATATTCGACGAGAAGCCAGACGGGATCTTGATACTGCTCAAGCATTCAAAAAAGATTTCCTTCTCTGCTTTAGTAAGAGCGTAGCTGGCAGGAGTTAAGTGGCATCGTTTACCCTTCTCGTTCTCAGCATGCATAGGCTCTTCAGGGTCTTTCAGACGTTGCTGGTCCTGCCGTGCTTCCGGTGTATCTTTTGTCTTCCCATGCACTCCTAGGAAGCCTAGCAGGTTCACGCAAACATTCTTCGTCACGTGCATCACGTTGATTGAAGAGCGGACCTCTAAGCCTTTCCAATAGGGTAGGTCCCAAAATATAGATTGCTTCTTCCACATGGGCGCATGTCCGACATCGTCATTCGGAACAGATAGACTGCTAGGACCTTTTCCAAAGATTACTTCTAGGTCCTTGACCATACAAAATACCTCCTCACCGATACGGAGGACAGGATTCCTCCGGGGTTCTGCCAGACGTTTGAAATGCTTGCCTTTCTTTCTTACTGGATGCAGGTTCGGAAGAAATCGACGATACCCTAGGTACACAACCTTCTTACATTTATCCAGATATACACTTTCAGTCTCATCTAAACAATGTGTGCATGCATTGTATCTCTTGTTTGTCTGCCCTGAAATGTTACTAAGAGCAGGCTAATCATTGATGGTTACGAAAAGCAATGCTCGTAGGTCAAATGGCTCCCCTTTGTGCTCATCCCACATACGTACACCTGGTTTGGCCCACAGCTGTAGAAGTTCTTCAACTAATGGCCTTAGGTACACATCAATGTCGTTGCCGGGTTGCCTCGGGCCTTGGATGAGCACTGGCATCATAATGAACTTCCTCTTCATATACAACCAAGGAGGAAGGTTATAGATACATAGAGTCACAGGCCAGGTGCTGTGACTGCAGCTCTGCTCACCAAAAGGATTCATGCCATCTGTACTTAGACCAAACCTTAAGTTCCTTGCGTCACGTGCGAAGTCCGGGTACTCTCGCTCGACTTTTCTCCACTATGACCCATCAGCGGGGTGTCTCAACATCGCGTCTTTCTTACGGTCTTCCATGTGCCATCGCAACAACTTGGCATGCTCTTTATTTCTGAAGAGACGTTTTAACCGTGGTATTATAGGAGCATACCACATAATCTTGGCAGGAACCTTCTTCCTAGGGGCCTCGCCCTCAATATCGCCAGGATCGTCTCGTTTGATCTTATACCGCAGTGTAGTGCATACCGGGCATGCATCCAAATTCTCGTACTTCTCACCGCGGTAGAGGATGCAGTCATTAATGCAGGCATGTATCTTCTGCACGTCTAATCCTAGAGGGCAGACAACCTTCTTTGCTTGGTATGTACTGTCGGGCAACTCATTA
This sequence comes from Avena sativa, assembly GCA_916181665.1. Taxonomy (NCBI): domain Eukaryota; kingdom Viridiplantae; phylum Streptophyta; class Magnoliopsida; order Poales; family Poaceae; genus Avena; species Avena sativa. Next base: position 447,790,659 of record OV702296.1, on the reverse strand, counting down.
TTTCTTGGAAGAAGATTCTTCATTTTTACCAACAACTTTGAAAATGCGCTGTCAGTCACACTGTTCTCTGCCTTCCATTGCAGCAAATCCAGTGTGGTACCTAGCTTTTTGTGGCCATCTTCGCAAGTTGGGTACAACAATGTTTTGTGATCCTTTAACATCTGCTCTAGCTTCTCCTTATCCTTTTCAGTTTCACATTCTTCCTTTGCATCAGTAATGGCCCGACCAAGATCGTCATTAGCGGGCCCATCTGCTGCCTCTTGATCTTCATTATCTACCCCCGTTGCAGTATCATCATATTCAGGATACATATTATGATAGTTATCATCATCCTCTTCTTCTTCGTTGTCTTCCATCACAACCCCTTTTTCTCCGTGCTTGGTCCAACAATTATAGCCGGGCATGAAACCGGATCGAAGCAGGTGGGCGTGAATGGTTCTGGTATTTGAGTAGTCTTTCTTGTTCTGACAGTGAACACACGGAAAACACATAAAACCATTGTGACCACGGTTTGCATTAGCCACAACGATGAAATTTTGGAGGCCAGTAATGTACTCGGTAGTGCGGCGGTCACCGTACATCCATTGCCGGTTCATCTGCATTAATATATAGTATATATCAGAAAATAATAGGGAGATGACCATTTATATATATAGTACATCAATGACACATGAAAGGATAATTGCCGACCTCGACCGAGAAGGAAAGAGCAACGAGAAAACTTATTTTGAGCTCTCGGGCATTTCACCGAACACCTCTTGTGCATACGAAAAAACACAAACTAGCACACTTCACACCCTCTTGCTAGGCTCCAAAATGAGATAGTGAAAAAATGGAAGAGTGGGGTGTGGGCTGCGGTGTCTTATATAGTGATGGGTTCGTAGCATGGAAAACAAAAAATTCTACCGCAAGAACGAACAAAACCCAGATCTAATCTAGATAAAAGCCAAGATCTAATCTACTAGACATGAGCAACGAGATAGATCGGTACTAACCCTCGTAGAACCGAAAGCGTTAACGAGATTAGATCTCGTGGATGATGTAGTTGATCACTTGCCGATCTCAAGATCGTGTGGACGATCCTTCCGGCACCGTGTTCCAGCAGTGCTTCCGGAGACGGTCACACGTGCGGAGTCGAAGCAGACCTTCCTCTCCCTGTTCCAGCGAGCAGCGGAGGTAGTAGATCTTCTCCACGGAATCCCAGCAGCACGACGGCGTGGTGGTGGTGGTGGAGATGAGAATTCTGCAGGGCTTCGCCTATGCCTGTGCAGAAGAATCGTGGAGGAGAGAGGCGGCTGAGATTGGGAGTTATGGGACAAGGTGCAAGAGGGGGCGCCCCTCCCTTCTATTTAAGGGAGGGAGGCGCGCCTAGGGAGGGGGAGTCCTAGTAGGACTCCCCTCCTCTATGGGCCGGCGGGTTGGGGGAGGAATCCTCCTCCCCCACGAATCCGTGTAGCACCCCACTTGGTCTCCTTGATCCCTTTCTTGGTTTTCAAGCAAACTCCAAGAAATCCTCTAGAACCTTCCAGAACATTCTGAAACCTTCTAGAATCTCCATACAAACACTCCGGAACATTTCCTAACTTAGAAAATTATCCCCAATATATGAATCTCATTCTCCGGACCATTCCGGATCTCCTCGTGATGTCCCGGTTCCATTCCGAGACTCCGAACAACATTCGGTCTCCAACGCAAATTCCATATCTACTTTAAACAACTTCGAACCTTAAGTGTGTCACCCTACGATTCGTGAATATGCAGACATGATGAAGACACCTCTCCCATCAATAACCACCAGCGGGATCTGGAGATCCATAATGGCTCCCACATACTCAACGATTACTTCGTGATCGATTGAACCGATTAACATACGAAACCAATTCCCTTTGTCTCGCGATATTCTACTTATCCGAGGTTTGATCGTCGGTATCTTCATACCTAGTTCTTCCTCGTTACTGATAAGTACTCTTTACTCGTTCCATGTTATGTCATCCCTTGTGACCTAGTCACACGCTTGCAAGCTGTCTAGATGACATTCCACCGAGAGGGCCCAGAGTATATCTATCCGTCATATGGATGGACAAATCCCAATCTTGGTCCATGCGCTTCAACACATACTTTCAGAATACCCAATGACACCTTTATAACGGCCCAGTTACGAAGCGGCGTTTGATGTCATCAAAGTACCCATCTGGTGATGGTGATTAACATTACCTCATGGTCGAAGGATTAGGTTACTATGTATTTCAAAGCTTACAGCAATACGAACTTAATGACTTGATCTTATGCTACGCTTACTATGGGTGTGTGTCCATCATATCATTCTCCTAATGATATAACCTTGTTATTAATCACATCCAATGTCTATGATCAGGAAACCATGATCATCAATCAATCAACAAGCTAGTTTAACAAGAGGCTTACCAGGGACTCTTTTATGTTTACAAAACACACAAGTATTAGTGTTTCCTAATAATACAATTATAGCATGGGATGTAAACATTCATCATAAACACAAAGACATAATAATAACCACTTTTATTATTGTCTCTGGGCATATCTCCAACATATAGCCCCCCCTTAACACCGGTTCAAGCCACGAACCGGTGTTAAAGGGGGGGCTGCGCGGGCCACTGGTGCAGAGGCCTTTAACACCGGTTCGTGCTACGAACCGGTGTTAAAGGGGGGGCTCCTTTTTGCTGCACGGGCCACGCTGGTACAGGCCCCCCCTTTAACACCGGTTCGTAGAAGAACCGGTGTTAAAGCCCATTTCCAGGCTCAACCAAAGGCCTCGTTTCCACTAGTGAGAAAAACCCTAGGCTATGGCTACTACTTCCCTTCGATCTCGAGTGTGGGCATAAGCGTGCTGCACGATCTCCTCCCAGATGAGGTGGCCAACCATTTTCGACTGTAGGGTAGTGTTTCGAGAAAACCTTATGTTCTATTGCTTCGAAATCCTACACATGACATAGATGAGGGTACCACTAGCCTCTCTATTCTCTCCTTTTAGAATGCCCGTGATGACGCCGTCCAGCCAGTCACTATTAGGAAGTCTTATAAGGGACATGCTATCGGGGTTGCACCGTGACCTATCCGCACCGCTCTTAAATCTGACGGCGCACGAAAATGGGCAACGCCCCTGATAATGTATAATTGGCGATGTGGCTCCATGAATGGCAATGCCACCACCGTAGTTTGACCCACACCTTTGTCTGGCGGCAAGTACTAAGGACGCGTTACTTGGGAGGGCCGCCCCTGGTAAGATTATATCTAAAGGCGTGGTAGCGCCCAACGCCACCAATACATGACATTGTAGTAGTGAGTCCCTGCCTCGCAACGCCCATACTATAAAATGTGGAATCTCCATACTGGTGCATGCATCGGTGGCAACCGCGTACAGTCACGTCACGTGTAGTAATTAAATTTGACCACGCCCACGTGGCTCTCTGCGGTGAGCTTTGTTTAATTAGGCGTTACTACTTGCCGCTTTCCCACGCTCCTAACTAGCTTCCTTGTCGGTGGTTTCCTACTTAACTCGCTCACCGTGTGTAGCGACAGTCTCCAAGAAATACCATGGATAGAGAGGCGTTGAACGCTTGGGAGGCGAGGAAGTTCTCCCGCTACGGCATTTTCACCCCACCAAGAGCGAGGATGCCGGAGGGCTTCGACATCAGCACCACTGGTGTTCCCGTCGTGTCGATGCCAACAGGGAGGGCAATGGTGGAGGAGATTTCCCGCCGTTTTCATACCATGCCACCGTGGAAGAGGGTGGTCAAAAGTACGCGTACCATAGTGCATGCTGGCCAGCGCGCTTCGCCAAGGAGGAGAGGAACGGGCTAGCCATGTGCCAATTGTACATGCGGGAAGTCCCGCCGGAGCAGCGCAATGCCGAGGAGCAGTGTCAGTCTTGTTCTGCGCCCGTCCATGGCATATGCAACGCCATCTATGAGGCCTGACATGAAAAAGGTGTCTTCACCTAAGAAAAGGAGGTGGAGGCCGGTGGCGCTCACGAGGAGGAGGAGGTGGCCAGCGGAAATGACGGAGGAGAGGGGTCTAGCGAAGGCGCTCATGGAAGCATCATCGCCGACTAGTTTGGTCTTTTTTTATTTTTATTTTAGTATTATCTATGTAATCGATGAAATCAAAATGAAATTCGGCATATTTGTGCTGTGGTCGCCTTTCAGTTTCAAGCACTCGGCCTTTTAAGACTCCATTCCATCTCATCTCTCTAGACTCCATTCATTATCACCTCTTTAGCCTCCTAACCTCCCTCGCCTCCATCCTCTCTCACCTCTAACCTCTCTTGCTGAGTTCCCTTTCTCTTCCATGGCTGTCAAGGCTCCGCCGTTCCTGCACACTGATGACCCACAAGTATAGGAGGTGTATCGCAGTAATTTCGAGGGAAGTGAAACCCAATTTATTGATTCGACACATGGGGAGCCAAAGAATATTTATAAGTCTTAACATCTGAGTTGTCAATTCAGCTGCACGTGGAAACAATCTTGCTCACAACAGTTTATCAGTAGCAACAGTTTTGTAGTAGGAATAGCAAAGTAACAGCAGTAGTAAAGCAAAGACAATAGTAACAAAAGCAGTAAACAGTGGGATTCGAGTGTGGTAGGCATAGGGATGGATGGACGGGCGTTGCATGGATAAGACAATTCACATAACAATCAGAACATAGGGCAATTGCAGATAAATAAAATAAAGCACCCAAGTACTAGACAATCCTAGGCATGTGTTCCATATATAGTCATACGTGCTCGCAATGAGAACTTGCACAACATCTTTTGTCCTGCCAGCCCGTTTGCAGCGGGTCCTCTAGGGAACTACTGGCAATTAAGGTGCTCCTTTTAATAGAGCACCTGAGCAAAGCATTAACACTCCGTAAACACATGTGATCCTCACATCAAAGTCTTACCCTTCCGGTTGTCCCGATTTCTGTCACTTCGGGGCCATAGGTTTCGGACAACAACGTGTGTATACAACTTGCAGATAAGACAAAAACAATACTATCATAATGAATCAATAATAAGTTCAGATCTGAAATCATGGCACTCGGGACCTAGTGACAAGCATTAAGCACAAGTCGCAACAAAGTCATAAAGCACTAATAAAAGATACTAGGCACCATGCCCTAACAATCTGATGCCATTACATGAACGATCTCATCCAATCCCTACCATCCCCATAGCCTACAGCGGGGGATTACTCACTCATAGATGGGGGAAACATGGATGGTCGATAGAGAAGCGATGGTGATGATGATGGCGATGATCTCCTCCAATTCCTCGTCCCGACAGGGTGCCAGAACGGAGTTTCTGGTGCTGTTTCGTGGAATCTGGTGGTGGCGGCTGAGCGGAACTCCTTCTGGAAAAACGTCGAACCCCCCGAAGTTTTTAGGTCAGAAGGCTCCTTATAGGCGAAGAGAGGGAACGAGGGGGTGCCTGGGGGGCCCACACCACCCCCTGGCGCGACCTGGCCTGGCCCGCGCCACCAGGTGGTGTGGCCACCCCCTGGCTCTTCTCCGTCTCGTATTCTGGCTCCTGGAGTCTTCGGGTGAAATAGGATTTTTGGCATATTTTCTGGGATTTTTCCTGATAGTTGATTTTCTGCACAAAAAGTAGACACCAAGGCAATTCTGCTGAAAACAGCGTCAGTTTGCATTAGTTGCATCCAAATCACACAAGTATAGAGGAGAAACAATAGCAAAAGTGGTCGGGAAAGTAGATACATTTTGGACGTATCACACAGTAGAAGAAGGAGATGGTGGAGGAGCTCGCCCGTAACACCGTGCCCGTCCCACAGGACACGCGACTTCCCTACGGCTTGGTACACCGTGCGGGTGGCCTAGCCATCTTCCTTATCCCCACGGGCATGGCGCGGCGGGTCCTCATCCTCGAGCGTCGCGTATCCCTCATTGAAGAGGAGAGGGCCAACCCCTTGTTTGAAGGGGACAACCCGCCGGCGGACAGGAAGAACATCAATGCGCGGCATAAATGTTGGAGAGGGCTCACCGCCGAGGTCGTCCTGCGGAATTACTGCGCAGGGCGTCACCCGTGCACCATCTCCCATGGTGCTGCGGCAGATGCGAGGGAAGCAGTGGCGATGTCGGCGAGGCTGTCCAAAAAAATATAAAAATTAGGGTTAGGACTAGTTTATTTTAATGTAATCCACAATATTATGTAATCCTTGCCATATTTGAAAGGAATTTCTGTTGTATTCAAACGAAATCCCATGCCATATTTATTCTTCGTTTAACTGCACATAATGGGAGAATAACCCTGCTACCGCTATTTTCATTTTGATCACGTTCCAAACTGGGGGCGTGTCCCTTACACGCTACCGGTAATTATATCGACAACATTCATAGTGGTAACGCCGCTGGTATTCCTATTACTTGGGTCGTGGGCATTGTAGGCCCCGGTAAACGGTTATCAGCGGCACCCTATTAGGAGCCGAGGGAGAGGGTACGACAGCTTTCAGCAAACCACAACCCGTCGTCAGTTAGATTGCATCTAGCGGATCGACGACTCTATAATCATCTTTGCCAATAATCAGACTTTCATCGACTCCCTTGTTTGTCTGATAAGCCGACAAAATCACCAACGCTCCTCTTTCCGTGAAGCCCTAAGTCAATAACAATGGGCATTGTTGAGGTTACCCCTCGACAGAGAGGGTCAACACGGACATCATCTTGCAGAACAGTTGTGCAGGGCGACACCCTAATACCCTACCCCATACTCGGTAACTCTTACCTTCGAGCACTGGAGAACGGAGCCAAGGAAGGATGGCGAGGGCAGTAGTGGCGATGTCAGCTAGGTTGTCCATCAGATATAGAAATAAGGGTTAGGTATAGTTTATTTAAATGTAATCCACCATATTATGTAATCCCCACCATGTTTGAATGGAATTTCCGTTGTATTTGAATGAAATACTGCTATTTAAATGACAAGCCATATTTAGTTTTCGTTCGATTGCGCATAACAGGAGAATAACTCCGTTGCCGCCATTTTCATTTTAATCACGTTCTAAACTAGGGGTGTGCCCTTAGATGCTGCTAGTAATTACCGTACGCCCCTGGTAAAACGGTTATCAGCGATGCCATATTAGGGGCGCACATATTCAACGCCACCGATCAACATAGGAGGGGATGGGGCTCTGACGATGGAGCCTTTTATTGAAAAATATTCTCCCGAACCACCGTCGAGAAGCTACATTTTCTAGTGAAAGGTGGTTAATGGTTTTCGGGTAGGTGTTTCCACCAGGGTGGGCCTTTGGACAAAGTGGACTAGATGCGGGCTTCGGCTAGCTGGCTTGGTGATGGTTTCTACTGGCGAGGGGGGCGGAAACCTAGATTGGTTTCTACTGCCGCCGGTCACCTATGGCTATCGTTTGTTAGAATGTCTATCGAGATTAAATTTTCTTTATCTCAAATTGCATGAATTTGATTAATTATTATGAATTTAAAGTAAAATTATTCTATTTGGACATTTAAATTGTTATGGTTATTATTCAACAATTGGGAGTTTCTTAAAGAATGTCTAGGGGAAGCTTAGGTTTTTATTTAAACAATAAGCCCCTACACATGGTATTCAGATATTGTTTTGATGCATTCGTTGCATGGAAAATAATTTTTTCCTACGGAATAGCAAGAGAGAACCCCGCGAGATCTATTCTTCTAGATGCAAGTAACAAGTAGAATAGATCTAATCTTCTTACCCTCGAAGAACATGAGTGGTTAACGATCTGGAGATCGTGGATGATGTAGGTGTTCTCTTGTGTTGGTTCAAACCATAGTAGATCTTTACCATTTAGATCCGTGTACCGATTCGGACGACAACTCCGTGGTATCCACACTTTCTGCCGCAGTGATGTCTCCTCCTTCTTGATCCCGCAAGAAAGGTAGAAGAACTACGCGTTAATTCGGCAGCACAAGGTAGCGAAGCTATGTTGTGGATGGATTCCTGTAGGGCTTCGCTTGATCTGATCCGGGGTGGAGGAGAGTACTTTGCGCGAGAGAGGGAGGCGGCATGGGAAAGGCTTTCGCGACCCCTTACCGTGCCCCTTTGTATATAGGTGGCCTGGGTTTTTTGGCTTGTCCCCTCATCCAAGCTAGGGCCAGCGGCGGAAAGGGAGGGAGGAGTCCCTCCCCCACATGCCCCCCCCCCCCACTTGGGCCTTTGTGGCCGTGGTGCCTTTGCCCACCGTGGGTCGAGGTGCCCCCACATGGTCCCATGTATCCATACCTCGTAGGCAGACTCCATCATTCACACTCCGGGAACCTTCTAGAATATTCTATCACATAGAAACATTCAGAACTTTCCCAAAACCATAAACAGGAAGTGCCATATATAATTCCCTATCTTCGGACAATTCCTAATATCCTCGTGACATTAAGAATCTCATCCAAGACTCTGAAACAATATTTGAGTTACACCATACATATTATTAACGAACACTAGCGACAATGTAGGTTATGTGTGTGACCTGATGATACGTTGCTAACGTATCCATAATTTTTGATGTTCCATGCTTGGTTTTATCTACTTTGTTATGTTTTGTCCATACTTTGGAGTAATTTTTATACACTTTCTTGAACTAACCTATTAACAAGATGCCACAGTATCAGCTGCCTATTTTGCTGCTGTTTTTGGTTGTAGGAAAGTCAGAAAATGAATATTCTCGGAATTGAACGGGACAAAAGCCAAAGTCAGTTTTTCACCAAGGGGGACACGGAGCCAGAATACGAGATGGAGAGGGGCCAGGGGCCGTTGATACATCCATTTTGCATCACTATTCTATGTCATAATTTACTGTTATTCATTGATATATTTCATATTAAGAGATGATACTTGTGTTATTTCATTTGTTTTTGCATGGTTGATGACTTTTGGAGCATGAACCGTTGCTGTCAGGATTCTGATGGAAAAGGTGCTGTTTGGAGGCAAAATTCGTGAAGATCAGAAAATCCGGGAAAATATACGGAAAATCCTATTTTTTTCAGAAGACGAAGGAAGCCAGAAGGAGGTGTGGAGATGGGCCACAGGGGGCCCACACCACCCGCTGGCGCGGGCCACCCCAGGCCACGCCACCAGGTGTTGTGGCCGCCCTGGCCCACCTATGGCTCTCCCCTCTGGCGTATATATTCCTCCCGAAACCCTAAGACTCGAGGAGCGACCACAGAAATATTCTGCCGCCTCTGTGAGGCGGAAAACACCGAGAGAGAAAGATCTCTCCGACAGGCAGATTTCTGTCGAGGGAATTCCTTCCTGGAGAGGGGAGATCGTCGCCATCAACACCACCATCAAGCTGGACTTCATCGGGATCATCATCATCATCATCATCACCATCATCTCCACCAGCACCCTCATCACCATCTCCATATTGCTGTAACAATTGCGTTGAATCTTACATAGTTCATAGGGGAAACTTTCTCGGTATTGATTACTCTTTGTAGTTGATGCTATTGAGTGAACCATTGAATTATTGTTTATGTTCAGATTGTTATACATCATTATTACATCTCTGATCATGATCCATATGATGTCTTGTGAGTAGTTCGTTTTGTTCTTGAGGACATGGGAGAAGTCATGTTGTTAGTAGTGGAGTTGTGTTGAGAAAGATTCAATAGTTTGATATTTAAGTTGTGATGTACTTCTTCTAGTGGTGTCATGTGAACGTCGACTACATGACACTTCACCTATATGGGCCTAGGGGAATGCATTGTGTATTTGGCTACTAATCGTAGGGGTTGCCGGAGTGACAGAAACCTGAACCCCCATTAGGAAACCATTGCACAAGGGACGTATGGGTCTTAGAGTTTAAAGCTGTGGTTAGGTTTCTACCTTAATTACATTCTTGTACTTACGGATGTTTGCAAGGGGTATAATCACAAGTATGGATTAGTCCTAGGAAGGTCGGTACATTAGCACAGGTTCACCCACACAACGCTTAGCAAGCTAAAGAAGATTAATCAACTATATGAAGCGAAAGCACTTGGCAGTCTTTTCATGTGTCCTCGAGAACGTTTGGTCATCTTAAGTAATACAAGCGGCTTGTCCTTTGCTGCATAAAGGATTGGGCCACTTGCTGCATTTATTCCTACTGTATTTTATTTACTCGTACTTTATTTACTTGCTTTATCAAAAACCCCTAAAAACCCGTTTGCTAAGTATTTGCAGAGAATTCCTAATACATACCACTAGCTAGCACCTTCTGCTCCTTGTTGGGTTCGACACTCTTACTTATCGAAAATACTGCGATACACCCCCTATACTTGTGGGTCATCAAGACTATTTTATGGCGCCATTGCCGGGGAGTGAAGCGCTATTGGAGAGTGGAACTGGTAAAGGAAACTTCTACTGTGAGTATTGTTTACTTCTGTTAGTTGCATTATTTTCGTGATGGATAATTCGCTGAGTTTCTCATTTGGTAATGCTACTACCACTACTAAGGTAGTAGATGAACCACCACCTGCTGAGAATGATGCTTTTAAAATACCTACAAGAATTATTGATCGTGATCCCGGTGATCATTTACTCTTTATACACGAATTATGCGTGTTGTTCAAGTGTGCAGGTATTACTACAGATCAAGTTAAGAAGAAGTTATTCTCATTGTCACTGAAAGGAAGAGCTGAGGAATGGTATAAGCTGCTGAAGAATGGTCAAGCTCTGGAATGGGAGGAAATAGTACCTCTCTTTTATTCAAAGTTTTATCCTCCTAGTGAGATTCATAAAGATCGGAATCAAACATACAACTTTTGGCCTCTTGATGGAGAGAGTACAGATCAAGCTTGGGGGATATTGAAGTTACTAATGCTCAAATGTCCCATTTATGAGATCCCCAACAATATTATTATCAATAAATTTTATGCAAGGTTCCCTCTACATGATAAGGATTTATTGGATGCTTCTTGTGCTGGATCATTAACTCGCATGGAAGAAGAAGCTAAATGGAATCTTCTGGACCGTATTCAAGAAAATGCTGAAGCTTGGGAGAATGAAAAAGGAAGAAAGTCAGGTATAAATTATGATTATGAATGCATTGAATCTTTTATGGGAACTGATGACTTTCAAAATATTAAAAATGCTTATAATCTAGACTCTCAAGCTATTGCTTTTTAATTTAAGGCTTTTGCTTCCTACATTGAAGTGCCTAAAAATAAGTGGAATAAGTATCATGAACCTTATAAAGATATTTCCAAGAGTGTTCCTGCAAGAAATACTGAAGTTTATACCGCTAATCATGTTTTACCTGAACTTTACATTGAGAAAATACTTTTCCTAGTTAAGATAAAGGAACATTCTATGATAGCTAGTATGGTTAATGAAAGTACAAATAAAGCTGTTGAACCTGATAAACAAATGGTTGATGAAGCTATAATAGGAAATGTGAAAGACTTTGTCACTAAATATGTAGAAGAGGGACACACTATCCTTTGTGAGGATACCTCTAATATTGTTTCACAAAGTAGTGTTATGAGAGCTAGTGTTCCTGTGTTTTCTGTTAGAATAAGTGATCATTGTTACGATGGTCCTTGTGATAGTTATATTGTTAAGTTTATGCATGATACTGAAAGTTACTATGAGAAAGGGAAAAGTGTTCTTATGTATCTCAATAATATCTAGTTTCCTCGTTTTATGCTGAAAGTTTTTATGTTGCACTTCTTTTGCCTTCCTATGCTAGTAGCCTCTGGATTCAACAACTTGTTTGCTTACAAAATTGCCTTGCATAGGAAGTGGGTTAGACTTAAACGTGTGTACTTTTGCTTCTTAATGCTCTTTTTTACTTCAATTCATATTATTATGTGAGCATCATCAAAATTATCATGGTCATCTTAATGGCTACAAAGAAAGAGCTTTTTGGGAGACAACCCAGTTTATTTTTGCTTTCAGTTTGTTTGTGTTTCTTTGAGTCTTGGAAGTTATTACCTCGGTAATAACCTCTTCTTATCCGTTTTGTTTGGTTTTTTGTGTCAAGATCAACCTCTAATGAGAGAGAAGTAAGATTTGGGGAAGTTGCTGTCCCGAAACAGATTTTTGTGCTTCACCATAAAAATTCGTGAGAGATCTCTGTATTGAGCTGTAATTTTTTGTGCTTCTGCCCTAGCTTGTTATTTAACTTTCGTAAGTTTTGCAAGTTTTGATTTAAGCAACAGAAGATTTTCGAAAAAATTGGTCTTTTCCTGCTGGTCTGTTTTGATAGATTTTGCGACTCTTGCATTTGCTTCTTTATTCGATTTCCTTTTTTGAATTATTTTTGGGTTTTCCGAAGGAGTTGCTACAGTAGCTCATGTTTTGATGGTTTTCAGTTGAAGATGGGTTCAAAAGGTTTTATCACTTCATTTATACTAACGTTGCTAATGAGAACTGTGTGAAGCTTTGTGTGAAAGAAATTTCCAGGTAGGTGGAGAAAATGGTGTAATGAGGAAATGAAAGGCTTTATGACTCCAGTAATAAGTGTATGAAGATGAAGATATTGATGTTATTCAAGTGGTGACTCTGGAAGAATCTACTAGATACCAAATTCAGAGACCTACAGAGTCCGTTTTCGAATAGGTAACAGTTCTAGTAAGAAAAGTTCCGCGAAAATACTATCGAACTATAATTTTGCAGTTTTTAGACAATAAGAAAAGCTACGAAGCGAAAGAGGGAAGGAAATGGAGCCAGGGTGGCTCACACCACCCTGTGGCCACTCCGGACTCCGCCTTCGACCCGTTTTCTCTCAGTACCTTCCTTTTGTTGTGAAACTTCGTAATATATAATCCCCCGGATCATATTTACTACCACCCTCTCAAAGGTGATGTTTGATGACCATCAAATTAAACCATTTAGTTTGAATACATCTGATATTATCATGGTCTAAGGATACAAAAGTATAAACAACAATGTTACGGCAAAAACAACAACTATGTGATGATGAAATCCCGTAGGCTACCATAAATAATGGGTCAGTTCAACATCCTTGTTCTACCAACAACGTGTTCTCATTATCGTTCACATCTTTGTTACCACAACTCGGTCATGATGAGGAGAACATGATCATCAAACCGCACATGAGCATGTTCTAGAGGAGGTACTCGGAACAACTTTTTGTTCTTCTCTTTGGACTTGCATGTAAAGTCTTTCTATGAATCCCATATTAAATATTCACAACAATTATAGGTTAAAGATCTAAACAATAATAATGAACAAGAGAATAAATTATAACTTTTCTTACTACATCTAGGGCATACTATCTTCATCGCATCCCACGAAGCGATGCACCTGGCATACTTGGGCGCCATGACAAGATGATGTTCTCCACCGACAACTTCACAGTGGCGCGCGGAGGAGGGGACACACCTTCACCAGGAAACAGGAGGAACGGGACCCCACGGGCCCGTGTTGTGTTAGGCGGTGCTGCGGATGTTAGAGCCATTAGATCCGCCTCCCACTGCGCTCTAAGCGCGATCAAAGCTTCCGGAAGAATTTTTGCAGGTATGAGCTACCGATGGCGCAAATTGCCTTTACAGGGAAGCCAGGGGAGGCGGTTAAGGCGGATACATGGTAGGGTAGAAAAAGCTGGAAAGGAAAAAGAAAGCGGAAACAAATAACACATAGTTTAGAAGAAATGAACCATTAACAAGGAGCCACCAAAAACACACGATCGAAATCGTTTGCGCTTTATCGCACACAATTTTGTAGTTCATGTCGATATTTTCGCGCCGCGTGTGGCTAGAAGACATGCAAACTGTCGAAATTTTACGTTGTCAGCGTTTTTCCGCACCGCACAGGGAGGCATTCCATTAGCAACGAGGGGCCAAGAAGTTCATAGTTTTATATTGTGCACTTTGATACGAAGAGATAATCATATTACATCCTTGGAGTTTTTTTAGTGGACTGGAGTTAGCTGATCGAAATTAGGATTTTAGTACTCGAATACTATTTGCAGGAACCTAGTCCTTGCGTTCCCCAAAGGACAAAATATTCCCATAGATATTTACAAGAAGTGATGCAAAGACACCTCAAAAAAAAATTGATTCAAGACGACGCTTTAAAAGCAAGTATTATCTTCTTTCTTGAGCGGAAAGAACACGCAGCTGGGCTGTACAGGCAGTTATCTGCAGCTGTGGCCCAATAGCTGCGTAAAGGTACTGGCCAGCAGCTTGGACTTTGATTTTACTGCTTGGTACCACACGGCTTATCTAAGAAAGTTTTCCGCAGAAAGGGTCACCACATGATATATGTGGTCAGCAACCTAAGCAAAACATTATCTAGAAAAGGATGATCTTGAGAGTGCATGCATGTCCTTCTAGCCGTGTAGCTAGTTGAACTTCTGCGTCAACTCTCAAATCTGCACACCGATACGGTGTGTACAGCTATTTTGCATTTTTTTTTCGTATTCAGCAAGTAAAAATATCTTTTTTCTGAAAATTTCTAGCATATAGCCTCTAATATCCACAAACCGACCTGGTGTGTTGTAGATTTATTTGTTACAATGCAAATTGATGAAAATTATTATACTGTCTTTTCCCTAATTTCTTCTATCCTGATTCTTTATTTCTGGTGGTCTGAAAAGTAATGTCGGCCAGGTTTTTGGTACTGATTTCCTACACGTGTTCACAAGGTTTAAGCACAATTTGTGAACATATCACAATGGCATAATTCACTGCTAACGTGAAAAGCATGTTGTATTTTTTATAAATTACCCTCAATGATAACTGATTTACTTTCCAATATGTCTGTCTTGTTGGGTTTTTTTTTCTCAAAATACTAAAGCCTCCAAGCTCTTGGTTCACCGGTATAATCAGGGTTAACATGGTTTTACCTTGGGTCATAAATCATAACAACGTCATAACTTTGGTACCAACATCAATAAAACAGAGGGATCAAATTTTCTTGGTGGTTCATAATAATATTACCCCAACACACTTGGTTTGGTGGATATTGGGATCCGTCATCTAGTCCCGACAGCGAGGCTGGGAGACCTAGGTACTGGTGAAAACCGAGCCGTTGGCGGGCGATGGAGGCATTACCACGGCGTTATCTTGATGAAGGTATCGCGGTGCAACTAGTGTCGACCTCAATTGTGCTGCTCCGGGGGAAACCCTGAGATATTCAGGTCAGGGGATTGTGGCGTTACGGTGTCGCGTTCTGTCTTGGACGACAGCGTTGGACAACAGAGGCAAGAGGCAGATCGTCTTATTCTTGCACGGAGACACCGGTGGAGATGTCAAGTCATTATTAACTGTCTAGTGTGAAACTCAGTCATGCATGTTTCGGTAGGTGCTACGCAGAATGGATCTCTCGGTGGTTTCTAGCAGCGATGGATGGCCGGACTCAACGACATGGTGCCGAGGGGTATCGATGTTGACCGTGCGTGTGTGTTGGACATGCGGAGGATGTTTGGAGTCATCGTGACATTGGCGGCAGACCTCACAAGATCATTGTTTCGATCTCTCCTGAAGATGGGTATGCGGACCGGTTGTTCCACTTGCTCGCCGGCGACATATTGAGGCCTTCGGTTTTTAGATATCGTGTGTTGGTGAGATGTCAGGGATATTGCCCCTGTTCATGGACACCCAATTCATCAGTATTGTAGGAACATCGAGTTGTCGCTTGTTTTGATGGACTTTGGTTTGATCTTTGTAATCTCTCTTGTAAGGATTTGAGAATAATCTAATAAAAAGGTTGTGTGCATATCTTGGATGCAGATACCGGGTTGATCTTCCCCCATTTTGAAAAACAAATCATGCGACTTCCCAAAGACAGGTTCCGACCACGCAACGGAGCAGCTTCAATCTCAAACCCTATGTACGTTGTTCATTCAGCTTGAGCAGAAAGATAGGGTCTTCAAAGCGACCATGGCTTCTACCTGGTTGGTAGCCGGCAAGATCAAGAACATCAGACGAATTATTCATAAAAAATAGAATACGAAAGAACATTTCCAAGTTCCAATCGAACCGTCTACTTTAACAAAATACAACCTATGTTCTATAATTTAGTATTCACTAGGAGGGCATACAGGGCACGCAGTGTACGTGGACTCTAACGTGCCGAGACCAATGGCGGGACAACACGAAAACCTGCACACTACAATGCAAGCAATACTATACTTCCAAGCTCAGGGCTGGCCAACACAGTAGACCTTACCCGATGAGTGGCCAGATTAGGACCGGTAACTCAGCGACACCTCTTCTTCACCTTTGAGGTCTTACTCGATGTCCCCTATACACTATTTCGTGATAGTCCCGCCCTCTGATTCCCGACACCACCGGAGCAACAGACTTGACTGTCCTGTTTCAGGGCTGGCAAACACAGTAGACCTCATCAAAGAAGCAATCTGGAGTGGCCAGGTTAGGACCGGTAAGCCAACAATACCTCTATTCTATGCCCAAGTTCTTACTCTCCTCCCACTATACATTCTTTTGCGGTAGTTTGGCCCTTTCATTCCCACTTGATGGTCTTGTCCGAGACTGGCCAGAACATTAAAAGGGCGATTTGAACGACGTGCATGAAATCCAGTGTAACATGGAGTTCAGAGCACCCGTTGATGCCCGTGTGCCAAGTCCACGTGCATGATACGGCCAAACAACATTCAGATGTAGCACAGAAGTTGTCTCACAAATGGCCCAAACTGCGGACTAACACTGTTGTAGGCCCAACACAACCGGGTCTAAAACACAAGGCCTAGCGTTCAAATCCGGAATGCAAATAACACAAATTGGCTGGTGAGGCAAGCTAAGCATGCAGGAGCAGAAATTACACACACAGGCCGACACGTGACCCATATAGCCAGTTATGACTCGCTGCTGTGACCGAGGACCGTATATGGAAACATAAGCGTTTATACAAATATTATCAAACACAATACATAAGTATGATCATAACCAACGTTTTCTAGCAGGTATCTCATCTTGGCAATACCTTATAACACGCAATTGTAGGTATCTCAACTTGGAAATATCTTATAACACGCAATTGTCAAGCCGTAGGTGGAAACAACAATATTAGGTCTGACTACTCGACATAGTGTGTGGCATGGCTGAAAACGGATGAGCTGAACACACCGACGGTCTATCCGATATTTTTGTTGATTGCTCCCCCTAAAAGGCAAATCCATCAATTCAAGAGAGATCTCCGTATTAATTTCTAGGATATTGGACAAAAAACAGAGAATAAGGAGAAGAGAGAATAGAGAGAAGATACAACAAATCTTGTTGTTAGGGCCAACTTCAACACCCCACAATGCTAAGTGTCGTCCGCACATGGGCAAAAGTCTCATGAATGTGACTCGCTCCCCATGTTTGCTTGTATGTAGATGTATGCCGATAAAATAATTTTTCTATAGATGATAGCAAGCTATCTCGAGCAAGGTCTATATCACTACATTCCTTGCTCAATTAAGTATCACCATGAGGCTCTTAAATGGCACGGACTACAACATTCTTACTTTCCAGCAAAAAAAAGTAGCCGACTCTATATCAAACAAAATTCCTTCTCCTTAGGAAATTAAGTGGTGTTGTTTAAATAAGTATGAGGTCAAGACTTTTTCTTCAGTGTCCCCCCTCTCTTCTAAACTTTCGAAACTAAAGATACAAAGATGGCCAGGATTGGCAGATACAACTTCGATTTCGAATGGATGGAGGGGTATCGGTCAATCCTGACCAACTTGTGTATTAAGTTTCATAAGTTTGGAGGAGAGGGGGGGGGGGCACCAAAGCACACCTCATAAGCTCAATTAAGTAGCATCATGAGGCTATTTAATGGCACATACATGGCCAGGCTATGAACACTGGATTATGTATTGTGGAGAAAATCGAGTACATACTTAATTGTCCCTAATGTATGCATTGAGTTGTAATTATCAAGTCATAGTGTGAGAGAAAAACTCCATTGTGTGAAATAGCTAGAGTCGCCAAAATAACTTGTGTACTTGTATGCGTGTGTTGTGTGAAACAGAGAGCTAGCTAGTATGTCGAGAGAGTCAACTCCATGAAGCCTGGTGTCCACGCACCCTGTAGAACCCACCGTTATATTTGGTGTTGTCCTTGTCACACGAGGTCGGCCATACACCAAAGTGTATATATATATCCCTGAGAATGGCGGGCTTGCACCTACAGATGCTCCGCAAGGTGTGGTACAAGCAGATTGCTTGCTCCCACGACAACCACTGGATCGCTTACAATGAGCTCGTGGTCGTTATTGTCTTCTTTGACACAGGGATGGCGCTCTCCACGAAGTTTGATATGGGTGTGCCAAGATCATCTTCTAGGAAGCGCTGACATCAAATGTTTGCATCATGGATTCCCTAATCCCTCATCTACGATAGATCACGCATTGCACTACTTAGGGTTGGTATCCCAGATGTCGGTTGGACCGTGACATGCGGTTTTTCCACGGAGGAGTGATGGCTCAATGCACGGTGCCCAGAAAAATGCTTGATGGAGGTGTTGATGTAGAGCTCGTTGGGAACCCCAAGAGGAAGGTATGATGAGCACAGCAGCAAGTTTCCCTCAGTTATGAAACCAAGGTTTAATCGAACTAGTAGGAGCAAGGAAATACCTCAAAGGTGTTACTAGCTGAGCTTTGGCAGGGCACACTACCGGTGCTAGTAGCAACGTGGAGACCTGCACAACACAACCACAGAACTTTGTCCCCAACTTGCGATGAGGTTGTCAATCTCACCGTGTTTTGCGGAAAACAAAAGATTAAACGTGTCGAATGGAAAGAAGTAAAAGTTTACAGAAAGTAAATACAAAGCAGTAAAAGATTGTAGATTGCATGTAAAGAAAAAGGACCGGGATCCATAGTTCACTAGAGGTGGCTCTCCTTAGATAGATAACATGCTGGGTGAAAAAATTACAGCGAGGCAATTGACAAACACCGAGAAAGCAATACATGCATATACTAATCATTTTGACTCCCTTGAGAATTGATTGGGCATTACAACATAATACATGGACCGCCATCCAACTGCATCTATGACTAATAATCCACCTTCAGGTTATCATCCGAACCGCCTGCAGTATTAAGTTGCAAGCAACAGATTATTGCTTTACGAACTGCGTGTAAAATAACCAATACGATTGTTCTATGAACAAAGGATTGTTGTTTTCTCCCTAGTAGCAACAGCACATCTAGTACCTTAGAGATTTCTGTCACTTCCCCAGATTACCAGATGCATGAACCCACTATTGTGGCATCCCGCTAAAACCACTACCAGAAAATCGCGGTGTTTTTGCGCATTGGATCATCATGAACGCATGCTCATGTCATCATGCCACATTTTATTTGAGCATCGTCATCATCATGCATATGTTTGTCTGAAACTATTTTTCGAAAAGCCTATTTTGTTTTCTAAATACCCTGCCTTTATTTTAAATCAAAACATCGGGCCTCTTCCGGGTATTTTCTTTTGTCTAAAAACAATTTACAAAAGGCTGTTTAAAAATAAAATAAAATAAATACTCAAATCTATTTTTGTTATACTGGGGAGGCAGCCCAACCTGTAGGCCAGGCTACCTACTACCCGACAGGTCCGACCCAAACCCAACACCCTAGACTAAACCAGATCTAACTAAAAACCCTAATCCCCATCTACTCTAACCCCCACCTGACCCAGCAGCCGCGCTCACCCATCGCTGCCACAACAGGCACGCGACACAACCCCCACACTCCATCCCGCCTGGCCCACTCCCTAGTTCTCCACCTATCGCCTGCTGGCCCCACCTCCCACCAGGCCACGTCCACACGCCACCAACCCACCAGATGAGAGCCATCCCCGCTTGACCTGGTCCCACCCCCACGCGACGGACACACCTCACACGTGGCCCCCGCGATCCCCGCGTCCACCCCGCGTCGCATCCCTCCTCCCTCTTGACGCTTTCGTCCTGGCCACCGCGACCATGTCGCCCTGCCACGTTTCCCCGGCCCCACCCCGCGTCTCCCTCACGCTCCTCTCCCACCTACCCCAGAACCGACGCGATCCCCACCACCGCGAACACCTTTCCCCACCTCCTCGCCGAGCGCGCCGCCGCCATGCCTCCTCCCCGCATCGAGACGCCTTCCCGAGCCCCGGTGCTCGCTCCCATCCTCGCCCTTGCTGTCCTCCTGGACGCCCTCCGCCCCTCCCCCGCACCATCCGCCGCCGCCAGCATCCGCGCCTCCCCGCGGCCCTTCTCTGCTCTCCACCGTCGTCGTCACCCCATCTCCGTCGAGCCGTCCTTCCGCCGTAGGCTGTTCCGCGCCATGCCGCCTCAACCTGTCGTCGCCGGTGCCTTGGTCTCCACCGCCTTCCTCTTCCAGTGGCGCCCATGCCGGCCTCCTCTGGCGAGCCGCCTCCCTCTCCTCCTCGTGCCCGGCCGCGACCAGCCTCGCACAAGTTCCCGCCGTCCCAGCCCCGCAGAGGCCGTGTGGACCCCGCCCGCCCCTCTAATCGTGCGTGCCTGCAGGAACCACCAAGTTCCTCGCTTCGGCCCACAGCAGCGCGCCCCGCCGCTCATCTCGTCCCCGCCACGAGGAGCACCGACAAGCCCTGCAGCATCGCCAGCCCGCTCGCCTGCGTGTCCTCGACTCGGAGTTCGTTCAACTTCGGCATTCCCTATTGCATCCCTAGAACCTACCGTGGACCTCCAATGCCGCCCCCCTCGCGTCGCGCATCCGCAAGTCCTGCAACCTTGCTAGCCTAAGCCCTCCAGCATCGTCGTCTCTCTGCAGGGTGTTTTCCTACGGATGGCCTGTTGGTGGAAGTTTGGTAAGATGGTAGTACGGTACTATGAATAGTTGATGAGATATGATTTTGATGCGAAGTGAGTGCCACAATCCCGGTGACCAAATGTTCGTGTTGCGCCAAGATCTCCGCCGCGAAACAACAAGACTGTCGGCATGAACCGAAGACCGCGGATGTGACAAGATCGTGTCTCGGACGCCAAGTCCTTCGGCCCGGGAAAACCGACGACCCGACAAAGATCCGAAGACCGAACCCTGGCGCGTCAAGTTCTTCGACCCGGAGGACCGATCCATCGGATGCGACAAGACCTCCTTCTCGGAACCACCAAGTACTTCCTCCCGGACGCCATGACCGTCTACACGGATTCGAAGACCCCGGTACCCGATCCACTCAAGTTCTCCATCGACGACAAGATCGACCGCTTGGCACCCAAGTTCTCCGTCGCGTCACGACAAATTCTCCATCTTGTACCCGAACCTCGTCGTCCCCGTCCAACCCTGAGTCCGAACCTCGAACCCTCGGAACCCAAGATCTTCCAAACCCAGATGTGTGAACCCTTTTTCCCGAGCCCCTATTTTATAAATGCTATATATAAAACTTGTTGCATTAAATCATCCATCTCGCATTCATATCATCGTGGTTTGGGGGTATTTAGGCGATCCACCTAAATTAAATATGGAGTATTTATGCGGGAAATCTTTGTCTTATTCCGGACTCCATTTAAATTGGTGTAGCGAACCGATGCCCTGATTTGTCTTGCTAATCCAACATTTAAATTGCGGGGTAGTTAAACAATTTGAACCAGCTAATTAATTGTTGGGACCCCGGTTCCGCTTAATATTGCCTAATTGCATCGCATCTGTGCCTTGCCATGCAGCATATCATAATCATGCCGGATCTTCTGCCCTAGTATTAAATATTGCATCCGGTGTTTCTTCTAGTGTTTGCTTCTTCGCGGATTAGGCTGATGACTGGATGCGAGTACCGACAAGTTCTGTGGATATGGTCCGTCGGCAGTGTTTTCCCAGGCGAGCATCTCTCCCCCTTCTACCTATTTTGCATTTATAGTCTTTATTTCCTCCTGTTGATCTATTGCTATCCGTGTCGCGATGCTTTAGTTTCCGTGCACCAGTGATATCCCGTGCAGCCTCTATATTGGCATGGACACCTCCTAATACCTATTGTTTGGTAGATAACTGGCCTTGCGAGTCATAGTTGCTTGCTCAGGTGCGATCTCGTGTTGTCGAGTACCACAGTTGTTGGTATGCTGGCAGATGTTTATGGTGGAGATGCTTACTGGTGGAGGTGATCATGACTTTAAATACAACTACTAACATGCTAGATATAACTAATGCAGAGGCATCGGTGGGCAATAGATGTTATTTGGTTCTTCCACGCTCACTTGTGTCCCGTAGGACCCCGAGTACTTGATACTTGTTCCTTGATTTTTCGCACTATCGACATCCAGGAGGCCTTATGGACCCCCTGAGCCAGAGCTTGATTCATTTCTATTTCTTGGGGCCACAAACTAGTTTGGGGTTTTATTACTATCCTGTACTTGTGCCATGCTTTACTGCTTTATTTAAGATTGTGCGTGGAGCACCTGTACTATTTTGGATCGTGCCACGTTTTCGCGGTATCGACAAGCCTAGTCACACTTTCGGGTTCCCAATCGTTTATAGCCGTCGTCACAAACCCTGGGTCCATTCCGGAGCCGGCCAACTTCGTTGCGGGTAGCTTAGTGGGGTTGCCCCCTAAAATATTTTATGAATCCTGTGATCGCTTTGTCGTGAATGCCTCGTTGGGTTTTGAGTTGGTTTTTCCGAGGTTGATCGAGTGTGTGTTGCTATTTGTGCACCCCTGCAGGGTAAAACTTTCTGAAAGCCGTGTCTGCGGTTATGGACGACTTGGAGCATAGTATCTCGATCATAGACAAGCATAACTAAAGTAGTGCTATAAATTTGACTTGATATATCTGACTAGTAATCAGCTTCACTATAAACGGAATGGATAATAAAAATGCCAACCTCTGGTGGACCTGGGTTGTTTTGTTATATCTGCCTAGTAAGTATTGCAACTCCAATGGAATGTGATAAAAGTGCCAACAAATGCTGGGTTTTAGGATTCCTCGGGACAATTATATCTGACTAGTAAATGTTCCAACTACAATGGAATGTTAACTAAAACTGCCCACTACTTATGCTATCAGGAAGACTTATTCTATCTATATCTGATTAGTAATTGCTGCAACTATAACGGAATGAGTAAAAATTCCAACTGTGTGAGTTCCTTGGTCCGACTTCCTTGTTTGGTCTCGAGGGGGAAATACCAGGACGGGTTTTGTTTGGTGTTAGCTTCAGGTTGGATCCGAATAGGTCTTTCTTACCCCTCTCTGATAACCGCCAGTTGTCTCGAGTCTCTATAGGTTGTTTAGTGCCGCTGCGCTGCCGCTTCAGCCCACCATACCTGTGTAGGCGAGGACCGCCGAATTCTAGCCTCGCCATGTACTGGCCTTAGTACTG
The DNA here is from genome assembly GCA_916181665.1 of Avena sativa. Classification (NCBI taxonomy): domain Eukaryota; kingdom Viridiplantae; phylum Streptophyta; class Magnoliopsida; order Poales; family Poaceae; genus Avena; species Avena sativa. The sequence goes on along the minus strand of OV702296.1, from coordinate 447,767,419 downwards.
ATGCTCCTCTCTTTCCTTTGCCCTTTGTCGGCACCCCTTTTGTTTTAGCAGGTTTGAGATCATCGTCGTTAGCACGGTTACCTTTCCGGCTTGGCCTGGGCAGGGTTATGGACGCCATTGGTTATTCTTCAGGGCTCTTAGCCCCATTTGCATCTTGTCCATACTCGGACGCTGTAACGTTTTCAAGGTGATTGGGATCTTTGTATTGTATATCTGTATTCTTGACTCGTTGAGTCACTGTTGTATATATATCTGTTCTGTGGGTCCCATCGAGGACTGTTGTGTAATGGTATTACTTCGTTTTCCACCCGCACGAAAGTGCCTGGTGGGCGTCCTTGAATCGTTTCTATGCGGGTTTGGCGGAAAGGGCTAAAACTTGCATAGGGCCGATTTGAGGGTGTTACAGAGTGGTATCAGAGCTCAGCAGTTGCGATACTCCACAAGTCCAGCCTGTAGGATAACCTAGCTAACGGCCGAAGTAGAGTGTCAAAACTATTTTGCAAAATAGGTTGGATAGATCTGATTAGGTCTATTTTACTCCTTATCCCTCTACTGTTCTCCTCTTACCTCTGCGTGTTTTGGATCTGTTTTCTTATCTTTTCTTCGAGTCCAGGAATTCTCGTGGTTGGGTTTCCGTCGTACCTTCAGGGTTTTGCTTCCTCCTTTGGAAACGGTGCTTCTACATCCGGTCTTCGTGCTATCTGAGGAATCCTTCATCTGTTGGACTTCTCTCTGTTCCTTGTTGTGCCTTCCGGTGTTTTCCGACGCGACGACATCATCTACGGCAGACCCGATGCAAAGCCTGCATCCCTCCTTTGTTCCAAACCTCGATTGTCCAGATCTTCAGTCTGATTCCGGGAATGGTTGCACGCTTTTCCACCGAATGTGCGGAGTAATAGTTTGGGTGCGTTATTGATTGGCCCCATGCCGACTACTTACTCTATTTGGTCGTGTACATTGAAGTGGAGGAGAATGCATCGGTTCTCTCTTTCTATCGAAGTTAGAGGTGGCTTTATTTGTTGATACCTCTACCTTCGCCCTTTGTTTCCGGAGTGTTCTCTCGACGATCACGCACAATGGCCTCTTGTTAGTGGTGTCGCGAGGATCTACACGAAGCGAGAAGATTCTGATCGTCGACCTTCTTCTCGGTACCATGAGGCGGATCTCGAGGGCGAGATCCCTTGTTAGTAGTGTCGAATTGTGGCATCCCGCTAAAACCACTACCAGAAAATCGCGGTGTTTTTGCGCATTGCATCATCATGACCGCATGCTCATGCCATCATGCCACATTGCATTTGAGCATCGTCATCATCATGCATATGTTTGTCTGAAACTATTTCTCGAAAAGCCTATTTTGTTTTCTAAATACCCCGCCTTCATTTTAAATCAAAACACCGGGCCTCTTCCGGGTATTTTATTTTGTCTAAAAACAATTTACAAAAGGCTGTTTAAAAATAAAATAAAATAAATACTCAAATCTATTTTTGTTATACCGGGGAGGCAGCCCAGCCCGTAGGCCAGGCTACCTACTACCCGACAGGTCCGGCCCAAACCCAAAACCCTAGACTAAACCAGATCTAACTGAAAACCCTAATCCCCATCTACTCTAACCCCCACCTGACCTAGCCGCCACGCTCACCCATCGCTGCCACAACAGGCACGCGACACAACCCCCACGCTCCACCCCGCCTGGCCCACTCCCCAGTTCTCCACCTACCGCCTGCTGGCCCCACCTCCTACCAAGCCACGTCCACATTGCCACCAACCCACCAGATGAGAGCCAGCCCTGCTTGACCTGGTCCCACCCCCACGCGATAGACGCGCCTCGCACTTGGCTCCCTGCGATCCCCGCGTCCACCCCGCGTCGCACCCCTGCTCCCTCTTGACGCTTTCGTCCTGGCCACCGCGACCACGTCGCCCTGCCACGTTTCCCCGGCCCCACCCCGCGTCTCCCTCACGCTCCTCTCCCACCTACCCCAGAACCGACGCGATCCCCACCATCGTGAACCCCTTTCCCCACCTCCTCGCCGAGCGCGCCGCTGCCAGGCCTCCTCCCAGCATCGAGACGCCTGCCCGAGCCCCGCTGCTCGCTCCCTTCCTCGCCCCCGCTGTCCTCCTGGGCGCCCTCCGCGCCTCTCCCGCACCATCCGCCGTCGCCAGCATCCGCGCCTCCCCGCGGCCCTTCTCTGTTCTCCACCGTCGTCGTCGCCCCATCTCCATCGAGCCACCCTTCCGCCGTAGGCCGTTCCGCGCCATGCCGCCTCAACCTGTTGTCGCTGGTGCCTTGGTCTCCACCGCCTTCCTCTTCCAGCGGCGCCCTCGCTAGCCTCCTCCGGCGAGCCGCCTCCCTCTCCTCCTCGTGCCCGACCGCGACCAGCCTCGCACAAGTTCCCGTCGTCCCAGCCCCGCAGAGGCCGTGTGGACCCCGCCCCCCCCCTCTAATCGTGCGTGCCTACAGTAACCACCAAGTTCCTCGCTCTGGCCCATAGCAGCGCGCCCTGCCGCTCATCTTGTCCCCGCCACTAGGAGCTCCGACGAGCCCTGCAGCGTCGCCATCCCGCTCGCCTGCGTGTCCTCGACCCAGAGTTCATTCAACTTCGGCATGCCCTATTGCATCCCCAGAACCTGCCGTGGACCTCCAAGGCCGCCCCCTCGCACCGCGCATCCGCAAGTCCTGCAACCTTGCTAGCCTGTGCCCTCCAGCATCGTCGTCTCTCTGCAGGGTGTTTTCCTACGGATGGCCTATTGGTGGAAGTTTGGTAAGATGGTAGTACGGTACTGTGAATAGTTGATGAGATATGATTTTGATGCGAAGTGAGTGCCACAATCCCGGTGACCAGATGTTCGTGTTGCGCCAAGATCTCCGACGCGAAACAACAAGACCGTCGACATGAACCGAAGACCGCGGATGCGACAAGATCGTCTCTCGGACGCCAAGTCCTTCGGCCCGGGAAAACCGATGACCCGACCAAGATCCGAAGACCGAACCCTGGCGCGTCAAGTTCTTCGACCCCGAGGACCGATCCATCGGATGCGACAAGACCTCCTTCTCGGAACCACCAAGTACTTCCTCCGAGACGCCATGACCGTCTACACGGATTCGAAGACCCCGGTACCCGATCCACTCAAGTTCGCCATCGACGACAAGATCAACCACTTGGCACGCAAGTTCTCCATCGTGTCACGACAAGTTCTCCATCTTGTACCCGAACCTCGCCGTCCCCGTCCAACCCTAAGTCCAAACCCCGAACCCCCGGAACCCAAGATCTTTCGAACCCAGATGTGTGAACCCTTTTTCCCGAGCCCCTATTTTATAAATGCTATATATAAAACTTGTTGCATTAAATCATCCATCTCGCATTCATATCATCGTGGATCGGGGTATTTAGGCGATCCACCTAAATTAAATATGGAGTGTTTATGCGGGATATCTTTGTCTTATTCCGGACTCCATTTAAATTGGTGTAGCGAACCGATGCCCTGTTTTGTCTTGCTAATCCAATATTTAAATTGCGGGGTAGTTAAACAACTCGAACTAACTAATTAATTGTCGGGACCCCGGTTCCGCTTAATATTGCCTAATTGCATCACATCTGTGCCTTGCGATGCATCATATCATAATCATGCCGGATCTTCTGCCCTAGTATTAAATATTGCATCTGGTGTTTCTTCTAGTGTTTCCTTCTTCGCGAATTAGGCTGATGAGTGGATGCGAGTATCGACAAGTTCTCCGGATATGGTCCGTCGGCAGTGTTTTCCCAGGCGAGCATCTCTCCCCCTTCTACCTATTTTGCATTTTTAGTCTTTATTTCCTCCTGTTGATCTATTACTATCCGTGTTGCGATGCTTTAGTTTCCATGCACCAGTGATATCCCGTGCAGCCTCTATATTGCCATGGACACCTCCTAATACCTGTTGTTTGGTAGATAGCTGGCCTTGCGAGTCGTAGTTGCTTGCTCATGTGCGATCTCGTGTTGTCGAGTACCATAGTTGTTGGTATGCTGGCAGATGTTTCTGGTGGAGATGCTTACTAGTGGAGGTGATCATGACTTTAAATACAACTACTAACATGCTAGATATAACTAATGTAGAGGCATCGGTGGGCAATAGATGTTATTTGGTTCTTCCACGCTCACTTGTGTCCCGTAGGACCCCGAGTACTTGATACCTGTTCCTTGATTTTTCGCACTATCCACATCCAGGAGGCCTTATGGACCCCCCTGAGCCAGAGCTTGATTCATTTCTATTTCTTGGGGCCACAAACTAGTTTGGGGTTTTATTACTATCCTGTACTTATGCCATGCTTTACTGCTTTATTTAAGATTATGCATGGAGCACCTATACTGTTTTGGATCGTGCCACGTTTTCGCGGTATCGACAAGCCCAGTCACACTTTTGGGTTCCCAGTCGTTTACAGCCGTCGTCACAAACCCTGGGTCCGTTCCGGAGCCGGCCAACTTCGTTGCGGGTAGCTTAGTAGGGTGGTCCCCTGAAATATTTTATGAATCCTCTGATTGCTTTGTCGTGAATGCCTCGTTGGGTTTTGAGTTGGTTTTTCCGAGGTTGATCGAGTGTGTGTTGCTATTTGTGCACCCCTGCAGGGTAAAGCTTTCTGAAAGTCGTGTCCGCGGTTATGGACGACTTGGAGCACAGTATCTCGATCATAGACAAGCATAACTAAAGCAGTGCTATAAATTTGACTTAATATATCTGACTAGTAATCAGCTTCATTATAACGGAATGGATATTAAAAATGTCAACCTCTGGTGGACCTAGGTTGTTTTGTTATATCTGCCTAGTAAGTATTGCAACTCCAATGGAATGTGATAAAAGTGCCAACAAATGTTGGGTTTTGGGATTCCTCGGGACAATTATATCTGACTAGTAAATGTTCCAACTACAACGGAATGTTAACTAAAACTGCCCACTACTTATGCTATCAGGATGACTCATGCTATCTATATCTGATTAGTAATTGCTGCAACTATAACGGAATGAGTAAAATTGCCAACTGTGTGAGTTCCTTGCTCCGACTTCCTCGTTTGGTCTCGAGGGGGAAATACCAGGATGGGTTTTGTTTGGTGTTAGCTTCAGGTTGGATCCGAATAGGTATTTCTTACCCCTCTCTGATAGCCGCCAGTTGTCTCGAGTCTCTATAGGTTGTTTAGTGCCGCTGCGCTGCCGCTTCATCCCACCATACCTGTGTAGGCGAGGACCGCCGAATTCTAGCCTCGCCATATAATGGCCTTAGTACTGATGCTCCTCATTTTCCTTTGCCCTTTGTCGGCACCCCTTTTGTTTTAGCAGGTTTGAGAAAGTCGTCGTTAGCAGGGTTACCCTTCCGGCTTGGCCTGGGCAGGGTTATGGACGCCATTGGTTATTCTTCAGGGCTCTTAGCCCCACTTGCATCTTGTCCGTACTCGGACACTGTAACGTTTTCAAGGTGATTGGGATATTTGTATTGTATATCTGTATTCTTGACTCGTTGAGTCCCTGTTGTATATATATCTGTTCTGTGGGTCCCATCGAGGACTGTTGTGTAATGTTATTACTTCGTTTTCCACCCGCACGAAAGTGCCTGGTGGGCGTCCTTGAATCGTTTATATGCGGGTTTGGCGGAAAGGGCTAAAACTTGCATAGGGCTGATTTGAGGGTGTTACAACTATCGAGCATAAATACTAACTCTTGGAGTTGCTAGCATCTACTTGGCCAAGATAGCTACTAACAACGGAAAGCATGAAAGATCTCAAATAGCAAAGACATGATAGAATCAATAATCAATCTGAAATAGCATCTCAATATCCATCAGATCCCCACAAACACAACATGCAGAATTACAAATAGATGATCTTGATCATGAACAGAGCTCACAAGATCTAGACATGAAAGCACAAAGGAGGAGAACCAGCCATCCAGCTACTACATGGATCCGTAGTCCAAGGATGAACTACTCACGCATCACACCGGAGGCTTGCATGGTGATGAAGAAGGCCTCCAGGGTGAATTCCCCTCTATGGCAGGGTGCCGGGAAGAGCTTCAGATCCCTCCCGATCTAGGGATGGAGATGACGGCGGATACAGACTCTTTCGTGGATTTTTGATCGGGTACCTAGGGTTTTCATCCCGATGGTAATATAGAGGCGGAAGGAGAGGCCAAGGGAGTGTCAGGGATGGCCACACCACCCCCTGGCGCGGGCCAGGCCTGGCCGCGCGGCCAGGTGGTGTGGCCGCCCTCTGGCCCTTCTCCGTCTCGTATTTTGGCACTTGATCCCTTCCGGAAAAATAGCCACTTTGTCTTTTGTCCCGTCCAATTCCGAGAATATTCATTAATTTTCTGACTTTCCTGGAACCAAAAACAGTAGAAAATAGGCAGCTGGCACTATGTCTCTTGTTAATAGGTTAGTCCAAGAAATCATATGAAAAGTACTCCAAAGTTGGAACAAAACACAAGAAAGTGGATAAAACCAAGCATGGAACATCAAAAATTATAGATACATTTGCAATGTATCAACATCCCCAAGCTTAACTCCTGCTCGTCCTCGAGTAGGTAAGTGATAAAAAGAAAGAATAATTTTTGAGGTGACATGCACCATCAAAGACTTGATCAAAGTATTTGCAAAACATTCAAAGCTGGGATCATAGTACTTCAATCATAACATGAAAGACAAAGTTCTACCAATAAGCAAAGAAACTATGATGCAACAAGAAAAGGCACAAACAAAAGATTCATGAATAATAATGCTTTGCAAGACGTTTGTTTGTTTCACATAAAGAAAACATAGCATAATAGTATTCAGCTTGTCCCTCAATAGAGTAGCAAATATAAATGCATAGGGCACCTTCAAAGTTCATAAGAGTGACTAGATACAATAGTTTAAAACAAGCAATATCAAAGTATGCATCAATCAACTAGTCTTGGGACAATGCACATAGAACTAAGAATGGCCACTATGCTCTCAAAGTAAGTGCATAAAGATAGAAGGTGGAGACTCAATATAATAGTGGAAGAAAGGCCTTTTGTAAAAGGAAGTAGGGATTCAAGTCTCATAAAGAGCTTCCAAAAATTATGGTACTTATAGCTTTCAGCTCTCATTGCCCCTATCATAAGCATCTTGAAGTGATTAAGGTTAAAGTGAACAAACTATGGTGTACATGCTTGATGAAGTATAAGTCTGAAATATCATGTCCCTTGTATACGAGGGCTGCTCCTCATGCTAGTCAAGTTTAGTCACCGGTAAGTTATTGTCATCGTAAGTATATGTGTATCATTGAGAACCACCAACGGGGTACCCCTTGCCCGATGATACGAAAGAATCCCCATATCAAAATGACAAGGCAAGCAGACAACGAGGATCTCAGCATTCTTCTTATTTACCATGGGAATATGGTGTTTTTTTCTCTCTTTCCTCTTTTCATAGTATCTATTTTTTTCTTTTCTCTTTTTTCTCAATATAGGACTCTTTTTTTATAAGAAGAATGCTTCATAGACAACTCATTATGGTTACGCTGCAGGTTTCCACCATGTCAGCATAGATTAGACCAGCGGCCCAGGCGTTTCTCTAACACATATACATAACTCCATGGACTTACAAACTCCCCTTTCATTTCACACCGACGACATCCATATACAAAAGAGCATGATATCAACTAGGTATAAGTACCGAGTGCAATGGTGAAAGTGTTCCCCATGAAAGCATGGTTCTGCTAATTCCCAACAAATAAGTGCAAGCATATACAACATAGAAGACACAATGGTTCAACTTTATTAAGGGCAAGTAAAGTAAAGTGTGCCATCAAGTTCGTGGGAGCTTTAATCACTAGTTTTCTCATAACAAGTGGAAGGTAAACAAAAGCATGAATGTACTTGGCATAGCATAAGCTAGTAGATAGGTATGGTGGACTCTTTGGAATAACTTGGTTTAGGGAGTTGGATGCATGAGTGGAACTCATACTTTGTTGTGGAGGCTAGCAAAAGACTGGGAGCGACAAACTAAGAGAGCAATAATGGCCATAATCATGCAGAGCGACAAAACATCATTGATCAAAGCATAAAGTGATACTACAAGTTGAAAACTAAATGATCATAAAGGCTATGGTGACATGAGATAGTCATAACATGGTGTGAGCATGCGCCAAGTCAACCCAAATAAAGCATCAAAGGAGAATATCACTATACTATGCTTTAATATGCTAAAACAACGCATGATTCATCCAAGGCACATTAAGCAATCTCAATTGTTTATAACAAGTCATGCTATAGCAAAGAATACTAAGCATAAATCCAAAACAATATCGAGCATGGCATGACAAAGCATAGCCACAGTAAAAAACGAGTTCTTTTTACCACATAAGTATGAACTTTCCTACTCTTTTCCAAACCAAACCAAACTATTCGCAAACCAAAGTATGAAAGAGGGAGTCCAACCAATTTATTCAGAAAACTAAGCAAACCAAGGCAAACGAAAGCCAAAACGAAAACGAAAAAGAAGACGCTCCAAGAAAAACACAACTGTGCATGAAACAATAAAAATGAAGCGTTTGGAAGAAACCTGGAATTTTTATTGATGAAGAAGGGGATGCCTTGCGCATCCCCAAGCTTTGATGCTTGTACTTCTTGGATATTTCTTGGGGTGACACGCGTGGCAACCCCAAGCTTGAGCTTTATTCCATCCTTCATCTCATTACTCATTTCTTCCATACACCTGAAATATTTTCTTCATACAAAACTTCACACAATCTCATTAGCAACATTTGTGCACTTAAGATAAATAAGTCTTAAAGTTTAGTTATAACACCAAATAAACTTCCATTAGAACACTAGCTACTAGCACTTCCCTCAAAAATCTCAATTCCCCAAAAGAACTCAAGAAGGAACCAACAAGAAGCAAATGCAGAAAAAGGCAGAAATCTGTCAAAACAGACCAGCAGGTAAAGATGAATTTTTTAGAAGATATTCTGTTGCTCAAATCAAAAAGTTTTGAACTAACTAAAGTTATATAACAACCTGGGTCAGAAGCACAAACAATTACAGCTCAATCCGACATACAGATATCTCTCACGAATTTTTACGGTGAAGCACAACAATCTGTTTCGGGACAACAACTTTCCCAATCATTACTTCTCTCTCATTAGAGGTTACTCTTGGCACAAAAAGCAAATAAAAAGGATAAGGAGCGGTTATTACAGAGGTAATAACTTCCAAGACTCATCTAAAACTTTTGGGTTATCTCCCAATAAGTACTTTTTTTTAACGTCTTTAAGTTAGGCATAAGAAGCAAAGAAAGAATCAAGTGTTCTCAAATGAAGAAGCATTAAAACCAACTTTCTTGCCCTTACCTCTCTTACTTTTATTCTTAACCTTGGGTAAATATGATTGTTTGGTGGAGAATAAAGGTGCATGGTCCCCTTTCCCACATCTATTATTGCTCCAAGGAGTTCTAATAAGGACCTTCCAAGTGTAATTTGTCCTTTTCCTACACATTCAATAACAAGATAATCAATAGAAATCATTTTTCCAAGGATCTTTGTAAACACTCCTTCAGCTATTCCAAGAGGTAATATGGTTGTATTATTAGTAAGAGATATTTCTTTTCCTCCCTCAATGAGCCCCCAAGTATTCAAAGATTTATAAATATCTTTAGGCATAAGGCAAAATTCAGACATGATATCACATCGAGCTTGAAAAGTTTCAGTGTTCATCTCAATCTTTACTGTAGGGAACCACTTTGATGGTTCAGAGTTTATTGGAACATAATCGTGATGCTCCCTAAGCGTATTATAGCACCCTTCTAATCTAGTAGTGCTAGCGTCAAGAGTGTCCAACCTAGCAAATATTTTTGCGAAAGAAGTATCATGTAGATCAGAGATTCTAGACCAAGCTTCCTTAAAACTTTCCTCAATTCCTTGTTTAAAAGTTAAAATCATTTCCTCAGGTGACATAGTGACTGGAGCAAGGCTAGACATAGTGGCAACTTAGGATAGGAACTAATTTTTTTGTGTTTTTGAAAATAAGAAAGCAAACAAGTAAGACTATTTTTTTGTGTTTTCGAAGAACAAAACAAGCAAACAAAGAAAAAAGAAAACTAAGCAAAACAAAAACAGCAAAGTAAAGAGATTGGTTATTAGGGACTCCCCTTGTGAAGATGTCCTTGACTCCCCGGCAACGGCGCCAGAAAAATGCTAGTGCGGTGTTGACGTGGGAGTTTTTTCTTCTTCGTTCCCCGGCAACAGCGCCAGAAAAATGCTTGATGGCTCAATGCACGGCGCCCAGAAAAATGCTTGATGTCGGTGTTGATGTAGAGCTCGTTGGGAACCCCAAGAGGAAGGTATGATGAGCACAGCAGCAAGTTTCCCTCAGTTATGAAACCAAGGTTTAATCGAACCAGTAGGAGGAAGGAAACACCTCAAAGGTGTTACTAGCTGAGCTTTGCCAGGGCGCACTACCGATGCTAGTAGCAACGTGGAGACCTACACAACACAACCACAGAACTTTGTCCCCAACTTGCGATGAGGTTGTCAATCTCACCATGTTTTGTGGAAAACAAAGGATTAAACGTATCGAATGGAAAGAAGTAAAAGTTTGCAGAAAGTAAACACAAAGCAGTAAAAGATTGTAGATTGTATATAAAGAAAAAGGACCGGGATCCATAGTTCACTAGAGGTGGCTCTCCTTAGATAGATAACATGCTGGGTGAACAAATTACAGTGGGGCAATTAACAAACACCGAGAAAGCAATACATGCATATACTAATCATCTTGACTCCCTTGAGGATTGATTGGGCATTACAACATAATACATAGACCGCCATCCAACTGCATCTATGACTAATAATCCACCTTTAGGTTATCATCCGAACCCCCGGCAGTATTAAGTTGCAAGCAATAGATTATTGCTTTACGAACTTCATGTAAAGTAAACAATACGATTGTTTTATGAACAAAGGATTGTTGTTTTCTCCCTAGTAGCAAAAACACATCTAATACCTTAGAGATTTCTGTCACTTTCCCAGATTACCAGAGGCATGAACCCACTATCGAGCATAAATACTAACTCTTGAAGTTGCTAGCATCTACTTGGCGAAGATAGCTACTAACAACGGAAAGCATGCAAGATCTCAAATAACAAAGACATGATAGAATCAATAATCAATCTGAAATAGCATCTCAATATCCATCGGATCCCCGCAAACACAACATGCAGAATTACAAATAGATGATCTTGATCATGAACGGAGCTCACAAGATCTAGACATGAAAGCAGAAAGGAGGAGAACCAGCCATCTAGCTACTACATGGATCCGTAGTCCAAGGATGAACTACTCACGCATCACACCGGAGGCTTGCATGGTGATGAAGAAGGCCTCCAGGGTGAATTCCCCTCTCCGGCAGGGTGCCGGGAAGAGCTTCAGATCCCTCCCGATCTAGGGATGGAGATGACGGTGGCTACAGACTCTTTCGTGGATTTTTGATCGGTTACCTAGGGTTTTTGTCCCGAGGGTAAAATATAGGCGGAAGGAGAGGCCGAGGGGGTGCCAGGGCTGGCCACACCACCCCCTGGCGTGGGCCAGGCCTGGCCGCGCGACCAGGTGGTGTGGCCGCCCTCTGGCCCTTCTCCGTCTCGTATTCTGGCACTTGATCCCTTCCAGAAAAATAGGCACTTTGGCTTTTGTCCCGTCCAATTCCGAAAATATTCATTTTCTGACTTTCCTGGAACCAAAAACAGCAGAAAACAGGCAGCTGGCACTGTGGCTCTTGTTAATAGGTTAGTCCAAGAAATCATATGAAAAGTACTCCAAAGTTGGAACAAAACACAAGAAAGTGGATAAAACCAAGCATGGAACATCAAAAATTATAGATACATTTGCAATATATCAACATCCCCAAGCTTAACTCCTGCTCGTCCTCGAGTAGGTAAGTGATAAAAAGAAAGAATAATTTTTGAGGTGACATGCACCATCAAAGACTTGATCAAAGTATTTGCAAAACATTCAAAGTTAGGATCATAGTACTTCAATCATAACATAAAAGACAAAATTCTAGCAATAAGCAAAGAAACTATGATGCAACAAGAAAAGGCACAAACAAAATATTCATGAATAATAATGTTTTGCAAGACGTTTGTTTATTTCACATAAAGAAAACATAGCATAATAGTATTCAGCTTGTCCCTCAATAGAGTAGCAAATATAAATGCATAAGACACCTTCAAAGTTCATAAGAGTGACTAGATATAATAATTTAAAACAAGCAATATCAAAATATGCATCAATCAACTAGTCTTGGAACAATGCACATAGAACTAAGAATGACTACTATGCTCTCAAAGTAAGTGCATAAAAATAGAAGGTGGAGACTCAATATAATAGTGAAAGAAAGGCCTTTTGTAAAAGGAAATAGGGATTCAAGTCTCATAAAGAGCTTCCAAAAATATGGTACTTATAGCTTTCAGCTCGCATTGCCCCTATCATAAGCATCTTGAAGTGATTAAGGTTAAAGTGAACAAACTATGGTGTACATGTTTAACGAAGTATAAGTCAGAAATTTTATGTTCCTTGTATACGAGGGCCGCTCCTCATGCTACTCAAGTTTAGTCACCGGTAAGTTCTTGTCATTGTAAGTATATATGAATCATAGAAAACCGCCAACAGGGTACCCCTTCCCCGATCGATGTGTTGTGATCGATGTGTTTGATATTATTAGGGAAAGTGTTGTCTTCATATATATATAGTGTGGCTTGGAGGACGGATAGATACAACACGGACGCGTTTTCAAAACTTTGACGTGTAACCAGTAGTACTACCTCATTTTGTCTTTGCTTGCTTGCAAAGTCACGCCCATGCGAAGGCAAAGTGATGAAAGTGACATCCTGCTGCCTAGGCGAGTTCTACATTCAGATGGATTTCGCTTTCATTCATACTCGCTCCTTTTCAAATACAAGATGTTTTAGCCTTGTGAAAGAAATGTATCTAGACCTTTTTTTAGTGTCTAAATTTACTCTAAATCTAGATAAACCTAAATACAAAAAAGGTCTAGATACATTTAATTCATAAAGCTAAAACATCTTATATTTTAAAATGGAGGGAGTACGTGTTGATCCATTACTCTTAACCGTGTTCATCGGGCGTCGGCACAACATGGCTAAGGATTGTTTTCATTTTGATCGGGTTTTCACCACGATCGACAAAACTCCATGGAATAATTACAGTCTTGGGTTAATCAACGAAGCATCTCCAAAATAAAAGTTGGTTCGATTAACCATTCGTGTCACGAGTGTGCATTTTAACAACTTTAATACCGTTGGCCATCCGTAGAAGTTCACCATTATTCGTATCATGAGTGTGCATTTTAACAACTTTAATACCGTTGGCCATCCCTAGAAGTTCGTCATGAGCTCCACGGAATTATAACATGGTCGCGATAATATGGTTGCTGAACCATGTAACATTCTACCACCTACTCCCTCCGTTTCAAAATATAAGATGTTTTAGCTTTATGAAATGAAATGTATCTAGACTCCTTTTCACGTGTAGGTTCGGAGTGAAGCTCTATAAATCTACACACTAAAAGTAGTCTAGATATATTTTCTTCACAAAGTTAAAACATCTTATATATAAAACGGAGGGAGTAGTTTATATACGTCTCGTACTACATAGTGGCCCTGTTTACCCCCCCCCCCCCTCCCCCTCCCCCCCCCCCCCCCCCCGGGGCACCAGGAAACCCATCTCCGTGTACCGTTCGGAAGATCGCTGGCTGGCGCCCAATATATTGAAACAGAGGGAGTAGGTGGTATGCCGACGCCCCGGCACCATGCCAACCAAGTGTGACGACGACGAGTAAGCTTGCGAGCAGGAATGGAGCGACGACATGGACCACATCTTCTGCTAGCAAACAGATCTATCAGGCGACGACGTCGCTAGGTCTACGCAAAGAATGGACGAAACAACCTATAACAATCTACCTTGCAGGCTTCTAATCTTCCAGGGTGAGGCTCAATGGGCTATTTGGTTGGGCTCTCGGGGAATAGTTTAGTTACTATATCTAGAGATTTGTCCTCGGCCTGATGACTAATTACTTAATTAGCTACGGCAATTAGTACAAAGTATGGCGTAGATATACAAGTATACTTGCAAGGCCGAATGAAGGTTGCGGAAGCTGGCTTCAAAGGACCCGAGAAGAAGGGGAAATGTGCTTGTTAAATTAAAAGTAAACCTAATTAAGCACAACGTCGATTGGGGAGAACAAAGTTTAAGAAAGGATTTCAGGAAAAAAAAACTTTGTTGGTTTTCTTAATAGGAGAAAAATATAAAATAGCCGTACATATCATATCGGTGTGCAGATTTGATAGTTTTACGCAGCAGTTTCAACTAGCGTGCCTAGAAGAGACATGCATGCACCCTCAAGATCATATCTCTATGTTAATATTGTTTAACTAGCATGGTGGCCCTCGCAAATGTGAGGGCAACATTTCTAATACACTCAAAATGAAGAGAAATAAATTCATATTTGCCTGGATATTCTCGTTTTGAGATAGCAAATAGTACATGTCCAAAGCCACCTCATAAAAGTTATGCTTTTAAAATACAGTACCACTCGTAATATTGGATGTTTTATGGTCATCTAATGATCCCTGGTCTTTAGGCAGACATGAAGATCTACTGTTTTTCTAAATACAATAAAAATAGGCTACTTATATTGTACTTTTTAAGCATTTCTAGTTTAGCCCTTATTACCTTATTATGATTTTACTATGTAATTTATAGATCCAAAGATTTATAGACTATCGTAGATGAATAGATAATATATTAGATCTTTTGCTAGACAAAGAAAAATGAAAGTGCCGATGATGCAATGATATGGCTAGAATCTTAATTTAAGAAAATAGTTAATCAGATATATTTTCTGTAATTATCTTTGTGGGGTCTTAAAACTTGCGGTTGTGTATATAGTCCTTCGTTCCCCTCGTCAATGAATAGCGACCAAACCTCTTGAAATTTAGATATCTAATTTCTTGGGTTCTTTTTCTTACGATACATGTCCTAGTGGTCCAGATTGGTATTGTGCGAAATATGGTTCTCACCCGTTTTTCTTTTTAACCTTCCAGCTTTTAGTTTAGTCAAAGATATTTGTTATTGTTACTAAAATCGGCCGTGTGCTCACTTTGCATGTCAATACATGTCGTTTTGAACGGTTTTCCAACACACAAATTTGGATGTTTATTATTTTTAATATCTATATGAAAACAGTGATTAAACTAAATATAATATTTAAATTTGTTTTTTGGAGAATAATAGTATATACAAATTTCATTCTAGCAACGTGGACACTTTTATATAAGTTAAACGTTAATGTACTATAAGTTATATAAAAAAAGCTCCATGGAACCTACTAAACAACTATCGTAAGGGGGAAAAATGGATGATTTTTTGAATGAAATGTATTAACGGACAAAGATAGAGACATTATATTTTTCGTTCAATGGTAAAGCAAGATCATATTCAAAAAGAAACTAATAAAAAGTGTATGCAAATTGAGCAGAATATTTCAGGAAATAGATTTTCAAAGCTGTTTATCCTTTATATCACACGCTAGTGCACTTGACTGAACATATATATGCCTTCGCATGCACATCGATCCTACCATCACCTGTCATGTCTAAATATATCACCCTTTCGCGTGCCTATCTTGACTCCTGAGATGCATGTACTCCCTCGGTTTCAAAATATAAGATGTTTTAGGTGTGTGAAAAAAATGTATCTAGACTTTTTTTGATGCGTGTAGATTCATTCCAAACATTAGTGAACCTACATATTAAAAAAATCTAGATACATTTGCTTCACAAAGCTAAAACATCTTATATTTTAAAACGGAGGGAGTAGTCTTTAATTTTATTTACCAGAGCAGCTAGATTAGTTTGCACGTTTGTATTGGTTCCAGACTTCATGTTCATACATATTCAGTGTGGACTTCCAATTGGAAAACAATTCCCGTGTGCTTGTCCAATGCTACTTTTGCTGGACTCTACTATTTTTTTTTTTAATGGGCTCTACTCTTTTACTTTCAAGTGGACTCACGATTTTATTTTTGGACGGGCTGATGGGCTATTAGATGAGCTATTCCCTACAAAAACGAAAAACTTTGCACAATTTAGTTAGTTACTATTACAGGAGTCCATCTTGTAAAGAAAAAATGGACCGTGTGTTGAAAGTACATAACCGTGTAGAAATGAGACGTGACAAACGGACCTACATGGTTACGTAATTAAAAATCTTTTATTAGATCCTAGCCCCACATTATAGATCCAACTACCAAAATAAATTTGGATAATGTGGGTTAACCTGGTGCCTTGATACACCCTTATATTACTTTTAGTATATAATAGATAGATTTAGCTTGCTTACCACATATTCCATGTGGTGAACCATATGCCCCTAAAACTCTTTATAAATCCGTTTAAACTTGCTTATCTAAGCCGTGTGGTAGTAAAAATTACAAAATCAACGTCGTACCGGCCAGACACGAAGCAATTGGGCCAAATTGGGCCACATCGTGAGATAGCCGCCCGCACAGCCTATGTGCGTGTTCTTTCTGCTAAACCTATCTAGGGTTCCATCCTCTCACCGATGACGCCGGTGGTCCGCTCCGTCTCCGGTGGCCTTAGGGCCTTGGAGGTGTGGCGGACCACGCCCTCTCACCGGCGGGAGGTTTTTCGTTTTTGTTTAGCCTTTTTTCAGTGTCTTCTTCGGGATATTAAGGTGGCGGCTACGTCCTGAAGTCAGAATAAGGTTCTCCCCGCACTACCCTCGCTCCGACGGTTTGTCTAGCACTGACGGAGGGCGCGTGGAGTCGTGTGTCCGGCAGATCTCTTGGGACCTAATCGTTTTCTGTATTCGTCGGTGTGGTTTAAGGTCGGTTGTCATCTTCGGCGATGGTTCCTGCTCTAGTGCGCTGGTCCTTTGGGGCCTTAGCACGACGACTTCCCGTCTGTCAACTACAACAAACTCTACTACGACAAGTTTTGCCCGGCTCCGGTGATGGAGGGGCAACGATGGCGGCGCGCCTTCGGCTCGTGCTAGTGTCTGTAGTCGTCGCTAGGTGGTCCAATGACCTTTCTGTAATTTCTATTACTTTTAAAGCTCTTTGTACTGTCGTTTATGATTATTAATAGATCAGTGGAATTTCGAAAAAAAGACAAGAAGTGATGCAAAGACGTCTAATAAAATTGATTCAAGACGACGCTTTAAGCAAGTATTATCTTCTTTCTTGAGCGGAAAGAACACGCAGCTGGGCTGTACCGGCAGCTATCTGCAGCCCTGGCCCAATAGCTGCGTAAAGGTACTGGCTAGCAGCTTGGACTTTGATTTTATTGTTTAGTACCACACGGCTTAGATAAGAAAGTGGACACCAATTTATTAAGAGTTTTCAGCTAAAAGGGTCACCACATGATATATGTGATGAGCTATCTAAACAAAACAATATCCAGAAAAAGATATATGATCTTGAGAGTGCATGCATATCTCTTCTAGCGGTCTAGCCGTGTAGCTAGTTGAACTGCTACGTCAAACTCTCAAATCCGCACACCCATATGGTGTGTACAGCTATTTTGCATTTTTAGTATTCAGCAAGTAAAAATATATTTTTTCTGAAAATTTCTAGCATAACCTCTAATATCCATAAACCCGACGTGGTGTATAGTAGATTTATTTGCTAGAATGCAAATTGATGAAAATTGATATATTATCTTTTCCTAATTTCTTCTATCCTGATTCTTTATTTCTGGTAGTCCGAAAAGTAATGTCGACCAGGTTTTTGGTACTGATTTCCTACTTGTGTTCACAAGGTTATCCACAATTTGTGAACATATCACAATGGCATAATTCACTTGTTGGTTCTCTTTTTTTTTCTCGAAATACTAAACCCACCATGCTCTTGGTTCACCGGTTTAATCACGGTTAACATGGTTTTACCTTGGTTCATAAATCATTACAACGTCATAAATTTGGTACCAACATCAATAAAATAGAGGGATCAAATTTTCTCATGGTTCATAATAATGTTGCTCCAACACACTTGGTTTGGTGGATCTTGGGATCCGTCATCTAGTCCCGACAGCGATGCACGGAGACCAAGGTACCGGTGAAAACCGAGCCATTGGCGGGCGATGGAGGCGTTACCACCTCGATACCTTGATGAAGGTATCGCCGTGCAACTAGTTTTGACCACAATCGTGCTACTCCAGGGGAAACCCTAAGATATTCGGGTCAGGGGATGGTGGCGCTGCGGTGTCGCCTTTTGTCTTGGAAGCATCGTTTGTGGAGCAGTGTTGGAAGACAGAGACGGGAGGTGGATCGGCTTATTCTAGCACAAAAACGTTGATGGAGATGTCAAGTCATTCCTAACTGTCAGGTGTTACACTCAGTCATGCATGTTTCGGTAGGTTCTACGCACAATGGATCTCCCGGTGGTTTCTAGCAGTCGATGGATGGCTGGACTCAGCAACATGGTGCCAAGGGGTATTGATATCAACTGTGCGTGTGTGCTGGACGTGCACAGGATGTTTGGAGTCATGGTGACATTAACGGCAGACATCACAAGGTCATTGTTTCGATCTCTCCTGAAGATGGGTATGCGGACCTATTGTTCCACTTGCTCGCCATTGGGTGACTTGTCGAGGCCTTCGGTTTTTAGATATCGTGTGTTGGTGAGATGTCAGGGATATTTCCCCCGTTCATGGACACCCTCATTCATCAGTGTCGTAGGAACATCAAGTTCTCGCTTGTTTTGATGGACTTTGGTTTGATCTTTGTAATCTCTCTTGTAAGGTTTTGAGAATAATCTATTAAAATGGTTGCAAGCATCTCTTGAATGCAGAGACCAGGTTGATATTCCCCCTTTTTGAAAAAAAAGATCATGTGACTTCCCAAAGACAGGTTCGGACCAAGCAACGGAGCTGCTTCAATCTCAAACCCTATGTACGCTGTTCATCTTGCTTGAGCACAACGATAGGGTCTTCAAAGCGACCATGGCTTCTATCTAGTTGGTAGCCGGCAAGATCAAGAAAATCACAAGAATTATTCATTGGAAATAGAATAGTAAAAGAACCATTCCAAGTTCCAATCGAACCATCTACTTTAACAAAATACAACCTCTGTTCTATAATTAGTATTCACTAGGAGGGCCACACAGGGCACGCCTCCCACGTGGTCTCTACAGTGATGAGACCACTGGTAGGACAACGCGAAAACATGCACACTACAATGCAAGCAATACTATAGTTCGAAGCTCATGGTCAGCCAACACAGTAGAGCTCACCCGGTGAGTGGCCAGATTAGGATCGGTAACTCAGTGACAACTCTCCTTCACCATTGAGGTCTTACTCGATGTCCCCTATACATTGTTTCGTGACAGTCCCGCCCTCTGAATCCCAACACCACCAGAACAACAGACTTGATGGTCCTGTTTCAGGTCTGGCAAACACAGTAGACCTCGTCGAAGAAGCAATCTAGAGTGGCCAGGTTAGGACCGGTAAGCCAACAATACATCTACTCTATGCCCGAGTTCTTACTCTCCTCCCCTATACATTCTTTCGCGACAGTTTGGCCCTTTCATTCCCACTTGATGGTCTTGTCCGAGACTGGCCAGAACATTAGAAACCGTGTGAAAGGGCGATCTTGACGACGTGCATGCAATCTAGTGTAACATGGAGTTCAGAGCATCCGTTGATGCCCGTGTGCCAAGTCCACACGCAGAATACCGGCAAACAACATTCAGATGTAGTACCGAAATTGTCTCACAAAAGGCCCAAACTGCGACTAACACGTTGTAGGCCCAACACAACCGGATCTAAAACACAAGGCCTAGCATTCAAATCCGGAGTGCAAATACCACATATTTGCTCGGTGGGGCAAGCTAAGCATGCAGGAGAAAAATTACACACACAGGCCGACACGTGACCCATATAGCCGGTTATGACTCACTGATGTGACCGAGGACCGTATATAGCCGGTTATACAAATATTTTCATACACAATACATAAGTACGATCCTAACCAACGTTTTCTAGCAGGTATCTCGTCCTGGCAATACCGTATAACACGCAAGTGCCAAGCCGCGGGTGGAAACAACAATTGTAGGTTAGACGACTTGACATAGTGTGTAGCATGGGTGAAAATGAATGAGCTGAACACACCGACGGTCTATCCAATATTTTCATTGATTGCTCCCCCTAAAAGGAAAACCCGTCAATTAAAGAGAGATCTCCGTATTAATTTCTAGGATATCTGGGCAAAAAATAGAGAATAAGGAGAAGAGAGAATAAAGAGAAGATACAACAAAACCTGTTGTTAGGGCCAACTTCGACACCCCACAATGCTAAGTGCCGTCCGCACATGGGATAAACTCTTATGAATGTGACTCGTTCCCCATGTTTGCTTGTATGTAGATGTATGCCGATAAAACAATTTTGGATTGCCACAGTTGGTTACAGTGAGCTCGTGGTCGTTATTGTCTGCTTTGATATAAGGATGGCGCTCTCCACGAAGTTTGATATGGGTGTGTGCAGGGGCGGAGCCAAGGGGGGGCTAGCAGGGGCTAGACCCCCCCTAACCATTGGCACCCCCTATACATATGTGCTGCTAATTACCGCCTCTAATAACTTAATTATTCTGAGAGGCCCAAGTCTAATGTCCGCATCTAGCTAGTATTCAACCCACCCCCAAAAATAGCCCATCAAGCCACCGTGGAGGGTTAAAAAACTTAAAAATCTCATGCTTTCGTGTGTCAGTTTGCTGGACTGAGTGCCGCTGATTGATCTATTAGCCTAGGACGCCTGCCTTATTTCTCGGTCAAATGCCTCCACTGGCGCCCATTGGTGTCTTCCAAGCGCCATGCCCCATGAGGCGACTAAGGTCGCGACGGTCACCGTGGTGCCGGCATGCTGCCCCGGTGCCGGCTCTTTTAATCCTACATTAGTTCCTACCGTGGTGTCACGACATTAGTCTATCGAGTAGCGCACTCAGATCTACAAACTAGTACTAGTAGCTTTTTGTGGTCTCTCATATGGATTACAAGTTTACAACCTATTAGTCTGATTAATTGTTTTACTTGCATATATGACAGTGCATTTGTTTACTAGTTGGATATGTTTCACCAGTCCTCTATGCACCTATTATCTTTGGGAGAAAAACAAATAGAATGTAGATTTTTTACAAGTCACTTTCGTCCTAAACTTAATCTATAGAATTTGTTTCTGTGTGGTGGCAAAGCCCAACATTTATATTGATAGGCTTTGATGCGGGTATCTTGACTTAGTCGCGAAGCATAATTTTGCATTGGAGTAATTATTCCTATTTTTTAAATTTAAGTAGATATATGTGTAGTATTATCCCAGTCCAAAAAAGATCTTCGCCCCCCTCATGTTCAAATCCTGGTTCCGCCCCTGGGTGTGTGCCAAGATCATCTTCTAGGAAGCGCTGACATCAAATGTCTGCATCATGGATTCGCTAATCCCTCTACTACTATAGATCACGCATTGTACTATTTAGAGTTGGTATCCCAGATGTCGGTTGGACCGTGACATGAGGTTTTTCCGGAGGAGCTCACTGACATTGCTTCGTGCAATGTGTTGAAAATATAAGCAATAATCCATATGATTTAATCCGAATAATAAACTGATAACACATGATCATACAGACAGTACCAAAACTAATCATGAAGATCAACAAAGTAGATGAAAAGATTATATCTAAATAAGATAAACCTATCACATCTACACCGAACGCTAGAATAAGGAACTCTAGCAGAATCTGAAATAAGAAGTTCAGTATTACGTACGGTAGAGCAGCGGCAGCAGCAGCCGCGGCGGTAGCAGCAGCAGTAGCTGCAGTGGTGGTAGCAGCGTCGTCAGCCATGTAGTCGATGTAGAGGCTGCCGATGTTCGGGAAGAAGTCCTCGTCGGGGAAGGAGTCGTCGGAAGACGTTGTGGAAGCCAGTAGTCGCGCTTGAGCGCTCCCCAAAAACCTGATCGCCCCTCACCCGTACGGGTTCACAAGAGGCGGGGTTCCGGAGGCCTACTGTCCCGATCTGCGGTGCACGCCGCAAGCCGGGATGGGGATACGATGGCGGCGGCGCAATAGACTGGAAGGAGACGCGTGTGGAAGCGATGCCAATTAGGTTTAGCGCAGACGCTTTATATAGCACAAGTCAGGAAGATCGTGGGTCTCAGCCCACGTCACGTCCCATAAACTGGAAACGGCTGACCAATTAACACGTCCGTTAATGACTCGGCTCGGCGAGATTCCCGCATCCCGCATCTTGCGCCGCGTCGCGTCATGACGAGGCGGGCAGCGTCGGAGGAGGAGTGCGCGAGAGATGCTCTTCTTCTCACACCTTAGTGAGTGGTGGAATAGCCTAGTATATAAGGATGTGTAACTCTCACTCAACTAGCAATGTGGGACTAAACTTTGACATCACGTGCACAGCCATATAATGTCATACACAAATGGGCCAAAGAGAATTTCAGAATTTGGCTAATGGGCCAACAGCCCAGAACTCACCAAATTCCAACACAATGGAGAGCTCGACAACCTTTGTTATGCAAATTCCAAACACCGTGTTTTGCCTCAAAAGAAAGGACAATCCTTAAACTATTCAAGTTTTACATGGGGGTGAGCAAAGACAAGGTATATTGTGCAAAAACTAGCAGGATAGTTAAACATCGGCATAAGAGACAAGGTATTTTGTATTCTTTTGTCCCATTTTTTACAAGCGAAAAAATCTTTTTCTGCCAAATTCTAGCATAACCTTAAAGATCCACAAAAACATTGCGTTCTTAGATTTTTTTTGTATAATATTAGAATGCAGCCCTACATGTCGTTACAAGAAGTGTACACTACTCAATAAGAAATGTGTGCGACATGTAGAAGGATGTATAGCTACAGTGCAACACTATGGACCCCATAACCAAATGAATCAATGAAGCCGTACATACAACAAATGGGTAGCTAGGGTCAGGGGCGGATCCAGGATTTCAGCATGGGGGGCTTGGGGGGGGGGGGGGGGGGGCAAGAAGACATCCACCGTAAAAGTGATAACACAAGAAAATATATCAATGTCATCTCGCAACAATATATATCTTCCAATTAAAAGAAACTACATTTCTACCAGTTTGAATTTAGATCTACGTCCAGGCCTATCAAATAAATCAATAATATATTCAACATCTATTTTTGCAGCTATTTCCTTCCCAATGTATACAACCATATAATGCCGAAGAAAGTCACCCATTTTATTTCGAAGACGGGTCTTGATAAGCTTCATTGCTGAAAATGCTCGCTCCGTGGTTGCAGTGGACACTGGGAGAGTGATGACCAGGCGCAATAGTCTATCAACCATTGAATACATAGACACTTTAACTGTTTTAACTAGTCCGGCTATCAAATCAGCAAGCGATCCCAATGTATTGAGTTTTGGATGATTGCAAACATCTAACTGAAAATGTGGAAGTTGAGACTTCAACTGAGCCCGTTCTTGACTAGAAAAATCTGCTGGATAAAACTTGTCTGCAAGTGTGCAAATATTTATCATGTCAAATGATTTATGTCACGGATCCAAGGATGCACAAAGTGTGAGGAGCTCTGTAGTTTGAACACTAAATCGCTCATTTAGCTCAAGCAACTTTGATCAATCGCCACATAAAACACATCTACTTTGTAGTGATGGTTCATTGTGGTGTTATCATGTTTGTTCCGAGACTTAGTCACATCAACATACCTACATATTACAAAATATAATATATGTTAGAGGAAAATAATTGTGATTAAATATTATTCTACTCAACAGATCAAGCAAAAAGGACTTACTTGAGACTCATATTCGGGATCTCAATTTCATGTTTGACACAAAAAGCCTTGACCTCCTCTAAAAGAGGTTCCCAACCATGTTCTCTAAGACAACCCAATAATATCTTTGTGTTCGAAACTGAATCTAATGCATTTAGAATATCCAAAGATTTCTTCTCGAGCGTCTGGCACAAGACATCGGTGATTTTCATAATTTTCTCCATGAGGTGCAGAACGAACACAAAATCAAAAGAGATAATCATCTTCAGGGCACCTCCAGCATCTCCTCGAGAATATCTTAAGACCGAACGATCATTTGCTATACTTCGCAAGACAGCAATTGTAGCACCAAACATCTTCTTCAAGCTCTGAATTGACTTAAAATGGGAACTCCATCTAGTGTCCCCCGGCCTCTGTAAAGAGCCTATCTAATTTGCTCCTTTTTCGGTATCAAGCTCCCCCAATTCAATTTCACGTGCAATTTCTGCAGCTTGATTTGCTAGTAACTCATCATTCCGTTTAGGCGATGCACTAACAACATTTATAATGAAAATTGCATGCTGAAAAAAATTATGCACTTCTTGTACCTCCCTTGATGCTGCAACAAGAGCCAACTGTAGTTGATGGGCCATACAGTGAACATAATACGCATAAGGGCACTCCTTCAAAATCAAAGCCTTAAATCCATTCCATTTCCCTCGCATATTACTTGCTCCGCCATAGCCTTGGCCTCTAATGTCTTGCACACTTAGGTTATTATCTGCTAGAATAGCACAAACTGACTCCTTGAGAGTCAATGCAGCCGTGTCATTCACATGAACAACATCAAGGAAACGCTCCCTTATAAGCCCTTCACTGCTAACAAAACGAAGTACTAACGCCATTTGCTCCTTTTTAGATTCATCACGGGCTTCATCAACCATAATACAAAATTTACTATTGCCAATTTCTTCTCTAATTGTTGTTTGTACCTTCCGAGAAAGTAAACCAAGAATTTCCTGCTGAACTGAATGAGCAGTGTACTTCGCATTCCCAGGAGAATTATCTAAGACATCTTTCACCTCCAAATTATAAGAAGCCAAGAACTTTAACAATTCAAGGAAATTACCCTGATTTATGGATCCTGGAGATTCATCGTGGCCTCTAAAAACACAAGCCTGGAATGTTAACCACCTAGATCATGTCACAAAAATGCTTATTAAATGGTACAATATGTACAATATTATAATTGCTATGATAGAATATATAATAAATTATTGCTTACCTGATAGAATAAATTATAACTTTGAGTCTTAGTATAGCATCTGCAATTGTTTTTGCAGACGATTTCTCAATCACCTTATCAATATGAGTCGTGCTATCTTTAAAATTCTCAAGACACCGAGTTGAGTAGTTATGGGCCGAACTAGCATATTTGCCCATATGAGTTAGAAAAGCACAATCTTTTCCACTATTTACCTTCTTTCACTTATCGAAGCCCAAAATAGTGAATGTATCTCAACCACATTTCCCAATTGGCTTTTTGGAAAAGAGGAAACAATTAAAGCAATATGCACGATTTGCCGAAGGTGAATACTCTAGCCAAGGAAATTGCTTGAACGAACTAAACTGGAACCGGCGACGATGTTTTGAATCATCGATATTGTATGGATACTCTCTCATCTATGGCTGGTATGGCCCCTCGGAAACATAGAATTGAAGCGCTTCCACTTGCTTATCAATAGGCAATTCCCAAACCTGTTGGCGCTTTGCGGGGTCTCGCTCATATGCTGTGCTTCCCGCTCTAGTTTGTTCTGATATTGCGGATGACTTAGTAATTTGATCGGACGTTTGCACATCAACTGGATCGGGAGTGGAGTCATTACGTACATGCTGCTGCATAATATTTGTTTCCTCGGGTTGACTAGAATTCTCAGCCGTGGAATTCTCAGCCGTGGAGTTGGAGGTCAAACCAATCGGCTTAAAATATTTATTAATTAGCGATGTCTTCCTCTTCATGATACTCTCCTATACAAGAACAAAATAACCAATAAACTAGTATAATTAGTAGAGTACATGGCTTTTAGGAGATTTAGTAATTAAACTAGCAAGCATCAACGGGCTATACTCCCTCCTATCCAAATTAGTTGACTTGGTTTGCCTAGATTCGGATGTATCTAGCACTAAAATAAGTCTAGATATATTCGAATCTAGATAAATCTGAGTCAACTAATTTGGATCGAGTACAAGAATACCTTTTAGTGATTAGGTGAGGAATTGAGCGCGGCGTGGTGCGCAAGACGGCGGCAGTTATGTGGTCACGTGAAATTCTGTGCGGCGGCGGCGAATCGGCGATGCTGAGCTGAAAATATCAGACGAGATCGATTCCTGTCGTATAGGAAACGAAGACCGAGTCGAACAGGTGTTCTCAATCGTATTGATTGTTATTTGCCTAGACTAGTTAGGTACGATTGGCAATTTAATTGTTCCCTTGACCCTCGCATCGTGGCCTTTGGCGCTTGCCGACCGTATGCGGTGGCCAGGGCACCCCCATGCTTCGCCCTCCCCCAACCGTATATTGCAGGGGCCAGTAGTCATATACTCCATATGTGTATTAGTTCTTAATCATCAAGCTTAACGGTAGCGTGGGCCAAGTACCAACCCCAGGCCAGCGGTAGCCCCCCCCCCCCCCCCCCCCCCCCTACGGTATCCAACGGTGCCGTGTATGCAGGCACGTAGATATCAGCCGTGTTGTCCATGGCGGGCATGTTTCTTAGCATCTTTCTTCTTGTGGTGCTCGTGGATTGCGAAAGCACAGCTGGCGCCAGCAATGATGGCGGCGATCTCCTCCTTGATTCTGTGCGACCGAGCATGTTCTGGATCCTTCTTCGCCTTGTGCTTCTCATGCTATATTTATCAACAATCGTTAGAAATGTTAGGTCACTATGTACATATAATAACTACAAAGTATGACTGAGATAGCCAGGATATAATTATTAGTTAACGATGATTAATGCGTGGATCATCAAGTAGATGATTATAAGTAGCCTGAAGTATATTTTGTACCCTTGCGTAGGCTCCGGCGGCGACGGCTCCGAGCTGGGCGAGCTTCTTCATATGCTTGTGGTGCTTCTCCTCCTTCCGGTGGCCACCTCCGACGGCTGCCTCGTCTTTGCTCCTGTTGCTGTGGTGTCCCATGACTAATCAGCTTACTGGACAGAGATCTCCTCAGTAATGGATGCAGTGTCTGGTGCGATCTCCTCAGTATATAGGATCTGTATTGTTTGTGATCCACGTGTCTAGTATATATTGCGGCTTGGAGGACGGATGCAACACGAACGCGTTTTCAAAACTTTGACGTGTAACCAGTAATACTACCTCATTTCACTAGTAGAAAAAGGGCCTTTGGTTCAGGCCACTAGTCCCGGCCGGGACTAATGGTCCGAACCGGACGGCCCGGGGACGTTGAGGTCCTTTCTTTCGGCCCGTAAGGGACCATTAGTACCGGTTTGAGATACAAACCGGGACTAATGGGTCTGGGCACGCGTGCATGCTCCTGACAGAACCATTAGTTCCGTTTTGTATCTTAAACCGGGACTAATGGTCTGGCCCTATATATATGTACACAATCCTCCACTCTCTGCTGTTTTTTTTCCTATGTGAGGTGGGTATAACTTTGTGCTAATTTTTTTTCTTCATATGCACTAGAGGTGTTCGGTGAAATGCTTGTTAGAGCGATGTCACTTGAGTTCACACAAGACAAAACATGATATGAGGTGCCAGAGCCACACTTAAGTTTTCTCATCTTTGTTTCCACGTGTCCTAAAAGGTTAGCCACTATTTTCTCGTTTAGACCGCGCGCTACTAATTTGAGCATCGTGATTGCATTTGATATATATGCATGGTTGTATGATGCAGATGAGCCATCCATGGATGTACGGTGACCGATGCTCTGACGCTTACAGAGTAGGCGTGCGTTCGTTTCGCCTTGTGGCCGAGGCGAACAAGCGCCGGGATGGTTTTATGTGTTGTCCATGTGTTGAATGTCGAAATGAGTAGGCTCACACTTCCTCAAGAGTCATTCAGAGTCACCTGCTTCGGTCCGGTTTCATGTCCGGCTATAATGTTTGGACCAAGCACGGAGAAAGAGGGGTTATGATGGAAGACAACGATGAAGACCAGAACGATGATGACAACTACCGATCTACGTTCCCTGAATACGCTGATACCGCAATGGAAGACAATGAAGAAGAGGGTGAAGAACGGGAACCAGATGAGCCCGCCGATAATCTTGGTCGGGTCATGTCTGATGCAAAGCGAGACCGCGACACAGAAAAGGAGAGGTTGCAGTTCGAGAAGATGTTACAAGACCACAACAAATTTTTGTACCCAACTTGTGAAGATGGCCAGAAGAAGCTGGGTAGCACACTAGAATTGCTGAAGTGGAAGGCAGAGACCAGTGTGACTGACTCGGCATTTGAAAAGTTGCTGGTAATAATGAAGAAGCTGCTTCCAAGAAATAACGAATTGCCCTCCAGTATGTATGAAGCAAAGAAGGTTGTCTGCCTTCTAGGATTAGACGTGCAGAAGATACATGCATGCCCTAATGACTACATCCTCTACCATGATGAGAAGTACGAGAATATGGATAAATGCCCGGTCTGCACTGCATTTCAGTATAAGATCAGAAAAGATGACCCTAGCGATGTTGAGGGAGAGCCACCTAGGAAGAGGGCTCCTGCCAAGGTGATAGTATGCTCCTATAATACCACGGTTGAAACGTTTGTTCAGAAACAAAGAGCATGCAAAGTTGTTGCGATGACACATGGAAGACCGTAAGAAAGACGGGGAGTTGAGGTACCCTGCTGATGGTCGGCAGTGGAGAAAAATCGAGAGGTACTTCCCGGACTTTGCTGGTGATGCAAGGAACTTATGGTTTGGTCTAAGTACCGATGGCATGAATCCTTTTGGGAAGCAGAACTGCAGCCACAGCACCTGGCCCGTGACTCTATGTATCTACAACCTTCCTCCTTGGTTGTGCATGAAGCGGAAATTCATTATGATGCCAGTGCTCACCCAAGGCCCGAAGCAACGACATTGATGTGTACCTAAGGCTATTAGTTGATGAACTTTTACAGTTGTGGGCCAAACCAGGTGTACGTGTGTGGGATGAACACCACTAGCAGGAATTTGACCTACAAGCGTTGCTGTTCGTAACCATCAATGATTGGCCTGCTCTTAGTAACATTTCAGGACAGACGAACAAATGATACAATGCATGCACGCACTGTTTAGATGAGACTGAAAGTATATATCTAGATAAATGTAGGAAGAATGTGTACCCATACAATCGTCGTTTTGTTCCGCCAAGTCATCACTTAAGGAAGAAAGGCAAGCATTTCAATGGCAATGGAGAAGCCCGGACGAAGCCTGCCCCCCGTACTGGTGCTGATGTATTTGGTATGGTCAAGGATTTGGATGCAATCTTTGGAAAGGGTCCTAGAGGTCAACCTGTTCCGAAAGACGCCGACGGACACGCACCCATGTGGAAGAAGAAATCTATATTTTGGGAGCTACCCTATTGGAAAGTGCACGAGGTCCGCTCTACAATCGACGTGATGCACCTGATGAAGAATCTTTGCGTGAATATTCTAGGCTTCCTGGGCTTGTATGGGAAGTCAAAAGATACCCAGGCAGCACGGGAGGACCAGCAACATCATAAAGGACGAGACGACAAGCATCCAGGGTAGTTTTAAGGGCTTGCTAGCTACGCTCTTACCAAACAAGAGAAGGAAATCTTTTTGAAGTCCTTTTCAGTATCAAGGTCCTGTCTGGCTTCTCGTCGAATATAAAGGGAATAGTAAATATGAAAGAGAAAAAAATTCAAAACCTAAAGTCTCATGACTGCGACGTGCTTATGACGCAATTGCTTCCGGTTGCATTGAGGGGAATTCTACCAGAAAATGTTCGACTAGCCATTGTGAAGGTATGTGCATTCCTCAATGCAATTTCTCAGAAGGTAATCGATAAAGAAAGTCTATAAGGATTACAGATTGATGAGGTCCAATGTCTGGTCAGC
Source organism: Avena sativa (assembly GCA_916181665.1). Classification (NCBI taxonomy): domain Eukaryota; kingdom Viridiplantae; phylum Streptophyta; class Magnoliopsida; order Poales; family Poaceae; genus Avena; species Avena sativa. The sequence goes on along the minus strand of OV702296.1, from coordinate 447,737,527 downwards.
TCCGAGTTGTTGTTCCCGCCATCGTTCTTCAATATTATGATGCACCTCCTAGTTCACCTAGTCGAAGAGATTAGAATTCTCGGTCTTGTGTTTCTACACAATATGTTCCCCTTCGAAAGGTTCATGGGAGTCTTAAAGAAATATGTTCATAACCGTGCTAGGCCAGAAGGAAGCATCTCCAAGGGCTATGGAACAGAGGAGGTCATTGAGTTTTGTGTTGACTTTCTTCCTGACCTTAAGCCGATTGGTGTTCCTGAATCTCGGTATGAGGGGAGGCTGACTGAAAAAGGCACACTAGGAAGGAAATCAATGGTATGTAGGGATGGGAATTCTTTCACTCAAGCACACTACACAGTTCTATACAATTCTACTGTGGTGGCTCCGTATATCGAGAAACACAAGAATATTCTACGCTCCAAAAACCCGGGGAAGCCTGACTCCTTGATTAAAGGGGAACACGAGAAGAATTTCGGCAGTTGGTTGCAGACACATCTCATGAATAACACCACTGTTGGAGATCAGTTGTACTTGTTGGCCAGGTTACCATCTTTGACTATATGTACTTTCCAAGGGTACGAGATAACTGGGAATACATTTTACACGATGGCTCAAGATAAAAAGAGCACCAAGGAAAACAGTGGTGTCCGCTTTGATGCAACAGATGAAAATGGGCAGAAGGACACATATTATGGGTACATAGAGGAGATATGGGAACTTGACTATGGACCTACTTTTAAGGTCCCTTTGTTTCAGTGCAAATTGGTCAAGCTGACAGGAGGAGGGGTACATGTAGACCAAAAGTACGGCATGACAACAGTGGATCTCAACAATCTTGCGTACATGGATGAACCAATCGTCCTAGCCAACGATGTGGCTCAGATTTTCTATGTGAAGGACATGTCTACCAAACCGAGAAAAAGGAAATATAAGCAAAAGAATACAGAATACGATGATTCAAAGCGCCACATAGTTCTTTCAGGAAAAAGAAACATCGTGGGAGTGGATGACAAGACAGACATGTCAGAAGATTACAATAAGTTTTATGAAATTCCGCCATTCAAAGTGAAAACTGACCCAAGCATCCTGTTAAATAATGAAGATTCTCCATGGCTACGGTGCAGAAGAAAACCACAACACTAGATGTTGGTGATGTGTAATAATATATTAATTAAACCTTTTATTTGAGGCATAAATCTATGTAATATATTAAACCTTTTATTTGAGACATAAATCTAGGGAATATGTGGATCTGTGGTGTTTCGCCGGAGGAAGACCACCGGAGCATCGGCCCCATGTGTAGGCCCCAGGTGTGACCCCCTTCCCGGACATGCATTAACACTTAGTGAAATACTGGATCTGTACGTGGAAACTCCCGCCGCGGGACAACCTGGGTCTAGAATGTGGCAAAGTTGGCCCAATATTTGCTCTCCATGTACATATGTCCTAAACAAACAAAAATAAAAAGAAAGGTCCACTGCGCTACCCTCGTACGGAGAAAGCTATAGGGGTAGACGATCCGGGGCCCCTGGTCTAGGGTTTCGCTGGAGGAAGACCACCGGAGCGTCGGAATCACATGAAAGCTTGCATGTGCTCCTAGGATATGTGTGTGAGAGTGGTGCAATGTTGGTAGGTGCCATGTGTAGGCCCCAGGTGTGACCCCCTTCCCGGACATGTGTTAACACTCAGTGAAATCCTGGATCTGTACGTGGAAACTCCCGCCGCGAGACAACCGGGGCCTAGAATGTGGCAAAGTTGGCCCAACATTTGCTCTCTATATACATATGTCCTAAACAAACCAAAAGAAATAGAAAGGTCCATCGCGCTACCCTCGTACGGAGAAAGCTATAGGGGTAGACGATCTGGGGGCCCCGGTCTAGGGTTTCGCCGGAGGAAGACCACTAGAGCGTCGGAATCACATGAAAATGGAAAAATGGTTAATAGTTTGACTAGTTAGAATAATTATTTTATAAAACATAAAATGGATTTGAATCCCTTATTCAAATTCAAGCATTTTTATGTTAAAATTTTAATGAGATTCAAAAATATGCAAAATATAATAGTTAATGCATTTTTAAATTGAAAATGGCAAAATGGTTATTAGTTTCACTAGTTAGAATAATTATTTTATAAACCAAAAAATATATTTTGATTACTTATTCAAATTCAAGAACTTTTCATGTTGAAAATTTTCTAAAATTCATAAGTATGCAAAAACTGTATAATTCAAATGTTTAAAAAAATATGCAAATTGAATATTTTTTAAACAGGCGCGCCCCTTGAGTGAAAATTTTGAAAAAAAGACCTTCAGTCCCGGTGCGTGCTACACACCGGGACTAAAGGTGTGGTGTTGGCGCGCGCGTTGGGCGGTGCCGAAAACCTTTTAGTCCCGGTGGGTGGCATGGACCGGGACTAAAGGGGTGGACCTTTAGTCCCGGTACATATCACGCATCGGGACTAAAGACCCTTTAGTCCAGGTGCGTTATACGGACCGAGACTAAAGGTCCCCCCCCCTATATATTGCTCCGCCCCTTCTTCTCCCAAATCACCATTCGAGGACGCACGCAGAGCACCACGCTAGGACGACGAAGGAGACGCCGACAGGCTGCCCGATCTCTCCGACCACCACCACCCCCAATCGGCGCGCCCACTCCAGCCGCCACCACCCCCAACCGCCCCCCACTCCATCCGCCGCGCGCGCCCTCGGCCAGGTACCCCGCCCCCTCCCGTTCCCCTGTCTGGCTACGCGGTAGCGCGGCAGCCGTACGTCGACGTGCACGCCGGCACGCGGCGGCGCCGACCACTGTGGGCGAGCAGGCCGGGCCGGTGACAGCCGTAAACGCCGGCGGCGGTGCGGGCGATGCGGCCGGGGCGGCGCCCCCAGGCCAGTTCTCTAGTTATTTTTTCATTTTTTTATTTTGTAGTGTATATAGTAGTGTAATATTATTTACTAGTGTAATAATAGTGTAATATTATATAGTAGTGTAATATTATTATAGTATATAGTAGTGTAATACTATAGTATATATATAGTAGTGTAATATTATTTAGTAGTGTAATATTATATATAGTAGTATATTGCATATATAGTAGTATATTGTATGGCATATATTATATATATTATAGTAGTATATTGCATATATAGTAGTATATTGTATGGCATATATTATAGTAGTATATATAGTAGTATATTGTAATATTATAGTATTATATATATAGTAGTATATTGCATATATTGATGAATATTATATATAGTAGTATATTGCATATATAGTAGTGCTAAATAAAGATAAGGTGAACATGGCGGCAAAACTTGCAGCTTGTTTTTTCTTGCCTTTTATTCATCAAGCAAACGATCTGTGTCTGAGTCCATCCCTATCACAAAAACCAGCTAGTAACGATCCCTAAAAATAGCTGGAGAAATAACTACCGTAAGTCCGGTAGTGCTCGCAGGTCCCCCGGACTTAGGGTTAGGGTGCTAGTGCTCGCGGGCCCCCGGACTTGGGGTTAGGGTGGTAGTGCTCGCGGGCCCTTGGACATAGGGCTTGGGTGGTGGTGCTCGCGGGCCCCCGGACTTAGGGTTAGGGTGGTGGTTCTCGCGGGCCCCGGACTTAGGGTTAGGGTGGTAGTGCTCGCGGGCCCCCGGACTTAGGGTTAGGGTGGCAGTGCTCGCGGGCCCCGGACTTAGGGTTAGGGTGGTAGTGCTCGCGGGCCCCCGGACTTAGGGCTAGGGTGGTAGTGCTCGCGGGCCCCCGGACTTTTTCTATATAGGAAATATATGTTTGTATATAGGAAATATTTGTATATAGGCAATATTTGTATATAGGAAATAATATTGTGTGCATCTCACATTTTGCAGAAACTATGGATCCACCTAGTCCAATGCGCAGAGACCTAGCACAAGAAGAAATTCTCGAGGATATGATCAACAACGCCCATGTTGATCCACCCGAATCTCCGTCGATGTATTTGAACCCCTCGATGAGGGTGAGGAGGTCGACCGAAATGATCAGGGAGAAGCCGACGGCCTCGGTTGAACCCTAACAAAGTACGGCGAGGTATATATATGAAGTCCGGTGATTAGTAGATGCATTAATTGAGTTGTATATATATAAATTGACGAATGTTTCTTCTCTCATGCCTCCACATCGAGCAAAAAAATTCCAAACAAGGCCCGGCCAAAAAGTTGGACGCATCTACACGTTATACAATTACGGTGGTATCACCACGGGGTGAACCGTTGGAACCCGAAAAGGCTAAAAGTGTATTTGTACAACAATGCGGAGTTATGGTTAGGGATCAAATCCCGATCACCGTTCAAGAGTGAAATAAGACCAAAGGGGCGAAAGGGGGTGAGTATGTCGTCGACAGGTATAAAGAGGGTCTTTGGATTGACCTCATAACACATTTCACCCTGCGAGAATGTGAGGATGATGCCGACACAACTCCATTGAGGAAGAAAGTCAAGCAGTGGACTCTTACGAAGATGGCCGAACTATTCAAGAACTGGAAGAAAGCATTATGGCAAAAGTATCAGAAGACGAAGATTCCTCCTAAATTCGAATGCTATCTAACGAAGCGCAGGCTAACTGGGATCCATTTGTGAAGTACAAGGAGTCAGAACCTGCTATGAAAAAGTCGGAAAAAAACAAGAAAAATGCCACGATGAAGAAATATCACCATCACCTGGGGCCAGGGGCTATGCGACTGCCATGCCAAAGTGGGATGCTAAAGAGAGTGAGATGCTTGCTAAAGGGATCACTCCAGAACCAATACGCGAAGAATGGGATCTAAGGGCAAGAAATTGGTTCCTTGGGCATGGGAGTGAGTATGACGAAAAAACAGGGGACCTTATTTGCAGTGACAGGATTAGGATACCACGGGAGACATGGCAGAGAGTGGTTAAGGAAATTAAAGAGGGGACAACAAAGTTCTGTCCCGATAGAGGGAATGACTTGCTGACAAAGGCCCTCGGGAATAAAGAACACGGAGGACGAGTACGAGGCCTTGGCACTAGTTATACTTGGGAGATGGGGTTTCCCAAAGACAGAGATACTAATCGGAGCCGAGAGAGAGCAAAGAGGCGACGGCAGGAGGAGGATGCAGACAAGTTCACCGAGTTACTAGGAACACTTCGAATGCATCAGCAACAGATTGACAAACTTCTAGGAGTAGCGCACCTGCAAGATCCTGCACTCGATATTACCGCTGTTCCATCTCAGCGGAGAAGCAGCATGGCTGAATCGGAGGTCCCGTCTGACGATGCACGGATGGTAGATGGCGGTCCCGGCTACCCCGTGGATAGAATCAAGGAGCATGCATCTGGTGAGCTCCATCAGAAGGTGAAGAACCTATCCATCAAGTTGGCGGTCGGATGTGCTTTACCTTGTCCACCTGATGCATGCTGGCATGGCCGTGAGATTCCAGCTGGCTATGCTAAAGTCGGGGTGGATGAAATCGCAACGGGGTGGGACTCAATGGAGCTTGACATCCCTGGACCTGAAGGTGAGAGGAGACTTGGAGAAGTATTGGGTGGCATCATTCTATGGGACAAGAACAACATCAAGCTTCCAGGCTCAACGCCAAGGCCAACACCGCCTCCGAGTCGTCGCATGTCACCTTCACCTCCATCACCTCCAAGAAGCCCACCCCATGACTACGACCACCACAGCGCGAGTCCATCTCGATCTCCGCCACAGGGTCAGCCGCCTTCGCCGCCCGCTAAGGTCAAAAAGCGGAAGCGTGCTCCGTCGATAAGGACTAAACGATGCAACAGCCCAAAATGACAAATGTTGTCCCTCCCAAGAGTACCGCATAAGAATCTTCCCATCAGACCTTACGATCGTACTGACGAGAAAAACGACATGATCATAAAGGCCGAATGTGTTGCGCAGGTTCAAAAGAAGAAACCCGAGCCCGCCCCGATATACACCTGATGACCCACAAGTATTGGGGGTGTATCGCAGTATTTTCGAGGGAAGTGAAACCCAATTTATTGATTCGACACAAGGGGAGCCAAAGAATATTTATAAGCCTTAACAACTGAGTTGTCAATTCAGCTGCACCTGGAAACAATCTTGCTCATAGCAGTTTATCAGTCGCAACAGTTTTGTAGTAGGAATAGCAGAGTAGCAGCAGTAGTAAAGCAAGGACAATAGTAACAAAAGCAGTAAACAGTGGGATTCGAGTGCGGTAGGCATAGGGATGGATAGACGGGCATTGCATGGACAAGACAATTCACATAGCAATCAGAACATAGGGAAATTGCAGATAAATAAGATAAAGCATCCTAGTACTAGACAATCCTAGGCATGTGTTCCATATATAGTCATACGTGCTCGCAATGAGAACTTGCACAACATCTTTTGTCCTGCCTGCAGCGGGGCCTCTAGTTAAGGTGCTCCTTTTAATAGAGTACCGAAGCAAAGCATTAACACTCCGTGAACACATGTGATCCTCATTGTTAAGCGCAGCAACAAGGAATGCTAAATGATAGTTGGAGATATTACTTGTGTTCTCCCTACCCAGTACACTAGTAGTAAGATAATATGCAAAGTATCTAAGTGCAGAGAGTTGGATATTTCTTATCTTTCCGTGCTGCGCCACGCGGTCATCATCATTGGTCACCCCTCGGTAAAGCTCCAACAAATCAGCGGGTCGCTAAATTTTCTTCACAGTCCCTATCATACACACACCTACAATACTACAAAATCTCTACAAAGGCATGGTGAAGGGCAGATCATAGATTTTAAAAGAGAAAGTAGACTGATAGGGTGTGTTAGTAAACGTGAAGCTCTCAACAAAAGTTTTGGTGAGCATAGCGTATTGTGCACTCTCGTCTTGCATATATGAGGTCAAACCAACCCTCTCAATCAGTAGCAAGAAATCATCAAGGATACCTACAGCTTGTAAGAAAGTAAAACAAGGAAAAGAGGACGGGTGAGCATCCCCATCATCCCTTTAACTGCCAATACGAGTTGCAATGAGATCTTCATTGTATGATGGCCTAGCTTGAGAGGCTGTTCTTGAGGGCCTCGACCTCCTAGGTGCATCACTCTCAAATTTCTCTCCAAAAGCATAGTTGTTCATGCTTGGTATTCTGAAATTTAAATACCTATTAAACAAGTGATTGCAAAGTAAATATAATGAAGGATTCTACTCATAGGGACTTGCAAGAGGCCTAAACATGCATCAAAACTATATCTCTAAGCATCAAACAAGCTTACAAGCTCTCATAACCAGTCACCTACAGCAGTAAAATACTCAAGATATAATCCACTAAACACAAATCTACTTGGACAAGGGGAGGAGTCACACATCAGGGAACAAATGCTCCAAATTTCAGCAAGAAAGATGGGCTGAGCAAGGAGATCGAAAAAATCGAGAGCAAGCACAGCAAGAACGCGATTTTGAGCTATGAACGGGAGCTTACTCGGGAGAGAGAAGAAAGTGGCATGTGAGAGAGTTAGTGGGGGGCCAGGGGTGGCCCACACTAGGGCATGGCGCCACCCAGGACTGGCCACACCACCATGTGGTGAGTCTGCCTAGTGGGCCCCCCTGGTACCTCCTAGGTACTCCTCTGCCCCTTTTTTCACGTAAAAACTTAATATGAATTTTCTGGAATTTTTCGAGACACTTTATTTTTGGGCATTTTTTAGAAATAGAAGAATGATTTTTCTGACAGACAGATTTTTTTCTTTTGGAAACATGATGCAAGGACAAAACAAGGCTAGAACTACAGAAGTTCTAACATGCAAGCAACTAACAAAAAAAGAAAACTAAACGAAAGCAAAAACTAAAATGCAAAGGATAGAAATAAACGGAGATAATCATAATGAAAACATTGTTTTGTTTAATTGAAACCCTTTGATTAACAAGGTTGATCAAGTCTTGCTACCAAAACAATTGCATATGAGACAAAACTTTATACTCCACTAATGATTATGTTATCTTAACCTTGATAGCAATGGTCCCAATCATAATAGTTTCAAATTTTTCTCTTGGTATGGGACACTATATTTCTCCAACTTGAATGCCTTCAACATGTTCAATTGAATTCAAACCATAAGTCCTTTCAATCTTCTTGGGGAAATAGATAGTATGTTCCTTGTCATTAACATTGAAGGTCAACTTTCTGTGATTACAATTAATAACAGCTCCTGCAGTATTAAGAAAAGGTCTCCCAAGAATAATAGACATATTATCATCTTCAGGCATCTCAAGCACAACAAAATCCGTTAATATCAAGCAATTGTGAGCCAGCTGAACAGGTATATCCTCACATATACTAATACATTGCAAATGTATCTATAATTTTTGATGATCCATGCTTGGTTTTATCCACTTTCTTGTGTTTTGTCCACACTTTGGAGTACTTTTCATATGATTTCTTGGACTAACCTATTAACAAGAACCATAGTGCCAGCTGCCTGTTTTCTGCTATTTTTGGTTCCAGGAAAGTCAGAAAATGGGAATTGGACGGGACAAAAGCCAAAGTGCCTATTTTTCCAGAAGACTCCAGGAGCCATAATACGAGACGGAGGAGGGCCAGGGGCTGGCCACACCCCCAGGCGCGGGCTGGGCCTCGCTGCACCAAGGCATGGTGTGGTGGCCCCAAGCACCCCCTCGGTCTCCCTCTTCGCCTATAAGAAGCCTTCTGACCTAAAAACTTCAGGGGGTTCGACGTTTTTCCACGAAAAGTTCCGCTGCGCCGCCGCCATTGAAGGGGAGATTCGGGGGACAGAAAGTCTCTGTTCCGGCACCCTGCCGGGATGGGGAAGTTCCTCCGGAGCCATCTCCATCGATCTCCACCATCATCTCCATCGACCTTCCATGTTTCCCCCATCTATGAGTGAGTAATCCCCCGTTGTAGGCTATGGGGCTGGTAGGGATTGGATGAGATCGTTTATGTAATGGCATCAGATTGTTAGGGCATGGTGCCTAGTATCTTTTATTAGTGCTTTATGACTTTGTTGCGACTTGTTGTGCTTAAGGCTTGTCATTAGGGCCCGAGTGCCATGATTTCAGATCTAAACTTATTATTGATTCATTATAATAGTATTGTTCTTGGTCATATCTACAAGTTGTATACACACGTCGTTGTCCGGAACCTATGGCCTCGAAGTGACAGAAATCGGGATAACCGGAAGGGAAAGGCTTTGATGTGAGGATCACATGTGTTCACGGAGTGTTAATGCTTTGCTCCGGTGCTCTATTAAGAGGAGCACCTTAATTGCCAGTAGTTCCCTAGAGGCCCCGCTGCAAACGGGCTGGCAGGATAAAAGATGTTGTGCAAGTTCTCATTGCGAGCACGTATGACTATATATGGAACACATGCCTAGGATTGTCTAGTACTTGGGTGCTTTATCTTATTTATCTGCAATTGCCCTATATTCTGATTGCTATGTGAATTGTCTTGTCCATGCAACGCCCGTCCATACATCCCTATGCCTACCGCACTCGAATCCCACTATTTACTGCTTTTGTTACTACTGTCTTTGTTATGCTACTGCTATTACTTTACTATTCCTACTACAAAACTGTTGCTACTGATAAACTGCTATGAGCAAGATTGTTTCCAGGTGCAACTGAATTGACAACTCAGTTGTTAAGACTAATAAGTATTCTTTGGCTCCCCTTGTGTCGAATCAATAAATTGGGTTTCACTTCCCTCGAAAATACTGCGATACACCCCCTATACTTCTGGGTCATCAAGACTATTTTCTGGCGCCGTTGCCAGGGAGCATAGCTTTATTTATCAAGTTCACCTGGAATCACTATTGTTCAAGCTAAGTTTATCTTTCTCCTTGTTTGCTTGTTTCTTTATCAAAAATACCAAAAAATTAGTTCCTACTCTAGTTGTTGTTTTCGTTGGTCTGTTATTGTCTTGCTTTATCATGCTTGCTGTCAATGGTTGGTTTCTTTGAAACTGAAAGGGTTCACGGAAGATGAAAAATATTATTATAAGGAACACCGCTTGTCACGAAATGGGAAAAACTTATGGGGACAAATTGATAGATTGTATACCATTGCTAGAAATGTGTGCTCTACTTATAATGTTACTTATTGCCTTGATAAATATTGTTGCTGTAGGAGGTACAAACACCTCCCTTTTCAATGTGAGTATAATGATAATGATACCATATCTTCCTATGTTAAGGGAAATTATGACCTTTATGATGTGGAACAAATTGAGGAATTTATTGCTTGGAAGGGTGCTTTTGAACTTGCTAGTTTGCTTGAAAATATTGATGATTCACTTTATAAGTAAGAGGTTCATGGTATACTTAAATTTTGCTTTGATAATTACAAGGATGAAAATGGCTATATTCTTGAATATTTTAATAGATGTTTTCCGCAAATGGAAGAGACTAATGCCTTGCAGGATCCTATGGAAGAACAAATTGATGAACCTGAAATCTCATTAGATGAAAAAGAGAAGGAGAGTGATGAACAAAAGGAGGAAGAATGGATTAGCTACCCATGCCTACCTTCTAATGAGAGTAACTCTTTATCCCTTACATTATTTGATTGTCCCCCTTGCTTACTAAAGGAGAATGAGTGTTATGTTCTTGAGGTTTCTCTTGATAGTGTTTATAACAAAGCTCTAGTGCTTGTAGATCATGAAGAGCATGCTTTATGTGATAGTTATATTGTTGAGTTTATTCATGAGGATACTGAAAATTATTATGAGAGAGGAAAATATTGTTGTAGAAGTTTTCATGGTGTAGAAACACCTCTCTATGTGCTGAAAGTTTTGAAGTTACTCTTGTTTTATCTTCCTATGCTTGCCACTTTGTTCTATATGAATTTATTTGCATACATTATTCCTATGCATAGGAAATGGGTTAGACTTAAATGTGTTTTGAATTTGGTTCTTGATGCTCTCTTTTACTTCAACTCATATTTCTTATGAGAGCATCCTCTCAAACTTTTATGCCTGAAGATGATAATATGTCTATTATTCTTGGGAGACCTTCAGGCATTTCAAGCACAACAAAATCAGTTAATATCAAGCAATTGTGAGCCACCTGAATAGGTACATCCTCACATATACCCACAGGAATAGTGGTAGATTTATCAGCAATTTGCAACGATATATCTGTTGGTATCAATTTTTCAAGCTGAAGCCTCTGATAGAGAGAGAAAGGCATAACACTAACTCCAGCTCCCAGATCACACAAAGCAGTTCTAACATAACTGTTCTTAATAGAGCAAGGGATAGTTGGAATCCCTAGGTCTCCAAGTTTCTTAGGAACCTTACCATTGAAGGAATAACTAGCAAGCAAAGTAGAAATTTCTTCATTAGGGATCTTCCTTTTTTTCGAGACAATGTCCTTCATATACTTTGAGTAAGGAGGCAATTTAATAGCATCAGTCAAAGGAATTTGCAAGAATAAAGGCTTCATCCACTCACAAAACTTATTATAGTGTTCATCTTCCTTTGACTTGTGTTTCTTATCAGGAAAAGGCATAGGTTTTTGGACCCAAGGTTCTCTTTCACTACCATGTTTCTTAGCAATAAAATCTTCTATGGTGTATTTAGTATTCTTAGTGTGGTTTTCAGGTTCTTCTTCAACTTTTTCTTCATTAGGAATAACATTTTCTTCATTACCACTTTCAGTTTCAGCATCAGAGATAGATATACTATTAGGATCTATAGCAGGTTCAGAGGGTTATACAACAGTTTTATGTTTCTTTTTCCTTTTCTTACGAGTAGAGCCACTATTTTCAGCTTGTTTAGAATCCTGCTCAATTCTTTTGGGATGCCCCTCAGGATATAGAGGATCCAGGGTAGCAGCACCACTTCTAGTTCTAATTTCATAAGCATGTTTTTCTTTAGCAGCATTAACTAGCAAGTCGTTTTGCACTTTAACGAGTTGATCTATTTGAGTTTGAACCATTTGAAAGTGTTTAACAATCATTTTAACATCATTAGAGGTTCTTTCCACAATATCTTTCAACTCAGCAATAGCTCTAGTGTTTTCCATTAGATTATTTTGCACCCTTTTATTAAAGTTATCTTGCTTAACAATAAAGATATCAAATTCTTCTAAGCATTGATCAGGAGGTTTAGAGTAAGGGATATCACCTTCATCAAAGTGTTGGAGAGAGTGTACCTCAATAGTGGGTGAGTAGGGAATAGGCTTACATAATTCTTCTATAGGAGGTAAATTCTTGACATCTGCAGCTTTAATTCCCTTCTCCTTAAGACATTTCTTAGCTTCCTTCATCACTTCATCATTTAATTCAATAACTCCCCTCTTATTTGATATTGAAATAGGCACAGGAATAGATGGTTCAGGTACAATTACTTCAGGTATAGCTTGTTTAGGAGGAGTCCAATCTTCATAATTCTTGCTTATTTTAGCCATTAATTCATCAGCTTCCTTAGGAGTCCTATTCCTGAAAACACAATCAGCACAACTATCTAGGTATGTCCTAGATTCCTCGGTTAGTCCATTATAAAATATATCAAGAAGCTCATTCTTAGGTAATGGACTTCCAGCCTATGCATGAATCAAATCACAAAACCTTGCCCAAGATTCGGGCAATACCTCATTTTCTCCCTGTGTAAAATCAAAAAGTTCCTGCAAAATAGCATGTCTAGCACTGGAGGAAAATATTTCTGCAGGAAAGTACTAATCAAGCACTCAGGGCTATCAATAGATCCAGGAGGTAAATTACTAAACCAAGTTTTAGCTTCTCCTTTCAGTGAAAAAGGGAAAATCTTAGCAACAAAGTAAGTACGCATCTTAATATCATCAGAAAACAAGCCACTCATGGTAGAAAGTTCATTCATATGTGCTACCGCACTTTCATTCTTAGTCCCACAAAAAGGTTCTTTCTCGACAATAGCTATGTAAGATAGATCAAGAGAGAAATCATAATCTTATCTATAATATTTATGGGAGAAGCAGCAAACTTAGCATCAGGAGACAATTTGGGTCTAATAGTACCCCTCTCAAGGAGACTCTTAGCATCACTCCTATCATGGGTGTTCTTACATTCTTTAATAAACTCATCGGTCATCTCAACATAACCATCTTCAATATCATAACTCTCACTAGACTCAGGTGAGCTAACAGGTGTGGTAGTGTCTTCATTAGGAGTTTCGGTATTTCCAGCTATAGTTCTAGCAATCGTAGCATCTAGGAAAGGACCTAATGAACCACTCTTATCAAGCACAGTAGAAGCAGCATCATCAGCATCAGAAGTTTCAGATTCAGCAGTAGTAGTAGTGTGTGTAACATGTGTATGTGGTGGTGTAAGGAACTTACTCAAAACAGACGGTTAATCAAGAGCAACTGAGGTGTTCAGAACCGTACCTGTTCTTGTAGTGGATGGTAAAATAGGAACCTTGCCATCACGAGACTTACCCATGATGGATGGATAGCAGCGAACAATAGAGAATCCAAGTGAACTTGATAAATAAAGTTATGCTCCCCGGCAACGGCGCCAGAAAATAGTCTTGATGACCCACAAATATAGGGGGTGTATCGCAGTATTTTCGAGGGAAGTGAAACCCAATTTATTGATTCGACACAAGGGGAGCCAAAGAATACTTATCAGTCTTAACAACTGAGTTGTCAATTCAGCTGCACGTGGAAACAATCTTGCTCACAGCAGTTTATCAGTAGCAACAGTTTTGTAGTAGAAATAGCAGAGTAGCAGCAGTAGTAAAGCAAGGACAGTATTAACAAAAGCAGTAAACAGTGGGATTCGAGTGCGGTAGGCATAGGGATGGATGGACGGGCGTTGCATGGACAAGACAATTCACATAGCAATCAGAACATAGGGAAATTGCAGATAAATAAGATAAAACATCCAAGTACTAGACAATCATAGGCATGTGTTCCATATATAGTCATACGTGCTCGCAATGAGAACTTGCACAACATCTTTTGTCCTGCCAGCCCATTTGCAGCGGGGCCTCTAGGGAACTACTGGCAATTAATGTGCTCCTTTTAATAGAGCACCGGAGATAAGCATTAACACTCAGTGAACACATGTGATCCTCACATCAAAGCCTTTCCCTTCCGGTTATCCCGATTTCTGTCACTTCGGGGCCATAGGTTCCGGACAACAACGTGTGTATACAACTTGCAGATAAGACCAAAAACAATACTATCATAATGAATCAATAATAAGTTCAGATCTGAAACCATAGCACTCGGGCCCTAGTGACAAGCATTAAGCACAACAAGTCGCAACAAAGTCATAAAGCACTAATAAAAGATACTAGGCACCATGCCCTAACAATCTGATGCCATTACATGAACGATCTCATCCAATCTCTACCATCCCCATAGCCTACAGCGGGGGATTACTCACTCATAGATGGGGGAAACATGGATGGTCGATGGAGAAGCGATGGTAATGATGATGGCGATGATCTCCTCCAATTCCCCGTCCCGGCAGGGTGCCAGAACGGAGTTTCTGGTGCTGTTTCGTGGAATCTGGTGGTGGCGGCGGAGCGGAACTCCTTCTGGAAAAACATCGAACCCCCAAAGTTTTTAGGTCAGAAGGCTCCTTATAGGCAAAGAGAGAGGCCGAGGGGGGTGCCTGGGGGCCCACACCACCCCCTGGCGTGGCCTGGCCTGGCCCGCGCCACCTGGTGGTGTGGCCACCCCTGGGCTCTTCTCCGTCTCGTATTCTGGCTTCTGGAGTCTTCGGGTGAAATAGGATTTTTGGCATATTTTCCGGGATTTTTCCTGATAGTTGGTTTTCTGCACAAAAAATAGACACCAAGGCAATTCTTCTGAAAACAGCGTCAGTCCGCATTAATTGCATCCAAATCACACAAGTATAGATGAGAAACAATAGCAAAAGTGTTCGGAAAAGTAGATACGTTTTGGACGTATCAACACCGAGAAGCAAAAAGCGTATGCACTTTCTTTTCTGAACACAAAATCACAATATGACTTGCATCATAAGCCAGATGACTATCGACGCGCACTTCAGAAGGAAGTGAAGAAGAGCAAATGAAGAAGTGCAAGGGGGAGCAAATCATCAAGTCAAAGTGCAACCGGGAAAAGAAAGGACATCCCCCAGCTCGGGGAACAGGCCAAAAAATCGACCCCACCCCTCAAGGTGGTATCCCATGACATTTCCAGCAGAATATGGAAGAAGCTGTGAAGCTTGCGGCCTCTATAAATGTGACTGTTGAGGAATTACTAGGTCCTAAGGACGACAAGTTACCCAAGGCTCAGGTAGTCCCTACATATGTCCCAGGGAAGCCTCTGGTCAGCTTTGAGCAGTTCCAACAACTGCCAACACAAATGCGGAGTTTACATAACTAGTACTTGAAAGCCGTAAAGCAGGAGAGAATAATGATCGTGGCGAAAGTCCCACATGACTACTACTTCCGAGAAGAAGAGGTCCATGTTGAGTTTCCAGAACTCTTCCAGTTATACGCTTTCGATGTCCTCGACAAATCTATCATGAGTTGCTATTGTCTATAAGTTGTTGAATTCACTGTCTATATATAAGTTGTTCATTTTTTCAGTTGTTCAGTTCATTGCATGTAATTATCCTAACTATATCCTTTTGTACTCTATTATTATGCAGAATGAAGATCATGGAATGTAAAAGAAGGTCAATCTTTAGTGTTGCGTTCAATGACCCAGATAAAATACATATAAAGACGCTAACAGATAAACCCGAGGAGACGCAGGAAAACCTTCTACGGTTTCTAACGGAGCAAAATTTCTGTGACCACATACTGTTTCCTTACAATTTCGCGTGAGGGTCTTACTCTGTTGTACACATTCACTTTTGCTTACTCGATGTTAAGTGTAATTGATGAGTTGCTGATTCATATATAAATGTGTGCAGTTTCCACTGGATTCTGCTAGACAATCAACTTGATAAGGGAAGAGTTGAAGTCATGGACCCATTAAAGAGACCCCTGGAAATGTTTAGGGACATGCAGGACATGCTCGAGAGGTAATTTTCGCGCTACATCGGTCTCTTTCCTTGATTTCCTGAGATATCACGTAACAAATAACTCATTTATTTTCTGTACCGGGCAGGGTTTGGAACCAATTTAAGAGTGCGGTTATGGGTAACTTTAGTGCGAAGCTGACGTTTAAGCCGGTCTTGGTAAGTAGTACGCGCATCTCTTTACTTCTAGTTTCAATACAATTATGATGCAAGATTATTATTTTGATTGAATTCTATTCTCGCAAAGTGCGCGAGGCAGCCACCGAAGACGAATCTATTTGGATTATATGTTTGCGAGTTCATTCGCATGTTTACTAGTGAGCTGAATGATTATAGAGTCGATGTAAGCAATACATTCACAACATTTTTTTATTACCGTCACTTTTTGTTATCATGATTGATATTCATATTGATCTCTTTTTCTTATATAGTTCGAGAAAATGCGGGATCGGCTCCTACCAGAGCAACGCGTAGTAGCAATTGCTGAAGAGCTGGCAGGATTCTTGATTAATGAGATGATAGATGATGCCGGAGAATTTAGTATGAATAGGCGCCGATGATCCCCGACCATGTAATTGAATAGACGGGCTCTAGTCCTGATAATTGTGATCTCTATGTGTAACTATCATGTATATATTTGTATGCTCGATCTTAAGGGAAGTTATCTTATGTATGCACGAACATGTACTGTGTGGTAGCGTAGAAAACTATTTTGAATTGAAAAAAAGGATACAAATTGAATTCTCCGCCGCGGCAGAGAAAGTGCCTAAAATTCTGCCGCGGCAGAGAACCATTTGTCCCGGTTTGTAATACGAACCGGGACTAATGGGGGCACCCCGCGCCCACAGAAACAGCCACGTGGATGCCCATTGGTCCCGGCTGGTAAGCGGGCCGGGACTAGTGGGTGGGCCTTTAGCCCCGCCTCTCCAATCCCGGTACCACAACCGGGACTAAAGGCTCTTACGGGCCGGGACTAAAGGCCCGTTCTCCACTAGTGTTTTGTCTTTCCTTGCTTGGAAGGTCACACCCATGAGAAGGCAAACTGATGAAAGTGACATCCTGCTGCCTTGGCGAGTTCTACATTCAGATGGATTTCGCTTTCATACATTCGTGTTGCTCCATTGCTCTCTTGTTTTCAAATACCACCGCGGCCGTTTGCTACTTAACCGCGTTTGTCGGTCGTCGGCACAACACGGCTAAGGATTGTTTTCACTTTGATCAGGTTTTCACCACGATCGACAAACTTCCATGGATTCATTACAGTCTTGGGATAATCAACGAAGCATCTCCGAAATAAAAGTTGGTTGGTTAGCCATTCATTACAGGCTTCCATGTTCACAAAAAAAAAATTACAGGCTTCCATGGATTCATTATAGTCCGCGATGTAACAACTATAACTCTGTTGGCCATCCATAGAAGTTGGTTAAGAGCTCCATGGAATTATTGTTAATTGCAAAAAATTGCGGACAATTTCGCGAGTATAAAAATCCACCTACTTTCAGCAGATTTACGAAAATGCACGTACATTGCGACTCGTGGATTGCAACGGGCTAACAACAATCTTGACGGCGAGACCCATTGTCGAGTCTACGTGGCACTACAGTAGCGGTCAAGGATGAAAAAGATTGGATAGATCTAAATTTTCGGGATTTTTTTGTAAATCTGTGGGAGGCCCATTTGTCAACCATCTCTCCAACATCATGTATCTCCTCTCTCTCTCAAATGACCGCCACTGTCAGGAGTCATGTCACTGTCGGGAATCGTGCCGCCGCTGGCCTCTAGTGCCTCGCCACCGGCGCCCTATCATACCCCGCTATGGTCTCGACCTTCATGGCGCGGTGCGTCAGAGACAGGGGCACGCGGTGCCGCCGCCGCCGCCTCTGGTCCCGACCTTCAAGCGCGGCACGACAAAAACGGGAGCTTTCCTTGTCCAGAACTAGCTTGTTTCACTAGATGAGGGAAAAGCGGGATACCAATTATGTTGGGCTGCTCGCGCCCCTCCGCCGCTCTCCCATGGTCATGCAGGGGACGTGAACCACGAGCCGGAGTTGCGGTCGTGCGCCGCGCTCCAGGGACGGGGACATGAACAAGGATGACGAGGCAGTGGTTGGGGTGGTACAAAGGGTTGGTGGGGTGCGGCGGACGTGGTGGTGGAAGGTGGTGGCCAGGATGGGAACTTTTTGGACATTTTTTTCACGTTTGGCTAAATATAAAAGGAAGATATAAAGGAAAAAATTAAAAATTGTAAAAGAGTTGAGAAGGAGATGACAAATGGGGACCATGTAAAAATTACAGAAAACACCCATTTTAAAATCCATCTCACTTCTGCAACATCAGCCTAGCAGCAGGCTACACTTGTCAGAAATCCAGTTAAGTGGGTCTAAATTTCAACGAGCGCAATATATGTGGATTTTTGCAAATCATATGAACGTAGGTGGGTTTTTAAACTTCTCGGGAAATTGTCGCGGTTTTTTTATTGTGAGTCAAGAACATCGCGGTTTTTTTCAAGTAAACATTCTTGTGCTAAACTAAAGGTGGTTTCTCCAACAGACCTCGTGTGTGTCCTTGTGTGTTTGCAAATCATTTGTTTTCTTCCAAACTATGTGTGATCTGTTCCGGCTTCCTTTTCTCTTCCCTTTTTCCAAAGTTTAGCCGGCTTGCTACCATCCTCAGCTCATCGATAAGCATGGTGACAACCAGTAGTAGCTCACACCTCCAACAACACCAGAAAAATTGCTACTCCCTCCGACCCATATTAGTTGACTCAACTTTGTCTAAATACGGATGCATCTAGACTAGATACTTAACTAGATACATATGAATCTAGACAAAGTAGAGTCAACTAATATGGATCGGAGGGAGTATTAAAACTTCACCAGCAACGATGCCTCCCCGCGACTATAGCAAGAATCTCCAAGCAGTGCTCGAGCGCAAAAAGCTGAAGGCAGCATACAAAAGGGTTGAGATGTCAGTATTACCGCCTAGCATGGTGGTTGCGGTTTCTCGTTGCCATATGACAGTGTGCCCCTTCCTCTGATGACCTTCCCGCCACATTTGGCCAATCATCCCGCTCCATCCCACCCGACAAGGATTCAGTTGTAGTGGCGTCGTCGCTGAGAGGCTACCTCTTGTGGAGGTATTCATCAAGACGTGGCGCTGTTTGGACGCGAAGGATCACGTGGTGCAGGAGTCGTTTTTGTCTATACCTGCAAGGCCGGATGAAGGTTGTGGGAGCCAGCCTCCAAGGACCCGAGAAGAAGTGGAAAAGCGGTGGGCTGACAGAACTCCTTTTTTATATTATGTTATATTTATTACTCCCTCTGATTCAAATTAATGGACAATTTGGATCGGACGATGTAGATTTCATGTATTTAATTATATTAATCTAGTGCTCCTTTTTGTATATTTATGGGTGGAAAGAATGTTTCAACTCAAATACTGCGTAATGTTTATCCTATTTTTGTTTTTCCTGAATGTTATGAACTAGGGTCGTTATCCCACATCGCACAATATATTTAGGTAAAACAACATGTCTAGTAGAAAATATAGCAGACGACTATAGGGAACAAAATCGTGTGCGATACGTTTGGCACACTACCAATGCAACGGACATTGAAATCTTTGACCAATATTTACTCCAAGGTCAGGGCACATTATATTACAAATTTTGTTCTTGATTTCCATGATATTTTAGAATACCATGTGAATCAATTGTAACGAACCAGTAAATGCTAGGCACAAGTTGCAACAAAAAACCTTATGCGACAAGGCATATCACACATGATTGTTCATATATATTTTTCCAAATGGGGGGTGGTCGCCGTGGCCTCTGTATCCAAGAGATGCACGCAGCCTGTTTTATTAGATTATTGTCAAAAACCTTACAAGAGAGATTACAAAGATCAAACTGAAACACACCAAAACAAGCGACAACTCGCTAATCCTATAACCCCAATGAAGCTGGTATCTATGAACAGAGCCAATATCCCTGACATCCCACCAATGTGCATCATCTAAAACCGAAGGACTCGACAACTTGCCCAATGGTGAGCAAGTGGTACAACCGACCGGCAGACCCTCGGCACGAACGAGGCATGACTAAGCGTAGCACCAAGCGGCTAGACATGACTTGAAATATCCGCCAAAGACTCCGTGCAAGACGAAGACGCTCCACCTCCTGCCTCTGCCCTCCAACGCTGCTCCACAAACGATGCTCGCTCCCAAGAGAGAACGCGGCACCATAACGCCGCCATCGCCCGACCAGAAGATCTTAGTGTTTCCCCCATAGCTGTACGATTGAGGTCAACACTAGTTGCACGACGATGCCTTCATCAAGGTAACGACGTAGTTACGCCGCCATCGCCCGCCAACGGAAATGTTTTGACCGGCACCTAGGTCTCCCCGCCTCGCTGCCGGGACTAGATGACGGATTCCGAGATCCGTCAAACTAGCCTCAGGCCGACCACCTCTAGCGTAGAAGAAAGCCACCTCCAGCGTAGGGCTACGGTCCTAAGCATCCTCGTGCTACTGGAGAAACCCGGATGTCTCGTGTCGTCGTCCAGCAGGAGGTCATCGGGACGTTGCCTCCCCACAATGTGCCGCCGCCTAAACATCCGGATCTCGCGGCTGCCCAGCATCTGGAGCCGCCGCCTCGGCCTAGGCAACACAAGATGGCACCGTCATTGAGGGCGGCCCAGCACTACTGCAATACCCATGGGGAAGTGCTGCCACGGCCACGAAGCGGGGGAAAGGGAGGCGCCGCCATGGGGAAGGACATGCCACATCTCCAGGGAAAGGCCAGAGGTGGCCAAGGGAGGCCGCCGCCACCGCCATGCCGTTCGGGCTTTGCCCGGTGGTGGCGGCGGGATCTGGGTTACGGGAGGGGTCGGAAGGGAGAGGTGGGTTATGGGAGGGAGAGGTGGATTACGGGAGGGAGGTGGGTTACAGGAGGGAAGGAGAGGTCATATGGATATATTTGTTCATATGGAAGGAGAGGTGGATTACATGATTGTTCATATGGACATATGTGTGAACAGGTGGTGCGGCACATGTTTCTGGGGAGCTTAGAGAGGTGTGTGATTATGTCCGTGGGAACCACGTTGGGCATTGGAACTGCAGTACGATTTTTCTCGAGGAAAGACACTAATCGAAATGTTTCATTATCTTTGTGGTCGATTCACACAACATTACAATTCATGAGCTCCCAATGATTAACTACTATAAATTTAGTGATGCCTTGGGTTATTTTTGTCGTGCATTATGCGTTTTAGGTAATTTTACCGATGCACTGCGCTATTTACGATGGATTCTGTTGTTCAGTCAAATATGATAATTAATAAGTCGTGTTGTTTAGATAATATCAATTTGATGATGCATTTTTACGTATGAAAGTAATCCTACCAGCTTAAGAGCTTATACATACACAACAATCAATAAACTGCGAGACTGTTTAGTTTCTTGGATTTTTGTGAGACTTCCTCTGAGGATTCACCTAGGGAATTTAAAAAACTTTCGGTACTACGAACACAACAAGATCGAGCAATGCAAGGATATGGGAGATAGATCTAGGTGAACTCACAAATGAATGCAGTGGAATATTCTCGGTGTAATTCGTTGACGATGATCAAGTCGATCCCCGCAGCTAGGTGTACCCTCCCAGCCGCAAGGAGAAGGTCCGGTCAATGGAGAATGAAAGGTACAATCTATCTGCATGTTGCATACGTCCAGCCTCCCAGTCCGTGCAGCATTCCTCCGCCCAGAGCGCCGCAGCCACGGTGTTAATCCCATCAGCCTCTTGGCGTGCGCACGTGGAGGAAACTCCGTGAGGCTGAGTGGACACTAGTACAAACTCGGTATTTAGAGATGGACACTAGTACAAACTCCGTGAAGCAGGGGGCAGCATCGGAGGTAGCCATGTCTGACGCGGGTGCTTCGATGGCTGAAGCACTAGGATCCGGTGATCGGAGCTTAGCTAGTTGGAATTGGGGGAAGGGAAGGGAGCACGACTAGCGGATGAGACATGAGGCAGGGGAGAGTGGAAAGAATGGGTGGAAAGCGTACGCTGAAGATTTATGCGAGAGCGAGGAAGTTGCCATGGGCGTGCATCCATGGTGGTGCGATGTGGTAGAACTGGGGCGCTTAGTTGGGCTAGCCTGGGTGGGTCTTTGGGCCTGGCCTCCGTGGAGTTTTTACTTTTTTAAAATATATTTTTAAGTTTTAGGAAAGCGAATGATTTGTCCTAAATCTGCAATATCAATCTTTTTTTTAAAATATTTTATAATCGTGGCATCATATTATTATATTTTTTTGCCGTAGCAACGCACAAGCATTCAACTAGTTTTTAAAGAAACTTAAGCTAAACCACATAGTAGTACAAGTTCATGATTATATATGTTTCCTACAACTTGTTTAACATAGCCCCACAAAAAAAACTTGTTTAACATAAAAGAAGCTCTGTGTACCAAAGATAAATAATTATTCCGCCAACACACATAAAGAAATTGTTTACATATGAAATTGGATCTGTATATAACATATATGGTATGGCATATACAATACAAACATGCAATAAATATGTAAATAACAAACACATGTAGCTTAGGATGAATATATGAGATCAGTGGTGGTGTGCATGGTGGCCTTGCTTCTTTGCATCTTTCTTCTTGTGGTGCTCATGGAAGGCAAACCCCGCGCTACCCACCGCGATGGCGGAGGCCACCTCCTCCTTCATCCTGTGTGACCTGGCATGCTCTGGATCCTTCTTTGCCTTATGCTTCTCGTGCTATATATATCAACAAACGCCCGGGATGTTAATAGTAAATTCGATATATGCAAGTTCAAAATCAAGATTGCAACAACGAGGAAGTTATATTTAGCACACTAATAAGTGTTTGGATACCGTACCATCGCATAAGCTCCCGCAGCAACGGCGCCAAGCTGGGCAAGCTGCTCCATATGCTTGTGGTGCTTCTCCTCCTTCCGGTGGTCGCCGGTGGCTGCCTCCTCGGCTTTTCTACTGCTGCTGTGTCGCCCCATTACCAAACTACCTGCGATTATATCTTCAAGAAAATAGCTAGTGTACGAGGACTGTGAACTTGGCTATTGTCATATGCTTGGCATTAGGACCGGGCATGCATGTCCTTATATGACGCTCGCAAGTTCCTTGTCATAATAACGTACGTAGTTGTTTACACGTTTGAGTTGAACCAACAGGAAAGACAGAGTTGATCTACTCGAGTTGCTTAACCGCGTACTGAGTCTGGCCGATGCAACACGGCTAAGGACCTTCGGAGCCAGGCTAAGTTGTGTGTGTGGACTGTGTTCCACTGTTGTGCTTTGACCGATGTGCAAGTGTGAAAACGGTGACTTGCTGTGACCGTGTTCGATCTCGTACATAAGACGCGGCTTCCTCTAATTTGTTCATAATCATCAACAACAACAGTCTAAAAACCACTAAAAGGAAAAATAAATTATGAATAGATCCATGAACCGCCTAGCGACGAGTATAAACACCATCCCGGAAAAGATACCTAAAAACAGACTAAACAAAAAAATGAAAACCCTTCCACCGACGAGGAGCCGTGGTCCACCACGCCTTTAAATAATAAGCCCCTACACATGGGTATTCAGATATTGTCTTAATGGGTTCGGCGCATGGAAAATAAACTTTTTCATGCGGAATATTAAGAGAGAACCCTGCAAGATCAAATTTTCTAGATGCAGGTAACATGTAGAATAGATCTAATCTACTTACCTTGAAGAACATGAGTGGTTAACGATCTAGAAATCGTGGATGATGAAGTCGTTTGCTTCCGTCGGTTCAAACCATAGTAGATCTTGACCTTCTAGCTCCGTTTACCGAACGGACATCAGCTCTGTGATATCTACACGTTCCACCGCGGTGATGTCTCCTCCTTCTTGATCCTGCAAGAGAGGTAGAAGTACACTCTGTGAGAATCCGGCAGCACAATGGTAGCGCAGCTATGGTGTAGAAGGATTTCTGCAGGGCTTCGTCTAATCTGATTTTGGGTGGAGGAGAGTACTTCACGCGAGAGAGGGAGGCAGCATGGAGCAAGGGTGCACCGACCCATTTCCCTTCCCCTCTTTATATAGGTGGCCTGGGTGTTTAGACTTGGCCCCTCATCCAAGCTAGGGCCAGCGGCAGCAATGGAGGGAGGAGTCCCTTCCTACGTCCACCCCCCCCCCCCCCCCGCCATCTTTATTCGAGTTTGTTTAGGGCTGGCCGACCACTTGGGCCTTTGTGGTCGGGGCGCCTTGGCCCACTTTGGGTCGAGGTGCCCCATCATGGTACCATGTGTCCCCACCTCGTAGATAGAAACCGCCATGGACCCTCCACTAGTAGAAAACAGGGCTTTCGTCGGACTGCCCCAAAGCAATCAGTCCTAGTTTCCTTATGTAATGCCAGGACGCCGCACGGGAAAGGACCACGATTAATCCCATTTCGTTTGGGACGTTTAGTCCCGGTTCGTGGCACACGAACCGGTACAAAAGGGGTTCCGCGCCTGCCTCTAGCCCTTTAGTCCCCGTTTATGGTACGAAATGGACTAA
Organism: Avena sativa; assembly: GCA_916181665.1. NCBI lineage: Eukaryota > Viridiplantae > Streptophyta > Magnoliopsida > Poales > Poaceae > Avena > Avena sativa. The sequence continues at coordinate 447,713,017 of OV702296.1, read as the reverse complement.
AGGTCCATGTTTTTGTATATATACACCCTAACCCCACATGCTTGTGTGTGATCTGGGTTTTTTTCCTCTCATGCACAAGTGGTGTATGTTGCTTTGATTTCCGCCTCTATGCACAAGTGGTGCTCGATGAAATGCATGAGAGCACGATGCCACTTGTGTTCACACAAAACAAACATGATATGAAGTGCCTAAGCCACACTTAAGTTTTCTCCTCTTTCTTTCCTCCTCGATCAAGGTTAGCAACTTTATCCTTTCATTTGTGATTGATACAATGCATTTATCGATGTACAGTGGTCATTTCTCTATATGTTCTGTAATGGTTTTTGATAAACTTAATCAGATGAGCCGACAATGGATGTACGGTGACCGACGCCCTGCCGAGTTCATTACGGCCCTGCATAATTGTATCCGTGTAGCTGAGGAAAATAGTGTGAATGGTTTTATGTGTTGTCCATGTGTTGCCTGTCAGAATAAGAAGGATTACTCTTCCTCGAGAACCCTTTACACCCACCTGCTTCGGTCCGGTTTCATGTCCAGCTATAATTGTTGGACCAAGCACGGAGAAACAGGGGTTATAATGGAAGACAATGAAGAAGAATAGGATGATGACAACTATCCTATGTTCACCAAATACGGTGATACTACAACCGGGGAAGCTGAAGATGAAGAGGCACCACATGAGCTCGTTGATGATCTTCAACGCAACATTGTGGATGCACAGAGAGAATGTGAAAGTGAAAAATAGAAATTGAAGTTGAAGAGCATGTTAGATGATCACAAAACAAGGTTGTACCCAAATTGTGAAGATGGAAACACAAAGCTCGGTACCACACCGGAATTACTCGCAATGGAAGACAGACAATGGTTTATCTGACATGGGATTTGAGAAGCTACTAAAAATAATGAAGAAGAAGATTTCAAAGGATAACGAATTGCATGGCAGTACGTACGAAGCAAAGAAGGTTGTATGCCCTCTAGGATTAGAGGTACAGAAGATACATGCATGCATTAATGACTACATCCTCTACCGCGGTGAGGAGTACGAGAATAAGAATGAATGCCCGGTATGCGATGCATTGATGTATAAGATCAGACGAGATGATCCTGGTGATGTTGAGGGCGAGCGCCCTAGGAAGAGGGTTTCTGCTAAGGTTATGTGGTATGCTCCTATAATACCACAGTTGAAAGGTTTTTTAGAAACAAAGAGCATGCCAAGTTGTTACGATGGCACAAATAATATTGCAAGAAAGACACGATGTTGAGACACCCCGCTGATGGGTCGGAATGGAGAAAAATCGAGAGAGAGTACCCGGGCTTTGCAGATGACGCAAGGAACTTAAGGTTTGGTCTAAGTACAGATGGCATGAATCCTTTTGGGGAGCAGAGCTGCAATCATAGCACCTGGCATATAAATCTATGTATATATAACCTTCCTCCTTGGTTGTGCATGAAACGAACGTTCATTATGATGCCAGTGCTCATCCAAGCACCGAAGCAACCCGACAATGATATTGATGTGTACCTAAGGTCCTTAGTTGAAGAACTTTTACAGATGTGGCATGGACAAGGTGTAAGTGTGTGGGATGAGCACAAACAGGAGGAATTTGACCTACGAGCGTTGCTTTTCGTAACCATCAATGGTTGGCCTTCTATTGGTAACCTTTTAGGATAGTCAAACAAGGGATAGAATGCATGCACGCACTGTTTAGATGATACATAAGGTACATACTTGCATAAATGTAAAAAGGTTGTGTACCTAGAGAATCGTCGATTTCTTCCTACCAAGCATATTGTAAGAAAGAAAGGCAAACATTTCAAAGGTGAGACAGATCACTAGAATAAGCATGTCCCTCGTACTGGTGATGATGTATTTGGTATGGTCAAGGATCTAGAAGTAATCTTTGGAAAGAGTCCTAGCGGTCAATCTGTTCCGAATGACGCTACCGGACACATCCTCATGTGGAAGAAGAAATCTATATTTTGGGAGCTACCCTATTGGGAAGTCCTAGGGGTTCGCTGTTCAATCAACGTGATACACGTGATGACGAATCTTTGTGTGAACCTGCTAGGATTCTTGGGCGTGTATGGGAAGTCAAAAGATACACCCGAAGCATGGCAGGACCGTCAACTTATGAACGAACGAGATGGCCTGCATCCAGAGAAGTATCAAGGTCCTTCCAGCTACACTCTTACCAAAAAAGAGAAGGAAATCTTTTTTTGAATGCCTGAGCAGTATCAAAGTCCCTTCTGGCTTCTCGTCGAATATAAAGGGGATAATAAATATGGTAGAGAAAATACTTCAGAACCTAAAGTCTCATGACTACCACATGATTATGACGCAATTGCTTCCGGTCGAATTGAGGGAGATACTACCTGAAAATGTTCGAGTACCCATTGTGAAGCTATGTGCATTCCTCAATGCAATTTCTCATAAGGTAGTCAATCCAAATACTTTACCAAGGTTACAGGATGATGTGGTACAATGTTTTGTTAGTTTTGAGTTGATGTTCCTACCATCCTTTTTCGATATTATGACGCATCTCCTGGTTCACCTAGTCGAAGAGATTGCCATTCTTGGTCATGTATTTCCACACAATATGTTCCCCTTCGAGAGGTTCATGGGAGTCTTAAAGAAATATGTTCATAATCGTGCTAGGCCAGAAGGAAGCATCTCCAAGGACCATGGAACAAAGGAGTTCATTGAGTTCGTTGTTGACATTATTCCTGACCTTAAGCCGATTGGTGTTTCTCAATCGTGGCACGCTAGGAAAGAAAGCAATAATAAGTATAGACGGGCATTCTTTCACTCAAGCACACTATCCAGTTGTACGAAGTTCCACCTTGGTTTCTCCGTATATCAATGAACACAAGAATATTCTACGATCCCAATGCCTGGAGCAGTCCGACGACTCGATTACACGTGCACACATGACGACTTTTGACTATATTGACTTTCTAAGGGTACGAGATAAATGAGAATACATCTTAAATGATCGCTCAAGATAAAAAGAGCACCAACTAAAATAGTTGTGTCTGCATTGATGCAAAAAACAACAAAGGGCAATAGGACATATATTATGGTAACATAGAGGAGATATGAGAACTTGACTATGGACCTTCTTTTGAAGTCCCTCTGTTTCGATGCAAATGGGTTAAGCTGACTGGAGGCTAGGTTCAGGTAGACAAGAAGTATGGAATGACAAGAGTGCATCAATCTTGGGTACATAGACGAATCATTCGTCCTAGCCAATGATATGGCTCAGGTTTTCTATGTGAAGGACATGTCTACCAAACCGATAAAAAGAAAAAAATAAGCAAATGGATACATCATACGATGATCCAAAGCGCCACATAGTTCTTTCAGGGAAAAGAAACATTGCGGGAGTGGAGGACAAGACAGACATGTCAGAAGATTATAATAAGTTTGATCAATTTCCACCCATCATAGTGAACACTAACCCGAGCATCCTGTTAAATGATGAAGATACTCCATAGTTACGGTTGATATGATCATAAGCAAGGCATTTTAGGAAACACGTGACTATATGTATTTTAGATTATGCCTTTGGTGGTTTTTGGAATGCAATCAATAGGTATTTTGAATTATGCCTCGATTCCGGCCATAACATTTGTCAACTGGACCGAATGCCATGCAACCTCGAACATGATAGCTCATTTTGAGATGCAATCAATATGCCAAGTTTTATATTTTTCTTTGCAACTATGTCATATAATATGACATCATACGAAGAATTTACATTGTTCAGGCCGTTTTTGAATTTCTTATGCCCATTTACAAATTTTTCTGTTTCAAACTATGGTTAAAACGATGGGCATGAAGATAGGGGTTGAGCTTCGCTAAAACTTGCATTACATCTCTGAAGAAACATCATACTGTAAGTCTGAAAATGACTTTTTTCAAAAAATCATGAGCATTAGATCATGTACCTATAGTTCAAACCGGACCCACTTCCTACCGATTCGGCAGTCATTTGTCTTTTTCACCCGGGATGGATGGAAAGGTTTGAGATACCCCGGTTGGGACATCGTCCATGTAAGGTGGTCTAGTATTTTTGAAGAATAGGGTGGTATCATTTAGAATTATCCCTTTGATGATAGCTTCACAAAATGCCCCGTTTTTTGCACTCGTAAAATGGAAAATAGATTTTGTGTGCGACGAAAAGAAAAACTTCCTCTTGCAACATTGTTCGCCATCCCAAGATACATATATGTGCACAATATGGGCACACTATCACAAACTATGCCATGATTCTGGTCATAACATTACACATTTGGACCGAAAGCCATAAAACCTCGAACATGGTAGCTTATTTTGAGAAAAAAATTCGAGATGCAATCAATATACCAAGTTTGTTATTTTTCCTTGCAACCATGTCACATAATATGATACCACGCGAAGGATTTACATTGTTCGGACCGTTTTTGAATTTCTTATGCTCGTTTACAAATTTTCCCATTTCAAACTATGGTCAAAACGGCGGGCACGAAGATAGGGAATGAGCCTCGGTAAAACTGGCATTACATCTCTAAAGAAACATCATATTATAAGTCTGAAAATGACTTTTTCAAAAAGTCATGAGCACTAGATCATGTACCTGTAGTTCAAAACGTACCCACTTCCTGCCAAGTTTTCCATTTTTCACAAAATCATGAGCATTAGATCATGTGTATCTCAACATGACAATCAATGTCTTGGAGGCCAGAAATTATTATTCTTTATTTAAAAATAATTTACCATTTAAAAACCCATTTATGATTTACCATTTAAAACCCCTTTAAAAAATATTTACCATGTTAAATAATTGAATTCTTATAAAAATAAATTATATTTTTATTAGGTAGATATTTCTTTTATGATCATTTTGATATGCTATATATATTTTTATTAGATAGATATTATTTACTTCTTTTATTAACATTTTAATATACAATAAGGCGGGAACCAGAATTTATACTACAAAATTCAAATATAATTTTCGAAATGCCCTTTAGTCCCAGGTCATGCCGGTGAATGGTTGGCGCGCAGCCTTTAGGGTGCGGCCAAAACTCTTTAGTCCTGGGTTGTGGCATGACCCAGGTCATGCCCTGACCCGGGACTAAAGACCCTTTAGTCCTAGGTCGTGGCATGGCCCGAGGCTAAAGGCCCTTGACATATAACCCGCGACGTCCTTCTCCCCAAAATCCCATCTTACTTCGATCAAGCAGGAGACTCCGAAGCACAGACAACCCACGACATCGGCAGGCTGCCCGATCACTACGCCACGGACCTCCCCCTCACTGTCTCCGTCCGCCGTCCGCCATCCGGCCACCGCACTCCTCCTCCTCCTCTCCATCCGTGCGCGTAGAGGCGCTCCGGCCGCCACCACCACTGACATTGGCAGTGTGTGCCTGTTGTCTGCTCTATGCATGTGCATGTGGGAAAAGTATCAGGAATGTGTTCTGTGTACCATCTACCTACCGTGAGCTTTGTGGTAGATATGATAATGCCTTCTCTTCATTTAACCTATGGCATATCTTCTGAGTGATCTCTTACCTTATGTGATATACTTGATGGTGGTAATACTGTTAGATCTCGAAACATTTTCATATGGTTTGTATTCTATAATAGTTGATATGTATAATAAGGCTTTATATATCGACTGACCATCCAATTTGTATTAATGGAAGACCATACGTATGCAGCAGTGTGATGTGTCTGAAATTTAAAGCTCATTTTCATGTTAACTTTGTGTAGATGCCGACTTTTGTGTATCATTTTTGTGAAATAAAGTAGAGCTCTCTGGTATCGTTCTACCTTTTAAAACCATATCTGAAATTTAAAGTCAAGTTGTGGATTTTTCACATTGATAAGCCATTCCGCATGACATCGTTCGTCCTGTCGCGTCGGCACCAGTCCTACATTTTTGTTCTCTGTGGACCGAGGAGAAAGGGGGCTCAGCGGCCTATCGTCCTCTCACCTCCCCCCTTCCCAACTGGAGAGTGTTCATCTAGTTTTATTTCTCTCGCTGCAGTCTCGGGCATTTCTTGGATAATATACCTATGGCTCTATGACTATCTATGCCCTAATTACTCCGCTTATTTACAAATCGAGTTCAACGGGATCGTACGTGACGCACCACTACATCTAGTACTATTTGTAGGAACTTAGTCTTGGTGTTCCGCCAAGGACAAAATATACCCATGGATACTCATGGCCTCCGAGGACGAGCGAAGAGAAAATGTACGCTGTGAGGATTGTTGAAACTAAGGCACTACCGGCAGTACGTATGGAGTTAGATTGCTTTCCTAGTTAACAAGAAGTGATGCAAGACGCCTAAATTTTTTTTGATGCGAGACGATGCTTCAAGGAAGTATTATGTTCTTTCGTCAGCGGAAAGAACACGCAGCTGGGCTGTGCCGGCTGCTATCTGCATCTGTGGCCCAATAGCTGCGTAAAGGTACTGGCCAGCAGCTTGGACTCTGTTTAGTACCACACGGCTTAGATAAGAAAGTTGACACCAATTTATTAAGAGTTTTCCGCAAAAAGGGTCACCACATGATATATGTGGTTAGCAACCTAAACAAAACAATATCTAGAAAAGGTTGATATTGAGAGTGCATGCATGTCACTTCTAGCCGTGTAGCTAGTTGAACTGCTGCGTCAAACCCTCAAATCCGCACACCGATATGGTGTGTACAGCTATTTTGCATTTTTAGTGTGTTGTAGATTTATTTGTTACAATGCAAATTATTATACTGTGTTTTACCTAATTTCCTCTATCCTGATTCTCTATTTCTTGTAGTCTGAAAAGTAATGTCAGGTCCGGTCCTGTGACATTTCGAGTGCCCGGGGCGGAACTAAAATTTTGACCCCTTATTATATTTTTTTATGCATATATGAGATGATGAAAAATAAATATTTTATTTATACTCCCAACTGAAATATTCATATAAAAATAATAATCTTTACATGATACCATAAAATTTCCTCCGAAAATTCCTAGAAGCAAAGTCCATCACATCCACTAACTTCTTCTCGATGTATAGAGTCGCCAAACTATTTAACCTCTCCTCGAACATTATAGATCTCAAATAGTTCTTCAAAAAATTTAACTTTGAAAATCTTCTTTGAGTTGATGCAACAGTCACGGGCATAGTAAGTAAGATCTGATAAGCGATAGAAATATTAGGATGACAAACCGCTTCTCTGAAAAACTCAAAAAGCTCCATATCAGACAGTGATGTATTTGGCAAAGTGAACTTCATAACATGTAGATTCTTCGATGTGCTCGTGTTGCTCTTCAAAAATTTATGAAAAGATTCTCTTTGTGATTCTATTAATTTCTTCTCTTGTTGTCTCCTTTTTCTTTTCTGAGCACCTGATTCGGGCGCCATAATCAGTTAACCTCGCTCGCTATAAACAATAACAACAATTACTAATTAGAATTAAGAACTAAGAATTGGGGCCATCGAATTACAGTAAGCACAACGCTATGTTATACATATATAGGAACAGCTATTAGCTATGTTAAACTGGGAGCAAGACCAATCAGATTGATTAATAGTTTAATATACTAGTCACTACTCACTAGTACGTTACCGTCTTACCGAAAGAAAAAACATGCTTGAAACGATGAAACGATCGCCTGTTCGGCTGTTTCCTGTACCTGGTGCTCGGTGAGGCCTGTGGCGGCGGCGAATGGGTGATGGCACGGCACGGGTCTTCTTAGTAGTTGGGACTTGGGAGAGAGCCGTGAGATGATCGATCGATGGTCGATGGGCGATGGCCTTCGCGGCTTCGGCTCGCGTCGTGCCTGGTGGAGTCCGGTGGAGTCATAAGTGGCTCCCGTCTCCCGATCCGATTCCTATCCAGCCGAAGCGACGGGCAGGCCTGGCGAGTGGTGACGGGAGTTGGGAAGCAACGACGCATCGACATTGGGAATAGATCCAGGGGCAGGACTCGGGAACAGCGACGGACGATCGATCGATGTCTGGCTTGGGAGTCGAGCGGTTGCTAGACCTATAATTTTTTTTCATGTATACTAGGTCTAGATTTTTTTGGGCACCTATTTTTTTTTGGACCCGGGGCGGCTGCCCCGCCAGTCCCCCCAAGGGCCGGCCCTGAGTACTGTCGGCCAGTTTTTTGGTACTGATTTCCTACATGTGTTCACAAGGTTTAAGCACAATTTGTGATCATATCACAATGGCATAATTCACTGCCAACGTGAAAATTGTGTTGTATTTTTTAAAAAAATTACCCTCAATGATAACTGATTTACTTTCCAATATGTGTGTGTTGTTGGTTTTAGTTTTTTCTATACTAAACCCGTAAGCCTCTTGGTTCACCGGTATAATCACGGTTAACATGGTTTTACCTTGGTTCATAAATCATAACAACGTCATAACTTTGGTACCAACATCAATAAAATAGAGGGATCAAATTTTCTCGGTGGTTCATAATAATATTTCCCCAACACACTTGGTTTGGCAGATCTTGTGATCCGTCATCTAGTCCCGACAACGAGGCAGGGAGACCTAGGTACCGGTGAAAACCGAGCCGTTGGTGGGAGATGGAGGCATTACTACGTCGTTACCTTGATGAAGGTATCGCCGTGCAACTACTGTCGACCTCAATTGTTCTACTCCAGGGCAAACCCTCAGATATTCGGGTCAGGGGATGGTGGTGTTGCAGTGTCGTGTTCTGACATAGGTATACCTTACAGGTACTCGAGCTTGGTATATATGGTCCAACATTGCAGAAGCCCACGACGTTGCTAAGGTCCATCCAAGATTTGTGTGACCCGGGAGACTCCGACTGCTTGCAACACACGACAAACTTAAGATAGAAGTTTAAAGGGAAAACCCTAACCTGTAACCGACTCGGCCCTTCTATCCCGAAACCTAGCCTATCTATATAAAGGCTAGGAGGAGGCGGTGAGGAGGACGATCCACAACCCTAGTTTCCACACCATCGCCAGATTGCATCTGCGCACCCCTTTAACTTTCGACTCCTCGATAATTCCAAGAGCAGACAAGCAGGAGTAGGGTCCTATAGGAGGCCTGAACCTAGATAAACATTGTGTCCCTGTGTGCTTGTTTGCTAGCCGATCGATGCCTCCAGTGCTCCCCACTTTCTCGAACCTAAGTCCATCTGCGATGGATATTAATTAGTTAACCCCTCGTCACGTTCTGTCTAGTGCTGGACGATAGATGCAGGATGTGGATCGGCTTATTGTAGCACGGAGACACCAGTGGAGATGTCAAGTCATGCCTAACTGTCTGGTGTTACACTTAGTCATGCATGTTTCGGCAGGTGCTACGCGGAATGGATCTCCCGGTGGTTTCTAGCGGCGATGGATGGCTGGACTCAGCGACATGGTGCCGAGGGGTATCTATGTTGACCGTGCGTGTGTGTTGGACGTGCGCAGGATGTTTGGAGTCATGGTGACATTGGATGTTTGGAGTCATGGTGACATTGGCGGCAGACCTCACAAGGTCATTGTTTCGATCTCTCCTGAGGATGGGTATGCGGACCGGTTGTTCCACTTGCTCGCTGGCGACTTATTGAGGCCTTCGGTTTTTAGATATCGTGCGTTGGTGAGATGTCAGGGATATTGCCCCTGTTCATGGACACCCAATTCATCAATATTGTAGGAACATCGAGTTGTCGCTTGTTTTGATGGACTTTGGTTTGATCTTTGTAATCTCTCTTGTAAGATTTTGAGAATAATCTAATAAAAAGATTGTGTGCATATCTTGGATGTAGAGACTGGGTTGATCTTCCACCATTTTCAAAAATAATCATGCGACCTCCCAAAGGCAGGTTCCGACCAAGCAACGGAGCAGCTTCAATCTCAAACCCTATGTACGCTGTTCATCCAGCTTGAGCACAACGATAGGGTCTTCAAAGCGACCATGGCTTCTACCTAGTTGGTAGCCAGCAAGATCAAGAAAATCACAAGAATTATTCATAGAAAATAGAATAGGAAAGAACCTTTCCAAGGTCCAATCGAACCGTCTACTTTAACAAAATACAACCTATGTTCTATAATTTAGTATTCACTACGATGGGCCGTACAGGTCACGCAGCCCACATGGACTCTACCGTGCCGAGACCACTGGCAGGACAACGCGAAAACATGGACACTACAATGGAAGCAATACTATAGTTCCAAGGTCAGGGCCGACCAACACAGTAGACCTCACCCGATGAGGGGCCAGATTAGGACTGGTAAGTCAGCGACACCTCTCCTTCGCCTTTGAGGTCTTACTCGATGTCCCCTATACACTATTTCATGGCAGTCCCGCCCTCTGATTCCCGACACCACCGGAACAACAGACTTGAATGTCCTGTTTTAGGGCTCGCAAACATAGTAGACCTCGTCGAAGAAGCAATCTGGACTGGTCAAGTTAGGACCGGTAAGCCAACAATACCTCTACTCTATGCCCGAGTTCTTGCTCTCCTCCCCCTATACATTCTTTTGCAACAATTTGGCCCTTTCATTTCCACTTGATGGTCTTGTCTGAGACAGGCCAGAACATTACAAACCGTGTTAAAGGGCGATCTGAACGACGTGCATGCAATCCAGTGCAACATGGACTTCAGAGCACCCGTTGATGCCCGTGTGCCAAGTCCACATGCATGATACAGGCAAACAACATTCAGATGTAGCACAGAAGTTGTCTCACAAATGGCCCAAACTGCGGACTAACACCGTTGTAGTGTTGGAAATATGCCCTAGAGACAAATAGTAATAAGGACTATTAGCATATTTCATATAGTTTATGATTAAGTTTTATATCATGCTATAACTGTATTGAGTGAAAACATCAATACACGTATGATATATAAACAACCAGGGGTTCCCAGTGAAATTCTAGTCACTGGTTCATTGGTCAACAAATGATCAAGTTTCCTGATCATGTGGCATTTATGCCAGTTGGAAATGGAGTCAACTCATTCAGAGAACGAGATGATGAACCAATACCCAACCTAAACATCGTGACCCGATCATGTCACGAAGTTCAAGTTACGATGATTAGAAATGGATCCTCGTAGACTATTCCTTAGACCGTGAGGCTATATCAATCACTGTCTCTCGAGAGTGCTTAGATAGCATCAAGCGCCACTTCGTAATACAGTGGTTATAAATGTGTGTTCAGGTACTCGGAGGAAACCGTAGAGGCAATATATGTCAAGAGCGGGATTTGTTCGTCCATGTGACGGGAAGATACTCAAGGGCCCACTCGGAGAGGTTATATCCAATAGCTCTGTAGCGTGTGATTTGATCACAGGGATATCACTCGTCGGAACGAGTCAAGTAGCATTGTTCGGTAACGAGATTGAATACGACATGGTGATGTCATTGATCAGATCTCGGGCAATGCAAGTATCGAGATACAAAGAGAATAAGACACGACTGTCCCGGTTCAACCGACGAAAGATCTTAGTGGAACGTACAGGGGTCACATGGCCATCCAGGTCCCTCTATTGATCATTGGTGCGGGAGTGTCCCGACCATGTCTGGAGTGTTCCCGAACCGTGGGGTATCATGCTTAAGGGCTTGATAATGCTTAGAGAGTGTTTATAGGATCGGTAGAATCGCCGAAGAATAGTAGAGAGAAAACTGGAAGGGTTTCGGTAAGTCCGAAGGATGTCCGGAATGGAGGTGGAAGTGTTCCATAACCATAGATATTGAATAATATGTGAATGAATGTTAAATATTGATTTAATCATTTAATAAAGAGAAAATCAATTTAAAAGGTCAAAAGGCTTAATGGGCCAATTCCCGGAGGGAAGAGGCCCATTAGGAAAAGGAGAGAGGGAGAAGGGGCAAGGGGGTGGCCGGCTGGGCCAAGCCCTCTGCGCGGGGCCCACTAGGGCTGGCCGGTGGCCTCCCCTCCCCCTCCCCTCCTTTAGTCCCACCCCGAGACTTTGAGGGAGGTAGTACCTCCCTTCCCCTATATATAGTGGGGGTATTTGGCCAGATAAATACACACAATATTCAATAAAGGTCTTCTCACTTTTGGAAAGACCTCTAATTGATATTTTCTCTCTCTCCCTCTCGTGACCGTGGTCCCAAATTCGGACTGCGCGAACGAGAGACATCTTCATCGCAGAGCACCGTCACGCTGCGGGATTCGGATCCAGGAGCTCTACTTCCGCAACTGCTGCTGGATCGGGGAAGCGGGAGTCATCGTCAGGCACCAGACGTGTGTAACTCCTCATGAGGTGTCACACTTGAGACACTCAAGTCGTTGGAGCCAAAGGAGCGCAAGGACTTCATCACGACCTTGAGGTCGGCTGCGGCTCGTCTACATCAACCACGCTCTCCTGAGCGTTGACAATGCTTTTCGGTCTTCAAGGGTAAGTTTGCGAAAATTCCCTCCCATTACTGTATTACTAATAGATAGGTCCTTGCAGCATCAGGAGTTCAGGGGCGTAGGGTAAAAATTTATTGTTTTCATACGCGGACCCCCTACATGTAGGCCCAACACAACCGGGTCTAAAACACAAGCCTAGCGTTCAAATCCGGAGTGCAAATACCACAAATTGGCTGGTGGGCCAAGCTAAGCACGCAGCAGAAGAAATCACACACACATGCCGACACGTGGCCCATATAGCCAGTTATGACTCACTGCTGTGACCGAGGACCGTATATGGAAACATAAGCGTTTATACAAATTTTATCATACAACCAACGTTTTCTAGAAGGTATCTCATCTTGGCAATACCTTATAACACACAATTGTAGGCATCTCATCTTGGCAATACCTTATAACACGCAATTGTCAAGCCGTAGGTGGAAGCAACAATAGTAGGTCAGATGACTCGACATAGTGTGTGGCATGGGTGAAAGTAGATGAGCTGAACACACCGACGGTCTATCCGATATTTTTGTTGATTGCTCCCCCTAAAAGGAAATTCCATCAATTCAAGAGAGATCTCCGTATTAATTTCTAGGATATCTGGACAAAAAACCGAAGGGAAAGAGAGAATAAAGAGAAGATACAACAAAACTTGTTGTTAGGGCCAACTTTGACACCCCACAATGCTAAGTGTCGTCCGCACATGGGCAAAAGTCTCATGAATGTGACTCGCTCCCGACATCTCGCCTCAAGCCCTAGAAGGCGAGATTCCTCAACACTGCCAGGTGCTCTACTCTAGGTAAATCTGTCCTGACGGCTCTCCCAATACACATGCTCACCACAATCTAGGCGGACAAGGAAACTATGCTGGCTTTTGATAAGATTCGGCGGGGCATGCTCTGGGCATGTAAAGCTTCTATTAGTGGTGGCAAGTGCAAGGTCAACTGGGCTAATGTCTGCCGCCCAAAAAGCATGGGGGGCCTAGGCATCCTTGATCTGGATAAGTTCGCCCGTGCTTTGCGCCTGTGTTAGTTGTGGCAAGAATGGACGGCCCCGAAGAAGCTTTGGGTCAGTCTTGGAACCCGTAATGACGACGTGGATCGGCAGCTCTTCAACGCCGCAATTAGGGTCACTATTGGTGATGGCCGCAAAGCCTCTTTCTGGTCTTCCTCTTGGCTGAATGGCGGCTCGCTCAGGGCTGTGGCCCCTAAGATTTTCGAAGTCTCCAAGAAGAAGGACCGTCGTGTCCTTAACGCCCTCACCAATGATGCATGGATTGCTAACATCACGGTTGATAGCTTCACTTTGGAGCATCTATCCCAGTTCATCACCATATGGGGATTGCTTCAGGAGGTCAACCTCTCCCCTGGGACCGAAGATACCATCACTTGGGCTTTCTCTCCGACTGGAGTTTATTCTATTGAGTCGGCATACAGGGCCTAGTTCACGGGGGCAATCCCTTGCACCTTCAACAACATCGTCTGGAAAAGCTGGGCGCCCCCCAAATGCAAATTCTTTGCCTGGCTTGTCGTGCAAGACAGGCTCTAGACATCTGATCGGCTTGCCAAGCAAGGGTGGCCGCACCAGCTTTCCTGCCTGCTGTGCAACTTTTAGGCAGAAACGGCTCGCCACATCTTATTCGAATGTCGGTACTCCAAAAGGATTTGGCGGCAGGCGGCTGCTTGGCTCTCTACCCCGTCCCTTATGCAGGATTTGGGGAGCGGTCGCGACACTGTCCTCCAGTATTGGCACGCCATCGCTAGTTCACCGAATGCATATCCTAAATGGCTCAAAACCGCCATCATTCTGGTTTCCTCGGAGATCTGGAATTAAAGAAACGCGAGATTTTTCTCGCACAAGGCAGTCACACCGAGCATTCTGATGCAGAAAATCAAGGACGAAGGCAAGAACTGGATCCTCGCGGGTGCCATTCACTTGGGAGTGTTAACAAGCTGATGGTCTAGTGTGTTTCGCTGTCTTTGTTGTTTGCCCTAGGCCGATTGATGATTTCTCCTCCCTTATCAATATAATAGGCGAAGCTTTTGCCTCGTTTAAAACAAATATGTTTGCTTGTATGTAGATGTATGCCGATAAAATAATTTTTCTATAGATGATAGCAAGCTATCTCGAGCAAGGTCTATATCACTACATTCCTTGCTCAATTAAGTATCACCATGAAGCTCTTAAATGGCACGGACTACAACATTCTTACTTTCCAGCAAAAAAACAACTAGCTGACCCTATATCAAACAAAATTCCTTTTCCTTAGGAAATTAAGTGGTGTTGTTTAAATAAGTACAAGGTCAAGACTTTTTCTACGGTATCCCCCTCTCTTCCAAACTTATGAAACTAAAGATACAAAGATGGCCAGGATTGGCAGATACCTCTTCCATTTGGAATGGATTGAGGTGTATCGGTCAATCCTGACCAACGTTGTGCTTTAAGTTTCATAAGTTTGGGGGGAGGGGGGGGGGGGGCACCAAAGCACACCTCATAAGCTCAATTAAGTAGCATCATGAGGCTATTAAATGGCACATACATGACCAGGTTGTGAACACTGGATTATGGATTATAGAGAAAACCGGGTACATACTTAATTGTCCCTAATGTATGCATTGAGTTGTAATTATCAAGTCATAGTGTGAGAGAAAAACTCCATTGTGTGAAACAGCTAGTCGCCAAAATCACTTGTCTACTTGTATGCGTGTGTTGTGTGAAACAGAGAGCTAGCTAGTATGTCGAGAGTCAACTCCATCAAGCCTGGCGTCCAGGGACCCTATAAAACCTACCGTTACGTTTTGGTGTTGTTCTTGCCATACGAGGTCGGCCATACCCCAAAGTGTATATATAGCCCTGAGAATGGCGGGCTTGCACATACAGATGCTCCGCAAGGTGTGGTACAGCAGATTGCTTGCTCCCACGACAACCACTGGATCACCGCAGTTGGTTACAGTGAGCTCGTGGTCGTTATTGTCTTCTTTGACATAGGGATGGTGCTCTCCACGAAGTTTGATATGGGTGTGCCAAGATCATCTTCTAGGATGCATCATGGATTCCCTAATCGGCTAATCCCTCATCTACGATAGATCACGCATTGCACTATTTAGGGTTGGTATCCCAGATGTTGGTCAGACCGTGACATGAGGTTTTTCCGGAGGAGCTCACTGACATTGCTTCGTGCAATGGAGAGCTCGACAACCTTTGTTACGCAAATTCCAAACACCGTGTTTTGCCTCAAAAGAAATGATAATCCTTAAACTATTCAAGTTTTACATGGGGGTGAGCAAAGACGGGCCATTTTTGTGCAAAAAGTAGCACGATAGTTAAACATCGGCATAAGAGACAAGATATATTGTATTCTTTTGTCCCATTTTTTACAAGCGAAAAAATCTTTTTCTGCCAAATTCTAGCATAACATTAAAGCAACACAAAAACATTGCGTTCTTAGATTTTTTTTTAATATAATTTTAGAATGCAACAGCCCTACATTTCGTTACAAGAAGTGTACACTACTCAATAAGAAATGTGTGCGACATGTAGAAGGATGTACCGTATAACTACAGTGCAACACTATGGACCAGATAACCAAATGAATCAATGAAGCCGTACATATAACAAATAGGGAGCTAGGATATCAAACGGTGCCGTGTATGCAGGCACGTAGATATCAGCCGTGTTGTCCATGGCGGGCATGCTTCTTAGCATCTTTCTTCTTGTGGTGCTCGTGGATTGCGAAAGCAGAGCTGGCGCCTGCAATGGTGGCGGCGATCTCCTCCTTGATTCTGTGCGATCGGGCATGTTCTGGATCCTTCTTCGCCTTGTGCTTCTCATGCTATATTTATCAACAATCGTTGGAAATGTTAGGTCACTATGTACTATTGCTGTAACAATTCAAGTTATACACATACAATAACTACAAGGTATAACTGAGATAGCCAGGATATAATTAATAATTAACGACGTAGATGATATAAGTAGCCTGAAGTATAGTGTGTACCCTTGCGTAGGCTGCGGCGGTGACGGCGCCAAGCTGGGCGAGCTGCTCCATATGCTTGTGGTGCTTCTCCTCCTTTCCGTGGTCGCCTCCGAAGGCTGCCTCGGCTTTGCTGGTGTTGCTGTGGCGCCCCATGACTAATGAACTTACTGGACAAAGATCTCCACAATAATAAGGCGATCGTCTGATCAATGGGTATGTAGGATCTGTGATGTTTGTGATCGATGTGTTTGTGGATGGGCAAGTGTTGTCTTTATATATAGTGTGGCTTGGACGACGAATGCAATACGAACGCGTTTTCAATACTTTGACGTGTAACCAGTACTACTACCTCATTTTGTCTTTGCTTGCTTGCGAAGGCAAAGTGCTGAAAGTGACATTCTGCTGCCTAGGCGAGTTCTACATTCAGATGGATTTCGCTTTCATACATGCGTGTTGCTCCATTGCTCTCTTGTTTTCAAAGACCACCGCGGCCGTTTGCTACTTAACCGCGTTCGTCGGTCGTCGGCGCAACACGGCTAAGGATTGTTTTCACTTCCACAAAGCTTGATGAATTTTTTTTCATTTTTTTTAAAAACAATATATATTAATATCGCGGAGATACCAATTACACCCAGCCTCTGCAACAACGCATGCCCTAACGGCCTTACGGATGCACACAACCCAGAAATAAGGAAGAAGAATTACAAAAAAAAAGTCCCGCTATAAAGAACTATTCCTCAAAGCAACGACACTAACACCACCAGAACAACATCAGTAGTTCAATCACTCCAATAGCAACGGCCTTCAAGAAGGAAACAGTGCACAAGCTCCATCGTTACCCGATCAAAGATCATAGGTTTTCACCCTGGAGAAAGTCTTCGCTCGCAAAACAATGCCTTCAATAAGGTCATTGCCAGGCACAATCAATTAAGGTCATCCCTTGGATTTTCACCCTGCAAGGTAAGACTGGGAACTGCTCCTTTGTTGTCGCCCCCACAAACAGTCGCTCCCGCGAGTCACAGATCACGCAGCCAGTTCCCCGTCGCCTCAAAGACCCAAATCACCATTGCTGCCCTCATGTTCCTGCTTTCCTGACATTCTCCGCATCTGACTTCACCATGGATCGTCGAAGACATGAAACATGATGGTAACAAACAGCGAAGCTTCGCAACGCTCCCGCTGAAACCAAACGGCCAGAAAAACATGGGTACGCACGACCGAATACCTTATGATCCAGCAATCTCCAGGCATAATGCGCACATGGGAGTTCGCCGGCGGAGCCTTCTGGAACCCGCCTCTCCAGGCTAGATCAACGAGAGTAAGCAACACACATATCTTTATCTTCACGCTGAAGGAACGCTAGGACCGCCCGCCATTATTGGACAGAGCAACAGCCCCTCACGCCGCCGTCTGCCACCCGCCCCCTCCGGCGGAAGAGGAGACAAGCCTGTAATAACCACGTGCCCCTACCGGTCTGTCGGCCCGAGCAGGAAGCATCGTGCCGCCTCCCCACACACGTTCAGGCAACCAAAAGGACGCGCCGATGGCGGATCTAGGTGGAAGCCTAGACCTAGGACCACAGCCGCCACACCTTGCGCTGAAACCCGATGGGAAAGCCGCCGCTGCAACAAGATCCGGGCATCGGCCCAGCCGCCGCAAGCAGCCGATCTCCACGATCGGATCTCGCGTCCGGGGGCAGCCACCGGCGCCACACGACCAGGGGTGCCGCCCCGGCTGCCGCGCGCAGCCGAAGAACCAGCGCCGACCCCAGCCGCCACCAGTGAAACAACCACCGCGATCTATACTCTCCCCGGCCCCTTCAGCGCCGGGCCAGCTCCACCGCGGTCAACGCCGGCGGCAGCGGCGGAGGGGTGGTAGACCAAGGTGGGGGGATGGGTTGGCGACAGGTGGGGAGCCCCGGCGGTGCCCTAGGGTGCGCCGCTGGAGGGGAGGAGGATTTGGTGTTTTGTTGTGTATGATAATCAACGAAGCATCTCCAAAATAAAAGTTGATTCAGTTAGCAATTCATATCACGAGTGTGTGATTTAACAATTATAACACTGTTAGCCATCGATAAAAGTTGGTTCAGAGCTCCATTTAATTATAACATGGTTGAGATAATCTGGTTGCTGAACCATGTAACTTCCTGCCTATTTTATATTCTCCTTGGTACTACAGAACGGGCCTTTTCAGGCTCCCGGTCCCACAATAACAGCCCTGCCTGTTTGCGGTGTCGAAGATCGCTGGTGCCTATAAAGTTCGACATTCCGCATGTCCACCACAAAAACATCGCAAACGGTTTAAAATATAGAACCTTGTGCGAAAGTAAACAAGTGGTTTCACCAACAGACCTCGTGTGTGTCGTTGTGTGTTTGTAAATCACTAGGTTACGAAAGCGCGGCCTGTTGCGCGCTTGCCTGTCTAACGGCGAGCAAGCTGATATTAAAAAAAACATCGTGGAAAAAATTAAATTAAGAAACATAATTTTAGAATACAGTGGGCATTAGAAGGTTTACATGTAACCGTAGAATTGTACATGATATAAGGAGCCAAAGAAGACAGATATGAACAAACATTTGAAAACAGCTAAATTAAGCTAGCACAATTATATAATATAATATGTAGTAGAGTATTTACAGATAATCATACAATACAAGCCATCAAGTGCCAAATAGGATATCATACGGTTGAGATATTGATACAATATTCAAAAGATATTGTATTAATCAGTGGAGGTTAAAGTCCACTTTGTTAGTACCAAAAAGTTGTGCTATGTATATATCTGTTATATAAAGAACATAAGCATCCGATGCGCGATCATTTTCTTCTAATAGTGTCTTCTTATTTTCTCCAATTTGCTCTCTAGGTGAATGCCAAGTAGGATACCATATCGCAAAGGATTGTTTATATGGAAATGTGTAAGATAGATGGTGGGACACATGTTTCCAGGAAGATCAGTGGTGTGTGATTATGTCCGCGGGAACCATGTTAGACATTAGAACTGCCTTAAGATTTGCTTGGAGGATAGGCACCAATCCAAATGTTTCATTACCTTTGTGGCGATTCACACTACATTACAATTTACGATTTCACGCTAATTAACTACTATTATAAATTAAGTGATGTCTTGTGCTGCCTAGGTTAATTCTTACACGCATTATGCATTAAAGGACACTAAAAAAAAGAAAAAGAAAAAGAAAAAGAAATTATGAATAGGTCCATGAACCGCCTAGCGATGACTATAAACACCATCCCGGAAAAGATACCTAAAAACAGATTAGACAAAGAAATGAAAACCCTTCCACCGACGAGAGGCTGTGGCCTGCCACACATTTAAGGCCCCAAGGCCTCCGAACTCATAGCGGACCGACTACGTCACTGGCTAGGGGGGCAGAAACCTGTGTCTTCTGGATATCATTTGTTATAATTTCTATCAATATTAAATTTTCTTTATCTCAAATTGCACAAATTTGATTAATTATTATGTTGGTGGTAAATCTAAAGTAAAATTAATCTACTTGCACATTTATATTGTTATTGTTATTATTCGATAAATGGGAATTTTTAAAGAATGTCTGGGGAAGTTGTTACATTCGTTTTTATTTAAATAATAAGCCCCTACACAAGGGTTCGTTGCATGAAAAATAAAAAAATCTACCGAATAGCACGAGAGAACCCTGCAAGACCTAATCTTCTAGATGCAAGAAAAAATAACTCTGCTAGAATCTGCCAGCACAACGGTAGCGCATCTATCTGTTTAGATGGATTTCTGCAGGCTTTGCCTGATGCGGTCCGGGGTGGAGGATAGTACTTCGCGCAAGATAGGGAGGTGGCAAGGGGCAAGGGTGCACCGACCCCTTCCCCTGCCCCTCTTTATCTAGGGCCGGTGGCGGCAACGTAGGGAGGAGTCCCTCCCCCACGTGCCCCCTCCCCCCGCCTTCCCTAATTCGGGTTGGTCTAGGGTCGGCCGTTAACTTGGGCCTTTGTGGCCGTGGCGCCTTGGCCCACCTTGGGTCGAGGTGCCCCCACATGGTCTCATGTGTTCCCACCTCGCAGGTAGGCCCTACCATGTATCCCCTAGGAACCTTCTAGAATATTCTATCGCATACGAACATTTCAAACTATCCCAAAATCCTAAAGTAGGAAGTTCCCTATTGAAGGGAATATGCCCGAGAGGCAATAATAAAGTGGTTATTATCTTATTCCATGTTTATGATAAATATTTATTTTACATGCTAGAATTGTATTGATCGTAAACATCAATACATGTGTGTTTAATAAACAAAAAGGGTTCCTAGTTATGCCTCTCTTATAGACTAGCTTGTTGTTTAACAAGATGATCAAGGTTTCCTGATCATGGACATTGGATGTTGTTAATAACAAGGTCACACCATTGGTGGAATGATGTGATGAAAATTCATCCGAAGTATAGCATTACGATCAAAGTCATTATGTTTATATTGCTATAATATCATACGAAGTAATCTTTATCCTTAGACCATGAGATCATGTTAATTGCTAACACCGGAAAAGTATCTTGATAACATCAAACGTCACACCGTAACAGGGTGACTATAAAGGTGGGTTCAATGCTACGAAGGTGTTATGTTGAGGCTCATGGATCAAGAGTGGGATTTGTCCATCCCGATGACGGATAGATATACTCTGGGCCCTCTCGGTGATATCACATTGAAATAGCTTGCAAGCAAGTGATGTGATCACTAGAATGTTATATCACGGGAACGAGAAAAGAGTGCATGTCGGTAACGAGATCAAACTAGGTATGGAGATACCGATGATCGAATCTCGGACATGTAATATATCGCGGGACAAATGGATTTAGTTACTAGCGTTAAAGGTTCTCACGATCACAGAAGTCATCGTTGAATGTGTAGGAGTCAGTATGGATCTCCAGGTCCCGCTGCTGATTATTGATCGAAGAGGGGTCTCGATCATGTCTGGATTATTCGCGAACCGTAGGGTGACACACTTAAGGGATACCGACACCATTTGGAGCAAATATGTTTCAGATAAAGATTTAAGAAAGCGCTAGAATTATTTCAATAGACACCGAAACTGTTTCGGGTGAAATTGCTGAAATTGGTTCTGCATGTAATATTGAAATGTTGTAGGGGGTTTTATGTGAATGTTTGTTAATTAAAATAATTAACAAAATTCTGAATAAAAATAATAAAAGAGTTTTATTAAATGAGAGAACATTAAATTTGGAGAAATTTAATGCATTTAAAGTGGAGACTTTAAAAGAGAATATGAAGGGGTAAATTTATGTGGAGGGAGTTACCACCACATGAATGGAGGAGGTGAAGGGTCACCTCCTCCATGCGCCGGCCATGAAGGAGGGGCACCCCCCTCCTCCTATAAAAGGCCACCCCCCTCCTCACTTCTCACACACACCTCCTTGTGAAGGATCTCTCTCCCCCTCTAGTATTATTTCCCCATGGTCTCGGATTAGCGAGATACATGTTCCCGGTGGCTTTATCTGGAAAGGAGTTGCTGCTTCCGCTGCTTTGCTGGAGCGAGGGACGGAGGTTGTCGGGGTACCGGACGTGTGTGCGATCACGGATGCATCGCTGCTTTGCGGTGCTGGACTTGGTGGTGCTGGAGCTGGATCTGATGAACGTGCTGGAGCGGGACCTGCTGGACTTCCTCACGATCTTGAGATCGGCAAGTGTACGACTACATCAACCACGAGTTCCTACTCGTTAACAAAGCTCGTTGTCTACGAGGGTAAGTTCTCGTTGGATGTATGTCCACCCGTTGCTTTGTACCTAGTAGATAGATCTTGGCGTGTAGTTCACACCGTAGGAAATTTTTTGTTTTCTATGCTGCGGACCCAACGGTGGTATCAGAGCCTGATCTATGCGTAGGTGCTTAGCACGGGTAGTACACATATGTTTATATGTGGGCGATGATGATCATGTTATTGCTTCTTTCATGTATTTTGGATATTGGTGGCATAGTGGGATGAAGCGGCCCGGACCAACCTTACATGTCATCGTACATGAGACCGGTTCCACGACTGACATGCAACTAGTTTTGCATAAGTGGGTGGCGGGTGTCTGTCTCTCCTACTATAGTCAATATCTGATTTACAACGAGTTGCTAATAATTTGGTTATCCTCGTTGTGGTTCATGTTCGTAGGTATGAACGGTTCTATCTCCGAAGGCCCTAAGCCACGTAAAACTTGCAATTGATAAATTAGAGGCATCTAGTTTAGATCGTTGCTGGGCTAGTGTCTTGATATGGTATTGTTGTAAGTAGATGTATGACAGATACTCTTACAACACACTCAACGTGTAAGTTCCATAGACCTTGGCCTTACACACAAAGGAATAATAGAGATCATACCACGATGCATATGATGGTGATCAAATGCATGGACCATATCATCTCACTTTACACATTAGATGTTTGCACCTTATATTGCTAGTTTGGCGCTTTTAGTAGCATTGTAAGATGATCCCTCATTTAAATATCAAGATAAAATGTGTTCTTCCTTAAGTATGCACCGTTCTATGGATCGTGTTTCGAGACATCACGTGATGATCGGGTGTTCTCAACTCTACGCTTTCATGCAACGGGTGTAAGACAGTTTTACACACGCGAATACTAAGGTTCTTACTTGGCGAGCCTAGCATGTACAGACATGGCCTCGGAACACGGACCGAAAGGTTAAGCATGAGTCATATAGTTGATGTGATGACCATATTGATGCTCGCCTTTGAAGCTACACCGACTCACATGATGATCGGACTTGGTGTAGTGGATTTGGTTCATGTAATCACCAAAAAGGCACGAGGGATGTCGTTTTTTGAGTGGGAGTTCATTTCTAATTTGGATCAGTCGAACCAAATTTGTCATAAATTAAATCAAAGTGAATTTTCATAGTTTGTTGTAGTCATTGGCATTCGTTTTCTACCTTATGCTTAGTTTTTATTTGAGATAATAGAACTATAGAATTCTGGATATTTACTTTACGAACTGGTATCGTATTGTTTCGAATGTCAATTTAAAGTTTAGAAGTCCTATTGCAAACTTTCAGCAAACTCTATTTACTCCGTGAAGTTTAATAAGTAGTATTAAATCAAGAGTAAGAATTCCAATGTTAGTATCTAAAGTATCATGTTTGCCTCCATGATTATTGATATTCAAAAAGTTGTTTTAATATCAAGATTATATTGGAGCTGAAAATTGTTTCAGAAACCATCATGTGTGAAAGATATTGTGATATCTGAAACAATGTTTTTGGTTGCATTATGATAGAGTATAATTTAGCAAAATACATGTTCTCATATTGTATGAGAATTTGTGAAGGATGGAGATGCTAGGCATCCGAATCTACCAAAAAGGTTTTGGGAACTGATATTATACTCGTGATTCTTCCTTATAAGCTATAATAGCTTGATCATGAAAGTTGTCATGATAAGGATGAATAGAAGATGTAAGTAAAATGTTTACTACACTAATAGATTACTAAAGAATGGATTTTTGAAAGAACACCAAACATTTGATGATGGTGATCCACTTCAAAGTGCAAGTCCAAAGGTATTAGTATTTGACTATATACGCTTTGTACCATGTGTCATGTTGATGACACCACTATTGATGTTGATAGATTCTTTTAAAAGAAAAGGAATTGCTGAAAGAGAATCTATAAAATATTTGGCAGAAAATAAAAGGTTGGAGATGTCCAACTTAGGTATATAGAAGATATACATGTTATGGCTATATTCCTTGCTTGTTAAACAATATGGTTCTTAGGTATTGGATACCGAATTGGTTGGTATGAAGTGTCATACAGGACAACGCAATTCATGAACTACAATGGCCTAAGTAACCAGCAAGAGAATGAGTGATGATGTTCATCGAAAACAAATAAAGTGTTATTGTGTTTTTCGTTGTCATCAAACCAAGCTTTCAAGATTTGTTTAAATAATTGTTATTTTGTTCCGGTATCATGAGAACAATGGCTGTTCAAATAATTACCGTATTCCATAAAGGATGGATGAACTTTTACAAGTCTAGTTGGAGAAATCACATCCATAAACACTATTGCTAAAATGTCGCAAGACAAATGATTGAAAGATCACTTACGAAGTGACATCGCTGTTTAAATTATATTGGAAAGAAAACATGAAGAAACTCCATGTTGATGGATTTTTGGAGTCTTTGATTTTGATCAATTGACGCATGTGAGACTTTCCTCGAGATAATTGAAACTCCGTCCATAGGCCAGAGAGGAATGGATGACTAGCTTATTGGAAATTGTGCATGCTGATGTGCATAGTCCATTATGTGTAGCCATATGCGATGGATGTTTTTGCTTCGTATGCTTTCTCCGAAAATTTGAGTGAATATATTTGTATATTTACTTAATAAGGAAGAAGTATGAAACATTTGAAAATTGTTCAAAGACTTTCAAGATGAAGTGAAAAATCATTGTAACAAGAAAATAAAGAGTTTATGATTCGATCATAAAGGAAGATATTTGAGTTACATGTTTAGCAAAAACACCTAAGACTTGAGGAATTATTCCATGATTTGTGTTTCCCGATAAACCATAGGAGTATGGCATATTCGAGAGATAAAATCAAACCATGTTTGACATGGTAAGATCAAGGGTGTCATTTATAAAACTGCCATTATGTTTTAAGGATTGAAGCTTTAGAGACTACCGCTTTTACACTGAAAAGAGCACCATCGTGATCCATTGAAATGACACCATATGAGTTATGGTTTGGGATAAACCCGAATTGTCTTTTTTTAAATTTTGGTATGCTATGCATAAGTAAAATGTTTACAACCAAAGTCGGATAAGCACGTCTTTGTAGGTTATCCCAAAAAAATTGTTGGGAATTTCTCCATAACACCGAGGACAAAAGAGTTTGTTACTTGGAACGTCAAGTTTCTTGAGAAGGAATTTTTCGTGAAAAGTTAAGTGGGAGGACAATAGAACTTTGATAAGGTTGTTGAACCTTAGCTATATGTTCTAAGTAGCGCAGCGCCAGAAAGTGTCCCGGTGGCGGCCACAATTCTCATGGCTCTCGTGATTACAAAAGGTGTGATCTCGGAGATTAGAGTTCCTATAGAACCGTGTGGGTCGGTAAGAATCAAATAGTAAGATTTGATAAGCAAGTCATTATTGTTTTGACAATGATGAACCGATTACATGCAAAGAAGCGATGATGGGCCCTGACTCCATAAAATGACTAGAAGTCATAGAATCCGTGATAGTATCCATACACGAGAAAACAAGTTTCTGAACTTGGAAGACCCTCCGGAAAGGCGTGAAGCCTATCGGTCGTGTTTGGATCTATAAAGAAATAAGACATGGATGTTTAACATCTATGAAATAGTCGACATGTCGGAAAGAAGTTTACGACAATGTTCATGGAGTTGACTATGACAAGATTTGATCTTTCATAGCGATATATAGTCTTGGCGGATTAATGTAGCAACCACTACATATAATTTGGTATATGGTAGTTGAATAAACAAAACAAGGTTCTTCTAATAGAACGGTAACCTAGGACATGTACATGACATGGTCCGAACGGTTTTGCTAATTCAAAGGGTGCTGAAAGGGCATGTAAACTTCAATAGTTGAAGTAAGCATAGCGGAGTTGGAATCTTCACCATGATGAAACTGTTAAAAGAGTTTAAATTCATCGGAGATGATGAAGATGCTTGCATTTGCAAGAAATTAAGTGGGAGCGCTGAGACATATTTCTAATACATTATGTAGAGGACATATTGTTGATTGGAAATGATGTATCTTGTATTGACACAAGTTAAGAATTTCATTAAAATAAGATTTCGATGAAAGACTTGGGCAAACACAGAATATTAGGCATCAATATCTATATGGATAGATTAAGGCGCTAATATGGTTGTGCCAGACATCCATATATGATATATTGAAAGGGTTCAATATGGAAACAACAAGAAAGGTTCTTGCTGCATGGAAAGGATTGTATCAAAATTCAAGTGTTTCAACACTTGGTGAGTAAAATCACATGAAGATTTTGATCGATTATACCATGATATGTATATATCTAGAATGTCCTATGCTCTAAATGTTATGTGCATATACCAGAATGATTCATAAGATGATCATTGGACAATAGTGAAGATATTCTTATGAGCTTTGGAAGAACTAAGATTATATAATGTATAAGTGACAAATAGTTAAAGGTAGTTCATTGTAAAGTGTTACATTGATACTAGTTTTGTCACAAGATACAAATTAAATTTATCTCAATTTAGACTATGGGTGGCACAATGTAATGGAAAGGATGTTCCATGATGGATTTGGATGAGTTCCAAAGTTGAGACATTGTGACAGATACTACAACAAAAGGCTAAGTATATGACTGCTATAGTAGCAGCAAAGGAGGGCATTTGTGTTAAGTAGTTTGTTACCAAACTAGGTGTGGTTCAAAGTAGGCTAATACTATGAATATATATTGTGTGACAATAATATCAACATATTTTGAGCCGAACGAACTAAAGGTCTCACCAAAGGACCAAATCTATACAATGCCATCTCATTTGAGAATGAGTGATGCGTAGAGACGCAAAGACATGCAAATACACACGGACCTGAAACTGTCAGATCCAGAGATTATGTTAACCACTAGCAATAGCGTATATGCAACACCAGAAAGCCATAGGTGTTCAATAAGCAAAGTTTTTCAAACTAGATTATTGACTCTAGTGCAAGTGGGAGACTGAAGGTAATATGCCCGAGAGGCAATAATAAAGTGGTTATTATCTTATTCCATGTTTATGATAAATGTTTATTTTACATGCTAGAATTGTATTGATCGAAAACATCAATACATGTGTGTTTAATAAACAAAAAGGGTTCCTAGTTATGCCTCTCTTATAGACTAGCTTGTTGTTTAACAAGATGATCAAGGTTTCCTGATCATGGACATTGGATGTTGTTAATAACAAGATCACACCATTGGTGGAATGATGTGATGAACATTCATCCGAAGTATAGCATTACGATCAAAGTCATTATGTTTATATTGCTATAATATCATACGAAGTAATCTTTATCCTTAGACCATGAGATCATGTTAATTGCTAACACCGGAAGAGTATCTTGATAACATCAAACGTCACACCGTAACAGGGTGACTATAAAGGTGGGTTCAGTGCTACGAAGGTGTTATGTTGAGGCTCATGTATCAAGAGTGGGATTTGTCCATCCCGATGACGGGTAGATATACTCTGGGCCCTCTCGGTGATATCACATTGAAATAGCTTGCAAGCAAGTGATGTGATCACTAGAATGTTATATCACGGGAACGAGAAAAGAGTGCATGTCGGTAACGAGATCAAACTAGGTATGGAGATACCGATGATCGAATCTCGGACATGTAATATATCGCGGGACAAAGGGATTTAGTTACTAGCGTTAAAGGTTCTCACGATCACAGAAGTCATCGTTAAATGTGTAGGAGTCAGTATGGATCTCCAGGTCCCGCTGCTGATTATTGATCGGAGAGGGGTCTCGATCATGTCTGCATTATTCGCAAACCGTAGGGTGACACACTTAAGGGATACCGACACCATTTGGAGCAAATATGTTTCAGATAAAGATTTAAGAAAGCGCTGGAATTATTTCAATAGACACCAAAACTGTTTCGGGTGAAATTGCTGAAATTGTTTCTGCATGTAATATTGAAATGTTGCAGGGGGTTTTATGTGAATGTTTGTTAATTAAAGTAATTAACAAAATTCTGAATAAAAATAATAAAAGAGTTTTATTAAATGAGAGAGCATTAAATTTGGAGAAATTTAATGCATTTAAAGTGGAGACTTTAGAAGAGAATATGAAGGGGCAAATTTATGTGGAGGGAGTTACCACCACATGAATGGAGGAGGTGAAGGGTCACCTCCTCCATGCGCCGGCCATGAAGGAGGGACACCCCCCTCCTCACTTCTCACACACACCTCCTTGTGAAGGATCTCTCTCCCCCTCTAGTATTATTCCCCCATGGTCTCGGATTAGCGAGATACATGTTCCCGGTGGCTTTATCTGGAAAGGAGTTGCTGCTTCCGCTGCTTTGCTAGAGCGAGGGACGGAGGTTGTCGGGGTACCGGACATGTGTGTGATCACAGATGCACCGCTGCTTTGAGTGCTAGAGTTGGTGGTGCTGGAGCTGGATCTGATGAACGTGCTGGAGCCGGACCTGCTGGACTTCCTCACGATCTTGAGATCGGAAAGTGTACGACTACATCAACCACGAGTTCCTACTCGTTAACAAAGCTCGTTGTCTACGAGGGTAAGTTCTCGCTGGATGTATGTCCACCCGTTGCTTTATACCTAGTAGATAGATCTTGGCGTGTAGTTCACACCGTAGGAAAATTTTTGTTTTCTATGTTGCGGATCCAACACCTATATCATTCTCTACTTTCGAACCATTTTTAAGCACCTCGTGATACCAAGAATCTCATCTGAGAATGCGAAACAATATTTGAGTTATACCATACATATTCTCAACAAAGACTATTGACACCGTAGGTTAAGTGTTTGATCTGACGGGTTCGAGAATATGTAGACATAATCGAGACAACTCTTCGATCAATAACTGTCAGAGGGAGTAGGATGCCCATAGATGTTCCTACATATTCAACAAGTTCATTTCGGTTAAAACACAATGTCAACGATTGAAACAATCTGATATATGATTACTTGACTGAGATTCGATCTCCGGTACCACTATACCTAGTTTAATCTCATTACGAGCAAGTTCTCTTTAATCATACCATGTAGTCACTGACTTATTCAATGCTATAGAATTGAAAGGGCCTAGAGATATCTTACAATCTGTAATACAAAAGAACAAATCCAAATCTTTATTAACAAAACCCAACAAACACCATCAAAGATACCGGAAATACACCTTTATAATCACCCAGTTACGGAGTTAAATTCGATGTCGACAAGTGAAAGAACATTTCATGATCTCTAGTGTTTTGTGTGTTAGATAACAATGTCAAGGGATTTTTTAACTATGTGTTTAGTGGTGCAGAACACTTTTCCACCCAAATGCAGCTAAACCAGTATTTTGGGGGCCAGATTATCCGCCCCTCCGAGCTCGACAAGGCCGCCAAGGCGCATCACGCGGAAAGGGGGGCAGAGGTTTCTGCGGATTAACCAGCCAGGCCGGAGCTTTTGCCCAAGCTGGATAATCCACCCCTCCAGAGGGCCGAATATTCCACCCTAGGGTTTTTTCAAAGGCCACGAAGGCGCGTCACGCGGAAGGGGGTGGAGTTTTCCCCGGATTAACCGGCCAGGGCCGGAGATTTTTCCCGGACTGGATAATCCGCCCCACCAGGAGTTTTCCAAAGACGACCAAGGTGCGTCACGCAGAGAGGGCTAGAGTTTTGGAACGGATTATCCGAGTCAGGGCCGGATGTGTGCCCTGGCAGGATAATTAGGTCGACACTTAGGCTGGATAATCAGGCCGACACTTAGGCCGGATAATCTATCCCCTGATTCGTCGAACGGATTTTTTTTGGATGGGGCTATAAATAACCCTTCAGATCACCATTTCAGATCTCTTGGTCCTACGAAAAAGCTCTGCCATGTTCATATCGAGTCAAGCGTGATCTCCATCTTCAACCACCCAAAGGCACCGAGCTTTGGGGAATCGGAGGAGGAGACTTTGATCTTTATTGGAATCCATCAAGATCTTCACTTCCCCTCCATTCATTTGGCGGATTCTTGATCTAATATTTTTTGCAAATATCTAGATCTCTATTTTGGTTATAGATTAACTTGTTCTTGTGGCAGCTTGTTTTCATCACGAGAGCCTCCAATTCAGTTGTGGATGCATGCCCCACTAGTGTTGTAAAGGCACTCGCTCCCGCCTAGAAGGGTACCAAATCATGGAAGGTGGATCAGGCCTTTAGTGGTGAGATCCATCGGAGAATAGGGTGAGGCCTATTGTGGCGTGGTGATCTTAGTACCGTCCACCCCTCCAACGCAGACATACTTTCCTTAACAAGAAAAAACTGCGGTAAAACAAATCATGTGTCTCTGCGTGCTTCACTACGGTTACCTCGTTCCACTCCCTTTGCCTTTACTCGCTTAGTAGCTAGGTTTATATATAGTGAAATTTCTTTTAGTTGCATATCTAGAGAATTTACCTTTGTGTTAAGCCTAAAATTGAAAAGGAACTAAAAACTGGTGTAGTACCTATTCATCCCCCCTCTAGGTGCCCATACGATCCATTTTAACAAGGTATTCCTACGATGCCCGGGCTCATGGTCTGAGAAAATCATACTTGACATATTCATAAAGCGATAGCAAAAAAACTAGACACTGCGATCAGAAGCTATGCTCATTATTTGGGTCTTGTACATTACAACATTCTCTAATGATGTGCTCCCATTATCAAGTGACATCCATGTCCATGTTATAGGAAACCTTAAACATCGCTTGACTAACGAATTAGTAGAAGAGGCTTACTAGGGAAACTATGTTGTTTATTTATCCACACGTTTATTTAGTTTCCAATTGATACGGTTATACATGCACAATAAACAATATCATGAGAAAGGAAATATGAATAATAACAACTTTATTATTTCCTCTATGGCATATTTCCAACATGTTTTACAAGGAGAACTGATTTATTTTTCCTCTTTCCGATTGTTTTATGGAAGATAATTTTGTTCTATAAATGAAATTCCTCACATGTACTGTTTTACTAATCATACTAAGAACTAATATAAGTTAATATCATGCATGTCATACTACTTCATGTTAACACCTTCATTGTCACATCCAAAAAAAATCCAACTTTTGAAATGTGAAAAACTTAAAGCAAATGTAAAACTAGGTTCTTGAAATTTTAGAGGGAACACAAACTATTGACCATTTAATATAACTTCTCCCAAAATGCAAGTCAAATAAAATGATTTTTGTTTATGAATTGTTGTGAAAGTTTTGAAAAATTCAAAATCATAAGCACGCATGAGCATGTTGGAGAAGTTGCATCTAAAACACTAGAAAAGAAACAGTTCCAAAACCTAAACCCTAATGAGGATTTATCCAATAAATTCAATATATTTCCATACCAAAAATTCATTATTTAAATGATAAAAAAGTAAATGATCTATTTTAATAAAGGATAAAATTATAAAATCATAAAAATTGGATTCACCAATTTGGGAGATATCGATAAAAAATATAGATTATTTCAGATAAAAGGAAATAAAAAAATAACCCAAAGTCAATTGAAGCCCATAGGTAAAAATTAATATCTAAATGAAATAAAAGTATTCTTAAATGATTGCTAATGAATAATTATTGATTAGAAACTAAGGAAATTGGTTTAAACCTTTTTGGGAGCCTAAGTCAAAAGATATGTGGATTTTAAAAGAAAAATAAAGGGTATTACGCATATTATTGCCCTATAAGCCCTATCTGCAATATTTTAAAATCCATAAAACTATTTGGAATTTAAATGGTTCCAAAATGTTAGTCACATACATTTTATTCAAATTATGCTAAAAAGATTCGAATCAAATCTGACGCCTAAAACTAAAACTACAAAATAATTCGTAAAAGGAAAAGAATAAAAAAATAGCTAACCTAACTGGGCCAGCCGAGTTCCTAACCTACCACACATGCGCGAGTGCAGCCATCAGCTGACCGAACCAACCCTGGATCCATCCCACCTAGGCCTCATTCCCCTAGTTCCGAGCAGGTATCCACCTCAGCTCCCTCTCCACACACGCTGACAACCCAGGCACTTATTGCCTTTTCACCTTCCATGTTGCCGTTGTCTCAAGATGAGGGAGAAGCTTCCCCTCCTGTCGGTTTCTGTCTGATTAAACCCCGTGTAAATTCTCACAAATTAGAGGATTAAGTCCCCACTCTCTAGAACCCACTTAAACCCCACCGTCCCCTCTCTGTTTCTCCCCAAACGTCAATACATGAGTGCCCCTAGGACAGTCGTATTTGAGCTTGGACCATTGTAGTGACAGACAAACTTTGGCGACGATTCTGACGAAGGCAGGCACCTGGGTGCCTCCCTTTCTATTCTAGCCCTCCTAGTATTTCTTGGCACACCTCCTTAACTTGTCATTCTCATTTTTGTGCTCGAGAACATCCACACCATCCTCGTCAGGAAGGACCATGACCTCCTGTGCAAGCTGCTCTAGGAAGCAAAGATCGACACATACTACATCGACTTTGACTCGTCGCTCTGCACCTCATCGTTTTCATGCCCAAAAACGAGGACCACCAGAATTTCATCACCATCTTTGACAGGAGATCCAACCTACAGCACCAACTACAACGAGGAATTATCAGGGCACCACAGTGCCCCATCGCACGAAACATCATTATAAGGACCATCTCAACCTTCCACCTCTCCTAGTATACTTCGTGGTTACATTCCCCTCTCAATTCGGTGGAACCTTGCGTACTCGACGTGCTGCCGCCACTCGCTGGTGACCTAGATCCGCTGGGATGGAAGATTCCACTCTCTGTCATTCGATTTGCTGGTCGCGATCAAGATTATATGACTTAACCGAACTGGTATAGATCCATCTAGATAGTCCATCCTCACATAAATATAGCAACCCACAATCGTGATCCATCCAAAACGGTACATGTCCTCGTATTGATGACAAGTACGACATGAGGGGGTCCTCGAAACTATCTCTCTGTCTCGCCTCGCTAGAACCCTAGCGAGAGGAGTGTGATGACTAGCCACCACCTCTACCTTTTCTGAGCAGTTGTGGAGTACCGGCGGGTTGTCTAGATTCACTTATCCAGGGGAACTTAGAGTTAAGAGAATCAAGATGATCTTCTCCGACGATCTTGGTTCGAATCCGCGACGAAATAGACATCTCCGGTGGCAATTGGACTTCTAGTACTGGGTCCTACCCCCCCTGTGTGAGCTAGCGCATCTCTAGAACCCTTTAGATCGTTTAGGAAAACTCTCACTATAAATAACTCATGTTTGTAATATATTAGCCTCTTTTTGAGTTGGTTTTGATTCTAAGCCCTATTCTATCATCAACAAAAAGTAAAGTCGTATAAAATCACTACTATAGATGAGAATTTAGCGTAAAAACGGATGGAAGAACTAGATATTTGGTTATAGGATATTTTTCTTAATATGAACTCGTAACTTTTGTAGTACTGAAAGTAACGTCGTCTAGGAAAGTAAAATTTCACCAAATTTTGGCCATAGGATATTCATCTAAAACATTTGGTTGGTTCAACTGCTCATGTTTTCAGTGGTTCCTAAGAAACCATATGTATGGACCAATATTTGTCCGCTTCACTTGTTTAACCTTGTTCTCGCTATGAAAGAGAGATGAGGACTTTATTTATGGTTTGCTCAAACTACTTTCTGAGACGACGGGGTGTCGAAAAGCTACATCCTGGCTGAGTCCGATTGACAAGACCATCAGAGTACTAATGAAATGGTCAACTTCCAATCAACAAAACCAACCTGCAGATTATCTGATCTCATGAAAGTCTCATGAATAAATCCATTATAATAGATATATACCCATTGCTTACATCCTCAGTCATGTGTCGATCTACCCAAAAATAAAGGGATTTGATGTGTGCCGAGCCGGATCCTCTGCCAAGAATAAAATTGACACAAACATTTCAGGTTTTATCTAGACACTTTGAAGACCTCAACTTTATCTAGATTCGGAGTATCTAGTTAAGTATAT
This sequence comes from Avena sativa, assembly GCA_916181665.1. Lineage (NCBI taxonomy): Eukaryota > Viridiplantae > Streptophyta > Magnoliopsida > Poales > Poaceae > Avena > Avena sativa. Next base: position 447,678,923 of record OV702296.1, on the reverse strand, counting down.
ATTTAGACTAGATGCATTTGTATCTAGACAAAATTGAGGCCATTAATATGAACCGGAGGGAGTAGCATTAAACCCCGTAGTATTACAAGTTCATGATAATACATGTTTCGTAGAACATATTTGATATAAATGAAGCTCTCTGTAGCAACGAATTTATTTACATATAAAACATACACAAATAATATATTTACATATAAAACTGAATATATATACAACATCAACGGCATCACATATATAATAAAAACACAATTGAATGGTACAAATAGGTAGACGAATGTAGCCCAGCATGAATATATGAGATCAGTGGTGGTGTCGTTGGTGGCCATGCTTCTTTGCATCTTTCTTCTTGTGGTGCTCGTGGAAGGCAAACCCGGCACTACCCACCGCGATGGCAGCGGCCACCTCCTCCTTGATCCTATGTGACCGTGCGTGCTCTGGATCCTTCTTCGCCTTATGCTTCTCGTGCTATATATGTATATCAACAAACATCCAGGATGTTAATAATCAATTATATATATACTAGCTTCAAATCAAGATTGCAAGAGCGGGGAAGTAATAATTAGCACTCTAATAAGTGTTTGGATATCATACCATCGCGTAAGCTCCCGCAGCGACGGCGCCGAGCTGGGCGAGCTGCTCCATGTGCTTGTGGTGCTTCTCCTCCTTCCGGTGGTCGCCGCCGGCTGCCGCTTCGGCTTTGCTACTGCCACTGTGGTGCCCCATTACCAAACTGACTGCCAGGATATCTTCAAGAAAATAGCTAGGGTATGAGGACTGTGAACTTGGCTAGTGTGATGTCTTGGCTGAAGGACCGGGCATGCATGTCCTTATATAACGTTAGCCAGTTGCTTGGCTGAAGGAGGTAGTAGTTGTTTACACGTTCGAGTTGACAGATTTGATCTACTCGATCGATCGAGTTGCTTAACCGCGTACTTGAGTCCGGACAATGCAACACGGCTAAGGACCCTCCGAGCTAGGTTAACTTCTGTGTGGACCGTGTGTCCAAGTTTGAAAAAGTGGCTTGATGTGACCGGTACAGGACGCGGCTTCCTTTAGCATTCCCATACTTGTCTGAATTAAGTATCATGATTGAATTATAGGTTCCTCTCAGCCGCCGCCTCCTCTCCTGACCTAGCCACAGCACCTCCGCCTCCTCCATAGATCGGTTCCCCCTCCTTCGGCCGGTCTCGCCGGCATCGGAGGGGTGGGGAACCCGATCTATGGGTGGAGTTTTCAGCAAAAGTAGTGTTTTCAAGATTAGATTAGTGTTTTGGTTGTCATCTTCTTAATGGAGATGACATCGTCTACAATAAGTGATCTTCGGCATATCGTTCGACGACGAGATCTCTTTCCCGGCGTCAATGGTGGTGTCGAAAGATTAAGTTTCTATAGGTACAGTCTTTCGGATCTTCCTTCACCGGATCAATTTTGGACTTTTTTTCATGGTTGTCGCGAGGAGGATTATCCTCGCAATATTTGTCCCGGCTGCTACGTCCTCGACAATGGTGATTCGTACTCTCGGTTCGCCAGCGACGTCGATCAGGCTGTTCGGTTAATTTTCCCTGGAATACTTGTGTTGGATCTCTTGCCGATGTTGATTGATTACCTTAATGGTTGCGCACGTGCACGTAGCCTTGGCACTGCGGCTCAAAAAATTATGGGAGAACCTTCATTGGTATTTACAGGTTATGGTTCGATATTTATCAGCGTTTGGCTGCCTTTAGAGAAGTGCAAGATTATGTCTTGGAAGAAGAAAGAGAATGAAGACCTCGAAGATTTGCTAGTTTCTTTTAGACTTTATTTTGTAATCGATGGAGTCAGCTTATGTATCTCTACCATGTACTATTTGCTACTTTGAATATAACGTGGTATTGATTGTCAAAAAAAAGTATCATGATTGAATTATAATTATTTTGGCGAAAAGGTTTATTATTGTTATTGATTCATATTTTTCAGCACATATGGGATTTTCTTACGCTCCGGTGGTGCGCCTAGCGCTAACGGAGGGCGCGTGGAGTCGTGTGTCCGGCTGATCTCGTGGGATCTAGTCGTTTTTCGTGTTAATTTCAGGTCAGTCTCATCTAATCTATTGATGTCATCATTGGCGATGGTTGCTGGTTTAGTGCGCTGTTTTTTTGGACCTTAGCACGACGACTTCCCGTCTGTTTACAACAATAAGCACTACTACGACAAGCTTTGCCCGGCTCCGGTGATGGAGGGGCTAGGGCGGCGGCGCGCCTTCGACTCGTGCTAATGTTTGTAGTCTTCGCTAGGTGGTTCATCGACCTATTTATAATTTTTATTACTTTTAGGCCTATTTGTACTACTGTTGATAATTATTACTTTTAGGCCTCTTTGTAATTTTTTCCAACACTGATCTAGAGTCCTAGTAGGATATATATGTCTTCATGCTATTGACCAATTTTTTTCGGAATTGCTAAAACACAGCTAGATGTGACGTTGCTTACGTCGCAGCTAGTTTGTTTGTGTACCATCCGATCGGTTTGCTTCCAGATTGGTGCGTTTTTTGTTTTTTCTTTTGGCTTGTCCAGGGTTGATTTTGGTCTGCCCGTTTTTGACTGGCCCGCGGTGGTTGCTGGCCCAATTAAACTGATCCGCTGCTGTTACGCGTGGCCGGGGTGGGCTTTTTTGATGTCTTGTTGGGCTGCGCAGGGTTGTTGCCCCGCGTGTGTTGTAAATTTATTTAGTTTTTTATTTGTTTGAGCTACTGTTTATACTATTTGTTGATGGAAGCATGTCAGTGGCGACGAATATTTTTTTCCTTTTGTCATAGAAAAAAACTTGTTACTATTTATAGATTGTCTAAGAATAGATTTGTGGATGTGGTTGTTTTGAATAAAAAGTGAGACTATTTTTACAGTTTTGCTAATTCATAGCTAGCCGCGTTTTAGCTTAGGGCATAGCTAGGTTGTGGTCCGTCCTATTTCTCCATCGTCAAGATTTGTGCGCACTGTCGGTTATGGAGGCCCAGTCACCGGGTTGTGTTTCAACCCGGTGACCGGGCATAGCTAGGTTGTGGTCCGTTCTATTTCTCCAGCACGTGAGGCTCGTTCCGCGTTGTCTCTGCGACTCGTGTTTTGTCCCAGGCCTTTTTATTCTGGACCGTGTACTTTTGTGCTGGGTTGTATTGTCCCGCGCCTTTTTTTCATTGTTTCTAGTTTTTACTTGATGTTTTTTGACTCTCTCGTTAGCTGCTTTGGCAGAGGGAAGAGCTACCATCGCCCAGAGACTTGCTGGTTGAGCGGCAAGCAACCGGCCGTTATATACAGATTATCCAAAAAATAGTCTGTGGATGTATTTTTTTATTTTTTTTGTGTGAATATTTCTTCATAGTTAACTTTTTGTCTGTCACTTATTTTTTGCATGTTCTTTGTATGAAGACGCTCAACCTTTTTTTAGATACGGAAATAAATAAATTATAGACAGACTTTTTTGATTTCCATTGTTTTTACATGTGATAGAAGTTTGTATCAATTTTCTTACTAGTTTGCATGTAATTTTAAACTTTTTCACTAAGAGTTCAAACCTAGTATTGTTTTTGTGGACCCCTTGTTCACTACGAGTTCCAACTGCACTTACATCTAGCTTTCTCATGGGGAGTAGCAACCCTAATGATTATTTTCGTGGTATCATTTCTTTTAACATTAGTTGCATATGGACTTGCAACTGTATTTATCCAGGGGGGGGCTGCAAATGGGCTTGTAACTGCCTTTCTCATGGGGGAGTCTCAAACCCTGAGTTTTCATGGTCACTTCCTTTTCTACCGTGAGTTGCATTTGTACTTGCAACTGCCTATTCTCTCTTGAGTTACAACCTGGATTAAAATCGTGGATTATTTTTGTTGTCCCCTTCTTTTCCTATGAGTTGCATGTGGACTTGCAACTGGATTTATCTCACGGGAGTTGCAACTGGGGTTGCAACTAAGAATTATTTTCGTGGCCCCTTATTTTAATACGAGTTGCAACTGGACTTGCAAGTAGCTTTCTCACGGGAGAGTCACATCTGGACTTGTAACTCACGATTTCTTGCAGGATTTGCAACTGGGGTTGCAACTGAGGATTGTTTTCCTGGCCCGTTGTTCACTATGAGTTGCATCTAGACTTGCAATTGGCTCATGGGGTTGAAATACCGATGATTGTTGTTTTTACCATGAGTTTGCATCTAGACTTGCAACCAAGGATTTTTTTCATGAACCCTTTTTTAATATGAGTTCCAACTGGACTTGCAACTAGGTTTCTCGCGGCAGTTACAAACCCTGATTTTCATGGTCCCTTCTTTTCCACTATGACTTGCATCTAGACTTGCAACTATATTTTCTCTCACGAGTTGCAACTGGGATTGAAACCGAGGATTCTTTTCATGGTACCCTTCTTTTTCTACGCGTTGCATCTAGAATTGCAACTGGATTTCTCTCACGAGTTGCAACTGTGTTTCTCACGATGGAGTTGCAACTAGGGTTACAACTGGGGATTGTTTTCGTGATCTCTTCATTTAATATGAGTTTCAACTGGCTTTTCTCTCAGGAGTCGGAACTGGGGTTGAAACTGAGGATTAATTCACGAGTTGCAACTGGAGTTGAAACTAAGGATTGTTTTTGAAGTCTCCTTCTTTTTCTGTGAGTTGCATTTATACTTGCAACCGGATTTCTCTCGCGAGTTGTAACTGGGTTGCCACTCAAGATTTATTTCGTGGTCCCTTGTTCACTATGAGTTGCACTTGTACTTGCAACTGGACTTTGAAACCTAGTAACTGCCTTTTCTCTCACGAGTTGCAAATGGGGTTGAAACCGAGAATTGTTTTTCTGGGTCCCTTATTTTTTTATATGAGTTGCATATGGACTTGCAAATGAATTTCTCGCAGTAGTTGCAACATGGGTTTTAAAATTTTAATTTATATTAACGATTGTTATTCTTAATCTAGCCTTTTTAAGGGATCATGATATATTTGGCCTTGCAACTGAGAATCAAATTGCTATTTCAAAATGTGTTCATCTAACATAGTGATTTTTCTGAACATGTTGCAAACTTCTTTGCCTTCATCTTGAGTTGTACCAGTTAGTAAATATGTAGTAGTATAGGGTATAAACTGTAAGATAAAAATATTAAGAGCAGAGGAGCTCCAGATCGGTGTAGTAGCTCCTAAGTTTTCCTTTACTTCTCATATTCATGCTCTCCAATCCCTAATAGTGTAACAAAAATTAAGATCCCCAGATATTGCAACATGTATCCAAGATATGAAAATCGTCAACTAATAAATAAGACCTCTATGTATTCTAGGTAGCTATAAGGGGCTCGAACTTACCCGTTAACAATTTTTTTGGACGGAGAAGTGAACTTCCGCGTGGATGGAGATTTCAGAAGAAAAATCATATCAAATGTGGACTTGCTATATAACAGGTTTACAATTTCGACGCCTTGCCGCAACTTTCATGTATAGCATTGGATCTAATTTCAGGATCAATTAATGGTTTGCTATTGCTACGATTTCTGGCCAGAATGACACCCGATCAGTGATATTAAAGCACTGTTCAAAAAATCGTCCGAATCAGCGATTAATAGGCCGATTAATCGCTACTAGGGACCTAACCGTGTTGATTACCACTAATCGGTCGTGTTAATCCTTTAGCCCGACTAATATCTCTGACAGACCGATTACTAGGTATATTCCCGATTAACTACCAAACTTGGTCAAAAAAGTTGCAAAATTTTCAACGCATATCGCCCATCCAGCCGCTATCCCGCCCCAATAAAGTAGCTTTTGCGAATCTCCCCCTTGATTCTCGCCTCCAAGAGCTCGATTCCCACCATCACCAACCAATACCCTAGGTAGGTGGTGGAAGGAGGGCACACGGTGTTAGCTGGTGTATCTTGAGTCGCTCGTGACCTTAACTATTAGGTCAGATAGGAAAAGCGTACATGTGTTTTAGGTGCTAATTTGCATAGGTTGCACCAATTAATAGTCGATCGATTAAATCAGTTAATCGTCCGAATTCCGATTAGTCGCTACTCCCAAGCCAACCGAGCAGTTAACGATTACCGATTTCCTTACCATTGTATTAAAGTGATATTTCTTTCGATTTTGTGCTACCTAGACTGAATCTTGCTGTTGTGTGTTGGATTGGGTACCCCAAGTGGGGCTGAGGGTTCTGGCAGAAAAAAATGTTAGTCCGAAGATTATTAACTACGAAGTTGCTGAAGAAATTTGCTAGTTCTCCTGGCTCCTATTGTTTGTTGCATTTGTTCACCAAGTAAAAAAGCAAGTATTCGTGAGGTGATAGTCTGCATATCATGTGTGTGTGCGCGTGTGCTATAGTGAGCAATGAGTGAGCGAAAGAGGAGGAAGAATGTACCGGTGACGGTTCTGGTTGCGCGGGAGGTCGAGCAGGCAGGGGACGCGGAGGCGCTCATGACGGAGGTGTTCAGCGTGGTCTCCGGCGTGCGATCCGTGGGGCGAGCACTGCTCCTGGGACCTTGACTGGTTTAAATTTGGGTCATGATTTTTTGTGAAAGTGGTTCATTAACTTTTTTAAAATTTTGCTCACGATTTCGGAAATTTGGTTCATGATTGTCAAATTTGGTTAATGGTATTTAAATTTATTTCATGATTCTTTTTGAAACAGGTTCATGATTTTGGAAATTTTGTTCATGATTTTCAAAATTTGGTTCATGATTTTTAAAATTTGATTCATGAGTTTTAGAAAAATGGTCATGTATTTTTTTTAAAAATGTTCATTAGATTATAAATTTGGTCACAATTTTTTTTAAAAATGTTCCAGAAAAATGAAAGAATTTTCACTTTTTAAGAATTATTTTAGAATCGTTCAGATTTATAAATTAATAAAGACAAAGATAAGAACAAACAAAAAAATAGAAAACATACACTTGTCATACAATGTACAGGAGCATGCAAGAAAAATAGTCAACAAGTACAATAGGGTACAGTCAGCTGACTATAAGAGATAAAATAGTATATTTTGGGTGAGGTGGAGGAAAGAGAAGAGGAGACAGAATGTAAGCGGACAAATTAACAGCCGGCTCTAGCACGTGCTTGTAGGCACTTTGTGAGACTGAAATATGAACCACATATTAATTAAGTAGTAGACCTTTATAGCTAACTATTGTACATATTGGCTATAGAGTCGGTTATAGATGCCAGTTTTCTATAGCCACTATATTTTTGAACTTGCTCTAAGCAAGTCCGAGCTAGACGACCTCCGCCGGCTCCAGACCAATAGCTGCGGCCCATCAACTAAATTACAAGCTGGACAACACAACAACAAGCCCAACAAGTCAACAACAACAATCGGGAAGAGCCTGGACAGGCTCAAAGCTGAACAAACGGAAATCTCTTACCTCATTCGACTGAGCGATAGTGACTCTCAATTTTTTTTTTCACGTTCTATTTCATACGGTAGTTCCATTTCTTATTTGATTGATATAGGTGACTCCAACTCAGAACATGTCAAACGGCCTTACCCAGTCACGTAACTATTAATCTCATGTTAAATTTCAACCATAAACTAGCACGGGTGGCCCTCGCAAATGCGAGGGCAATGTCTCAAAGTGCCTAAAACAATTTGCATCGCACTATAAAACTACAATTCAATTATAATTCAAAATTTCTATAGTCACAATAAGTATTATGATAATTAAAATATCTTTTTAGGGAAAAAATATTTAATTTGTTGGGGAATAGTTAAAGTCACCAAACAAATAAGTGCACATTATCTTCCTTTTTACATGGGAGCTTTGATATGTATATATATAGTTAAATTTATATTGCCAATATAGGATGTACTTGTTAAAAATGATGTTATACTCAATTATTTTAGATCAATTTAGATTTAACAAACCAGATATCTTAGTGCCAAAATAAGAATTTCTTGCCCAATGATGTTCATGTAAGTAACTAAGATCAATAAGGCATTTCTTAGTTGGTGATGTTCGTGTATAATAATGATACAAGAGATTGCTAGTAGGATGATTTTCTGCAAAATTATGATGTTATATATGTTGGTATCTTTTCATAATAAGGTGTGAGAAATCAATAGGTTTAACAAAAACCATGGCATTTTTATTATTTCTGTGCTAGCGCCAGTGGACCTTATGAATCAATGCATTTATATCTTAGTATATATATTAATTCAATGTCATCCTTATACTCATCAAACACAATGCTATAATGATTCTCCAATTAATGCTAACACCATTTTTTGCTCGAAAATTGTAGTACCTCATGTTCTCCAAATTTTCCACTCTTGTTAATATGTCTAATTTAACATCACTTATAAAAGTTAGAATATATTTTAAAATATTATATAATTTAATAGTTGTAATATCTTTTTTGATTTTTCTGTCTGAGGTTTACCAATATTTTTCTGTTAAAATAGCAAAAGATTAAGCGCCAGAAGTATATCCCTGTTCTCATCTATGTACAACAGTAGTTATCTATACCTAATAATAAAGTATGAAGTGTTTCTTACGGGTTCCGCTTTTTTTAGACGGCTTTACCCCTGTCAAATCATCAAATCTACACCCTCTGCCACCGCCGAGTTTCAAAAAAGCCGATTCCATATCCATACAGTTTTTAATTAACCTGGCGACCAACACGGCAGCGCACCGACTCGGTCGCATGTCACCTCCGCCTGGGAAACTCCCGGCCTGGTATGTCGCACCATCGAGGAATCCCAATTACATGTTTATGGCGGACGCATCTCCTATAGCGTATATCGAGGAAAATCCATGACCATCTATTGATTGAAGAAACAAGAAAGCGTCTGTCAATCTGCAAGATGCGGATCTGGATCTTTGTCAAGAAGCTGACCACGATCTTAACTCATGTACTCGGAATCACTTAATTTCGTGGACAGTCTGCTGCTTGACCATCTATTGATTGAAGAAACAAGGAAGTGTCTGTCAATCTGCAAGATGCGGATCTGGATCTTTGTCAAGAAGGTGACCACGATCTTAACTCATGCCCTTGGAATCACTTAATTTCGTGGACAATCTGCTGCTTGACTATTCCTGGCATGTTGCCAGACCAGCAGTCTCATCTTCAACAGGAAACACCCTGGCTGACTACAACGGCGCTCGCCACTGGACGTCTCGCCTGTCTTTTGATCTAAAAAAATTTATCTCTCCATTATTTTCTCTGCTGCTTCATGACGCCCGATCGCATGAAATACGAGGCGTCCATCTCCTCCCATGTACTAGCTATGTTCCTGGTCGAGGGCTCCACCGCGCCCTCAATTCATTCACTCTCACTGTGGCCACTCGCAGACCACAAATTGCTGGAGATCAGTCGGTGTCGATTTAATTATCTACAAGTGTCTGTGAAAGGCTAGATCAAATTAAATATCGGGCTCCTTCAATACGGAACATAGAAGGAGGATTACATGCATTTAGACACCAACAACGATGAGCCAAAAGCTGGGTATGCAGATCAGGGGAGCACTCATCACGGCGCTCTACCGCATGGGGCTTCGGCTAGCGTGCTCGACTCGGCAGAAGCACGGCCTAGGCATGATCATCAACTACATGGCCATCGACGGGAGCAGCTACAAATACACTACCTCTGGCTAATGCTGCTCCAGGTACTATTTTTTATTATACACGGACGTTCCTTTCCTAGATTGATCAACTTTCTAGATCCGTGGATTTAGAAATTTTGTGTTCATATAGGCGTTAGCTCTAATTAACCCTAGATGATAAAAACGATACTGGGAAAACTAATGACCGTCCACAAATGTTAATTATGCTTATCTTTATCAAATATTATGTTGCTATTTTCATTAAATTGCCATGTGTACCATATCTACCATGCAAGAAAAAACGGAACCGAGACAACACACGGCCATTATGAAACTTTGGGTTACACCGTCGTTTTTCCTACAAAAGTGTACATTTTTTCTCCCGGTGCAACGCACGGGCAAATTTTCTAGTGTATACACATATTCATTATTAATATATTAAATCTTATGTAAGATGGAAAACATTATTTAAAGAAAAAAATTCTAGAGATCACAGGATTCGCTCCTGACCAAGAAAAAAACGATGGACCAATTAACTTGTACCCGTGTGAAAAAGTATCTATCTCTATCTGATGCATATGTGCATGTGCAGTCTTCATTCTAGTTTATCCATCGCCGTATTCTGTCACCGTGTTCTCCATTTTTATTGGACACACGCTAGAGTCCTAGAATGATGCGTCTTGACACCCTAATGTGATTTTAGAATAACATATAGATCCTTTGTTATATCTTACCTGGTACGTCAAGTATTTAAAGAATAACATCAACTGTCAGTTTTTTTATTGCCAGCTCAACTCTGAGTTTTGATGGGTTTTTTTTGACGTATTTACCAGGTACCGGGAAACCCTTCCATATTCTGTTTTGAACGTGTCAAACATGGTTACACAATTACGTAACTATTAATCTCTAGTAAAATCTCAGCCGTAAATTTAAGATCTAGTGGTAAAAATAATTCAGCTGATGTGGCTTAACGTGAGGCCTCGAAAAACAACCTTATATTATTTTTAGTATATAATAGATTTTAGATCTAACCATCACAGATTTTGTCAGACTTCCTCTTAGGTTTTACCTAGGGAATTTAAAAAACTTTTGGTACTACGAACACACCAAGGTCGAGCTATGCAAGAACATGAGAGATAGATCTAGGTGAACTCACTAATGAATGCAGCGGCGGAAGGTTCTCGGTGTAGTTCGTTGATGACGATCAAGTCGATCCCTGCAGCTAGGTGTATCCCTTTCAGACGCAAGGAGAAGGTCCAGTCGATGGAGAATCGAAGGTACAATCCATCTGCAGGTTGCATACGCCCAGTCTTCCAATCTGTGCAACATTCCTCCGTCTAGAGCATCGCGCCTAAGGTGATAATCCCATCAGCCTCTCGGAGTGTGTACGTTGATAAAACTACGTGAAGGAGAGTGGACACTAGTACAAACTCGGTACTTAGAGATGGTGTCCTCAGACAGTTTGTGCCAATTTTAAAAACATCCGCCTCTGCTCCGTGAGGTTTTTATTTACAAACCACCTCTAAAAACCTCAGAGGCGATTCAAAACCATAACCGACTCCAAAAAGAACCCTACGGGAGGCGGCTACTATGAAAATCTGCTCAGCCTAGGACCTTAGTCGGGCGCTAAAAACCACCATATCTAAGAAGAAGAAAGAAGAGACGGTCGTTATTAAAACTCTCCTCTAAGGGTTAGCCTGACACGTGAAGTCACAAAAAACCAGACGTGCAGTCCTAGGTAATGGGACTCAGACGGGTGCTAATAAGAACCGTCTCTAAGAGTAGTCAGGTAAAGGCGGTTATGTTTTTGAACAACCTCCTAGATTAAGAGGAGGGGAAACCGAATCGACATACATGGAGGTCCTGAGGCGGCCGGAAAGCTGGGCGAGGCAGAAGACCGTCGGGAGGCACCAGATGTGTCCAGAGCCAGGGCAGAATCGAGCCATCGGGGTCGGTGGAAGAGGGTGGTGGCCGAGCAGTGGAAGCGCTCTGCTTGGGGCATTAGTGACGGAAGCAGAATGGGCAATAGGACATGGTGGATGATGAACACTCGTAGTGATCTTGGCCGAGGACGAAGCAGGGCCGAGCATGCGAGCATGGCGCTGATGAGGCGCAGCTGGAGCACCAAGGACAACAACTATCACATCCATGTGAAGGGGTCAGATGTGAGCTCAAGGAGGCCGTCGCTTACGTGTTGGAGGACGAGGTGCTACATGGGCATGGGTCCGGTCGCCGTCGGGATAGATGGGGGTGGTGGAGAAACAAGACCGGGGGCGGAGAGGAGGCGAGCTCGAGGATGAGCAGATCGAGCGGGCTGTCAGGTTGGGACAGGGGAAGGAGGAGGGCTGGATCGCGTGTTGGAGATGGTGGAGGTTGTTTAGGGTTTCCCGTCGGGTGGGCCTTTGGACAGTGTGGACTATATGCGGGCTTCGGCTGGCTGGCCTGGTGATGGAGGGGTGGTAGGTGGCGCACTGCGGCTAGCCTAGTCAGCTGCTTTGTTTTTTTAATAAAACATTTTTATTAATTTATTATTTATTTTACTATTTTAAAAGCAGTTGGTCTGAGGCTCCTAGGTGGCGCAAGGTACGGTGTTAAACAAGTAGGGGGCAGCACCGAAGGCAGACATGTCTGACGCATGTGCTCCCATGGCTGAAGCACTAGGAGCCGGTGGCCGGACCATGGTTTGCTGGAATTGGGGAAAGGGAAGGGAGCACGCCTAGCGGATTAGAGATGAGGTGGGGGAGAGCGGAAAGGAGGGGTGGCAAGCTTACGCTGAAGATTTATGCCAGAGGGAGGAAGTTGGCATGGGCATGCATGCATGGTGGTGCGATGTGGTGGAAATGGGGCTCTTAGTTGGGCCAGCCTGGGTGGGCCTTTGGGCCTGGCCGTGGAGTCTTGACTTTTTTTAAATATATTTTTTAATTTTAGGAAGCCCAATGATTTTTCCTAAATCTGCAATATCAATCTTTTAAATAAAATATTTTATAATTGTGGCATAAGATTTTTATGTTTTTATGTCGTAGCAATGCACAAGCATTCAACTAGTTTTTTAAGAAACTTAAGCTAAACCACGTAGTAGTACAAGTTCATGATTATATATGTTTCCAACGACTTGGTTAACATAAAAGAAGCGTTATGTAGCAAAGATAAATAATTATTCCGCCATTATACATAAAGTAATTGTTTACATATGAAATTGGATCTGAATACAACATATATGGCATGGCATATGCAAGACAAACATGCTACAAATATGTAAATAACAAACAAATGTAGCTTAGGATGAATATATGAGATCAGTGGTGGTGTGCATGGTGGCTGTGCTTCTTTTCATCTTTCTTCTTGTGGTGCTCGTGGAAGGCAAACCCTGCGCTACCCAGCGCGATGGCGGCGGCCACCTCCTCCTTCATCCTGTGTGACCTGGCATGCTCTGGATCCTTCTTCGCCTTATGCTTCTCGTGCTATATATGTATATCAACAAACATCCAGGATGTTAATAATCAATTATATATATATACTAGCTTCAAATCAAGATTGCAAGAGCGGGGAAGTAATAATTAGCACTCTAATAAGTGTTTGGATATCATACCATCGCGTAAGCTCCCGCAGCGACGGCGCCAAGCTGGGCGAGCTGCTCCGTGTGCTTGTGGTGCTTCTCCTCCTTCCGGTGGTCGCCGCCGGCTGCCGCTTCGGCTTTGCTACTACCACTGTGGTGCCCCATTACCAAACTGACTGCCAGGATATCTTGAAGGAAACCTTATGTTCTATTGCTTCGAAATCCTACACATAACATAGATGAGGGCACCACTAGCCTCTCTATTCTCTCCTGTCAGAATGCCCGTGATGACGCCATCCAACCAGTCACTAGTAGGAAAAGTCTTATAAGAGACATGCTATCGGGGGTGCACCATGACATATCCGCACCGCTCTTAAATCTGACGGCGCACGGAAATGGGCAAAGCCCCCGATGATGTATAATTGGCGATGTGGTTCCATGAATGGCAATGCCACCACCGTAGTTTGACCCACGCCTTTGTCTGGCAGCAAGTACTAAGGACGCGTTACTTGGGAGGCCCTCCCCTAGTAAGAATATATCGAAGGCGTGGTAGCGCCCAACGCCGCCAATACTTGACATTGTAGCAGCGAGTCTCTGCCTCGCAACGGGTACGACTATAAAATGTTGAATCTCTGTATTGGCGGATGCGTCGGTGGCAGCCGCGTCAAGTCATGTCACGTGCAGTAATTAAATATGACCACGCCTGTGTGGCTCTCTGCGGTCAACTTTGTTTAATTGGGTGTTACTACTTGCCGCTTTCACATGCGCCGACCTAGCTTCCTTGTCGGTGGTTGCCTACTTAACTCGCTCACCGTGTGTAGCGACAGTGTCCAAGCAGTACCATGGATAGAGAGGCACTAAACGATTGTGAGGAAGTGGTGACTAGCGGCAACGACGGAGGTGGGGGTCTAGCAAAAGCGCTGATGGAAGCATCGTCGCCAACTAGTTCGGTCTTTTTTATTTTTCTTTTAGTATTATCTATGTAATCGATGAAATGAAAATGAAATTCGGCATATTTGTGTTGTGGTGGGATATTTCGCGCCTTTGAGTATCAAGCACTCGCCCTTTTAAGACTCCATTCCCTCTCACCTCTCTAGACTCCATTCATTATCGCCTCTTTAGCCTCATAACCTCCCTCGCCTCCATCCTCTCTCACCTCTAACCTCTCTTACTGAGTTCCCTTTCTCTTCCATGGCCGTCAAGGCTCCGCCGTTCCTACGCACCTGAAGAAGGAGATGGTGGAGGAGCTCGCCAGTAACACCGTGCCCGTCCTGTAGGACACGCGACTGCCCTACGACTGGGTAAACCGCGCAGGCCTCATCCTCGAGCGTCGCGTAGCCCTCACCCAAGGAGAGGGCCAACCCCTTGTTTGAAGGGGCCAACCCACCGGCGGACAAGAAGAACATCAATGCGCACCATAAATGGTGGAGGGGGCTCACCGCCGAGGTCGTCCTGCGGAACTATTGCACAGGGCGGCACCCGCGTACCCTCCCCATGGTGCTGCGGCAGATGCGAGGGCAGCAGTGGCGATGTCGGCGAGGTTGTCCAAAAAAATATAAAAATTAGGGTTTGGACTAGTTTATTTTAATGTAATCCACGATATTATGTAATCCCCGCCGTATTTGAATGGAATTTCTGTTGTATTCGAACGAAATCCCACGCCATATTTGTTCTTCATTCACTGCGCATAATGGGAGAATAACCCCGCTACCACCATTTTCATTTTGATCACGTTCCAAACGGGGGCGCGTCCCTTACACGCTGCCAATAATTATATCGACGGCGTTCACAGTGGTAACGCCGCTGGTATTCCTATTACTAGGGGCGTGAGCCTTGTACGCCCCGGTAAACGGTTATGAGCGGCACCCTATTAGGAGCCGAGGGAGAGGGTACAGTAGCTTTCAGCAAACCACAACCCATTATGAGTTAGATTGTATCTAGCGAATCGGCTACTCTGTAATCATCTTTGCCAATAATCAGACTTGCATCGACTCCCTTGTTTGTCTGATAAGCTAATGAAATCACCAATGCTCCTCTTTTCGCGAATCCCTAAGTCAATAATAATGGGTATTATTGAGGTTACCCTCGACAGAGAGGGTCAACACGGACGTCATCTTGGAGAACTGTTGCGCAGGGAGGCACCCTAATACCCTACCCCATAGGCGGTAACTCTTACCTTCGAGCGCTGGAGAATGGTGCCAACGAAGGATGGCGAGGGCACTACTGGCGATGTCAGCGAGGTTGTCCATCAGATATAGAAATAAGGGTTAGGTATAGTTTATTTAAACGTAATCCACCATATTATGTAATCCCCACCGTATTTGAATGGAATTTCCGTCGTATTTGAATGAAATACTGCTATTTAAATCACACGGCATATTTATTTTTTGTTTGACTCCGCATAATAGGAGAATCACTCCGTTGCCGCCATTTTCATTTTAATCACGTTCTAAACTCAGGATGGGAACGGGCCGGGTCGCCCCGCCAGGTCTCTGGCCCGACCCAAAAAACGAGGCCATTGGGTCAGCCGGGTCGGCCTCATACAGGAATTGGGTCAGCGGAGCCGACTTCAAGTGACCCAACGGGTCAGCGAGGTATAACTAGTCTTTGCTCTAATCGGTTCATTTTGTTCTGAAGCTAGCTTCGTTCGCAACTAGCAGCAGATCAAACTCCTGTTACATACGTATTGAAATTTGATCAAGCTTTTGCTACTCTATCCCGACGTACATACGTACTGAAATTGGTTAGGGCCACCAAATCACTGTATCTAGCTTACCGTAAAAAATAAATATCCATCTAGCTTGCTTAATACTTATAACAATAAACTATCGGACATGCTTTATTTATTTTACATCAACACGCATATAACACAACCAAAAAATCTATTCAAGCTAAAATTTGGGTCGGCCTGGAGTACCCATCGGGTCGACGAGGCCACCAACTTCTCTTAAAATGGGTCGGCCCTGGCCTCACAAATTGGCCTCGAGGCCAATGGGGCCGGGTCCAAGGCCAGGTCCGGGCCGGCCCATTCCCATCCTGATTCTAAACTAGGGGTGTGCCCTTAGATGCTTCTAGTAATTACTGTACGCCCCTGGTAAAACGGTTATCAGCGGCGCCATATTAGGGGCACACAGATTCAACGCCCCTGATCAACATGGGAGGGGATGGGGCTCTGCCGATGGAGCCTTTTTATTGAAAAATATTCTCCTGAACCACCGTCGAGAAGCTGCATTTTTTAGCGAAAGGTGGTTATTCAACACTTTTCTACTCCTTCCGTCGCTAGTTGAAATCAAAGACAATTTGTCTCCCACTCCTCCCGCACCCGTGCGGCGCCGCGGTGCCGTGTCGGGCGGCCTCCTCCCCTCCCCTCCATCGCCCTCCCCTTCCTCAGCCTCCCCGCCCGCCGCCGCCAGGGGCGTCACCGAGCAAAGCCCTGGTGGCGTGGCGGCAGTGGCGATTACCTCGGCCGCGATTCGGCGTGGGGGCACGATCTTCTGCTGGCGGCGGCGCCCGCACCTGGCCAACGTCGATGATAGTGTCGTGGATGGTGACAGCTGGAGGACCTCGGCAAACGTTCGTAGGCAACATGCGGCTGCAGGAGTTTGGGTCCCGATTTCGGCCCAGATGGGCCTAGACGGGTCAGGTCTACTAGTTGTTCATCGCCCGATGCCGGCTCACTGAGGTTTCCCCGGGCCATGTCGGCGACACAAGGACGCTTGGGGCATCTGTCCTCGACATGGTGGTGGTGACCTCCTTCTGCGTCAGAGGGGTCAGCCGGTATCACCATCGAGCGGTGGATCATGTTAGTTGCCGTTGGGTGGCGTGGGGGCTACAGGCTCGGTTTCGATAAAGGAGGCGTTCCTAGGGTTCCTCTCAAGCCAAGATGAAGATCTGCTTGATGTTGGTCTCCATTGATCTGGTTTCTGTGTCTCTTCCGGAAGGCTTCATCGGCGAACTACATAGTGCGTTCATGCCGAGAGATTGCTGGATCGCGTGGGATTCGGTCGTGCGCACCAATGTTTTAGTCTGACCGTTTGGGTTTAGAGGGAGCGTTCCGAAGCTCTATTGGCTGTTAATATCATGGGGCATGTTCTCCTTCCATGGTGTTGACGGAGAATGTTATGGAGACCGAGATATGAGGACTGACAATGGTGGTTCGAGTCTAGGTGGTGATGATCAATTGGCTTAGTGACTAGTGACTTGGAGCAGTGTCATGCGAGTGGGGGCGATTGCACATGAAAGGTTCACAATCCTACCTTTTAGGGTGAAAGCCTAGGGTCTGGCCTTAATTGGTTGTGTCCGGCAATGACCTTGTTGAATGTATTGTTTTGAGATGAGAGAGGATTTTTATCAGGGTGAAAACCTAAGATCTATAATTGGGTGATGACAGTGTTTGTGCACTGTTCCCTTTTTGGAGGCGTCACTTTTGGAGAAGCTGGACTTCAGGTGAAGTCTAGTAGTAATGTTCTTTCAACAAATGGGTCACTGTAGCGGTACTTTTCTTTTTTGTAATTTTTTTCTTTTGACGGCGTGCATCCGTATGGCCGCTATAGGGAAATGCGTTATTGCGGAGGCTGGGTGTAATTGGTATCTTATGGTATCAATATATGCTCCTTTCTAAAAAAAGATTTTTCCTAACTAACACTAGTTAACAATCCGACCATACAATATAACGGCTCAGGAGTCAAGAGCGCAGGAGGCAAAGAAAGATATAGGGGTTTGAAACGAAACATAGCTATAACTATCAAACAGATCCCCTGTCTCCTTTCCTCTTCCTATTTGTCGTGGATGGCCTGTCAACATTGTTGAAGAATGAGGTGGATCCTGATAGAATACACCTATTAAGGTGTGTCGGAGGGCCCCGAGTTTTTCACACTTATTATTTGTTGATGACACTTTGCTGTTCTTCCGCACTACGGAGGAGTAAGCTCGTTGTGTGAGGAAGACCTTGGAGTTGTATGCTACATGTACGAGTCAGGTAATAAACCCTTCCAAGTGCTCTATCCTATTCGGTGATTCATGTTCTGAGACGACTCAAGTGGCGATACGCTCCATATTGCATGTGGAGCAACTGAATTTTGAGCCTAAGTACCTCGGCTTGCCCACACCGGAGGGTCGTATGCACAGAGGTAAATTTGATAATCTGCAGTCCAGATTTGTGAAGAGGTTTATGGAATGGGTTGATGGTCTGCTGGCCCAATGTGCTAAGAAGATACTTATATAAAGTCAATGGCACACGCCATTCCGGCTTATATTGTGGGGGGTTTCAAGCTATCGGCATCCTTATGTGATAATCTCACTAAGATATTGAGGGATTATTGGTGGGGAGTTGAAAACGGTAAACGCAAAGCTCCTTGTATTAGTTGGACTAAAATCAATAGACCAAAAAAATCAAGGTGGCGTAGGCTTTAGAGACATGCGGGTTTTCAAGCAAGCTCTTCTCGCTAGGCAAGTCTGGCGATTACTAGCTTTCCCTGACAGTTTGTGTGCGCGAGTGTTGAAGGCTCGCTACTACCCCAATGGGGAATTACTTGACACAGTTTTCACAGGTAACCCGTCAAGTACTTGGACAACTATTACTCATGGTTTGGATCTTCTGAAGAAAGGTCTCATTTGGCGGGTGGGCGATGGACATAATATTTGTATTTGGAGTGATAGTTGGCTTCCAAGGAAGTCGTATTGCAAAGTTCTAACCCCGCAACCTAATAGACGCTATCGGAAAGTAGCGGCATTGATGAGTGACGATGGTACATGGAAAACTGATCTGATACATACCATGTTTGTGCCCGCTGATACTGAAGCTATTCTTAGCATTAAGCTGCAACATCGATGAGATCCATATGTCCTTGCTTGGCAACCAGAGACAAATGGTATTTTTTCTGTCCGCAGTGCATATAAACTAGGTCTAGCAGAGTTACCTGAATAATGTGCTCTCGCTAACTCAAGTGCTGGTACTAATGGTACTGATCAATGCTGGGTGAAGATTTGGCGATCATCAGTTCCTCCTAAGGTCAAGATGTTCGCATGGAAAGCTGCTGCCCATGGCTTAGCCACTAAATCTTAAATTGAGGCGGAATATGAAAGTTACGGTTACATGTAAAATATGTGGGGTAGAGCCTGAGACAGTGGAGCATGCGCTCACTAGATGCCCACATGCACGTAGACTTTGGGATGAGATGAGTTCAATCTGGAGTGTTCCATCTCCTCAAGATTTGTCTAAACCAGGTCTTAATTGGTTTCAATGTGTACTTGCTGATCTACCGGCTCACCAGGTAGACAACACCTTATTGGTTGCTTGGCGAGTTAGGTATGCGCATAATGAGGTTACTCACGACAAGATCTTGCCATCTGTGGAAAGTTCGAAGAGGTTTCTCTGCAGTTATCTTAAGTTGATCCAGGATTGTGTAGACAAATCTACTGACGCCATCATTAAGGGGAACCTATGTTTACTCCTGGTTCCCTGCCCTCTCCCGTTCCAGTGAAGAAGGGGCCAGATAAACCCTGGGGCACTCCTCCTTTAGGATGGGTGAAGCTCACAATTGATGGTTCTTTTATGGTGAAGGATCGCACCGCTGGTCTTGTATGGCATTGCGGGCTGCTGATGGGCTCCCGAACTTTACGTCCTGCAGGTTTATCGAGAAGTGTATGGCTCCACTGGAGGTAGAACTAAGGGCATGCATAGAAGGTTTGGATCTGGCTCTTCACCATTCCAACCTTCCAATTATTATCGAATCCGACTGCTCTCGGCTGGTGCTTACTGCCAATTCTTCTACTAAGGATAGATCTTCATATTGCTTCCTGTTTGAAGAACTTCATGCTTTAGCTAATCAAGGTAGAATCTGTACCTTTGTAAAAGTGGAACGATCACAGGTTAAGGTTAGCCACACCCTTGCAAATATTGCGAGGGTGGAACGACGAACTGCTACTTGGTTAGGGTCGGGACCTAAAGCTATTCTTCAGTTGCTCGATCATGACCGTCATGTAATCCTTCCTGTTTGAATAAAGTTCCTATTTTATCCGCAATAAAAACTATCAAACAGATCAATTTGTGTGTCAAGCTTCACCTAAATAACATGGGCCAGTATCACAGGCTCCAGCCCGTAGCTACATAGCGGTAGTACAAAGAAGGTGCTGACGTGATTTCAAGCAATTTGTACCATACGGCTTAGATAAGTAAGATTGCACCACCTTATAAGGACGTTCCCGTGCTCAGCTATCGCCTCATGGGACATGTGGTGAGCAATCTACCCAAAAATATATCAATGAGAACTGATATGATCTGAGAAGTACATCATGTCTCTTTCCATCCGTGATGGCGAAAGGTCGGTTGTATGAAACCCCCAAACTCTGTCCCAAATCATGTATCTAGACATCAATTAATTTGAGAGGGAGAGAATATTTCAAATGGCAAATAATCTCTTTATTTTTTCAAATAGCTGCACACGAGGTGATGGTGTTAGGTTATCGAGTTACTCTCTCATATCCACACCCTGACTGGGAAATTGATCGCATTTATATGTGCACCAATGATCTTTGTATTTGCTTGCTGCACGAATGACATGGCGTGCACCACTTGTTTGTAGTTTTTATATTGAGCAACCAGAATGATATATTTTATATTCTACAAGGCAAATGACCTCATTCTTTCTTCTAAAAGTTAGATACAAAATAAATACTAAGAGAAAAAACAGGAGCTTACGGATTGGATCCTTGAACCTGAGATGCGCGCGGTTGACAGCTCAGGTGGCGGGGCCCGCTCGTCAGTATAATAGCCAGAAACAACGGTTGCGCGTGATGGGACCCACATGTAAGAAACGAAGTCAATCAGACAACAATTTAGGCATGGAAAACGGCGGCCAGTGTCAAACGGAACCAGGGGCTCGGAGGTAACAAAACCGCGTTCGCTTCGCTGATAGCATATTTCCAATTGCCCTACTCGTAGTTGTATAGTAGCAATTTCGAGGTGAACTAGAGCCACAGTCGTAAAAAAAACCTTTTAATTTCACGAAACAATTTGCACATTGCTAAGTTCAGTGTTGGAATTTTAACTTTAACTACGATAAATCTGGATAGTCCAATAATATATTACAAATTATCAAGCGAATACTGAAGTATGTGTTGCAAAGTACAAATGATAGAATACATATGCATTCTAATAAACTAGAGGTCCGAGGGTAGAAAAATCCAGATGCAGCCATTACGGACATCATCGTAGCTATAACTAAATTCGTTTCCTCGCAAACTTTGAACTTCCCCAGGATGCACCACTTGGTTTTCCAAGTGATAGACGTAAAAACTGCCAAGATCTATTCTCGCTGACCACGCCACATGGCTTCCAAGCTCCTGGTAGTGTTGTTTGATGTAGTAGATGTGGTTTCGCTCCACCCCTCCATGCCGGCCTTCCGCTGGTAGGCGCATTGCCTTGGAGTATGGTGGCGACAGGAACAAGGCATGGTCACCCAAGGTTGTCACCTCTGTCCACATGTATCCGCGCGGTGTTTCGTTGAGCTCAAACACCATCAAAAAGCAAGCCTCGCACTGTTGTAGCATTGTCGAATTCCATCGCCAGCTTCCCTCCCAACTCGAAGATGTATCCGACATGGTATGTCGCGCCAAACCTGTACACGGAAGGGCTTTCAATGCATATTGTGCAGGCTGTGGTGACCACAGGGTCATCGTATTGGTTCACTCCGAGTTCGAACCTGTACACTTTCAGGCTACGCTGCGCGAGGCCATATAGTTCCCCTTTGCTGAAAGCGATGTCCATGAGCACCTTGTCGGGACCCCTCTGGCATCCTTGCACTATCCACCCATTATTATTGTCACAAGAAGAAGAGCCAATCGTGCATACCGCTGGTTTCTTCCTTTCGGTGATTGCGGCGAGGATGCAGCCGGTCGAGGCAGGGGAATCGGAGAAGATGATTTTTTCAACGCCGGTGCAGGGGACGATCCTCTGTTTTGCGGAGAGCGGAACCTCGGCGCCGGAGGAGAGATTCACGATCATGATCTGGCAAGACTTGGACACAGCTGCGATCCAGCCGCCGTTGTACGACCCGACGAAGCGTTTGCCCCTCGCGAACCACGGGACCTGGACACGCAGGGCGCCGCCGCTCTCCATGCTGTGCGCTCGTGTTCTGCGGTTGGTCTTGCGGTTGTTGTCAACGGTCCATGGCACGAGCACCGGGGCAAGGGCCGCCGGGTGCCACCACGCGACGGCGCACCACGACTTGCACACGGAGGTGAAGCGCGCCCGGTCGTGCGCCGACGATAGCCTGAGGTAGATATCGTTGAGGTTGTCGTCGGCTAGATTAGACCACGTCCGGTCGATTCCGCCGCTGATGGCCATTAATTACTAGGTTCGTGCTCCTTGTCAAGCTGACATCAATATCGATCGGTGTTCGATTTGTGGCTTTGCTTATTGCTGGATCGATGGGATTGAACGTATCCATGCATATATATCTTTGGGATTCCAAACTGGTTTTGGAAAGTTTTATTTAGATCCTTGAGAACTGCGTGTTCGACGGGGTGCGCACGAAACGACGACTTCAATCAATTCGTTTTGGAAAGTAGAGAGAAAATTTGATTTGATTTTGGTAAACTCAATGTACCGGCGGTCCGATCTATACTCTGGCTCCGTATTGTCCACGAACACGGATCTGAATCACCACCTAGTAACTCTGACGACACGACCACGTTGATTTTCAATACCCAAGAATTAGTCGAGCCGCGCTACATGAAATGAGTCAGGCTCCGACGGATCTGAATCACCATCTAACTCTGACGATTTTTTATTGAAGTAAAAAAAATGAATAAGTAACAATAATCTTGAATTTAAATAACAATAAAATGAATATTTTTTTTGCCTTTTTCTATTTATTATGGAATAATTTATATTTTTAAATCCGTAAATTGGAATTCGACAAATAATATGTATAAATCGATCAGAAAAATGAGAAAAATCCAAGCATGCCATCCCTATCATCTTTTTAATCATGCATTATGTATTTCTAAATAAAATTCATTTAATAGTGTTCAAATCTTCAAAAAATCGTATCAAAAATTTCCTTTTGAGTTTGAGGATTCTAAAAATTCCTTAACTTGTGGCCGAGCCTCGCTAAACTTATAATATAATGGATCTCTGATTAAATACATTCAAATCTGACCCACTTCCTATAAATTCGACATGAATTTGTCTTTTTCACGATGTGTGGACGAAAAGGTTTAAGATACCCCGGATGACATATTGTCCATTCAAGGTGGCCTAATATTTTTGAAAAATGGGGTGGTACCATTCTAAAATTTTCATTTGGTGGTTGCTTCAAAAAACACCCCGTTTTGGCACTCGGAAAATAGAAAATAGCTTTTTGGTGCGACAAAAAGGAAAACTTCCTTCTGCAACATTATTCGTCATCCCATGATGCACATGTGTGCATAATATAGGCACACTATCATAAACTATACTGCGATTCTAAACATAACATTATCACAAACTATGCAGGAGAGATGGTAGCGGGGTCTCCAGTGGCGCTAACCGTGGTTGCCGCCTCCATTGCGGCCAGCATCATTGCAACCGCCGTCATTGCGGACGCTATTCCTGCCGCCATTACAGCCTCCATCATAGCATCCAAAGCCGCCGTTGCGGCCCCCATCCTAGCCGTAGCCGCCGTTGCAGCCCAGCCCCTGCTGGCCATCATTGCAGTATGGAAGATACGGAGCACCACCGCCTTGGTAGGCGGGGTTAGGGCGCATCGCGGTGTTCACCGAGGACGACCAACCCTTGGACTGCGCCTGTTGTGCCTGGAGCGCTTCAAAGGACAAGACATGAGAGTAAAACTCGGAGTACGTGACGGTCTTATCTCCGACCGTGTAGTTGGCAACGATGGAGTTGAACGCGGATCCAAGTCCGGTGAGGATGTGGTCAACGAGTTCGTTGTCGGTGACGGGGTAATCGGCGGCTGCCATAGCGTCGGCGAAGCCCTTCATCTTGTGTATGTAGGCTGCCGCCGACATCTCCCTCCTTCCTGGTGCTCTGCAGGAGACGGTGCATGTGACGGATGTTGGCACGGCTTTGAGCATCGTGCATGGTATGGACCGCCTTCCACGCGGCGGCGGCCGTCTTGCAGCCGATCAGCTGACTGACAATGTCGTCGTCCATCGATCCAAGAAGGATGCTCAGGACCTTCTGGTCCTGGACGCACCATCGGAGGTACTCGGGGTTGTCGACGGTGACGGCCTTGTCACCGGTCCCCTCAGTGAGAGTCATCTCTAGGGCAGCGACGTCGGTGTCGAGGTGCCCGTGGAGGTAGTTGCCGGAGAGGTGTGGAAGCATGATCCCCTTCCACAGGGGAAAGTTGCTGTTGTCGAGTCAGACGGAGATCCGAGAGGAAAAGACCACGGGATCCGAGGAGGATGACGAGGCGGCGAGGGTGTTCATCGCGCTAGACAGCTGAAGCGCGGAGGAGCCCATTGCGGCGCGGTGGCGCAGCTTTGATACCTAGAACAAAAATAGGTTTATGGTTTTGTGCGTGCGTCTAAAGTTCCGCACGTGTTCCACTTATATAATGATGACATGTATAAGTTACATACTTATATGTCTCTTATACGTGTTACACGACAGTGGGGTTAGAATATAATTAGTGTCCGTAGACCAGCTAGCTCTGCTCCCAGCAGCAGCATAGGTTAGAGTAAGAGCAAGTACAATAAGGTCCGGTCAGCAGACTATATGACTTAAAATAATACATTTGTGCTTAGTTGGATGAGAGAGAAGAGGAGAGAGAAGAGGAGTGGGTGCTTAGTTAAGAGCCAGCTGCAGCACGTGCTCCTAGGCACTATGTGAGAGTGAAAAGTGGGTCATACATTAATAAAGTAGTATATTTGTACCTCTAACTATTGTACATATTGGCATTAGATTGACTCTAAATGATATGGACATGGCTTATAGTCAACAACTGGCTCTACTATTGCCCTTGCTCTAAGAGACTCAGCTCCGATGTTTAACCGTGTGGTGTAATCAACTACAATCTCCCTGTAATTAAGAAGTAGAAGTGCTGAGATAGAATAGAATCAGCAATCCCTTTTGCGTAAAATAATGCGGACTAGCTAGGCAGACCGCTCCCTGTTCAGCTATATAGTGTAATCAACTATAACCTACCCTGTAAATCATTTTGAATATATTTATCGATGAATTTCTGATCCTCAAACTATTCATTCTCTTTGGCCTCAAACCACATCAACCACTTTCCTAACTATGCAATAAGGTAAAAAAAAATCTACATAGTGTCACCGCACCTTATTCCGTAGTAGTTGTAATTCACGGTAAATAGCACACAACAAGGCACTACTCAGCTTTGTGCCGGATTAGATGTCGGAGACATCTAGATCAAAGTTTAAAATAGCCGGCTATTTCATTTAGGAGCAACATTTCCAGCAGCTATACAAGGCTATAGCGGGCTATTCCATTTTAGCCGTTTTTCAAAATAGAGGAAATTTTAGTCATATCTTACCAAAAAAAGAAAAACTATGACACAAACATGATTCGAACTATAACTCGTTCAACTATTCAACGCAAATAAGTATTTAACCATTCAACTCACAATATTTTATTGAATCAAATTAAACAGAGATTTAAAAAAAAACAATCCATAAAACATGACCTTTAGCGGCTAAATTGGAGGCTAATTTATGGCTAAATCGGGCTATAGCTGGCTATTAGCGGCTATTCTCCATTTAGGCTATAAACACCATAGACGTAGCGGGAGGCCTCTCGAATGGCCATAGCGTGGCTATAGCCGGCTATTTAAAACTTTGATCTAGATACATAATCGACATGTTTTTTAATGGAAGCAGCAGTACGTATACATAAGACAACCCACGCGGCAAATAAAACAGAACTTGCATACTGTCGACTTGGATCCTCGCACATAATCAGACCAAGTTAAGCAACCAAACAAGCAAAACAATCTTTTGATGTGATCCACTTACACAACATTACCTTGGCGTTTCCATGGATACAGAGGTCGAGGCTTACGACGATACAAATGGCTGCTATGGCGAGACCCAAAATCGCCGCGAGGAGCCCGGTGGCAGCGAGGAGCTGAACGCCCTTGGGCGCGTGAGCAGAGCGGCAGAAGAGGTATACCAGGACGCCAGAAACGGCGAAGATCGTGCAAGCGCAACATGCTCCAACGCATACTGGTCCCAGCCCGCTTATGTCGTCGGGCTCCGGCGGCGTGGCGGCGTGGCCAGGACCAGGGTCCTCCAGGTCGGCCATCTCCATTGCTCGATCGATCCTTTTGCCTATGCACTGTAGGACACGGACGGCGCAGAGAAATAAGAATAGGGGATTGTGATTTAGCCCTAATGAACTATCCAAGGGATCAATTGGTGTGTCAAGCTTCACGTAACTCACATGGGCTAGCCTACTATCAACAGGCTGCTGCCCATGGCTACAAAGCGATAGCATGGTCTGACACGTACGTAATTTCAAACAAATTGTACCTCACGACTTACAAAAATAAGATTGCACCACTTTATAAGTACGTTCTTGTGTTTATCTATCACCACATGGGATTTGTGGTGAGCAATCCTCGAAATAGGCTTCTGTCCCGCTTTATAAATAACGCCAAATTAATACAGAGTTCGACGAAGTCACCGAAGCCAAAGCGCCAAAGGAAAAGGAAAAACAAGTTTGCTGGGGCAACAGCCCAACAAAACCAAGGAGCTGACGAGGAGCTCTCTCTAGGAGGCTAAGGAGGCACGAGTAGGAGCCGTGAAGCGACGCCCTGAGAGCCTACAGGATGCCGTCCATGCTCTCCCGGTCCCGTTGCCTAGACAACGGGTACCACTGCTCTAGGTAGGCAAGCAGAGTAAGAACAGAGTGAGATGCACGGCGAGGAAAGATCCGATCTATCACCATCTTATTACGAATGTTCTAAAGCGTCCACGTAATGGCTGCAAACACCAACCAGAAGAGGTGGCGCCTTCTTCCGTTGCGGTTTGTCTCTGTCTCTAGGAACTCGCCGAGGTCCTGGGCGATAGGCAGGCCCAAGCGCTTGTCGGATGAAGTTCCAAAGAAACTGAGTGATAGGGCCCGCGAACATAATGTGGGCGCACGTCTCGGGCGTCCCACATAGAGGGCACAACCCATTACCTAGGTCGTTTCATTTTGACACCTCTACCCCAGAAGGAAGGCGATCCCGTAGCAGTTGCCACAGGAAAATACGCAAGCTCAGGGATAGGGGTGACTTCCAGAGGTGGATCGTCCAGGGTATCTCAGGACCCTATAAGACGGTCCTATAAGACGAACTAACTAAAAACACACCTTCTCCCTCTCCTCTGAACGGGACAAGGGTAGAGAGCCCCGCGGCCTTAGGAAGTTAGCAGCCTGAACGTCATTGAAGGTCCTCCGGAACGGGATGTTCCAGTGGCCTCCCTGACCTGCCTCGGCCACTAACATCGTGGGACCTGCGCAAATGGCGAACAAAGCCGGGAATTCCTGGTCGAGGGGGACTCCTTGTAACCAAGGGTCTAGCCAAAAAAGAACATCCCGACCATTGCCCACCACAAAGCGTGCACCCCTGCGGATGGAATGTTTAATGTCTTGGATAGCACGCCAAAACTAAGAACCCTCCCGGTGCCGGAGATATTTGGGCTTAATGAGTTGTTGTCATACATCGTCTTGGAGGATTCACCAATCCCATTTCAGCAAAGGGCCACATTAAAGCGGCCCGAGTCAAGAACTGCTAAACCCCCAAGAATTTTGGGGGTGCAAATACCCATCCACAATTCTTGGGCTACAAATATTCATCCACTTCACCGTATGATATTTCTGGTGCCCATCTCTAGCTACCCAACAGAACCTGGACATCTCTTTAGTGGTGAGCAATCTACTATTGAACAATAATAATGAAAAATGATACTTGTCTCGGAGTATATGTATTGTATGTAAATTTTTAGCCGTGATGGCACGGTGGATAGCCTCTTTCTTAGAATTTATCGACGCACACATCAATATGGTTGCGTCAACTTTAAATGTGTAGATTTACTCATTTTGCTACGAATTTACACATTAAAAGTGTTTAAATACATTCATTTCATAAAAAGGATAAAAGAACTTATATTTAGAAGCAGAGGGAGTTTATAGGAGTATACAAGTACAAATACAGACAGCATATATGGAGAACCTACACATACTATACACAGTCTAACAATTCAATGCGGGCTTGTCAAATCCAAAGTAATGTGTCCCCGCAAAAAAAAAAAAAATTGGACCATCCAACAATTGCATATCTCGACTCGTTCGTGGAAATCACACGCAAATTATGGAGGTGTATACACAAGCTCCACGTAAGAAACATGGGGTATGCTTATATAAACCCACGTCCGTCTTGAACCTTGCCACGGCCATAGCATGCCACATCTAGTGAGTTGTGGATCGGCAATACAGTCCGGTGGCGGAGAACACGGTGCCCTTTGTGTATCATGGTGTGAGATCGATCCTCGATGTGGATCACCGCGCGCTCCAGGAACACGTTCGAGACGCCCGCGGCGTAGCCGACAGGGTCCCCACAAGTGGATCTGATGGAAGTCACCTTATAGCGCAACGCTCCCTAGGGCTGTGGTTGGAATGTGAGCGCATGAGGCGCTCTCCAAGCGTAAGCACACGTGCGAGTCATGGGTGGCGGCTCTCTGCTCTCGTCGCCAGGGCGTGCGTTTCATCAGGCCGCAGAAATGATTTGAATTAGCAAACCTAATTCGACCGGTTAGAATAATAATGGGGATTTTAGGTCAATTATACTACATGATTACAAAAAAAAATAGTACATAGCCATTTGGATATAAGTGATATTTCTATTGTATCCGGAATATTGTGTGGGAGATTACCGAGTTGCTCTGAGGCCCCAATCAACTTAAACCATCGTATTAGGCCCCTATACGACACCTTAATTGTGTAGTAGAATGCACCGTAAAATCTCCCATAACCAGAAGGCTAGCATATCTAGCTAAGCTAATAGTGAAGTGTAGTGTAGGGTTTCACTTATGTGAGTGTAGAATATTTAAGTTGGTGACAGAAGCTTTCTTATCAGTGATAGCATGTTTAATGGGTTTATCTGAACTTGTCCCTCTCTGTCTCACAGAAACAAATCATGACTTATCAAAGTTATAACAAAGCTAAGGTAAACTAACTTCCCTAGTTTATAAACCTCGGAAATGAGTAAGACTGTAAGAAGAATTGTCCATATCAGACAATATGCTACGACCGATGGCTTAGATTTTTGCCATCTTCCACTGCGTTTAAACATTGTTTTTGGTCAAGTAATTACCAAATAAACTATCAACTTTTGCCACTAATGACTAATAATTGCAAAGATATGCAAATCCCTTCTTTGATTTATGTTGTGCAGAAAATCACTGCTTTTAACACGAAATAAGGAGTCATAATGAAGAATTTTGAGAAAGTACACACGGCCAAGTAATTGGAGAAGCTTATGGGGGTGTCATCACGCTTAACGACCACTGCTATGGGCACGATCCTCCCGCCGCCCGCCTGTACCAGGTGGCGACAGCTTCGTCTCGTCAAACACTACAACTTTCGTGAGACGCCTATATATTTTGAGGCTCCAGCCGCCAGCCAGAGAGCCGCCATTCTGAGATTATATCACAACACCACTAAAGAAGATCCACACCATTGTTCATCACTTCCACCATCCATCCCTCCACTAGCCATAGCCATTGCTTTGTACTTTTAGATTTTCTTGTGATTTGGCAACCATTGTAAGAATATTTGATTTCAATCTAAGTATTTGCATGATGTTTTCTATCTCCGATCTATTTGTTATGAGTGAGTAGTCCTCACGGGCTGCGGGTTGGGAAGAAACCTCGCAGCAAATATGTGCATCTAGATCATGGGTGAATTGTATTTTGTTTGGATTCGTGATTTGTATCTTTTGTTTCTTCGTATGTCGTCTCGATCTGTGAACTTGTAGGTACCCAAGATCCCAGAGATTGATAAAGGCATTGAGGTGAGATACTTGGCTAGCGGCGATCCCATAGGAAACTCAGTTGCAGAAAGGGAAGTACGGTTTTCGCTTAGCACCCCATTCGGGATCAACCACAACATCACCACTTAAAACTTTGATATGTGTTTACACTTAATAATCGTTTGTAATCCGGGGCTTCGGTGTACTCTCGGTTAGGTTAAAAGTCTAATGCTAGGCCCAATACATCACGAGGGCTCTAGAATATTAGCATGTGTTGCCCACAATAGATTATCTCAATACAAATATTATAAATGACTATGCTTATTATTATCTTTTATCCCATTTGATGTGCAGCTGCAGGTGGATATTCAACCCTGGCCTATCTCCATCCATTGATTCAAACCCGTTATAAAGTAAACTAGATTGGTCTTGTCAACTAAGGTAAAACAAACAAACAAACAAAGTCTTGTACACATGTCCTTTTTTATTACCATTTAGCATTGTTTTTCGAGGTTTGATTAAACCTAGGTCTTCTAGGCAAAAATCTATTATACTACATCTGTGAATCCGGATCGAAGGTATCAACCATTTTTTTGGCGTCGTTGCCGGGGAAGCAATTTCGCTATCCCGGTGAGGTTATTAGAGACCTTGTTTTTAGTTTTATTATTAGTTGTAGTATAATTTTTTTATTAGTTTACTTTCTTGTTATTTATTTAAAAATCCAAAAAAATAGTTACTTGTTATTCTTTTTCATTACTTAAAAATTACCAAAAAGATAAGATCCATGACTCAAAAGAGATTAGGGGAGTATGCTACTCTCGCCGATGATTTTATTCGTGCACCCATGACTCAACTCGTAGTTGATGCGGAAACATATGAGATAAAACCTAATATTTTAAGTTTGGTCCAACAAAACCAATTTGGGGGTTCATCTTCTGAGGATTCAGGATTGCACTTAAATACTTTTATTAAAATTTGTGACATGATGTGTATTAAGATGTAGATCCAAATGTTGTTAAGATAAGATTATTCCCTTTCTCTCTTAGTGGAAAGGCTAAGAATTGGTTGCTAGCTCTACCAAAGGGCACTATTAAATCTAGGGAGGAATATACTAATTTGTTTATGACTAAATTTTTCCACCCAGCTAAGACTATGCAGCTAAGATCCAACATTACAAGCTTTAGACAAGAAGACCGTGATCCACTAGCACTTGCGTGGGAAAGGATGAAAGAAGCCGTAATGAACTGTCCTAATCATGGGATGAAAGAATGGCTTATATTACATTTATTCTATAATAGTCTTAACCCAATGTCTAAGTCTATGCTAGATACCACAGCAAGAGGAACAATCATGGGAAAGCATGTGAGTGTTGCAAATAAGTTACTTGATGATAAGCAAAATAACCATGCCCAATGGCATGTGGAGAAAACCTCGAAGAGAGTAAGTTCAATTACCGAGGTAAACAATAAGGAGCTTACATCTAAGGTAGATGAGTTGCTTAGCTTAGCCAAGGGTAAGGAAGATACCCAAGTTAATGCTATCACTACTGATGTTAATTTTATAGCTTGCACTCCTTTTAATCCTGTATGAAAAAATAATTATGCTTCTAATGTTCAAAAATATCACATTAATTGTGCAGGAGCTCGTTATAATAATTATGATAATACTAATGGAGCAAATCATGGCAATCTCCCGTTTGAGCAAAGTGTTAGAACATTTATGCAAGCTCAAACTGAACAAAACAATATGCTTATTAAGATTACGGAGAACCATGAAAGTAGTATAGGAAGATTATCTAATAAAGACGTTGCAATTAGAAATGATGTACATGCTCTATAGGAAAGAACAAAGACTGTGGAGGCTCGGCTGGGTAAGATAGCCGACAGCCAAGCTCTCATACTAGCAAAGTTCGCTGGCAAACCAGAGCCAAATTCGGTAGAAGACCTCAAGATGATGAGGGTGGTAACCAATGATGGAAAGCCTGAAGAGTTAGATTATAGCAACGTGCCAATACCGAAATATACCGTAGAATATCTATTGGAGATGATTACCGTTAAGAATCCAGGTATAGAACAAGGTAATGATGCTATGTACCAATAATTTATATAACAAGTAGCATCTAAGGTTCATGATTTAGAGATGGAGTATAAAAGACTAGTTGATAAGCTTCCGGCTAAGCTACACGATATATTTGAGCCCACTATTAAAATTAAGTTGGGAGTTAATGAGATATCTGCACTTTGTGATCTTGGTGCAAGCGTCTCAACGATTTCCAAAAGCCTATTCGATAAGTTAAACTTGGGGCCATTTGTTACAACTGAATTAAGACTCCATTTAGCTGATTCAACTTATAAATAAGTTGTTGGGGTCAAAGAAAATATAGTTGTTGAAATTAAAGGTAGTCCCACTCTTATTGATCTTGTTATTGTGGACATGTCTGAAGATCCCGCATCACCTATAATTTTAGGTACGCCATTCCTAATAACTATTAAAGCTTTAATCAATTTATATGAAGGGAATGTAAGAATAGGGCTACCATCTAGAGATCCTTTTGTAGTCCACCTCCCTAGGAAAAAGAAGGGCGAGCCTAATGATGACGGTGGTGTAATTTTTTTAAAATCAAACTATTTTAGAGTGGGCATTCCACTCTCCAAACCTAAGTGATTGCCATCAAGGTCAAGCTAATTGACCTTAACTAGAAGCGCTTTATGGGAGGCAACCCATGTAAAATAAAGTTTCTCTAAGTTTTTATTTATTATGTTTTATTTCGTGTTAGTTTGTTTCGTTTTAAAGAAAAAGTGTTCAAGAAGACCTATGGAAAGAGTAAAAAAAATAAGATAATCCTCTATATTTTATTTTACTAACATGTGGTCTAAGAAGTATTGTTGGATCATTGCTAAGTGTTTTTGCTGTTATCTAACATTTTGATAAGATATGCAAAGGCACACGAAGCTACTAATCAACTTCTTTGAGTTTTTTTAGTTCACAGTATCGATAACGACTACAGGTACGACCGGATGGACCGTACTGTGCACCCTTACCACCTCAAGGCAAAGGAAGATAGAAATTTTGATTATTGATGAAGGAGTCGGTGCCGATAACGACAACTGATACGGATGGACGTGTCCGTACTACGCGCCAGTACCGTACCACCGAGCAAACATCAGATTTTAAGCAAAGTCACTGAATAGTTAACGACCAGCAGTACGGGCGCACGCGACCGTACCGCACGCCCGTACCGAGTGCACCGCTTGGGAGCAGCTGTCGTCCCCAAGGTAAGTCACCCGGTACGGCCGGGCTCCGGCCGTACTGTCTGCCCGTACCGTGTACGCGGACGCCATATTCACCCCGAGGAGGTAACCTAAAAATTCCAAATCATCTATTTTCTCTTTCTTCTTCCTCCAAACTTCAAACCATCTCCATTGGATCTTCAAATTTACTTAATTTTTTTCGATTCTTCGCACTCACTCGATCTAAGGTATGATTCTCCTCTGATTCCCAACTTATTTGTGCAAAACCATTGCTTAACCATTCATCATTGTCAATCTAGACATAGGTCTTGTTCTTTATTCAATCTTGGTACTAAGTATGCTTAGCATTGTTTCTAGAGGAGTTTCTTTTGTAGTTAGTGTAGAGAATCAGTTGTTCTATGTTTCTATTGGGCCAAAAAATTATTAGCAATGTTTATTTACATTGTCTTGTTTTTATTTATTAGATGAACACGAGGAGCCGTACACGTGATATGGCTGCGGAGTCTTCCGCACCACCCGTTGATACGTTAACCCCCGAGTCACTTGGCATCGATTTCAACGAGGAGTTCCGTCTGACCCGTTTTGATCGTCTCAAGATTCGAGAGATCAAGTCCATCAAGATGTTGTGACATACCGCTGCTTGACGCTTGGGTTTTTCAGCACCTTGACACACACGGTGGATCCTTACTGTTGTTCCGAGGAACAAAGTCCGGGAGTTGATTGAATTAAATTCGGCCTTATGAACTATGAGTCTACTTTGACGCTCAGCCAATGGCCTCAATGCTTTGGGTTTACCAACAACACCATCGATGTACGCACAACTACCTTTATTTAGACCCTTCCCCTTTACAATATTTTAGTTTAATGAGAATCCATGGACACACATCCAAGGAGAACCAAATTGATCATCCTGATATTCGATATTTATTCTATGTTATTGCTAACACATTGCAGGCACGTGGTGAGTTTACTAGAGTTAATGAGGAGGAAATTTTGACCCTCGCAGAAGTTGCACTTATCAATTGTAACTTAAAGCCAAATTTAGGCGCTTTTCAATCTCGTGGACCCATATTGTGAAGGAGGAATTGTGACTGTTCTTGCACACGCACTTCGCATCAACCTAGGCAACATCCACCCGCTGACTAGAAGTAACCGTCTCAGTATATCTACTCTAAGAGCATGTGGTATGATTTTAAAAAAATCATGATAGATATTTCTTCAGTATACCTGGAGCGGATCAGTTGATTCGGGCTCCTTTGCCTAACGTTTTATTCTCTATCAAAAATAGACATTTGCGTTATGACACGCTGGTCTAAGCTAATCTATCCCAACAAGAAATGCCCGTGGGAGGAGGAGAAGATGAAGAAGTAGAACAAGAAGGACCCGAACAAGATGAGCAGCCACCGAACTACTACACTACCTATGAAAATATTTATGCACTCGAAGGAAATATTCAAAACATGAACAACGTATCCATCAACCTTCGAGATGCCACTGCAATCCTCGCCACCCAGTTCCATGATTGGAGAAGCCAATGGAACGTGGGAGATTATTCACCACCACCACAATGGGCAACAAAAGGGCTTGCAAAAGTCGAAACTTGGGGATGTGTTACCCTAGCAAATTTATTTATGTAATAACGAGGTTGTACTCCATCTCCTTGACAGTTTTGAAACACTCATGTTGGCTTGTTCCAACACTTTGTTTTTTCCTTTGCTTTTTAATTTGCTTTCATTTCAGTTTATTTTTTTACCTTTGTTTTTCTTTTCTTAAACCCTTTCCCGGTCGCAAGTTCTTTTCTATTCTTTCATCCCTATCCTTAAAAATACAAAAAGAATTTTCCGTTTATCCTTTTTCGTAAATGTGGATTCATTTTTTGCCTCTTTGCTTTAATATGATTTCGAGAGTAATCATGTTTGAGTTTTGAAGGAACAGATCCCTATAAGGAAGAGGAACATGAAGTTATTAATAAGAGGTATGTTCTATGTCTTCCACTTATGAAGTTTGAGTTATTTATCTTAGTTGGTTGATTTGATAAGATTCCATGCTAGTGGGAAGTAATTTAATATGGTTAGAGTAAGGCTTTTTATTGGTATGATGATTAGTTGTTGAAGCTCTTGCTCTAGTTCTATTAGTTAACTGAGTCTTGCCTTGGAAATAATAATGCCAAACAAGTACAATAAGAAAAAGTCTGAAATTTACGACTTGTTTGATTAATGATTGTCTTGAGAGTATACCCTTGATTATACTTAACCCCATAGATATTTTGACAGTCTCGACGACACTCATGAAAGGAATTGTTTGATTGAAATAAAGTCTAGTGGTAATTGTGATGCATGCCAAAGCTAACCTTGTGGATTTTGGTGGTACTAGCTTATTAAAAAGAGAAAGAGAAAGATGCGAGACAACTTTGTTCCATGTCTCTAATGCACACCTTTGGGATGCCAACAACTCCGCTAGCTTTTGAACAATCTATGGTATAACCCCCGATTTCGGCTATGAGTTGATGACATGAGTGACATTTATGTCAATGTATGGGCAAAAGTATTGGTACTCTCAAACGTTGTGCAAACACTAGCAAAAAGAAACAAACATCGATCCTTGAAAAATGAGATGAAAAAGAAAGAAAAAATGATATATATGAGGATCCATATAACAAGTCCTTGGCATGGTCTCAATACTACTTTACGATTTTTTCTTAAAACAAAATGATTGGATTAGAAGTGTTTTAGATTGACTTGATTTATTGATGTGGGTGTAAATAAGACACTTCATTGTTATACTACTTGGGACATGAAACTCTCTTACTCAATTATGCTATTTAAAACATCCTAGTGTTGCTTGGCAAGCTCAGAGTTAATTAGAGGAATTAGATTGATTGCTACACTTCTAGTTATATATACTTATATTAAACTTTACTTTGATTATCTTGACTTACCGAAGCTTGTATAGTATGCTTCTCATCTCTCTAACGTTTATAATCTTCGCAAATGAATGAAATGTTGAGCACATATGACTACCAACTGTAAGTGAACTCTTATTCTCATTGTTTCATGTTTAAACGCTGAATTCCTTATGGTTCTTTTGGTTATTCTTGCTCGAGGATGATCAAGGTTTGAGCTTTGGGGAAGTTGATGGCTAAGATTTTTGCCATCTTCAGCTGCGTTTAAACATTGTTTTTGGTCAAGCAATTGCCAAAGAAACTCTCAACTTTTGCCACTAATGACTAATAATTGCAAAGATATGCAAATACCTTCTTTGATTTATGTTGTGCAGGAAATCACTGATTTTAAGGCGAAATAATGAGTCATAATAAAGGATTTTAAGGAAGTACACACGACCAAATAATTGGAGAAGCTTACTAGGGCGTCAACATGCTAAACGACCACTGGTACGGGTGCGGTCCGCCCATATGGCCCGCTGATGACCCACAAGTATAGGGGGTGTATCGCAGTATTTTCGGTAAGTAAGAGTGTCGAAGCCAACGAGGAGCAGAAGGTGCTGGCTAGTGGTATGGATCAGGAATTCTCTGCAAATACATAGCAAACGGATTTTTAGGGGTTTTCGATAAAGCAAGTAAACGAAGTACGAGTAAATAAAAGACAGTAGGAATAAATGCAGCAGGTGGCCCAATCCTTTATGAAGCAAAGGACAAGCCGGTTGTATTACTTAAGATGACCAAACGTTCTTGAGGACACATGGGAAGACTGTCAAGTGCTTTCGCTTCATATAGTTGATTAATCTTCTTTAGCTTGCGAAGTGTTGTGTGGGTGAATCTGTGCTAATGTACCGACCTTCCTAGGACTAATACATACTTGTGATTATACCCCTTGCAAACATCCGTAAGTACAAGAAAGTAATTAAGGTAGAAACCTAACCACAACTTTAAACTCTAAGACCCTTATGTCCCTTGCGCAATGGTTTCCTAACGGGGGTTCAGGTTTCTGTCACTCCGGCAACCCCTACGATTAGTAGCCAAATACACAATGAATTCCCCTAGGCCCATATAGGTGAAGTGTCATGTAGTCGACGTTCACATGACACCACTAGAAGAAGTACACCACAACTTAAATACCAAACAATTGAATCTTTCACAACACAACTCCACTACTAACAACATGACTTCTCCCATGTTCTCAAGAAAAAACGAACTACTCACAAGACATCATATGGATCATGATCAGAGATGGAATAATGATGTATAATAATCTGAACATAAACAATAATTCAATGGTTCACTCAATAGCATCAACTACAAAGAGTATTCAACACCAGGAATGTTTCCCCTATAAACTATGCAAGATTCAACACAATTGTTACAACAATATGGAGATGGTGATGAGGGTGCTAATGATGATGATGGTTGTGATGATGATGATGATAATCCCGATGAAGTCCAGCTTGATGGTGGTGTTGATGGCGACGATCTCCCCTCTCTGGGAAGGAATTCCCCTAGCAGAAATCTGTCTACCGGAGAGATCTTTCTCTCTCGGTGTTTTCCGCCCTGCGGCCCTGTGGAGGCGGCGGAATATTTATGTGGTCGCTCCCCGAGTCTTAGGGTTTCTGGAGGATAATATACGCCACAGGGGAGTGCCAGGGGTGGACCAGGGCGGCCACACCACCTGGTGGCGCGGCCTAGGCTAGCCCGTGCTAGGGGTGGTGTGGGCCCTCTGTGGCCCATCTCCAGCTCCCCTTCTGGCTTCCTTAGTCTTCTAAAAAATAGGATTTTCCGTATATTTTCCCGGATTTTCTGATCTTCGTGAATTTTGCCTCCAAGCAGCACCTTTTCCATCAGAATCCTGACTGCAACGGTCCATGCTCCAAAAGACATCAACCATGCAAAAACAGGTGAAATAACATAAGTATCACCTCTCAATACGAAATAGATCAATGAATAACAGTGAATTATGACATAGAATAGTGATGCAAAATGGACGTATCAACTCCCCCAAGCTTAGACTTCGCTTGTCCCCAAGCGAAACTGAGCTCAATAAACATGGCCTTAGGTTTATGGAGTGAAGAGTCGATAAAAGAATACAGACAAGAAGCATCACATTCATCAAATACAAAGATCATAATAGAAGACAACTCACTATTATATAACTCAACTTGTAATGGGTAAAGGAAACACAATAAAGATACATGAAGTAAATTATAATTGGTAATGGCAAATTTAGCTATTGGTCGAAGAATAGTTGATAATTTGCTTGAATTCACAAATAATTGGTTTTCAATGATAGCTTTCAAAGTAGTAAACATCAAGATAAGAGCAAAGTGCAAAACGAGGAACATAAGAAACATGATTGAATGAATCATCATATGAATGAATGAAACACAACAACTCAAAATACTTGCAGAGATAGAAGGGAGTAGGTTTACTGACTCAACTAAAAAGTAGAAGGAAGGCCCTTCAAAGAGGGAAGCAGGGATTGCAAGTTTCATAAAGAGATCCCAAAAATTATGATACTTACTAGCTTTCAGCTCTCATTGCCCCTATCATAGGCATCTTTAGGTGATTAAGGTTAAAGTGATCAAATATGACGATATGCATTGACAAGTTGTAAGTTGAGAATCTCATGCCCCTTGAATACGAGGGCCGCTCCTCATGCTACTCAAGTTTAGTCACCGATAAGTTCTTGTCATTGTAAGCATATGTGTATCATAGAGAACCGCCAATGGGGTACCCCTTGCCCGATGATACGGAAGAATCCCCATATCAAAATGACAAGGCAAGCAGACAACAAGTAACTCAGCAATCTTCTTATTTACCATGGGAATATGGTGCTTTTTTCTCTCTTTCCTCTTTTCATAATATCTCTTTTTTTATTTTCTTTTTCTCTTTTTCCTCAATCTCTATCTCTTTTTTATAAGAAGAATGCTTCATAGATGCTCGTTATGGTTACGCTGCAGGTTTCCACCATGTCAGCATGGATTAGACCAGCGGCCCAGGCATTTCTCTAACACACATGCATAACTCCATGGACTTACAAGCTCCCCTTTCATTTCGCACCGACGACATCCATAGACAAAAGAACATGATATCAACTAGGTACAAAGTACCAGTGCAATGTTGAAAGCGTTCCCCATGATAGCATGGTTCTGCTAATTCACAACTTACAAAGCGCAAGCATATACGCAACATAGGTAAGCACAATGGTTCAAGTTTATTAAGTGCAAGAAAGTAAAGTGTGCCATCAAGTTCGTGAGAGCTTTAATCACTACTTTTCACATAACAAGTTTAATTTGGGAGGTAGATAAAACAAGAATTTACTTGGAATAGCAATAATGCTAATAGGTAGGTATGGTGGACACAAATGGCAAAGGTTTTGTTTTAAAGGAGTGGATGCACGAGAAGAAATCCCTCTCAGTACAGGTTTTTGGCTAGCAGGGCTGGGTAGCAAGTATAAGAGTTGAAGGAAACAAACAAACATACAGTGATAAAGACAAACATGCAATCTTCCTTGGAAGCACAAAAGATCTTAACTAGAGAATACTAAACTTATGAGCAAATCAAGAAAGAAAGATGATGAAATTATTTTTTTCTTTAGAGTACTTATATCTTTTTCATTCAACTCTCAAAAATAGTGTTGCTACTGACCGAGCCAGGTTTGCCAAAAGCAACTAAATTAACTCAATGATCCCAAAGTGATACCAATACTAACAACAAGATCAATCATATAACCACGAATTGAAAACTAATATACGATATGCAAAAGAGTAAAAGATAGAACTTCTCATTAATATTCCATAACGGCAACTCACACCAAGGGATACATATCTAACGAGAGAGGGCACACTTCCATAATGCAAACCATCCTACATAATAACTTCTCTACTCATGATATGACTCTACTAATAAGGTGAAAAGATAGAAGATAGTGATGTGATACCGCGGCACTCCCCCAAGCTTGGAACAAACCAAGGGGATGCCAAACCTATTGATGAATTACTCCTTCAGTGGTGGTGGTATCCTCTCATCTTCGTCCGACTTCCAGGGTAAGGGATTCCCATCAACAAAGGACATCGTGGTTTCCAGCATCCTGAAACTTGTAGCAGCACTTATGCATTTAAACCTAACCTCATACTCATAGTTTTGATTTTGAACGTCATAAAACTGTGCTTGCAGTTTGTTGGTTGTTTAGCGGAGTGAGAGGACTTCATCCTTGAGTTCAGCAGTCTCCTTTTGGTGCTCGGCGATGAGTTCGAAACAAATCTTATGGATGATATCCACTACGCTCTCCGCCATCTTCTTGTACCTAAAGACTTCTTGCTCCAGTGCTTCCATCCTCTCCTCCAGACTTCCTTCACCCTTAGGGCCTCGAACCTCTTTTATTCGGAGTTCCCCATCTTCAAGCAACAACTCCTTGGGATGAATCTTCAACTCTCTCATGTATGGGTTGATGATATCCTCTAAGGAATCTTCCTTGGCTGGTCTAGAGGAAGACATTGTAGCTCCAAATCTGGGACTCTACCTGTCAGAAACAGATCGAAACGAAAACACGAAGAAAACACGATATACGAACCTCGGGAGATCCGAGGGATTATATATTACGAAGTTTCATGACGAAAGGAAGGTACTGGGAGAAAATGGGTCGGAGACGGAGTCTGGGGTAGCCTCACCACCTGGTGGCGTGGCCAGGGGTGGGCCCGCGCCACAGGGTGGTGTGAGCCACCTTGGATCCGTTTTCGTCCCTCTTTCGCTTCGTAGCTTTCCTTATTGACTGAAAACTGCAAAATATAGTTGGATAGTATTTTCACGGAACTTTTCTTACCAGAACTGTTACCTATTTGTGGACTCTGTAGGTCTCTGAATTTGGTCCTTGATAAATTTTTCTAGAGTTATAACTTGAAAGGCATCACCA
This sequence comes from Avena sativa, assembly GCA_916181665.1. Classification (NCBI taxonomy): domain Eukaryota; kingdom Viridiplantae; phylum Streptophyta; class Magnoliopsida; order Poales; family Poaceae; genus Avena; species Avena sativa. The sequence continues at coordinate 447,637,725 of OV702296.1, read as the reverse complement.
TCTTCATTATAAGAATCCCCAGCAATATAGTGTTTGAATCGTTGCCCATTCACTACTTGTGTAGTATTATCTTTTAAAGAAGCATTTTTTATTGCTCCTGAACGGTATACTTCTTCAATAATGAGAGGTCCTTCCCATTTTGACAGTAGCTTTCCTACACAAAATCTGAGACGAGACCTATACAATAGAACTTTATCACCAACATGAAATTCTGTCTTAAGTATTCGCTTGTCATGCCATCTTTTAACTTTTTACTTAAAGAGCCTAGCATTTTCATAGGCTTCACTCCTCCATTCATCTAAAGAACTTAAGTCAAATAATCTTTTCTCACCAGCGAGCTTACAATCTCTATTTAGTTCTAATTCTAATGGTAGGTGACAAGCTTTCCCATAAACCATTTTATAAGGAGACATCCCCATGGGATTTTTGTAGGCAGATCTATAAGCCCATAAAGCATCATTCAACTTTTTAGCCCAGTTTTTTCTAGATCTACTAACAGTCTTTTGCAAGATGGAATTAATTTCTCTATTTGATAACTCTACTTGCCCGCTAGTTTGGGGGTGATAGGCTGAAGCAATTCTATGATTAACATCATATTTAGCAAGGGTCTTTCTAAAACCACCATGAATGAAATGAGAACCCCCATCAGTCATGAGATACCTAGGCACTCCAAATCTAGGGAAGATAACATCCTTAAGCATTTTTAGAGAAGTTTCCCTGTCAGCACTCTTCGTAGGAATGGCTTCTACCCACTTAGTAACATAATCAACGGCTACAAGTATATGAATATAACCTTTCGAGGGAGGGAAAGGACCCATAAAGTCAAATCCCCAGCAATCAAAGGGTTCAATAACTAGAGAGTAGTTCATAGGCATTTCGTTGCGTCTAGAAATATTACCAACACGCTGACATTCATCACAAGATAAAACAAATTTTCTTGCATCTTTAAAAAGGGTAGGCCAGTAGAAACCTGATTGTAGCACCTTTTGTGCAGTTTTATCTCCTGCATGATGTCCTCCATAAGCACTACCATGACATTTGCGCAATATCTCCTTTTGTTCATATTCTGGAACACATCTTCGCATAATACCATCTACTCCTTCTTTGTATAAGTGTGGGTCATCACAAAAATAATGCCTCAAATCATAGAAGAACTTCCTTATTTGCTGAGCTGTAAAAGTTGGAGGCAAATACTTGGAGACAATAAAGTTAGCATAATCAGCGTACCAAGGGCTCCCTCGGGAGCTTACCCCTACTGCGGCTAACTGCTCATTTGGGAAACTATCATTAACAGGCATAGAGTCAAAAGAGATGTTTTCCAATCGAGATAAATTATCAGCTACAGGGTTTTCAGCACATTTCCTATCTACTATATGTAGATCAAATTCTTGTAAAAGCAGCACCCATCTAATAAGCCTAGGCTTAGCGTCCTTCTTCATCATAAGATATTTAATAGCAGCATGATCAGTATGAATGGTGACTTTTGAGTCTACTATATAGGGTCTAAACTTATCACAAGAAAAAACGACAGCTAGAAATTCTTTTTCAGTAGTAGCATAATTCGTTTGAGCAACGTCTAAAGTCTTACTAGCACAATGAATAACGTTTAACTTTTTATCAATTCGTTGCCCAAGGACAGCACCTACAGCAAAATCACTAGCATCACACATTATTTTAAAGGGTAAACTCCAATCAGGTGGTTGAACAATAGAGGCTGTAGTTAAAGCCTTCTTAAGAGTTTCAAAAGCTCCCTTATAATCATCATCAAAAACAAAGGGTACATCTTTTTGAAGAAGATTAGTGATGGGTTTTGATATCCTAGAAAAGACTTTAATAAACCTTCTATAGAAACCAGCATGACCAAGGATGCTACGAATACCTTTGATGTCTCTTGGGCATGGCATCTTCTCAATGGCCTTAACCTTAGCTCTATCAACTTCTATGCCTCTTTCAGAAACTTTATGCCTAAGGACAATCCCTTCATTAACCATGAAGTGGCATTTCTCCGAATTAAGAACAAGATTAGTTTCTTCACATCTCTGCAAAACTTTATCCAGGATGTGCAGACAATTATCAAAAGAGGTTCCATAGACAGAAAATTCATCCATGAACACTTCTACAATTTGCTCACAAAAACCATGAAAGATAGCAGACATGCACCTTTGAAAAGTAGCAGGAGCATTACATAAACCAAAAGGCATACATCTGTAAGCATAAGTTTCGTAAGGGCAAGTAAAAGTAGTTTTTTCTTGATCTTGTTGTTTAACAGCAATTTGAGAGAAACCAGAATAACCATCAAAAAAACAAAAATGGGTCTTTTTAGACAACCTTTCCAACATTTGATCAATAAAAGGAAGCGGGTAGTGATCTTTCTTAGTAACTTTATTAACTTTTCTAAAATCAATGCACATCCTATAGCCTACTACTATTCTTTGAGGAATAAACTCATCATTATCATTAGGAACAACGGTAATACCTCCTTTTAGGAACACAATGAACAGGACTAACCCATTCACTATCAGCAATAGGGTAAATAATACCAGCATCACGGAGTTTCAATACCTCATTCCTTACCACTTCCTTCATCTTAGGATTTAAACGTTGTTGGTGCTCTATGATACGTCCATTTTGCATCACTATTCTATGTCTTAATTCACTATTATTCATTGATATATTTCATATTGAGAGGTGACACTTATGTTATTTCATCTATTTTTGCATGGTTGATGACTTTTGGAGCATGGACCGCTGCAGTCAGGATTCTGATGGAAAAAAGATGTTGTTTGGAGGCAAAATTCGTGAAGATCAGAAAATCCGGGAAAATATACGGAAAATCCTATTTTTCCAGAAGACTCAGATGCTAGAAGATGGAGTGGAGGTGGGCCACAAGGGGCCCACACCACCCCATGGCGCGGGCAGGCCAAGGCCGCGCCTGGGAGTGGTGTGGCCGCCCTAGCCCACTCCAGCCTCTCCCCTATGGCGTATATCATCCCCATGAAACCCTAAGACTCGAGGAGCAACCACAGAAAGATTCCGCCGCCTCTGCGGGGCGGAAAACAACGGGAGAGAAAGATCTCTCTGGCAGACAGATTTCTGCCGGGGGAATTCCTTCCCGGAGAGGGGAGATCGTCGCCATCAACACCACCATCAAGCTGGACTTCATCGGGATCATCATCATCATCATCATCACCACCATCATCATCAGTAGCACCCTCATCACCATCGCCATATTGTTATAACAATTGGTTGAATCTTGCATTAGTTCATACGGGAAACTTTACCGGTGTTGATTACTCTTTGTAGTTGATGCTATTGAGTGAACGATTGAATTATTGTTTATGTTCAGATTGTTATACGTCATTATTCCATCTCCGATCATGATCCATATGATGTCTTGTGAGTAGTTCGTTTTGTTCTTGAGGACATGGGAGAAGTCTTGTTGTTAGTAGTGGAGTTATGTTGAGAAAGATTCAATAGATTGTTATTTAAGTTGTAGTGTACTTCTTCTAGTGGTGTCATGTGAACGTCGACTACATGACACTTCACCTATATCGGCCTAGGGGAATGCATTGTGTATTTGGCTACTAATCGTAGGGGTTTCCGGAGTGACAGAAACCTGAACCTCCGTTAGGAAACCATTGCACAAGGGACGTAAGGGTCTTAGAGTTTAAAGTTGTGGTTAGGTTTCTACCTTAATTACTTTCTTGTACTTACGGATGTTTGCAAGGGGTATAATCACAAGTATGTATTAGTCTTGGATGGGGCGGTACATTAGCACAGGTTTCACCCACACAACACTTAGCAAGCTAGAGAAGATTAATCGACTATATGAAGCAAAAGCACTTGACAGTCTTCCCATGTGTCCTCGAGAACGTTTGGTCATCTATAGAAATGCAACCGGCTTGTCCTTTGCTGCATAAAGGATTGGGCCACTTGCTGCATTTATTCCTACTGTCTTTTATTTACTCGTACTTTGTTTACTTGTTATATCAAAAACCCCTAAAAATCCGTTTGCTAAGTATTTGCAGAGAATTCCTGATCCATACCACTAGCCAGCACCTTCTGCTTCTCGTTGGGTTCGACACTCTTACTTATCGAAAATACTGCGATACTGAAGGGAATATGCCCGAGAGGCAATAATAAAGTGGTTATTATCTTATTCCATGTTTATGATAAATGTTTATTTTACATGCTAGAATTGTATTGATCAGAAACATCAATACATGTGTGTTTAATAAACAAAAAGGGTTCCTAGTTATGCCTCTCTTATAGTCTAGCTTGTTGATTAACAAGATGATCAAGGTTTCCTGATCATGGACATTGGATGTTGTTAATAACAAGGTCACACCATTGGTGGAATGATGTGATGAACATTCATCCGAAGTATAGCATTACGATCAAAGTCATTATGTTTATATTGCTATAATATCATACGAAGTAATCTTTATGCTTAGACCATGAGATCATGTTAACTGCTAACACCGGAAGAGTATCTTGATAACATCAAACGTCACACCGTAACAGGGTGACTATAAAGGTGGGTTCAGTGCTACGAAGGTGTTATGTTGAGGCTCATGGATCAAGAGTGGGATTTGTCCATCCCGATGACGGATAGATATACTCTGGGCCCTCTCGGTGATATCACATTGAAATAGCTTGCAAGCAAGTGATGTGATCACTAGAATGTTATATCACGGGAACGAGAAAAGAGTGCATGTCGGTAACGAGATCAAACTAGGTATGGAGATACCGATGATCGAATCTCGGACATGTAATATTTCACGGGACAAAGGGATTTAGTTACTAGCGTTAAAGGTTCTCACGATCACAGAAGTCATCGTTGAATGTGTAGGAGTCAGTATGGATCTCCAGGTCCCGCTGCTGATTATTGATCGGAGAGGGGTCTCGATCATGTCTGCATTATTCGCGAACCATAGGGTGACACACTTAAGGGATACCGACACCATTTGGAGCAAATATGTTTCAGATAAAGATTTAAGAAAGCGCTGGTATTATTTCAATAGACACCGAAACTGTTTCGGGTGAAATTGCTGAAATTGGTTCTGCATGTAATATTGAAATGTTGCAGGGGGTTTTATGTGAATGTTTGTTAATTAAAGTAATTAACAAAATTCTGAATAAAAATAATAAAAGAGTTTTATTAAATGAGAGAACATTAAATTTGGAGAAATTTAATGCATTTAAAGTGGACACTTTAAAAGAGAATGTGAAGGGGCATTTTAATGTGGAGAGGTTACCACCACATGAATGGAGGAGGTGAAGGGTCACCCCTCCATGCGCCGGCCATGAAGGAGGGGCACCCCCCTCCTCCTATAAAAGGCCACCCTCTCCTCACTTCTCACACACACCTCCTTGTGAAGGATCTCTCTCCCCCTCTAGTATTATTCCCCCATGGTCTCGGATTAGCGAGATACATGTTCCCGGTGGCTTTATCTGGAAAGGAGTTGCTGCTTCTGCTGCTTTGCTGGAGCGAGGGACGGAGGTTGTCGGGGTACCGGACGTGTGTGCGATCACGGATGCACCGCTGCTTTGCGGTGCTGGACTTGGTGGTGCTGGAGCTGGATCTGATGGACGTGCTGGAGCCGGGCCTGCTGGACTTCATCACGATCTTGAGATCGGCAAGTGTACGACTACATCAACCACGAGTTCCTACTCGTTAACAAATGTCGTTGTCTACGAGGGTAAGTTCTCGTTGGATCTATGTCCACCCGTTGCTTTGTACCTAGTAGATAGATCTTGGCGTGTAGTTCACACCGTAGGAAATTTTTTGTTTTCTATGCTGCGGACCCAACAGATACACCCCCTATACTTGTGGGTCATCAAGACTATTTTCTGGCGCCGTTGCCGGGGAGGGAAGCGCTATTGGAGAGTGGAACTGGTAAAGGAAACTTCTACTGTGAGTATTGTTTACTTCTGCTAGTTGCTTTATTTTCTTTATGGATAATTCACTGAGTTTCTTATTTGGTAATGCTACTACCGCTGCTAAGGTAGTAGATAAGCCACCACCTGTTGAGAAAGATGTTTTCAAAATACCTACAAGAATTATTGATCATGTTATGGATAACTACTATGTTGGGGATGGAACTGTCCATCCCGGTGATCATTTGCTCTTTATACACGAATTATGCGGGTTGTTCAAGTGTGCAGGTATTACTACAAATCAAGTTAAGAAGAAGTTATTCTCACTATCGCTGAAAGGAAGAGATGAGGAATGGTATAAGCTGCTGAAGAATGGTCAAGCTCTGGAATGGGAGGAAATAGTGCCTCTCTTTTATTCAAAGTTTTATCCTCCTAGAGAGATTCATAAAGATCGGAATCAAATATACAACTTTTGGCCTCTTGATGGAGAGAGTACAGCTCAAGCTTGGGGGAGATTGAAGTTATTAATGCTCAAATATCCCATTCATGAGCTCCCCAATAATATTATTATCAACAACTTTTATGCAAGGCTTGTTGGGTCCGCAGCATAGAAAACAAAAAATTTCCTACGGTGTGAACTACACGCCAAGATCTATCTACTAGGTACAAAGCAACGGGTGGACATACATCCAACGAGAAGTTACCCTCGTAGACAACGAGCTTTGTTAACAAGTAGGAACTCGTGGTTGATGTAGTCGTACACTTGCCGATCTCAAGATCGTGATGAAGTCCAGCAGGTCCGGCTCCAGCACGTCCATCAGATTCAGCTCCAGCACCACCAAGTCCAGCACAGCAAAGCAGTGGTGCATCCGTGATCGCACACACGTCCGGTACCCCGACAACCTCCATCCCTCGCTCTAGCAAAGCAGCGGAAGCAGCAACTCCTTTCCAGATAAAGCCACCGGGAACATGTATCTCGCTAATCCGAGACCATGGGGAAATAATACTAGAGGGGGAGAGAGATCCTTCACAAGGAGGTGTGTGTGAGAAGTGAGGAGCGGGTGGCCTTTTATAGGAGGAGGGGGTGCCCCTCCTTCATGGCCGGCGCATGGAGGAGGTGACCCTTCACCTCCTCCATTCATGTGGTGGTAACTCCCTCCACATAAATTTGCCCCTTCACATTCTCTTTTAAAGTCTCCACTTTAAAAGCATTAAATTTCTCCAAATTTAATGCTCTCTCATTTAATAAAACTCTTTTATTATTTTTTATTCAGAATTTTGTTAATTACTTTAATTAACAAACATTCACATAAAACCCCCTACAACATTTCAATGTTACATGCAGAACCAATTTCAGCAATTTCACCCGAAACAGTTTCGGTGTCTATTGAAATAATTCCAGCGCTTTCTTAAATCTTTATCTGAAACATATTTGATCCAAATGGTGTCGGTATCCCTTAAGTGTGTCACCCTATGGTTCGTGAATAATGCAGACATGATCGAGACCCCTCTCCGATCAATAATCAGCAGCGGGACCTAGAGATCCATACGGACTCCTACACATTCAACGATGACTTCTGTGATCGTGAGAACCGTTAACGCTAGTAACTAAATCCCTTTGTACCGCGATATATTACATGTCCGAGATTCGATCATCGGTATCTCCATACCTAGTTTGATCTCGTTACCGACATGCACACTTTTCTCGTTCCCGTGATATAACATTCTAGTGATCACATCACTTGCTTGCAAGCTATTTCAATGTGATATCACCGAGAGGGCCCAGAGTATATCTATCCATCATCGGGATGGACAAATCCCACTCTTGATCCATGAGCCTCAACATAACACCTTCGTAGCACTGAACCCACCTTTATAGTTACCCTGTTACGGTGTGACGTTTGATGTTATCAAGATACTCTTCCGGTGTTAGCAATTAACATGATCTCATGGTCTAAGGATAAAGATTACTTCGTATGATATTATAGCAATATAAACATAATGACTTTGATCGTAATGCTATACTTCGGATGAATGTTCATCACATCATTCCACCAATGGTGTGACCTTGTTATTAACAACATCCAATGTCCATGATCAGGAAACCTTGATCATCTTGTTAATCAACAAGCTAGTCTATAAGAGAGGCATAACTAGGAACCCTTTTTGTTTATTAAACACACATGTATTAATGTTTTCGATCAATACAACTCTAGCATGTAAAATAAACATTTATCATAAACATGGAATAAGATAATAACCACTTTATTATTGCCTCTCGGGCATATTCCCTCCATTGTCCCACTTGCACTAGAGTCAATAATCTAGTTTGAAAAACTTTGCGTATTGAACACCTATGGCTTTCTGGTGTTGCATATACACTATTGCTAGTGGTTAACATAATCTCTAGATCTGACAGTTTCAGGTCCGTGTGTATTTGCATGTCTCCGCGTCTCTACGCATCACTCATTCTCAAATGAGATGGCATTGCATAGATTTGGTCCTTTGGTGAGACCTTTAGTTCGTTCGGCTGAAAATATGTTGATATTATTGGCACACAATATATCTTCATAGTATTAGCCTACTTTGAACCACACCTAGTTTGATAACAAACTACTTAACACAAATGCCCTCCTTTGCTGCTACTATAGCAGTTATATACTTAGCCTTTTGTTGTAGTATCCATCACAAATATCTCAACTTTGGAACTCATCCAAATCCATCATGGAACATCTTTTCCATTATATTGTGCCACCCATAGTCTAAATTGAGATAAATTTTATTTGTATCTTGTGACAAAACTAGTATCAATGTAACACTTTACAATGAACTACCTTTAACTATTCGTCACTTATACATTATATATTCTTAGTTCTTCCAAAGCCCATAAGAATATCTTTACTATTGTCCAATGATCATCTTATGGATTATTCTGGTATATGCTCATAACATTTAGAGCATAGGACATTCTGGATATATACATATCATGGTATAATCGATCAAAATCTTCATGTGATTTTACTCACCAAGTGTCAAAACACTTGAATCTTGATACAATTCTTTCCATGCAGCAAGAACCTTTCTTGTTGTTTCCATATTGAACTCTTTCAATATCTCATATATGTATGTCTGGCACAACCATATTTGCGCCTAAATCTATCCATATAGATATTGATGCCAAATATTCCTGGTTTGCCCAAGTCTTTCATCGAAATCTTATTTTAATGAAATTCTTAACTTGTGTCAATACAAGATACATCATTTCCAATCAAAAATATGTCCTCTACATAATTTTTTATAAATATGTCTCAGCGCTCCCACTTAATTTCTTGCAAATGCAAGCATCTTCATCATATCTGATGAATTTAAACTCTTTTAACAGTTTCATCATGGTGATGATTCGAACTCCGCTATGCTTACTTCAACTATTGAAGTTTACATGCCCTTTTAGCACCCTTTGAATTAACAAAACCCTTCGGACCATATCATGTACATGTCCTAGGTTACCGTTCTATTATAAGAACCTTGTTTTGTTTATTCAACTACCATATATCAAATTATATGTAGTGGTTGCTACATTAATCCGTCAAGACTATATATCGCTATGAAAGATGAAATCTTGTCATATTCAACTCCTTGAACATTATCGTAAACTTCTTTCCGACATGTCGACTATTTCATAGATGTTAAACATCCATGTCTATTGCTTTATAGATCCAAACACGACCGATAGGCTTCACGCCTTTCCGGACGGTCTTCCAAGTTTAGAAACTTGTTTTCTCGTGTATGGATACTATCACGGATTCTATGAATTCTAGTCATTTTATGGAGTCAGGGCCCATCATCACTTCTTTGCATGTAGTCGGTTCATCCTTGTCAAAACAATAACGACTTGATTATCAAATCTTACTATTTGATTCTTACCGACCCACACGGTTCTATAGGAACTCTAATCTCCGAGATCACACCTTTTGTAATCATGAGAGCCATGAGCATTGTGGCCACCACCGGGACACTTTCCGACGCTGCGCTACTTAGCACATATAACTAAGGTTCAACAGCCTTATCAAAGTTCTATTGTCCTCCCACTTAACTTTTCACGAAAAATTCCTTCTCAAGAAACTTGACGTTCCAAGTAACAAACTCTTTTGTCCTCGGTGTTATGCATAAATTGCCAACAAATTCTTGGGGATAACCTACAAAGACGTGCTTATCCGACTTTGGTTGTAAACATTTTACTTATGCATAGCATACCAAAATTTAAGAAAAGACAAGTCGGGTTTTATCCCAAACCATAACTCATATGGTGTCATTTGAATGGATCACGATGGTGCTCTTTTCAGTGTAAAAGCGGTAGTCTCTAAAGCTTCAATCCTTAAAACATAATGGCAGTTTTATAAATGACACCCTTGATCATACCATGTCAAACATGGTTTGATTTTATCTCTCGAATATGCCATACTCCTATGGTTTATCGGGAAACAAAAATCATGGAACAATTCCTCAAGTCTTAGGTGTTTTTGTTAAACATGTAACTCAAATATCTTCCTTTATGATCGAATCATAAACTCTTTATTTTCTTGTTACAATGATTTTCCACTTCATCTTGAAAGTCTTTGAACAATTTTCAAATGTTTCATACTTCTTCCTTATTAAGTAAATATACAGATATATTCACTCAAATTTTCGGAGAAAGCATATGAAGCAAAAAGATCCATCACATATGGCTACACATAATGGACTATGCACATCAGCATGCACAATTTCCAATAAGCTAGTCATCCGTTCCTCTCTGGCCTATGGACGGAGTTTCAATTATCTCGAGGAAAGTCTCACATGCGTCAATTGATCAAAATCAAAGACTCCAAAAATCCATCAACATGGAGTTTCTTCATGTTTTCTTTCAAATATAATTTAAACAGCGATGTCACTTCATAAGTGATCTTTCAATCATTTGTCTTGCGACATTTTAGCAATAGTGTTTATGGATGTCATTTCTCCAACTAGACTTGTAAAAGTTCATCCATCCTTTATGGAATACGGTAATTATTTGAACAACCATTGTTCTCATGATACCGGAACAAAATAACAATTATTTAAACAAATCTTGAAGGCTTGGTTTGATGACAATGAAAAACACAATAACACTTTATTTGTTTTCGATGAACATCATCACTCATTCTCTTGCTGGTTACTTAGGCCATTGTAGTTCATGAATTGCGTTGTCATGTATGACACTTCATACCAACCAATTCGGTATCCAATACCGGTTTCCAATACCTAAGAACCACATTGTTTAACAAGCAAGGAATATATCCATAACATGTATATATTCTATATACCTAAGTTGGACATCTCCAACCTTTTATTTTCTGCCAAATATTTTATAGATTCTCTTTCAGCAATTCCTTTTCTTTTAAAAGAATCTATCAACATCAATAGTGGTGTCATCAACATGACACATGTTACAAAGCGTATATAGTCAAATACTAATACCTTTGGACTTGCACTTTGAAGTGGATCACCATCATCAAATGTTTGGTGTTCTTTCAAAAATCCATTCTTTAGTAATCTATTAGTGTAGTAAACATTTTACTTACATCTTCTATTCATCCTTATCATGACAACTTTCATGATCAAGCTACTATAGTCTATAAGGAAGAATCGCGAGTATAATATCAGTTCCCAAAACCGTTTTAGTAGATTCGGATGCCTAGCATCTCCATCCTTCAAAAATTCTCATACAATATGAGAACATGTATTTTGCTAAATTATACTCTATCATAATGCAACCAAAAAACATTGTTTCAGATATCACAATATCTTTCACACATGATGGTTTCTGAAACAATTTTCAGCTCCAATATAATCTTGATATTAAAACAACTTTTTGAATATCAATAATCATGGAGGCAAACATGATACTTTAGATACTAACATTAGAATTCTTACTCTTGATTTAATACAACTTATTAAACTTCATGGAGTAAATAGAGTTTGCTGAAAGTTTGCAATAGGACTTATAAACTTTAAATTGACATTCGAAACAATACGATACCAGTTCGTAAAGTAAATATCCAGAATTCTATAGTTCTATTATCTCAAATAAAAACTAAGCATAAGGTAGTGAACAGATGCGAATGACTATAACAAATTATGCAAATTCACTTCTATTTAGTTTATGACAAATTGAGTTCGACTAATCCAAATTAGAAATGAACTCCCACTCAAAAATGGCATACCTCGTGCCTTTTTGGTGATTACATGAACCAAATCCACTACACCAAGTCCGATCATCACGTGAGTCGGTGTAGCTTCAAAGGCGAGCATCAATATGGTCATCACATCAACTATATGACTCATGCTTAACCTTTCGGTCCGTGTTCCAAGGCCATGTCTGTACATGCTAGGCTCGCCAAGTAAGAACCTTAGTATTCGCGTGTGTAAAACTGTCTTACACCCGTTGCATGAAAGCGTAGAGTTGAGAACACCCGATCATCACATGATGTCTCGAAACACGATCCATAGAACAGTGCATACTTAAGGAAGAACACATTTTATCTTGATATTTAAATGATGGATCATCTTACAATGCTACAGAAAGCGCCAAACTAGTAGTATAAGATGCTAACATCTAATGTGTAAAGTGTGATGATATGGTCCATGCATTTGATCTCTATCATTTGTATCGTGGTATGATCTCTATCATTCCTTTGTGTGTAAGGCCAAGGTCTATGGAACTTACACGTTGAGTGTGTTGTAAGAGTATCTATCATACATCTACTTACAACAATACCATATCAATACACTAACCCGACAACGATCCAAACTAGACGCCTCTAATTTATCAATTGCAAGTTTTACGTGGCTTAGGGCTTTCAGAGATAGAACCGTTCTTACCTACGAACATGAACCACAACGAGGATAACCAAGTTATTAGCAACTCGTTGTAAATCAGATATTGACTATAGTAGGAGAGACAGACACCCGCCAGTCACTTATACAAAACAAGTTGCATGTCAGTCGTGGAACCGGTCTTATGTACGATGACATGTAAGGTTGGTCCGAGCCGCTTCATCCCACTATGCCACCAATATCCAAAATACATAGAAGATGCAATAACATGATCATCATCGCCCACATATCAACATATGTGTACTACCCGTGCTAAGCACCTACGCATAGATCAGGCTCTGATACCACTGTTGGGTCCGCAGCATAGAAAACAAAAAATTTCCTACGGTGTGAACTACACGCCAAGATCTATCTACTAGGTACAAATCAACGGGTGGACATACATCCAACGAGAACTTACCCTCGTAGACAACAAGTTTTGTTAACGAGTAGGAACTCGTGGTTGATGTAGTCGTACACTTGCCGATCTCAAGATCGTGATGAAGTCCAGCAGGTCCGTCTCCAGCACGTCCATCAGATCCAGCTCCAGCACCACCAAGTCCAGCATCGCAAAGCAGCGGTGCATCCGTGATCGCACACACGTCCGGTACCCCGACAACCTCCATCCCTCGCTCCAGCAAAGCAGCGGAAGCAGCAACTCCTTTCTAGATAAAGCCACCGGGAACATGTATCTCGCTAATCCGAGACAATGGGGAAATAATGCTAGAGGGGGAGAGAGATCCTTCACAAGGAGGTGTGTGTGAGAAGTGAGGAGGGGTAGCCTTTTATAGGAGGAGGGGGTGCCCCTCCTTCATGGCCGGCGCATGGAGGAGGTGACCCTTCACCTCCTCCATTCATGTGGTGGTAACTCCCTCCACATAAATTTGCCCCTTCACATTCTCTTTTAAAGTATCCACTTTAAATGCATTAAATTTCTCCAAATTTAATGCTCTCTCATTTAATAAAACTCTTTTATGATTTTTTATTCAGAATTTTGTTAATTACTTTAATTAACAAACATTCACAATAAAACCCCCTACAACATTTCAATATTACATGCAGAACCAATTTTAGCAATTTCACCAGAAACAGTTTCAGTGTATATTGAAATAATTCCAGCGCTTTCTTAAATCTTTATCTGAAACATATTTTCTCCAAATGGTGTCGGTATCCCTTAAGTGTGTCACCCTACGGTTCGCGAATAATGCAGACATGATCGAGACCCCTCTCCGATCAATAATCAGCAGCGGGACCTGGAGATCCACACTGACTCCTACACATTCAACGATGACTTCTGTGATCGTGAGAACCTTTAACGCTAGTAACTAAATCCCTTTGTCCTGCTATATATTACATGTCCGAGATTCGATCATCGGTATCTCCATACCTAGTTTGATCTCGTTACCGACATGCACTCTTTTCTCGTTCCTGTGATATAACATTCTAGTGATCACATCACTTGCTTGCAAGCTATTTCAATGTGATATCACCGAGAGGGCCCAAAGTATATCTATCCGTAATCGGGATGGACAAATCCCACTCTTGATCCATGAGCCTCAACATAACACCTTCGTATCACTGAACCCACCTTTATAGTCACCCTGTTACGGTGTGACGTTTGATGTTATCAAGATACTCTTCCGGTGTTAGCAATTAACATGATCTCATGGTCTAAGGATAAAGATTACTTCGTATGATATTATAGCAATATAAACATAATGACTTTGATCGTAATGCTATACTTCGGATGAATGTTCATCACATTATTCCACCAATGGTGTGACCTTGTTATTAACAACATCCAATGTCCATGATCAAGAAACCTTGATCATCTTGTTAATCAACAAGCTAGTCTATAAGAGAGACATAACTAGGAACCCTTTTGTTTATTAAACACACATGTATTGATGTTTCCGATCAATACAATTCTAGCATGTAAAATAAACATTTATCATAAACATGGAATAAGATAATAACCACTTTATTATTGCCTCTCAGGCATATTCCCTTCAAGGCTCCCTCTACATGACAAAGATTTATTGGATGCTTCTTGTGCTGGATCATTCACTCGTATGGAAGAAGAAGCTAAATGGGACCTTCTAGATCGTATTCAAGACAATGCTGAAGCTTGGGAGAATGACAAAGGTAAAAAGCCAGGTATAAATTATGATTATGAATGCATTGAATCTTTTATGGGAACTGATGACTTTCAAAATATTAGTAATCTTTATAGTCTTGATTTGCAAGTTATTACAAATTGCTTTAGAACTTTTGCTTCCTATATTGAAATTCCAAAAAGGGGATGGAACAAATACCATGCACCTTACAAAGATATTGTTGACTATGCCCCTATTGGAAGTGCTGAGTATTGCATCATCGACCCCATTTTACCTGAACCTTATATCGAGAAGATTCCTTCCCCGAAAAGGTAAAGGACCATCCTATGATAACTAATGTAATCACTAAAAGTGAAAAAAGAACTGTAAAACCTGATGAACAAATAAACATTGAACCTGTGGTAGCAATTGTGAAAGACCTTGTCACTAAAAGCGTAGAAGATGGGCACATAGTCTTTTGTGAGGATGCTTCTAATATTGTTTCACATCCCAATAGAACTAAAAAGGCTAGTGTTCTTGTGCTTTCTGCTAGAATTGGTGATCATTGCTATTATGGTTTTTGTGATATTGGTGCAAGTTCCAGTGCTATTCCTTATGAGCTTTATAGAGAAATTATGCATGAGATCAGTCCTTGCGAGTTGGAAGAGATTGATGTGGTTATTCACCTTGCTAATAGAGAGACCATCTCTCCAATTGGTATTGTGCGAGACGTGGAAGTTCTTTGCAGTAAGATTAAGTACCCTGCTGATTTTCTAGTACTTGGTTCAGCTGCTAGTAAAACTTATCCTATCATTTTTGGTAGACCTCTCTTGAGTACTTGTGGAGCTAGTATTGATTGCAAGAGGGAGAAAATCTTGACTAAGTTTGATGGGGAATCTTATGAGTTTAATTTTTCGAAATTTGCTAAAGAACCTTGCAAAGAGGAAACCCATAATGAGGATTTTAGGTTTGAACAACTTGCTTCTATTTCTCTTGCTCCTAACAATGCTTTGCAGCAGTTTATGGAAGAACATGAAAGTGAAATCTTCATGGAAGAAAGGAATGAGATTAATATGATTCTCCATGATCAACCTATGATGCTTAAGCATGACTTGCCTGTAGAAGTCTTGGGTACCACGATGCCACCTAAAAAGGATCCAGTTTTTGATCTAAAACCTCTCCCTGATGATCTTAAATATGCTTATATTGATGATAAAAAGATATATCCTGTTATTGTTAGCGCTAAACTTTCATGGAAGGAGGAAGAAAGGCTATTGGAAGTTTTGAGGAAACATCGAGGAGCTATGGGGTATACTCTGGATGATTTAAAAGGGATTTCACCTACTATATGTCAGCATTCTATCAACATAGAACCAGATGCGTAGCCAGTAGTGGAGCACCAACGATGTTTAAATCCTAGAATGAAGGAAGTGGTAAGGAATGAGGTATTGAAACACCTTGATGCTGGTATTATTTACCCTATTGCTGATAGTGAATGGGTTAGTCCTGTTCATTGTGTTCCTAAAAAGGGAGGTATTATCGTTGTCCCTAATGATAATGATGAGCTTATTCCTCAAAGAATAGTGGTAGGCTATAGGATGTGCATCGATTTTAGGAAAGTCAATAAAGTTACTAAGAAAGATCACTACCCGCTTCCTATTATTGATCAAATGTTGGAAAGGTTGTCTAAAAAGACCCATTTTTGTTTTCTTGATGGTTATTCTAGGTTCTCTCAAATTGCTGTTAAACAACAAGATCAAGAAAAAACTACTTTTACTTGCCCTTATGGAACTTATGCTTATAGACGCATGCCTTTTAGTTTATGTAATGCTCCTGCTACTTTCCAAAGATGCATGTCTGCTATCTTTCATGGTTTTTGTGAGGAAATTGTAGAAGTGTTCATGGATGACTTTTCTGTCTATGGAACCACTTTTGATAATTGTCTGCACAACCTTGATAAAGTTTTGCAGAGATGTGAAGAAACTAATCTTGTTCTTAATTGGGAGAAATGCCACTTCATGGTTAATGAAGGGATTGTTCTTGGGTATAAAGTTTCTGAAAGAGGGATAGAAGTTGATAGAGCTAAAGTTGAGGCAATTGAGAAGATGCCATTTCCAAAAGACATCAAAGGTATTCGTAGTATCCTTGGTCATGCTGGTTTCAATAGGAGGTTTATTAAAGATTTCTCTAGGATATCAAAGCCTCTCACTAATCTTCTTCAAAAAGATGTACCTTTTATTTTTGATGATGATTGTAGGGAATCTTTTGAAACTCTTAAGAAGGCTTTAACTATAGCCCCTATTGTTCAACCACCTGATTGGAGTTTACCCTTTGAAATAATGTGTGATGCTAGTGATTTTGTTGTAGGGGCTGTCCTTGGGCAACGTATTGATAAAAAGTTAAACGTTATCCATTATGCTAGTAAGACTCTAGATGTTGCTCAAAGGAATTATGCCACTACTGAAAAGAAATTTCTAGCTGTTGTTTTTGCCTGTGATAAGTTTAGGCCCTATATTGTGGACTCAAAAGTAACCATTCCTACTGATCATGCTGCTATTAAATATCTTATGACAAAGAAGGACGCTAAGCCTAGGCTTATTAGATGGGTACTGCTTTTACAAGAGTTTGATCTACACATAGTAGATAGGAAGGGTGCTGAAAATCCTGTAGCTGATAATTTATCTCGTTTGGAAAACATCTCTTTTGATCCTATGCCTGTTAATGATAGTTTCCCTAATGAACAGTTAGCCGTAGTAGGGGTGAGCTCTCGAGGAAGCCCTTGGTATGCTGATTATGCTAACTTTATTGTCTCCAAGTATTTGCCTCCTACTTTTATAGCTCAGCAAAGAAGAAAGTTCTTTTATGATTTGAGGCATTATTTTTGGGATGACCCACACTTATACAAAGAAGGAGTTGATGGTATTATGCGAAGATGTGTTCCAGAATATGAGCAAAAAGAGATATTTCGTAAATGTCATGGTAGCGCCTATGGAGGACATCATGGAGGAGATAGAACTGCACAAAAGGTACTACAATCAGGTTTCTACTGGCCTACCCTTTTTAAGGATGCAAGAAAATTTGTTTTATCTTGTGATGAATGTCAGCGTGTTGGTAATATTTCTAGATGCAATGAAATGCCTATGAACTACTCTCTAGTTATTGAACCTTTTGATTGTTGGGGATTCGACTTTATGGGTCCTTTCCCTCCTTCGAAGGGTTACACTCATATTCTTATTGCCGTTGATTATATTACTAAGTGGGTAGAAGCCATTCCTACGAAAAGTGCTGACGGGGAAACCTCTCTAAAAATGCTTAAGGACGTTATCTTTCCTAGGTTTGGAGTGCCTAGGTATCTCATGACTGACGGGGGTTCTCATTTCATTCATGGTGGTTTTAGGAAGACCCTCGCTAAATATGATGTTAATCATAGAATTGCTTCAGCTTATCACCCTCAAACTAGCGGGCAAGTAGAGTTATCAAATAGAGAAATTAAATCTATCTTGCAAAAGGCTGTTAATAGGTCTAGAAAAAACTGGGCTAAGAAGTTGAATGATGCTTTATGGGCTTATAGAACTGCTTATAAAAATCCTATGGGAATGTGTCCTTATAAAATGGTTTATGGGAAAGATTGTCACTTACCCTTAGAGTTAGAACACAAAGCTTACTAGACAGTGAAAGAACTAAATAGAGATTTTAAGCTCGCTAGTGAGAAAAGATTATTTGACTTAAGTTCTTTAGATGAATGGAGGAGTGAAGCCTATGAGAATACTAGGCTCTTTAAGGAAAAAGTTAAAAGATGGCATGACAAGCGAATACTTAAGAGAGAATTTCATGTTGGTGAGAAAGTTCTATTGTATAGGTCTCGTCTCAGATTTTTTGCAGGTAAGATACTATCAAAATGGGAAGGACCTTTCATCATTGAAGAAGTATACCGTTCAGGAGCAATACAAATTTCTTCTCTAAAAGATAATACTACACAAGTAGTGAATGGATAGCGACTCAAACACTATATTGCTGGAGATTCTTACAATGAAGATGTTGATGCCTTTCAAGTTATAACTCCAAAGAAATTCATTGAGAACCAAATTCAGAGACCTGTAGAGTCCGTTTCCAACTAGGTAACAGTTCTGGTAAGAAAAGTTTCACGAAAATACAATCCAACTATATTTTTGCAGTTTTCAGTCAATAAGGAAAGCTATGAAGTGAAAAAGGGACAGAAACGGAGCCAGGGTGGCCCACACTACCCCATGGCGCGGGCCCACCCCTAGCCGCACCACCAGGTGGTGAGGCCACCCAGGACTCCACCTCCGACTCGTTTTCTCCCAGTACCTTCCTTTTGATATGAAACTTCGTAATATATAACCCCCGTATCCCCCGAGGTTCGTATATCGTGTTTTCGTCGTGTTTTTGTTTCGATCTGTTTCTGCCAGGTAAAAATCCCAGATTTGGAGCCATAATGTCTTCCTCTAGATCATCCAAGGGAGATTCCTTAGAAGATATCATCAACCCATACATGAGAGAATTGAAGATTGATCCCAAGGAGTTGTTGCTCGAAGGTGGAGAGGTCCGGATTAAAGAGGTTCAAGGCCCTAAAGGTGAAGGAAGTCTGGAGGACAGGATGGAAGCACTGGAGCATGAAGTCTTTAGGTACAGGAAGATGGCGGAGCGCGAAGTGGATATCACCCATAAGATTTGTTCCGAACTCATCACCGAGCACCAGAAGGAGACTGCTGAACTCAAAGACGAAGTCCTCTCACTCCGCCAAACAACCAACAAACTGCAAGCACAGTTCTATGACGCGCAAAATCAAAACCGTGAGTATGAGGCTAGATTCAAACGCATAAGTGCTGCTGAAAGTTTCAGGATGTTGGAAACCATGATGTCCTTTGTTGATGGGAAGCCTTTACCCTGGAAGACGGACGAAGATGAGAGGATACCACCACCACCGAAGGAGTAACTCGTCATCAGGTTTGGCATCCCCTTGGTTTGTTCCAAGCTTGGGGGAGTTCCGCGGTATCATATCACTATCTTCTATCTTTTTACCTTATTAGTAGAGTCTTATCATGAATAGAGGAGTTATTTTGTAGTATGGTTTGCATTATGGAAGTGTCTCCTCTCTCGTTAGATATGTATCCCTTGGTGTGAGTTTCTGTTATGGAATATTAATGAGAAGTTCTATCATTCACTCTTTTGCATAGCTTATTTTAGTTTTCAATTCGTGGTTATATGATTGATCTTGTTGTTAGTATTGGTATCACTTTGGGATCATTGAGTTAATTTAGTTGGTTTTGGCAAACCTGGCTCGGTTAGTAGCAACACCTTTTTGAGAGTTGAAAAGAAAAAGATAGAAGTACTCTAGAGAAAAATAATTTCATCATCTTTCTTTCTTGATTTGCTCATAAGTCTAGTATTCTCTAGTTAATATCTTTTGTGCTTCCAAGGAAGATTGCATGTTTGTCTTTATCACTTGTATGTTTGGTTGTTTCCTTCAACTCTTATACTTGCTATCCAGCCTTGCTAGCCAAAAACCTGTACTGAGAGGGTATTCTTCTCGTGCATCCACCTCCTTTAAACCAAAACCCATGCCATTTGTGTCCACCATACCTACCTAGTAGCATTATTGCTATTCCAAGTAAATTCCTGTTTTGTCTACCTCCCAAATTAAACTTGTTATGTGAAAATTAGTGATTAAAGCTCGCACGAACTTGAAGGCACACTTTACTTTCTTGCATTTAATAAACTTGAACCATTGGGTCCTTCTTTGTTGCGTATATGCTTGCGCTTTATGAGTTGAAGTTAGACGAACCATGTATCATGGGGACCGTTTTCAACACTTCATTTGGTACTTTGTACCTAGTTGATATCATGATCTTTTTCTTTTGGATCCCGGCGGTGTGAAATAAAAGTGGAACTTGTAAGATCATGGAGTTTATATGTGTGTTAGAGAAATGCCTGGGCCGCTAGCCTAAGCCATGCCTAATCATGGTGGAAACTTGCAGCATAACTATAGTGAGCATTCTATGAAACATCCTCAATAAAAACCTATGCAAATAGCAAATAAAAAGATCGCTGAGATGCTCACTGTCTGCTTGCCTTGTAATTTTGATTATGGGATAGCTCCTGTGTCATGTGCAAGGGGTACCCCGTTGGCGGTTCTCAATGATACGCATGTATTTACAATGACAAGAGCTTGCTTATGACTGAAGTTGAGTAGAATGAGGAATGGTACTCATAAGTAAGGGGCATGAGATTTCAACTTATAACTTGTCAAGCATATCCTCTTAGTTGTGTCACTTTAACCTTAATCACCTAAAGATGCCTATGATAGGGGCAATGAGAGCTGAAAGCTAGTAAGTATCATAATTTTTGGGAGCTCTTTATGAGACTCGCAATCCCTGCTTCCCTCTTCGAAGGGCCTTTCTTTTACTTTGTAGTTGAGTCAGTAAACCTATTCCCTTCTATCTCAGCAAGTATTTTGAGTTGATGTGTTTCATTCATTCATATGGTGATTTATGCAATCATGTTTCTTAAGTTCCTTGTTTTGCACATTGATCTTATCTTGAAGTTTACTACTTTGAAAGCTTTCATTGAAAAACCAGCTATTTGTGAACTCCAGCAAATTATCAACTATTCTTCGACCAAGAGCTAAGTTTGCCATTACCAATTATGATTCACTTTGTGTATCTTTATTGTGTTTCCTTTACTCATTGCAAGTTGAGTTGTATAATAGTGAGTTGTTTTCTATTATGATCTATGTATTTGATGAATGTGATGCTTCTTGTCCGTATTCTTTTATCGAATCTTCACTCCATAAACCTGAGGTCATGTTTATTGAGCTCAGTTTCGCTTGAGGACAAGCGAAGTCTAAGCTTGGGGGGAGTTGATACGTCCATTTTGCATCACTATTATATGTCTTAATTCACTATTATTCATTGATATATTTCGTATTGAGAGGTGACACTTATGTTATTTCATCTATTTTTGCATGATTGATGACTTTTGGAGCATGGACTGTTGCAGTCAGGATTCTGATGGAAAAGGTGTTGTTTGGAGGCAAAATTCACGAAGATCAGAAATCCAGGAAAATATACAGAAAATCCTATTTTTCTAGAAGACTCAGGATGCCAGAAGATGGAGTGGAGGTGGGCCACAGGGGGCCCACACCACCCCATGGCACGGGCAGGCCTAGGCCGCGCCTGGGAGTGGTGTGGCCGCCCTGGCCCACTCCAGAGTCTCTCCTCTGGCGTATATCATCCCCACGAAACCCTAAGACTCGAGGAGCAACCACAAAAATATTCTGCCGCCTCTGCGGGGCGTAAAACAGCGGGAGAGAAAGATCTCTCTGGCAGACAGATTTCTGCCGGGGGAATTCCTTCCCGGAGAGGGGAGATCGTCGCCATCAACACCACCATCAAGCTGGACTTCATCGGGATCATCATCATCATCACCACCATCATCATCAGCGGCACCCTCATCACCATCTCCATATTGCTGTAACAATTGGTTGAATCTTGCATTAGTTCATAGGGGAAACTTTCCCGGTGTTGATTTCTCTTTGTAGTTGATGCTATTGAGTGAACCATTGAATTATTGTTTATGTTCAGATTGTTATACATCATTATTCCATCTCTAATCATGATCCATATGATGTCTTGTGAGTAGTTCGTTTTGTTCTTGAGGACATGGGAGAATTCTTGTTGTTAGTAGTGGAGTTATGTTGAGAAAGATTCAATAGATTGTTATTTAAGTTGTGGTGTACTTCTTCTAGTGGTGTCATGTGAACGTCGACTACATGACACTTCACCTATATGGGCCTAGGGGAATGCATTGTGTATTTGGCTACTAATCGTAGGGGTTGCCGGAGTGACAGAAACCTAAACCTCCGTTCGGAAACCATTGCACAAGGGACGTAAGGGTCTTAGAGTTTAAAGCTGTGGTTAGGTTTCTACCTTAATTACTTTCTTGTACTTACGGATGTTTTCAAGGGGTATAATCACAAGTATGTATTAGTATTGGATGGGGAGGTACATTAGCATAGGTTCACCCACACAACACTTAGCAAGCTAGAGAAGATTAATCGACTATATGAAGCGAAAGCACTTGACAGTCTTCACATGTGTCCTCGAGAACGTTTGGTCATCTATAGAAATACAACCGGCTTGTCCTTTGCTGCATAAAGGATTGGGCCACTTGCTGCATTTATTCCTACTGTCTTTTATTTACTCGTACTTTGTTTACTTGTTATATCAAAAACCCCTAAAAATCCGTTTGCTAAGTATTTGCAGAGAATTCCTGATCCATACCACTAGCCAGCACCTTCTGCTCCTCGCTGGGTTTGACACTCTTACTTATCGAAAATACTGTGATACACCCCCTATACTTCTTCCTTTCCTGGCTTTGCATCTGGTTCTATGTTGATAGAATGCTAACATATAGTAGGTGAAATCCCTTTTAAATCATCCAGAGTATAGCCCATAGCTCCTCGGTGTTTCTTCAAAACCTCCAATAACCTTTCTTCTTCCTTTCCTGAAAGTTTAGAGCTAATAATAACAGGATATATCTTTTTATCATCAATATAAGCATATTTAAGATCATCAGGGTGAGGTTTTAGATCGAAGATCGGATCCTTTTTAGGTGGCAATGTGGTACCCAAGTCTTCTACATGCAAGTTATGCTTAAGCATCTTAGGCTGATCACGGAGAATCTCGTAAATCTCATTCCTTTCTTCCATGAAGATTTCACTTTCATGATCTTCCATAAATTGCTGCAAAGCATTGTCAGGAGCAAGAGAAATAGAAGCAAGTTGTTCAACTCTAAAATCCTCATTATGGGTTTCCTCTTCACAAGGTTCTTTAGCGAATTTCGAGAAATTAAACTCATAAGATTCCCCATCAAACTTAGTCAAGATTTTCTCCCTTTTGCAATCTATAATAGCTCCACAAGTACTCAAGAAAGGTCTACCAAAAATAATAGGATAAGTTTTAATAGCAGCTGAACCGAGTACTAGAAAATTGGCAGGGTACTTAATCTTACCACAAAGAACTTCCACGTCTCGTACAATACCAATTGGAGAGATGGTCTCTCTATTAGCAAGGTGAATAACCACATAAATCTCTTCCAATTTGCAGGGACTGATTTCATGCATAATTTCTCTGTAAAGCTCATAAGGAATAGCACTGGAACTTGCACCAATATCACATAAACCATAATAGCAACGATCACCAATTCTAACAGAAAGCACAGGGATACTAGCTCTTTTAGTTCTATTAGGATGTGAAACAATATTAGAAGCATCCTCACAAAAGACTATGTGTCCATCTTCTATGCTTTTAGTGACAAGGTCTTTCACAATTGCTACCACAGGTTCAATGTTTATTTGTTCATCACGTTTTACAGTTCTATTTTCACTTTTGATGATTACATTAGTTATCATAGGATGATCCTTTACCTTATCTGGGAAGGGAATCTTCTCGATATAAGGTTCAGGTAAGATGGGATCAATAGTGCAATACTCAGCACTCCCAATAGGAACTAAATCAACAATATCTTTATAAGGTTCATGGTACTTGTTCCATCCCCTTTTTGGAATTTCAATATAAGAAGCAAAAGCCCTAAAGAAATTCGTAATGACTTGTAAATCAAGACCATAAGCATTTTTAATATTTTGAAAGTCATCAGTTCCCATAAAAGATTCAATGCATTCATAATCGTAATTTATACCTGATTTTCTACCTTTGTCATTCTCCCAAGCTTCAGCATTATCTTGAATACGGTCCAAAAGATCCCATTTAGCTTCTTCTTCCATGCGAGTGAATGATCCAGCACAAGAAGCATCCAATAAATCCTTGTCATGAAGAGAAAGCCTTGCATAAAAGTTATTGATAATAATATTGTTGGGGAGCTCATGAATGGGACATTTGAGCATTAGTGACTTCAATCTCCCCCAAGCTTGAGTTGTACTCTCTCCATCAAGAAGCCAAAAGTTGTATATTTGATTCCAATCTTTATGAATCTCACTAGGAGGATAAAACTTTGAATAAAAGAGAGGCACTATTTCCTCCCATTCCAGAGCTTGACCATTCTTCAGCAGCTTATACCATTCCTTAGCTCTTCCTTTCAGCGATAATGAGAATAACTTATTCTTAACTTGATCTGTAGTAATACCTGCACACTGGAACAACCCGCATAATTCGTGTATAAAGATCAAATGATCACCGGGATGGACAGTTCCATCCCCAACATGGTAGTTATCCATAACACGATCAATAATTCTTGTAGGTATTTTAAAAGCATCATTCTCAGCAGGTGGTGGTTCATCTACTACCTTAGCAGTGGTAGTAGCTTTACCAAATAAGAAACTCAGTGAATTATCCATAACAAAAATAAAGCAACTAGCAGAAGTAAACAATACTCACAGTAGAAGTTTCCTTTACTAGTTCCACTCACCAATAGCGCTTCACTCCTCGGCAACGACGCCAAAAAATAGTCTTGATGACCCACAAGTATAGGGGGTGTATCGCAGTATTTTCGATAAGTAAGAGTGTCAAACCCAACGAGGAGCAGAAGGTGGTGGCTAGTGGTATGGATCAGGAATTCTCTGCAAATACTTAGCAAACGGATTTTAGGGGTTTTCGATAAAGCAAGTAAGCAAAGTACGAGTAAATAAAAGATAGTAGGAATAAATGCAGCAAGTGGCCCAATCCTTTATGCAGCAAAGGACAAGCTGGTTGTATTACTTAAGATGACCAAACGTTCTCGCGGACACATGGGAAGACTGTCAAGTGCTTTCGCTTCATATAGTTGATTAATCTTCTTTAGCTTGCTAAATGTTGTGTGGGTGAACCTGTGCTAATGTACCAACCTTCCTAGGCCTAATACATACTTGTGATTATACCCCTTGCAAACATTGTAAGTACAAGAAAGTAATTAAGGTAGAAACCTAACCACAACTTTAAACTCTAAGACCCTTACGTCCCTTGTGCAATGGTTTCCTAACGGGGGTTCAAGTTTCTGTCACTCCGGCAACCCCTACGATTAGTAGCCAAATACACAATGCATTCCCCTAGGCCCATATAGGTGAAGTGTCATGTAGTCGACGTTCACATGACACCACTAGAATAAGTACACCACAACTTAAATATCGAACTATTGAATATTTCTCAACACAACTCCACTACTAATCCTAACCCGATTTTCTGATCTTCGCGAATTTTGCCTCCAAACAACACCTTTTCCATCAGAATCCTAACTGCAACGGTCCATGCTCCAAAAGTCATCAACCATGCTAAAACAGATGAAATAACATAAGTATCACCTCTCAATACGAAATATATCAATGAATAACAGTGAATTATGACATAGAATAGTGATGCAAAATGGACATATCACCCGCCCATACCAGGTGGCGACGACTTCATCTCGTCAAACCCTACAACTTTCGTGAAGACGCCTATATATTTTGAGGCTCCAACTGTCGGCCAAAGAGCCTCCATTCTCACATTACATCACAACACCACCAAAGGAGATCCACACCATTGTTTATCCATTGTTAATCACTTCCACCATCCATCCCTCCACTAGCCATAGTTATTGCTTTGTACTTTTAGATCTTCTTATGATTTGGCGACCATTGTAAAAATATTTGATTTCAATCTAAGTATTTGCATGATGTTTTCTATCTCCGGTCTATTTGTTATGAGTCAGTAGTCTTCACGGGCTGCGGGATGGGGAGAAACCTCGCAGCACATATGTGCACCTAGATCATGGGAGAATTGTATTTTGTTTGGATTCGTGATTTGTATCTTTTGTTTCTTCGTCTCTCGTCTTGATCGGTGGACTTGTAGGTACCCAAGATCTCATATATTGATAAAAGCTTGAGGTGAGATACTTGGCTAACGGCGATCTTATAGGAAACTCAGTGACAGAAAGGGAAGTACGGTATTCGCTTAGCGCCCCATTCGAGATCAACAACAACATCACCACTTAAAACTTTGATCTGTGTTTACACTTAATAATCTTTTGTAACTCGTGGCTTCAATGTATTATCGGTTGGATTAAAAGTCTATTGCTATGCCCGATGCATCACAGAGGCTCTAGAATATTATGATGTGTTGCCTGATACATTGCAAATGTATCTATAATTTTTGATGTTCCATGCTTGGTTTTATCTACTTTCTTGTGTTTTGTCCATATTTTGGAGTACTTTTCATATGATTTCTTGGACTAACCTATTAACAAGAGCCACAGTGCCAGTTGCCTGTTTTCTGCTGTTTTTGGTTTTAGCAAGTTAGTAAATGAATATTCTCGGAATTGGACGGGACACAAGCCAAAGTTACTATTTTTTCAGAAGACTCACGGAGCCATAAGGAGAGTCAGAGAGGGGCCAAGGCCTGGCCACACCATATGGTGGCGCAGGCTAGCCCTGGCCACGCCACCAGGTGGTGTGGGCCCCCTGGCCGCCCACCGACCTTGCCTCTTTGCCTATAAGAAGCCTCCCGATGCATAAACCCTAGAGAGTCAATCAGAAATCCACGAAATGTTCCACAGCGCCGCCACCACCGAAGGGGAGATTCGGGGGACAGAAAGTATCTGTTCCGGCACCCTATCGGGACGGGGAAGTGCCCCCGGAGCCATCTCCATCGATCTTCACCACCATCTCCATCACCATTTCTGATTCCCATGATGAGGAGGGAATAGTTCTCTCTCGAGGCTAAGGATTCTACCAGTAGCTATGTGTTCATCTCTCTCTATGCATGATCATATTGAGATCATGAGCTTGTAATCTATAGATCTGCCTTGCTACTCAAATGCAGAAAGGTTGTACACAGGGGCGGCGCGTAGTGGAGGCCATACCGGGCCATGGCCCACCCTTATTTCTCACTTTTTCCTTAAGATTTGGTAATAAATCGGCCCACTAACATTGATTGGCCCAGTCTATGTGAAGCCGGCCCATCCTGTATTTAGTGCCACGCTCCGCCACTGGTTGTACATGCATTATCTATTATTTAATTTCTACTCTTTGATGGCAACATTAATTAGCTAGAAGCAGCATTGTCTCATGTCCAGCAGAGAAACTTCATGCCTAATGACACCGGGAAATCTCATTAATTAATTTGATGACATGCACTACCAGCTAAGCTTAGCTCGCGAGTAGAACTCCAGTTCGACCAGCTTGCAGTTCCCGACACCTGAAGATGATGCCACGCCGGGGTTCGCGGCGGCGGGTGGCGGGTTGTTTGCGCCCGCCCGGAGTGCATCAGGGGGGCGGCCGCGGCGGCGGCTGGTGGCGGGCCGTTTGCGCCCGCCCCGACTGCAGCGTGGACGACGATCTGGTCGAGCGGAGGCGGCATCAGCCCGTTGGCTTGGGAGGGCGGCGGGTGGCGGGACGATGTTGCCGGGGGCGCCGATGATGATCTTGTCGAGCGGAGGCGGCATCAGCCCGTTGGCTGTGGGGCGGCGGGTGGCGGGACGATGTTGCCGGGAGCGCCGTGGACGACAATCTGGTCGAGCGGAGGCGGCATCAGCCCGTTAGCTGGGGGGGGCGGCGGGTGGCGGGACGATGTTGCCGGGAGCGCCGTGGACGACGATCTGGTCGAGCGGAGGCGGCATCAGCCCGTTGGCTGGGGGCGGCGGGTGGCGGGACGATGTTGCCGGGGGCGGCGCCGATGATGATCTGGTCGAGCGGAGGCAGCATCAGCCCGTTGGCTGGGGGGGAGGGGGCGGCGGGTGGCGGGACGATGTTGCCGGGGGCGGCGCCGAGCGCCCCCGCCAAACCTCCGGGCATGTCCTGCAGCTGCGGGAGGCCGCGCGGAACACAGAAGACCTTGGACGCGAGTAGCTGAGTGAAGTAGATCGACTTGGCCGCTCTCCTCCTCCAGATTGCTGCCTTCTGCTCGTCGCCGCTCCTTGCGGCGCTATTCACCAAATACCTGCACACACCATAACTCGCCATGGACATCCCAATGCCAACTGTGAAGAGACCCAGCGGCGGCATTGTTCCTTCGAGCCAGTGCTGCTCCTTGGAAGACATCCCTTCGTGGCCGGATCCCTACTCCGTGGAAGCCATTCCTTGCTGGTACTTCGAAGGTTGTGGGAACTGGGGATTAGCTTTGCAGGTAGTGGAGAACTGGAGATCCTCGATTGAATGGGGATTAGTTTGCTTTCTGCACGCGTTGAGTGGAGATTTGGAGCCCCTCGCACGGATTTTATTGACCCAGTTATGTACATTTTTGGAAATCTAGTTTAGCCACCGATTACCAGACCATTAGGCCGAATCGGGTAATCGGAGCTTTATGTTTGAGGCAGATTTGTTTTGTTCAGATATATCTAAATGTGAGCCAAACTAACAACCTTTATTTCTTGAGATTGTTGTTATACCTTGGAGTAATAATCTGAAATAGTTCTCATGTTTCTTACATTTACTCTCTAGAATACATGTGTTTTTTTCTCTATGTTGTCCGTACTGTTTGAGATCAGCTACTTTGTGTGTTAAATAAAACCAAGACGATGCAAATAAAAATGTGCGCTTTCCTATGTGTTTATCATACATTTACTAGAAAACACATGTGACTTTCAACACCTTTAATCTAGAAAGTACATGTATCCTCTTCTCTCATTGGGGTACATGTGACTTTCTTGCTTGCCGACGCCCGATTGCAGCGGCGGTGGGGAGATAAATGGGGGGGGGGGGGGGGGGGGGGGGCAGTAGCGCACGAGCGGGCGAAGAGAGGAGAGCAAGGTGGAGGTAGATCGATCGATGGACTGTGTGCGCGTATGGTTTGCTGAAACAGTTCAGCCTAATTGGGTCGTTGGCTTTGTATTGGCTTTATATGGGCCCAAATGAGTGGTCCAAATCAACCCCGTGCGACGGATTTGATTAGCAGAGAAGCGTTCCTAGGGACATCCGGCGCAGAAGGCATCAGACGGCCAAGAATGCATAGATCGTAAATTGGACGGTTCCAGACGCTGATGGCCTAAGAGCACTCCGTTTTGGCTCAGTTTTAATGTCCCTAATTACTATAGGTAAAACTGATGCCACCAGTGTTATGTGTTTTTTGACGGTGTATTGAGGTAGTACAGAAAAGACGCCTTGGTTTGACCAACATGCCCCTCCTACGAGTTCCCTATTTTATACATTCTTGAGTCTGCGCAACCAAAGCTTTGTTAAGCGTCATAGCCTATTTTATAGATTATTTTTAAGACTCTTTTGTACAATTGTTGATGATTATTGATAGTTCGATGAAATTTTGGAAAAAAGTTAGAGAGGGTAGGGGGCAAGGGGCCTCCTCACTACCACAAGGTAAGCAAAAAGCCCACTTTGGTTTAAGTTTCAAAATGATCGGTGACAAATTATTACCAAATATGTGAGCAACATGTACAAGAGTGTACCAATATATATACGAGAATTTACAAACATGCATGTACAGTTAAATTAACACATGTACATGACATTCATATAATTTAACAGTGTATACATGTACTCCCTTCTGTCCATATTAATGGCTCAACTTTGTCTATATACAAGTGTATCTAGTCTAAATTGTTAACTAGATACATATGAATCTAGAAAAAGTTAAGACCATTAGTATGAACCGGAGGGAGTACATATATATATATATTCTATTATTTGAAAAAAACATGTACAAGTATACAAAGTGTTTATATCCTCACATGCGCCAAAAGTAATTAAAAAGGAAAATTGTTCTCACTAGTATTTTGTTTTTGACGGTATATCATGATAGTACAGAAAAGACGCCTTGGTTTGACCCTCTGTTTATAACATGGCCTTCCTTTGAGTTCCCAATTTTATACATTCCACAATCTGCGCGACCAAAGATTTGTTAAGCATCATAGCATTTGGACCAGCTAAAGTTTCTGGGATAACCGCAGACAACTCGGCCATGGATACTCAGAGCTAGCAAACATGGTCCTTTTCTTGGGAAAAAAGTGCTCTCATGCAAGTGGAAATTTTAAATCCAGTGTCCTCGACAAAATTATCTCATCCTCCTACAATAATCAAACGAAAGACACTTGGTCCCATTAATCCGTTGAGTTCATGAACCTGAACCGGATTGTGGCAAGCACACGCGGCAGTACTAAAACTAAGAACACGAAGCAGCCATCGAGTTCCTTCTTAGCCGCCAGCCCGCTTTTTAGCACGTGAGAATTAACTGACGCCGCCGAGCCGGTGATGATGAACTTCGAATAATCTTGTGTTAGATAGGGGCTCAAGAAAGATGATCGGTGCAAGTGGAAAGCAGAATACTATCTCCTGATGACTAACATGTCTGATTATCTGGGTAATCTAGCAGTCTGACTGCAGGTTTTCACTTTTGGGAGTGGAAAAGAATTAATTTTGTGAGAAAGCTTTCTCGTGTGACGATAGTATGTGTAACGGCCCTTTCTGAGCTTGTCCCTCTCTGTCTCCCAAGCACAAATGCATACTCCCTCCCTCCGTTTCAAAATATAAGAAGTTTTAGCTTTGTGAAAGAAATATATCTAGACTACTTTTAGTGTGTAGGTTCATTGAGATTCACTTTGAGCCTACACATTAAAAGAGTCCAGATACATTTTCTTCACAAAGGTAAAACATCTTATATTTTGAAGTACTCGTCAAAGCCAAGGAAAAACTTCCCTACTTTATAGTATTTTATTTATATTTATAAACTAGTAAAATGATTACCAACTCCCACTAGATTGACTGCTCTGCTTTACCCGGTGGATGAGGATGCCCCCAGCTAGTTGATGACCTCTTTTTTTCTCCGGTACCCATGTATCTGCGCTGGTTAAGTTTCTCCGCAAATCTTGACTTGTTCGTGGAAATTTCCGGAGTAGGTACGTTCATGCACAAGCTCCACGTCATATTCATGGTCATGGGTTTTTCCCTATATATAATCAGCTCCATCTCCAACTTCATTAAGGAACCCATAAAAAATTACTTTAAGTGAGATATTCAATACTAATAAGTACTTTCACAGGAAAACCATATGATCATTCATAACATCCTCGTACAGGAACTTCACTGAGAAAACAGCAGAAGTTGTTAAGTTCTACACAAATTTATCTATATCCTCTGATAAATACACCATCATAAGTAACAACCTGAAAATAATGGTCGGTGCTACTTGAGCTAATACATGGTAGCGCGCGGCGAAACCAATTCATCACAATCTATTGAGGTGAATTCTAAATTCTTTCAGTACATAGGTATAGCTCCTCTTTGCTATTCTTGCATACTCTATCTGCAACAACTTTCTTCTTGTGTAAGAATTGCAGCAACATATACATCTGATACGTATCTATATTTTCAACTACTTTGCTTAATGAAAATCTCATCATACTTGAATAAAACTGTTGAATCTAACGTTGTTTTTTCATAGGAAATAAAATCGGAAAAAATACCAAGCAAGTTTTTCATTGGAACAAAGACCCTGGGCTTTGGAATCAAGCAATTGGAGCCTAGAGGCTTGAAAGAGACCTGGTGGCGGGTGCACCCTTACTAGCCACGCCACCCAGGACCTTTCGGCCCTGGAGCATCGTCTCGTCTCTTCCTTTCGCGTACCCCCTTATATACCTAAAAACCTAGGTATCTAGAAGCACGAAGCTTTTCGTGAAACAGAGTGCCACTACATTCAGAATCTTCATTTCGAGTCAGATTGGTCCTACTCTCCAGTCCGGAGAGAGGAATTTTGACGCTTCCATCACCATCATCAACAACATTATCCCCAACAACCATGTGCACACTCTCCATCATCATGTGTGATTAGTTCTCTGTAGCATATGAGGTGGATGGGGATTGGATGAGATTGATAATGTAATCATCGATATGTATCGAGATTTTAGGTGTCTTGAGGATATTCTTGTATAAGTGTTGATACACCTTTGCTATGTTTAATGCTTGTTACTAAGGCCCGAGTGACATGATTTCAGTACTCAACTTTTATTGCCCCATCATATATTTGAGTTTGGTATCTATCTGCATGGTGTATTGCCTATTATTATGTTGATCCTGCAAGCGCTAAAGTGACAGTTAGGGAAAACACCGTTAATGCATTGGTCCGAGCTATTCAGAATGATAGACCTTAATTATCTGTAGTTGACCCGGTGAAATGGGCAGGTAGGATAATAGATGTTATGCAAATTCAATTGTTAGTACACATAATTATGTTTGGGACATATACCTACACACAATCGAATTAGAGATGACAGCTATGTTATTTGGATTATATTATATGATCAATATCATTCATGCAACACCCAGCTATCAATGCATGCCTACGCTTTTAGCCACTAAAATTTACAAGTCACTATTTCCGCTCTGTGCGGCATGCCTTCGGTTCGTGCCCATGTTTGTAGTCGTCGCTAGGTGGTCTACCAACCTATTTATAATTTTTATTACTTTTAGCACTTTTTGTAGTGTTGTTGATATTTATTGATAGATCAGTGGAATTTAAAAAAAAAATACTTGCGGATAACTGGGCAACAGGTAACCCTCAAAATAAAGATAAACTCATAGACCTCAACATGCGCGCACAATGAATACTCATCGTGCAAGGGAATTCAGTGTCGTGTAAAATCCTGTCTACGGTGGACAAGAGCTCGTGGCGAGCACGCGCGGCAGTACAAAAACTAAGAACACGATAGTTAAGGGATGCTGCCATGCAGTTGCTTCTTTGCCGCCACCCACTTTCCCGCATGTGGGAATTTAGAAAAGGTTAGTACATCTAGCCATCTAGCTAATTCCGCTTCACAAAAAAAGTGTATTTCTCTTATTAGCTGGTATATGGGAGTAGGATTTCACTTTTGAGAGCGTACGAGACTTGCTTATGTCAACGTGTTTTCCACTACTTTCCCCATCCAAGAATAATTGTATTTCTAAAATTTTGATTTTTTTTTTTGAGAAACACAGTATAAACGTAGACGCTCACAATGCGTACACACACTCACCCCTATGAATACACACACGCACACCCTACCCCTATGAGCACCTCCGAGAGACTGAGCCGGCGGGTCTTTTGAACGGAGGTAGTATAGAATTGGTCAAAATTTTGAAAGTTTGAATTTAGACAAATGTTAGAAGTACACATAGGTGGACAAAGGGAGTACTAGATTTGTAACGTGACGATCAGTATGTTCAACGGCCTTTGCTGAGCGTGTCGTTATGT
The DNA here is from genome assembly GCA_916181665.1 of Avena sativa. Taxonomy (NCBI): domain Eukaryota; kingdom Viridiplantae; phylum Streptophyta; class Magnoliopsida; order Poales; family Poaceae; genus Avena; species Avena sativa. The sequence goes on along the minus strand of OV702296.1, from coordinate 447,603,692 downwards.
GTCTAGCAAAAACAAATGCTGACTGGACAAAGCAAGCGCCCTAATAATTTTTAAAATTAGGAGTACTAACAACTCCTTAACTACCCCGTACAAGTAGGTGGGTAGGCGGTGGCACCACTCTGCTAACACTTAGCTCAGTCATTAGCCGCCTTTGTTCGATTCTTCCACCAAGTTGAGGAATCACGTGCTTTTCTCAGGACGTGTGTGTATGCATGCCTCATGGCAGCTGCATACTACCAATCATCCATTCGAAATTAAATCTTGACACGTTGGTAGAAATCACATGTCAGATTATTCATGGACACTGCCTATATAAACCCATGTCCATCACCATCCTTGACACAGCCACATCAAGCATAGCGAGCAGTGAAGAGAGAACTGCTTCATCCAGTACGGTACGATGGCTTCTTGCCGTGTCATGCTCCTCGCCGTGGCAGCTCTGGCGATCTCCGTGTCCACGGCGGCGGCGGCTGGGACGTCCAGTGGTCGACTGCCGCCGCTGGCCAAGGGCCTGTCGTTCCAGTTCTACAAGGCCACCTGCCCGCAGGCCGAGTCCATCGTCTTCAACTTTCTCCGGGACGCCATCCGAAAAGACGTCGGCCTCGCCGCCGCGCTCCTCCGCATCCACTTCCACGACTGCTTCGTGCAGGGCTGCGACGGCTCCGTGCTCCTCGACAAGACGCCCACCGAGGCCAGCGAGAAGACCGCTCCCCCGAACGTCACCCTCCGCCCCACCGCCTTCAAGGCCATCAACGACCTCCGCGCCCTCCTCGCCAAGACCTGCGGCGCCGTCGTCTCCTGCGCCGACATCGCCGCCCTCGCCGCGCGCGACTCCGTCCTCCTCGCCGGCGGGCCGCGCTACCCTGTCCCGCTCGGCCGCCGCGACGGGCTCGCCCCGGCCAACCTCACGACCATCCTCGGCGCGCTCCCGGCGCCCACCTCCAACGTGACCACCCTCCTCCGCTCCCTCGCCAAGATCAACCTCGACGCCACCGACCTCGTGGCGCTCTCCGGAGCCCACACGCTCGGCATCGCGCACTGCACCTCGTTCCAGGAGCGGCTCTTCCCGCAGAACGACGTGACCATGAACAAGTTCTTTGCAGGGCAGCTCAAGCTCACCTGCCCGGCGCTCAACACCGACAACACCACGGTGAACGACATCAGGACCCCCAACGTGTTCGACAACAAGTACTACGTCGACCTGCTCAACCGCCAGGGCCTCTTCACGTCCGACCAGGACCTGCACACCGACGCCAGGACCAAGCCCACCGTCACAAAGTTCGCCGTCGACCAGGCCGCCTTCTTCAACCAGTTCGTATTCTCCGTCGTCAAGATGGGGCAGATCAACGTGCTCACCGGCAAGCAGGGACAGGTCCGCAACGACTGCTCTGTGCCCAACGCTGCCAGGAGCGGCGCTGAGCTGCCGTGGTCCGTCGTCGAGGCCGCCGCCGAGAGCATGGCCATGTAGTTGATTCGATTGCTGTTGTTTGTTTACTCGATTGCTCCGTCTCTAGATTGTTTTTCTTTGCGTCGCAGCTTGGTTTAGCGAGATGGTAGTGTGGTTTGGACTGTGTAAATCAGAGCCCAAGTGAGAGTGCACTGTGTGCTTTAGTGGGTGAGCAACTCCACCAGTTGAATAATAACGAGATGGATGGGTTTTGTACTTTTGTTTTGTCAAACTATTATCATGGAGCTGCGCTCGATGCCTCCAACACTAATTTTCTGACAATATGCTGAAACATTTGCTTGTCATAAGGTATTTATTAAACGATTTTTTATCACTTGTAGATGCACCGATATGGCTGCGACAACTAACTCACTGGTTTTGTAGTAAACAGTCCAAGCTTCACGCGAGGGACACTTGGGCATGAGCACAGGGATATGCTACAAGCGTATGGATATGTGAAATGAAGGACACTTGGGTTTTGGATCCAAAATGAAAGGTGGTAAATTATTGCTGGATATGTGAGCAACAGGTAAGAGTTTACCAATATACACGTACGAGAATTTACAAACATGCAAGTACAGGTATATCACCGAAGCAGAAGTGCCCTATGAAATCAACCTCATGATCGATTAACTTTCCTCAAGCTGTACAAACAAAAGCTTTGTTGAGCCTCCAAGTATTTGCACCAGCTATACTCGGACTGGGCCATGGATACTGGTAGCAACCAACATGGGATCGCGTCGTCCTTTGCTTGAAAAAGAAAACATGTGCCCTCACACAAGGGGAAATGTTAAAGTCAGTGTGTCGTCAACAATAACAAATCCCAATCGCGGGGGACAAGAAAAATATGTTTTTTTAACTTAGAAAAATAATAACCAAACAAGAGGGAGACACTTGGTCGTGTTGATCCGTTGAGTTCATGAACCTGAACCGGATTGTGGCAAGCACAAGCGGCAGTACTAAAACTAAGAACACAATAGTAAAAGGAAGTAGCCATGCACTTGCTTCTTAGCCGCCGGCCTGCTTTTTAGCATGTGAGAATTAACTAAAGCCCCGCCCAGCCTGCCCCATGGTGCGGCGATGATGACGATTAAGTTTTAATAATCTTGTGATGGCATAGGGGCTCAAGAAAGATGACCAGTGCAAGTGGAAAGCTGAATACTACTACCAGAAGACTAGCATATCTGGCTAATCCAGCATTGTGAGTGTACGGTTTCACTTTTGTGAGTGCGGAATAATTAAGTTTGTGCCCAAGATTTCTCATCATCAGACGTGGTTTTGTTAGAGCAAGTACAATAAGTCAAAGTCCTGGCTATAAGGATTAAAATATTAATTTCTTGCCTAGTTGGAAGAGAGAGAAAATGAGAGAGAAGAACAGTGGGCTCTCATGCAAGAGCCGGCTCTAGCACGTGCTCCTAGGCACTTTGAGAAAGTGAAAGGTGGACAATGTAGTACTAAAATAGTATATTTTTGTAGCTCACAATTATACATGCTAGCTCTAAGTTGGCTATAGATGACATGTCACTTGGCTCATAGCCAGCAGCCAGCTATACTATTGTCCTTGCTATTAAGAGGTATTAACACCAGCATGACTAGGACACACGAGGTAGACAGGTGATAGAGACAGCAGTGCCTGCGGCCGACGGGGCAACACGGTGTACATGATCCCGAGTCTGACACAGGCCAGGCACAACTGAAATTAAGTTCATGGGCCAGGACGGGTGGCAGCTCCTCCACTCTGGCCGCCTGGCAGGACAACACCGTGGGCACGAGCTGTCTGTTACGATGATCTCTCCCGGATCGAACCCAACGGCCCAATGAGCCCATTAGTCGTGCCCTGATCAGGGGCGCCCAACCCTATCTGGTTGGTGGACCCCTTTTGTCGGTGCAATATAAAGAGGTGAGGAGCCGACAACACGTGGCACGAGGTTCCATGTTGTGCCGCAACCCCCACCGACACCCCCAACGATCTAGGGTTTAGTGTTGTGCCGATGCGAAGATCCACCACCACCTTATCCACGCTCACGCCATCGCCCCTCCGCAATGACCAACGGCTTGAGCTCGTCGAGCCAAAACGAAGGTACGATCTCCCTCCCTCCCTCCCCTTCCCTCCCTCTCTCTCTCGGTATCTGGTAGATCCCGCTAAAAGTCAATCAATAGCCAAAGCATCTACCTAATAGATCCGCGCCTAGACGATCTAACAGATCCATCAATCGTATCAGAGCATAGTCCTAGGTTGTGTTTTATTTTCGGTAGAAAGTTTACAGAGGAACCCTAAAGGTAAAGAGCGCCGCCCAGCCAGCCGCATCGTTCCTCTCGATCCAAATGAGCATCCTAGTTAGGCATATAGAAGAAGAACAAACCCCTACCGGGGCAAACAAAGGCAAAAAGAAAAGCTCCAGATCAAGCAAAAGAAAACCCTAGAGGCTTTTTTCCCCACAAATCCCTCGACCATGAATGGAAACAAAAGAAAAGCTCGAAAAGAAAACTTCACCGGCCGCCGCCATGCACCAGCAGAGGGCGCCACCACTGCGCTGCTTGACGGCGGTGCGGCCACCCTCGGGTGGACGCACAGTCGGCAAGGGGGGCAGGGAGGCACCGCTAGTCCATCCTTTCTTCTTCTCAGTTCACTGCATCATGCGAGGTGGCGGGAGGTGGACGGGACAGAGATAGCAAGATGGCGAGGGGCTCGTGTCAGAGTTGGGAGGGGCTCGTCGCTAGCACTGCGTCGGGCGACGCTGCCACCTCGCCAATCCCACGACAGTCGCCTCCAGAGAGCACCGCTAGAGAGAGAGTGGCTGCTCGCGCAGGGAGAGGAAAAGGGAAAATGGGCTAGGGTTTCCCAGGGTCCAGCGACCGGGTCTTTTTGACCTAGCGACGTGCGCGGCTGGCAGTGCACTAGGGCGGCTATAGGCCAAGCGAGGCGCGGGCCGTTCGTGGGACGCTCGTGGGCTGCTTCTTGGCTTCTCTGGCAGCGCGGAGGCGGTAAATAAGCAGAGCGCACGCGCGGGAGAGTGGGTCTGTGCTGGACCGCTGCAAGGCTGCCGACGGACACGTGTGCAGGGCGGTGGGCTTTTTTTTACCGCCCAGTTGAGCCTAGTTATTTATAGAAGCGTTTTTTTATTGTTTTATAGTTTTATAGAAGCTTTTTAGGGCAATTATGGATCAGTTTTTTCACAAATTTTTCCTAGGTTTTTTTTATTCAAACTAATCCAACGAAAGGTTTGTTTTAGGAAATACAAAAATTAAAAAGTAAAGCTTCTGAAAAGTACAAAGTTTAATAAATTTTATTTATTTATTCCGCTGCAAATAGTTAAAAGTGCTCTTTTAAATGTAATAAAGTCAAAGAGAAAATTAATTTTTTTGAGAGCATATTAAAGTTTTATTCTTGTTATGTTCATGTTATTTTTCTAACCAATGTTGTAAATAGCATGATTATGATTAGTGTTTCGGATTAAAGTGTTTATATGTGCACTTACTTCTATTTTCTGTCGGACGGTGATATAGATTTAATTGCATAAATAGTTGTGTGTCTTAATTTTGACCAACATTAGATTAATACATACAATTGTTGTTGTTATCTCACTACTTTGTAGTTTTCAGAAGGGTTCTACTTGATGAGTTGCATCAATGAGGTCCCGAACCTTAGAGGAGATAACTACTCCGAATGGAGAAAGAAAGTGGACATGGCATTTGTTTGTGCTGAGGTAGATTGGGTTATCAAAACCCCACAACCCACCAAGCCGACCGAGCCAATAAGAGATGCCGCTGATGATGATGCTACATGGGAAAGAAAGAAAAGGGACTATGCTCCATTGGAGCTGTTTATGACTGCAAGTGCATAGATCATTTGTAGCTAGTTTTGAAATAAAGATATCGATCCCACAGGCAGCAGGAGTCTGAAGTCTAATAACTCTTGAAATAAATATTACGATAGAAATGCTAGATAAAGTTCTAAGTGACAAGATAAAATGCGAGTATTGTGTAAAAAGTTGTTTTTGGGTTTTAGGTATAAGAGCAATAATAAAGTAAAGTAAAACAGCTGAATACATAAAGTAAGTATCGCATATATAAGAGAGATTGGAGCTGAATATGCACTCATCAACTTCCCCATGCTTAGACTCTTGCTCGTCCCGAGCAAGTTTTAGCTTAAAGGATGTGATCCTCATGTTCATGAAGCTGAGTCGATAAAATAAATGAAGCAGTTGCAGCATGTGTTTATCATATACGATACATAGGAATAAGTTCATAATAGTACCTTACTCTAACCATTTAAATAGTATTAGTAGGCTTTCACAGCATAATGATCAACAGTTCATAAAAGATGAATCTCAACATAGTGTAAGAGTATCCGATTCAATCAAATGAGTTAGCGAGGTGGTCCCAAGTGTTTTTAGAATCAACGTATTCATCAAGTTCAACTATATTACAATGTGTGTACATAGTCATAATTGCTTCCTTGGTTACCGCTTCATCTTTGGTTTCTTCCAGATGTTCCATGACTTCTGGCATGCTTTCCTCTTCCTTCTTCTCCTGTATTGCGTTGACCTGTTAATATTCAAGAATATGCTTTTGTGCAGTGTTAGGGAAAAGCATTTCATATATTGGTTCTAGGGAGGCCAGTGTTGCTTTATCTTCACTTTTCTTTTCAGGTTCGGGTGGTGGATCATACTTAACTAGAGCCTCCTTTGGAGCTTTTATATGTTCTGTAAAAGCTTTAACAACTTGCAACACAAGATCTGAATCTAAATAAAGTTCTTTAGATAATTCTTTAACATGGCCTTTTTTATTATAGTCATGAATACAATCATGTTCTATTTCTATGCCTCCTTCGCTTCCTAGACCAAAATTCCATGAAGCTCTATGATCACGGATTCTATTAAGTGAAGCCCAAGCTTTAGGTATAGGAAGATTCATAAAGGCTCCTTCTACGAAAGAGTCTAGTTCAATTTTATTAGGTTCAATTAAACCCCCATAAAGATATGTAGTAAATAACATTCAGGAAAATCATGATGAGGACATAGACATAGTAAATCTTTAAATCTAATATAATCTCTTACTAGTCCTTCATTAGAACGATTCTTCCCAATCATTATAAGATGCCTGATTCCAAAAGATTTTGATAACGAATAATATTTTGCTAGAAATTCACATGCTAGATTATCCCAAGTAGTAGTGGCTTCAGGTTGTAGAGATCTATACCATGAGAGAGTCATACTAGTCAAAGTCTGACTAAAAAGTTTAACCCTTACCTCGGTATATCCCGTCAATAGAATAGTGCCACATATATCTTTGAAACAAGCAATATGCTCATATGGACCAGGATCTTCTTCATCTCCAGTAAATTGCTTCTTATGTAGAATACTAAGTAGTAGAGGATTTATTTCAAACCCCCTTGTCTGCTCATTGGAGTTGTCTCTTTTATAAATATCATAGGACTTTCCAAACTAGTTGAATGGGTTAGCACTAGTCATATGCTCAAACTCTATTATGTTGATGAAAACCTGTAACTCAAAACAAAATTTAGCAATACAAAAATAAATAAGAAAAAACTAAAAGACCTGCAATGTTTAGCTCCCTAGCAATGGCGCTAGAAAATAGTTTGATGACTGCAAGTGCACAAATCGTTTGTAGCTAGTTTTGAAATAAAGATATCGATCCCACAGGGAGCAGGAGTCTGAAGTCTAATAGCTCTTGAAATAGATATTATGATAGAAATGCTAGATAAAGTTTTAAGTGACGAGATAAAATGCGAGTATTGTGTAAAAATGTGTTTTTGGGTTTTAGGTATAAGAGCAATAATAAAGTAAAGTAAAATAGCTGAATACAGAAAGTAAGTATCATGTGTGTAAGAGAGATTGGAACTACAGTAGGGGAAAAGCGTTCTCAGGAAGTAGCGGATACACCACTAGTATTATCAGGAGCTAAGATAAAGATTATCATCATGAACATTCTCAACTATATATGTGTGAGAGGAATTCCGCATTTGGACAAATAGGCAGCAACCGCTGCTCATATCATCCTCATAACCACAACAGTCAGCAATCGAGATCAATCGAATTATTGTGCTATTAAGAGACGTAATCTCGTAGGACGTATACCATGGAATGGATAGAGTTCCGTGAGTTTCCTCGGTTTCCCAAGTTGATACGTAAGGGGTGCCAACAGCTTTATAATCACTGTAAGTGCTGGCATACCTCCATCTACCAACAAGTAGTTTCCTCCATCAAGTCCCCACGAGAGGCAAATATTGAGAGGTCGACTTCTCTGAACATCAACATGTAGAAAATCTAACACATGGTAACAGTGATGAATATCATAATAGACTTTATCTTATTTCAATATCATACTAGGGTTTCTCCATCTCCCCAATAACTAATGATCTACTCAGATATGGAGGCAATCAACATCAAAGCAATAACAATGGAATCTATCATAGATAAATAGTACTTGTATAAATCGACAACGAGTATGGAAATTACAACAAGATCTAGACAAGATGTAGATGGGATGGATGGAGATGGTGGTGATGCAGCGGTGGATGATGAAGATCGATGCCTTGGCCTCCCGGATCTGCGCAGGGCAAAGATGGATCCCTGGTGGATGAGTTCCCCCTCCAGATGCCTTCCAGAGGTGAGGTTTCTACGATTTTTGGGTGTTCTGTATGTCGTCTCCTCTAACTAGTTGCACGGGGTGAAACTATTTGACGAGGCGGAGGTGGCACTAACTATACGGCTAGAGCTATACAGCCGGAAAATTTGCTCTGGTCGTATAGTTGGTCATTGGACTCTCTGCCTTCTTTGTTCGCTTCTCGTTTTCTTCTGGTATTATTAATATTTTCCAAATAAGTGATTTACTTTGTTTTTGACTCCTTTTCTCCTCAGTACAACTGCCCCAAGAATTATGTCCATTGGATCCATCATCTGTCCTGATCCTGGTGAAAACAGACATAAAATATGCACGCGAGCACCATAAAATACAAAGATCCTACATCTACCATGCAAAATAATAGTGTAAAACATGATGAAAATATGCACTCATCAGCTGCCATACTCCATAGAGAACAGAAAGTGGCAAAACGCCAATAAAAAGTGCATGGAATTTATAAAGAACACTATTGAGCAGGCAATTGTCGGCTCAATTGCAGTGTTCTTCCATAGGGGAGTACCTTAAAAAGATAAAGATCCAGTTCACTATCTCTTCAAATACATATGCAACCCAGCTGCTGAAGTAGTTGGTGACAGAAAATTATACAGGAGGTGGACATGGAATAAGGGAGCACATCCGGAGGATGAGCAACATGGCTGCTAAGTTGAAGCCCATGGATGTTGATCTGAAGATCAAGCATGCACTCCTTGTTCACTAGTCACAACTTGACTGCCTCAACAGTTTGACACCTTTGTTGTCAACTACAACATGTCGCTAGAAAAGTGGGACATTGAAAAGACTATAACCATGTGTGCGCAAGAAGAGGAGAGGCTTAAAACCTCAAATGGTGGTTCCTTGAACGATATAAATAAGAAGAGGAAGTACCATCAAAGAAACTAAGGTTCCCTTTCTAAGCCACATGGAAAAGATCCCATGCACTATCAGCATCAACAGAGGCCTCTCCTAGTGGACAAAGATACCTGCCTCCTTTGGAAGAAGACATGGCATTTCAAGAAAGATTTCCTTGTTTGGCTAAAGGAACTAATGGCAAGAAAAGGTATAAACATTGATTCTTTTGTAAATGAATCCTTCTATACACAATTTTCGAAATATACTTGGTGGATTGACCTAGGTGTAATTGTTCATGTTGCAAATTCTTTACAGGGATTCCACTCGACGCGAACTAAGAAAATAAGCGAAAGATGCGTTGAAGTCGAAAATGTAATACAAGTAGATGTTGAGGCTATTGGCGACATCTCCTTGGAGCTAGCTGATGGATCGACAATCCTGCTTATAGATGTCCTATATGTTCCTTCTTTACACAGAAATTTAATAAGTGCATCACGTTTGGACAAAGTAAACTATGAATATCATTTTGGACATGGCCGGTGTGCCATTTGGTGTAATAAGGACTATGTGGGTGTTTATTTCCTTCACAATGAGCTTTTTTTGTTATCCACTCGTGAAAAAGTATATTCTGTGTGTAATGTGAATGAGCATGTTTCCGCATCGGATAAAGATAAAAAAAAGAGAACTCATGACTCATCAAAATTATGGCACTATCGTTTAGGCCATATTTCGTGGGGGAGAACAGAAAGACTAGTTAAAAATGATATTTTTCCTCCATTAGAGTTCTCCGACATAGAGCAATGCATCGACCATGTTAAAGGAAAGTATGTAAATCAAATAAAAAAGGGTGCAAGACGAAGCGCTGAAACACTAGAAATTATTCACACTAGTATATTCCACTATCTAGTTGACCATGTACCACTACTCTGATTTGGAAATCATCGTTCCGTTAAGTTGTTTAAAAACTAATATTGTGCAACAATTATGTTTTATGGCTCTAATATATTAATGTTTGCTCTGTTTTAGCTTGATTGTTCTGTACCACTATTAATTAGTTATGAAAACATCAGGCAAACTGATTTGTCAAGATGTATCTGCAATTAAACACTTAATCCATATGTTCAATTGTAGTTGTTTGTTCAGTAGATATATTCAGGATTATGTTCTCTCATCTATGTATCAGACTAACACTTAATAGGATTTATCAAGTTGTACCCTCTAGCAGAATACTTATCCATGTGTTTCATGGTACATGCATAGATAAATTATGATTGTTAATATCCATGTGTAGTGTCATATTTCACATGGAAGGTTGAAACCTGAGTAGACTTGCATTAATGTTGTTCATGGAGTATATCATCAAAAGCTTACAACTGAAAGCAGGTTACAACATTGTTGCTGCTAGTAAGATAGTTATATTGATGTTGCTGTTGCAGGAAGGGATTCAGGAAGGACCAGAACTAATAAGTGTATAATTGAACAGCCACGATAACGAAGGGGAAGCCGATCTGGACATGAGGGGAACCGCCATGACGACCTCAGTGAGGTGGTGGTTCTGCAAGCTATCAGGAGTAGACGGATTGAACAACAGAATAGGGAGATGTTCGTGGATACTTGTAAGGTACTCCGGTCCCACGCTGGCTTAATCTCACGGTCCTAATCTTGTCCTGTAGCTGACATCAAACATAAGATTGATTTACTTGGTTCCATATGTGCTCATTATCAGTAGCTCGACTACTAGGATAACTGCATGCACCAACTAGGCAAGGGCTAACTTTGGTGTATAAAGATCATGATATATAAAAAATACTGGAGCTAACCAGGAATATGTTTCTATGCGTTCTGTTGTTTACTCATTATTTATAGTTTATACTCTTGTTAACATGTGACGCAAGTGTTTCTTGTGTGGAAATTTGCTATTCTGTACACTGTATAATGGTAGCTGAAATTATGGATATGTATGCTTATTTTGGTGATTGCTCTTGTGCTGATGGTATTCATTGATATGCCTAACCTTTTGCTTACCTATACTTTTCTGTTTGAGTTCCAGGTGAAGGCTCCTAGTCTTCACAACACCGAGGCCGAGAAGATCAAGGCCAGAGTACACCGACAAGAAGATCAAGGCCACAAGCTGAAACCTAAAAGATAAGGCACGTGCACTCACCCGTATTTACTCATCGCGGACCTATATGTGGAGGAATTTCATCTCAACACCACGTCCATCCTGTTGGATCCGCAACATAGAAAAAAAAATTTCCTACGATGAGAACTACACGCCAAGATCTATCTACTAGGTACAAAGCAACGGGTGGACATACATCCAACGAGAACTTACCCTCGAAGACAACGAGTTTTGTTAACGAGTAGGAACTCGTGGTTGATGTAGTCGTACACTTGCCGATCTCAAGATCGTGAGGAAGTCCGAGCGCCGGAACTCAGCAGCGCATCCATACTCGCACACATGTTCAAGCCACCGGACAACCTCCACCTCCTCGCTCCAGCGATCCAGCGGAAGCAGCAACTCCTTCCAGACGAAATGCCACTAAGAACATGTACCTCGCTAATCCGAGACCATGGGGGAATAATTCTAGAGGGGGAGAGAGATCCTTCACAAGGAGGTGTGAGGATGAAGGAGGGAATGGGTGGCCTTTTATAGGAGGAGGGGGTACCCCCTCTCTCCATGGCTGGCGCATGGGGGGTGACCCCTCACCTCCCCCATTCAAGTGGTGGTAACCCCTCCACATTAAAATGCCTCTTCACATTCCCTTTTAAAGTCTCCACTTTAAATGCATTAAAATTCTCCAAGTTTAATGCTCTCTCATTTAATAAAACTCTTTTATTAAATTTATTCAGAATTTTGTTAATTACTTTAATTAACAAACATTCACATATAGCCCCTTGCAATATTTCAATATCACATGCAGAACCACTTTGCAATTTCACTCGAAACAATTTCCGGTTTCTATCAAAACAATTCCTGCGCTTTGCAATTCTTTCGTCTGAAACATATGTGCTCCAAAATGGTGTCCGGTAACTCTTAAGTGTGTCATCCTACGGTTTGCGAATAATGTAGACATGATTGAGACTCCTCTCAGATCAATAATCAGAAGCGGGACTTGGAGATCCATACTGATTCCTACACATTCAACGATGACTTCTGTGATCGTGAGAACCTTTAACGCTAGTAACTAAATCCCTTTGTCTCGCGATATATTACATGTCCGAGATTCGATCATTGGTATCTCCATACCTAGTTTGATCTCGTTACCGACATGCACTCTTTTCTCGTTCCCCTGATATAACATTCTAGTGATCACATCACTTGCTTGCAAGCTATCTCAATGTGATATCACCGAGAGGCCCCAGAGTATGTCTATCCGTCATCGGGATTGACAAATTCCACTCTTGATCCATGAGCCTCAACATAACACCTTTGTAGTACTGAACCCATCTTTATAGTCACCCTGTTACGGTGTGACGTTTGATGTTATCAAGATACTCTTCAGGTGTTAGCAATTAACATGATCTCATGGTCTAAGGATAAAGATTACTTCGTATGATGTTATAGCAATATAAACATAATGACTTGATCGTAATGCTATACTTCGGATGAATGTTCATCACATCATTCCACCAATGGTGTGACCTTGTTATTAACAACATCCAATGTCCATGATCAGGAAACCTTGATCATCTTGTTAATCAATAAGCTTGTCTTCAAGAGAGGCATAACTAGGAACCCTTTTGGTTTATTAAACACACATGTATTGATGTTTCCGATCAATACAATTCTAGCATGAAAAATAAACATCTATCATATATAAGGAATACATAATAACAACTTTATTATAGCCTCTCAGGGCATATTTCCTTCAGTCTCCCACTTGCACTAGAGACAATAATCTAGTTCACATAGTGATAAATCTAACACCCATGGAGTTCTAGTGTTGATCATGTTTTGCCCTAGGGAGAGCTTTAGTCAACGGATCTACTACATTTAGGTCCGTGTGTACTTTACAAATCTTTATATCTCCATCCTTGACATGCTCGCGCATGGAGTGAAACCGGCGCTTAATATGCTTGGAATTCTTGTGAGACCTCGGTTCCTTTGCGTTGGCTATGGCTCCATTGTTGTCACAATAGATCACCATTGGGTCCAATACACTAGGAACCACACCTAGTTCCGTAATGAACTCTTTCATCCAAACCGCTTCCTGCGCCGCTTCTGAAGCAGCAACATATTCCACCTCCGTTGTTGATCCAACCACCACAGGTTGTTTGGGACTCCTCCAACTAACTGCTGCTCCATTCAAGAGAAGTACGTATCCGGATTGGGACTTAGAGTCATCTGGATCGGTGTCAAAGCTAGCATCGACATAACACTTAGCGACTAGCTCTTCTTCACCTCCGTATATAAGAAACATATCCCTAGTTCTTCTCAAGTACTTGAGGATGTTCTTGACCGCTATCCAGTGTTCCGAACCTGGATCAGATTGGTACCTACTAGTCAAACTAATAGCATGTGCCACATCCGGTCTTGTACATAGCATGGCATACATAATAGAGCCTATGGCTGAGGCATAGGGGATCTTATCCATCATCTCTCTTTCTTCCGCCGTAGCCGGACTTTGAGTCTTACTCAATGTCTTGCCTTGCAACATAGGTAAGAACCCTTTCTTACTTTCCTCCATATTAAACTTCTTTAATATCTTATCAAGGTATGTACTCTGCGATAGCCCAATTAGGCGCCTTGATCTATCTCTATAGATTTTAATGCCTAATATATATGACGCTTCACCAAGGTCTTTCATCGAAAATTTGCTGTTTAGATAACTTTTAACACTGTTTAAAAGATCTATATCATTTCCAATCAATAATATGTCATCCACATATAATATCAGAAATGCCACATTGCTCCCACTCACTTTCTTGTAAATACAAGCCTCTCCATAAGTTTGGACAAATCCAAACTCTTTGATCACCTCATCAAAGCGGAGATTCCAACTCCGGGATGCTTGCTTCAGTCTATAGATGGATCACTGAAGTTTGCATACCTTATTAGCATCCTTAGGATCGACAAAACCCTTAGGTTGTATCATATACAACTCTTTTTCAATATTACCATTGAGGAATGCAGTTTTGACATCCATCTGCCATATTTCATAATCGAAATATGCAGCAATTGCTAACATAATCCTAACTGACTTAAGCATCGCTACGGGTGAGAATGTCTCATCGTAGTCAACTCCTTAAATTTTTCGAAACCCCTTTGCGACAAGTCGAGCCTTATAGATGGTCACATTACCATCAGCATCAGTTTTTCTTTTGAAAATCCATTTATTCTCAATGGCCTTTCGATCGTGAGGTAACTCCACCAAGGTCCAAACTTGGTTCTCGTACATGGATTCCATCTCGGATTTCATGGTTTCTAGCCATTCGTTGGAATCCGGGCTCATCATCGCTTCTTCATACGTCATACGGTCATCCATTTCATCAACCATGAAATTCACAATAGGATTGCCGTATAGTTCAGGAGCTGCACGTGTCCTGCTTGACCTGTGAGGTTTGGTAGTGTCCTCTTTCGGAGTTTCATGATCAATATCATTAGCTCTCTCTTCATCAAGTGAAGTCAACTCCAAAACAACTTTCGGTGCTGCGCTACTCGCCATTACATGAAGAGAAGGTTCAATAACCTCTTCGAGTTCTACCTTTCGACTACTCACACCTTTCGCGAGAAACTCCTTCTCAAGAAAGGATCCATTCTTGGCAACAAAAATCTTGCCCTCGGATCTGTGATAGAAGGTATACCCAATCGTTTCCTTAGGGTATCCTATGAAGACGCATTTTTCCGCTTTGGGTTCGAGTCTGTCCGGCTGAAGTTTCTTCACATAAACATCGCATCCCCAAACTTTAAGAAATGACAGCTTAGGTTTGTTTCCAAACCATAATTCATATGGTGTCGTTTCAACGGATTTAGATGGTGCCCGATTTAAAGTGAATGCAGCTGTTTCCAGTGCATAACCCCAAAATGACAGTGGCAAGTCAGTCAGAGACATCATAGATCGAACCATATCTAATAAGGTACGATTACGACGTTCCGACACACCATTACGTTGTGGTGTTCGGACAGGCGTGAGTTGTGAAACTATTCCACACTCTTTCATGTGTGTGCTAAACTCGTAACTTAGATACTCTCCTCCATGGTCAGACCGTAGAAATTTGATCTTTCTATTACGATGATTTTCCACTTCATTCTGAAATTCCTTGAACATTTCAAAAGTTTCAGACTTGTGTTTCATCAAATAGATATACCCGTATCTACTCAAATCATCTGTGAAAGTAACAAAATAACGATATCCACCTCGCGCTGACACACTCATTGGTCCACACACATCAGTATGTATGATTTCCAATAAATCTGTCGCCCGTTCCATTGAACCGGAAAACAACGTTCTAGTCATCTTGCCCATAAGGCATGGCTCACATGTATCAAATGATTCAAAATCAAGTGATTCCAAAAGCCCATCAGAATGGAGTTTCTTCATGTGTTTAATGCCAATATGACCTAGACGATAGTGCCACATATATGCAGATATATCATCATCAAGTTTAATCTTTTTAGCATTGACATTATGAATGTGCGTAATATTACTATCGAGATCCATCAGAAATAAACAATTCAACACATGTGCATGACCATAAAGGATATTATCCATATAAATCGAACAACCATTGTTTTCAGATTTAAATGAATAACCACTTTGCATCAAACACGATCCGGATACAATGTTCATGCTAAGTGCAGGCACCAAATAACAATTATTCAAGTTTATAACTAATCCCGATGGCATATGGAGAGGCAGCGTTCCGACGGCGATCACATCAACCCTTGATCCATTGTCGACCCGCATTGTGACCTCATCCCTTGCTAGTTGTCGCTTGTTCCGCAGCCCCTGAATCGAGTTACATATATTAGCAACCGATCCCATATCAAATACCCAGGTGCTACTGTGAGTACTAGTCAAGTACACATCAATAACATGTATATCATATATACCTTTGTTTGCCTTGCCGGACTTCTTGTCCGCCAAATACTTGGGGCAGTTGCGCTTCCAATGGCCAGTCCCCTTGCAATAGTAGCACTCGGTATCGGACTTAGGGCCAGCTCGGGGTTTCTTTTCAGGCGCGGCAACAGATTTGCCACCCTTCTTTCCCTTGTGCTTGCCTTTCTTGTCCTTCTTGAAACCGGTGGTCCTATTGATCTTCAACACTTGATGTTCTTTCCTAATCTCCACTTCTGCAGTCTTAAGCATTGACAGAAGCTCGAGAAGAGTCTTCTTTATGCCCTGCATATTATAGTTCATCATGAAGCTCTTGTAGCTAGGTGGCAGAGATTGGAGAACATGATGTATGCCCAAGTCAATGGGAATCGTTATTCCCAAGGACACAAGCTTATCGGTGTACCCAGACATTTTGAGTACATGCTCACTAACGGAGCTGTTCTCCTCCATCATGCAGCTAAAGAACTTTTCAGTAGCATTATAACTCTCTACGGCAACATGGGTATCGAAAATCATTTTCAATTCTCCCATGATATCAAAGGCATTGCCATTTTCAAAACGCTTTCGAACTTCTGGCTCTAGCCCATACAGTATGCCTCAATGAACTAAGTTGTGGTCCTCCTGACGAGTCACATAGACATTCTTTTCCTCGTCAGGGGCATCAGGAGCTGGTGGGGGGCCTAGCGGCGCATCTAGCACATATTGCTTTTGTGCAGCAGTGAGGAGAATGCTCAAATTCATAGCCCAGTTGGTGAAGTTGCTACCATTCGCAGCAAGTTTCTCTTTCTCCATGAACACATTGAAATTAAAAGTAGGTGGTGCCATCTACAATAGAATTTGTAAAGTTTATTTAGACTAAGTTTATGATAGATTGAGTTCAACTAATCCAAATTACTAATGAACTCCCACTCAAAAACGACATCCCTCGTGCCTTTTTGGTGATTACATGAACCAAATCCACTACACCATTGGTGGAAAAATGGCCTCTAGTCCTGGTTCATAAGGTCCATTGGTCCCGGTTCCAGAACCGGGACCAATCACTCGGGACTAATGCTAGTCCCAGTTCGCGCACGAACCGGGACCAATGGGTCTCCACGTGGGCGGGCGAGCTACGAGGGGGTGGATCAGTGGTCCCGGTTCGTGGGAAAAACCGGGACCAGTGGGTCCCCACGTGGCAGCACCAGAGACGGGCGGGGGTGGATCATTGGTCCCGGTTCTTGGCACGAACCGGGATCGTTGGTCTCTGTGTCGCGGCAGGATTTTCGGGCTATTTTTCTGCCGCGGCAGGGTTTTGTGCCGCGGCAGGATTTCGGGCTATTTTTCTGCCACGGCAGGACTTTTTTTATAAATTTAATGGTACTACATATATACAACAATAATGAAACCACAATATATATATATTACACATCATGGACGATCACAAATATATACACCGTCTCATCCATCTTCTTGGTCGAAACATATTATAATTACAAACGATACTCTCACACGAATTTGATCTAATTTACACTTCTTTTATACACTTCACCCTTCCAAATGAAGTGGGTAATAGTATTCTCCTTTCGGATCTATGACTTGTTCTAACAAGAATCCGGCAATTTCCTCTTGAATTGCTTGCACGCGTTATTGTGATAGAAGACCGTCCCGCATCCGTTCGATCTAATATAAAGAAGGGGATCAATATATATGAATGAAACTAAACACAATTGGTGGTAATAAAATAAAGTTGTGATTATTGTTTATCGTACTTCAATTTTTTTGATGTTCCGGTCTGCCCCCTTCTCTTTGGTCGTCTGGCGAATGAACTCGCAGACATAGTATCCACATAAGTTATTCCCGGCTTCCTGCCTCAAGCACTTTATGAGAACGGAGTTCAATCAAAATAATAATCAAGCATGATAATGGTGGTATTGAAACTAGAATCAAAGAGATGCATGGATCTAGCAAGTAGTACTTACAGGCAATGGTTGAAATGTAAGCTCTGGCTTCCAAACACCCCTAGTTTTGGCGGTGAACCGTTTTCAAGCCCTCTGGAGGAATTCCTGCATGTCCACCCACTTTTCTAATGGTGTGCTTTTCGAGTCCAGGACTTTTACTACTCCGATGTCAATAGAAATGATTAAAAGAATATAGTGGAAGCTTGACAAACTAACAAAATATAACACGAGTCAATTATACACTTAACATCGAGTAATCGAAAATAGAATGTGTACAAGATAGTAACACTCACGCAACGTTGTAAGGAAATAGTCTTCCCCTTCTGTTGCTGAAATACTTCAACGCTTTGAACAAGTTATCCTCTGTCTCTTTGGGATTTGTTTTTAGAGTAACTTCATGAACGAAATTACAGTCAACAAACCCAAGGTCAAAGATTTGTCCTTTGTTGCATTCTTGAATCTTCATTCTGCATATATAATTAGTATAGTGATTAGTAAGATTATACAAGCAACGAATGAGATGAACTAGAAAGACTTAATTACAGAAATTAATAATACTTACAAATAATAGGCACTGACGATAGCTTTGTCGAGGGCGTCTTGTTGGTAAAACTGAAATAATTCTAGAAATTCAATCAGTATGAAGCCATCTCCATGACCGTAATGCTGGTGTTTATATGCAGCATAGATCCAGTTTTTGGAATCAGCACAGGCTTGGATGTACCATTTATGCAATCTTTGCATTTTTATTGGTAGATCTTTGACTAAGTCGGGTTTGACGAGAGGAGCCCCGTACTGGTACACGTATGCTGTTTCTTGGTACCCATCGAACTCATGCATACGTCTCATGTACTCAGTAATAGACAGTCCATATAATTAGGCTTTTTCTCCGTACAGTCGAACAAACTCCGGATCAATGTTCAGATCATGCCGCTCCTGGATCATCCACTCATTGGTAACATACACTTTGAGCGGTTCGATCGATTGATTTTTCTGTTGTCCGAGCTAGGCAACTTCTTTCCCGACTCTTTTGCATCAGCCGACTTGGTAACAGAGCGATTATAGTCTGATATGAGCGCTATGGGTTGGTGAAGCTGAATCTTAAGCGCGGCTGCTTTGGCTTTATCTTCTGTGGTGACCGGGAAAAATGCCTCTATCAGCTTTTTCTTGTTAGCCATGTCAATCTTCCACTTTTCATAATGGGCAGCTACAGCCGCATCAGTTTCCTCATCTGTCTTCTCGCAAGGTAGCTTCTTCATATTCTGATGAGGTACTCTTGGGAGGGGCGATTGCTTACGTTTCGGTGATCGGAACGCGCTCTTGCTGCTGCTGGTGGTGCTGCCCCCCTTAGTACACTTCCGCTTTTGTCTCTGAGGCTCAGGGGACGGAGACGGCTGACGCGGCGGTGGAGATGGCTAAGGCGGCGATGGAGATGGTTGCGTTGAGCAGTGAGGCGGTGAAGGCGACGGTTGCGCTGGAGAATGGTGAGGTGGCGACGAAGGTGGATTGCTGCTCTGAGGAGTGGGTGGCCTTGGCGGCACATAATTTGGAAGCATGATGCGCTCCTTTAGCCATAGAATAGTCCCCCTTTGGCTTCTCCTAGTTGAGTCAGCTCCATATCTTCCCCTGCAGGGTGGTCTAGCTTCAGCTCCTCAAAATCTTCCTTCACCTCATCCACCGCGACGACAGCGTACCCTTTTGGAACCGGTCTGCAATGCCAAGTTGGCTTAGGCCCAATTGGTACCGCCATGCCGGTCGCCGCCGTCACCCTTAAGTTCATAACCTGCACCTTTAGCTCACAAGCTGTTGTCTCCGTGATATTATCCACTGGGTAGCGTTTAGGAGGAGATGTCGTCGGTGCATCATCATCAACATCATGGAGCTGCGTGGAAGCGACGCTGCTTTTCTTATTCGATAGGGCGCCGGTACCATCGAATGCAGCTTCTACCACGTGCCGCTGAGATTGGCCGCTAGTACCTTGCTGGCTAAGTATGTCGAGTTGATCCTGGTGCCGCTTTAATAGTTCTTCTACATTACGCAGCCGGTCTGCAGCGGCCGCTTTCTCAGCTGCCTCCCTTTCCTTTCTCCTCTGATGGCTTTTATCGGGATATCTCTTCATTTCCGGGGGGAAGGCAACCTTCCACGACTTGGAGCCTAGTGTGCCTCGTGCTCGTCCGTCGTGTTCAGGATTTTTAAGGGCCCGTGTGAGCTCGTCGTTTTCTCTATCGGGAACGAACCGTCCCGCTGCAACATCATCTACTGCATTTCTAATATCGTCGATGGGTAGTAGGGGATCATCTTTGTGTTTCTGATTATATATTGCCCTCCCTTCTTTGTCCAACATGCCCCCATGGCTGTAAAACTAGTTTCTCGCCCATGGTGTCCATGTTGCGGGCTCTAGTCTGATCCCGGCAGCTATGTAATTGACCTCAAGTGCATCCAACTTAGGCATGCAACTGGCGTAGCCAGCAGGCCCCATGTTATGATGGTATAGTATCTTAGCAGCGTTCTCCGTATTTATCCTAGACCTTTCCTTAGCTTTCTCCGATGTCTTGTAGTTCACAAAATCCTCCCACTGGTGTCTTAACTTAGCATAGCCGGCTTCATCGAAATTCGGAGTCTTCTCTACCTTGACAAAGTTATGGTACAGTTTCTTCTTCCAGTTCTTGACTGCATCGGCCATCTTGCTGAGAGCAAACTTCTTGACTCTTTGCACAAGCTCCCTTCTTGCTCTCTCCTCCTCATCTGGAGTCACATCTGGTTCCGGCAGGAGGAAATTAGTCATGAGCTTGTCAAAAAGCTTATCTTTGGCGTTGTTGCCGACATACGGGACTCTACCGCCGCTTGGCCGATTCCATTCTTGAACGGTGATCAGGATGTAGTGCCTCACAAGAACTCCGCATTGCTTGACAAATTTTCTTGCCACATCGACGGGAGCTTGCGGTTCGCCATCTACACCAACCACGTCGATCCTATACCTCACAGTGTCATCCAACTTTTTTGTTGGGCCTCGTTTCGTTCTTACGGAAGAAGTTCTCGATCCGGAGGGCTAAAAGAAGAAAGAGTGTTAATATATGCATGTATATATAGACAGCAGCATTTTAATTACAAAAATACATATATACACCTCGCCGGTGTTTACGAGATTTAAGGTCCCGCCGGAGCCATCGCATTCTTCCTTATCAGCTTCTCCCCTGTCCCAGGCTTCGGCTTCTACCTCACTGGAGCCGTCTCCTCGGTTGAGAGACTCATCTCCCTGACCGAAATCATTCAGAAACTCACTCGCGACATCGATATCGATATCTTCATTTTTGCAGATCATCCCTTGGAGGATGTTTTCCTAATGTGTTGGATCCATAGTATCTGCAAGTTAAACAATCAACACATGGCATCGATAATGATATGACAAGTTAAACATAGTTGAAATTTAACCCTAAGGCATGCTTGGCAATTTATGTGGGATCCGAATGGTCCAAACCCTAGTACAGGAGAGACCCCGAAATCACCTACGAGGGGTTGATTTCAATCTCTTATTAAACTTGTAATTAAAGTTGTTGAACAATGCATGATTATGAGTCTATTGTGTAGATCTCATTTTTCTCAACATTTTGACATATTATACATATTTTTCTGACTTAGAAATAATTAGTTATTGAATTTATAAGATTAAACTCTTTTCTGAAATTATTTAAACAAATATTAAACTTCTATTGCGTCAACATAGGTAAAGGCTGACGTCACCTAAGGCCGGGAACCTTTTATCACAGTTGCACTGTCTACCCACAGTGACTGACTAGTGGGGCCAGGGCCACGTCGGGCTGCCACGCTGGCAGAGCTTACTCGACGCCCACATCAGGGCGCCACATGAGCGCCACCTTGGCGCCACATGGGCTCGTCGGAGGGCACGTCGGCCGGCGGTGGTTAGCAGCACTAGAGTGCTTGTTGGAACGCGCAGAAGGTCGGGTTCGAATGAGCGCGTCGCGAGGAAGCTAACGGTGGTCGCGCCGCCCCTTATTGGCCATCGGAGCGTCGTCTGCGATGGCGGCCGACGGCGGCGGACAGTGGCGCTCGGCGACAGACGATGGTGGAGCGAGAGAGAGAGATAAAGGAGAGGTCCTGGAGGACCAGCGGCTCACCACGCAGACGATGGACGGCTCAACGAGGCCGGAGGATCTCGGAAGCAGCGGCAACCGCGATGGCCGGAGTCGGAGCAGACGGTGACCATGGCGTCGATTTCCAGCGCGCGCGGTCGATTCCTCAAACAGTGGTGGCGCGGCGACGGTGGCGGGCGTCGACGACGTGAAGCGGCCGCTCTGGATTTGGGCAGCCTGCCGACGTGATTTCTCTCCGCCGCAAATTTTCCTTAGCCGCGCGTCGATGTGCTCTGTGAATTGGGGGGAGTTGGGGAGGAGGAAGGCCGGGGCTGTTAACTGTACAGACCATTGGTCCCGGGTCATCCCAATAACCGGGACCAAAGGACCAACGGTCCCGGTTCGTGCCACCAACCGGGACCAAAGGTCTGGGGCACGAGCGTTGCTGTGCTGCCACATGCACGACCTTTGGTCCCGGTTAGTCCTACCACCCGGGACCAAAGGATCAACGGTCCCGGTTCGTGCCAACAACCGGGACCAAAGGCGTGTTAATGGCAGCGCGCGCATCCAGGGATCATCGGTCCCGGTTCGTGGGACGAACCGGGATCGTTGACCCGTTTTTTCAGATTTTGGCAAACCTTTTGTCTTCCTGCCATTTTCAAATTTGTTTCTTCTTTAATTAATAAGATGTTTCAATTTAAGATAATTATTTATTTGGAATTTTAAAAAACTTTTAACAAGAAAAGTGCTTCAATTTAAATAACTAATCAAAAACCATTTTCTGTTTTCAAATATTTTTATTTGAAGTATACAATTGTACTATTTACAATTAAAATTGCATTAACAAAATATTTATTGCATAATTTGGAATTTTAAAAAACTTTTAACAGGAAAAGTGCTTCAATTTAAATAACTAATCAAAAACCATTTTCTGTTTTCAAATATTTTTATTTGAACTATACCATTGTACTATTTATAATTAAAATTGCATTAACAAAATATTTATTGCATAATTTGGAATTTTAAAAAACTTTTAACAGGAAAAGTGGTTCAATTTAATTAAGTAATCAAAAACCATTTTCTGTTTTCAAATATTTTTATTTGAACTATACAATTGTACTATTTACAATTAAAATTGCATTAATAAAATATTTATTGCATAATTTGGAATTTTAAAAAACTTTTCAAGATTTGAACTACAAGTACATGATATAATGCTTGTGAATTTTTAAAAAAATCATTTATAGGTTCACAACATGCTATTTCATCAGAGATCCACTTCAAGTTTAGCGAGGCTCAGCCCCGGGCTAAGAATCTAGAATCAGGGCATAGTTTGTGATAATGTGCCCATATTGTGCACACATGTGCATCTTGGGATGGCTTATGATGTTGCAGGAGGAAGTTTTCCCTTTTGACACACGAAAAAGCCAATTTCCATTTTTGAGGTGCCGAAATTGGGGCGTCCTATGAAGCAACCACCAAATTAAAGTTTGGCATTGGTACCAAACCATTTTTCAAAAATAGTATACCCCCTTATATGGCCAATTTCCCAACCGGTGTATTTGGAACCTTTCTGTCCATCCCTCATGAAAAAGACAAATTCCTGCCGAATCGGTAAGAGGTTGCAAAGATTTGAACTACATGTACATGATATAATGCTTGTGAATTTTTAAAAAAGTCATTTACAGGTTCACAACATGCTATTTCATCAGAGATCCACTTGAAGTTCAGCGAGGCTCAGCCCTGGGCTAAGAAGCTTCATGCCCGATGTTTTGAATATAGTTTGAAACGGGCATAAGAAATTCAAAAATGATCCAAACAATGTGAAACCTTCGCGTGGTGTCATATTATGTGTCACAGTTGCAAGGAAAAATATTGAACTTGAAAAATTGCAAACATCATAAAAAATCCTTCACAAAATGACCTATCATGTTCGAGGTTTCATGGCATTTAGGTCAAACCACCAATGTTATGGCTAGAATCAGGGCATAGTTTGTGATAATGTGCCCATATTGTGCACACATGTGCATCTTGGGATGGCTTTCGATGTTGCAGGAGTAAGTTTTCCCTTTCGACACACGAAAAAGCCAATTTCCATTTTTGAGGTGCCGAAATCGGGGTGTTCTGTGAAGCAACCACCAAATTAAAGTTTGGCATTGGTACCAAACCATTTTTCAAAAATACTATACCACCTTATATGCACAATTTCCCAACCGGTGTATCTGGAACCTTTTTGTCCATCCCTCATGAAAAAGACAAATTCCTTCCGAATCGGTAGGAGGTTGCCAAGATTTGAACTACAAGTACATGATATAATGCTTGTGATTTTTTTTAAAAATAATTTATAGGTTCACAACATGCTATTTGATCAGAGATCCACTTCAAGTTCAGCGAGGCTCAGCCCCAGGCTAAGAAGCTTCATGCCCGCCGTTTTGATTATAGTTTGAAACGGGCATAAGAAATTTAAAAATGATCCAAACAATGTGAAACCTTCGCGTGGTGTCATATTATGTGTCACAGTTGCAAGGAAAAATATTGAACTTGAAAAATTGCAAACATCATAAAAAATCCTTCACAAAATGACCTATCATGTTCGAGGTTTCATGGCATTTAGGTCAAACCACCAATGTTATGGCTAGAATCAGGGCATAGTTTGTGATAATGTGCCCATATTGTGCACACATGTGCATCTTGGGATGGCTTACGATGTTGCAGGAGTAAGTTTTCCCTTTCGACACACGAAAAAGCCAATTTCCATTTTTGAGGTGCCGAAATCGGGGTGTTCTGTGAAGCAACCACCAAATTAAAGTTTGGCATTGGTACCAAACCATTTTTCAAAAATACTATACCACCTTATATGCACAATTTCCCAACCGGTGTATCTGGAACCTTTCTGTCCATCCCTCATGAAAAAGACAAATTCCTGCCGAATCGGTAGGAGGTTGCCAAGATTTGAACTACAAGTACATGATATAATGCTTGTGATTTTTTTTAAAAATAATTTATAGGTTCACAACATGCTATTTCATCAGAGATCCACTTCAAGTTCAGCGAGGCTCAGCCCCAGGCTAAGAAGCTTCATGCCCGCCGTTTTGATTATAGTTTGAAACGGGCATAAGAAATTCAAAAATGATCCAAACAATGTGAAACCTTCGCGTGGTTTCATATTATGTGTCACAGTTGCAAGGAAAAATATTGAACTTGAAAAATTGCAAACATCATAAAAAATCCTTCACAAAATGACCTATCATGTTCGAGGTTTCATGGCATTTAGGTCAAACCACCAATGTTATGGCTAGAATCAGGGCATAGTTTGTGATAATGTGCCCATATTGTGCACACATGTGCATCTTGGGATGGTTACGATGTTGCAGGAGTAAGTTTTCCCTTTCGACACACGAAAAAGCCAATTTCCATTTTTGAGGTGCCGAAATCGGGGTGTTCTGTGAAGCAACCACCAAATTAAAGTTTGGCATTGGTACCAAACCATTTTTCAAAAATACTATACCACCTTATATGCACAATTTCCCAACCGGTGTATCCGGAACCTTTCTGTCCATCCCTCATGAAAAAGACAAATTCCTGCCGAATCGGTAGGAGGTTGCCAAGATTTGAACTACAAGTACATGATATAATGCTTGTGAATTTTTAAAACAATCATTTATAGGTTCACAACATGATATTTCATCAGATATCCACTTCAAGTTCAGCGAGGCTCAGCCCCGAGCTAAGAAACTTCATGCCCGCCTTTTGAATATAGTTTGAAACGGGCATAAGAAATTCAAAAATGATCCAAACAATGTGAAACCTTCGCGTGGTGTCATATTATGTGTCACAGTTGCAAGGAAAAATATTGAACTTGAAAAATTGCAAATATCATAAAAAATCCTTCACAAAATAACCTATCATGTTCGAGGTTTCATGGCATTTAGGTTAAACCACCAATGTTATGGCTAGAATCATGGCATAGTTTGTGATAATGTGCCCATATTGTGCACACATGTGCATCTTGGGATGGCTTACGATGTTGCAGGAGGAAGTTTTCCCTTTCGACACACCAAAAAGACAATTTCCATTTTTGGGGTGCCGAAATCGGGGTGTTCTGTGAAGCAACCACCAAATTAAAGTTTGGAATTGGTACCAAACAATTTTTCAAAAATACTATACCACCTTATATGGACAATTTCGCAACCGGTGTATCTGGAACCTTTCTGTCCATCCCTCATGAAAAAGACAAATTCCTGCCGAATCGGTAGGAGGTTGCCAAGATTTGAACTACAAGTACATGATATAATGCTTGTGAATTTTTAAAAAAATCATTTATAGGTTCACAACATGATATTTCATCAGATATCCACTTCAAGTTCAGCGAGGCTCAGCCCCGGGCTAAGAAGCTTCATGCCCGCCGTTTTGAATATAGTTTGAAACGGGCATATGAAATTCAAAAATGATCCAAACAATGTGAAACCTTCGCGTGGTGTCATATTATGTGTCACAGTTGCAAGGAAAAATAGTGAACTTGAAAAATTGCAAATATCATAAAAAATCCTTCACAAAATGACCTATCATGTTCGAGGTTTCATGGCATTTAGGTCAAACCACCAATGTTATGGCTAGAATCAGGGCATAGTTTGTGATAATGTGCCCATATTGTGCACACATGTGCATCTTGGGATGGCTTACGATGTTGCAGGAGGAAGTTTTCCCTTTCGACACACCAAAAAGCCAATTTCCATTTTTGGGGTGCCGAAATCGGGGTGTTCTGTGAAGCAACCACCAAATTAAAGTTTGGAATTGGTACCAAACCATTTTTCAAAAATACTATACCACCTTATATGGACAATTTCCCAACCGGTGTATCTGGAACCTTTTTGTCCATCCCTCATGAAAAAGACAAATTCCTTCCGAATCGGTAGGAGGTTGCCAAGATTTGAACTACAAGTACATGATATAATGCTTGTGATTTTTTTTAAAAATAATTTATAGGTTCACAACATGCTATTTTCATCGGAGATCCACTTCAAGTTCAGCGAGGCTCAGCCCCAGGCTAAGAAGCTTCATGCCCGCCGTTTTGATTATAGTTTGAAACGGGCATAAGAAATTCAAAAATGATCCAAACAATGTGAAACCTTCGCGTGGTGTCATATTATGTGTCACAGTTGCAAGGAAAAATATTGAACTTGAAAAATTGCAAACATCATAAAAAATCCTTCACAAAATGACCTATCATGTTCGAGGTTTCATGGCATTTAGGTCAAACCACCAATGTTATGGCTAGAATCAGGGCATAGTTTGTGATAATGTGCCCATATTGTGCACACATGTGCATCTTGGGATGGCTTACGATGTTGCAGGAGTAAGTTTTCCCTTTCGACACACGAAAAAGCCAATTTCCATTTTTGAGGTGTCGAAATCGGGGTGTTCTATGAAGCAACCACCAAATTAAAGTTTGGCATTGGTACCAAACCATTTTTCAAAAATAGTATACCACCTTATATGCACAATTTCCCAACCGGTGTATCTGGAACCTTTCTGTCCATCCCTCATGAAAAAGACAAATTCCTGCCGAATCGGTAGGAGGTTGCCAAGATTTGAACTACAAGTACATGATATAATGCTTGTGAATTTTTAAAACAATCATTTATAGGTTCACAACATGATATTGCATCAGATATCCACTTCAAGTTCAGCGAGGCTCAGCCCCGAGCTAAGAAGCTTCATGCCCGCCTTTTGAATATAGTTTGAAACGGGCATAAGAAATTCAAAAATGATCCAAACAATGTGAAACCTTCGCGTGGTGTCATATTATGTGTCACAGTTGCAAGGAAAAATATTGAACTTGAAAAATTGCAAATATCATAAAAAATCCTTCACAAAATAACCTATCATGTTCGAGGTTTCATGGCATTTAGGTTAAACCACCAATGTTATGGCTAGAATCATGGCATAGTTTGTGATAATGTGCCCATATTGTGCACACATGTGCATCTTGGGATGGCTTACGATGTTGCAGGAGGAAGTTTTCCCTTTCGACACACCAAAAAGCCAATTTCCATTTTTGGGGTGCCGAAATCGGGGTGTTCTGTGAAGCAACCACCAAATTAAAGTTTGGAATTGGTACCAAACAATTTTTCAAAAATACTATACCACCTTATATGGACAATTTCGCAACCGGTGTATCTGGAACCTTTCTGTCCATCCCTCATGAAAAAGACAAATTCCTGCCGAATCGGTAGGAGGTTGCCAAGATTTGAACTACAAGTACATGATATAATGCTTGTGAATTTTTAAAAAAATCATTTATAGGTTCACAACATGATATTTCATCAGATATCCACTTCAAGTTCAGCGAGGCTCAGCCCCGGGCTAAGAAGCTTCATGCCCGCAGTTTTGAATATAGTTTGAAACGGGCATATGAAATTCAAAAATGATCCAAACAATGTGAAACCTTCGCGTGGTGTCATATTATGTGTCACAGTTGCAAGGAAAAATAGTGAACTTGAAAAATTGCAAATATCATAAAAAATCCTTAACAAAATGACCTATCATGTTCGAGGTTTCATGGCATTTAGGTCAAACCACCAATGTTATGGCTAGAATCATGGCATAGTTAGTGATAATGTGCCCATATTGTGCACACATGTGCATCTTGGGATGGCTTACGATGTTGCAGGAGGAAGTTTTCCCTTTCGACACACCAAAAAGCCAATTTCCATTTTTGGGGTGCCGAAATCGGGGTGTTCTGTGAAGCAACCACCAAATTAAAGTTTGGAATTGGTACCAAACCATTTTCCAAAAATACTATACCACCTTATATGGACAATTTCCCAACCGGTATATCTGGAACCTTTTTGTCCATCCCTCATGAAAAAGACAAATTCCTTCCGAATCGGTAGGAGGTTGCCAAGATTTGGACTACAAGTACATGATATAATGCTTGTGATTTTTTTTTTAAATAATTTATAGGTTCACAACATGCTATTTCATCAGAGATCCACTTCAAGTTCAGCGAGGCTCAGCCCCAGGCTAAGAAGCTTCATGCCCGCTGTTTTGAATATAGTTTGAAACGGGCATAAGAAATTCAAAAATGATCCAAACAATGTGAAACCTTCGCGTGGTGTCATATTATGTGTCACAGTTGCAAGGAAAAATATTGAACTTGAAAAATTGCAAACATCATAAAAAATCCTTCACAAAATGACCTATCATGTTCGAGGTTTCATGGCATTTAGGTCAAACCACCAATGTTATGGCTAGAATCAGTGCATAGTTTGTGATAATGTGCCCATATTGTGCACACATGTGCATCTTGGGATGGCTTACGATGTTGCAGGAGTAAGTTTTCCCTTTCGACACACGAAAAAGCCAATTTGCATTTTTGAGGTGCCGAAATCGGGGTGTTCTGTGAAGCAACCACCAAATTAAAGTTTGGCATTGGTACCAAACCATTTTTCAAAAATACTATACCACCTTATATGCACAATTTCCCAACCGGTGTATCTGGAACCTTTCTGTCCATCCCTCATGAGAAAGACAAATTCCTGCCGAATCGGTAGGAGGTTGCCAAGATTTGAACTACAAGTACATGATATAATGCTTGTGAATTTTTAAAAAAATAATTTATAGGTTCACAACATGCTATTTCATCAGAGATCCACTTCAAGTTCAGCGAGGCTCAGCCCCGGGCTAAGAAGCTTCATGCCCGCCGTTTTGAATATAGTTTGAAACGGGCATAAGAAATCCAAAAATGATCCAAACGATGTGAAACCTTCGCGTGGTGTCATATTATGTGTCACAGTTGCAAGGAAAAATATTGAACTTGAAAAATTGCAAATATCATAAAAAATCCTTCACAAAATAACCTATCATGTTCCAGGTTTCATGGCATTTAGGTTAAACCACCAATGTTATGGCTAGAATCATGGCATAGTTTGTGATAATGTGCCCATATTGTGCACACATGTGCATCTTGGGATGGCTTACGATGTTGCAGGAGGAAGTTTTCCCTTTCGACACACCAAAAAGCCAATTTCCATTTTTGGGGTGCCGAAATCG
Source organism: Avena sativa (assembly GCA_916181665.1). Classification (NCBI taxonomy): domain Eukaryota; kingdom Viridiplantae; phylum Streptophyta; class Magnoliopsida; order Poales; family Poaceae; genus Avena; species Avena sativa. Next base: position 447,573,604 of record OV702296.1, on the reverse strand, counting down.
GGGTGTTCTGTGAAGCAACCACCAAATTAAAGTTTGGAATTGGTACCAAACAATTTTTCAAAAATACTATACCACCTTATATGGACAATTTCGCAACCGGTGTATCTGGAACCTTTCTGTCCATCCCTCATGAAAAAGAAAAATTCCTGCCGAATCGGTAGGAGGTTGCCAAGATTTCAACTACAAGTACATGATATAATGCTTGTGAATTTTTAAAAAAATCATTTATAGGTTCACAACATGATATTTCATCAGATATCCACTTCAAGTTCAGCGAGGCTCAGCCCCGGGCTAAGAAGCTTCATGCCCGCCGTTTTGAATATAGTTTGAAACGGGCATATTAAATTCAAAAATGATCCAAACAATGTGAAACCTTCGCGTGGTGTCATATTATGTGTCACAGTTGCAAGGAAAAATAGTGAACTTGAAAAATTGCAAATATCATAAAAAATCCTTCACAAAATGACCTATCATGTTCGAGGTTTCATGGCATTTAGGTCAAACCACCAATGTTATGGCTAGAATCAGGGCATAGTTTTTGATAATGTGCCCATATTGTGCACACATGTGCATCTTGGGATGGCTTACGATGTTGCAGGAGGAAGTTTTCCCTTTCGACACACCAAAAAGCCAATTTCCATTTTTGGGGTGCCGAAATCGGGGTGTTCTATGAAGCAACCACCAAATTAAAGTTTGGAATTGGTACCAAACCATTTTTCAAAAATACTATACCACCTTATATGGACAATTTCCCAACCGGTGTATCTGGAACCTTTTTGTCCATCCCTCATGAAAAAGACAAATTCCTTCCGAATCGGTAGGAGGTTGCCAAGATTTGGACTACAAGTACATGATATAATGCTTGTGATTTTTTTAAAAAATAATTTATAGGTTCACAACATGCTATTTCATCAGAGATCCACTTCAAGTTCAGCGAGGCTCAGCCCCAGGCTAAGAAGCTTCATGCCCGCTGTTTTGAATATAGTTTGAAACGGGCATAAGAAATTCAAAAATGATCCAAACAATGTGAAACCTTCGCGTGGTGTCATATTATGTGTCACAGTTGCAAGGAAAAATATTGAACTTGAAAAATTGCAAACATCATAAAAAATCCTTCACAAAATGACCTATCATGTTCGAGGTTTCATGGCATTTAGGTCAAACCACCAATGTTATGGCTAGAATCAGGGCATAGTTTGTGATAATGTGCCCACATTGTGCACACATGTGCATCTTGGGATGGCTTACGATGTTGCAGGAGTAAGTTTTCCCTTTCGACACACGAAAAAGCCAATTTCCATTTTTGAGGTGCCGAAATCGGGGTGTTCTGTGAAGCAACCACCAAATTAAAGTTTGGCATTGGTACCAAACCATTTTTCAAAAATACTATACCACCTTATATGCACAATTTCCCAACCGGTGTATCTGGAACCTTTCTGTCCATCCCTCATGAAAAAGACAAATTCCTGCCGAATCGGTAGGAGGTTGCCAAGATTTGAACTACAAGTACATGATATAATGCTTGTGAATTTTTTAAAAAATCATTTATAGGTTCACAACATGCTATTTCATCAGAGATCCACTTCAAGTTCAGCGAGGCTCAGCCCCGGGCTAAGAAGCTTCATGCCCGCCGTTTTGAATATAGTTTGAAACGGGCATAAGAAATCCAAAAATGATCCAAACGATGTGAAACCTTCGCGTGGTGTCATATTATGTGTCACAGTTGCAAGGAAAAATATTGAACTTGAAAAATTGCAAATATCATAAAAAATCCTTCACAAAATAACCTATCATGTTCGAGGTTTCATGGCATTTAGGTTAAACCACCAATGTTATGGCTAGAATCATGGCATAGTTTGTGATAATGTGCCCATATTGTGCACACATGTGCATCTTGGGATGGCTTATGATGTTGCAGGAGGAAGTTTTCCCTTTCGACACACCAAAAAGCCAATTTCCATTTTTGGGGTGCCGAAATCGGGGTGTTCTGTGAAGCAACCACCAAATTAAAGTTTGGAATTGGTACCAAACAATTTTTCAAAAATACTATACCACCTTATATGGACAATTTCGCAACCGGTGTATCTGGAACCTTTCTGTCCATCCCTCATGAAAAGACAAATTCCTGCCGAATCGGTAGGTGGTTGCCAAGATTTGAACTACAAGTACATGATATAATGCTTGTGAATTTTTAAAAAAAATCATTTATAGGTTCACAACATGATATTTCATCAGATATCCACTTCAAGTTCAGCGAGGCTCAGCCCCGGGCTAAGAAGCTTCATGCCCGCCGTTTTGAATATAGTTTGAAACGGGCATATGAAATTCAAAAATGATCCAAACAATGTGAAACCTTCGCGTGGTGTCATATTATGTGTCACAGTTGCAAGGAAAAATAGTGAACTTGAAAAATTGCAAATATCATAAAAAATCCTTCACAAAATGACCTATCATGTTCGAGGTTTCATGGCATTTAGGTCAAACCACCAATGTTATGGCTAGAATCATGGCATAGTTTGTGATAATGTGCCCATATTGTGCACACATGTGCATCTTGGGATGGCTTACGATGTTGCAGGAGGAAGTTTTCCCTTTCGACACACCAAAAAGCCAATTTCCATTTTTGGGGTGCCGAAATCGGGGTGTTCTGTGAAGCAACCACCAAATTAAAGTTTGGAATTGGTACCAAACCATTTTTCAAAAATACTATACCACCTTATATGGACAATTTCCCAACCGGTGTATCTGGAACCTTTCTGTCCATCCCTCATGAAAAAGACAAATTCCTTCCGAATCGGTAGGAGGTTGCCAAGATTTGAACTACAAGTACATGATATAATGCTTGTGATTTTTTTAAAAAATAATTTATAGGTTCACAACATGCTATTTCATCAGAGATCCACTTCAAGTTCAGCGAGGCTCAGCCCCGGGCTAAGAAGCTTCATGCCCGCCGTTTTGAATATAGTTTGAAACGGGCATAAGAAATTCAAAAATGATCCAAACAATGTGAAACCTTCGCGTGGTGTCATATTATGTGTCACAGTTGCAAGGAAAAATATTGAACTTGAAAAATTGTAAACATCATAAAAAATCCTTCACAAAATGACCTATCATGTTCGAGGTTTCATGGCATTTAGGTCAAACCACCAATGTTATGGCTAGAATCAGGGCATAGTTTATGATAATGTTCCCATATTGTGCACACATGTGCATCTTGGGATGGCTTACGATGTTGCAGGAGTAAGTTTTCCCTTTCGACACACGAAAAAGCCAATTTCCATTTTTTAGGTGCCGAAATCGGGGTGTTCTGTGAAGCAACCACCAAATTAAAGTTTGGCATTGGTACCAAACCATTTTTCAAAAATACTATACCACCTTATATGCACAATTTCCCAACCGTTGTATCTGGAACCTTTCTGTCCATCCCTCATGAAAAACACAAATTCCTGCCGAATCGGTAGGAGGTTGCCAAGATTTGAACTACAAGTACATGATATAATGCTTGTGAATTTTTAAAAAAATCATTTATAGGTTCACAACATGCTATTTCATCAGAGATCCACTTCAAGTTCAGCGAGGCTCAGCCCCGGGCTAAGAAGCTTCATGCCCGCCATTTTGAATATAGTTTGAAACGGGCATAAGAAATTCAAAAATGATCCAAACGATGTGAAACCTTTGCGTGGTGTCATATTATGTGTCACAGTTGCAAGGAAAAATATTGAACTTGAAAAATTGCAAACATCATAAAAAATCCATCACAAAATGACCTATCATGTTTGAGGTTTCATGGCATTTAGGTCAAACCACCAATGTTATGGCTAGAATCATGGCATAGTTTGTGATAATGTGCCCATATTGTGCACACATGTGCATCTTGGGATGGCTTACGATGTTGCAGGAGGAAGTTTTCCCTTTCGACACATGAAAAAGCCAATTTCCATTTTTGGGGTGCCGAAATCGGGGTGTTCTGTGAAGCAACCACAAAATTAAAGTTTGGCATTGGTACCAAACCATTTTTCAAAAATACTATACCACCTTATATGGAAAATTTCCCAACCGGTGTATCTGGAACCTTTCTGTCCATCCCTCATGAAAAAGACAAATTCCTGCCGAATCGGTAGGAGGTTGCCAAGATTTGAACTACAAATACATGATATAATGCTTGTGAAGTTTTAAAACAATCATTTATAGGTTCACAACATGATATTTCATCAGATATCCACTTCAAGTTCAGCGAGGCTCAGCCCCGGGCTAAGAAGCTTCATGCCCGCCGTTTTGAATATAGTTTGAAACGGGCATAAGAAATTAAAAAATGATCCAAACAATGTGAAACCTTCACGTGGTGTCATATTATGTGTCACAGTTGCAAGGAAAAATAGTGAACTTGAAAAATTGCAAGTATCATAAAAAATCCTTCACAAAATGACCTATCATGTTCGAGGTTTCATGGCATTTAGGTCAAACCACCAATGTTATGGCTAGAATCATGGCATAGTTTGTGATAATGTGCCCATATTGTGCACACATGTGCATCTTGGGATGGCTTACGATGTTGCAGGAGGAAGTTTTCCCTTTCGACACACCAAAAAGCCAATTTCCATTTTTGGGGTGCCGAAATCGGGGTGTTCTGTGAAGCAACCACCAAATTAAAGTTTGGAATTGGTACCAAACCATTTTTCAAAAATACTATACCACCTTATATGGACAATTTCCCAACCGGTGTATCTGGAACCTTTTTGTCCATCCCTCATGAAAAAGACAAATTCCTTCCGAATCGGTAGGAGGTTGCCAAGATTTGGACTACAAGTACATGATATAATGCTTGTGATTTTTTTAAAAAATAATTTATAGGTTCACAACATGCTATTTCATCAGAGATCCACTTCAAGTTCAGCGAGGCTCAGCCCCAGGCTAAGAAGCTTCATGCCCGCTATTTTGAATATAGTTTGAAACGGGCATAAGAAATTCAAAAATGATCCAAACAATGTGAAACCTTCGCGTGGTGTCATATTATGTGTCACAGTTGCAAGGAAAAATATTGAACTTGAAAAATTGCAAACATCATAAAAAATCCTTCACAAAATGACCTATCATGTTCGAGGTTTCATGGCATTTAGGTCAAACCACCAATGTTATGGCTAGAATCAGGGCATAGTTTGTGATAATGTGCCCATATTGTGCGCACATGTGCATCTTGGGATGGCTTATGATGTTGCAGGAGTAAGTTTTCCCTTTCGACACACGAAAAAGCCAATTTCCATTTTTGAGGTGCCGAAATCGGGGTGTTCTGTGAAGCAACCACCAAATTAAAGTTTGGCATTGGTACCAAACCATTTTTCAAAAATACTATACCACCTTATATGCACAATTTCCCAACCGGTGTATCTGGAACCTTTCTGTCCATCCCTCATGGAAAAGACAAATTCCTTCCGAATCGGTAGGAGGTTGCCAAGATTTGAACTACAAGTACATGATATAATGCTTGTGAATTCTTTTAAAAATAATTTATAGGTTCACAACATGCTATTTCATCAGAGATCCACTTCAAGTTCAGCGAGGCTCAGCCCCGGGCTAAGAAGCTTCATGCCCGCCGTTTTGAATATAGTTTGAAACGGGCATAAGAAATTCAAAAATGATCCAAACAATGTGAAACCTTCGTGTGGTGTCATATTATGTGTCACAGTTGCAAGGAAAAATATTGAACTTGAAAAATTGCAAACATCATAAAAAATCCTTCACAAAATGACCTATCATGTTCGAGGTTTCATGGCATTTAGGTCAAACCACCAATGTTATGGCTAGAATCAGGGCATAGTTTGTGATAATGTGCCCATATTGTGCACACATGTGCATCTTGGGATTGCTTACGATGTTGCAGGAGGAAATTTCTCTTCTGACACACGAAAAAGCCAATTTCCATTTTTGAGGTGCCGAAATCGGGGTGTTCTGTGAAGCAACCACCAAATTAAAGTTTGGCATTGGTACCAAACCATTTTTCAAAAATACTATACCACCTTATATGGACAATTTCCCAACCGGTGTATCTGGAACCTTTCTGTCCATCCCTCATGAAAAAGAAAAATTCCTGCCGAATCGGTAGGAGGTTGCCAAGATTTGAACTACAAGTACATGATATAATGCTTGTGAATTTTTAAAAAAATTATTTATAGGTTCACAACATGCTATTTCATCAGATATCCACTTCAAGTTCAGCGAGGCTAAAGATGTCGGTGGGATAAGGACGCATGGGTAACCTTTAGTCCCGGCTGGTGGGTGCAACCGAGAGTAAAGATGCCGGTGGGATAAGGACGCTTGGGTAACCTTTATTCCCGGTTAGTGGGTGCAACCGAGACTAAAGCTATCGGTGGGATAAGGACGCGTGGGTAACCTTTAGCCCCGGCTGGTGGGTGCAACCGAGACTAAAGATGGCGGTGGGATAAGGACGCGTGGGTAACCTTTAGTCCCGGCTGGTGGGTGCAACCGAGACTAAAGGTGTCGGTGGTATAAGGACGCGTGGGTAACCTTTAGTCTCGTCTGGTGGGTGCAACCTAGACTAAAGCTGTCAGTGGGATAAGGACGCGTGGGTAACCTTTAGTCCCGGCTGGTGGGTGCAACCGAGACTAAAGATGTCGGTGGGATAAGGACGCATGGGTAACCTTTAGTCCCGGCTGGTGGGTGCAACTGAGACTAAAGCTGTCGGCGGGATAAGGACGTGTGGGTAACCTTTAGTCCCGGCTGATGGGTGCAACCGAGATTAAAGCTGTCGGCGGGATAAGGACGTGTGGGTGGATGCACTGCTTGATGAGATAAAGCATGTAGCGCACGACACCCTGTCGGAGGAACAAGACAAAGTAGAAGCGGCGCCATGCCTATGAAAGGACCATCGATACGCCATGGCAAACAGCTCAACAAGCCAACATAGGTAGAGAGAGTTTCATCCCCATGAATGGAGGGTTGGGAAATCTTCCGTGGCGGAGCTTCTCGAAGATGTCGTTGGTGCACACGCCCTACGGCACCTTCGGAAGCTCTGCCTCGGAAAAATTTCCCTACAAGCCCGTGAAAGACTCCATCTCCTCTAACAGTGTTGGGGAAAGGGTTGGGAAATCTCCCGTGGTGGAGCTTCTCGAAGATGTTGTTGGTGCACACGCCCTATGACATCTTCGGAAGCTCCGCCTCAGAAAATTTTCCCTGGAAGCCCGTGAAAGACTCCATCTCCTCTAACAGTTTTGGGGAAAGGGTTGAGAAATCTCCCGTGGTGGAGCTTCTCGAAGATGTCGTTGGTGCACACGCCCTACGGCATCTTCGGAAGCTCCGCCTTAGAAAAATTTCCCCGCGATCCCGTGAAAGACTCCATTACATAAAGTTTCGATACATCACATAAAGTTTCCATACATTACATAGATTTACATAGGGTTTAGGGTTTAGGATATGAATCCTTCGTTGCGTATGTCGATCCCTTGCCTATGATCGCTTTTTAGGCCATAACCATGGAGCATCTTCTTTGCTTAACGGTATGCTTGGGTCAGTTTTCACGGTGAAGGGAGGAATTTCATCAAACATATCATAATCTGCTAACATGTCTGTCCTGTCCTTGACTCCCGCGATGTTTCTTTTCCCTAAAAGAACTATGTGATGCCGGGGCTCATCGTCTGATGTATTCGTTTCCTTATTTTTTCTTTTTTGCGGTCTAGAGGACATGTCCTTCACATAAAAACCCTGAGCCACATCATTGGCGAGGACGAATGGTTCGTCTCTGTAACCAAGATTCTTGAGATCCACTGTTGTCATTCCGTACAACTGGTCTACCTTTACCCCTTCTCCATTCATGTTAACCCAACTTCACCGAAATAATGGGACCTTAAAAGTAGGTCCATAGTCAAGTTCCCATATCTCCTCTATGTAACCATAGTATGTGTCCTTTTTCCCATTCTCGCATGTTGCATCAAAGCGGACACCATTGTTTTGGTTGGTGCTCTTTTTATCTTGGGCAATCGTGTAAAATGTATTCCCATTTATCTCGTACCCTTGGAAAGTCAATACAGTCTTAGATGGTGTCGCGGCCAACAAGTAGAGCTGATCTCCAATAGTGGTGTCATTCATGAGATGTAATTGCAACCAAGTGCCGAAAGTCTCCATGTGATTTTTTTTAATCCAGTAGTCATCCTTCCCTGGGAACTTGGAGCGTACAACATTCATGTGTTCCTCAATATACGGAGCCACAAAGGTAAAACTTTGGAGAACTATGTAGTGTGCTTGATTCAAAGAATGTCCGTCCCTAAATATCATTGCTTTCTTTCCTAGCGTGCCTTTTCCACTCAGTCTCCCCTCATACCGTGATTCAGGAACACTAATCGGCTTAAGGTCAGGAAAAAAGTCTACACAGAACCCAATGACCTCCTCTGTTCCATAGCCCTTGGAGATGCTTCCTTCTGGCCTAGCATGGTTACGAACATATTTCTTTAAGACTCCCATGAACCTCTCGAAGGGGAACATATTGTGCAGAAATACAGGACCGAGAATGTAAATCTCATCGACTAGGTGAACTAAGAGATGCGTCATAATATTGAAGAAGGACGGGAGGAACACCAACTCAAAACTGACAAGACATTGGACCACATCCTTCTGTAGCCTTTCCAGACTTTCTCGATCGATTACCTTCTGAGATATTGCATTGAGGAATGCACATAACTTCACAATGGCCAATCGAACATTTTCCGGTAGAAGCCCTCTCAATGCAACCGGAAGCAACTGTGTCATAATCACGTGGCAATCATGAGACTTCAGGTTCTGAAATTTTTTCTCTGCCATATTTATTATTCCCTTTATATTTGACGAGAAGCCAGCCGGAACCTTGATACTGTAAAGGACTTCAAAAAAGATTTCCTTCTCTGCTTTGGTAAGAGCGTAGCTACTTAAGTATTTACGTCCTTTATCAGTATGCTTGTTGTGTGGGTCTTTGATACGTTGCTGGTCCTCCCGTGCTTCTAGTGTATCTTTTGTCTTCCCATACACGCACAGGAAGCCTAGCAGGTTCACACAAAGATTCTTCGTCACGTGCATCACGTCGATTGAAGAACGAACCTCTAGGTCTTTCCAATACTCAAGCTCCCAAAATATAGATTTCTTTTTCCACATGGCCGTGTGTCCGGTAATGGGGTCTTTCGGAACTGATTGACCTCCAGGACCCTTTACAAAGATTACTTCTAGGTCCTTCACCATACCAAATACATCAGCACCTTTAGGGAGCTTAGGATTCTTCCGGTAATCTGCCTCACCGTTGAAATTCTTGCCTTTCTTTCTTACTTGATGATTGGTCGGAAGAAATTTATGACACCCTAGGTACACAACCTTCTTACATTTATCCAAATATGTACCTTTAGTATTATCTAAACAGTGCGTGCATGCATTGTATCCCTTGTTTGACTGTCCTGAAATGTTACTAAGAGCAGGACAATCATTGATGGTTACGAACAACAACGCTCGTAGGTCAAATGGCTCCTGTTTGTGCTCATTCCACACCTTTACACCTGGTTCTGCCCACAACTGCAAAAGTTCATCGACTAATGGCCTTAGGTACACATCAATGTCGCTGCCGGGTTGCTTCGCTCCTTGGATGAGCACTGGCATCATAATGAACTTCCGCTTCATGCACAACCAAGGAGGAAGGTTGTAGATACATAGAGTCACTGGCCAGGTGCTGTGACTACAACTCTGTTCCCCAAAAGGATTCATGCCGTCTGTACTTAGACCAAACCATAAGTTTCTCGCGTCACCTGCAGAGTTCGAGTACTTTCTCTCAATGTTTCTCCACTGCGACCCATCGGCAGGGTGTCTCAGTTTCCCGTCTTTCTTACGCTCTTCTTTGTGCCATTGCAACAACCTAGCATGCTCTTTATTTCTAAACAGACGTTTCAACCGTGGTATTATAGGAGCATACCACATAACCTTAGCAGGAACCCTCTTCCTGGAGGGCTCGTCATCGCCCTCAACATCACCAGGGTCATCTTGTCTGATCTTGTATCGACATGCATTGCATACCGGGCATTTATCCATATTCTCGTACTTCTCACCGCGGTACATGATGCAGTCATTAATGCATGCATGTATCTTCTCCACATCTAATCCTAGAGGGCAGATAGTCTTCTTTGCTTCGTACGTTGTCTCGGGCAGCTCGTTATCCTTTGGAAGCTTCGGCTTCATTATTTTCAGTAACTTCTCAAATCCCTTGTCAGATAAGCCAATCTCCGCCTTCCATTTCAGCAGTTCAAGTGTGGTACCGAGCTTTGTGCTGCCATCTTCGCAATTTGGGTACAACAACTTTTTGTGATCCTTTTGCATGGCCTCCAACCTAAGCTTCTCCCTATCTGTATCACATTGTTGCTTTGCATCAGAAATGACCCGACCAAGACCATCAGTGGGCTCATCTGATGCCCGTTGTTCTTCTTCATTTCCGCCCCCCTCTTCTTCATTGTCTTCCATTGCAGTATCACCGTATTCTTCAGGGGACATAGGATAGCTGTCATCATCCTCCTCTTCTTCATTTTCTTCCAGCCGAACCCCTCTTTCTCCGTGCATGGCCCAACAATAATATCTGGGCAAGAAACCTCTCCGAAGCAGATGGTTTTGAAGGATTCTCGGGGCAGAGTGCTCCGCCACGTTCCGGCAGTCGACGCAGGGACAAGGCATAAAATTATCCACTTTGTTTGCCTTAGCCAAATCGATAAATTTATGGAGGCCTGCAATAAAATCGGAATGGCGTCGGTCGCCATACATCCATCGCATCCGTGCATCGATCTGCGTCATAATAATTAACCATCACAATAACATCGTGAATAGTAAAATGACCACCCTACATGGACAGATGCAATATTTTTGTATCAGTTACAGATAAAGAAGATAAGGTTGCTAACCTCAGCCGAGGATACTGTGTTGTGCGAACTAAAGTGTGGCTCGGACATTTCATCGAACACCTTGTGTGCAATCAAAGAAAAAAAAGCTAGCACCCACTCCTCACACACAATCCAGCAAAATTTGGTGGGCAAAGGGCTGGGCTTATATATAGCCAGGGGAGGATTTTTGGTCCCAGTTATTGCCACGACCGGGGACAAAAGCCCCTCCCACGCGACACGTGGTGGCCCAGCAGCTCGCACCCCACCCAGGTCATTGGTCCCGGTTGATGGCACGACCCGGGACCAATGACTTCGGTTGGGGGCGCGCTGCTGGGCCGCCACGTGTCGCGCGGGAGGGGCTTTGGTCCCGGGTCGTGGCAATAACCGGGACCAATGCCTTCGTCGCTTCATTGTCCCCGTGCATAAATATGAGGCCACAACGCTCGCTTTCTCCATCGCCTCTGCCTCTCTGCAATCCCTCTCCACCGCGCCGTCGTGTCGCCTCCCCTCCCTCTCCAATCTCCACCGCGCCGTCATGGAGGTGCCCACGCTCAACAACTATGAGGCGGCGCAGTTTGCGATCTACGGCATCCTCGCGCCGCCGCGCTTAACCCTTCACCGAGGGGGGTGTGCTGGTGGCTCCGCTCCTCAACCCCCGCGGATACGAGATGGAGTATGTCATCGCGGAGCGTTGCGACCAACTGCCCGCGTGTGTTAGGGCGTTGCCCCGGTACGCGGCGGGCAGCGATTTTTAGCCCCGGCTTGGCAACCGTTTTGTGGACGGGCGCCTGGTGCACCCGGACCGCCGCAACCAAGAAGGGCAGGAGTTGTTCTGGTCCGTCCCTGGACGGACCATCTACACAGCCATCGACGCCGCTATGCGCGCAGACAAGCTCCGTCTCCCGAACAACGCCGAAATCGTGGAGATTTCGTCCGATGACGACGAGGAAGCCGGTGGCACGGAGGACAACGGCTCGGAGGACAGCGGCAGCGGAAGTGTTGTCGACTAGGAATTTATAAAGTCGCATCTTTATTTGTATGGAAAAATTTGTGGTCGAATAATAAAATGTCTCAATTTAGACCTTTGTCTCGATTAATTCGTGAAAGATTTGTTCAAAAATAGTGATCAATTCAATTTCTACCTCGAATTAATTTCTGCGCCGAATTAATTTACATTAATTCCTTACCCGCAAAAAAAAAATTACATTAAATCCTGGACTGCTGACCGTCGCGGGGTTTTTGGTCCCGGTTCTTGGCATGAACAGGGACCGATGCCTCGCAGAGAGCCACGTGTGCGTCGCGAAGTCATTGGTCCCGGTTCATGCCACAAACCGGGACCAATGCTTACAGATGAACAGGGACCAATGCCCTGGCGTCATGAACCGGGACCGGTGCCTGGCATTGGTCCCTATTACGGAAACGAACCGGGACCAATGCAATTTGGGCGCTGGACCAAAGGCCCTCTTTCTACTAGTGCACCAAGTCCGATCATCACGTGAGTCGGTGTAGCTTCAAAGGCGAGCATCTATATGGGCATCATATCAACTATATGACTCATGCTTAACCTTTCGGTCCGTGTTCCGAGGCCATGTCTATACATGCTAGGCTCGCCAAGTAGGAACCTTAGTACTCGCGTGTGTAAAACTGTCTTACACCCGTTGTATGAAAGCGTAGAGTCGAGTACACCCGATCATCACGTGATGTCTCGAAACACGATCCATAGAATGGTGCATACTCAAGGAAGAACACATTTTATCTTGATATCTAAATGAGGGATCATCTTACAATGCTACCAAAAGCGCCAAACTAGCAGTATAAGATGCTAACATCTAATGTGTAAAGTGAGATGATATGGTCCATGCATTTGATCTCTATCATTCCTTTGTGTGTAAGGCCAAGGTCTATGGAACTTACACGTTGAATGTGTTGTAAGAGTATCTATCATACATCTACTTACAATAATACCATATCAATACACTAGCCCAACAACGATCTAAACTAGACGCCTCTAATTTATCAATTGCAAGTTTTACGTGGCTTAGGGCTTTCGGAGATAGAACCGTTCTCACCTACGAACATGAACCGCAACGAGGATAACCAAATTATTAGCAACTCGTTGTAAATCAGATATTGACTATAGTAGGAGAGACAGACACCCGCCAGCCAGTTATGCAAAACAAGTTGCATGTCAGTCGTGGAACCGGTCTCATGTACGATGACATGTAAGGTTGGTCCGGGCCGCTTCATCCCACTATGCTACCAATATCGAAAACACATAGAAGATGCAATAACATGATCATCATCGCCCACATATAAACATATGTGTACTACCCGTGCAAAAGCACCTACGCATAGATCAGGCTCTGATACCACTGTTGGGTCCGCAGCATAGAAAACAAAAAATTTCCTACGATGAGAACTACACGCCAAGATCTATCTACTAGGTATAAAGCAACGGGTGGACATACATCCAATGAGAACTTACCCTCGAAGACAACGAGTTTTGTTAACGGGTAGGAACTCGTGGTTGATGTAGTCGTACACTTGCCGATCTCAAGATCGTGAGGAAGTCCGAGCGCCGCAACTCAGCAGCGCATCCATACTCGCACACACGTTCAAGCCACCGGACAACCTCGACCTCCTCGCTCTAGCGATCCAGCGGAAGCAGCAACTCCTTCCAGACGAAATGCCACCGGGAACATGTATCTCGCTAATCCGAGACCATGGGGGAATAATTCTAGAGGGGGAGAGAGATCCTTCACAAGGAGGTGTGAGGATGAAGGAGGGAATGGGTGGCCTTTATAGGAGGAGGGGGGTACCCCCTCTCTCCATGGCCGGCGCATGGGGGGTGACCCCTCACCTCCCCCATTCATGTGGTGGTAACCCCTCCACATTAAAATGCCTCTTCACATTCCCTTTTAAAGTCTCCACTTTAAATGCATTAAAATTCTCCAAGTTTAATGCTCTCTCATTTAATAAAACTCTTTTATTAAATTTATTCAGTATTTTGTTAATTACTTTAATTAACAAACATTCACATATAGCCCATTGCAATATTTCAATATCACATGCAGAACCACTTTCTGCAATTTCACCCGAAACAATTTCCGGTTTCTATCGAAACAATTCCTGCGCTTTGCAATTCTTTCGTCTGAAACATATGTGTTCCAAAATGGTGTCCAGTAACTCTTAAGTGTGTCACCCTACGGTTCGCGAATAATGCAAACATGATTGAGACTCCTCTCAGATCAATAATCAGAAGCGGGACCTGGAGATCCATACTGATTCCTACATATTCAACGATGACTTCTGTGATCGTGAGAACCTTTAACTCTAGTAACTAAATCCCTTTGTCTCGCGATATATTACATGTCCGAGATTCGATCATTGGTATCTCCATACCAAGTTTGATCTCGTTACCGACATGCACTCTTTTCTCGTTCCCATGATATAACATTCTAGTGATCACATCACTTGCTTGCAAGCTATCTCAATGTGATATCACCGAGAGGGCCTAGAGTATATCTATCCGTCATCGGGATTGACAAATTCCACTCTTGATCCATGAGCCTCAACATAACACCTTTGTAGTACTGAACCCATCTTTATAGTCACCCTGTTACGGTGTGATGTTTGATGTTATCAAGATACTCTTCAGGTGTTAGCAATTAACATGATCTCATGGTCTAAGGATAAAGATTACTTCGTATGATGTTATAGCAATATAAACATAATGACTTGATCGTAATGCTATACTTCGGATGAATGTTCATCACATCATTCCACCAATGGTGTGACCTTGTTATTAACAACATCCAATGTCCATGATCAGGAAACCTTGATCATCTTGTTAATCAACAAGCTAGTCTATAAGAGAGGCATAACTAGGAACCCTTTTTGTTTATTAAACACACATGTATTGATGTTTCCGATCAATACAATTCTAGCATGTAAAATAAACATCTATCATATATAAGGAATACATAATAACAACTTTATTATTGCCTCTCAGGGCATATTTCCTTCACATCCGAGGACTATTTTTGGACACCTGAAAACCCTCTATGCTGGTTGGGAATTTCCTTTACTGGTTGGTTATTTGTAGCATCCCAATTGTCTAACAATTGTAATGCTACTTGGTCTAGTAATATAATGGCTACTTCCTATATATAATTGTTGCATCATAATTATATCATGCTCATGTCATCATGCCACCTTGCATTTGAGCATCATATAAACCCCTTTTGATTTGGTTCTTCTCTCATATGCATTATTAATTGTATTTGGCTCTTGATATATTGTATTTGAATCTTGATAAATGCTTGATGCCCAAATTGAGTTGGGGCATATCTTTTATTCCACTCCACCATCTTTCTTTGTAACCACCTTATAATTCCACCACCCTAATTACCATGGGCCTTTATTTTATTTGGCTTTTATTCTAGCTCATGTGGGATGGGGTGGATCTAATTCTAACTCCTTTAACTTGGCCTGAAACCATATTTTGGAATGCATATGTGAGAATGCCATGGATATTTCTTTTGTTTTCATAAGATAAAACCTAGCACTAATGTTTATGCATGGGCCATGCAATCATCACCCCAAACCACTCTTTGGTTTCTACTTGGATTTTTGGGTGCTTTATCTCTTTTGATCTCTCTCTTTATCCATCATCTATCCAAGCATGGTCATGTGGGCTCTTCCCACATAAACCACCATCCCCCATCTTTGCATGACCATGTGTGGCCATCTTAATCCTACCCTAAAAACCCTACCACATCTCTCCTCCTCTCCAACCATTCCTCTTTGGTTGCTTCTTTTGGGTGGTCTTGCTAAAACCCAAAACCCATGTGCTTGATCTTGATTGTTCATGATCACACACTAACCCTCATCACCCCCTCTACCCCTAACCTAAACCTAAACCCTAACCGAGCCCTCCATCTAGCTAACCCGAGCCACCCTCTCTAGCTTTACCCTAACACTCACCTCTCTCTCTCTTTCTTCATCTCTCTACCATGCAGGCCCCACCCCAGCTACCCCCTACCCCAACCATAGAAACCCTAACCGAGCGAACCTCCCTAATCTAACCCTAGCTCACCCGAGCCTTCCCCCTCTCTTTTCTCTCTCTCTCTCTCTCCCTGCCATGTTGGACCCATGCCGACCTCACCGATGCTCCTGGGCCACCTGGCAGCCTCCACCCTGCCCTGCACAAGCCGAGCCCAGCTCGAGCACGTGAACGAGGAGGAGGAAAAGGTGGCCGAAGCCACCTTTATCCCTAGCCGCTTCCCCACGGCATCTTCCCCTCTCTCCCTCGATTTATCCACCACCCCACGCCTCTGCTTCGCCAGATCTACCTCAGGCCTCGCCCTTCTCCTCCCTCCACCGCTGCTACCTCCTCTCTCCGCCGTGTCGTTCACCGTCGGCCTCACCTTCCCCTCCTCTCTCAAGGCGGTGGCGTGGCGAACGTGGTTGTCTGGGAAGACCGTAGCCGTCTTCTGCATCGCCCAGTACACGCCAACGAGGAGGAGGAGCCCCAGGCCGCGCTACACACCGACGCCTCGCCTCCGAAACCCTAGCTACCCGGCCTCTGCGACCTCGCCGCTCCGCAGATCCCCGCCTCGATCCAAGCCCTCCATCGAGCCCGTGGTGAGCCCCTGTACCTCCCAGACACACCCCTCTTCACTGTCTTTGTCTGGCCGCGCCGGACCATACACCAAACACTCTCTGCACGCTGGCGTCTGTGTTCGTTTCCAGACCGTGGTGTCGCATAGGTAGATCTAGCCGCCTACCGCTTACCTTGCAGTAATCCCAAGCCAGCGCAGTGGTAGCCGCCGCCGCGCGCAGGCACGAGGTCGCGGGTTCGATCCCTGCACCGCGTGCTGCCTCTTTCGAGCACCGTTCAGTCGTCAGAGAAAGAGAAGAAAAATAGTAGCTGCCGCCATCTTGCACATACCCCCCTCCACAATCTTTTGCCGTAACCCGCGGTCCAGATCAGGCCCACCTATCCGTGTCTGGGATCATTTTTACAAAAGGCACCCCAAGTTTTGTAAATCTTAACCCGCGCTCCAGCACGCCCCCATCTGTCATCCTCTGCGGGTTCAGCCACTGGCACGTGGGCCCCTAGCTGCTGGTCCCACCTGGCCGTCTCAGTGGCTAGGAAAACCCGCGGTGTAAAAAGCTTTGCGCGCGGATCTCGCCCAGTCAGCAGCGGCCCACCCGTCAGCGACTGGGGTTGAGTTCGTCTGGGTGAAAAAGTTTCTCTGTTTAGCTGTTTTAACAAAACCAATTCAAAATGTTTAAAATTCAAATTCAAATCTGTTTTTAAATAACTTTTAATTTATAATTCCAAATAATACATATGATATAAGTTTTTTAATCAGAAAAATGTGAGGAATTCAAATACACTATTCAAAATAATGTTTGAGCACTTTAAAATTTCGAGATGATTAAAATTACAATAAAATGCCCTTTTTCTTAATTAATTAATAACTTTAGTTTTATAACTCCAATTTTGACAAATAATATGTCTAAATCAATCAGCACGACGAGCCCGTTCTATCTATGCATTCCATGTTCTGAATTGCAGCATGCATCATATAAATAATGAGTATATAGCAAGTGTTATGGGAGCAAACCGGGCTAAAAACTTAATAAAATGCTTTAATCTTGTACCCCACACCTCACCCATGCCATGCTACATTATTGCCATGCAAATTGTGCATCATTCATCAATGCATGATTGTTTGCTTGTCGCATTTTAATTCCTATGCTTGTGCACTCTATTTATGTTGGCCCTTGTTTGTTTGGTTCTTCTTCGAATAGACGCTGAGCAGGGGATATATCAGGAATATCAGGAGCACTACCCAGATCCGTCCCTCGCTTTAACTGAGCTGCCAGGCAAGAACTACCACATGCTTGCATACATATAGTACCTATTGCCTCTATCTTATTCTTGCATCATTGAGTCGCGATTGCATTAAATTGAATCACAAGTACTGCATAGCCTTTACTTTTAAGCCCCACCGAAGCTTGTTCCTCCATCCCATGAGCCATTACTACAGGAGTTGTTTGAGCCATGCGGGTCATAGAACAACATGTGTAGGGTATGTGAGTGTCTGATGGATAACGAGGTACCTAAACAACTTAACCTGAGTAGTAATGGGATAACTAATGAAAGTGGCACCGGTGGGCAATATCTGCTATTTGGTTCTTCATGCTCACTTGTGTCCCGTAGGACCCCGAGTACTTGATTCCTGTTCCTTGACTATTCGCACTATCCACATCCGGGAGGCCTTATGGACCCCCCTGAGCCAGACCTTGATTCATTCTTATTTCTTGGGGCCACAAAGTAGTTTGGGGCTTTATTACTATCCTGTACTTATGCCATGCTTTACTGCTTTATTTAAGATTGTGCGAGGAGCACCTGTACTGTTTTGGATGCAGAGTGTTTTCGCGGTATCGACAAGCCCAGTCACACTTTCGGGTTCCCAGTCGTTTACAGCCATTGACGCAAACCTTGGGTCCGTCTTGAAGCCGGCCAACTTCGTTGCGGGTAGCTTAATGGGGTGGCCCCCTGAAACATTTCTGAATCCTGTGATCGCTTTGTCGTGAATGCCTCATTGGGTTTTGATTTGGTTTTTCCGAGGTTGATCGAGTGTGTGTTGCTATTTGTGCACCCCTGCAGGGTAAATCTTTCTGAAAGCCGTGTCTATGGTTATGGACGACTTGGAGCACAGTTTCTCGATCATAGACAAGTATAACTAAAGTTCCGCTTTTAATTTGACTAAGTACCTGACTAGTAAATAGTGCAACACTCATGGAATGGTTAATAAAACTGCCAACGGATGGGGGTTGTTCGTCTGCTTCCTCGTTGGTAAGCGAGGAGGAGGATGGATCTGTTAATTACTATTATAACTGATGTTATTAATTCACGGACATCCGACTATCATTGGTTAGGCGGATGGTTAGCGAGTATCTATAGAATTGTTAGTTATTATCTTTTGTTGCAATTGCGTCACCCCAGGTTGTGTCCCCTTTAGAGGCATAAAGACTTGCTGAGTACCCCTAGGGTCTCACACGATAAATTATTTGATTCAGATGAACATGTATACTCGCAAGATGGATACTGGGTGGAGGAGACGGACGATGTTGGCAACGATCACTCGGTGTAGAGATTCCGGGAACGGGGATCCGTGAGATCTGTGGGCGGGATGTGTTTATTTATGTGGCATCTTATGCCGATTTGCTTATTATCCATACTCGGATCTTGTTTCCGCTTCCGCCTGATACTCTGATGTTTGATGTATGAGGAGCTATCCTAAAATATTATCTCTATCTAGGATATTTGGATCTTGTCGTATGGCGTTGCAATATTTCTATTTCTTTTTAGATGGAATGGCTCTGAGGACTGTTGTATGTGGCTTGCATACATACTCATTTGTGTATGTAGTTGATCCCTTCGCCTGCCGATTACGCCGTTCGTTCTTGTCCCGATGTTCGAGAAATGGTTAGGACGGCCGAAAGGTCTACCTGTGAGTGGCATTTGGCCCCACCATACTATTTTATCCAATTTCGCTCATCCAGGCATGTAACTAAGAGCGTAATTCACCGAGGTAGTTACATTATTTATGGTGCAGGCATCATTGAGTTTGATTTGGATAAGTAGAGCCTAGCTGTGGTACCTCTGTCAGTCAGTTTGTTGATCAAGTGCCGCTTGGGTCCTAAAGAAGTTCCAGAGTATCATAAGAGTAGATAGCTTTTATACTTGCTGAGAGTTTTGTTCGTAGATTTGGGGTATCGAAGATTTGTTGGTTGAACTGATAGTGATGTGAAGTAGAGTGGAAATCGTGTTCAATCTGTTCTACTACCATATTGTAATCAATTGATTTTGGATTTTATTTAAATATTGTCATGTGTTTTCTCTCTGTCCAGATTGGTATATTGGATATTAATTAATTATCTATGAAGGATCTGACAACTAGGACCCACTTTCTAGAAGAATCTGACAATTGGGACCTGTCTGATAAAAAGGCTGAAACTAGAAAATAATTGGATTGTAAGAAGGATGAGGCCTAGAAATAAATAAGGCTGAAATATTGGGTTTGGCCCATGTAGCCCACTATAATTGTGAAGGAAAAAACACAAACATGCCGGAATTGCTAAGCTAAGCCCATATAAGCGATCAAAATGGATCGGGCTGAATTTCCTTTACGACGATCTCATTTCGTCATAGTTTTACCATATCGAATCTTCTATGTAGGATCTGACCTGGCCTAGCTAGATGGTCCGTGACGATATTGAATCATCATAGAGGTTATGACGATCCAATATCGCCATAGTTGGTTATGGCGATTTTACCAAAATCGTCGTTATAGTTCCTTTGCGACGCTCAACTTTCGACGATCTCATAATCGTCATAGAATAGTCATAAACGGACTATTGTGACGATTCTGTGACGAAAATAGAGGGTCATATATAGCCAGATTCCTTCTAGTGTATGAGAATGATCCCACTTCATTTGAAGAATCCATGAGTAGCCCTCACTCATCGAAGTGTCTAGAGGCCATGGAAGATGAGATGAAATCGATGAGTTCAAACGAAGTTCGGAACTTACAGGAAATTCCCAAAGGATCCAAAACAATAGGCTGTAAATGGGTTTACAAAACAAAGTATGAATCTAGAGGGAATGTAGAAAAGTATAAAGTGCGACTTGTGACAAAATGATTTACACAAAGAGAAGGGGTAGATTACAATGAGACATTTTCTCCAATCTCATGTAAGGAATCCTTCAGAATCATAATGGCATTAGTTACACATTTTTATTTAGAGCTATATCAGATTAATGTAAAGATGACATTTCTAAACGGGGATTTAGAAGAAAGAGTCTACATGAAATAACCCAAGGGTTTTGTCATGGGAGGCGAGGAAAACATGGGATGCCGCCTAAAGAAATCCATTTATGGATTAAAGAAAGTTTCAAGAAAGTGGTATCTAAAGTTTAATGACACCATTAAGAAATTTTGATTTAAAGAGAATGTAGAGGACAACTACGTTTATGCAAAGTTTAAAAGTGGGAAATAAATTTTCCTAATTCTGTATGTGGATGATATCTTGCTTGCTAGGAGTGATGTCACTCTACTACTAGAAATAAAGAAGTTCTTGTCCTCAAATTTTGATATGAAAGATCTTGGTGAAGCTTCATATGTTTTGGGCATAGAAATTCACTGAGATAGCACAAATGGGGTTCTAGAACAATCGCAAAAGGCACTAGAGAAGACCCTAAAGAAATATAGTATGGATGCTTGCAATACCACACCTGCACCTATAGTCAAGGGCGACAACTTTAGGAAATTTCAGTGTCCCAAGAGTCAATATGAGATCGATCAAATGAAAGCAGTACCATATGCTTCGGTTGTTGGAAGCTTATAGTCTGCACAAGTGTGCACTCGCCCTGACTTAGACTTTATCACCGGTGTTCTCGGTAGATATCAAGAGAATCCAGGTATAGAGCACTGGAAGATGGTAAAGAACCTTTGCGTTATGCGCAAGGCACAACAAGCCTCATGCTAACATATAAAAGGTCTGATTCCCTGGAGATAATAGGGTATTCAGATGCAGATTTTGCGGGAGACAGAGATGATAGAAAATCCAAGACAGGATATATCTTCACTCTCGCAGGCGGAGCTATTTCATGGAGAAGCTCCAAATAGTCAATAGTTGCATCATCCATAGGCAGAATTTATAACATGTTATGAGGACACGGAGCAAGCGGTATGGTTAAAGAAATTTAAAAGCGACTTGAAAGTGGTAGATTGCATTGACAAGCCACTAAAGATGTACTATGACAACTAGTCTGCAGTATTCTATGCTCACAACAACAAGTCGAGTAATACTTCCAAGAAAATAGAGATAAAGTATTATGTTGTGAAAGATAAGATCCAGGATCACATAATAAGACTCGATCATAAAAGGACAAAGGATATGCTTGCGGATCTGCTAACCAAAGACTTACCACCCAATGTGTTTAAAGAACACTTAGCCGACATGGGTTTAAGGGAAAGCCTATGATTCTCGGATCATAATAGGCCTAGAAGGAATATAATTTGTTTCATAACAGAGAGGTATATTGTAGCTGTCTGATTCTATCGGTAGTTGAGCTATGACGATGAAACATGCTCTATGTACTGATCCGTGATGAAACGAGTAAAGCATAAAGTTAAAAGTAAAACATTCTCTCTCTCTCTCTCTCTCTCTCTCTCTCTCTCTCTCTCTCTCTCTCTCTCTCTCTCTCTCTCTCTCTCTCTCTCTCTCTCTCTCTCTCTCTCTCTCTCTCTCGGTAGATAATACCGAGAATAGTATATACCTAATCTGGAGAATTAGGACATTATGCTTTTTTAACTTCTTCACGGCCTAAGGAGAATGTTTTCGTCTCTATCTAGAAATTGAACCTGCCATCGTGGTATGCACCTGTATTTTTTACCACTTTTTATCTTGGTGTGGAGGAGGAAAAATCGCTTGGCTCCCGGGCGATACCCTAGCCGCAGCCAACAGCATCTCCAGGCGGCTTCCCTTGCCATCACTGCCGCCAAGTCTCACCAGAAGGTGCTCCTTTGCCGTGTTTATCTTCCATCACTCCATTTATGGGAAGAGTCTGGATCGACATTATTGCCTTTTTTATTTCAACTAGCCTGGTGTGGACGAGCAACACTGGGAGCATCACAAGGCGGGCCCCCATCCTATTTCCTTTTAATTTCAACTAGCCCAGTATGGAAGGAAAATAAAAATAAGGAAGGAAAATGAAGGAAAAGGAAGGAAGAAATCGACGATGCTCTGTTGGAACTAATCTTGTTATTAGTACTAAATCTGAATTATTAGATGTCCAATCTACTAGGTTGCGGAAGTGCACACATATAGCTGAGATCGTGTATGTAGATGCAAGCCAGTAGTGGGTCAGTTATTTGAGCTAGTCACGTTGGAGTTTGTTAGCTAGCAGCCTTGTGCATGTGCGTGTTGGCCTGGTCTTGCGGAAGGATAAGATCAAGGAGTGGTGATGCGTGAGTTTAGTTAAGGCTAACAGCCTGGGCATGTAATCTGGTTTACTATATAAGTGAAATAAAGAGAAGGAAAAAGGTAAGGCCGTGAGGGCCGAGAAATACCATGTAGTATCTGTGTTAGCCAAGGTAGTGTTCTTGGCAAAGCCTTGTACTTCTTCCTTGGTGCATGTGTGCGTGCGTGTGTTTCCTTGAGAGTGATAAGAGATATTGCGAGAAAGGTAGAAGAAGAAGAGGGGTTGCGTGGTGGCAGCCCCAATCATGCTCTACATACACACGAAAACGATCTGCTGCAGCCTTTAATTTCAACAAGCCATGCAATAATAAGGAAGGAAAAAGAAAGAAAAGAAAGGAAGAGATCGCCTGCTGCACCATATATACATACGCACTAAAACCATCGAGCGCTGCGCCGGCAACAGGATCGATTGATCGGGACAAGAACAAGGATGCATATGGGCGACGTCCAGATCCCTGCTGATCTCGCGGCTACGTCGCAGCCAGACGATGCAAGCATGTTCTGGGTAGCCTGCGTCAGGGCTACGCTTGCCTGGTCCTCGCCGGCTCCGGCTGTCTCGTGCTCGTCTTCTGCCTGACCCGTCATGATCTTCGAGTCATGGCTATCCTCTGGTTCGTCGTGGGGATCGCTGGAATCGCCCTTGGGGCACTCTGTCTCGTCAGAGACCTAAACTCATGTGTTCATGGGAATACCCAGGGGACACACCAAGTAGTGCCCTAGTTTATTTGATTGAGTGGTTTATTTAGCACCTTCGACGCCATCTATGGTTCTATCCAAGTGGACAATGTGAAAGTTATGTTCTCTGCCATGGTTGTGTTTATCATGCTGTACCTTGTGGTGATCTACGTTTCTTGAAATAGTAGTAGTACTATCTCTCCTTCGTCGCGCGCATAAATTCATCCTAACAAACGAACCTCGCGATCATCTTGCCTACTGATCTTCACGGGCCCAAGTTCCCAAATTTCTCCTTGCACGTGGCATCAATCACGCTAACAGCGATGATCCAGCAATTGTTCCTTGTCCTCTTAAACTCAAGGCTGTGGAAATTCACCTTGCTGGGCCATGACAGCCTCAATCACTGGCTCACGGCCACTGCTAGCGTGGTCCTCGCCTTCACGCTCCGTAGCATGGTAGAGATCAGAGACTGCATGATGTACCAGGTTCACTTCCCACGCCATTAGGGTTGCGAGGTCCCAGGTTGTCCGAGCATGGGCGACTCCGGAGGCGCCGACCCTAGCACTAAGGTTCAAACCCAAATAGATCAACTCATTAAGGTGCAAAAAGACTTGCTAGTTAATGCTGCTAAACAAAAAACATGCTTATGAAATTAGAACTAGAAGTGGTGCTGCTACCCAGGATCCTCTATATCCCGAGGGGCATTCCAAAAGAATTGAGCAGGATTCTCAACAAGCTAAAAATAGTGATTCTACTCGTAAGAAAAGGAAAAAGAAACATAAAACTATTGTAGAACCCTCTGAACCTGCTATAGATTCTAATAGTATATCTATTTCTGATGCTGAAACTGAAAGTGGTAATGAAGAAAATGATATCCCTGTTAAAGAAAAAGTTGAAGAAGAACCTGAAAAACACACTAAGAATATTAAATACAATAAAGAAGATTTTGTTGCTAAGAAACACGGTAGTGAAAGAGAGCCTTTGGTCCAAAAATCTATGCATTTCCCTGATAAGAAACACAAGTCAAAGGAAGATGAACACTATAATAAATTTTGTGAGTGGATGAAACCTTTATTCTTGCAAATTCCTTTGACTGATGCTACTAAGTTGCCTCCTTACTCAAAGTATATGAAGGATATTGTCTCGAATAAAAGGAAGATCCCTAATGAAGAAATCTCTACTTTGCTTGCTAATTATTCCTTTAATGGTAAGGTTCCAAAGAAACTTGGAGACCCAGGGATTCCAACTATCCCTTGCTCAATTAAGAATAGTTATGTTAGAACTGCTTTGTGTGATTTGGGAGCTGGAGTTTGTGTTATGCCTTTTTCTCTCTACAAGAGACTTCAACTAGAAAAATTAATACCAACTAATATATCTTTGCAAATGGCTGATAAATCTACCACTATTCCTGTTGGTATATGTGAGGATGTACCTGTTCAAGTGGCTCATAATTGCTTGATATTAATTGATTTTGTTGTGCTTGAAATGCCGGAAGATGATAATATATATATTATTCTTGGGAGACCTTTTCTTAATACTGCAGGAGCTGTTATTAATTGTATTCAAGGAAAGGTGACTTTCAATGTTAATGACAAGGAACATACTGTCTATTACCCCAAGAAGATTGATAGGACCTACGGTTTAAATTCAATTGAACATATTGAGAGCATTCAAGTTGGAGAGATATATTGTCCCATACCAAGAGAAAAATTTGAAACTATTATGACTGGGACCATTGCTATTAAGGTTGAGGTAAAATAATCATTAGTGGAATACAAAGTTTTGTTTCATATAAAATTGTTTTGGTAACAAGACCTGATCAACCTTGTTAACAAAAGGATTTCATTGAACAAAACAATGTTTTCACCGTGATTATCTCCGCTTACTTCTATTCTATCCATTTTAGTTTTTGCTTTCGTTTAGTTTTCTTGTTTTGTTGTTACTTGCTTGCATGTTAGAGTGTCTTAGAACTTCTATAGTTCTAGCCTGAAATTTTCGATCTCCTTGCTCAGGCCATCTTTGCTGCTGAAATTTGAAGCATTTGTTCTCCGGTATGTGACTCCTCCGCTTGTCCAAGTAGATTTGTGTTTAGTGGTTTATATCTTGAGTATTTTGCTACTGTAGGTGACAGGTTATGAGAGCTTGTAAGCTTGTTTGATGCTTAGAGATATAGTTTTCATGCATGTTTAGGCCTCTTACAAGTCCCTATGAGTAGTGCCCTTCATTTTATATTCACTTTGCAACTACTTGTTTAATAGATGTTTAAATTTTAGAATATCAAAGATAAACAACCATACCTTTGGAGAAATATTTTAGAGGGATACACCTAGGAGGTCAAGGCCCTCAAAATCAGCCTCTCAGTTTAGGCCATCATACAATGAAGATCTCATTGCAACTCGTATTGGTAATGAAGGAGATGATGGGGATGCTCACGCATCTACTTTTCCTTGTTTTAGTTTCTTACAAGCTGCAGGGATTGTTGATGATTTCTTGCTACTAATTCAGAGGGTTAGTTTAACCTCATATATGCAAGATGAGAGTAAGCAATACGCTATGCTTACCAAAACTTTTGTTGAGAGCTTTGTGTTTGCTAACACGCCCTATCAGTCAACTGTCTCTTTCCAAATTTCTAATTTGCCCTTTACCATGTCATTGGAAAGATTTTGAAGTGTTATACGTGTAAGCATGACAGGGACCATGAAGAAGATTCAAGGGCGACCCGCTGATTTGCTGGAACTTTACCGAGGAGTGACCAATGATGATGACCGCGTGGCTCAGCGCAGAAAGATAAGAAACATCCAACTCCCTGCTCTTAGATACTTTGCATACTATCTTGCTACTAGTGTTCTTGGTAGGGAGAATACAAGTAATATCTCCAACTATCATTTATCCTTCCTTGCCGCTGCGCTCAACAATGATACCCGGTACAACCTTGGCTCGCTTATTGCTCGCCGCCTAACCGCTAGGGGGCATATCTATGGGGGCATCATTGCTTCACGTATGGTCAATTCATTAGGGCTTTCAGTGGATCCCAACGATACTATTTTGGCACCACAAAGGCTTGACCTTGCTGCCATGAAAACACATCACTTTGTCACTGTTGATTCTGATTTGGACAATCTAGTATATAGGATGCTATTTACTGACGGGGATGAAAGGGAGATCCCTTTGCCACAATCTACTTTGTTTAGTGTTCACAGGAGACCATGGTCGTGCTCCAAGGAGGAGGTGGACGAGTAGCTCCGCTTGCTGGGTTTCCACAGGCAGCACCAGGAGGATGTGCCCTCCTACGATTACTCTGCGCACTACGGAGGGACGTACTCGAGCTCGCACCAGGACGAGGGTACCTCCTCGTCGTACCACGGAGACACTTCATCGTGGCCACTTGGGATTGACACTCACTTAGGCCAAAAGCCTAAGCTTGGGGGGAGGGTTCAGCAATCCTCAGTGGGATTTGGTTTCATATTATTATTCAATCCACACAAGTGAAGGGCAATAATAAGGATTAATGACAACTTGAGGTGTGGTAAGAAGCTGGTAACGAACTCTATTTTTTTTCATTTTTGTACATATATTCATCATTGTGGGCATGCTTAGCCTGTTTGTGTAGGGTGTATGTTATCTTTGGATGCTTAGTAGTTCTTGCTTTCATATGATTAGTCCTCGTTTGCTAATAGTTTGTAACTTGTCATATGAATGTTTGCTTGCATTACTCTATTCATAACTTGGTATGACACCATGGTATCCTCCTCTGAATGTTTTCATTTGAATTGACTTGGCACATGCTCACGCATTCATATGACTGAAATAATCAGTTAAGCATCGATGAATTATTTTGCCTTGAGGGTCTTGAATCACATTTATGCCATGATTAGTCTTGTTTTGTTGCAAGCATGATTATGACAGCTATTTCTCTCTCGTTTGTCGCTCCCTTACTATTGCTAGCCTTCACTTTCACTGAGTATGTTTTACTCATGTTTCCAACTCCCTAAAACCAAGTATTGCCAAAGTGTCCACCATACCTACCTATTAACATGATTTGCTATTTCCGTGCATATTCAATATGCCTTGTTTTCTTTCAAATAAAATGTTTTCTTGCTATGAGAAAGTTAGTTAGTAAAGCTCTCACGAACTTGATGGCACACTTTATTTGCTGCACTTAATAAACCTGAACCATTGTGACTGTCCATGAAAGTTATATGCTTGCAAATTATAGGCTGGGGATTAGCAGAACCGTGCTGTCACGGGGAAAGCTTTCAACACTTATAAATATATACTCAGTTGATACCATGCTCTTTTGTTTGAGGATGTCGTCGGTGTGAAATAAAAGGGGAGCTTGTAAGTCCATGGAGTTATGTATGTGTGTTAGAGAAACGCCTGGGCCGCCGGTCTAATCCATGCCGTCATGGTGGAAACCTGTAACCATAATGATATCTTTGAAGCATTCTTCTTATAAAAAAGAGAGAGAAAGATATTGAGAAAAAGAAAAGAAAAAAGGAGATTTGAGAAAAGAGGAAAGAGAGAAAAAAAGCACCATTTTCCCATGGTAAATAAGAAGATTGCTGAGATACTTATTGTCTGCTTGCCTTGTCATTTTGATATGGGGATTCTTCTGTATTATCGGGCAAGGGGTACCCCGTTGGCGGTTCTATATGATACGCATGTATTTACGATGACAAGAACATACCGGTAAGTAAAGTTGAGTAGCATGAGGAGCGGCCCTCGTACTCAAGGGACATGGGATTTCTAGTTCATAGTCTATCAAGCATATAACTCATATTGGACCTCACTTTCACCTTAACCATATTAAAGATGCTTATGATAGGGGCAATGAGAGCTCAAAGCTAATGAGTACCATACTTTCAGCATTTGGAAGCCTTTCAAACTATTCAAAACCTTTTCATATCTTTGTTGAGTCCCCACTTATTCTTTGAGCACTTTCTTGAGAGCATAGTTGTCATTCTTTGTGCTTGTCTCATTACTTGATTATTTGTGTTATGACCTTGATGCTTGTATCCTTGACATCCTTACTTCTAGTCTTCACCTGAACTTCAGAGGTGCCTTGGCATTCACCATCAAAGGCAAGCGAGATACCACTTTATCATACCTTGTTATGAGCACTGCAATGTTGCTTATGTTTATGTTTCATGCAACATATTATCTTTGAGTTGGAATCTCTTCATAGATTGCAATGCCTATTGAGTAAAGTTAGTTGCATACTCCTTATTATGAATTGTCTAAGTATTTGATCACATGCTGAGAATATATACATCATATGAAGCAAATGTGTTCATGAAAGTTTCTGTTATCGCACTCAGTTTTCAACTGAATTGCTCGAGGACAAGCAATAAGCTGAGCTTGGGGGGGGGTGATATGTCCAAAACGTAGCTACTTTTCCGAACACTTTTGCTATTGTTTCTCCTCTAAACTTGTGTGATTTGGATGCAACTAACACGGACTGACGCTGTTTTCAACAGAATTGCCTTGGTGTCTAGTTTTTGTGCAGAAAATCAACTAACAGGAAAAATCCCGGAAAATATGCCAAAAATCCTATTTCACCAGAAGACTCCCGGAGCCAGAATACGAGATGGAGGAGGGTTGGGCCCAAGCCACACCACCTGGCCGTGCGGGCTAGCCCAGGCTGCGCCAGGGGGTAGTCTGGCCGCCCCAGACACCCCCTCAGTCTCCCTCTTTGCTTATAAGATGCCTTCTGACCTAAAAAGTCAGGGGGGGTCGACGTTTTTCCAGAAGGAGTTCCGCTCCGCCGCCACCACCAGATTCCACGAAACAACACCAGAAACTCCATTCTGGCACCCTGCCGGGACGGGGAATTGGAGGAGATCATCGCCATCATCATCACCATCACTTCTCCATCAACCATCCATGTTTCTCCATCTATGAGTGAGTAATCCCCCGCTGTAGGCTATGGGGATGGTAGGGATTGGATGAGATCGTTCATGTAATGGCATCGGATTGTTAGGGCATGGTGCCTAGTAACTTCTATTAGTGCTTTATGACTTTTTTGCAACTTGTTATGCTTAATGCTTGTCACTAGGGCCCGAGTGCCATGATTTCAGATCTGAACATGTTATTGATTTATTATGATAGTATTGTTTATGGTCTTACTTGCAAGTTGTATACGCACATTGTTGTTCGGAACCAATGGCCCCGAAGTGACAGCAATCGGGACAACCGGAGTGAATGGTTTCGATGTGAGGATCACGTGAGTTCATGGAGTGTCAATGCTATGCTCCGGTGCTCTATTAAAAGGAGCATCTTAATTTCCAGTAGTTCCCTTGAGGCCCCGCTACAAACGGGCTGGCAGGACAAAAGATATTGTGCAAGTTCTCATTGCGAGCACGTATGACTATATATGGAACACATGCCTATGATTATCTAGTACTTGGATGCTATATCTTGTTTATCTGCAATTGCCATATGTCTTGATGGCCATGTGAATTGTCTTGTTCATGCAACACCCGTCCATCCATCCCTATGCCTACCGCGCCATAATCCCACTGTTTACTGCTACTATCACTACTGTCTTACTTTTACTATTGCTGTTACTTTGCTATTGCTACTACAAAACTATTGCTACTGATAAACTACTGTGAGCAAGATTATTTCTAGGTGCAGCTGAATTGACAAATCAGTTGTTAAGTCTTATAAATATTCTTTGGCTCCCCTTGTGTCGAATCAATAAATTGGGTTTCACTTCCCTCGAAAATACTGCGATACACCCCCTATACTTGTGGGTCATCAGTGCACCCGTGTATTTTGCTCACCGTTTTATTTTAGAGGGAGCGTTCTGAAGCTCTGCTATTTGTTACCATGATGTGTCATGTATTTGATGATCTGTGATGTAGTCATATGTGGACAATGTCATGGAGGCAAGGATAAGAGGGCTAGCGATGGTGGTTTGACTCCTTATGACGATGAAGATCTTGAATGGTTCGTAGCATAGGAAACAAAAAATTCCTATAGTAAGAACACCAAAGGTGGAAATATCTAATATAGAATATGCATGTAACGAGAAGACTGAAAGTTACCGAAAGTTTTACCCTCAAAAAAACTTACCCTCGAACACCGAAAGTTTTAGCGTGATACGATCTCGTGGATGATGTAGACGATCACTTGCTGATCGCAATATCGCGTAGAGGAGCACTATAGTGTGGTGGCTCTTCCATGACCGGTCACACATACGTCTTTAAAACTACTCATGTGCCCTCGATCCATCAGGGAAGCAGAAGCAGTAGATCCTCCGAAGGAAACTATTCTATCGTTCCTCGAGCTAATCCGAAAGCCAATGGGATGAGGGATAGATAAGCTTGTACTAGAGGGTCAGGGAGAGGAGACCACCCACCCCACCTTATACAGGGGAGGAGGCAGCACCCAAGGGCTGGTTGCCAGCCACTATGGGTGCCCCCACATCTCCGTCCATTAAGTGGGTGGAGGCTCCACTCACCTCTCATAATTTCAAGTGGACTCTCCACTCAAAATTCCCATTAATGAATAAAAACAATTTGTATTTCATTATTTTAATATTTGTCAATTCCATTAATTAACAATCATTAACATATACCCCTTGTACTATTTCGACAGCCTCGAAAGAATATTAGTGTTTCTCGAAACCGCCTTCGAAACAATTCCAATGATTTCTAAACTTTGCTTCGAAATACTGTATCTACTCAAAAAATCATCGACGAACCTTAAGTGTGTCACCCTACGGTTCATGAATAATGCGTAAATATTTGGACACCTCTCCGATCAATAGTCAATAGCAGGATCTGGAGATCCATAATTACTCCCACACATTCAACGATGAATCTTGTGATTGTGTGAACCATTAACGTTGTAACCAATTCCTTTTTGTCTCAGGATATTTTACTTGTTCCTTGGTATGACATCCTGACGATCTAGTGACATGCTTACAAGTTGTGTCGATGTGATATCACCGAGAGATCCCAGAATATCTCTCTCCGTTATATGGATGGAAAAATCGTACTCTTGATCCATGAGCCTCGACTAATACTTTCAGAGTATCCAAAAATACCTTTATAGTCACCCAATTATGGTGTGACATGTGATGCCATCTAAGTACTCCTCCGGCTTTAGTGATTGACATGATATCATGTTTAGAGGATTATGGTTACTTCGTATGTGTATGATACAAAATGTAAACTTAATGACTTGATCGTATTGCTACACTACTTTGGGTATATGTTCATCACATCATTCTCCCGGTGACATGATCCCGTTATTAACAACATTCAATATTGATGACAAGGAAACCTTAATCACCGGTTAATAAACGAGCTAGTTAAATTAGAGGCATTACTAGGAATTCTTGTTTGTTTATTATACACACTTGTATTAATGTTTCCGCTTAATATAATTCAGCATGAGAAATAAACATCAATCATAAACATTGAATAAGATAATAACCATTTTATTATTTCCTCTCGGGCATATTCTCTTCTGTCTCCCACTTGCACTAGAGTCAATAATCTAGATTATATTGTGATGAATATAACAACCATTGAGTTCTAGTGCTGGTCATGTTTTTCTCTGGGGAGAGTTTTAATCAACAGATTTGCCATATTCATATCCGTATGTACTTTGCAAATCTTTATATCACCATCCTTGACATGCTCACGGATGGAGTAAAAATGGCGCTTGATATGCTTGAAATTTTTGTGAGACCTTGGCTCATTGGCATTGGCTATGTCACCATTGTTGTCACAATTAATAACAATTGTATCCAGCGCACAAGGAACCACACCTAGTTCAGTTACGAACTCCTTGATTAAACCACTTCATGCGTTGCTTCCAAAGCAGCAACATAGTCTGCCTCTATTGATGATCCTGCCACCACGGGTTGCTTAGAACTTTTCCAACTCACTTCTGCTCCATTCATGAGAAATACGTACCCAGGTTGTGACTTATAGTCATACGGATCGGTGCCAAAGCTATCATCAACTTAGGACTTTACGACGATCTCTTCTTCACCGCCATACATGAGAAATATTTTTTTAGTCCTTAAGTACATAAAGATATTATTCACCGCTGTCTAGAGTTCCAAACCTGGATCATATTGGTACGTACTAGTCAAGCTAATAGCATGTGCCACATAATGTCTCGTACACAACATGGCATACATGATAGAGCCTATGCCTAAGGCATAGGGAATCGTATCCATCACTTCTCTATCTGTCGTAGCTGGACTTTGAGTCTTCCTCAATGTCTTATCTTGCAACATAGGTAAGAACCCTTTCTTACTTTTGTCCATTCTGAATTATTTTAGAATCTCGTCAATGTATGTACTTTGTGATATCCCAATTAATCGTCTCTATATATCTCTATAGATTTTGATGTCTAATATATATGCCGCTTCACAAAGGTCCTTCATTGAAAAACTATGTTCAAATAATCTTCTATACTCTTTAAAAGTTCTATGTCATTTCCTATCAACAATATGCCATCCACAAATAATATTAGAAATGCTACAGAGCTCCCACTCACTTTTTTGTATATACAAGCTTCTCCATAAGTTTAGAAAAATCCAAACCCTTTGATAACCTCCTCATACCGGAGATTCCAACTTCGGGATGCTTGTTTCAGTCCATAGATGGACCACTGAATTTCTGTCCTTAGGATCGACAAAATCATTGGGTTGCACCATGTACAACTCCTTCTCAATGTTTCCACTAAGGAACGCGATTTTGATATCCATCTGCCAGATTTCATAGTCGAAAATTGCATAAATTTCTAACATAATAATAACATATTTTAGCATAGCTACGGATGAGAAAGTCTCATCGTAGTCAACTTCTTGAATTTGCCAAGACCTCCTTGTGACAGGTCAAGCTTTAAAGACGATAACATTATCGTCAGCGTCAGTTTTCTTCTTGAAGGTCCATTTATTCTAAACAGGCTTGCGGTCATGAGGTAAGTTCACCAAAGTCCATACTTGATTTTTGTACATGCATCCCACTTCGGATTCCATGGATTCTAGAAATTTGTTAGAATCCACGCTCATCATCAGTTCTTCATATGTTGCAGAGTTATCGTTTTCATCTACCATGAAATTCATGACATAATCATCGTACACTTCATGAGTTACATGTGTCCTTGTTTCCCTGCGAGGTTCGATAGTATCCTCTTTATACGGAGTTTAATGATCTTTATCATTAGTTTCCTCTTCAATTGGTGAAGTCAACACCGAAACAGTTTCCAATGCTGTACCACTCGCCATTTTAAGAAGAGAAGGTTCAATAAACTCATTGAGTTCTATCTTTCTACTAATCACACCTTTCGAGAGAAACTCCTTTTTCAAGAAGGATCCATTCTTGACAACGAAAATCTTGTCTTTGGATCTGCGATAGAAGGTATACCCAATTGCACTTTTAGGGTATCCTATGAAGACACATTTTTCCTCTTTAAGTTCGAGTTCAGGTATATCCAAATGAATTCTTACGTGAAGGAGAAAAGGAGTAATGGGCAAGATAGGGGTTCCTCACGATGGTTGCCACCCCGGCTAGGTGGGTCAAGCTAAACGGGATGGATCTTACTACTCTAAAACAAAGACTGATGGCGCTGGTATGATTCTACGTGATGATAGAGGAGAGATTTTTTTCATCATGACGTCATTTGAGGTCTTGCTCGTCTCCCCTTGAGGCGGAGCTTTTTTGGAAAGAAGCATATATTAATATCAAAGGATACCAATTACACCTAGTCTCTGCAACAACGTATTTTCCTAGCGGACATACGGATGCACACAGCCAAAAAAAGAAAGAAGAATTAAAAAAAAAGCAAAGTCCCGCTACGTTTCCTCATTCATTGAAACAGCAGTAGTGCCACCACCAAGACAGCACCAAAAGTCCATCTTCTCCAAACACGACACCTTCAAGAAGAGAATAGTGCACAAACACCGTCATCGCCCTGAAGAAAGTCCACGCTCTCAAAACAATACCTTCAACAAGGTCATTGCCAGGCACAACCAATTAAGACCATACCCTGGGTTTTCACCCTGAAAGATAGGACCATGGGCTTCTCCTGTACTGTCGCCCCCGCTTGCATACCACTGCTTTAAGTCATGATTCACTAAGCCAATTCCTCATCACCACATGGTCTCTACCCACCATTGTCAGTCCTCATATGTCGGCCTTCATGACATTCTCCGTCAGAACCATGAAACGAAAACGTGCCCCATGATATTAACAGCCAACAGAGCTTCGAAACGCTCCCTCTGAACCAAAACGGTCAGAATAAAAATATAGGTGCGCACGACCGAATCCCACCCGATCCAGTGATCTCTTGGTATATGCGCACTGTGGAGTTCGCCGGCGGAGCCTTCCCGAACACGACGCTTCATCCAGATCAATGAAGACAGGAAACTAGCAGATCTTCACCATGGCGATGAGCTGGAACCTAGGACCACCGCCTTTTATTCAAGCCGAGCATATGGAGAAGACGACAAATCAGAAAGCCGTCAGATAGCGACACCGGCGTGCTATCCTAGCCTAGATCAGAGGCCAAACTTGCGGCTGCATCGGCGCTACGTCCCAAGCCCCTCACCCTCCACCTGCTCGCTCCAAGTCCCACCGTGCCGCGACAAGGACGACGGATCTAGGACAAAACCTAGACCCGAGGCCACAACACCAACATCCGCAACCGCCGAAGGAGGGGATTCCGGTTGTAGCCGCCGCCTGGCCATGAAGCGTCGTCCCAACCACCGTCAGGGCCTTCATGAAACATCGCAGCCCCAGCCACCCCATTGATGAAGACGGTCGCAGCCGCCACCCCTAGCACTGTAGGTACTACGGGGCCGCCGCCACTGCGGCCGACGCCGATGGCAGCGGCGTAGGGAGGAGATCTAGAGGAGGAGGGAGGGAGGTGGCGGATCTTGGAAGCCCTCCGGCAGCGCCTGGGGTCACCACAGGTGGGAGGGAGGGTGGGAGGCTGCTTTCGATTTAGGCTTTCCATTAAAGCGGAGCTAGCTGCATGTATGGAAGAATACGCTCTAAAGCTACAATGGAGTTCCTTGCCATGCATTGTTCAGATGGACTGTTTGGAGGATGGTTTAGAGGATGTTTCGATGATCAAATCTGGAGTTGAGCAGAGGTTTGCAGTTACCTTCCTCCTGAGGGAAATCAAGCACCATATGTTATGTGCGGTATAGTTTAAGGTAGAACATATTAGGCGCGAGCAAAACTCAGTGAGCGATGCTCTCGCAAACATTGGCCGAACGGACGCTAGAACCGCTGTTTGGTTACGTTCCGGTCCACTAGATATACCTGAACTCTGTGCTGAGGATTGTACTTTGGGTGTTTAATTAATCTAAATTCCCATTCACCAAAAATCAGATGAGCTACTTTTATGATTTAAAAATATGTACTTTATTATTGGAAAATGATTCCCGTCAACCGGATGCCACGTCCGCCCCGCGCTAATCCTTCCGCGTCAACGCTCCGCTCCGTCCCGGGCTCCGCTCCGCCCCGCATCCTGGCTCTTCCGCCGGTGGCTGCCGCCTCCGTGACGAGCCCCACGAGCGCCTCCCTCCTGCAACGCGGCGGACGGGAGCTCCTTCCCCCGCCTCCGACTCCAGCGAGCTCCGCCCCGGCGACCTCCGTCTCCGTCTCCGGCAAGCTCTGCCCACCTCCGCCCCGGTGACCTCTGCAGAGCACAGCCGCTGCCTTGCGCCACCAGCCGTCGCGTCGTCGATGCCTTCCGCTGACCCTCCTGGCGGAGCTCCCGCCGCCGCCGCTTGCTTCTATGGGCAGCCGACCTTGCTGCCACGGACGACCATGGTCCCTACCAGCGGCGAACGAACTTGCTTCCAGCTGTGGCCGAGTTTGCTTCTACGGGCGAACGAGCTTGGTTCCAGTGGTGGTCGAGCTTGCTTCCATGGGCAGCCTTGGTCGCTGCCATGGGCGACCGTGGTTGCTGCCAGCGCGGCCGGCCTGACTTTTGCTACAACTTCTCCGGCGAGGTCTTCCGGCTAAATTTTTCGGCGATGTCTCCGATGAAGTAGTTTTTTTGCTACATTAGAATAACTTTGTTGCTACAACCGTCTTGTGATTTTGGTACAACAGTGTCAACTTTTTGCTACAAGGTCTCCGGCGAGAGTCACCAGCGAGTTTTTCCCAACGATATCTCCGGCGAAGTCTTGCTACATTAGCATTTTTTTTGCTGCATGGTCTCCGGCGAGGTTTCTGGCGAAACGATCTATTTCTGAAACAAACTTTTTTTTTTGCTTCGGAAGCAAAAGCGGGAACATATATAGCAAAAAAGGATGTTTTGCAACAAAAACGGGATTTAAGGCGATTTTAGAGACATGTGGCAGCAGCGGAAGCAGGACGATGGAAAGGTTCCCATCGTCGGGGGGCGCCTAGCGCGCCTTTATTATTTCAACACAAAACAGTTTGGTCGTAAGCCCATGAGTCCCACACGAAGATTATTGTGGGCCGTCATTATCTTCCATCATTTCCGTTTAATTAATGGAATTTAAAGTGGGGCGCACGTATACAACACTGTTAATTAGGAAATCGATACTGCCGCCTTTAATTTCTACAAGCCATGTAATAAGGAAGGAAAAAAGAAAGAAGGGAAGGAAGAGATCGCCTGCCGCTGCATATATGTACATACGCACCAAAACCATCGAGGGCCGCGCCGTCCACAGGATCCAATCGATCGAGAGAAGAATTGGAGTGCACATGGCGGACGTCGAGAACCCTGATCTCGTGGCCACGCCGCAGCCCTGGCGGGTAGCCTGCATCTGGGTGTGCTACGCTTGCCTGGTCCTCGCCGTCTCTGGCTGTCTCGTGTTCGTCTTCTGCCTGACCCGTCATGATCCGTCCAAGGCCGGTCGAGTCATGGCTGTCGTCTGGCTCGTCTGGGTGAAAAAGTTTCTCTGTTTAGCTGTTTTAACAAAACCAATTCAAAATGTTTAAAATTCAAATTCAAATCTGTTTTTAAATAACTTTTAATTTATAATTCCAAATAATACATATGATATAAGTTTCTTAATCAGAAAAATGTGAGGAATTCAAATACGCTATTCAAAATAATGTTTAAGCACTTTAAAATTTTGAGATGATTAAAATTACAATAAAATGCCTTTTCCTTAATTAATTAATAACTTTAGTTTTATAATTCCAATTTTGACAAATAATATGTCTAAATCAATCAGCACGACGAGCCCGTTCTATCTATGCATTCCATGTTCTGAATTGCAGCATGCATCATATAAATAATGAGTATACATCAAGTGTTATGGGAGCAAACCGGGCTAAAAACTTAATAAAATGCTTTAATCTTGTACCCCACACCTTACCCATGCCATGCTACATTATTTCCATGCAAATTGTGCATCATTCATCATGGCATGATTGTTTGCTTGTCGCATTTTAATTCCTATGCTTGTGCACTCTATTTATGTTGGCCCTTGTTTGCTTGGTTCTTCTTCGAATAGACGCTGAGCAGGGGATATATCAGGAATATCAGGAGCACTACCCAGATCCGTCCCTCGCTTCAACTGAGCTGCCAGGCAAGCACTACCACATGCTTGCATACATATAGTACCTATTTCCTCTATCTTATTCTTGCATCATTGAGTCGCGATTGCATTAAATTGAATCCCAAGTACTGCATAGCCTTTACTTTTAAGCCCCACCGAAGCTTGTTCCTCCATCCCATGAGCCATTACTACAGGAGTTGTTTGAGCCATGCGGGTCATAGAACAACATGTGTAGGGTATGTGAGTGTCTTATGGATAACGAGGTACCTAAACAACTTAACCTGAGTAGTAATGGGATAACTAATGAAAGTGGCACCGGTGGGCAATATCTGCTATTTGGTTCTTCATGCTCACTTGTGTCTCGTAGGACCCCGAGTACTTGATTCCTGTTCCTTGACTATTCGCACTATCCACATCCGGGAGGCCTTATGGACCCCCCTGAGCCAGAGCTTGATTCATTCTTATTTCTTGGGGCCACAAAGTAGTTTGGGGCTTTATTACTATCCTGTACTTATGCCATGCTTTACTGCTTTATTTAAGATTGTGTGAGGAGCACCTGTACTGTTTTGGATGCGGAGTGTTTTCGCGGTATCGACAAGCCCAGTCACACTTTCGGGTTCCCAGTCGTTTACAGCCATTGACGCAAACCTTGGGTCCGTCTCGAAGCCGGCCAACTTCGTTGCGGGTAGCTTAATGGGGTGGCCCCCTGAAACATTTCTGAATCCTGTGATCGCTTTGTCGTGAATGCCTCATTGGGTTTTGATTTGGTTTTTCCGAGGTTGATCGAGTGTGTGTTGCTATTTGTGCACCCCTGCAGGGTAAATCTTTCTGAAAGCCGTGTCTATGGTTATGGACGACTTGGAGCACAGTTTCTCGATCATAGACAAGTATAACTAAAGTACCGCTTTTAATTTGACTAAGTACCTGACTAGTAAATAGTGCAACACTCATGGAATGGTTAAACCACCAATGTTATGGCTAGAATCATGGCATAGTTTGTGATAATGTGCCCATATTGTGCACACATGTGCATCTTGGGATGGCTTACGATGTTACAGGAGGAAGTTTTCCCTTTTGACACACCAAAAAGCCAATTTCCATTTTTGGGGTGCCGAAATGGGGGTGTTCTGTGAAACAACCACCAAATTAAAGTTTGGAATTGGTACCAAACAATTTTTCAAAAATACTATACCACCTTATATGGACAATTTCGCAACCGGTGTATCTGGAACCTTTCTGTCCATCCCTCATGAAAAACACAAATTCCTGCCGAATCGGTAGGAGGTTGCCAAGATTTGAACTACAAGTACATGATATAATGCTTGTGAATTTTTAAAAAAATCATTTATAGGTTCACAACATGATATTTCATCAGATATCCACTTCAAGTTCAGCGAGGCTCAGCCCCGGGCTAAGAAGCTTCATGCCCGCCGTTTTGAATATAGTTTGAAACGGGCATAAGAAATTCAAAAATGATCCAAACAATGTGAAACCTTCGCATGGTGTCATATTATGTGTCACAGTTGCAAGGAAAAATACTGAACTTGAAAAATTGCAAATATCATAAAAAATCCTTCACAAAATGACCTATCATGTTCGAGGTTTCATGGCATTTAGGTCAAACCACCAATGTCATGGCTAGAATCATGGCATAGTTTGTGATAATGTGCCCATATTGTGCACACATGTGCATCTTGGGATGGCTTACGATGTTACAGTAGGAAGTTTTCCCTTTCGACACACCAAAAAGCCAATTTCCATTTTTGGGGTGCCGAAATCGGGGTGTTCTGTGAAGCAACCACCAAATTAAAGTTTGGAATTGGTACCAAACAATTTTTCAAAAATACTATACCACCTTATATGGACAATTTCGCAACCGGTGTATCTGGAACCTTTCTGTCCATCCCTCATGAAAAAGACAAATTCCTGCCGAATCGGTAGGAGGTTGCCAAGATTTGAACTACAAGTACATGATATAATGCTTGTGAATTTTTAAAAAAAATCATTTATAGGTTCACAACATGATATTTCATCAGATATCCACTTCAAGTTCAGCGAGGCTCAGCCCCGGGCTAAGAAGCTTCATGCCCGCCGTTTTGAATATAGTTTGAAACGGGCATAAGAAATTCAAAAATGATCCAAACAATGTGAAACCTTCGCGTGGTGTCATATTATGTGTCACAGTTGCAAGGAAAAATACTGAACTTGAAAAGTTGCAAATATCATAAAAAATCCTTCACAAAATGACCTATCATGTTCGAGGTTTCATGGCATTTAGGTCAAACCACCAATGTTATGGCTAGAATCATGGCATAGTTTGTGATAATGTCCCCATATTGTGCACACATGTGCATCTTGGGATGGCTTACGATGTTGCAGGAGGAAGTTTTCCCTTTCGACACACCAAAAAGCCAATTTCCATTTTTGGGGTGCCGAAATCGGGGTGTTCTGTGAAGCAACCACCAAATTAAAGTTTGGAATTGGTACCAAACCATTTTTCAAAAATACTATACCACCTTATATGGACAATTTCCCAACCGGTGTATCTGGAACCTTTCTGTCCATCCCTCATGAAAAAGGCAAATTCCTTCCGAATCGGTAGGAGGTTGCCAAGATTTGAACTGCAAGTACATGATATAATGCTTGTGAATTTTTTTAAAAATAATTTATTGGTTCACAACATGCTATTTCATCAGAGATCCACTTCAAGTTCAGCGAGGCTCAGCCCCGGGCTAAGAAGCTTCATGCCCGCCGTTTTGAATATAGTTTGAAACGGGCATAAGAAATTCAAAAATGATCCAAACAATGTGAAACCTTCGCGTGGTGTCATATTATGTGTCACAGTTGCAAGGAAAAATACTGAACTTGAAAAGTTGCAAATATCATAAAAAATCCTTCACAAAATGAACTATCATGTTCGAGGTTTCATGGCATTTAGGTCAAACCACCAATGTTATGGCTAGAATCAGGGCATAGTTTGTGATAATGTGCCCATATTGTGCACACATGTGCATCTTGGGATGGCTTACGATGTTGCAGGAGGAAATTTCTCTTTTGACACACGAAAAAGCCAATTTCCATTTTTGAGGTGCCGAAATCGGGGTGTTCTGTGAAGCAACCACCAAATTAAAGTTTGGCATTGGTACCAAACCATTTTTCAAAAATACTATACCACCTTATATGGACAATTTCCCAACCGGAGTATCTGGAACCTTTCTGTCCATCCCTCATGAAAAAGAAAAATTCCTGCCGAATCGGTAGGAGGTTGCCAAGATTTGAACTACAAGTACATGATATAATGCTTGTGAATTTTTAAAAAAATTATTTATAGGTTCACAACATGCTATTTCATCAGATATCCACTTCAAGTTCAGCGAGGCTAAAGATGCCGGTGGGATAAGGACGCGTGGGTATCCTTTAGTCCCGGCTGGTGGGTGCAACCGAGAGTAAAGATGCCGGTGGGATAAGGACGCGTGGGTAACCTTTATTCCCGGCTAGTGGGTGCAACCGAGATTAAAGCTGTCGGTGGGATAAGGACGCGTGGGTAACCTTTAGTCCCGGCTGGTGGGTGCAACCGAGACTAAAGATGCCGGTGGGATAAGGACGCGTGGGTAACCTTTAGTCCCGGCTGGTGGGTGCAACCGAGACTAAAGCTGTCGGTGGTATAAGGACGCGTGGGTAACCTTTAGTCTTGGCTGGTGGGTGCAACCTAGACTAAAGCTATCAGTGGGATAAGGACGCGTGGGTAACCTTTAGTCCCGGCTGGTGGGTGCAACCGAGACTAAAGATGTCGGTGGGATAAGGACGCGTGGGTAACCTTTAGTCCCGGCTGGTGGGTGCAACTGAGACTAAAGCTGTCGGCGGGATAAGGACATGTGGGTAACCTTTAGTCCCGGCTGGTGGGTGCAACCGAGACTAAAGCTGTCGGCGGGATAAGGACGTGTGGGTGGACGCACTGCTTGATGAGATAAAGCATGTAGCGCACGACACCCTGTCGGAGGAACAAGACAAAGTAGAAGCGGCGCCGTGCCTATAAAAGGACCATCGATACGCCATGGCAAGCAGCTCAACAAGCCAACATAGGTAGAGAGAGTTTCATCCCCATGAATGGAGGGTTGGGAAATCTGTCGTGGCGGAGCTTCTCGAAGATGTCGTTGGTGCACACGCCCTACGGCATCTTCGAAGCTCTGCCTCGGAAAAATTTCCCTGCAAGTCCGTGAAAGACTCCATATCCTCTAACAGTGTTGGGGAAAGGGTTGGGAAATCTCCCGTGGTGGAGCTTCTCGAAGATGTTGTTGGTGCACACGCCCTATGACATCTTCGGAAGCTCCGCCTCAGAAAATTTTCCCTGGAAGCCCGTGAAAGACTCCATCTCCTCTAACAGTGTTGGGGAAAGGGTTGAGAAATCTCCCGTGGCGGAGCTTCTCGAAGATGTCGTTGGTGCACACGCCCTACAGCATCTTCGGAAGCTCCGCCTCGGAAAAATTTCCCCGCGATCCCGTGAAAGACTCCATTACATAAAGTTTCGATACATCACATAAAGTTTCCATACATCACATAAAGTTTCCATACATTACATAGATTTACATAGGGTTTAGGGTTTAGGATATGAATCCTTCGTTGCGTATGTCGATCCCTTGCCTATGATCGCTTTTTAGGCCGTAACCATGGAGCATCTTCTTTGCTTAACGGTATGCTTGGGTCAGTTTTCACGGTGAAGGGAGGAATTTCATCAAACTTATCATAATCTGCTAACATGTCTGTCCTGTCCTTGACTCCCGCGATGTTTCTTTTCCCTAAAAGAACTATGTGATGCCGGGGCTCATCGTCTGATGTATTCGTTTCCTTATTTTTTCTTTTTTGCGGTCTAGAGGACATGTCCTTCACATAAAAACCCTGAGCCACATCATTGGCTAGGACGAATGGTTCGTCTCTGTAACCAAGATTCTTGAAATCCACTGTTGTCATTCCGTACAACTGGTCTACCTTTACCCCTTCTCCATTCATGTTAACCCAACTTCACCGAAATAATGGGACCTTAAAAGTAGGTCCATAGTCAAGTTCCCATATCTCCTCTATGTAACCATAGTATGTGTCTTTTTTCCCATTCTCGCATGTTGCATCAAAGCGGACACCACTGTTTTGGTTGGTGCTCTTTTTATCTTGGGCAATCGTGTAAAATGTATTCCCATTTATCTCGTACCCTTGGAAAGTCAATACAGTCTTAGATGGTGTCGCGGCCAACAAGTAGAGCTGATCTCCAATAGTGGTGTCATTCATGAGATGTAATTGCAACCAAGTGCTGAAAGTCTCCATGTGATTTTTTTTAATCCAGTAGTCATCCTTCCCTGGGAACTTGGAGCGTAC
Organism: Avena sativa; assembly: GCA_916181665.1. Classification (NCBI taxonomy): domain Eukaryota; kingdom Viridiplantae; phylum Streptophyta; class Magnoliopsida; order Poales; family Poaceae; genus Avena; species Avena sativa. The sequence goes on along the minus strand of OV702296.1, from coordinate 447,530,089 downwards.
AACATTCATGTGTTCCTCAATATACGGAGCCACAAAGGTAAAACTTTGGAGAACTATGTAGTGTGCTTGATTCAAAGAATGTCCGTCCCTAAATATCATTGCTTTCTTTCCTAGCGTGCCTTTTCCACTCAGTCTCCCCTCATACCGTGATTCAGGAACACTAATCGGCTTAAGGTAAGGAAAAAAGTCTACACAGAACCCAATGACCTCCTCTGTTCCATAGCCCTTGGAGATGCTTCCTTCTAGCCTAGCATGGTTACGAACATATTTCTTTAAGACTCCCATGAACCTCTCGAAGGGGAACATATTGTGCAGAAATACAGGACCGAGAATGTAAATCTCATTGACTAGGTGAACTAAGAGATGCGTCATAATATTGAAGAAGGACGGGGGGAACACCAACTCAAAACTGACAAGACATTGGACCACATCCTTCTGTAGCCTTTCCAGACTTTCTCGATCGATTACCTTCTGAGAAATTGCATTGAGGAATGCACATAACTTCACAATGGCCAATCGAACATTTTCCGGTAGAAGCCCTCTCAATGCAACCGGAAGCAACTGTGTCATAATCACGTGGCAATCATGAGACTTCAGGTTCTGAAATTTTTTCTCTGCCATATTTATTATTCCCTTTATATTTGACGAGAAGCCAGCCGGAACCTTGATACTGTAAAGGACTTCAAAAAAGATTTCCTTCTCTGCTTTGGTAAGAGCGTAGATACTTAAGTATTTACGTCCTTTATCAGTATGCTTGTTGTGTGGGTCTTTGATACGTTGTTGGTCCTCCCGTGCTTCTGGTGTATCTTTTGTCTTCCCATACACGCCCAGGAAGCCTAGCAGGTTCACACAAAGATTCTTCGTCACGTGCATCACGTCGATTGAAGAACGAACCTCTAGGTCTTTCCAATACTCAAGCTCCCAAAATATAGATTTCTTTTTCCACACGGCCGTGTGTCCGGTAATGGGGTCTTTCGGAACTGATTGACCTCCAGGACCCTTTACAAAGATTACTTCTAGGTCCTTCACCATACCAAATACATCAGCACCTTTAGGGAGCTTAGGATTCTTCCGGTAATCTGCCTCACCGTTGAAATTCTTGCCTTTCTTTCTTACTTGATGATTGGTCGGAAGAAATTTATGACACCCTAGGTACACAACCTTCTTACATTTATCCAAATATGTACCTTTAGTATTATCTAAACAGTGCGTGCATGCATTGTATCCCTTGTTTGACTGTCCTGAAATGTTACTAAGAGCAGGCCAATCATTGATGGTTACGAACAACAACGCTCGTAGGTCAAATGACTCCTGTTTGTGCTCATTCCACACCTTTACACCTGGTTCTGCCCACAACTGCAAAAGTTCATCGACTAATGGCCTTAGGTACACATCAATGTCGTTGCCGGGTTGCTTCGCTCCTTGGATGAGCACTGGCATCATAATGAACTTCCGCTTCATGCACAACCAAGGAGGAAGGTTGTAGATACATAGAGTCACTAGCCAGGTGCTGTGACTACAACTCTGTTCCCCAAAAGGATTCATGCCGTCTGTAGTTAGACCAAACCATAAGTTTATCGCGTCACCTGCAAAGTTCGAGTACTTTCTCTCAATGTTTCTCCACTGCGACCCATCGGCAGGGTGTCTCAGTTTCTCGTCTTTCTTACGCTCTTCTTTGTGCCATCGCAACAACCTAGCATGCTCTTTATTTCTGAACAGACGTTTCAACCGTGGTATTATAGGAGCATACCACATAACCTTAGCAGGAACCCTCTTCCTGGAGGGCTCGTCATCGCTCTCAACATCACCAGGGTCATCTTGTCTGATCTTGTATCGACATGCATTGCATACCGGGCATTTATCCATATTCTCGTACTTCTCACCGCGGTACATGATGCAGTCATTAATGCATGCATGTATCTTCTCCACATCTAATCCTAGAGGGCAGATAGTCTTCTTTGCTTCGTACGTTGTCTCGGGCAGCTCGTTATCCTTTGGAAGCTTCGGCTTCATTATTTTCAGTAACTTCTCAAATCCCTTGTCAGATAAGCCAATCTCTGCCTTCCATTTCAGCAGTTCAAGTGTGGTACCGAGCTTTGTGCTGCCATCTTCGCAATTTGGGTACAACAACTTTTTGTGATCCTTTTGCATGGCCTCCAACCTAAGCTTCTCCCTATCTATATCCATTGTTGCTTTGCATCAGAAATGACCCGACCAAGACCATCAATTGGCTCATCTGATGCCCGTTGTTCTTCTTCATTTCCGCCCCCCTCTTCTTCATTGTCTTCCATTGCAGTATCACCGTATTCTTCAGGGGACATAGGATAGCTGTCATCATCCTCCTCTTCTTCATTTTCTTCCAGCCTAACCCCTCTTTCTCCATGCATGGCCCAACAATAATATCTGGGCATGAAACCTCTCCGAAGCAGATGGCTTTGAAGGATTCTCGGGGCAGAGTGCTCCGCCACGTTCCGGCAGTCGACGCAGGGACAAGGCATAAAATTATCCACTTTGTTTGCCTTAGCCAAATCAATAAATTTATGGAGGCCTGCAATAAAATCGGAATGGCGTCGGTCACCATACATCCATCGCATCCGTGCATCGATCTGCGTCATAATAATTAACCATCACAATAACATCGTGAATAGTAAAATGACCACCCTACATGGACAGATGCAATATTTTTGTATCAGTTACAGATAAAGAAGATAAGGTTGCTAACCTCAGCCGAGGATACCGTGTTGTGCGAACTAAAGTGTGGCTCGGACATTTCATCGAACACCTTGTGTGCAATCAAAGAAAAAAAAGCTAGCACCCACTCCTCACACACAATCCAGCAAAATTTGGTGGGCAAAGGGCTGGGCTTATATATAGCTAGGGGAGGGTTTTTGGTCCCAGTTATTGCCACGACCCGGGACAAAAGCCCCTCCCACGCGACACGTGGTGGCCCAGCAGCTCGCACCCCACCCAGGTCATTGGTCCCGGTTGATGGCACGACCCGGGACCAATGACTTCGGTGGGGGGCGCGCTGCTGGGCCGCCACGTGTCGCGCGGGAGGGGCTTTGGTCCCGGGTCGTGGCAATAACCGGGACCAATGCCTTCGTCGCTTCGTTGTCCCCGTGCATAAATATGAGGCCACATCGCTCGCTTTCTCCATCGCCTCTGCCTCTCTGCAGTCCCTCTCCACCCCACCACTTTGCCTCTCCACCGCGCCGTCGTGTCGCCTCCCCTCCCTCTCCAATCTCCACCGCGCCGTCATGGAGGTGCCCACGCTCAACAACTACGAGGCGACGCAGTTTGCGATCTACGGCATCCTCGCGCCGCCGCGCTTAACCCTTCCCGCCGGATTTTGCATCAGCGAGGGGGGTGTGCTGGTGGCTCCGCTCCTCAACCCCCGCGGATACGAGATGGAGTACGTCATCGCGGAGCGTTGCCACCAACTGCCCGCGTGTGTTAGGGCGTTGCCCCGGTACGCGGCGGGCAGCGATTTTTAGCCCCGGCTTGGCAACCGTTTCGTGGACGGGCGCCTGGTGCACCCGGACCGCCGCAACCAATAAGGGCGGGAGTTGTTCTGGTCCGTCCCTGGACGGACCATCTACACCGCCATCGATGCCGCTATGCGCGCAGACGAGCTCCGTCTCCCGAACAACGCCGAAATCGTGGAGATTTCGTCCGATGACGACGATGAAGCCGGTGGCACGGAGGACAACGACTCGGAGGACAGCGGCAGTGGAAGTGTTGTCGACTAGGAATTTATAAAGTCGCATCTTTATTTGTATGGAAAAATTTGTGGTCGAATAATAAAATGTCTCAATTTAGACCTTTGTCTCGATTAATTCGTGAAAGATTTGTTCAAAAATAGTGATCAATTCAATTTCTACCTCGAATTAATTTCTGCGCCGAATTAATTTACATTAATTCCTTACCCGCAAAAAAAAATTTACATTAAATCCTGGACTGCTGACCGTCGCGGGGTTTTTGGTCCCGGTTCTTGGCATGAATAGGGACCAATGCCTCGCAGAGAGCCACGTGTGCGTCGCGAAGTCATTGGTCCCGGTTCGTGCCACAAACCGGGACCAATGCTTACAGATGAACAGGGACCAATGCCCTGGCGGCATGAACCGGGACCGGTGCCTGGCATTGGTCCCGATTACGGAAACGAACCGGGACCAATGGAATTTGGGCGCTGGACCAAAGGCCCTCTTTCTACTAGTGCACCAAGTCCGATCATCACGTGAGTCGGTGTAGCTTCAAAGGCGAGCATCTATATGGGCATCATATCAACTATATGACTCATGCTTAACCTTTCGGTCCGTGTTCCGAGGCCATGTCTATACATGCTAGGCTCGCCAAGTAGGAACCTTAGTACTCGCGTGTGTAAAACTGTCTTACACCCGTTGTATGAAAGCGTAGAGTCGAGTACACCCGATCATCACGTGATGTCTCGAAACACGATCCATAGAATGGTGCATACTCAAGGAAGAACACATTTTATCTTGATATCTAAATGAGGGATCATCTTACAATGCTACCAAAAGCGCCAAACTAGTAGTATAAGATGCTAACATCTAATGTGTAAAGTGAGATGATATGGTCCATGCATTTGATCTCTATCATTTTCATCGTGGTATGATCTCTATCATTCCTTTGTGTGTAAGGCCAAGGTCTATGGAACATACACGTTGAATGTGTTGTAAGAGTATCTATCATACATCTACTTACAACAATACCATATCAATACACTAGCCCAGCAACGATCGAAACTAGACGCCTCTAATTTATCAAATGCAAGTTTTACGTGGCTTAGGGCTTTCGGAGATAGAACCATTCTCACTTACGAACATGAACCGCAACGAGGATAACCAAATTATTACCAACTCATTGTAAATCAGATATTGACTATAGTAGGAGAGACAGACACCCGCCAGCCACTTATGCAAAACAAGTTGCATGTCAGTCGTGGAACCGGTCTCATGTACGATGACATGTAAGGTTGGTCCGGGCCGCTTCATCCCACTATGCTACCAATATCCAAAACACATAGAAGATGCAATAACATGATCATCATCGCCCACATATAAACATATGTGTACTACCCGTGCAAAAGCACCTACGCATAGATCAGGCTCTGATACCACTGTTGGGTCCGCAACATAGAAAACAAAAAATTTCCTACGATGAGAACTACACGCCAAGATCTATCTACTAGGTACAAAGCAACGGGTGGACATACATCCAATGAGAACTTACCCTCGAAGACAACGAGTTTTGTTAACGGGTAGGAACTCGTGGTTGATGTAGTCGTACACTTGCCGATCTCAAGATCGTGAGGAAGTCCGAGCGCCGCAACTCAGCAGCGCATCCATACTCGCACACACGTTCAAGCCACCGGACAACCTCGACCTCCTCGCTCTAGCGATCCAGCGGAAGCAGCAACTCCTTCCAGATGAAATGCCACCGGGAACATGTATCTCGCTAATCCGAGACCATGGGGGAATAATTCTAGAGGGGGAGAGAGATCCTTCACAAGGAGGTGTGAGGATGAAGGAGGGAATGAGTGGCCTTTATAGGAGGAGGGGGGTACCCCCTCTCTCCATGGCCGGCGCATGGGGGGTGACCCCTCACCTCCCCCATTCATGTGGTGGTAACCCCTCCACATTAAAATGCCTCTTCACATTCTCTTTTAAAGTCTCCACTTTAAATGCATTAAAATTCTCCAAGTTTAATGCTCTCTCATTTAATAAAACTCTTTTATTAAATTTATTCAGAATTTTGTTAATTACTTTAATTAACAAACATTCACATATAGCCCATTGCAATATTTCAATATCACATGCAGAACCACTTTCTGCAATTTCACCCGAAACAATTTCCGGTTTCTATCGAAACAATTCCTACGCTTTGCAATTCTTTCGTCTGAAACATATGTGTTCCAAAATGGTGTCCGGTAACTCTTAAGTGTGTCACCCTACGGTTCGCGAATAATGCAGACATGATTGAGACTCCTCTCAGATCAATAATCAGAAGCGGGACCTGGAGATCCATACTGATTCCTACATATTCAACGATGACTTCTGTGATCGTGAGAACCTTTAACGCTAGTAACTAAATCCCTTTGTCTCGCGATATATTACATGTCCGAGATTCGATCATTGGTATCTCCATACCAAGTTTGATCTCGTTACCGACATGCACTCTTTTCTCGTTCCCATGATATAACATTCTAGTGATCACATCACTTGCTTGCAAGCTATCTCAATGTGATATCATCGAGAGGGCCTAGAGTATATCTATCCGTCATCGGGATTGACAAATTCCACTCTTGATCCATGAGCCTCAACATAACACCTTTGTAGTACTGAACCCATCTTTATAGTCACCCTGTTACGGTGTGATGTTTGATGTTATCAAGATACTCTTCAGGTGTTAGCAATTAACATGATCTCATGGTCTAAGGATAAAGATTACTTCGTATGATGTTATAGCAATATAAACATAATGACTGGATCGTAATGCTATACTTCGGATGAATGTTCATCACATCATTCCACCAATGGTGTGACCTTGTTATTAACAACATCCAATGTCCATGATCAGGAAACCTTGATCATCTTGTTAATCAACAAGCTAGTCTATAAGAGAGGCATAACTAGGAACCCTTTTTGTTTATTAAACACACATGTATTGATGTTTCCGATCAATACAATTCTAGCATGTAAAATAAACATCTATCATATATAAGGAATACATAATAACAACTTTATTATTGCCTCTCAGGGCATATTTCCTTCACATCCGACTATTTTTGGACACCTGAAAACCCTCTATGCTGGTTGGGAATTTCCTTTACTGGTTGGTTATTTGTAGCATCCCAATTGTCTAACAATTGTAATGCTACTTGGTCTAGTAATATAATGGCTACTTCTTATATATAATTGTTGCATCATAATTATATCATGCTCATGTCATCATGCCACCTTGCATTTGAGCATCATATAAAACCCTTTTGATTTGGTTCTTCTCTCATATGCATTATTAATTGTATTTGGCTCTTGATATATTGTATTTGAATCTTGATAAATGCTTGATGCCCAAATTGAGTTGGGGCATATCTTTTATTCCACTCCACCATCTTTCTTTGTCACCACCTTATAATTCCACCACCCTAATTACCATGGGCCTTTATTTTATTTGGCTTTTATTCTAGCTCATGTGGGATGGGGTGGATCTAATTCTAACTCCTTTAACTTGGCCTGACACCATATTTTGGAATGCATATGTGAGAATGCCATGGATATTTCTTTTGTTTTCACAAGATAAAACCTAGCACTAATGTTTATGCATGGGCCATGCAATCATCACCCCAAACCACTCTTTGGTTTCTACTTGGATTTTGGGTGCTTTATCTCTTTTGATCTCTCTCTTTATCCATCATCTATCCAAGCATGGTCATGTGGGCTCTTCCCACATAAACCACCATACCCCATCTTTGCATGACCATGTGTGGCCATCTTAATCCTACCCTAAAAACCCTACCACATCTCTCCTCCTCTCCAACCATTCCTCTTTACTTGCTTCTTTTGGGTGGTCTTGCTAAAACCCAAAACCCATGTGCTTGATCTTGATTGTTCATGATCACACAATAACCCTCATCACCCCCTCTACCCCTAACCTAAACCTAAACCCTAACCGAGCCCTCCATCTAGCTAACCCGAGCCACCCTCTCTAGCTTTACCCTAACACTCACCTCTCTCTCTCTTTCTTCATCTCTCTACCATGCAGGCCCCACCCCAGCTACCCCCTACCCCAACCATAGAAACCCTAACCGAGCGAACCTCCCTAATATAACCCTAGCTCACCCGAGCCTTCCCCCTCTCTTTTCTCTCTCTCTCTCCCTGCCATGCTGGACCCATGCCGACCTCACCGACGCTCCTGGGCCACCTGGCAGCCTCCACCCTGCCCTGCACAAGACGAGCCCAGCTCGAGCACGTGAACGAGGAGGAGGAAAAGGTGGCCGAAGCCACCTTTATCCCTAGCCGCTTCCCCATGGCATCTTCCCCTCTCTCCCTTACTTTATCCACCACCCCACGCCTCTGCTTCGCCAGATCTACCTCAGGCCTCGCCCTTCTCCTCCCCCCACCGCTGCTACCTCCTCTCTCCGCCGTGCCGTTCACCGTCGGCCTTACCTTCCCCTCCTCTCTCAAGCCGGTGGCGTGGAGAACGTGGTTGTCGGGGAAGACCGTAGCCGTCTTCTGCATCGCGCAGTACACGCCAACGAGGAGGAGGAGCCCCAGGCCGCGCTACACACCGACGCCTCGCCTCCGAAACCCTAGCTACCCGGCCTCTGCGACCTCGCCGCTCTGCAGCTCCTCGCCTCGATCCAAGCCCTCCATCGAGCCCGTGGTGAGCCCCTGTACCTCCCAGACACACCCCTCTTCATTGGCTTTGTCTGGCCGCGTCGGACCATACACCAAACACTCTCTGCGCGCCGGCGTCTGTGTTCGTTTCCAGACCGTGGTGTCGCATAGGTAGATCTAGCCGCCTACCGCTTACCTTGCAGCAATCCCAAGCCAGCACAGTGGTAGCCGCCGCCGCGCGCAGGCACGAGGTCGCGGGTTCGATCCCTACACCGCGTGCTGCCTCTTTCGAGCACCGTTCAGTCGTCAGAGAAAGAGAAGAAAAACAGTAGTTGTCGCCATCTTGCACATACCCCCCTCCACAATCTTTTGCCGTAACCCGCGGTCCAGATCAGGCCCACCTATCCGTGTCTGGGATCATTTTTACAAAAGGCACCCCAAGTTTTGTAAATCTTAACCCGCGCTCCAGCACGCCCCCATCTGTCATCCTCTGCGGGTTCAGCCACTGGCACGTGGGCCCCTAGCTGCTGGTCCCACCTGGCCGTCTCAGTGGCTAGGAAAACCCGCGGTGTAAAAAGCTTTGCGCGCGGATCTCGCCCAGTCAGCAGCGGACCACCCGTCAGCGACTGGGGTTGAGTTCGTCTGGGTGAAAAAGTTTCTCTGTTTAGCTGTTTTAACAAAACCAATTCAAAATGTTTAAAATTCAAATTCAAATCTGTTTTTAAATAACATTTAATTTATAATTCCAAATAATACATATGATATAAGTTTTTTAATCAGAAAAATGTGAGGAATTCAAATACGCTATTCAAAATAATGTTTGAGCACTTTAAAATTTTGACATGATTAAAATTACAATAAAATGCCCTTTTTCTTAATTAATTAATAACTTTAGTTTTATAACTCCAATTTTGACAAATAATATGTCTAAATCAATCAGCACGACGAGCCCGTTCTATCTATGCATTCCATGTTCTGAATTGCAGCATGCATCATATAAATAATGAGTATATATCAAGTGTTATGGGAGTAAACCGGGCTAAAAACTTAATAAAATGCTTTAATCTTGTACCCCACACCTCACCCATGCCATGCTACATTATTGCCATGCAAATTGTGCATCATTCATCAATGCATGATTGTTTGCTTGTCGCATTTTAATTCCTATGCTTGTGCACTCTATTTATGTTGGCCCTTGTTTGTTTGGTTCTTCTTCGAATAGACGCTGAGCAGGGGATATATCAGGAATATCAGGAGCACTACCCAGATCCGTCCCTCGCTTTAACTGAGCTGCCAGGCAAGAACTACCACATGCTTGCATACATATAGTACCTATTGCCTCTATCTTATTCTTGCATCATTGAGTCGCGATTGCATTAAATTGAATCCCAAGTACTGCATAGCCTTTACTTTTAAGCCCCACCGAAGCTTGTTCCTCCATCCCATGAGCCATTACTACAGGAGTTGTTTGAGCCATGCGGGTCATAGAACAACATGTGTAGGGTATGTGAGTGTCTGATGGATAACGAGGTACCTAAACAACTTAACCTGAGTAGTAATGGGATAACTAATGAAAGTGGCACCGGTGGGCAATATCTGCTATTTGGTTCTTCATGCTCACTTGTGTCCCGTAGGACCCCGAGTACTTGATTCCTGTTCCTTGACTATTCGCACTATCCACATCCGGGAGGCCTTATGGACCCCCCTGAGCCAGAGCTTGATTCATTCTTATTTCTTGGGGCCACAAAGTAGTTTGGGGCTTTATTACTATCCTGTACTTATGCCATGCTTTACTGCTTTATTTAAGATTGTGCGAGGAGCACCTGTACTGTTTTGGATGCGGAGTGTTTTCGCGGTATCGACAAGCCCAGTCACACTTTCGGGTTCCCAGTCGTTTACAGCCATTGACGCAAACCTTGGGTCCGTCTTGAAGCCGGCCAACTTCATTGCGGGTAGCTTAATGGGGTGGCCCCCTGAAACATTTCTGAATCCTGTGATCGCTTTGTCGTGAATGCCTCATTGGGTTTTGATTTGGTTTTTCCGAGGTTGATCGAGTGTGTGTTGCTATTTGTGCACCCCTGCAGGGTAAATCTTTCTGAAAGCCGTGTCTATGGTTATGGACGACTTGGAGCACAGTTTCTCGATCATAGACAAGTATAACTAAAGTTCCACTTTTAATTTGACTAAGTACCTGATTAGTAAATAGTGCAATACTCATGGAATGGTTAATAAAACTGCCAACGGATGGGGGTTGTTCGTCCGCTTCCTCGTTGGTAAGCGAGGAGGAGGATGGATCTGTTAATTACTATTATAACTGATGTTATTAATTCACGGACATCCGTCTATCATTGGTTAGGCGGATGGTTAGCGAGTATCTATAGAATTGTTAGTTATTATCTTTTGCTGCAATTGCGTCACCCCAGGTTGTGTCCCCTTTAGAGGCATAAAGACTTGCTGAGTACCCCTAGGGTCTCACACGATAAATTATTTGATTCAGATGAACATGTATACTCGCAAGATGGATACTGGGTGGAGGAGACGGACGATGTTGGCAACGATCACTCGGTGTAGAGATTCCGGAAACGGGGATCCGTGAGATCTGTGGGCGGGATGTGTTTATTTATGTGGCATCTTATGCCGATTTGCTTCTTATCCATACTCGGATCTTGTTTCCGCTTCCGCCTGATACTCTGATGTTTGATGTATGAGGAGCTATCCTAAAATATTATCTCTATCTAGGATATTTGGATCTTGTCGTATGGCGTTGCAATATTTCTATTTCTTTTTAGATGGAATGGCTCTGAGGACTGTTGTATGTGGCTTGCATACATAATCATTTGTGTATGTAGTTGATCCCTTCGCCTGCCGAATACGCCGCTCGTTCTTGTCCTGATGTTCGGGAAATGCTTAGGACGGCCGAAAGGTCTACCTGTGAGTGGCATTTGGCCCCACCATACTATTTTAACCAATTTCGCTCATCCAGGCATGTAACTAAGAGCGTAATTCACCGAGGTAGTTACATTATTTATGGTGCAGGCATCATTGAGTTTGATTTGGATAAGTAGAGCCTAGCTGTGGTACCTCTGTCAGTCAGTTTGTTGATCAAGTGCCGCTTGGGTCCTAAAGAAGTTCCAGAGTATCATAAGAGTAGATAGCTTTTATACTTGCTGAGAGTTTTGTTCGTAGATTTGGGGTATCGAAGATTTGTTGGTTGAACTGATAGTGATGTGAAGTAGAGTGGAAATGTGTTCAATCTGTTCTACTGCCATATTGTAATCAATTGATTTTGGCTTTTATTTAAATATTGTCATGTGTTTTCTCTCTGTCCAGATTGGTATATTGGATATTAATTAATTATCTATGAAGGATCTGACAACTAGGACCCACTTTCTAGAAGAATCTGACAATTGGGACCTGTCTAATAAAAAGGCTGAAACTAGAAAATAATTGGATTGTAAGAAGGATGAGGCCTAGAAATAAATAAGGCTGAAATATTGGGTTTGGCCCATGTAGCCCACTATAATTGTGAAGGAAAAAACACAAACATGCCGGAATTGCTAAGCTAAGCCCATATAAGCGATCAAAATGGATCGGGCTGAATTTCCTTTACGACGATCTCATTTCGTCATAGTTTTACCATATCGAATCTTCTATGTAGGATCTGACCTGGCCTAGCTAGATGGTCCGTGACGATATTGAATCATCATAGAGGTTATGACGATCCAATATCGCCATAGTTGGTTATGGCGATTTTACCAAAATCGTCGTTATAGTTCCTTTGCGACGCTCAACTTTCGACGATCTCATAATCGTCATAGAATCGTCATAAACGGACTATTGTGACGATTCTGTGACGAAAATAGAGGGTCATATATAGCCAGATTCCTTGTAGTGTATGAGAATGATCCCACTTCATTTGAAGAATCCATGAGTAGCCCTCACTCATCGAAGTGTCTAGAGGCCATGGAAGATGAGATGAAATCGATGAGTTCAAACGAAGTTCGGAACTTACAGGAAATTCCCAAAGGATCCAAAACAATAGGCTGTAAATGGGTTTACAAAACAAAGTATGAATCTAGAGGGAATGTAGAAAAGTATAAAGTGCGACTTGTGACAAAATGATATACACAAAGAGAAGGGGTAGATTACAATGAGACATTTTCTCCAATCTCATGTAAGGAATCCTTCAGAATCATAATGGCATCAGTTACACATTTTTATTTAGAGCTATATCAGATTGATGTAAAGATGACATTTCTAAACGGGGATTTAGAAGAAAGAGTCTACATGAAATAACCCAAGGGTTTTGTCATGGGAGGCGAGGAAAACATGGGATGCCGCCTAAAGAAATCCATTTATGGATTAAAGAAAGTTTCAAGACAGTGGTATCTAAAGTTTAATGACACCATTAAGAAATTTTGATTTAAAGAGAATGTAGAGGACAACTACGTTTATGCAAAGTTTAAAAGTGGGAAATAAATTTTCCTAATTCTGTATGTGGATGATATCTTGCTTGCTAGGAGTGATGTCACTCTACTACTAGAAATAAAGAAGTTCTTGTCCTCAAATTTTGATATGAAAGATCTTGGTGAAGCTTCATATGTTTTGGGCATAGAAATTCACTGAGATAGCACAAATGGGGTTCTAGAACAATCACAAAAGGCACTAGAGAAGACCCTAAAGAAATATAGTATGGATGCTTGCAATACCACACCTGCTCCTATAGTCAAGGGCGACAACTTTAGGAAATTTCAGTGTCCCAAGAGTCAATATGAGATCGATCAAATGAAAGCAGTACCATATGCTTCGGTTGTTGGAAGCTTATAGTCTGCACAAGTGTGCACTCGCCCTGACTTAGACTTTATCACCGGTGTTCTCGGTAGATATCAAGAGAATCCAGGTATAGAGCACTGGAAGATGGTAAAGAACCTTTGCGTTATGCGCAAGGCACAACAAGCCTCATGCTAACATATAAAAGGTCTGATTCCCTGGAGATAAGAGGGTATTCAGATGCAGATTTTGCGGGAGACAGAGATGATAGAAAATCCAAGACAGGATATATCTTCACTCTCGCAGGCGGGGCTATTTCATGGAGAAGCTCCAAATAGTCAATAGTTGCATCATCCATAGGCAGAATTTATAACATGTTATGAGGACACGGAGCAAGCGGTATGGTTAAAGAAATTTATAAGCGACTTGAAAGTGGTAGATTGCATTGATAAGCCACTAAAGATGTACTGTGACAACGAGTCTGCAGTATTCTATGCTCACAACAACAAGTCGAGTAATACTTCCAAGCCAATAGAGATAAAGTATTATGTTCTGAAAGATAAGATCCAGGATCACATAATAAGACTCGAGCATAAAAGGACAAAGGATATGCTTGCGGATCTGCTAACCAAAGACTTACCACCCAATGTGTTTAAAGAACACTTAGCCGACATGGGTTTAAGGGAAAGCCTATGATTCTCGGATCATAACAGGCCTAGAAGGAATATAATTTGTTTCATAACAGAGAGGTATATTGTAGCTGTCTGATTCTATCGGTAGTTGAGCTATGACGATGAAACATGCTCTATGTACTGATCCGTGATGAAACGAGTAAAGCATAAAGTTAAAAGTAAAACATTCTCTCTCTCTCTCTCTCTCTCAGTAGATAATACCGAGAATAGTATATACCTAATCTGGAGAATTAGGACATTATGCTTTTTTAACTTCTTCACGGCCTAAGGAGAATGTTTTCGTCTCTATCTAGAAATTGAACCTGCCATCGTGGTATGCACCTGTATTTTTTACCACTTTTTATCTTGGTGTGGAGGAGGAAAAATCGCTTGGCTCCCGGGCGATACCCTAGCCGCAGCCAACAGCATCTCCAGGCGGCTTCCCTTGCCATCACTGCCGCCAAGTCTCACCAGAAGGTGCTCCTTTGCCGTGTTTATCTTCCATCACTCCATTTATGGGAAGAGTCTGGATCGACATTATTGCCTTTTATATTTCAACTAGCCTGGTGTGGACGAGCAACACTGGGAGCATCACAAGGCGGGCCCCCATACTATTTCCTTTTAATTTCAACTAGCACAGTATGGAAGGAAAATAAAAATAAGGAAGGAAAATGAAGGAAAAGGAAGGAAGAAATCGACGATGCTCTGTTGGAACTAATCTTGTTATTAGTACTAAATCTGAATTATTAGATGTCCAATCTACTAGGTTGCGGAAGTGCACACATATAGTTGAGATCGTGTATGTAGATGCAAGCCAGTAGTGGGTCAGTTATTTGAGCTAGTCACGTTGGAGTTTGTTAGCTAGCAGCCTTGTGCATGTGCGTGTTGGCCTGGTCTTGCGGAAGGATAAGATCAAGGAGTGGTGATGCGTGAGTTTAGTTAAGGCTAACAGCCTGGGCATGTAATCTGGTTTACTATATAAGTGAAATAAAGAGAAGGAAAAAGGTAAGGCCGTGAGGGCTGAGAAATACCATGTAGTATCTGTGTTAGCCAAGGTAGTGTTCTTGGCAAAGCCTTGTACTTCTTCCTTGGTGCATGTGTGCGTGCGTGTGTTTCCTTGAGAGTGATAAGAGATATTGCGAGAAAGGTAGAAGAAGAAGAGGGGTTGCGTGGTGGCAGCCCCAATCATGCTCTACATACACACGAAAACGATCTGCTGCAGCCTTTAATTTCAACAAGCCATGCAATAATAAGGAAGGAAAAAGAAAGAAAAGAAAGGAAGAGATCGCCTGCTGCACCATATATACATACGCACTAAAACCATCGAGCGCCGCGCCGGCAACAGGATCGATTGATCGGGACAAGAACAAGGATGCATATGGGCGACGTCCAGATCCCTGCTGATCTCGCGGCTACGTCGCAGCCAGACGACGCAAGCATGTTCTGGGTAGCCTGCGTCAGGGCTACGCTTGCCTGGTCCTCGCCGGCTCCGGCTGTCTCGTGCTCGTCTTCTGCCTGACCCGTCATGATCTTCGAGTCATGGCTATCCTCTGGTTCGTCGTGGGGATCGCTGGAATCGCCCTTGGGGCACTCTGTCTCGTCAGAGACCTAAACTCATGTGTTCATGGGAATACCCAGGGGACACACCAAGTAGTGCCCTAGTTTATTTGATTGAGTGGTTTATTTAGCACCTTCGACGCCATCTATGGTTCTATCCAAGTGGACAATGTGAAAGTTATGTTCTCTGCCATGGTTGTGTTTATCATGCTGTACCTTGTGGTGATCTACGTTTCTTGAAATAGTAGTAGTATTATCTCTCCTTCGTCGCGCGCATAAATTCATCCTAACAAACGAACCTCGCGATCATCTTGCCTACTGATCTTCACGGGCCCAAGTTCCCAAATTTCTCCTTGCACGTGGCATCAATCACGCTAACAGCGATGATCCAGCAATTGTTCCTTGTCCTCTTAAATCAAGGCTGTGGAAATTCACCTTGCTGGGCCATGACAGCCTCAATCACTGGCTCACGGCCACTGCTAGCGTGGTCCTCGCCTTCACGCTCCGTAGCATGGTAGAGATCAGAGACTGCATGATGTACTAGGTTCACTTCCCACGCCATTAGGGTTGCGAGGTCCCAGGTTGTCCGAGCATGGGCGACTCCGGAGGCGCCGACCCTAGCACTAAGGTTCAAACCCAAATAGATCAACTCATTAAGGTGCAAAAAGACTTGCTAGTTAATGCTGCTAAACAAAAAACATGCTTATGAAATTAGAACTAGAAGTGGTGCTGCTACCCAGGATCCTCTATATCCCGAGGGGCATTCCAAAAGAATTGAGCAGGATTCTCAACAAGCTAAAAATAGTGATTCTACTCGTAAGAAAAGGAAAAAGAAACATAAAACTATTGTAGAACCCTCTGAACCTGCTATAGATCCTAATAGTATATCTATTTCTGATGCTGAAACTGAAAGTGGTAATGAAGAAAATGATATCCCTGTTAAAGAAAAAGTTGAAGAAGAACCTGAAAAACACACTAAGAATATTAAATACAATAAAGAAGATTTTGTTGCTAAGAAACACGGTAGTGAAAGAGAGCCTTTGGTACAAAAATCTATGCATTTCCCTGATAAGAAACACAAGTCAAAGGAAGATGAACACTATAATAAATTTTGTGAGTGGATGAAACCTTTATTCTTGCAAATTCCTTTGACTGATGCTACTAAGTTGCCTCCTTACTCAAAGTATATGAAGGATATTGTCTCGAATAAAAGGAAGATCCCTAATGAAGAAATCTCTACTTTGCTTGCTAATTATTCCTTTAATGGTAAGGTTCCAAAGAAACTTGGAGACCCAGGGATTCCAACTATCCCTTGCTCAATTAAGAATAGTTATGTTAGAACTGCTTTGTGTGATTTGGGAGCTGGAGTTTGTGTTATGCCTTTTTCTCTCTACAAGAGACTTCAACTAGAAAAATTAATACCAACTAATATATCTTTGCAAATGGCTGATAAATCTACCACTATTCCTGTTGGTATATGTGAGGATGTACCTGTTCAAGTGGCTCATAATTGCTTGATATTAATTGATTTTGTTGTGCTTGAAATGCCGGAAGATGATAATATATATATTATTCTTGGGAGACCTTTTCTTAATACTGCAGGAGCTGTTATTAATTGTATTCAAGGAAAGGTGACTTTCAATGTTAATGACAAGGAACATACTGTCTATTACCCCAAGAAGATTGATAGGACCTACGGTTTAAATTCAATTGAACATATTGAGAGCATTCAAGTTGGAGAGATATATTGTCCCATACCAAGAGAAAAATTTGAAACTATTATGACTGGGACCATTGCTATTAAGGTTGAGGTAAAATAATCATTAGTGGAATACAAAGTTTTGTTTCATATAAAATTGTTTTGGTAACAAGACCTGATCAACCTTGTTAACAAAAGGATTTCATTGAACAAAACAATGTTTTCACCGTGATTATCTCCGCTTACTTCTATTCTATCCATTTTAGTTTTTGCTTTCGTTTAGTTTTCTTGTTTTGTTGTTACTTGCTTGCATGTTAGAGTGTCTTAGAACTTCTATAGTTCTAGCCTGAAATTTTCGATCTCCTTGCTCAGGCCATCTTTGCTGCTGAAATTTGAAGCATTTGTTCTCCGGTATGTGACTCCTCCGCTTGTCCAAGTAGATTTGTGTTTAGTGGTTTATATCTTGAGTATTTTGCTACTATAGGTGACAGGTTATGAGAGCTTGTAAGCTTGTTTGATGCTTAGAGATATAGTTTTCATGCATGTTTAGGCCTCTTACAAGTCCCTATGAGTAGTGCCCTTCATTTTATATTCACTTTGCAACTACTTGTTTAATAGATGTTTAAATTTTAGAATATCAAAGATAAACAACCATACCTTTGGAGAAATATTTGAGAGGGATACACCTAGGAGGTCAAGGCCCTCAAAATCAGCCTCTCAGTTTAGGCCATCATACAATGAAGATCTCATTGCAACTCGTATTGGTAATGAAGGAGATGATGGGGATGCTCACGCATCTACTTTTCATTGTTTTAGTTTCTTACAAGCTGCAGGGATTGTTGATGATTTCTTGCTACTAATTCAGAGGGTTAGTTTAACCTCATATATGCAAGATGAGAGTAAGCAATACGCTATGCTTACCAAAACTTCTGTTGAGAGCTTTGTGTTTGCTAACACGCCCTATCAGTCAACTGTCTCTTTCCAAATTTCTAATTTGCCCTTTACCATGTCATTGGAAAGATTTTGAAGTGTTATACGTGTAAGCATGACAGGGACCGTGAAGAAGATTCAAGGGCGACCCGCTGATTTGCTGGAACTTTACCGAGGAGTGACCAATGATGATGACCGCGTGGCTCAGCGCAGAAAGATAAGAAACATCCAACTCCCTGCTCTTAGATACTTTGCATACTATCTTGCTACTAGTGTTCTTGGTAGGGAGAATACAAGTAATATCTCCAACTATCATTTATCCTTCCTTGCCGCTGCGCTCAACAATGATACCCGGTACAACCTTGGCTCGCTTATTGCTCGCCGCCTAACCGCTAGGGGGCCTATCTATGGGGGCATCATTGCTTCACGTATGGTCAATTCATTAGGGCTTTCAGTGGATCCCAACGATACTATTTTGGCACCACAAAGGCTTGACCTTGCTGCCATGAAAACACATCACTTTGTCACTGTTGATTCTGATTTGGACAATCTAGTATATAGGATGCTATTTACTGACGGGGATGAAAGGGAGATCCCTTTGCCACAATCTACTTTGTTTAGTGTTCACAGGAGACCATGGTCGTGCTCCAAGGAGGAGGTGGACGAGTAGCTCCGCTTGCTGGGTTTCCACAGGCAGCACCAGGAGGATGTGCCCTCCTACGATTACTCTGCGCACTACGGAGGGACGTACTCAAGCTCGCACCAGGACGAGGGTACCTCCTCGTCGTACCACGGAGACACTTCATCGTGGCCACTTGGGATTGACACTCACTTAGGCCAAAAGCCTAAGCTTTGGGGGAAGGTTCAGCAATCCTCAGTGGGATTTGGTTTCATATTATTATTCAATCCACACAAGTGAAGGGCAATAATAAGGATTAATGACAACTTGAGGTGTGGTAAGAAGCTGGTAACGAACTCTATTTTTTTTCATTTTTGTACATATATTCATCATTGTGGGCATGCTTAGCCTGTTTGTGTAGGGTGTATGTTATCTTTGGATGCTTAGTAGTTCTTGCTTTCATATGATTAGTCCTCGTTTGCTAATAGTTTGTAACTTGTCATATGAATGTTTGCTTGCATTACTCTATTCATAACTTGGTATGACACCATGGTATCCTCCTCTGAATGTTTTCATTTGAATTGACTTGGCACATGCTCACGCATTCATATGACTGAAATAATCAGTTAAGCATCGATGAATTATTTTGCCTTGAGGGTCTTGAATCACATTTATGTCATTATTAGTCTTGTTTTGTTGCAAGCATGATTATGACAGCTATTTCTCTCTCGTTTGTCGCTCCCTTACTATTGCTAGCCTTCACTTTCACTGAGTATGTTTTACTCATGTTTCCAACTCCCTAAAACCAAGTATTGCCAAAGTGTCCACCATACCTACCTATTAACATGATTTGCTATTTCCGTGCATATTCAATATGCCTTGTTTTCTTTCAAATAAAATGTTTTCTTGCTATGAGAAAGTTAGTTAGTAAAGCTCTCACAAACTTGATGGCACACTTTATTTGCTGCACTTAATAAACCTGAACCATTGTGACTGTCCATGAAAGTTATATGCTTGCAAATTATAGGCTGGGGATTAGCAGAACCGTGCTGTCACGGGGAAAGCTTTCAACACTTGTAAATATATACTCAGTTGATACCATGCTCTTTTGTTTGAGGATGTCGTCGGTGTGAAATAAAAGGGGAGCTTGTAAGTCCATGGAGTTATGTATGTGTGTTAGAGAAACGCCTGGGCCGCCGGTCTAATCCATGCCGTCATGGTGGAAACCTGTAACCATAATGATATCTTTGAAGCATTCTTCTTATAAAAAAGAGAGAGAAAGATATTGAGAAAAAGAAAAGAAAAAATGAGATTTGAGAAAAGAGGAAAGAGAGAAAAAAGCACCATTTTCCCATGGTAAATAAGAAGATTGCTGAGATACTCATTGTCTGCTTGCCTTGTCATTTTGATATGGGGATTCTTCCGTATCATCGGGCAAGGGGTACCCCGTTGGCGGTTCTATATGATACGCATGTATTTACGATGACAAGAACATACCGGTAAGTAAAGTTGAGGAGCATGAGGAGCGGCCCTCGTACTCAAGGGACATGGGATTTCCAGTTTATAGTCTGTCAAGCATATAACTCATATTGGACCTCACTTTCACCTTAACCATATTAAAGATGCTTATGATAGGGGCAATGAGAGCTCAAAGCTAATGAGTACCATACTTTCAGCATTTGGAAGCCTTTCAAACTATTCAAAACCTTTTCATATCTTTGTTGAGTCCCCACTTATTCTTTGAGCACTTTCTTGAGAGCATAGTTGTCATTCTTTGTGCTTGTCTCATTACTTGATTATTTGTGTTATGACCTTGATGCTTGTATCCTTGACATCCTTACTTCTAGTCTTCACCTGAACTTCAGAGGTGCCTTGGCATTCACCATCAAAGGCAAGCGAGATACCACTTTATCATACCTTGTTATGAGCACTGCAATGTTGCTTATGTTTATGTTTCATGCAACATATTATTTTTGAGTTGGAATCTCTTCATAGATTGCAATGCCTATTGAGTAAAGTTAGTTGCATACTCCTTATTATGAATTGTCTAAGTATTTGATCACATGCTGAGAATATATACATCATATGAAGCAAATGTGTTCATGAAAGTTTTTGTTATCGCACTCAGTTTTCAACTGAATTGCTCGAGGACAAGCAATAAGCTGAGCTTGGGGGGGGGGGTGATATGTCCAAAACGTAGCTACTTTTCCGAACACTTTTGCTATTGTTTCTCCTCTAAACTTGTGTGATTTGGATGCAACTAACACGGACTGACGCTGTTTTCAACAGAATTGCCTTGGTGTCTAGTTTTTGTGCAGAAAATCAACTAACAGGAAAAATCCCGGAAAATATGCCAAAAATCCTATTTCACCAGAAGACTCCCGGAGCAAGAATACGAGATGGAGGAGGGTTGGGCCCAAGCCACACCACCTGGCCGTGCGGGCTAGCCCAGGCTACGCCAGGGGGTAGTCTGGCCGCCCCAGACACTCCCTCAGTCTCCCTCTTTGCTTATAAGATGCCTTCTGACCTAAAAACTCAGGGGGGTCGACGTTTTTCCAGAAGGAGTTCCGCTCCGCCGCCACCACCAGATTCCACGAAACAACACCAGAAACTCCATTCTGGCACCCTGCCGGGACGGGGAATTGGAGGAGATCATCGCCATCATCATCACCATCGCTTCTCCATCAACCATCCATGTTTCTCCATCTATGAGTGAGTAATCCCCCGCTGTAGGCTATGGAGATGGTAGGGATTGGATGAGATCGTTCATGTAATGGCATCGGATTGTTAGGGCATGGTGCCTAGTAACTTCTATTAGTGCTTTATGACTTTTTTGCAACTTGTTATGCTTAATACTTGTCACTAGGGCCCGAGTGCCATGATTTCAGATCTGAACATGTTATTGATTTATTATGATAGTATTGTTTATGGTCTTACTTGCAAGTTGTATACACACATTGTTGTTCGTAACCAATGGCCCCGAAGTGACAGCAATCGGGACAACCGGAGTGAATGGTTTCGATGTGAGGATCACGTGTGTTCATGGAGTGTCAATGCTATGCTCCAGTGCTCTATTAAAAGGAGCATCTTAATTTCTAGTAGTTCCCTTGAGGCCCCGCTGCAAACGGGCTGGCAGGACAAAAGATGTTGTGCAAGTTCTCATTGCGAGCACGTATGACTATATATGGAACACATGCATATGATTATCTAGTACTTGGATGCTATATCTTGTTTATCTGCAATTGCCATTTGTCTTGATGGCCATGTGAATTGTCTTGTTCATGCAACACCCGTCCATCCATCCCTATGCCTACCGCGCCTTAATCCCACTGTTTACTGCTACTGTCACTACTGTCTTACTTTTACTATTGCTGTTACTTTGCTATTGCTACTACAAAACTATTGCTACTGATAAACTACTGTGAGCAAGATTATTTCTAGGTGCAGCTGAATTGACAACTCAGTTTTTAAGTCTTATAAATATTCTTTGGCTCCCCTTGTGTCGAATCAATAAATTGGGTTTCACTTCCCTCAAAAATACTGCGATACACCCCCTATACTTGTGGGTCATCAGTGCACCCGTGTATTTTTCTCACCTTTTAGAGGGAGCGTTCTGAAGCTCTGCTATTTGTTACCATCATGTGTCATGTATTTGATGATCTGTGATGTAGTCATATGTGGACAATGTCATGGAGGCAGGGATAAGAGGGCTAGCGATGGTGGTTTGACTCCTTATGATGATGAAGATCTTGAATGGTTCGTAGCATAGGAAACAAAAAATTCCTATAGTAAGAACACCAAAGGTGGAAAGATCTAATATAGAATATGCATGTAACGAGAAGACTGAAAGTTACCGAAAGTTTTACCCTCAAAAAAACTTACCCTCGAAGACCGAAAGTTTTAGCGTGATACGATCTCGTGGATGATGTAGACGATCACTTGCTGATCGCAATATCGCGTAGAGGAGCACTGTAGTGTGGTAGCTCTTCCATGACCGGTCACACATACGTCTTTAAAACTACTCATGTACCCTTGATCCATCAGGGAAGCAGAAGCAGTAGATCCTCCGAAGGAAACTATTCTATCGTTCCTCGAGCTAATCCGAAAGCCAATGGGATGAGGGATAGATAAGCTTGTACTAGAGGGTCACGGAGAGGAGACCACCCACCCCACCTTATACAGGGGAGGAGGCAGCACCCAAGGGCTGGTTGCCAGCCACTATGGGTGCCCCCACATCTCCGTCCATTAAGTGGGTGGAGGCTCCACTCACCTCTCATAATTTCAAGTGGACTCTCCACTCAAAATTCCCATTAATGAATAAAAACAATTTGTATTTCATTATTTTAATATTTGTCAATTCCATTAATTAACAATCATTAACATATACCCCTTGTACTATTTCGACAACCTCGAAAGAATATTAGTGTTTCTCGAAACCGCCTTCGAAACAATTCCAATGATTTCTAAACTTTGCTTCGAAATACTGTATCTACTCAAAAAATCATCGACGAACCTTAAGTGTGTCACCCTACGGTTCATGAATAATGCGTAAATATTTGGACACCTCTCCGATCAATAGTCAATAGCAGGATCTGGAGATCCATAATTACTCCCACACATTCAACGATGAATCTTGTGATTGTGTGAACCATTAACGTCGTAACCAATTCCTTTTTGTCTCAGGATATTTTACTTGTTCCTTGGTATGACATCCTTATGATCTAGTCACATGCTTATAAGTTGTGTCGATGTGATATCACCGAGAGATCCCAGAATATCTCTCTCCGTTATATGGATGGAAAAATCGTACTCTTGATCCATGAGCCTCGACTAATACTTTCAGAGTATCCAAAAATACCTTTATAGTCACCCAATTATGGTGTGACATGTGATGCCATCTAAGTACTCCTCCGGCATTAGTGATTGAAATGATATCATGTTTAGAGGATTATGGTTACTTCGTATGTGTATGATACAAAATGTAAACTTAATGACTTGATCGTATTGCTACACTACTTTAGGTATATGTTCATCACATCATTCTCCCAGTGACATTATCCCGTTATTAACAACATTCAATATTGATGACTAGGAAACCTTAATCACCGGTTAATAAACGAGCTAGTTAAATTAGAGGCATTACTAGGAATTCTTGTTTGTTTATTATACACACTTGTATTAATGTTTCCGCTTAATATAATTCAGCATGAGAAATAAACATCAATCATAAACATTGAATAAGATAATAACCATTTTATTATTTCCTCTCGGGCATATTCTCTTCTGTCTCCCACTTGCACTAGAGTCAATAATCTAGATTATATTGTGATGAATATAACAACCATTGAGTTCTAGTGCTGGTCATGTTTTTCTCTGGGGAGAGTTTTAATCAACAGATTTGCCATATTCAGATCCGATATGTACTTTGCAAATCTTTATATCACCATTCTTGACATGCTCACGGATGGAGTAAAAATGGCGCTTGATATGCTTGAAATTTTTGTGAGACCTTGGCTCATTGGCATTGGCTATATCACCATTGTTGTCACAATTGATAACAATTGTATCCAGCGCACAAGGAACCACACCTAGTTCAGTTACGAACTCCTTGATTAAACCACTTCATGCGTTGCTTCCAAAGCAGCAACATAGTCTGCCTCTATTGATGATCCTGCCACCACGGGTTGCTTAGAACTTTTCCAACTCACTTCTGCTCCATTCATGAGAAATACGTACCTAGATTGTGACTTATAGTCATACGGATCGGTGTCGAAGCTATCATCAACTTAGGACTTTACGACGATCTCTTCTTCACCGCCATACATGAGAAATATTTTTTTAGTCCTTAAGTACATAAAGATATTATTCACCGCTGTCTAGAGTTCCAAACCTGGATCATATTGGTACGTACTAGTCAAGCTAATAGCATGTGCCACATAATGTCTCGTACACAACATGGCATACATGATAGAGCCTATGCCTAAGGCATAGGGAATCGACTTTGAGTCTTCCTCAATGTCTTGTCTTGCAACATAGGTAAGAACCCTTTCTTACTTTTGTCCATTCTGAATTATTTTAGAATCTCGTCAATGTATGTACTTTGTGATATCCCAATTAATCGTCTCTATATATCTCTATAGATTTTGATGTCTAATATATATGTCGCTTCACAAAGGTCCTTCATTGAAAAACTATGTTCAAATAATCTTCTATACTCTTTAAAAGTTCTATGTCATTTCCTATCAACAATATGCCATCCCCAAATAATATTAGAAATGCTACAGAGCTCCCACTCACTTTTTTGTATATACAAGCTTCTCCATAAGTTTAGAAAAATCCAAACCCTTTGATAACCTCCTCATACCGGAGATTCCAACTTCGGGATGCTTTTTTCAGTCCATAGATGGACCACTGAATTTCTGTCCTTAGGATCGACAAAATCATTGGGTTGCACCATGTACAACTCCTTCTCAATGTTTCCACTAAGGAACGCGATTTTGATATCCATCTGCCAGATTTCATAGTCGAAAATTGCATAAATTTCTAACATAATAATAACATATTTTAGCATAGCTACGGATGAGAAAGTCTCATCGTAGTCAACTTCTTGAATTTGCCAAAACCTCCTTGTGACAGGTCAAGCTTTAAAGACGATAAAATTATCGTCCGTCAGTTATCTTCTTGAAGGTCCATTTATTCTAAACAGGCTTGCGGTCATGAGGTAAGTTCACCAAAGTCCATACTTGATTTTTGTACATGCATCCCACTTCGGATTCCATGGATTATAGCAATTTGTTAGAATCCGCGCTCATCATCAGTTCTTCATATGTTGCAGAGTTATCGTTTTCATCTACCATGAAATTCATGACATAATCATCGTACACTTCATGAGTTACATGTGTCCTTGTTTCCCTGCGAGGTTCGATAGTATCCTCTTTATACGGAGTTTAATGATCTTTATCATTAGTTTCCTCTTCAATTGGTGAAGTCAACACCGAAACAGTTTTCAATGCTGTACCACTCGCCATTTTAAGAAGAGAAGGTTCAATAAACTCATTGAGTTCTATCTTTCTACTAATCACACCTTTCGAGAGAAACTCCTTTTCCAAGAAGGATCCATTCTGGACAACGAAAACCTTGTCTTTGGATCTGCGATAGAAGGTATACCCAATTGCACTTTTAGGGTATCCTATGAAGACACATTTTTCCTCTTTAAGTTCGAGTTCAGGTATATCCAAATGAATTCTTACGTGAAGGAGAAAAGGAGTAATGGGCATGATAGGGGTTCCTCACGATGGTTGCCACCCCGGCTAGGTGGGTCAAGCTAAACGGGATGGATCTTACTACTCTAAATCAAAGACTGATGGCGCTGGTATGATTCTACGTGATGATAGAGGAGAGATTTTTTTCATCATGACGTTATTTGAGGTCTTGCTCGTCTCCCCTTGAGGCGGAGCTTTTTTGGAAAGAAGCATATATTAATATCAAAGGATACCAATTACACCTAGTCTCTGCAACAACGTATTTTCCTAGCGGACATACGGATGCACACAGCCAAAAAAAGAAAGAAGAATTAAAAAAAAGCAAAGTCCCGCTACGTTTCCTCATTCATTGAAACAGCAGTAGTGCCACCACCAAGACAGCACCAAAAGTCCATCTTCTCCAAAAACGACACCTTCAAGAAGGGAATAGTGCACAAACACCGTCATCGCCCTGAAGAAAGTCCACGCTCTCAAAACAATACCTTCAACAAGGTCATTGCCAGGCACAACCAATTAAGACCATACCCTGGGTTTTCACCCTGAAAGATAGGACCATGGGCTTCTCCTG
Organism: Avena sativa; assembly: GCA_916181665.1. NCBI lineage: Eukaryota > Viridiplantae > Streptophyta > Magnoliopsida > Poales > Poaceae > Avena > Avena sativa. The sequence goes on along the minus strand of OV702296.1, from coordinate 447,503,656 downwards.
TACTGTCGCCCCCGCTTGCATACCACTGCTTTAAGTCATGATTCACTAAGCCAATTCCTCATCACCACCTGGTCTCTACCCACCATTATCAGTCCTCATATGTCGGCCTTCATGAGATTCTCCGTCAGAACCATGAAACGAAAACGTGCCCCATGATATTAACAGCCAACAGAGCTTCGAAACGCTCCCTGTGAACCAAAACGGTCAGAATAAAAATATGGGTGCGCACGACCGAATCCCACCCGATCCAGTGATATCTTGGTATATGCGGACTGTGGAGTTCGCCGGCGGAGCCTTCCCGAACACGACGCTTCATCCAGATCAATGAAGACAGGAAACTAGCAGATCTTCACCATGGTGATGAGCTGGAACCCTAGGACCACCGCCTTTTATTCAAGCCGAGCATATGGAGAAGACGACAAATCAGAAAGCCGTCAGATAGCGACACCGGCGTGCTATCCTAGCCTAGATCAGAGGCCAAACTTGCGGCTGCATCGGTGCTACGTCCCAAGCCCCTCACCCTCCACCTGCTCGCTCCAAGTCCCACCGTGCCGCGACAAGGACGACGGATCTAGGACAAAACCTAGACCCGAGGCCACAACACCAACATCCGCAACCGCCGAAGGAGGGGATTCCGGTTGTAGCCGCCGCCTGGCCATGAAGCGTCGTCCCAACCACCGTCAGGGCCTTCATGAAACATCGCAGCCCCAGCCACCCCATTGATGAAGACGGTCGCAGCCGCCACCCCTAGCACTGTAGGTACTACGGGGCCGCCGCCACTGCGGCCGACGCCGATGGCAGCGGCGTAGGGAGGAGATCTAGAGGAGGAGGGAGGGAGGTGGCGGATCTTGGAAGCCCTCCGGCAGCGCCTGGGGTCACCACAGGTGGGAGGAAGGGTGGGAGGCTGCTTTCGATATAGGCTTTCCATTAAAGCGGAGCTAGCTGCATGTATGGAAGAATACGCTCTAAAACTACAATGGAGTTCCTTGCCATGCATTGTTCAGATGGACTGTTTGGAGGATGGTTTAGAGGATGTTTCGACGATCAAATCTGGAGTTGAGCAGAGGTTTGCAGTTACCTTCCTCCTGAGGGAAATCAAGCACCATATGTTATGTGAGGTATAGTTTAAGGTAGAACATATTAGGCGCGAGCAAAACTCAGTGAGCGATGCTCTCGCAAACATTGGCCGAACGGACGCTAGAACCGCTGTTTGGTTACGTTCCGGTCCACTAGATATACCTGAACTCTGTGCTGAGGATTGTACTTTGGGTGTTTAATTAATCTAAATTCCCATTCACCAAAAATCAGATGAGCTACTTTTATGATTTAAAAATATGTACTTTATTATCGGAAAATGATTCCCGTCAACCGGATGCCGCGTCCGCCCCGCGCTAATCCTTCCACGTCAACGCTCCGCTCCGTCCCGGGCTCCGCTCCGCCCCGCATCCTGGCTCCTCCGCCGGTGGCTGCCGCCTCCGTGACGAGCCCCACGAGCGCGTCCCTCCTGCAACGCGGCGGACGGGAGCTCCTTCCCCCGCCTCCGACTCCAGCGAGCTCCGCCCCGGCGACCTCCGTCTCCGTCTCCGGCAAGCTCTGCCCACCTCCGCCCCGGTGACCTCTGCAGAGCACAGCCGCTGCCTTGCGCCACCAGCCGTCGCGTCGTCGATGCCTTCCGCTGACCCTCCTGGCGGAGCTCCCGCCGCCGCCGCTTGCTTCTATGGGCAGCCGACCTTGCTGCCACGGACGACCGTGGTCCCTACCAGCGGCGAACGAACTTGCTTCCAGCTGTGGCCGAGTTTGCTTCTACGGGCGAACGAGCTTGGTTCCAGCGGTGGTCGAGCTTGCTTCCATGGGCAGCCTTGGTCGCTGCCATGGGCGACCGTGGTTGCTGCCAGCGCGGCCGGCCTGACTTTTGCTACAACTTCTCCGGCGAGGTCTTCCGGCTAAATTTTTCGGCGATGTCTCCGATGAAGTAGTTTTTTTTGCTACATTAGAATAACTTTGTTGCTACAACCGTCTTGTGATTTTGGTACAACAGTGTCAACTTTTTGCTACAACGTCTCCGGCGAGAGTCACCAGCGAGTTTTTCCCAACGATATCTCCGGCGAAGTCTTGCTACATTAGCATTTTTTTTGCTGCATGGTCTCCGGCGAGGTTTCTGGCGAGACGATCTATTTCTGAAACAAACTTTTTTTTTTGCTTCGGAAGCAAAAGCGGGAACATATATAGCAAAAAAGGATGTTTTGCAACAAAAACGGGATTTAAGGCGATTTTAGAGACATGTGGCAGCAGCGGAAGCAGGACGATGGAAAGGTTCCCATCGTCGGGGGGCGCCTAGCGCGCCTTTATTATTTCAACACAAAACAGTTTGGTCGTAAGCCCATGAGTCCCACACGAAGATTATTGTGGGCCGTCATTATCTTCCATCATTTCCGTTTAATTAATGGAATTTAAAGTGGGGCGCACGTATACAACACTGTTAATTAGGAAATCGATACTGCCGCCTTTAATTTCTACAAGCCATGTAATAAGGAAGGAAAAAAGAAAGAAGGGAAGGAAGAGATCGCCTGCCGCTGCATATATGTACATACGCACCAAAACCATCGAGGGCCGCGCCGTCCACAGGATCCAATCGATCGAGAGAAGAATTGGAGTGCACATGGCGGACGTCGAGAACCCTGATCTCGTGGCCACGCCGCAGCCCTGGCGGGTAGCCTGCATCTGGGTGTGCTACGCTTGCCTGGTCCTCGCCGTCTCTGGCTGTCTCGTGTTCGTCTTCTGCCTGACCCGTCATGATCCGTCCAAGGCCGGTCGAGTCATGGCTGTCGTCTGGCTCGTCGTGGGGATCATCGGAATCGCAATCGCGGCACTCCTTCTCGTCAGAAACCTGCTGATCTTATGTGTTCATGGGAATACCCAGGGGACACCCCAAGTGTAGAGCCCTAGTTTTTTTGCTTGTGTGGTTTATTTAGGTCCATCGTATGCTAGTAGTATCGAATTATTCGCAATAAAAAGTGTAGTATCGAAGTGGACAATATGAAAGTTATGTTCTCTACCATGGTTGTTTTTATCATACTGTGTCTTCTGGTGTTCTAAGATTGGTGAAATAGTACGTAGTATTATCTCTCCTTTGTGGCGTGTATACAAAATCCCTCACGATCATTGCACCTACAATTCAGAAAAAAATAGCCGCTGATCTTCACACGGGATCATCTTGCCTCCAAACCCTCGTCTCCTCATCTACAAGCGTCGCTGCGTTGTCCCAGTAGCAGTGGCGGACATAGGATTTTACTAATGGGTATGCCGGACAAAAAAATGATGGCTATTTAGAAGATACCTCTTTACGAATGCAATAAATACTTGTAAATTTGCATTTTAATACAATATAAGCAATACGCAATCTAACCTCCTCCCGCACATAACCTTCTCCCGCACCTGCACGGCGGCACCGCGCCGGGCGGCCTCCTCCCCTCCCCTTCCTCGACCTCCCCTTCCTCAGCCTCCCCGCCCGCCGCCGCCGCCCGGGGCGTTGCCGAGCAAAGCCCTGGTGGCATGGCGGTGGCGACAGTTACCTCAGCCGCGATTCGGCGTTGGGGCAGGATCTACTGCTGGCGGCGGCGCCCGCACCTGGCCGGTGTTGATGGTGGTGTCGTGGCTAGAGGCGGGTGGAAGACCTCGATGAACGTTGGGGGGCAATAAGCGGCGGCGAGGGTTCGGTACCGATCTCGGCCTAGGTGTCAGGTTTCCACGGGCCATGTCTGCGACACGAGGACGCTTGGGGCATTGTCCCCGGCATGGTGGTGGTGACGTCCTTCTCCGTCGGAGGGGTCGGCCGGGTGGTCTCGTCGTCGAACGACGGATCCTGCTATTTGCCGGTGGGTGGCGTGGGGATACTGGCTCGATTTTAATAAAGGTGGCGGTCCTAGGGTCTTCTCAAGCCAAGACGAAGATCTGCTTGATGTTTGTCTCCATTGATTTGGTTTCTATGTCATATTCTGGAAGGCTCTGCCAACGAACTCCATAGTGCGTTCATGCCAAGAGATTGCTAGATCAGGTGGGATTCGGTCGTGTGCACCCATGTTTTATTCTAACTGTTTGGGTTCAGAGGGAGCGCTTCGAAGCTCTTGTTGGCTGTTAATATCATGGGGGCATGTTCTCGTTCCATGGTGCTGACGGAGAATGTCATGGATATCGAGATCTGAGGATTCATAATGGTGGTTCGTGTCTGGATGGTGATGAGGTATTGGCTTGGTGACTCGTGTCTTGGAGCAGTGGCATGCGAGTGGGGCGACTCGTGTCTTGCACATGAAAGGTTCAAAGTCCTACCTTTCAAGGTGAAAACCCAGGGTCTGGCCTTAATTGGTTGTTCTTGACAATGGCCTTGTTAAAGGTATTGTTTTGAGAGAGTGGACTTTCTTCAGGGTGAAAACCTAAGATCTATGATCGGGCGATGACGTGGTTTGTACACTGTCCCCTTCTTGGAGGCATCATTTTGGAGAAGCTGGACTTCTTGTGTTATCTTGGTGGTGGTAGTACTGCTGTTTCAATGAACGTGCCACTGTAGCGGGACTTTTCTTTTTTATAATTCTTCTTTATTTTTTGGCTGTGTGCATTCGTATGGCCGCTAGGGCAATGCGTTGTTGCATAGGCTGGATGTAATGGGTATCTTATGATATTAATATGTGCTCCTTTCCAAAAAAAATAATACACAATACTTAATTGAAAGATCAAATTCAAATAAGTCAAAATAACATATGATATTCTGAAATATGCATAAAAGAAACTTACAGTTCTACTTGTTTGGCATATACTTCCTCATTGCCAAGAAAGACTCGATTATATCATCTTCATCCACCTCAGAGAACATATCTCTCTCAATGTATGTGACTACATAATCATCCAAGAGACAATCACTCATCTTATTTCTTAACTTTGATTTCACTAAAGTCATTGTAGAAAACACCCTTTCAACAGTTGCCATTGTCACCAGTAGAACCAATACCAATTTTAGAAGCAAAGAAACCATATCATACACTTTATGCGTCTTTGTTTCAACAAGCTTAACTGAGAGGTCAACAAGACTCTCTAGTTCTCAGAAGCTATCATCTCATCTAATTTCATCAATATAATGTAATTATAAAGTTGCATTTGAAGCTTTAGCAAATAATTGTCCTGGACATCATTTGGGTAGAATTGAGCTAGTCTGCATACCTTCCATGCATGAAAATAAGCAAATGAGGTTTATGGATTGAAGGCGGACATAAAAGAAATGAACTACATGTTAACCTCATCGAACCAATTACCAAGCTCTTGACTAATTTGATCGATCACACCAATGTATACTTCTCTTCTCAAGTGGTCATCATTTGTTTGGTTTATGGCATGGGCATTCCTTGTTGATTTTACGTAAGACACAAAATTACCATCCATAGAAGGAACTTTAACACCATGGTTGTCATCATGGAGACACCTCTTCGGAACACGTGTGGCTTGAAGCCACGTCGTAGAGTTATGTCCGACCGTCGTCGGAACGCTGATACCGGCCTCAGGTTCCTTGGCTACGGTGAACCGAATCCCGAACGCAATGCATGTTCTTGGGCTGATAGATGGAACACTTCTGTGTTCCTGGCACGTGCATTGTATTGTATGTGGAATCGACTTAAACACAAAGATGTGCGACTTAGATGAAATGAAGATAAAACTACAGAAGAGGCTCCGCAGTTTCTCCACGAGCGGAAGGCCGAATGCAGGCAGATTTCCTTTAATAAGATGGACGTTGTTAATAGAATGCGTCAATTAGTTTATTCAGAAGTGAATTCAATACTGGATTCATATTTAGAGTCTGTTACCTCTGTTGAGTCGAATTAATGGGATAATGAGTAGAACTGCCCTTATTTTTATTTAGTTTGAAACAATATCAGTTGAGTAGATCTTTAGATCTAAACCTTATCCAGAAAAGTTCTGCCACCTCTACCTCTATGGCACCCCCACCGCGGCTGCGAGAACCTCTCCGGCACCCTCGACCGAGGTTACGCTAACCTCTCCGGCACCCTCGACAAAGATTGCGCTAATGTTGGACTTCCGTCCCCGTCGTTAACCACTACCTTAAAAGCACATTGAATGTTCCACTGTTCCCCTGCCTCGCAGAAACCACTCTTCTTCTTCCTGTCATCTGTCTTCTTCCCGTCTTCTCCTTGCCGCCATGGAAGGTCGTCGCACTCTAGAGAGAAGCTTCACTACCCATGACAGTAAGAAGATAGACGTCGTCTACACCAACGAGGAGGAGACAGTGGTGCGAGTCTTGAGGATGTACGAGGGTTGGCTTGAGAAATACGAGGACAAGTTTGTGGGATTGGACCTCGCGTACACCCCGGAGGACCCATATGAAGGGAGTGAAGTCGCCGTCATTCAACTGGCCATGAGGAAACACGTCCTCGTCTACCACTTCTCCCGGTTTGTAGATCTTCTCTTTGTAGCTAACCACTTTGGGGGTTTTCTCCTCTTGTTCTTTATCCATTTGCTCATCTTGCAACTACTGAATTTTATTTAGGACCAAATAAATTATGACAAGACAATGTTGAGAGTCTTGATCTTGCATTTACTAAACTTTTTAAAATTATATTCAGATGATGATCTTGCATTGACAAAATATTTGCAGTTACAAATTTTGGTAATGATAAACTACATACTTTCAGGACTGACGGGAATTGTCCGGCGCTGTGTCAGTTCCTTGTAGAAAAGGGAACTGTTTTCTGCACTGTCGACAATACAACTGATTTTTCGATATTTTATCGAGAGGGAATTACAATTCTTGCGCACAACTGGATCGATATTCAGAGTCTTGTGAAGATCCTAGGGGGCTCGAGGAAGGATGGAATGGCATCACTCGCAACTAGAATCCTCGATGAGTCGTACGATAGAATGAAGGCAGATTTCTCTATGGATAGGCACGATTTCTGGGATGAGTGGCCTTTGTCTGATATAAACTTGAAGTATGCAGCCATAGATGCTTACGTGACTTACTAGCTGTACAAGAAGATCCATTTTTTTCTACGTTACCTCGTGTTTTGTCCTATTTGCAAGAGGGAAGACGAGCTTAGGGGAGCGCTTTGTAGAAAATGCGGAATAACTGAGTTTGAAGCTGCATATGCAAAGAAAATGGCCGCATCTGAAGCAGCTGATAAAGAGGCTGCAGAAACAACTGAAAGAGAGCTTCCAGCTGAAGCAGAAGCAGCTGACAGAGAGGCTGCAGCTGAAGCAACAAACAGAGAGGCAACATCTTCTAGCGGCAACAATTAGGCATGTGATGCTGCGCTAATTGTGCCGCATGATGCTGAAGATAGGGAAGCCAAGTCAGATCCCAGGTGGGACGAAGCATTTTATGAGCTGGAGTGTCAATAATGTAAGATCCACCTAGAATGATCGCAGTTGGTCGCCTAGGAACGATGGCAAGCACCTCAAGTGGGCTGATGAGAAGTGAATTAAATTTTACTCCTTTGTGTTATGTTTCTATTTTGTGTAACTCATTTATCTTGTCAAGATGTCTAGCGCCTCAAGTGAGATTAGTAAAATATTTTTTTCTTCTTTGTGTTATCTGTATGTGTCTTGTAGCTTGTCAAGATGGTAGCTCGTTAACTGGCAGTTTGAAAGAGTACCTTTTTCCTCTCAAGCTAAACATATATGTTTCATTTTGCCCAAATTGGTAGCAAATCTACAGAAGATTCTCTCTTCGATAATTTATTCCCTTTTGGACCTCTTTTTGCCTCCTATCTGGTAGCAAATCTAGAGCAGCAAATCACACCAGGAAGAATACATTCATTCAAAAAACACAACAAATGTAGATATAGTTGTGCGTAGATAAATAGGATATAGCGATAGAAAGTAGGTTGCTTAACGAGGTTCGATGCATTCAACCAGAAATAGGATGCAAGCAAAATATAGAAAATCAAAAGAAGCTGCTCATTCAACCAGAAATAGGATGCAAGCAAAATATAGAAAATCAAAAGAAGCTGCTTAGCAGCAGCAGCAAGCACATTCAACCCCTCCTTGCATGCGCCTGCGCCTCCGCCTCCTCCCTCCGGCGCTTCCTCCACTTCTTGTTGCCCAGTCCCTTGATCTTGGGGGCCTTGGGCTTGATTGGAGGCATGCGACCCTCTTCGATGGCCACCCGCTGGAGGTTTCGGAGGTGAAAGCCGAGAGCCTGGTGTTCAGCGATGTAGGCGTTGACGTTCATGGTCTGGCCGCCTTTGTGGGTGCCAGAGCTCGGGCCCTCTGCATGCTTCACTAAGGAGTTGAAGTCGGTGCCGGCGAGACTCACCTAGCAGAAGGTGATTCCCTTGCAGAAGGGGAAACTATAGTCGCCGCCAACGAAGAAGGCGTCGTACTCGCTGACCTGCAGCCTCCTCAGTACCTGACGAGTCTTGGTGTGCCTGGACTTGTCGTCGCTGCAGACGTCGCTGCCGTAAACCTATTGGAAGAAAAGGAAAATGGGGGAATCGATGATGTAAGAAGATCGAGCAATCGAAATGCGAACAATCGAATCCTAATAAACCAAGATCTAGCATCCAACGATGGGAACGGTAGAAGAACCAGGGAAGGGGAGCAAACCCTAGTTACCTCCGACCATGGGTCGTCGATGCTGGTGTCGTAGGGGTTCAGCAGAGTGATGTACTCATCTGGATCATAGGGGCCCCAGAAGTCCTGGATCTGCTCGTGACCGGTGGGAGGCTCCATGCCGGCGGCTACGTCGGTAGCGGGGGCGGGGGCCTGGACGGGAACGGCGGCTGCCATCGAGGCCTTGACGGGGGCCTGGATAGGGAGGGGACCGGCGAGGAGACGGGGGCCTCCACGCCGGCGGCCTCGGAGGCGATGATGGCCACCGTATCCTCCTCCGCCATCGCCGGGGACGGGGTATTCTCGGGAGTTTGAAGATGCTGGTGGGATAGTGGAGAGGGTTGCGTGGGGAGAGTGAGCGAGAGTGAGAGTGGGTGTGAGGAGAGGGGCTCTATAGTTAAGGTGAATGGAAGCAAGCCACGTTTCGTTGCACCACCGTGTAACGTGTCGCGTAGTCTACTGCACCGTGCATCGCAACACACGCATGGTACGTCACGGTTTTTCCTGGGCCATGCATGGAAGTTCTGTATTGAAGGGCGCATACATAATTTCTATGTACGAAGTTTGACACGGCCCTAAAATTGGCGATAAATAAAAGTGGAAATGTAGAGGGGAAGGTAGGTGGCTGTACGGCGAGATTTGTGGGGTTGTGCTAGATCGGGTAGAGGGATGTGTTGATGACTGCGAGTGACTCGATGAAGGCGGAGACGTTAGGTCTAGTCGAGCTCAGCTCTTCGGCCTCCAGCTAGCGCGTGCAAGTTTCTTACGGTGGGGCCCAGTTGGAAGTGAGATTGAGAGCCGCTGCATAAAAAATGGGATATTTCTTATTAAAATAAAGTGGCAATAAATTGCAGTTGTCCATCGACGACCATGCACTCGATGCCGCATGTGTTGTGGCGTAGTAGTAGTAGTAGCAGTAGTAGGCTTTTCAGACTTGATTAAACATGACATGACCAGTCGACGACTTTTTTCATGGACGGCTTTGTGTTCCTTCTTGTAGAAATCTCACTAAGGGAGACATCCATGCTGTCTCACGCTGTACTGTTGGTGATGGTGTTGTCGACCGTAGTCATCCAAACCTGCACCATGCCAATCTTCTTCTCCTTGATCTTGCTACTGTTGGCCAGCTGATACGGTTTCCCAGTTGGGGTGGCCTCCTTATGGCGTAGTCCTTCCTGAGAGGATCAGTGCCTGCCAGAACTCCTCAGTGAGGACCCAACTCTATTTACCTGGCAAACCAAAAGCTTGGACAAAAGGAAGCAAAACTTGGTGGAGATCACCGTTAGGTTCAAAATAAAGCTGGTAAGCACAAAGGGAGCGTTCAGGTCTATAGACCCCCATGACCTTGGTGCTAGCCATATGAATTTCATCCAGGATCTTACTACCAGCCACAACTCTTTCTTGCGGCAGGACAAATTCGTTTGCGTAGGCGATCTATGTGATCAACACTCCACAACGAATGTCCCCCGCAAAAGCCGACCTTTGGCGGCGAAAGTGATGGATGAGCAAAGAACCTAAGTTTACCTTGTGCTCCATCTATAGATGCAACATATGAACTACACTTATTGTGGGGCCTACCATTGCCCTGACATCACCTTTCCCAAAAGTAGAATTAACATGGAATGTATGAAAATAACAGATAGTAGGATTCTGGATGGTGGCGCTCGTTTTGCGCAAATAATCAGTGTTCCTATGGACAGAAACTTTCTCCCAAGAATGCATTGCCTCCATGTGCACATTGTCATCAATATCGAGTTCCCCCTCATGTGAGAATCAAAAACTATCACAAAATTCATAGAAGGAAAGGTTGTGGAGGTGCCCGTTGAGTACAAAACTTATAGTGCAATTGCGCCCTTGGGCTTCGAGGTCATCATGGAACGATGACATGAACTCATACATGGCGAGCTTATAGGTGTCGACGGAGAGGTAGGAGAATCTGACCATGACGGCATGCACAGTCATCCGCTCGAAGTCCTCGAAAAGACCTTGGCGGGAGAGGAACTCATGGTTTACCCACTTGGTGGATAAAACCTTGCAGTTGCTCACCCTCTCGTAGTCTCGGCTCATGGCAGTCCTCAAGTTCTCCACCTTCGAGTGCCTCTTCTTTGATTCCGGTGGCTTGGCGGAGCCCGAGGCTCCTGCCGTACCCGAGCCCTTGCCCGAGCAGACGATTACAGGTAGAAGTCACAAATCCTAACGTGAGAAATCAACAATAATCTCAAAATATGATGGAATATGGATCAGGTGAGAAACTTACCAATGTGAAGATACTGTAACTGAAAAACATGAAATCAATGAAGAATCAGAGGTTCTAGGTAGTTAGGGTTTAAAGTGGAGAGATAAAGAACAAGGAAGAAGAAGGAGGCTGGCTGGCAGCCAGCCGCCCTCGGCCTTTACCTGGCGACATAGTTGTTACGGGTGGACGGTACGGGTGCAGCCCGCCCGCACCGGTGGTCGTCACCATTGGATCAAAGTTAGGGTTCGAGATCAAACTTGACCTGGTACGGGCGCGTAGTACGGGCATACCCCGGCCATACCGTTGGTCGTTATCAGTACTGAGAACTTTGGTTGCTTCGTCGAGGTTCGATATGGGCGCGCGGTACGGGCATTCCCCGGTCGTAACACCTCTCGTTACCGATATTGTCCCCTTTGCCGAAATTGTCGAGAGTCAGTATGGGCGAGTGGTACGGGCATACCCTGGCCATACCACTGCTCGTTATCTGATCTGAACCTTTTTCTTTTCTTCATTTTTCCCTTACTTCTCAACTTTGCTAAGGTAAATTCTCTAAATGAACTCAAGACTTCAAATAAATTTATTAGAATATACAAATAGTAATATAGTAATATAATAAAAACTTAAACTTAATTTACTGAGAATGGGTTAGCTCCCATTAAGTATTTTATTCTAGAGTTTTGATCATCCAAACTCCATATCATTAGCGTTTACCTCAAGTGCTCTTTATCTTATGTTCTTGCTGCTTGAAGACGCTTAGGCGGCATAACATATTTTCCATTGTGTTCCTATTTCTTTGGGAAGTATCGAACAATCTAATCATCATATATTTTAAAGACAATCTTAGTAATAGAGCAATCTACATTAGCTCTAGCTGTGCTAAGAAAAGGTCTTCCAAGGATGATAGGAAGTTTGTCATGCTCAGGAACATCAAGAATAATGAAATCGGTGGGTATAACATGTTGATCTATTCTAAGTAGAACATTTTCGATCGTACTGACATGTTGTTTAGTTGTTTTATCTGCCATTTGTAAAGTGATCAATGTAGGAGAGCATTCTCCAAGATTCAATTTGTTAAATTGGGAATAAGGCATAACACTAACACCTTCTCCTAAGTCACAAAGAGCATTGAATATATTAGTTTTCCCCATTGCCTAGGAGATTGTCAACACCCGGATTTTTAATCCCAGATGCCTGTTATGCCATACATCGCAATCCCAGGATTACCATTTTTGCGAGACATAACAGATTGGATATCATAGTACATCATCCATTACAAACCATAATAAGGTCTTACGTGAATAAAGGATCTCATGATCCAGTCTTAATACAACAAGCAGCGGAATAAATAATAAGCGTAGCGGTGGGGTCCATCTTCAGAGTCACATGCAATATTGACGATGGGAGATAGTCCTAATTATCATAGCCGTCCTATTGTCCTTCATCTTGGTAGTCCTCTTCATAGTCAGGCCATGAGAATAGCCAGGGACAAAAGCCATGAGTACTCTTTAAGTACTCGCAAAGTATCACTAACAAGTAAGGTAGTTCTAGTAGGAATGCTAACTCTAAGTTTATTTGTGAAGTTAAGTTTGAAACCTAAGTTGAGTTCAGAGACAAAGAAAGATAAAATAAAGTTCTAAAATCACTTAAGTTGGGAAGCTAGTTTCATAGTCACAACCCTATTGTGGTCAAGTCAAGATTCATCCTTCATTGCATAAGTCATTTTGGAAAAACTTCTGACGACGGAACTGTATGGCCACTCCAACTTTCCATAACCGCGGACGTGGATATTCGAATAGTTTGACAATCTGCAGAGGTGGTACACTTTAACCACAAGATTCGATACATCCGTCAGGGATAACCCTGAATCATCATACTTAGTATGCGGATAATCAAACATAACCTTTCAATTACACACCCTAGTATAAGCACCTCTCCTATGAGCTTGGCCTCCCAGCCATGGCCAACTGCCATCATGGGCACTTCATAGGTGGACAACATTGAGAGGTAGCCTCAGCTCAGACCTCTCCCGCGAGGGAACTAATACTAATGCATATAAACTTCCGGCTAAGCCTTACCCAATTCAGGTAATGTGGTTGTACGATAAACTTGGAATGGTATCGCATCCGAACCCAACCATTAGTTTTTATAAAGGGCTAAGGCTCATGCCTCAACATTTTCATCATCATAAACCATTTTGGTTTCTCAACACATGTCAAAACATCTCAATAGAATGACTCATCATTCCAAGATTTTCATAATCATTTTCACCAAGTATTCCCATCTAAAGTGATCAAGTTTTGGTTTAGCTCTAAACTACTAAGTTAAGAGTGTTCACTAAGGTAGGATACTAAGCTTCAATATCATGCCATAAAATGACATCTAAACTTAACTAAATAGACCAAGTTTTATACTTTTTATGATATCTATAAACAAATTAAAGAACTTTGGTAAAGTAAAGGAAAGTAAAGCTTGTAAATAAGAATTGGGATGGTATAAGTCAAAATGTATAACCAAGCATGCCTAAAGCATCTTGCTTGAGTTAACTTGCATCTAGGGATGGCTTGCATAAGTACAATACTTGCAAGTGCTAGCTTGCATAGATCTAGATTGCCTTGGGTAGTGTATTGGTTGAAATTCTCTTCCTCCTCCTCTGGGTAGAACTTCTCCTCCTCATAAGCTTGGTCGGTACTATCGTCTAGAAATATATACGGAATACGCAATCACCAAACAATACTTAACTAGTCTACTTAGTACTCTAAGGCACACATTTGATGATCTAGCATCATCACAAACATCACAAGGTTTCATGAACTAGTTTCATTTATTTTATTTGAGAAAAGTAATTTCTACTCATTGAAATTAACTAAGATTTAATATTCTCCAATTAAAATATGGGATCATGTGGACACATGCCATCACCACATATTCTAATACACGGGAATGTGATTTAAATGTTGGATCACATTTTAATAGGTTTAAGATTAATATTTAATGATTTAAAGTGACTAGAAATGCCTATATAGCATTATTTTGGTACTAGTCTAAAGTCACTGCATTCAAACCTTGATATTATTACATATTCAGATAGGTATGGTTAAATGTGATTTTTGAGAGGTGGAATCAACTCAAAAGATATTATGGTTGATTTTAGAAAAATGTTTGAATGTGAAAAAGCTTCTGTCTTGTTATTTTTACTAGGAGAGATCTCTAACTCTGATTGATTTAAATCCAACGGACTTGGATAGACATTTCAATTACCTTTCCAACACAATTGAAATCATGTCATTTGGTTAAGTATAACTCTCTGAATTGATTTTCAAACTAAGGGACAGAATCTAGTTTAAGTTAAAAAGGAAAAATCTAAATTTGAATCACAGGACCAGCGAGGGAACACTAATGGGACGGCCCAGTTTCACTGCACGGTGCTGAGGACTGTTGACAGGGGGTCCCGCCTGTCAGTGGCTCATTACACGCGAAGCGGTATGGGGCAACGTGGACCACACGCTTAGAACTAGAATCTACAGCTCACGTTCATCGTCGACGACGGACACGTCGCCGGCGAGACGGAAACCTAGCGGCACGGTGGGGGTGCAGTGGGGCATACCAGGGCTCCAGCAAGCTTGGCGATGGGGGCGTTTGAACATGGAGACGACGGCGGACTCAGGCGAGGTCGCGGCAGCTCTAGGGGTGGATGAAATCGACGGGAGCTTCTCCTCCTCTGCCGTGGCTATCTCCGACATAATTCTGGCGGCTGGCTGCTCGAGCGGCTTCGGCTAGAGGTGGGGAATGGTCAGTGGTGAGAGGGGAGCTGAATGGTGTGGCAATTGAGGCTGGGGAAGGCCTCCTTATATAGGCTCGTCGAGGGGATCGAGGGGGCGACGGCGAGCTCGTCGATGACGACGACACAGGGTGCTATCGGCATGGGCAAGGTAGGCGGACGGTGGGCGGTTCCCTGGCTGTCAGCTATGGCTTAATGGCGATGCTAGGGGCGGTGAATTGTGGTCGGGAGAGTCTCGCGCTCTACGCGGAAGAGGCGGTGCTCGACGTGGTCCACGGCGGCTCTGGGTCGCGGGGCAGGAGAAGGGGATGTCTGGCGGGGTGTTGTGGTCAATGCGGAGCGGTGCACGCGGGCTGTGGTCGAGACGCAGCGTGTGCTGCCTTGCCGGGGGATGGCGCTCTGGCGTGCGCTGGCGCGACACAAAGGCTTAGTGCGGGGCGTGTCCTCGGTGGTCCAGGGGCTGGCTATGGCCGTGGGGTGCACCATGGATTGCGGTGTGGTCACGCCTTCCTTCCCGGAGCAGCGGAGCGGGGCTGGTGGTCTCCTACGAGCTGCACGTGCTCGACCGGCAGGCATGGCATCGGGGTGGTGCTCCACTGTGGCTAGGGACTAGGGAGTGTCTTGTTTATAGCCTGGTTGGGGCTAGGGGAGACCAAGATGGTTAAATGTGCTCAAATGGCTCGAGAAATTTTGATCAAAACAGTATTAGTTAGGCCAGTTTGATTCTGCTCACAAGGTGCTCAACACAATGGCCGCATGAAGAAAACTTTGGGATTTTTGAATGAATTTTGGTGGATTTGTTGATCTTAAGCTTGAGCATCTCTGGTTGCTTGGGATTTTCAAATTTAGTTCATTTGAGTGGTTTTTTAAAAAGTGTGATCTAGATACCTACACTTGATTCAAATTTCAAATGTCATTTAAATTTAGTGTTTGAATGTTTTTGGAAGATCACAAAGTGGGCCTTGGTACATCATTACTTGTACTAGCAAGGGGTGCAAAGCGTGAGAATTGTTTCTGTTTGAAATTGAGTCCTAGGAACACCCAAAGTGTCCTAGTTGATTAAAATGGCAAAAGTGACCATTTCCTTTATTAATTCTTTTTGATTTCTTTTTCTTTGGTTTTTGCTTGGGAATGATCTAGATGATGTGTAATTCACCTTAGAGTCATTTTATAACCAATAGAACAATCAATCATGGCAATTCAAATCAATTTCTAATTAATGCAACACACATATGCATTCTTATATCTTTTAATAATAGAAAGTTTTTGTTAACCCTAAATCGGGTGATTAGGATCTTGATAACCTTGATTAAAGATTTGGGATGTTACAGAGATGGTTGGTATACCTGGGTCCCCAAGCTTAGCAGGCATCTTATCACCAAAGCTTGTCATTACTGCTATAGTCTTAGTTACCTTCTTCGTTCTATTAAGGATATCTCACATAAATTTTTTATAAGTAGGAACCTGAATAGCATTAGTTAAAGGAAGTTCTAAAGACAAGCTTCCCAGTGCCTCAGCAAAAGAGTCATAAATAGCTTTATCTGGTTTGTATTGAAATCGGTTAGGATAAGGAATTTTCTTTTTAGTAGGTATTACCGTCTCTTTTACTTTTGCAACAGGTTCGACATTCTTTTTGGTTTTCCTTGCGGCTGATTTTTGCTTATCGGCATGTTCTTCACGCGGGATGATAACTTGCTCTTCTTGTTCATTTCTGAGATCGGCTTCTTCCCTTGAATCGATTGTCTCAGAGTCCGAATCATATGGTTTATGCTTGTCCCATGCTTCCACTTCTTCTCTAGATTTAGAAGCTTCATTCTCCCTTTTGTGGGCCTCATAATCAATGTCTTCCTCGGGATCAACTAAATCCTCTTCTTCTTGACTCATCTTCTGAGTCTCTCTTGCTTTTCGAGCTTGGTCTTCTTGATACCAAGGTGGTCCTTGTGGTTCCTGAGTTTCTGTACCACGTCTAGTAACAATGTTAGTACAAACATTATTGAAATTTCATTGGCTCAAAATCAAAGTTTGGTTTTCATTTATTTGCTCACACTGAGTTTTAACCATACTTAGGTATCTATCTAAATGTTTTGTGGCTTGACCCAAGTCATCATAGACTTATGTTAGATCTCTTATATTCTTTTCTTGTGTCATGAGACATTTATAGTTTTTCTCACGGAATTGATTATGTTGATATTTAAACTTCTGCATTACAAGATTCATATCATAATCTATTACATAAGTTTGACGAATGTCAACTTTATTTTCTTTCACAAGTTCTGAGGCTATACCTTTTTCTTCTATGGACTTTTTGACATCGGGTATAAGATCTGGTGGTATGTGAATCATACCTTTTCGTGGTTCAACATCCACAACTGGATTGTATTATTCGTCATTAAAGAATCTTACCTTGAAACTTTACACATTCCGGCAGTTTTAAATTGCATATGGCTCCTCCCGCAGATAGATCAATCATTTTCTTTGTCTCGTCATTAAGCCCATTATAAAAATATTGAATAACTAAGTCCTCGTGCAAACCGTGATTTGGGACTTTCATACTCATTGCATAAAATATATTCCATGATTGATAAAAGTTTTCTCCAACTATTTGAAGAAAGTTTGTTATACTACGTTTGATTTGCATGATTTTAGTGAATGAACAATATTTATGCATGAATTCTCGGATGCAATCTTCCCAGCTTTTTATAGTATAATTGGGTAATGATTGTAATCAAGCAGGAGCATTATCTTTCAGAGACCAGCGAAAGAGTTTAAGGAGTACAAACTCTATTGGTAGACTTGCTGGTTTAAGAGTAGCACAAAGGTCTTCCTCTTCTTTTCATGCGTAAGCAATTTCTTTCATTATATAAATTTGCTCAGGATACTTGTTGGTCTTTCTGCCTTCAATAAATTTATGGGTAAATGCTTTATTTGACTCTGATCCTTTTTCATCCGTATATGGAGAAGGGTTTTATTTTCCTCAAAACTATGTACAGAGACATACAACATCAGATAGATTGAGGTGTGTATGATAATTATATCTTGCATGTGTAAGAGAACAAATGGATTATCCAGAATCCTTTTTTTTTTGCAAAATTACGCCAATCTAATCCTTTCTATCTTCAAGGAATTTACAATTAATTAAATATCCTCGACAAATAACTCGCTGGTTTTGTGGATCTTGGTCGCCTTGTAAACTTGAAATATGAGTAATGTTGTGAGAAGAATTTTGCAGATCTGACAATTTACTACGTCCCTAAAAGAACCCAGTGAAAAGCATGGCTGCCGATTATATTGTCACCAGACACTTGTGTATGTGAGCACAGAATATTCTACCACACTTCGGCATGGAGAGAGGGGAGGGGGGCAAGGGCCCTCCTTGCTACCACATGTGATATGCAAATGAAGCACACTTGGGTGATAAATTATTGCCGGATATGTGAGCAAAATGTACAAGATTTTACCAATATACACATAGAGCAAGTACAGTCAGCTGAATGATAATCCGGATCAATTTACTTGGAAGCTCACTTTCATCGGGGGTTTTACTGTAAAATCTCTGTATCAGGATCAATTGAATGGTCATACTATATTTTTACAATCATATTTATGGAAAATAAAAGGTCAGTTAAGGTTAAGTTCTCCATGTGGTTCCTTAATAGTAGAGTTCTTTTAACTAAAGACAACCTAGCCAAAAGAAACTAGGATGGATGCAAAAAATGTTGTTTTTGTGATTCTTTGAAATCGATCAAACATCTTTTTATTTCATGCCCTTTTTCTCGTATGATTTACTTTACTTATAATATACCTCCACCCTCCAATATTATGAATATGTTAGGAAATTGGCTGAATGGAGTCCACAAGAAGAA
Source organism: Avena sativa (assembly GCA_916181665.1). Taxonomy (NCBI): domain Eukaryota; kingdom Viridiplantae; phylum Streptophyta; class Magnoliopsida; order Poales; family Poaceae; genus Avena; species Avena sativa. Next base: position 447,485,166 of record OV702296.1, on the reverse strand, counting down.
CAAGGCCCGCATACACATTAGCGCTTCGGCTATATATTGGTCCATTTGGATGGCGCGAAATAACATTGTGTTTAATAAATAATCTGGTACTAATTTTATGTAGGTTATTCGTTTAGCGGCACACTGGATCAAAATATGGTCCTACCTTCTCCCGGAGGTTCAGCGAGAGCCTGTGGTCACTGGATGCTCCAGGCTCCTGACGGTCGCTCAGGACTGTTATTTACGGGCTACTAGGTGACGGCATTCTAGTAGACTCCAAGATGGATAGATATATGTTGCTTATCCTTTATTGGTGGTTGATATTTGTCTCAACTTTAGCTTATCCTTGTTTGTAAGACTATATACTCAGTGAACTTCACAATAAAAGGTTGCATGCATCACTTGATGCAGAGTCCGAGGATCTTCCTATTTTCTAAAAAAAGAGCAAGTACAATAAGGCCTAGGGCTAAAGATTAAAATAGTATTCTTTTGCTTAGTTGGATGTGTGAGAAGATGAGAGAAGAGAAACGGGCTCTTAACTAATAGCCAGCTGCAGCACGTGGCCCTACGCACCTTGTGAGTATGTAAAGTGTCATGTATTAATAAAGTAGTACCATTTTATATCTACCTATTGTATGTGTTGGCTATTAGGTTGACTCTAGGTGAGGTGGCAACCACATATAACCAGCAACATGCTTTACTATTGAACTTGCTCCTACAAACATGCATGCACAGTTAAATTATTACAAGTACATGGCATATATGTCTATTTTTTTTGACAAAAAGTACAATATACAAGCTATTACAAGAGCCAAAATTAAACAAGACGGAAAATTGTTATCAATACTGCTGTAGGCTATGACGACGCCCCCCGCCGTAGACGGAAAATTTTGATGGTATATTGAGGTAGTACAGAAATTAAAGACACCCACTACAGGAACCAGGCTAGGGGCCGATGGCCAGAATCCGTCGGCATAGCCCTGTTTGCCGTCGGCGTAGGCTATGACGACGCCCCCCGCCGTCGACATGCTCCTTTGCCGTCGGCACAGAGAAAGCCATCAACATAGCTGGTAGACCAACGGCCAAACCGAGCCGTCGGGTTAGGCTATATAGGCCCCACTAAGAGGGCTAATGGCTTATGAGCAATTTTTCTGAAAGTATTAAAATATTTGAATTGTTTGAATATTTAATCACACCTAATATTTTTAATTCTAAGTATGCTTAATCTCAGATCAAATTGCTCACTCGCGGTCAGCCTTCAAACGCGGTCACCCATCTTCGGACATTCTAGTACTAGCACACTTAATTTTTTCATTCCTTTCGAATAAGCTTTCAAGTACTATGCCTTGTTGATAATACTATCCTATAAATCCTATTAACTCTTGGGTCATGACGTTACAAGCCTTTGATTCTAAAAAACTATTTAAGTACTAAAACTGAGAACACAATAGTAAAAGGAAGCAGCCATGCACTTGCTTTTAGCCGCCAAGCCTGCCTTTTTGCTTGTGAGAATTAACTAAAGGCCTGCCCAGCCTGCCCCATGCTGCGGCGGCGATGACGTTGAACTTCGAATAATCTTGTGATGGAATAGGGATCAAGAAAGATGACAGTGCAAGTGGAAAGCAGTATGCTACTACCAGAAGACTAGCATATCTGGCTAATCCAGCGGTGTGTGTAGGGTTTCACTTTTCTGAGTGTGGAATAATTAAGTTTCTCCTGAAGATTTCTCATCATCAGATCAAGGTTAATAGTATAGCCTGCTGCCGGTTCTGCACCCATGCCACGTCATCTATAGCTAACACAAAATCCTATCCATACAATAGAGTAGCTATTAGGTTGGCTATTAGATGGACTTTAATTAAGATTTATTTATTTAAAACACACATGCTATTGGGCCTAGGCTGCATGCAAAACCTTTTTCTCTCGGTCGCTATGCTAGAGACGGCTACACATTAAGCACTAGCTTCCCTCTCTCTAGCATTTGTTTTGCGAAATTCCACCAATCTAATCATTTCTAACTTCAATGAATTTACAATTAATTAGATCTAAGTCTATAAGATGTCAAAGAAAAATATAAGTCTACAATGCAAGATTATTAGTACTCTCTCCATGCCGGTTTATTAGGCTAACATAGAGTTTGGAAAATATGTTTGACTAAAATTTGATCAACGAAATATAAATCATCTGTCACGAAAACCATATCATTGGAAAGGTATTTTAAATATGAATCCAATGGTATACTTTTTGCGAAATATAATTCATGTTTTATGGTCAAACTTTTTCTTAAACTCCATGTTAGTCTAATAAACCGGTATGGAGGTAGTATATACTTAGTCCAGAGACTCTGTTACGATGCTTTTTTAACACTAGTAGAAAATGGACCTTTGGTTCGGGCCACTAGTCCCGGCCGTGGCTGGGGCCGGGACTAATGGTCCGAACCAGGCGGCCCGAGGAGGCCGAGGTACTTTGTCCCGGTCCGTAAGGAACCATTACTCCCGGTTTGAGATACAAACCGGGACAAATGGGTCTGGCAGAACCTTTAGTCCCGGTTTATGTCTCAAACCGGGACTAATGGCCGGGCCCTATATATATGCACCCAGCCCTCCACTCTCTCCTGTTTTTTTTCCTATGTGAGAGGTGGGTATAACTTTGTGCTAACTTTTCTTCTTCATATGCACTAGAGGTGTTCGGTGAAATGCCTGTTAGAGCGATGCCACTTGAGTTCACACAAGACAAAATATGATATGAGGTGCCAGAGCGACACTTAAGGTTTCTCCTCTTTGTTTTGAAGTGTCCTAAAAGGTTAGCAACTATTTTCTCGTTTGACCGTGCGGTACTAATTTAAGCATCGTGATTGCGTTTGATATATATGCATGGTTGTATGATGCAGATGAGCCACCCATGGATGTACGGTGACCGACGCTCTGACGCTTACAGAGAAGACGTGCGTTCTATTCGCCTTGTGGCCGAGGCGAACAAGCGGCGGGATGGTTTTATGTGTTGTCCATGTGTTGAATGTCGGAATGATCAGGCTCACACTTCCTCAAGATTCATTCAGAGCCACCTTCTTCGGTCTGGTTTCATGTCCGGCTATAATGTTTGGACCAAGCACGGAGAAAGAGGGGTTATGATGGAAGACGGCGATGAAGAAGAGAACGATGATGACAACTACCGATCTATGTTTCCTGAATACGATGATACCGCAGTTGAAGATAATGAAGAAGAAGGGGGTGAAGAACGGGAACCAGATGAGCCCGTTGATGATTTTGGTTGGGTCATTAGTGATGCAAGGCGAGACTGCGACACAGAAAAGGAGAGGTTGCAGTTCGAGCAGATGTTACAGGACCACAACACATTGCTGTATCCAACTTGTGAAGATGGCCAGAAGAAGCTGGGTAGCACACTGGAATTGTTGAAGTGGAAGGCAGAGACCGGTATGACTGAGTCGGGATTTGAAAAGTTGCTGGTAAAAATGAAGAAGCTGCTTCCAAGAAATAACCAATTTCCCTCCAGTACGTACGAAGCAAAAAAAACTTGTCTACCCTCTAGGATTAGACGTGTAGAAGATACATGCATGCCCTAATGACTGCATCCTCTACCGCGGTGAGAAGTACGAGAATATGGATAAATGCCCGGTATGCACTGCATTGCGGTATAAGATCAGAAAAGATGACCCTGGTGATGTTGAGGGCGAGCCACCCAGGAAGAGGGTTCCTGCCAAGGTGATGTGGTATGCTCCTATAATACCACGGTTGAAACATTTGTTCAGAAATAAAGAGCATGCCAAGTTGTTGCGATGGCACATGGAAGACCGTAAGAAAGACGGGATGTTGAGGCACCCTGCTGATGGTCGGCAGTGGAGAAAAATCGAGAGAGACTTCCCGGACTTTGCTGGTGACGCAAGGAACTTATGGTTTGGTCTAAGTACTGATGGCATGAATCCTTTTGGGGAGCAGAACTGCAGTCACAGCACCTGGCCCGTGACTCTATGTATCTACAACCTTCCTCCTTGGTTGTGCATGAAGCGGAAGTTCATTATGATGTCAGTGCTCATCCAAGGCCCGAAGCAACCCGGTAACGATATTGATGTGAACCTAAGGCCATTAGTTGATGAACTTCTACAGTTGTGGGCCAAACCAGGTGTACGTGTGTGGGATGAGCACAAACAGCAGGAATTTGACCTACAAGCGCTGTTGTTCGTAACCATCGATGATTGGCCTGCTCTTAGTAACATTTCAGGACAGACGAACAAAGGATACAATGCATGCACGCACTGTTTAGATGAGACTGAAAGTATATATCTGGATAACTGTAGAAAGAATGTGTACCCGTACAATCGTCGTTTTCTTCCGCCTAGTCATCCCTTAAAGAAGAAAGGCAAGCATTTCAATGGCAAGGCATAAACCCGGACGAACCCTGTCCCCTGTAGTGGTGCTGATATATTTGGTATGGCGGGAAGTTAGAGGAGGGAAGCCTAAACCCTAAACCCTAAAGGGGCTACCCTCGTACGGAGAAAGCTATAGGGGTAAACGATCCGGGGCCCCCGGTCTAGGGTTTCGCCGGAGGAAGACCACCGGAGCGTCGGAATCACATGAAAATGGCAAAATGGTTAATAGTTTGACTAGTTAGAATAATTATTTTATAAAACAGAAAATGGATTTGAATCTCTTACTCAAATTCAAGCATATTTTATGTTAAAAATTTAGTGAGATTCAAAAATATGCAAAATATAATAGTTAATATATTTTTAAATTGGAAATGGCAAAATGGTTATTAGTTTCACTAGTTAGAATAATTATTTTATAAAACAGAAATTAGATTTGGATTACTTATTCAAATTCAAAAACTTTTCATGTTGAAAATTTGCTCAAATTCATAAGTATGCAAAAACTGTATAATTCAAATGTTTAAAAAATCTAATAGCTACAAATTATAATATTTGAAAAAACAGGCGTCAACTTAAGTCCAGCGCGCGCAAATTTGGGCCTTTAGTCCCGGCCCAGAACACCATCCGGGACTAAAGGCTCTGCAGGCGAAAATGCATCCAAAGTCTTTAGTCCTGGTGCGTGGCTGGAACCGGGACTAAAGACCCCCCTTTAGTCCCGGTTTATGCCACGCACCGGGACTAAAGGGTGGGGGGTATTTAATACGCCGCTTCTTTCCCGGTCGAATCCAGCGACCGAAGGAAGCACATCGCGAGGAGCTACGTTACGCTGCTAGGCTACCAAATCTCCGCCGTCCTCGGCCGCGCCTCCCCGGCTGACCTTCCCGCGTCGCGCCTCCCCTCGCCGCCATGAGCTCCTCCCCGCGTCGCGCCTCCCAGGCTGACCTCCCCGCGTCGCGCCTCCCCGGCTGACCACCCCGGCCACCATACCTCCCCTCGCCGCGGCCACCCACGCCGCCACGAGCTCCGCCACAGCCCCGGCCTCGCCCCTCCCCTCGCTGGTCGCCACCGCCACCGCTGGTATGTATATAGGAATTTTTTTTATATATAGAAATATTTGTATATAGGAAATTTATTTTTATATATAGAAATATTTGTATATATGAAATATTTGTATATAGGAAATATTTTGCGTATAGGAAATATTTGTATATAGAAATTTTTTGTATATAGAAAATATTTGTATATAGGAATTATTTGTATATAGGAAATATATTTTTATATATAGGAAATATTTTTTATATAGGAAATATTTGTATATAGAAATTTTTTGTATATAGAAAATATTTGTATATAGGAAATATTTGTATATAGAAATTTTTTGTATATAGAAAATATTTGTATATAGGAATTATTTGTATATATGAAATATTTATATATAGGAAATATTTTGTATATAGGAATTATTTTGTGCTCGCGGGCCCCCGGACTTAGGGCTAATGTGGTAGTGCTCGCGGGCCCCCGGACTTAGGGTTAGGGTGGTAGTGCTCGCGGGCACCCGGACATAGGGTTAATGTGGTAGTGCTCGCGGGGCCCCGAACTTAGGGTTAGGGTGGTAGTGCTCGCGGGCACCTGGACTTAGGGTTAATGTGGTAGTGCTCGCGGCCCCCTGGACTTAGGGTTAGGGTGGTGGTGCTCGCGGGCCCCCGGACTTAGGGTTAATGTGGTAGTGCTGGCGGGCCCCCGGACTTAGGGTTAGGGTGGTAGTGCTCGCGGGCACCTGGACTTAGGGTTAATGCGGTAGTGCTCGCGGGCCCCCGGACTTAGGGTTAGGGTGGTAGGTCTCGCGGGCACCCGGACTTAGGGTTAATGTGGTAGTGCTCGCGGGCCCCCGGACTTAGGGTTAGGGTGGTAGTGCTCGCGGGCACCCGGACTTAGGGTTAATGTGGTAGTGCTCGCGGGCCCCTGGACTTAGGGTTAGGGTGGTAGTGCTCGCGGGCACCCGGACTTAGGGTTAATGTGGTAGTGCTCGCGGGCCCCCGGACTTAGGGTTAGGGTGGTGGTGCTCGCGGGCCCCCGGACTTAGGGTTAATGTGGTAGTGCTCGCAGGCCCCCGGACTTAGGGTTAGGGTGGTGGTGCTCGCGGGCCCCCGGACTTAGAATTTTGCTATTGTTTAGTATTATTGTAGCAAATTGCGTATTCATATTATTGTTTAATTTTATTTTATGCAGCAATATTGAATGAAAAATGTTATTGTATGCATTTTGTAGAAAACTATGGATCCAATCCAGAGAGACCTAGCACAGGAAGAAATTCTCGAGGATATGATCAACGACACTCCCCATGTTGATCCACCCGAATCTCCATCGATTTATCTGAACCCCTCCGGTGAGGGAGAGGAGGTCGACTGAAATGATCAAGGAGAAGCCGACGGCTCCGGTGGTGGAGAAGCTGACGGCTTCGGTGGTGGAGAAGCCGACGGCGAGGTATATATATGAAGTCTGGTGATCAGTAGATGCATTAACTGAGTTGTATATATATAAATTGACGAATGTTTCTTCTCTTAGGCCTCCACATCGAGGAAAAAATATTCCAAACGAGGCCTGGACAAAAAGTTGGACGCATCTACGCGTTATACAATTACGCGGGTATCACCACGGGGTGAACCGTTGGAACCCGAAAAGGCTAAAACTGTATTTAAACAAGAATGCGGAGTTATGGTTAGGGATCGCATCCCGATCACCGTTCGACAGTGGAATAAGACCAAAGGGGCGAAAGAGGGTGAGTATGTCTCCGACAGGTGCAAAGAGGATCTTTGGAATGACCTCATGACACATTTCACCCTGCCAGAATGTGAGGATGATGCCGACACAGCTGCATTGAGGAAGAAAGCCAAGCAGTGGACTCTTACGAAGATGGTCGAACTATTCAAGAACTGGAAGAAAGCATTATGGCAAAAGTATCAGAAGACGAAGACTCCTCCTAAATTTGAATGCTATCTAACGAAGCAGCATGCTAACTGGGATGCATTTGTGAAGTATAAGGAGTCAGAACCTGCTATGGAAATGTCGGAAAAAAACAAGAAAATGCCGCGATGAAGAAATATCACCATCACCTGGGCCCAGGGGGCTACGCAGCTGCCATGCCAAAGTGGGATGCTAAAGAGAATGAGTTGCTTGCTAAAGGGATCACTCCCGAACCAATACGCGAAGAATGGGATCTGAGGCCAAAGAATTGGTTCCTTTGGCATGGGAGTGAGTATGACGAAAGTACAGGGGACCTTATTTGCAGTGACGGGATTAGGATACCCCGGGATACATGGCAGAAAGTGGTGAAGGAGATTAAAGCGGGAACAACAAAGTTCCGTCCCGATAGAGAGAAAGACTTGCTGACAAAGGTCCTCGGGAATGACGAATGCGGAGGACGTGTACGAGGCCTTGGCCCTAGTTATACGTGGGAGATGGGGTTTCCCAAAGACAGAGATACTTATAGGAGCCGAGAGAGAGCAAAGAGGCGACGACAGGAGGAGGAGGGAGACAGGTTCACCGAGTTGCTAGGAACACTTCGAATGCATCAGCAACAGATTGACGAACTTCGAGGAGCAGCGCGCCTGCAAGATCCTGTACTCGATATTACCGACGTCCCATCTCAGCGGAGAAGCAGCGTGGCTAAATCGGAGGTCCCTTCTGACGATGCACGTATGGTAGATGGCGGTCCCGGCTACCCCGTGGATGGAATCAAGGAGCAGGCATCTTGTGAGCTCCATCAGAAGGTGAAGAACCTATCCATCAAGGTGGCGGTCGTATGTGCTTTACCTTGTCCACCTGGCGCACGCTGGCATGGCCATGAGATTCCAGCTGGCTATGCTAAAGTTGTTGTGGATGAAGTCGCCATGGGGTGGGACTCAATGGAGCTTGACATCCCTGGACCTGAAGGTGAGAGGACACTCGGAGAAGTACTGGGTGGTATCATTCTATGGGACAAGAACAATATCAAGCTTCCAGGCTGGACGCCAAAGCCAACACCGCCTCCGAGTCGTCACATGTCACCTTCACCTCCATCACCTCCAAGAAGCCCACCCCATGACTACGACCACCACAGCCCGAGTCGATCTCGATCTTCGCCGCAGCCTCCGATTAGTACTAAACGACGCAGCAGCCCAAAACGACAAATGTCGCCCCTCCCAAGAGTACCTCATAAGAATCTTCCCATCAGACCTTACGATCGTACTGACGAGGAAATCGACATGATCGTAAAGGCCGAATGAGTTGCGCAACTTCAAAAGAAGAAACCCGAGCCGGCCCCGGTATACACCGAGAAGCAAAAAGTGTATGCACTTTCTTTTCTGAACACAAAATCGCAATATGAATTGCACCATAAGCCAGATGACTATCGACGCACACTTCAAAAGGTAGTGAAGAAGAGAAAATCAAGTAGAAGTGCAAGCGGGAGCAAATCATCAGGTCAAAGTGCAACTAAGAAAAGAATGGACGTCCCCCAGCTCGGGAAACAGGCTAAAACATCGATCCCACCCCTCCAGGTGTTATCCTATGACACTCCCCAGCAGGATATGGAAGAAGCTAAGAATCTTGCGGCCGCTATGAATGTGACTATTGAGGAATTGCTAGGTGCCCAGGACGACAAGTTACCCAAGGCTCAGGTAGTCCCTACATATGTCCCAGGGAAGCCTCTGGTCAGCTTTGAGCAGTTCCAACAACTGCCAACACAAATGCGGAGTTCACATAACTGGTACTTGAAAGCCCTAAAGAAGGAGAGAATAATGATCGTCGCGAAAGTCCCACATGACTACTACTTCCGAGAAGAAGAGGTCCATGTTGAGTTTCCAGAACTCTTCCAGTTATACAGTTTCGACGCCCTCGACAAAAGTCTCATGAGTTGCTATTGTGTGTAAGTTGTTGAATTCATTGTCTATATATAAGTTGTTCATTTTTTCAGTTGTTCAGTTCATTGAATGTAATTATCCTAATTATATCCTTTTGTACTCTATTATTATGCAGAATGAAGATCATGGAATGTAAAAGAAGGTCAATCTTTAGTGTTGGGTTCATTGACCCAGATAAAATACATGTAAAGACACTAACGACAAAACCCGAGGAGACGCAGGAAAACCTTCTAAGGTTTCTAACGGAGCAAAATTTCTGTGACCACATACTGTTTCCTTAAAATTTCGCGTGAGGGTCTTACTCTATTGTACACATTCTCTTTTGCTTACTCGATGTTAAGTGTAATTGATGAGTTACTGATGTATATATAAACGTGTACAGTTTCCACTGGATTCTCATGGACATTCAACTTGATAAGGGAAGAGTTGAAGTCATGGACCCATTAAAGAGACCCCTGGAAATGTTTAGGGACATGCAGGACATGCTCCAGAGGTAATTTTCATGCTACATCGGTCTCTTTCGTTGATTTCCTGAGATATCACGTAATAAATAACTCATTCATTTTCTTTACCGGGTAGGGTTTGGAACTAGTTCAAGAGTGCGGTTACGGGTGACTTTAGTGAGAAGCTGACGTTTAAGCCGGTCTCGGTAAGTAGTACGCGCATCTCTTTACTTCTAGTTTCAATACGATTATGATGCTGGATTATTATTTTGATTGAATTCTATTCTCATAAAGTGCGCGAGGCAGCCACCAAAGACGAATCTATGTGGATTCTACGTTTGCGAGTTCATTCGCACGTTTACCAGTGAGCTGAATGATTATAGAGTCGATGTAAGCAATACATTCATAACATTATTTTATTACCGTCACTTTTTGTTATCATGATTGATATTCATATTGATCTCCTTTTCTTATATAGTTCGAGAAAATGCGGGATCAGCTCCTGCCAGAGCAACACGTAGTAGCAATTGGTGAAGAACTGACAGGATTCTTGATGAACGAGATGATAGATGACGCCGAAGAATTTAGTGTGAATAGGCACCGATGATCCCCGACCGTGTAATTGAATAGACGGGCCGATGATCCCGATAATTGTGATCTCCATGTGTAACTACCATGTATATATTTGTATGCTCGATCTTAAGAGAAGTTATCTTATGTATGCACGAACATGTACGGTATGTGGTAGCGTAGAAAACTATTTTGAAATGAAAAAAAAGGATACAAATTGAACCATTTGTCCCGGCTCGTAATACGAACCAGGACTAATGGGTGGCACCCCGCGCCCGCAGACACGGCCACATGGATACCCATTGGTCCCGGATGGTAAGCGGTCCGGGACTAGTGGGGGTGGCCTTTAGTCCCTCCCTCCAGTCCCGGTTACCAGGACCAGGACTAAAGCCCCTTACGGGCCGGGACTGGAGGCCCTTTTTCCACTAGTGTAACTGGACAGTGCTACACGTCCCCCGAGAGATGGAAACTTTTCATCCCACAAGGCCCAGCCGTCCGATCTAGCGGCCAGATCTCCTTCTCGTCCGTTCATCCCGCTTCTGCTATAAATAGTCCCCTTTTGCTACATGTAGTATAAAACGGTTCGCATAAAAAATAGAAAAAAAAAATTTCCTCAAAGACCTCGTTGGAGACTTCGCTGAGCTTTGTAGCAAAACAATTGTGCTAATGTAGCAAACCCGACCTCACCGGAGACTCGCGGAGACCTTGCCAAAGACGATGTAGCAAAACATTTATGCTAATGTAGCAAATCAAACATCACACTCGCCGGAGACTCTACAGTAAGACCTCGTCATAGACATTGTAGAAGAAACTTTACGCTATTGTAGCAGAACCACAAATTAGTGGTAGCAAACACAAATGTGCTAATGTAGCAAACATTGACCTCGCCGGAAGACATCGCCGAAGACCTCGTAGCAAAAACGTTGCGCTAATGTAGCAAAATCGGAGAATAATTGTAGCGAAAAAATTTGTATTAGTGTAGCAAAAACAAAATTCACCGGAGACATCACCGGGACTCTCGCCAGAATTCATAGCCAAAATTTTACAAAACACATTGGTAGCAATACCATTGAGCCAGGTTAGCAAAGCCATCTATGGTCGGTAGCAATGGCGTAGAATCATGGTAGCAAAAGCCTCCCGCCATTGGTACCAACGTTGTACATCCAAGGTAGCAAAGCCTAAGACCGTTGATAGCAGCACCATACAATGGTGGTAGCAAAGCTATCCACCGGGTCAGTAGGTTCCATGGCCCTGTCGGCCTCCGATGACCCCCACGGAGATAGCCTCCGTCCGCCGTGAACTAGGAAGGCGAAGGAAAGGAGGTGCAATGGAGAAGACCGGAAGCCAAGGAAGGGGCGCGTCGGCAGACACACCGGGGCTCTCCGGGGCGCGGCGGCAGAATCCCCTCAGGGCACGGCGGCAGTAGCCATGGCGGCGCGCCGGGGAAGAAGGCCACCGTGGCAGCAGTGACGTGATGCACGACGACGGTCGAGGATGGCGGTGGCTCGCGGCCAAGACGGTGGCATCGGAGGCTGCTGGGCTCGAGAGGTGGTCAGCGGCACGGGAAAGGAATCCCTAGTAGAAAGAGGGCCTTTGGTCTAGCGCCCAAATTCCATTGGTCCCGGTTCGTTTCCATAATCGGGACCAATGCCAGGCACCGGTCCCGGTTCATGCCGCCAGGGCATTGGTCTCGGTTCATCTGTAAGCATTGGTCCCGGTTGGTGGCATGGACCGGGACCAATGCCACCAACCGGGACCAAAAACCCCGCGACGGTCAGCAGTCCAGGACAATTAATGTAAATTAATTCGGGGCAGAAATTAATTCGAGGCAGAAATTAATTCGAGGTAGAAATTGAATTGATCACGATTTTTGACCAAATCTTTCACGTATTAATCGAGACAAAGCTCTAAATTCAGACATTTTATTATTCGACCACAAAATTTTCCATACAAATAAATATGCGGCTTTATAAATTCCTAGTCGACAACACTTCCGTTGCCGCTGTCCTCCGAGCCGCCAGCTTCCTCGTCGTCGTCGAACGAAATCTCCACGATTTCAGCGTTGTTCGGGAGACGAAGCTCGTCTGCGTGCCTAGCAGCATCGATGGCGGTGTAGATGGTCCGTCTAGGGACGGACCAGAACATCTCCCGCCCTTCTTGGTTGCGGCGATCCGGGTGCACCAGGCGCCCGTCCACGAAACGGTTGCCAAGCTTGGCCTTCCGCTCCTTCTTGAACAGCCCGGGCCAATACTCGTTGGCCGCCATGTACCAGGGCAATGTCCTAATGCACGCGGGCAGTTGGCGGCGACGCTCCGTGATGACGTACTCCATCTCGTATCCGTGGGGGTTGAGGAGCGGAGCCACCAGCACACACCCCTCGCTAATGCGAAATCCAGCGGGAAGGGTCGCGCGCGGCGGCGCGAGGATGCCGTAGATCGCAAACTGCGTCGCCTCGTAGTGGTTGAGCGTGGGCACCTCCATGACGGCGCGGTGGAGATTGGAGAGGGAGGGGAGGCGAGACGACGGCACGGTGGAGAGGCGATTGCTAAAGTAGTGGGGTGGAGAAGGACTGGAGAGAGGCAGAAGCGATGGCGAAAGAGAGCGCTATGGGCTCATATTTATGCACGGGGAAGACGAAGCGACGGGGGCATTGGTCTCAGTTATTGCCACGAACCGGGACCAAAGCCCCTCCCACACGACACGTGGCGGCCTAGCAGCGCGCCCCCCACCAAGGTCATTGGTCCCGGGTCGTGCCATTAACCGGGACCAATGACCTGGGTGGGGTGCGAGCTGCTGGGCCGCCACGTGTCGCGCGGGAGGGGCTTTGGTCCCGGTTCGTGGAAATAACCGGGACCAAAAATCCTCCCCTGGCTATATATAAGCCCAGCCCTTTGCCCATCAAAATTTGCTGGATTGTGTGTGAGGTGTGGGTGCTAGCTTTTTTTTCTTTGATTGCACACAAGGTGTTCGACAAAATGTCCGAGCCACACTTTAGTTCGCACAACACGGTATCCTTGGCTGAGGTTAGCAACCTTATCTTCTTTATCTGTAACTGATACAAAAATATTGCATATGTCCATGTAGGGTGGTCATTTTACTATTCACGATGTTATTGTAATGGTTAATTATTATGACGCAGATCGATGCACGGATGCGATGGATGTATGGCGACCGACGCCATTCCGATTTTATTGCAAGCCTCCATAAATTTATCGATTTGGCTAAGGCAAACAAAGTGGATAATTTTATGTCTTGTCCCCGCGTTGACTGTCGGAACGTGGCAGAGCACTCTGCCCCGAGAATCCTTCAGAGCCATCTGCTTCGGAGAGGTTTCATGCCCGGATATTATTGTTCGGCCATGCATGGAGAAAGAGGGGTTAGGCTAGAAGAAAATGAAGAAGAGGAGGATGATGACAGCTATCCTATATCCCCTGAAGAACACGGTGATACTGCAATGGAAGACAATGAAGAAGAGGGAGGCGGCAATGAAGAAGAACAACAGGCATCGGATGAGCCCGCTGATGGTCTTGGTCGGGTCATTTCTGATGCAAAGCAACAATGTGATACAGAAAGGGAGAAGCTTAAGTTGGAGGCCATGCAAAAGGATCACAAAAAGTTGTTGTACCCAAATTGCGAAGATGGCAGCACAAAGCTCGGTACCACACTTGAACTGCTGAAATGGAAGGCAGAGACTGGCTTATCTGATAAGGGATTTGAGAAGTTACTGAAAATAATGAAGCCGAAGCTTCCAAAGGATAACGAGCTGCCCGAGACAACGTACGAAGCAAAGAAGACTATCTTCCCTCTAGGATTAGATGTGGAGAAGATACATGCATGCATTAATGACTGCATCCTGTACCGCAGTGAGAAGTACGAGAATATGGATAAATGCCCGGTATGCAATGCATGTCGATACAAGATCAGACAAGATGACCCTGGTGATGTTGAGGACGATGACGAGCCCTCCAGGAAGAGGGTTCCTGCTAAGGTTATGTGGTATGCTCCTATAATACCACGGTTGAAACGTCTGTTCAGAAATAAAGAGCATGCCAGGTTGTTGCGATGGCACAAAGAAGAGCATAAGAACGACGGGAAACTGAGACACCCCGCCGATGGGTCGCAGTGGAGAAACATCGAGAGAAAGTACTCGAACGTTGCAGATGACGCGAGGAACTTATGGTTTGGTCTAAGTACAGACGACATGAATCCTTTTGGGGAGCAGAGCTGTAGTCACAGCACCTGGCCAGTGACTCTATGTATCTACAACCTTCCTCCTTGGTTGTGCATGAAGCAGAAGTTCATTATGATGCTAGTGCTCATCCAAGGACCGAAGCAACCCGGCAACGACATTGATGTGTACCTAAGGCCATTAGTCGATGAACTTTTGCAGTTGTGGGCAGAACCAGGTGTAAAGGTGTGGGATGAGCACAAACAGGAGCCATTTGACCTACGAGCGTTGTTGTTCGTAACCATCAATGATTGGCCTGCTCTTAGTAACATTTTAGGATAGTTAAACAAGGGATGCAATGCATGCACGCACTATTTAGATAATACTAAAGGTACATATTTGGATAAATGTAAGAAGGTTGTGTACCTGGGGTGTCGTAAATTTCTTCCGACCAATCATCAAGTAAGAAAGAAAGGCAAGAATTTCAAACGGTGAGGCAGATTACCGGAAGAAGCCTAAGCTCCCTAAAGGTGTTGATGTATTTGGTATGGTGAAGGACCTAGAAGTAATCTTTGGAAAGGGTCCTGGCGGTCAATCTGTTCCGAAAGATCCCATTACCGGACACACGGCCATGTGGAAAAAGAAATCTATATTTTGTGAGCTTGAGTATTGGAAAGACCTAGAGGTCCGTTCTTCAATCGACGTGATGCACGTGATGAAGAATCTTTGCATGAACATGCTAGGCTTCCTGGGCGTGTATGGGAAGACAAAAGATACACCAGAAGCACGGGAGGACCAACAACAGATCAAAGACCCACACAACAAGCATACTGATAAAGGATGTAAATACTTAAGTAGCTACGCTCTTACCAAAGCAGAGAAGGAAATCTTTTTTGAAGTCCTTTACAGTATCAAGGTCCCGGCTGGCTTCTCGTCAAATATAAAGGGAATAATAAATATGGCAGAGAAAAAATTTCAGAACCCGAAGTCTCATGATTGCCATGTGATTATGACACAGTTGCTTCCGGTTGCATTGAGAGGGCTTCTACCGGAAAATGTTCGATTAGCCATTATGAAGCTATGTGCATTCCTCAATGCAATATCTTAGAAGGTAATCGATCGAGAAAGTCTGGAAAGGCTACAGAAGGATGTGGTACAATGTCTTGTCAGTTTTGAGTTGGTGTTCGCCCCGACCTTCCTCAATATTATGACGCATCTCTTACTTCACCTAGTCGAAGAGATTTACATTGTCGGTCGTGTATTTCTGCACAATATGTTCCCCTTCGAGAGGTTCATGGGAGTCTTAAAGAAATATGTTCGTAACCGTGCTAGGCTAGAAGGAAGCATCTCCAAGGGCTATGGAACAGAGGAGGTCATTGGGTTCTGTGTAGACTTTATTCCTGACCTTAAGCCGATTGGTGTTCCTGAATCACGGTATGAGGGGAGACTGAGTGGAAAAGGCACGCTAGGAAAGAAAGCAATGATATTTAGGGACGAACATTCTTTGAATCAATCACACTACATAGTTCTCCAAAGTTCTACATTCGTGGCTCCGTATATCGAGGAACACATGAATGTTGTACGCTCCAAGTTCTCCAAAGCAGCCAGATTTTCGAGCCGTCGTCGACCGCGCCGCCCGAGCCCACGTCGCTTCGCCTCCGACCGCGCTGCCGCCCGAGCCCCTGCCCGCGCCGCCCCCCGCCGAAGCCCGCGCCGCCCGAGCCCTGCATCTGCCGACGGCTGAGCCCCTGCCCGCGCCGCCCGAGCCCGCGCCACCCGAGCCCGCGTCGTTGATCGCTCTCTGCCCCCGCACGCTGCCGGCCACCGCCGGCTGGTAAGCCTCCCCCGGCCACCTAATTAATTTTATATTAAGGTGTTATTATTAGTTCGGTTTTTAGTTAGGTTTTTAATTAGGTTTTTAGTTAGATTTTAGTTAGATTTTAGTTAGGTTTTTAATTAGGTTTTTAGTTTGGTTTTTAGTTAGGTTTTAGTTAGGTTTTTAATTAGGTTTTTAGTTAGGTTTTTAATTAGGTTTTTAGTTAGGTTTTAGTAATTGTAAAAATGTTTATTTATTTAAAAATAATTTAAAAAAGGATTAAAATTGGGAAAAATCATAAGTAATTCATTTTAAATCTGAAAAATGTGTATAATATATCAAAATGTTCAGAAAAATGAGCTCTACCATTTAAAAATGTAAGCATTCATACTCATACAACTTTTGAACCTTACTTTACATTGAGGAACACCGACACCCCCTAAGTACCATAGGTTCGATTGTTTGTCCACCTAGGGCATTCCAAACCGATTTAGAAAATAAGTTCATAGTGTTATATCATTATCGATGCCATGTGTTGATTGTTTAACTTGCAGATACTATGGATCCAACACATCAGGAAAACATCCTCAAAGGGATGATCTGCGAAAATGAAGATATCGATATCGATGTCACGAGTGAGTTTCTGAACGATTCCGGTCAGGGAGATGAGTCTCTCAACCGAGGAGACGGCTCCGGTGAGGTAGAAGCCGAAGCCTGGGACAGGGGAGAAGCCGATAAGGAAGAAGGCGACGGCTCCGGCGGAACCTTAAATCTCGCAAACACCGGCGTAGCCAGCAGGCCCCATGTATATATGTATTTTTGTAATTAAAATGTTGTTGTCTATATATATACATGCATATATTAACACTTTTCTTCTTTTAGCCCTCCGGATCGAGAACTTCTTCCGTAAGAATGAAACGAGGCCCAACAAAAAAGTTGGATGACATTGTGAGGTATAGGATCGACGTGGTCGGTGTAGATGGCGAACCGCAAGCTCCCGTCGATGTCGCAATAAAATTTGTCAAGCAATGCGGAGTTCTTGTGAGGGACTACATCCCGATCACCATTCAAGAATGGAATCGGCCAAGCGGCGGTGGAGTCCCGTATGTCGGCAACAACGCCAAAGATAAGCTTTTTGACAAGCTCATGACTAATTTCCTCCTGCCGGTACCAGAGGTGACTCTAGATGAGGAGGAGAGAGCAATAAGGGAGCTTGTGCAGAGAGTCAAGAAGTTTGCTCTCAGCAAGATGGCCGATGCATTCAAGAACTGGAAGAAGAAACTGTACAATAACTTTGTCCAGGTAGAGAAGACTCTGAATTTCAATGAAGCCGGCTATGCTAAGTTAAGACACCAGTGGGAGGATTTTGTGAAGTACAAGACATCGGAGAAAGCTAAGGAAAGGTCTAGAATAAATACGGAGAACGCTGCTAAGAAACTGTACCATCATAACATGGGGCCTGCTGGCTACGCCGGTTGCATGCCTTAGTGGGATGCACTTGAGGTCAATTACATAGCTACCGGGATCAGACCTGAGCCCGCAACATGGACACCACGGGCGAGAAACTGGTTTTACGGCCATGGGGGCACGTTGGACAAAGAAGGGAGGGCAATATATAATCAGAAACAGAAAGATGATCCCCTACTGCCCATCGACGATATTAGAAATGCAGTAGATGATGTTGCAGCGGGACGGTTCGTTCCCGATAGAGAGAACGACGAGCTCACACGGGCCCTTAAAAATCCTGAACACGATGGACGAGCACGAGGCACACTAGGCTCCAAGCCGTGGAAGGTTGCCTTCCCCCCGGAAATGAAGAGATATCCCGATAAAAGCCATCAGAGGAGAAAGGAAAGGGAGGCAGCTGAGAAAGCGGCCGCTGCAGACCGGCTGCGTAATGTAGAAGAAGCATTAAAGCGGCACCAGGATCAACTCGACAGACTTAGCCAGCAAGGTACTAGCGGCCAATCTCAGCGGCACGTGGTAGAAGATGCATTCAAGGGTATCGGCGCCCTATCGAATAAGAAAAGCAGTGTCGCTTCCACACAACTCCATGATGTTGATGATGATGCACAGACGACATCTCCTCCTAAACGCTACCCAGTAGATGATATCACGGAGACAACAGCTTGTGAGCTAAAGGTGTAGGTTATGAACTTAAGGGTGACGGTGGCGGTCGGCATGGCGGTACCAATTGCGCCTAACCCAACTTGGCCTTGCAGACCGGTTCCAAAAGGGTACGCTGTCGTCACGGTGGATGAGGTGAAGGAAGATTTTGAGGAGCTGAAGCTAGACCACCCTGCAGGGGAAGATATGGAGCTGACTCAACTAGGAGAAGCCAAAGGGGGACTATTCTATGGCTAAAGGAGCGCATCATGCTTCCACATTATGTGCCGCCAAGGCCAGCCACTCCTCAGAGCAGCAATCCACCTTTGTCGCCACCTCACCATTCTCCAGCCCAACCGTCGCCTTCACCGCCTCACCACTCAGCGCAACCGTCTCCATCGCCACCTCAGCCATCTCCGCCGCCGCCTCAGCCGTCTCCGTCCACTGAGCCTCAGAGACAAAAGCGGAAGTTTACTAAGGGGCAGCACCACCAGCAGCAGCAAGAGCACGTTTCGATCACCGAAACGTAAGCTATCGCCCCTCCCAAGAGTACCTCATCAGAATATGAAGAAGCTACCTTGCGAGAAGACAGATGAGGAAACTGATGCGGCCGCAGCTGCCCGTTATGAAAAGTGGAAGATTGACATGGTAACAAGAAAAAGCCGATGGAGGCATTTTTCCTGGTCATCGCAGAAGATAAAGTCAAAGCAGCCGCGGTTAAGATTCAGCTTCACCAACCCATAGCGCTCACATCAGACTATAATCGCTCTATTACCAAGTCGGCTGAGGAAAAAGAGCGGAGAGTCGGGAAAGAAGTTGTCCAGCTCGGACAACAGAAAAATCAATCGATCGAACTGCTCAATGTGTACGATACCAATGAGTGAATGATCTAGGAGCGGCATGATTCGAACATTGATCCGGAGTTTGTTCGACTGTACGGAGAAAAAGCCTAATTATATGGACTGTCTATTACTGAGTACATGAGCCGTATGCATGAGTTCGAGGGGTACCAAGAAACAACATACGTGTACCAGTATGGGGCTCCCTCGTCAAACCCGAGTTAGTCAAAGATCTACCAACAAAAATGTGAAGATTGCATAACTGGTACATCCAAGCCTGTGCTGAATCCAAAAACTGGATCTATGCTGCATATAAACACCACCATTACGATCATGGAGATGGCTTCCTACTGATCGAATTTCCAGAATTATTTCAGTTTTACCAACAAGACGCCCTCGACAAAACTATCGTCAGTGCCTATTGTTTGTAAGTATTATTAATTTCTGTAATTAAGTCTTTCTAGCTCAGCTCATTCGTTTCTTGTATAATCTTACTAATCACTATACTAATTATATATGCAGAATGAAGATTCAAGAATGCAACAAAGGACAAATCTATGACATTGGGTTTGTTGACTGTAATTTCGTTCATGAAGTTACTCTAAAAACAAATCCCAAAGAGACAGAGGATAACTTGTTCCAAGCGTTGAAGTATTTCAGCAACAGAAGGAAATACTATTTCCTTACAACGCTGCGTGAGTGTTACTGTCTTGTACACATTCTATTTTCGATTACTCGATGTTAAGCGTATAATTGACTTGTGTTATATTTTGTTAGTGTGTCAAGCTTCCACTATATTCTCTTAATCATTTCTGTTGACACCGGAGTAGTAAAAGTCCTGGACTCGAAACGCACACCATTAGAAAAGTGGGCGGACATGCAGGAATGCCTCCAGAAGGCTTGGAAACGGTTGACCGCCAAAACTAGGGGTGTTTGGAAGCCAGAGCTTACATTTCAACCATTGACTGTAAGTACTACTTGCTAGATCCACGCATCTCTTTGATTCTAGTTTCAATACCACCATTATCATGCTTGATTATTATTTTGATTGAACTCTGTTCTCGTAAAGTGCTTGAGGCAGGAAGCTGGGAATAACTTATGTGGATACTATGTCTGCGAGTTCATTCGCCAGACGACCAAAGAGAAGGGGGTAGACCGGAACATCAAAAAAAATTGAAGTACGATAAACAATAATCACAACTTTATTTTATTATCACCAATTGTGTTTAGTTTCATTCATATATATTGATCCTCTTCTTTATATTAGATCGAACGGATGCGGGACGGTCTTCTATCACAAGAACGCGTGCAAGCAAGTCAAGAGGAAATTGCCGGATTCTTGTTAGAACAAGTCATAGATCCGAAAGGAGAATACTATTACCCACTTCATTTGGAAGGGTGAAGTGTATAAAAAAGATGTAAATTAGATCAAATTCGTGTGAGAGTATCGTTTGTAATTATAATATGTTTCGACCAAGAAGATGGATGAGACGGTGTATATATTTGTGATCATGCATGATGTGTAATATATATATCGTGGTTTCATTATTGCTGTATAAATTTAGTACCATTAAATTTATAAAAAAAATCCTGCTACAGCAGAAAAATAGCCCGAAACCTGCCGCGGCAGAAAAATAGCCCGAAAATCCTGCCGCGGCACAGAGACCAACGATCCCGGTTCGTGCCAAGAACCAGGACCAATGATCCACCCCCGCCCGTCTCTGGCGCTGCCACGTGGGGACCCATTGGTCCCGGTTTTTCCCACGAACCGGGACCAATGATCCACACCCCCTCCCCCCTCGTCGCTCGCCCGCCCATGTGGAGACCCATTGGTCCCGGTTCGTGCGCGAACCGGGACTAGCATTAGTCCCGAGTGATTGGTCCAATCCCCCTTATAAACCGGGACTAGAGGTCATTTTTCCACCAGTGAATCTGGGGCAGCGGCTTCTTGGGGGACGTCGGGGAAGATGAAGTGGAAGGGAACATGGGTGGGCCCGCTCTATCTCTCCATTCGCCCCCGGGATAGAAGGCGGGATCCCAGGGGTACTATATCGTTTTCCTTTCTAACTTGTTCAAGGCAGAAGGAGAATGTTTCCGTTTCAATCTAGAAACTGAACCTGCCATCGTGGTATGCACGTGTATTTTTTACCACTTTTTATCTTGGTATACGGAGGAGGAAAAATCGCTATTGCTCCCATGTCATCGACACCGGGCAACACCGGGCGACACCGTAGCCGACGCCAAAAGCATATCGAGGCGGCTCCCCTTGCCAAGTCTCACAGGATGGTGCTCCTTTGCCATCATTATCTTCCATAACTCCGTTTATGGGAAGAATCTGGATCGACACTATTGCCTTTTTATTTCAACTGGCCCAGTATGGAAGGGAAATGAAAATAAGGAAGGTAAATGCAGGAAAGGAAGGAAGAAAACGATCTGCTGCAGCCTTTAAATAAAAGAAAAAGAAAGGAAGGAAGAGATCGCCTGCAGCTGCTCCATATATACATACATACTCACGAAAACCATCGAGGCCCGCGCCGGCAACAGCATCGATCGATCGGGACAAAAACAAGGATGCATATGGGCGACATCCAGATCCCTGCTGATCTCGCGGCTACGTCGCAGCCAGACGAAGCAAGCATGTTTTGGGTAGCCTGCGTCAGGGTGTGCTACGCTTGCGTTGTCCTCGCCGGCTCCGGCTGTCTCGTGCTCGTCTTCTGCCTGACCCGTCATGATCTTCGAGTCATGGCTATCCTCTGGCTCGTCGTGGTGATCACGGGAATCGCCCTTGGGGCACTCTGTCTCGTCAGAAACCTAAACTCATGTGCTCATGGGAATACCCAGGGGACACACCAGGTAGTGCCCTAGTTTACTTGATTGTGTGGTTTATTTAGCACGTTCGACGCCATCTATGGTTCTATCCAAGTGGACAATATGAAAGTTATGTTCTCTGCCATGGTTGTGTTTATCAATACTCTTGTACCTTCAGGTGATCTACGTTTGGTGAAATAGTAGCAGTATTATCTCTCCTTCGCCGCGCATATAAAAAGTCCTAACAGGCCCCGCGATCATCTTGCGTCCAAATTCTGGCCTATACTGATCTTCACAGGCCCCAAATTCCCAAATTTCTCCTTGCACGTGGCATCAATCACGCTAACAGCGATGATACAGCAATTGTTCCTTGTCCTCTTAAACTCAACGCTGTGGACATTCGCCTTGCTGGGCCATGACAGCCTCAATCACTGGCTCACGGCCGCTGCTAGCGTGGTCCTCGCCTTCACGCTCCATAGCACGGTAGAGATCATTGGCTGCATGGTGTACCAGGTTCACTTCCCACGCCATTAGGTTTACGAGGTCCCAGGTCGTCCGCGCGTGGGCAACTCTGGAGACGCCGACCCTAACCATAAAAAAAAATCCTCCATCCGGCAGTCCTCTCTTTGTGGCGATGGCGGTGGCGGCCCCGCCTCGCCTCCGAAGGCGGTAACTGGCCCCCCTTTGTGCGCCATGTCAACCTTCCTTTGCACGGGGAGGTCGTGACCGGGCAGATGCAGACGGTGGGCAGCCTGCGGGGCGGTTGCGCTCGCCGATGTAGGGGGCTTGCTGAGTCGCGGCTGGGAAGTGAGCAGGAGATCGTTTCCAGCGCGACTTCAGATCGGTGGTGGCGGCGCTGCTCCTCTGGGTGTTGCAGACTCAGCCCGATATGTTTGTTCCGTTAGCCGAAAGTTGGCCGGCGGTGTGCGGACTGCTGGATAATGGTGGCGGTCCTAGGGTTCCTTCTGCGCAAAGATCAAGATCTGTTGGATGCCTGTCCTCTTTGATCTAGCATGGAGCAGTATGTTTCGGAAGGCTCCACTGGCGAACTCGCATGGCCTCTTCTTGCCTGGAGTTTCTGGATCAGAAGGAATTTGGTCGTGTGCACTCATGTATTTTGCTGACCGTTTGGTTTTAGAGGGAGCGTTTCGAAGCTCTGCTATTTGTTACCATCATGTGTCATGTATTTGACGATCCATGATGAAGTTATATGTGGAGAATGTCATCAAGGCACGGAAAAGAGGGCTAGCGATAGCGGTTTGACTCCTTATGGAGATGAAGATCTTGAATGGTTCGCAACAAAGGAAACAAAAAAATTCCCACAGTAAGAGCACCAAAGGTGCAAAGATTTAATCTAGAAGATGCATGTAACGAGGAGTTGGTCATCCAAAAAACTTACCCTCAAAGACCGAAAGTTTTAGCGAGATCCGATCTCGTGGATGATGTAGACAATCACTTGCCAATCTCAAGATCACGTAGAGGAGCACTGTAATTTGGTAGCTCTTCCATGCACGGTCACACATATGTCTTTAAAACTACTCCCGTCCCCTCGATCCAGTAGGGCAGCAGAAGCAATAGATCCACCGAAGAAAACTCTTTGGTCGTTCCTCGAGCTATAATATGAAAGCCAATGGGATGAGGGATAGAGAAGCTTGTACTAGAGTGTCAGGGAGAGGGGACCACCCACCCCACCATATATAGGGGAGGGGGCAGCACCCAAGGGTTGGCCGCCAGCCACAATGGGTGCCCCCACCTCTCCGTCCATTAAGTGGGTGGAGGCTCCACTCACCTCTCATAATTTCAAGTGGACTATCCACTAGAAATTCTCATTAATGAATAAAAATCATTTGTATTTCTTTATTTTAATATTTGTCAGATCCATTAATTAACAATCAGTAAAAAATCGATATCCTTGAAAGAATTTTAGTGTTTCTCAAAACAGCCTTCAAAACAATTCTGATGATTTCTAATCTTTTCTTTGAAATACTGTATGTACTCAAAAAACTGTTGACAAACCTTAAGTGTGTCAACCTACGGTTCATGAATAATGCATAAATATCTGGATACCTCTCCGATAAATAGTCAATAGCGGGATCTGGAGATCCGTAATGACTCCTACACATTCAATGATGAATCTTGCGATTGTGTGAACCAATAACGTCGTAACCAATTCCTTTTTGTCTCAGAATATTTTACTTGTTTGAGATCGGATCATCGGTATCAACCATACCTATTTTGATCTCGTTAACAACTAGTACTCTTTACTCGTTTTGTGATATGATATCCTACTGATCTAGTCACATGCTTGCAAGTTGTGTCGATGTGATATCACCGAGAGAGCCTAGAGTATATATCTCCGTTATATGGATGGACAAATTGCATTCTTGATCCATGAGCCTCAACTAATACTTTCAGAGTACCCAAAAACATTTTTATAGTCACCCTATTATGGTGTGACATGTGATGCCATCTAAGTACTCCTCTGGCATTAGTGATTGACATGATCTCATATTCAAAGGATTATGGTTACTTCATATGTGTATGATACAACAACGTAAACTTAATGACTTGATCGTATTTCTACACTACTTTGGGTATATGTTCATCATATCATTCTCCTAATCATACGATTCAGTTATTAACAACATCTGATATTGATCATCGGTTAATCAATAAGCTAGTTAAATTAGAGTCATTTCTAGGAACTCTTGTTTTTTTATTATACACACATGTATTAATATTTTTGGTTATACAATTCAGCATGAGAAATAAAAATCATTCATAAACATTGAATAAGATAATAACCATTTTATTATTGCCTCATGGGCATATTCTCTTCTGTCTCCCACTTGCACTAGAGTCAATAATCTAGATTATATTGTGATGAATATAACAACCATTGAGTACTAGTGATGGTCATGTTTTGCTATTGGGAGAGTTTTAATGAACAGCTCTGCCACATTTAGATCCGTATGTACTTTGCAAATCTTTAGAACAACTCCAACAGACGCGCTAAAGTCGTGCCCGCGCGCTAAAAACTGAAAATCTCCTGCGCGAGAGCCCCCGCTTGTTTTGACACACCGCTCAGTGTGCGCTCGTTAAATGCAACGCAGCACGTCAAACCAACTACCACTTCCTCTTCCGCGCGCGTAGGAAAAATCCCCTCCTCTCCCGCCTCTCTGTCGACGCGCCCGCGCGGCCGCCGCCGCCACGCCGGGGATGTTCCGGGTACCGCGGCGTACGCGTGCGCCCGACCGGCACCTTCTACGCCGAGATATGGACCGGAGACGAGCGCATCGCCCTCGGCACCTTCGACACCGCGCACGAGGCCGCCCGCGCCTATGACGACGTGGCGCGGCGGCTCGGCCACCCGCGCGCGTCGATGAACTTCCAGGACATTCGGACGCGCGAGTAGGTGGAGGCGCTGGCGCCGCCTCCTCTCCTTGTCACGGAGGAGGAGCGCCGTCACCGGCGCGAAACAGGGCGTCGCCTACTCATCGTCGAGCGTGACAAGCACCGGCGCCAGGAGTGGCACTGCCGCTTCCCCGAAGACATCGCGGCGCAGCGCAAGCACGACGTCGAGCAGGCCACGACCAAGGAGGCGGTGAGGGCGGTGAAGCACCAGGAACACCACGACCGCCGGATGGACAAGGCGCGGAAGCGCGCCTTGGTCGGAGCGCAGATGGCCGGGCCGGCGACCATCTCCGACAACGATCCCTGTTGGGACCACTACTGGTCATCGACGCCGGTGTCCGACACGACACCGGTCTCGTCTGGCGATGACTACATCTCGATCTCCTCGTCGGACTAGATTATAGTAGTAGTTTCTAGTAATAGTTTCTAGTAGTAGATTCTAGTAGTAGTAATTATAGTATTTTTTTGCACCATGTCATGTTCTATGTAATTTTCACTTCAATTTCTAGATCTTTTTTATGTCATATTTGTTGAAAAATTTAGTTTGTGCGCGCTCTAATTTAGCACGCCTGTTGGAGGATTCAGGCTGTAAATTTAGCACGCACGTTTTCGCGCCTCTGCCGGAGGAGATTCGGTGCGTGGTGAGCGAAACCCGGACCGCGCGCGTTGCATACGCGTTTTAGAGCGCCAAAATTTAGCGCGTCTGTTGGAGTTGCTCGTATATCACAATCCTTGACATGCTCACGGATGGACTGAAAATGACGCTTGATATGTTTGGAATTTTTGTGAGACCTTGGCTCCTTGGCATTGTCTATGTCACCATTGTTGTCACAATTGATAACGATTGGATCCAGCGCACAAGGAACCACACCTAGTTTAGTTAAGAACTCCTTGATCCAAACCACTTCCTGCGTTGCTTTCGGAACAGCAGCGTATTATGCCTCTATTCATGATCCTGCCACCATGGGTTGCTTAGAACTCCTCCAACTCACTTTTTCTCCATTCATGAGAAATACGTACCTGGATTGTGGCTTATAGTCATACGGATAGGTGTCAAAGCTAGCATCAACTTAACATTTTATGACGAGCTCTTCTTCACCGCCATATATGAGAAATATTTTTTAGTCCTTCTTAAGTACTTAAAGATATTCTTCACCGCCGTCTAGAGTTCCAAACCTGGATCATATTGGTACCAACTAGTCAAGCTAATAGCATGTGCGACATAATGTCTCGTACATAACATGGCGTACATGATAGATCCTATGACTGAGACATAGGGAATCGTATTCATCACTTCTCTATCGACTGTCGCAGCTGGACTTTGAGGCTTGCTCAATGTCTTGTCTTGCAACTAAGAACCCTTTCTTATTTTTCTCCATTTTGAACATTTTTTAGAATCTTGTCAAGATATGTACTTTGTGATATCTCAATTAATCGTCTCTATATATCTTTAAAGATTTCGATGTCTAATATATATGCTACATCACCAAGGTCCTTCATTGCAAAACTATTGTTCAAATAATCTTCTATACTCTTTAAAAGTTCTATATCATTTCCAATCAACAATATGCCATCCACAAATAATATTAGAAATACTACAAAGCTCCCACTCAATTTTTTGTAGATACAAGATTCTCCATAAGTTTAGAAAAATCCAAACCCTTTGATCACCTCATCAAACCGGAGATTCCAACTTCGGAATGCTTGAACACGGTTTTGACATCCATCTGCCAGATTTCATAGTCAAAAATTGCATAAATTGCTAACATAATCATAACATATTTGAGCATAGCAACGGGTGAAAAAGTCTCATCATAGTCCCTTTCTTGAATTTGCCGGAACCCCCTTGTGAGAAGTCAAGCTTTATAGACGGTCACATGATTGCCAGCGTCAATTTTGTTCTTGAAGGTCTTATGGTCATGAGGTAAGTCTACCAAAGTCCATACTTGATTTTCATATATGGATCCTACTTCGGATTCCATGACTTCTAGTCATTTGTTGGAATCCAGGCTCATCATCGCTTCTTCATATATCGCAGGGTCATCGTTTTCATCTACCATAAAATTCATGACATGATCATCGTACACTTCATGAGTTATACGTGTCCTTGTTTCCCTGCGAGGTTTGATAGTATCCTCTTTCAGAGTTTCATGATTTTTATCATTAGTTACCTCTTCAATTGGTGAAGCCAACACCGAAATAGTTTTCGATGTTGCGCCACTCGCCATTTCAAGAAGAGAAGGTTTTAATAACCTCGTCGATTTTTGTCTTCCTACTACTCACACCTTTCGAGAGAAATTCCTTCTCCAAAAAGGATTCATTCTTGGCAACCAAAACCTTACCTTTGGATCTGCGATAGAAAGTATACCCAATTGTTTCTTTAGAGTATCGTATGAAGACATATTTTTCTGCTTTAAGCTCGAGTTCAGATATATCCAAATGAATTCTTACGTGAAGGAGAAAAGGAATAATGGGCAAGACAAGGGTGCCTCACGATGGTTGCCACCCCGGGTAGGTGGGTCAAGCTAAACATGGATGGATCTTACTACTCTGAATCAAAGACTGGGGGCGTTGGTATGATCCTACGTGATGATAGAGGAGAGTTTTTTTTCATCATGTCGTTATTTGAGGTCTTGCTCGTCTTCCCTTGAGGTCCTCTTGAGGCGGAGCTAGCTACGTGTATGGAAGAATGCGCTCTAAAGCTACAATGGAGTTCCTTGCCATGCATGAGATGGACTGTTTGGAGGCTGTGTGGATGATCAAATCTGGAGCTGAGGAGAGGTCTGTAGTTACCTTCCTCCTGAAGGAAATCAAGAACCATTGTTAGGTGCGGTATGGTTTAAGGTAGAACATATTGGGCGCGAGCAAAACTCGGTGAGCCATGCTCTCGCAAACGTTAGCTGAACGAACGCTAGAACCGTTGTTTGGTTACGTTCTGGTCCACTAGATATACCTGAACTCTGTGCTAAGGATTATACTTTGGATGTTTAATTAATATATATTCCCATTCACCAAAAAAAAGATGAGCTACATTTATGATTTAAAATATGTACTTTATTATTTCAACGAAAACCAGTTTTGTCGTAAGCCCATGAGTCCCACATGAAGCTGCTTGTGGGCCGTCATTATCTTCCATCATTTCCATTTAATAATGGAATTTAAAGTGGGGCGCACGTTTACAACACTGTTAATTAGGAAATCGATACTGCCGCCTTTAATTTCAACAAGCCATGTAGTAATAAGGAAGGAAAAAAGATAGAAACGAAGGAAGAGATCGCCCGCCGCTGCATATATATACAGACGTACAAAAACCATCGAGGGCCGCGCCGTCAACAAGATCGAATCGATCGAGAGAAGAATTGGAGTGCACATACATGGCGGACGTCGAGAACCCTGATCTCGCGGCTACGCCGCCGCAAGACGAAGCAAACATGCCCTGGTAGGTATCCTGCATCTGGGTGTGCTATGCTTGCCTGATCCTCGCCGTCTCTGGCTGTCTCGTGTTCGTCTTCTGCCTGACCCGCCATGATCCGTCCATGGTCGGTCGAGTCATGGCTGTCGTCTGGCTCGTCGTGGGGATCATCGGAATCGCACTCGGGGCACTCCTTCTCGTCAGAAACCTGCTCATCTTATGTGTTCATGGGAATACCCTGCAGGGGACACCCCAAGTAGAGCCCTAATTTATTTGCTTGTGTGTGGTTTATTTAGCTCCATCGTATGCTAGTAGTATCGAATTATTCGCAAGAAAACGTGTAGTATCGAAGTGGACAATATGAAAGTTATGTTCTCTGCCGTGGTTATTTTTATCATACTGTATCGTCTGGTGTTCTAAGATTGGTGAAATAGTACGTAGTATTATCTCTCCTTTGTGGCGTGTATACAAAATCCCTCACGATCATTGCGCCTACAATTCAGAAAAAATAGCCGCTGATCTCCACGCGATCATCTTGCCTCCAAATCCTCGTCTCCTCATCTACAAGCGTCGCTGCGTTGTCCCACTAGAAGTGGCGGACCTAGGATTTCACTAATGGGTATGCCGGACAAAAAAAATTGATGACTATTTAGAAGATACCTCTTTAAGAATGCAATAAATACTTGTAAATTTGCATTTTAATACAGTATAAGCAATACACAATCTAACCTACTCCCGCACCCGCGCGGCGGCACCGCGCCGCGCCGGGCGGCCTCCTCCCATTCCTCGACCTCCCCTTCCTCGGCGTCCCCACCCATCACCGCAGCCCGGGGCGTCGCCGGGCAAAGCCCTGGTGGCATGGCGGCAGCGATTCGGCGTGGGGGCAGGATCTAGTGATGGCGGCAGCGCCCGCACCTGGCCGGTGTTGATGGTGGTGTCGTGGCTTGCGGAGGCCCGGAACACTTGCAGTCCTACACCACGACAAGCTAATAGCATGTGCTACATAATGTCAAGCTAATAGCATGTACCACATAATAGCATGTGCCACATAATGGTACCTACTAGTCAAGCTAATATTGGTACCTACTAGTCAAGCTAATAGCATGTGCCACATAATGTCTCATACACAACATGGCATACATGATAGAGCTGTAAGGGTTCGCGTATGAAAATAATAAAATTTTACCCTATGCTCGTGAACCCCTGATGCTGTCAGGACCTATCTATTAGTAATGCAGGAACGGGAAGGGCTTTTGTGAACTTACCCTTGAAGACCGAAAACTGTTGTCAACGCTCAGGAGAGTGTGGTTGATGTAGACGAGCCGAAGTCGATCTCAAGGTCGCGTTGAAGTCCTCGCGCTCCTGCGGCTCCAACGACTTCTAGTGCCTCAAGTGTGACACCTCGCAGGGAGTTACATGCATCCGGTGTCTGGCGATGACTTTCGCTTCCTCGATCTAGCAACGGTTGCGGAAGTAGAGCTCCTGGATCCGAATCCCGTAGCGCGATGGCGCTGGACGATGAAGATATCTCTCGTTCGCGAAATCGGAACTTGGGACCACGGTCACGGGAGAGAGAGAGAGGGAGGAATATAACTATTGGAGGTCACCCCAAACGTGAGGAAACCTTTATTGAATATTGTGTTGTATTACCTCCCTCAAAGTCCTGGGGTGGGACTAAAGGAGGAGAAGAGGGGGGCATCCGTTGCCGGCCCTGGTGGGCCCCGCACGGCGGGCTAGGCCCAGCCGGCCACCCCCTTCCCCTTCTCTCCTCTTGCCTTCCCTCATGGGCCCTTCTCCCTCCGGAATTTGGCCCATTAAGGCTTTTTGACCTTTAATTGATTTTTCTTTTATTAAATAATTATAAATAAATGATTAAATCAATATTTAACATTCATTCACATATTATTCAATATCCGTGGCCATGGAACACCTTACACCTCCACTTCGGACATCCTTTGGACTTACCAAAACCCTTCTGGCTTTCTCTCTTCTCTTCTTCGGTGATTCTACCGATCATGTAAACACTCTCTAAGCATCACCAAGCCCTTAAGCGTAATACCCCACGGTCCGGGAACACTCCATACATGGTCGGGACACTCCTAGACCAATGATCGACAAAGAGACCTGGATGGCCATGTGACCTCCGTGCATTCCACGAAGATATTTTGTCGTTTGAACCGTGACTGTCGCGTCTTATTCCTTTTGTCTCTCGACACTTGTATTTTCCGATATATGATCAATGACATCACCATGTCGTGTTCAATCTCGTTATCGAACAATGCTACTTGACTCATTTCGACAAGTGATATCCCTATGATCAAATCACACGTTGCGCAGCTATTGGATATAACTTCTCTGAGTGGGCCCTCGAGTATCTTTCCGTCACGTGGATTGACAAATCCCTCTCTTGACATATATTGCCTCTATGGTTCCTCTGAATACCTGAACACATATTTATGATCACTGTATCACCAGGTGATGTTTGATGTTATCTAAGCACTCTCGGGAGACAATGATTGATATAGTCTCACTCTCTAAGGAATAGTCTACTAGGTCTATTCTAATCATCGTAACTTAAACTTCGTGACATGATCGGGTCACAATGTTTAGGTTGGGTATTGGTTCATCATCTCATTCACAGAATGAGTTGACTCCATTTCCAACTGGCATAAATGCCACATGATCAGGAAACCTTGTTCATCTGTTGACCAATAAACCAGTGACTAGAGTATCATCGGGAACCCCTGGTTGTTTTTATATCACACGTGTATTGACGTTTCCTTTTAATACAGTTATAGCATGATATAAAACTTAATCATTGTTGGGTCCACAACATAGAAAACGAAAAATTTCCTACGATGAGAACTATACGCCAAGATCAATCTACTAGATACAGAGAAACGGGTGGACATACATCCATGGAGAACTTACCCTCGAAGACAACGAGTTTTGTTAACGAGTAGGAACTCGTGGTTGATGTAGTCGTACGCTTGCCGATCTCAAGATCGTGTGGAAGTCCGAGCGCCGCAAATCAGCAGCGCATCCGTTCTCGCACACACGTTCAAGCCACCGGACAATCTCCACCTCCTCACTCCAGCGAGTCAGCGGAAGCAGCAACTCCTTCTAGACACAAGGCCACCGGGAACATGTATCTCGCTAATCCGAGACCATGGGAAAATATCTAGAGGGGGAGAGAGATCCTTCACGAGGAGGTGTAGTTTGTGAGAGGGGAGAGAGGGGCTTTATATAGGAGGGAGGGAGACCCCTCCCCTCCCATAGCCGGCGCATGAGGGGGGACTCCTCCCCTCCTTCATTCATATGGTGAACCTCCACTCACATAAACATGGCCTCCACCCAAAATCCCACTCACATGTATTTAATTTCCACCAAATTAAATGCAACTCTCAATTAATAAAACTCTTTTATTTATTTTATTCAGAATTTTGTTAATTACTTTAATTAACAAACATTCACATAAAACCCCTTGCAACATTTCAATATCACATGCAGAACCACTTTCTGCAATTCCACCCGAAACAATTCTAGTTTCTATCAAAACATTTCCTGTTTCCATCGAAACATTTCATGCGCTTTGCAAACCTTTTGTCTGGAACATATGTGCTCCTAAATGGTGTCCGGCAACCCTTAAGTGTGTCACCCTATGGTTCGCGAATAATGCAGATATGATTGAGACTCCTCTCAGATCAATAATCAGAAGCGGGACCTGGAGATCCATACTGACTCCTGCATATTCAACGATGACTTCTGTGATCGTGAGAACCTTTAACGTCAGCAATTTAATCCCTTTGTATCATGATATAATACATGTCCGAGATTCGATCATCGGTATCCAAATACCTAGTTTGATCTCGTTACTGACATGCACTCTTTTCTCGTTCCCGTGATATAACATTCTAGTGATCACATCACTTGCTTGCAAGCTATCTTAATGTGATATCACCGAGAGGGCCCAGAGTATATCTATCCGTCATCGGGATTGAAAAATTCCACTCTTGATCCATGAGCCTCAACATAACACCTTCATATCACTGAACCCACCTTTATGGTCACCCTGTTAAAGTGTGACGTTTGATGTTATCAAGATACTCTTCCGGTGTTAGCAATTAACATGATCTCATGGTCTAAGGACTAAGACTACTTTGTATGATGTTATAGCAATATAAACATAATGACTTGATCATAATGCTATACTTCAGATGAATGTTCATCACATCATTTCACAAATGTTGTGACCTTGTTATCAACAACATCCAATGTCCATGATCAGGAAACCTTAATCATCTTGTTAATCAACAAGCTAGTCTATAAGAGAGGCATAACTAGGAACCCTTTTTGTTTATTAAACACACATGTATTGATGTTTCCTATCAATACAATTATAGTCTGCAAAATAAACATCTATCATATACAAGGAATATATAATAACAACTTTATTATTGCCTCTCAGGGCATATTTCCTTCAGTCTCCCACTTGAACTAGAGACAATAATCTAGTTTATATAGTGATAAATCTAACACCCATGGAGTTCTGGTGTTGATCATGTTTTTCCCTAGGGAGTAATTTAGTCAACGGATCTGCTACATTCAGGTCTGTGTGCACTTTACAAATCTTTATATCTCCATCCTTGACATGCTCGCGGATGGAGTGAAATCGGCGCTTAATATGCTTGGAATTCTTGTGAGACCTTGGTTCCTTGGCGTTGGCTATGGATCTATTATTGTCACAATAGATCACCATTGGGTCCAACGCACTAGGAACCACACCTAGTTCCGTTATGAACTCCTTCATCCAAACCGCTTCCTGCGCTGCTTCTGAAGCAGCAACATATTCCACCTCCGTCGTTGATCTAGCCACCACAGGTTGTTTGGAGCTCCTCCAACTAACTGCTGCTCCGTTCAAGAGAAATACGTATTCGGATTAAGACTTAGAGTCATCCGGATCAGTGTCAAAACTAGCATCGACATAACACTTAGCGACTAGCTCTTCTTCACCTCCGTATACAAGAAACATATCCTTAGTTCTTCTCAAGTACTTAAGGATATTCTTGACCGCTATCCAGTGTTTTGAACCTGGATCTGATTGGTACCTACTAGTCAAACTAATAGCATGTGCCACATCCGGTCTTGTACATAGCATGACATACATTATAGAGCCTATGGCTGAGGCATAGGGGATCTTATCCATTATCTCTCTTTCTTCCGCCGTAGCCGGACTTTGAGTCTTACTCAATGTCTTGCCTTGCAACATAGGTAAGTACCCCTTCTTACTTCCGTCCATATTAAACTTCTTTAATATCTTATCAAGGTATGTACTCTGCAATAGCCCAATTAGGCGTCTTGATCTATCTCTATAGATTTTGATGCCTAATATATATGAAGCTTCACCAAGGTCCTTCATCGAAAATTTGTTGTTTATATAACTTTTAACACTATTTAAAATATCTATATCATTTCCAATCAATAATATGTCATCCACATATAATATCAGAAATGCCACATTGCTCCCACTCACTTTCTTGTAAATACATGCCTCTCCATAAGTTTGGACAAATCCAAACTCTTTGATCACCTCATCAAAGCAGAGATTCCAACTCCGGGATGCTTGCTTCAGTCCATAGATGGATCGCTGAAGTTTGCACACCTTATCAGCATCCTTAGGATCGACAAAACCCTTAGGTTGTATCATATACAACTCTTCTTCAATATTACCATTGAGCAACGCAGTTTTGACATCCATCTTCCATATTTCATAATTGAAATATGCAGCAATTGCTAACATAATCCTAACCGACTTAAGCATCGCTACGGGAGAGAATGTCTCATCATAGTCAACTCCTCGAATTTGTCGAAACCCCTTTGCGACAAGTCGAGCCTTATAGATGGTTACATTACCATCAGCATCAGTTTTTCTTTTGAAAATCCATTTATTCTCAACGGTCTTTCGATCGTGAGGTAAGTCCACCAAGGTCCAAACCTGGTTTTCGTACATGGATTCCATATCGGATTTCATCGCTTCTAGCCATTTGTTGGAATTAGGGCTCATCATCGCTTCTTCATACGTCACAGGGTCATCTATTTCATCAATCATGAAATTCATAACAGGATTGCCGTACAGTTCAGGAGCTGCACGTGTCCTGCTTGACCTGCGAGGTTCGGTAGTGTCCTCTTTCGGAGTTTCATGATCAATATCATTAGCTCTCTCTTCATTAGGTGAAGTCAACTCCGAAACAACTTCCGGTGCTGCGCTACTCGCCATTTCAAGAAGAGAAGGTTTAATAACCTCTTCGAGTTCTACCTTCCGACTACTCACACCTTTTGCGAGAAACTCCTTCTCAAGAAAGGATCCATTCTTGGCAACAAAGACCTTGCCCTCGGATCTGTGATAGAAGGTATACCCAATCGTTTCCTTAGGGTATCCTATGAAGACGCATTTTTCCGCTTTGGGTTCGAGTTTATCCGGTTGAAGTTTCTTCACATAAACATCACATCCCCAAACTTTAAGAAATGACATCTTAGGTTTGTTTCCAAACCATAATTCATACGGTGTCTTTTTAACAGATTTAGATGGTGCCCTATTTAAAGTGAATGCAGCGGTTTCTAGTGCATAACCCCAAAATGACAGTGGCAAGTCAGTCAGAGACATCATAGATCGAACCATATCCAATAAAGTACGATTACGACGTTCTGACACACCATTACGTTGTGGTGTTCCGGCAGGCGTGAGTTGTGAAACTATTCCACAGTCTTTCATATGTGTGCTAAACTCGTAACTAAGATACTCTCCTCCACGGTCGGACCATAGAAATATGATTTTTCTGTTACGATGATTTTCCACTTTATTCTGAAATTCTTTGAACTTTTCAAAGGTTTCAGACTTATGTTTCATCAAATAGATATACCCGTATCTACTCAAATCATTCGTGAAAGTAACAAAATAACGATATCCACCTCGCGCCGACACACTCATTGGTCCACACACATCAGTATGTATGATTTCCAATAAATTTGTCGCCCGTTCCATTGAACCGGAAAACGGCGTTCTAGTCATCTTGCCCATAAGGCATGGCTCACATGTATCAAATGATTCAAAATCAAGTGATTCCAAAAGTCCATCAGAATGGAGTTTCTTCATGCGTTTAATGCCAATATGACCTAGACGACAGTGCCACATATATGCAGATATATCATTATCAAGTTTAATCCTTTTAGCATCAACATTATGAATATGTGTAATACTACTATCGAGATCCAACAGAAATAAACCATTCAACAGAGGTGCATGACCATAAAAGATATTATTCATATAAATCGAACAACCATTGTTTTCAGACTTAAACGAATGACCACTTTGCATCAAACACGATCCGGATACAATGTTCATGCTCAGTGCAGGCACCAAATAACAATTATTCAGGTTTATAACTAATCCCGACGGCATATGGAGAGGCAGCGTTCCGATGGCGATCACATCAACTCTTGATCCATTGCCGACCCGCATCGTGACCTCATCCCTTGCTAGTTGTCGCTTGTTCCGTAGCCCCTGAACCGAGTTACATATATTAGCAACCGATCACGTATCAAATACCCAGATGCTACTGCGAGTACTAGTCAAGTACACATCAATAACATCTATATCACATATACCTTTGGTTGCCTTGCCGGCCTTCTTGTCCGCCAAATACTTGGGACAGTTGCGCTTCCAATGTCCAGTCCCCTTGCAATAGTAGCACTCGGTGTCAGACTTAGGGCCAGCTCGGGGTTTCTTTTCAGGCGCGGCAACAGATTTGCCGCCCTTCTTTCCCTTCTGCTTGCCTTTCTTGTCCTTCTTGAAACCGGTGGTCTTATTGATCATCAACACTTGATGTTCTTTCCTAATCTCCACTTCTGCAGTCTTAAGCATTGACAGAAGCTCGGGAAGAGACTTCTTCATGCCCTACATATTATAGTTCATCATGAAGCTCTTGTAGATAGGTGGCAGAGATTGGAGAACATTATGTATGCCTAAGTCAATGGGAATCGTTATTCCCAAGGACACAAGCTTATCGGCGTACCCAGACATTTTGAGTACATGCTCACTAACGGAGCTGTTCTTTTCCATCATGCAGCTAAAGAACTTTTCAGAAGCATTATAACTCTCTACGGTAGCATGGGTATCGAAAATCATTTTCAATTCTCCCATGAAATCAAAGGCATTGCCATTTTCGAAACGTTTTCGAAGTTCTGGCTCTAGCCCATACAGTATGCCGCAATGAACTAAGTTGTGGTCCTCCTGATGAGTTATATAGACGTTCTTTTCCTCGTCAGGGGCATCAGGAGCTGGTGGGGGGCCTAGCGGCGCCTCTAGCACATATTGCTTTTGTGCAGCATTGAGGAGAATCCTCAAATTCATAGCCCAGTTGGTGAAGTTGCTACCATTCGTAGCAAGTTTCTCTTTCTCCATGAACACATTGAAATTAAAAGCAGGTGGTGCCATCTACAACAGAATTTGTAAAGTTTATTTAGACTAAGTTTATGACAGATTGAGTTCAACTAATCCAAATTACTAATGAACTCCCACTCAAAAACGACATCCCTCGTGTCCTTTTGGTGATTACATGAACCAAATCCACTACACCAAGTCCGATCATCACGTGAGTCGGTGTAGCTTCAAAGGCGAGCATCTATATGGGCATCATATCAACTATATGACTCATGCTTAACCTTTCGGTCCGTGTTTCGAGGCCATGTTTGTACATGCTAGGCTCGTCAAGTAAGAACCTTAGTATTCACGTGTGTAAAACTGTCTTACACCTGTTGTATGAAAGCGTAGAGTCGAGAACACCCGATCATCACGTGATGCCTCAAAACACGATCCACAAAACGGTGCATACTTAAGGAAGAACACATTTTATCTTGATATCTAAATGAGGGATCATCTTATAATGCTACCAAAAGCGCCAAACTAGCAATATAAGATGCTAACATCTAATGTGTGAATGAGGTGATATGGTCCATGCATTTGATCTCTATCATTTGCATCGTGGTATGATCTCTATCATTCCTTCGTGTGTAAGGCCAAGGTCTATGGAACTTACACGTTAAGTGAGTTGTAAGAGTATCTATCATACATCTACTTACAACAATACCATATCAAGACACTAGCCCAGCAACGATCTAAACTAGACGCCTCTAATTTATCAATTGCAAGTTTTATGTGGCTTAGGGCTTTCAGAGATAGAACCAGTCTTACCTACGAACATGAACCACAACGAGGATAACCAAGTTATTAGCAACTCGTTGTAAATCAGATATTGACTATAGTAGGAGAGACAGACACCCGCTAGCCACTTATGCAAAACTAGTTGCATGTCAGTCGTGGAACCGGTCTCATGTACGATGACATGTAAGGTTGGTCCGGGCCGCTTCATCCCACTATGCCACCAATATCCAAAGTACATAGAAGATGCAATAACATGATCATCATCGCCCACATATAAACTTATGTGTACTACCCGTGCAAAGCACCTACACATAGATCAGGCTCTGATACCACTGTTGGGTCCGCAGCATAGAAAACAAAAAATTTCCTATGATGAAAACTATACGCCAAGATCTATCTACTAGATACAGAGAAACGGGTGGACATACATCCATGGAGAACTTACCCTCGAAGACAACGAGGTTTGTTAACGAGTAGGAACTCGTGGTTGATGTAGTCGTACGCTTGCTGATCTCAAGATCGTGTGGAAGTCCAAGCGCCACAAATCAGCAGCGCATCCGTCCTCGCACACACGTTCAATCCACCGGACAACCTCCACCTCCTCTCTCCAGCGAATCGGCAGAAGCAGCAACTCCTTCCAGACTCAAGGCCACCGGAAACATGTATCTCGCTAATCCAAGACCATGGGGAAATATCTAGAGGGGGAGAGAGATCCTTCATGAGGAGGTGTAGTTTGTGAGAGGGGAGAGGGGGCTTTATATAGGAGGGAGGGAGACCCCTCCCCTCCCATAGCCGGCGCATGACGGGGGGGCTCCTCCCCTCCTTCATTCATGTGGTGAATCTCCACTCACATAAACATGGCCTCCACCCAAAATCCCACTCACATGTATTTAATTTCCACCAAATAAAATACAACTCTCAATTAATAAAATTCTTTTATTTATTTTATTCAGAATTTTTTTAATTACTTTAATTAACAAACATTCACATAAAACCCCTTGCAACATTTCAATATCACATGCAGAACCACTTTCTGCAATTTCACCCGAAACAATTCCGGTTTCTATCGAAACATTTCCTGTTTCTATCGAAACATTTCCTGCGCTTTGCAAACCTTTTGTCTGGAACATATGTGCTCCTAAATGGTGTCCGGCAACCCTTAAGTGTGTCACCCTACGGTTCGCGAATAATGCAGACATGATTGAGACTCCTCTCAGATCAATAATCAGAAGAGGGACTTGGAGATCCATACTGACTCCTGCATATTCAACGATGACTTCTGTGATCGTGAGAACCTTTAACGTCAGCAATTTAATCCCTTTGTCTCATGATATAATACATGTCCGAGATTCAATCATCAGTATCCAAATATCTAGTTTGATCTCGTTACCGACATACACTCTTTTCTCGTTCCCGTGATATAACATTCTAGTGATCACATCACTTGCTTGCAAGCTATCTTAATGTGATATCACCGAGAGGGCCCAGAGTATATCTATCCGTCATCGGGATTGACAAATTCCACTCTTGATCCATGAGCCTCAACATAACACCTTCATAGCACTGAACCCACCTTTATGGTCACCCTGTTACGGTGTGACGTTTGATGTTATCAAGATACTCTTCCGGTGTTAGCAATTAACATGATCTCATGGTCTAAGGACTAAGACTACTTTGTATGATGTTATAGCAATATAAACATAATGACTTGATCGTAATGCTATACTTTGGATGAATGTTCATCACATCATTTCACAAATGTTGTGACCTTGTTATCAACAACATCCAATGTCCATGATCAGAAAACCTTGATCATCTTGTTAATCATCAAGCTAGTCTATAAGAGAGCCATAACTAGGAACCCTTTTTGTTTATTAAACACACATGTATTGATGTTTCCTATCAATACAATTATAGCATGCAAAATAAACATCTATCATATACAAGGAATATATAATAACAACTTTATTATTGCCTCTCAGGGCATATTTCCTTCAATCATAATAATCCTTATTATTATTTGTCTCTAGGGCATATTTCCAACAAGGGCCTATGACTGAGGCATAGGGAATCATATTCATCACTTCTCTATCGTCTGTCATAGCTGGACTTTCAGTCTTTCTCAATGTCTTGTCTTGCAACATAGTTAATAACCCTTTCTTATTTTTGTCCATTCTGAACTATTTTAGAATCTTGTCAAGGTATGTACTTTGTGATATCCCGATTAATCGTCTCTATACATCTCTATAGATTTCGATGTCTAATATATATGCTGCTTCAACAAGGTCCTTCATTGAAAAACTGTTGTTCAAAAAATCTTCTATGCACTTTAAAACTTCCATGTCATTTCCAATCAACAATATGCCATCAACAAATAATATTAGAAATGCTATGAATCTCGCACTCCCTTTTTTTGTAGATATAAGCTTCTCCATAAATTTAGAAAAATCCAAACCCTTTGATCATCTCATCAAACTGGAGATTCCAACTTCGGGATGCTTGCTTCGGTCCATAGATGGATCACTAAAGTTTGCATACCTTTTTTACAATCCTTAGGATCGACAATTTTTTTGGGTTGCACCATGTACAACTCTTTCTCAATGTTTCTATTAAGGAATACGGTTTTGACATCTATCTGCCAGATTTCATAGTTAAAAATTGCATAAATTGCTAACATAATCATAACATATTTTAGCATAACTACGGGTGAGAAAGTCTCCATGTTGTTACAAGTCAAGATTTATAGACGGTCATATTATCGTCAGTGTCAGTTTTCTTCTTGATGGTCCATTTATTCTCAACAGGCTTGCGGTCATGAGGTAAGTCTACCAAAGTCCATACTTGATTTTCGTACATGGATCCCACTTCGGATTCCATGGCTTCTAGCCATTTTTTGGAATCCGGGCTCATCATCATTTCTTCATATGTTACAGGGTTATCATTTTCATCTACCATGAAATTCATGACATGATCATCGTACACTTCATGAGTTGCACGTTTCCTTGTTTCCCTGCGAGGTTTGATAGTATCCTCTGTCGGAGTTTCATGATGTTTATCATTAGTTCCCTCTTCAATTGGTGAAGTCAACACCGAAACAGTTTTCGATGATGTGCCACTTGCCATTTTAAGAAGAGAAGGTTCAATAACCTCGTTGAGTTCTGTCTTCCTACTATTCACACCTTTCGAGAGAAACTCCTTCAAAAAGGATCCATTCTTGGCAATGAAAACCTTGCCTTTGAATCTGGGATAGAAGGTATACCCAATTGTTTTTTTAGGGTATGCTATGAAGACATATTTTTCTGCTTTGCTATCGAGTTCAGGTATATCCAAATGAATTCTTACGTGAAGGAGAAAAGGAGTAATGGTCAAGACAGGGGTGCCTCACCATGGTTGCCACCCCGGCTAGGTAGGTCAAGCTAAACATGGATGGATCTTACTACTCTGAATCAAAGACTGGTGGGATCCTACGTGATGATACAGGAGAGATTTTTTTTATCATGTTGTTATTTGAGGTCTTGCTTGTCTCCCCTTGAGGCGGAGCTAGCTGCATGTATGGAAGAATGCGCTCTAAAGCTAGAATGGAGTTCCTTGCCATGCATGAGATGGACAGTTTGGAGGCTGTGTCGATGATCAAATCTGGAGATGAGGAGAGTTCTGCAGGTACCTTCCTCCTGAAGGAAATCAAGCACGATATGTTAGATGCGGTATAGTTCAAGATAGAACAAATTAGGCGCGAGCAAAACTCGGTGAGCCATGCTCTCGCAAACATTGGCCGAACGGACGCCAGAACCGCTGTTTGGTTACGTTCTGGTCCACTAAATATAACTGAACTCTATGGTGAGGATTGTACTTTGCGTGTTTAACTAATATAACACTACAGGATGCGCCCGCTAGGCTGACGGCTAAAAGCCCTCGGCGTAGGCCTATACACCGTCGGCCTACGCTACGCCGAGGGCTGCCGTCGGCGTAGCCTCCTCGGCGAACCTCTCCCTCGGCAGAGCAAAAAAAGCCGTCGGCGTATGGTCTAGCCCTCGGCGTAAGCTTCGCCGACGGCCGTGGCAGGCCCGTCGGCGTAGTAGCCATCGGCGAAAGGCGAGCCCACCGTTACACGGGCTGCTAACGGCGCAGTCGGTACGCCGACGGCATGGCCCTCGGCGTAGCGTCGGCACGTGGCAGACGGTGGGCACCCTAGACAGGCAGCTGGGCCGACGGCCGCGGCCCTCGGCGTAGGCCTAGGCATACACCGACGGTTAGGCCCTCGGCATAGGTGTAGCACGTGGCAGGAGCTGGTCGTCCCAGGCAAACAGCTACGCCGACGGCATGGCCCTCGGCGTAGGTGTAGCACGTGGCAGGCGTAGGTCGTCCCAGGCAGACAGCTACGCCGACGGCATGCCCCTCGGCATAGCCTTTACCATTTGGCACATATTAGGGGCAACGCCGACGGCATGGCCCTCGGCGTAGGGCCAGCCCAGATTTATTTTCCACCAGTTTCACTGCAGTTTTATTTCTTGCAATATTATTCACAGCAATATTGAACATGTATTTCACAAAAATTCAAACAAAATCACATCATTCATACATGTATCAAACAAGATCACATCATTCATACATGTATCAACATGATCACAACATTCATACATGTATCAACATCGTCACACATGCATAGACAATAAAACCCTACAACACTGGAGGAGACGGGGTGTACCCGAGATCTCCCCTGGTGAAAAGAGGCGACCTCCGGCGAGGGTGGCGTCCAGTAGAAGCAGCAGAAGAACCATCTCGCGAGGTAGTAGGAGAAGTGTCGGGGTGAGGATTGGGAGAACCACCGGCAGAATGGCCAGGAGAAGGACCATTCTCATGAAGCGGTGTGATCTGACGCCCATCCGGCGAGGCATGGCCAAAGTGCTGGTTCCCGGAAGCTCCCGTTCCCTACATGTTGCCTACATGTTAGCAACTTGCGAGGCAAAGTAAAGCGATAACCAGTGGGCTAGCAAAGAACTTACCGGTGTCGATGCGTAGTATGTCCTAGCGAAACTGTCCCTCGATGGCATGCATGGCGGCTGCCCCGGCATGGGAGGCACAGGCCCTAAATCCGTATTCTGTCAAGTTTGAATACTCATCAACATCGCCTGCAAGATAGTTTAGATGCCAGGCCGTAATACAACAACCTAGGGGAAGTGGGATTTGTATCTTTTGCAAAAATAAAGGTTCAAACTTACATTTACGTATTGCATGTAGATCGCATTCGCCTCCTGATACTGCCGAAAGGCCACCTGATATTCATCATGAGCAGCATCGTAGGCCGCCTCGAACTCAGGCTACAATTTCAAATACAAGGAATCTCGTCAGCAGTTAGCCATGCAGAAACAAAAGTCATAAAGATGATGAAAATGAGTAAAACTTACTGTTGGAATTATGCCCTAGAGGCAATAATAAAGATGTTATTATTATAATTCTTGTTCATGATAAAGTTTATATTCCATGCTAGAATTGTATTAAGCGGAAACATTAATACTTGTGTGGTTTGTGAACAACACTGTGTCCCTAGTACGCCTCTATGGACTAGCTCATTGATCAATGATGGTTAAGGTTTCCTAACCATAGACATGAGTTGTCAATTGATAATGAAATCATATCATTGGGAGAATGATATGGTGGACAGACCCAAACTAAGCGAAGCAATTAGATCGTGTCATCGTGTTCGTCTTTGCGAAGCTTTTCTTATGTCAAATATTGTATTCCTTAGACCATGAGATAATACAACTCCCTGGTATCGGAAGAAAGCTTTGAGGTCATCAAACGTCATCCTATGAGAGGGTGATCATAAAGGTGTCTCTCAGGTGATCGGAAAGTATCTGTTGGGTTGTATGTATCGAGATGGGATTTGTCCCTCACAAGTCGGAGAGATATACTTCGGGCCCACTCGGTAATCGATATCAACACCGCTTGCAAGCATGTGGTTAAGGAGTTAATCACAAAGTGATATTGGATTACGGAACGAGTAAAGTACTTGTTGTGAACGAGATTGAACTAGGTATGACGATACCGACGATCGAATCTCGGGCAAGTAAAATATCGCGAGACGAAGGGAATATATATATGGGATTGATTGAATCCTGGCATCGTGGTTCATCCGATATGATCATCGATGAATGTGTGGGAGTCAATATGGGTGCCCAGACCCCGCTGTTGATTATTGATAGAAGATCATGTCTGCATATTCTCGAACCCGCAGGGTCACACACTTAACGTGTCTCGACGCTAGGATAGATTGGATAATTGGTTTATGAGTTTTTGTTCGGAGTCTCGGATGGGATCCGGGACATCACGAGAGGTTCAGGAATGGTCCGAAGAATAAGATTCATATAAGGCAGTGCAGTTTTTGGAGTTCGGAATTGTTCCGGATTAATCGGTATTGTACCGAAAGCTTCTAGAACCTTCCGGAAGGGGGCCAACGTGGTCCCACCTTCCGGGAGGGGGCATGGGCCTATGAGGGAGTGTCCTGGCCGCATTGGGCTAGGGGCACAAGGCCCCATAGGGCCCAGCCGATCCTAGATAAGTTTAAATCGTTTAAACTAGAGATAAGATAAGATAGGATTTCTAGATAAGGGAGAGTTTAAATTGTTTAAACTAGAGATAGGCTTGGAGGAGAGGCTAGGGCTGGCCGCCCCCCCCTCTATAAATAAGGGCTGGTGCGCCCCCTTCCCCCGACACACACCTTCCTCCAACCCTAGTTGCCCTGCTGCCTTCCTCTCTTCCTCCCG
Organism: Avena sativa; assembly: GCA_916181665.1. Lineage (NCBI taxonomy): Eukaryota > Viridiplantae > Streptophyta > Magnoliopsida > Poales > Poaceae > Avena > Avena sativa. The sequence continues at coordinate 447,440,339 of OV702296.1, read as the reverse complement.
ACTGTTTGTAGGCGAAGCCCTGCAGCAGAAATTCTCCACCATATACACCACGCCGTCGTGCTGTAGATCCAATCCATCTCTCCACCATACTTGCTGGTCCGAGGAAGGAGGAGACGTCGAGGTGCTGCACGTGTGCATCTCATGGAGGCACCGCCACTTGTGGTGCTAGATCGGATCCGACGAACGTTCCGCTGTGCGAATCTTCAAGGGTATGAAGATCTAATCCAATCTCTCTCGTTGTTTGCATCTCCTAGATTAGATCTTGGCTTTCCCTCTGTTCGCTTCCGTAGAATTTTTTTGATTTACTATGCTGCGAAACCCTTCAGTGGTATCAGAGCTAGATCTATGCGTAGATGTGATTCACGAGTAGAACGCAACATGGTTGTTGCGGGCGTTGATGTTTTCTGTTGCAAGCCTCTTGTTTGTGTTCTTCTTATGACACGGCATAGTGAGATTGAAGCGGTCCAGGCCAACCTTACGCGACGTCGTTCGCGAGACCGGCTCCGCACTTGACGTGTGGCTTGTTCCACACATGCGGCTGGTGGATGTCAGTTTCTCTCACTATAGTTGTCATGGGATTAACACCGGAGTTTGGCAACCATAATATCACCGTTGTGGCTTTCCATAGGTAAGAATCGTTCTTAGCATCAACTCCCATAAGCCACGTAAAACATGCAACAACAAAGTAGAGGCGTCTAACTTGTTTTTGCAGGGAGTGTTTTCTGTGATATGGTATGGCCCAAGATGTGATGTGTATAATGTATGCGATGATCATGTTTTATAATATTTCACGACTTGCATGTCGATGAGTACACAACCGGCAGGAGCCATATGGTTGTCTTTATAATTGTGTATGACATGCGAGTCAACTTCTTATACGCCATGTAATAGCTTCACTTTATCGCTAAGTAGTTAGCAATAGTTGTAGTTGCTATTCGTGGTGGAGGCAATCATGGTGGAGTGATGGAGATCATGCCGGAATGCACAAGATGGAGATCATTGCGCGAAGATTGGCTATACCATGTCACATAAAGTTATATGCATGTGATGTTTATCCTTTTATGTATCTTATTATGCTTAGATCGCGACGGTAGCATTATAAGATGATTCCTCACTTAAAGATCAAGATAAAAGCTGTGTTCTCCCCAAGTATGCACCGTTGCGAAAGTTCGTCGTGTCCAAGCATCACGTGATGATCGGGTGCTATAGACTCTACGCTCACATACAACGGGTGCAAGCCAGTTTTGCACACGCGGAAATACTTGGGTCTAACTTGACGAGCCTAGCATGTACAGACATGGCCTCGGAACACAAGAACCGAAAGGTTAAGCATGAGTCATATGAATGATATGATCGACACTTCGTTGTCCACCATTGAAACCACATCTCTTCTCGTGATGATCGGATTAGGTGTGGTGAATTTGGATCGTGTTCACTAAACAACTTGAGGGATGTTGAATTTAGTGGGAGTTCATCTAGTAATTTGATTAAGTTGAACTATTTATCATGAACATAGTCTAAATTGTACTTGCAAATACTGTAGATCACATGGCCAAGTCCAACTTCAACTTCAACGTTTTTGCTGAGAAAGAAAAGCTTAGAAACAATGGGTCTAACTTCACCAACTGGTTCCGCAATCTAAGAATCATTCTGTCTGGCGGACAAAAGGACTATGTCCTTGAGAAAGCGTTAGGTAACCCCCCTGCTGCAACTGCGCCGGCTGATGAGAAAGCTGTCTATCAGTCGCGCAAAGATGATTATGGCGTGATTAAGAGCACCATGTTGTTTGCTATGGAACCAGAACTTCAAAATCGTTTTGAAAACTATCTCGGGCCCTTTGAGATTCTCGAGGAGCTGAAAACCATGTTTCAGACTCAGGCCCATTCTGAGAGATATGAGATCTCTGAGAAGTTCTTTAACTGCAAGATGGAGGAAGGGAGTTCCGTTAGTGAGCACGCCATTAAGATGTCGGGCTACACTCAACGCCTTGAGCAACTGGACTGCAAGATTCCAGAGGAGCTCAAGATTGACAGGGTTCTGCAATCACTCCCTCCCAGCTACAAAAGTTTTGTAGTGACTCATAATCAGATTGGTTCCACTGATACGATCACCGAGCTCTTCGCAAACCTGAAGGCTGCGGAGGTGGACATCAAGAAGGATAATCATGTGTTGATGGTCAACAAGCCCTCCTTTAAGAAAGGTAAAGGTGCAAAGAAGCCCTTCAAGAAAGGCGGCGGCAAGCGCGTCGCCCCTGCTGAGAAGAAGCTCAAGTCTGGTCCCAAGCCGGACACTGAGTGCTTCTATTGCAAGGACAAGGGTCACTGGAAGCGCAACTGTCCGAAGTACTTAGCGGACAAGAAGGCTGGCACCATCAAAGGTATATTTGATATACATGTTATTGATGTTTTCCTTACTAGCCCTCGTTGTAGTGCCTGGGTATTTGATACCGATTCAGTTGCTAACATTTGTAACTCGAAACAGGAGCTACGGAATAGACGGCGGCTTGCGAGGGATGAGGTGACGATGCGCGTTGGCAACGGATCAAGAGTTGATGTGATGGCCGTCGGCACGCTCTCCTTAGTTTTACCTTCGGGATTAGTTTTAAACCTTAATAAATGTTATTATGTGCCTGCGTTGAGCATGAACATTATTTCTGGATCGTGTTTATTGCAAGACGGTTATTCATTTAAATCGGAGAATAATGGTTGTTCTATTTATATGAGTAACATCTTTTATGGTCATGCACCTCTTGTGAATGGTTTATTTCTTCTAAATCTCGAAAGGGATGAAACACACATCCATAACATTGAGGCTAAGAGATGCAAAGTAGATAGTGATAATACTACTTATTTGTGGCACTGTCGTCTAGGCCATATTGGTGTAAAGCGCATGAAGAAACTCCATTCTGATGGACTTTTGGAGTCTCTTGATTTTGAATCATTTGACACATGCGAACCATGCCTCATGGGCAAGATGATCAAAACCCCGTTCTCCGGTATGATGGAGCGAGCAACGGACTTGTTGGAAATCATACATACCGATGTATGCGGACCGATGAGTGTTTCGACGCGCGGTGGATATCGCTATTTTCTCACTTTTACCGATGACTTAAGTAGATATGGGTATATCTACTTAATGAAACATAAATCTGAAACGTTTGAAAAGTTCAAAGAATTTCAGAATGAAGTGGAGAACCATCATAACAGAAAGATTAAGTTTCTACGATCCGATCGTGGGGGTGAATATTTGAGTTATGATTTTCTCACGCATCTCAAAGCAAGTGGAATCGTTTCACAACTCACGCCACCCGGAACACCACAGCGCAATGGTGTGTCTGAACGCCGGAATCGAACCCTATTAGATATGGTCCGATCGATGATGTCTCTTACTGATTTGCCATTATCATTTTGGGGTTATGCATTAGAAACCGCTGCATTCACTTTAAATAGGGCTCCATCTAAATCCGTTGAGACGACACCGTATGAACTGTGGTTTGGTGCTAAACCTAAGTTGTCGTTTCTTAAAGTTTGGGGATGCGAAGCTTACGTCAAGAAGTTGATGCCGGACAAGCTCGAACCCAAAGCGGAGAAATGCGTCTTCATAGGATACCCTAAGGAAACTATTGGGTATACCTTCTATCACAGAACCGAAGGCAAAGTGTTTGTCGCAAAGAACGGTTCCTTTCTTGAGAAGGAGTTTCTCTCGAAAGAAGTGAGTGGGAGGAAAGTAGAGCTAGACGAGGTTATTGAACCTTCTCTTGAATTGGAGAGTAGCGCAGCACCTGAAATTGTTCCAGTGCCGCCTGCACCAACAATAGAGGAAGCTAATGACAAGGATCATGAAGCTTCGGACGATGTTGCTACTGAACGTCGCAGGTCGACAAGGTCGCGTGCCCCTCCTGAGTGGTACGGCAACCCTGTCTTGGCTGTCTTGTTAGTAGAAGACAGTGAACCTACGAACTATGAGGAAGCGATGATGAGCCCAGACTCTGAGAAATGGCTAGAAGCCATGAAATCCGAATTGGGATCCATGAGCGAAAACCAAGTATGGACTTTGGTGGACCCTCCTAGCGACCGAAAGGCCGTTGAGTGCAAATGGATCTTCAAGAAGAAAACGTACGCGGATGGTAATGTTACCGTCTATAAAGCACGGCTTGTTGCGAAAGGTTTTCGACAAGTTCAAGGTGTTGACTACGATGAGACTTTCTCTCCCGTAGCGACGTTTAAGTCCATTCGGATTTTATTAGCAATTGCTGCGTTTCATGATTATGAAATATGGCAAATGGATGTCAAGACTGCTTTCCTCAATGGCAACATTGATGAAGAGTTGTATATGATGCAACCCGAAGGTTTTGTCGATCCTAAGGATGCTGATAAAGTATGCAAACTTCAGCGTTCCATTTATGGACTGAAGCAAGCATCTCGGAGTTGGAACCTTCATTTTGATCAAGTGATCAAGAGCTTTGGATTTGTTCCAAATTGCTACGAAGCTTGCATCTACAAGAAAGTGAGTGGGAGCTCGGTGACGTTTCTGGTACTATATGTGGATGACATATTGATTATTGGAAATGACATCAACATGCTTAACGATGTGAAGAGTTATTTGAACAAGTGTTTTTCAATGAAAGACCTAGGTGAAGCTGCTTATATATTGGGCATCAAAATCTATAGAGATAGACAAAGACGCCTGATAGCTTTAAGCCAGAGTACATACCTAGACAAAGTTCTGAAAAGGTTCAGAATGGATAAGGCATTGAAAGGTTCAGTGCCTATGTTGTCAGGTAAGATATTGAGCAAGGCTCAGTGTCCAGCTACGGTAAATGATAGGGAAGCTATGAGCAAAGTGCCTTATGCCTCGGCCATAGGTTCCATCATGTATGCCATGCTGTGTACTAGACCGGATGTGTCCAATGCTCTTAGTTTGACGAGCAGATATCAAAGTGATCCAGGAGTGGAACACTGGACAGCCGTGAAGAACATCCTAAGGTACCTAAATAGGACTAAAGAAATGTTCTTAGTCTATGGGGGTGATGAATAGCTCGTCGTAAAAGGTTACGTCGATGCTAGTTTCGACACCGACAAGGATGATTCTAAATCTCAGACAGGATACGTGTATATTTTGAATGGAGGAGCTGTGAGCTGGAGAAGCTGCAAGCAAAGCGTGATCGCGGGATCTACAGTAGAAGCGGAATACATGGCTGCTGCAGAAGCGTCAAGTGAAGGAGTTTGGATCAAAAACTTCATCACTGAGCTTGGCGTGGTTCCAAGTGCATTGGACCCACTGGAGATATTGTGTGACAACACTGGCGCCATAGCACTCGCTAAGGAACCAAGATATCATCCAAAGACCAAGCATATCAACCGCAAGTTTCATATAATCCGAGATTATATAGCAGATGGAGATCTGAAGATCAGCAAAGTACATACCGATCTGAATGTCGCAGATCCATTGACTAAACCTCTTCCACGTGTAAAACATGATCAGCACCTCAGTGCCATGGGTGTGAGATTGTTGCCAAATGTAAACTAGATTATTGACTCTAGTGCAAGTGGGAGACTGTTGGAATTATGCCCTAGAGGCAATAATAAAGATGTTATTATTATAATTCTTGTTCATGATAAAGTTTATATTCCATGCTAGAATTGTATTAAGCAGAAACATTAATACTTGTGTGGTTTGTGAACAACACTGTGTCCCTAGTACGCCTCTATGGACTAGCTCATTGATCAATGATGGTTAAGGTTTCCTAACCATAGACATGAGTTGTCAATTGATAATGAAATCATATCATTGGGAGAATGATATGGTGGACAGACCCAAACTAAGCGAAGCAATTAGATCGTGTCATCGTGTTCGTCTTTGCGAAGCTTTTCTTATGTCAAATATTGTATTCCTTAGACCATGAGATAATACAACTCCCTGGTATCGGAAGAAAGCTTTGAGGTCATCAAACGTCATCCTATGAGAGGGTGATCATAAAGGTGTCTCTCAGGTGATCGGAAAGTATCTGTTGGGTTGTATGTATCGAGATGGGATTTGTCCCTCACAAGTCGGAGAGATATACTTCGGGCCCACTCGGTAATCGATATCAACACCGCTTGCAAGCATGTGGTTAAGGAGTTAATCACAAAGTGATATTGGATTACGGAACGAGTAAAGTACTTGCTGTGAACGAGATTGAACTAGGTATGACGATACCGACGATCGAATCTCGGGCAAGTAAAATATCGCGAGACGAAGGGAATATATATATGGGATTGATTGAATCCTAGCATCGTGGTTCATCCGATATGATCATCGATGAATGTGTGGGAGTCAATATGGGTGCCCAGACCCCGCTGTTGATTATTGATAGAAGATCATGTCTGCATATTCTCGAACCCGCAAGGTCACACACTTAACGTGTCTCGACGCTAGGATAGATTGGATAATTGGTTTATGAGTTTTTGTTCGGAGTCTCGGATGGGATCCGGGACATCACGAGAGGTTCCGGAATGGTCCGGAGAATAAGATTCATATAAGGCAGTGCAGTTTTTGGAGTTCGGAATTGTTCCGGATTAATCGGTATTGTACCGGAAGCTTCTAGAACCTTCCGGAAGGGGGCCAACGTGGTCCCACCTTCCGGGAGGGGGCATGGGCCTATGAGGGAGTGTCCTGGCCGCATTGGGCTAGGGGCACAAGGCCCCATAGGGCCCAGCCGATCCTAGATAAGTTTTAATCGTTTAAACTAGAGATAAGATAAGATAGGATTTCTAGATAAGGGAGAGTTTAAATTGTTTAAACTAGAGATAGGCTTGGAGGAGAGGCTAGGGCTGGCCGCCCCCCCTCTATTAATAGAGGGCTGGTGCGCCCCCTTCCCCCGACACACACCTTCCTCCAACCCTAGTTGCCCTGCTGCCTTCCTCTCTCCCTCCCGACTGTTTGTAGGCGAAGCCCTGCAGCAGAAATTCTCCACCATATACACCACGCCGTCGTGCTGTAGATCCAATCCATCTCTCCACCATACTTGCTGGTCCGAGGAAGGAGGAGACGTCGAGGTGCTGCACGTGTGCATCTCACGGAGGCACCGCCACTTGTGGTGCTAGATCGGATCGGATCGCGAGGAGGAGAAGCGACTACGACTACATCACCCACGTTCCGACGAACGTTCCGCTGTGCGAATCTTCAAGGGTATGAAGATCTAATCCAATCTCTCTCGTTGTTTGCATCTCCTAGATTAGATCTTGGCTTTCCCTCTGTTCGCTTCCGTAGAAATTTTTTGATTTACTATGCTGCGAAACCCTTCACTTACATCATCTCTGGAGGTGGATCGACGAGGCTGGCTACGAGGCGGGATAGGGGGGCAATCGGTGGGGTGGGTAGCCTTGAGACGCGTGAAGCTCGTGGTGAGGGTAGGCTTGACCTTCTTATTCAGAATCTTGAGACGTTCATGCTGCAATCCGTGCCCCGACAGGACCAACGACTCCTCGTCGATCTCCGCATGAATGGGGTCATCCACATGGGGGTGACGAGCCTTCACCATCGTGCTGTAGTCCGCCAAGTTGTTCTGGGCAGTGCCGTAGTACTCAGGTAACGAGGGCTGAGGCTGCGAGGAATCGGGCTTCTTTCGCCGCATCATCTCATAGACGGCGACGTCATGAATCACCTCCCCGGGTTGTGTCTCGGCCACCTGCATCGCGAAAAGAAATATTATGCATATGAAGTACGAACATGACGAGAAATAAATGCAGGTCGTTCCATGTATATACATACCACCTTCCCCTTGAAGCGGTCAAAGTTGCGGTTTCCCGCGCAGTGTGTTCCACCATCGCCTCGGCTCTCTGTGTTCCTCCTCGAAAAGCCTGCAAACTCTTCGTCTTCACTGAGCCACCTCGTCCTAACCAGCTCCTCCCATGCCAGTCGATGCGGCTCAGCCCATCGGGGACAACCTGAAAATGCAATACTCAACTCCAGACAATGCAATGGCAACTTAGCAGCAATGTAGAATCTCATTGACATTTTACTCACCGACATGTACTCTTCTGGCGTCATCGAGTACTCAGGATTAGACTTCTTACAGACAATGTCTTCCTTCCTGATCCTCACGCCCCTGTCAGTCCAGAAGTAACTAGCGGTCGTGACCTTTTGGTTGTACCACACCTGGGGTGTCAACTTCACACAAGCCCCAAGCAAAGTCCTGTCCGCCTTCTCTTGGTCCTCCTCAGCCACACGATAAAAGCACTTCAATCATGCATAAAAACAATTGTAAGAGTCATGAGTTAGCACGGTGGGGTCATCAAGTATTAACTCGAGAAATATGCCTTACCCAAAACTTGGTGATGACAGCATTAGCAGCTGTTGGCAATCCCGGGACACGAGTAGTCTGGTAGTCCGCCCAAGTAGTAGCTAGCCTCCTGACACCATCAGGGGAAATGTGATAGCCCGGCCAGAACTTCCTAATCAGAGCTCCAACCAGGCTGTTAGGAAGGCGAGGCTTGGTCCCCGGAGGAAATGTCTAATTGCTACACAATAATAAACATTAGTACACATGCCAAATTATTTATGACCAATATGAAATTACATGTTTTAAATTGCAAAATTAGTACACTTACTCAAGGCCATCTGGAATAATAAGGGCTTTCGCCTCCTAGGTCCTAGGCTCTAACCTCTCCTCAGGGACTCCCGATTCCCCACGATTCCGCAATTTCTTCGGCAGCACCAACTCGTAGCTAGTGTCAGCCTCCGCCTCCACCTCGTCTCTAGACTCCGTCTCGGTCTCCGCCTCCCTCTCGGTCTCTGGCTCCGCCTCGTCCCCAAAAGGCTGCTCTGTCAGGAAGAACTCAGGAGCCACATCGCCATAAGCGGAGGGTGGTGGGTCAAAGTCCACGCCTCCTCCCCTGCCACCTCGTCCTCGTCCTCCTCCTCGACCTCGACCTCGACCTCGTCCTCCTCCCGCACCAGCAAGATCGGGGTAACGCGGATTGGGATTTGGTTGTCTCCCACTCCGTGTACCTTTTTTCTTGCGCTGTTTCAGTGCATTAAGCAAGGACGAAGAGCTTGCCTTGCTGCTGCTCATATTTTTCAATTACCTACATTGAATAAGAGAAAACAGTTAAGCACAAAGACATAATAAAATGTATACACAAAGCATAAAGGCATAATGCAATTAAGAAAACAATTAAGCACAAAGACATAATAAATACTCACTATCATTCTGATTCTCATTCTCACTATCACTATCACTATCTTTTGAGTAGAAAGCTGGATTCTCATTGAAGGGTGGAGGCTCATCATTGTTGTCATTCTCTGTATGGAACTTCTCGAGCATATCTATATCATGTAGATTCACCACTGACTCACCCCGAGTTTCTGAATCGTTCCCAAGGTCCTCAAGATCAACCGGTTCTAAATCAAAGTGCCTGACGTCCTCTTGCTCTTGATAAAAAATTCCCTCGTACGTTACAGGGTTAATGTTGTTGTAATCGTCCTTGGAGGGATTTGGTAGGTTACCATGTGGCGATACCTGGAACACGACTTCCCAGCCCTGGAGTTCCGCTTTCTAGCATGGGTAGGGCAAATAATAAACTTGGTTGGCTTGGTGAGCAACAACAAAGACGTCGGCTCCGCTATAGGTGGTTGAAGGCCTAACTTCAACTAACCCAATGGAAGGGGTACTTCTCAGTCCACCCCTTGGGTCGAACCAGTGGCACTTGAACACAACAAGATTGAGTTGTACGTTTGTACGATTGAAGGTCAGCTCATACACATTCTCTAACCTTCCATAGTAATCAAGGGAATCGGTTCCTCTGGTGAAGACCCCATTATTTACCGTTTTTGCATTCGGTCGCCCCTTCTGGTGCGTCTCTATATGGAAGCGAAACCCATTCATATCATACTTCTCATACTGCATGATGTCACGGTTACAACCTTGGGGAACACATTTCAGCTCATCTGACATCTCAACATTGGGATCAGCTCCCTACAGGTTTGTTCTGTTCATTAGTTACGTGGAATAAGAGGGACAAGTCACATATTGCAAGGTAAGAGGGACAGGTTAGAAATTACTTTTTCCATGAACCAGGACACAAAGTTTTTTTATTTCCAGGAGCACCCTCTTTCAGTAGAGTGTGCAACTCCATGGGAGAGGGATCCGTCGGTCCCGACCACTGTTCATCCGTGAAGTTGCTAAGGAGAAAATAAGCATTAGACCGAGTTACTAGCTGCATAGAGCATTAGACCGAGAAAATAAGAAGTTGTTTACCATTTTACCTAATGAAATCGACCACTTCCTTCATGTTCATAAGCACATAGAGCATTATATAATCCTTCTCTTCCTTCGGCAAGCTATATTTTAGTCCTTTACCAGCCTTGCCACCGGGAAATTGGAATAGTTCGAGCTTGGGGTCATTCTTGGGCAGGTCGACATTGTAACGAGAGACCGGGTTATGCATAGTGCAAACATCATCGGGCCAGTAGGTTGTCGCGGCGTCTGCCATCTCCCGAAGGAATGTTGCTTCAGCTACGCATGCTTCAATCTTGGCTTTGTTTCCAGTTATCTTTCGAATATACTTAAACTCTCTCTCAATACAAAAACTGCCAACGAAATTGCACCAGGCCCCCCAAGAGTGCCTCGTTTGCGAGATGCACAATGAGATGTGCCATCGGAGTAAAGAAGCCTAGCGGAAAGATCATCTCCAAATTGCATAGCAACCCCGACACCTGAACTTGCAGCTTCTCAATAACCAGAGGACATATCTGCTTAGCACAGAGCGTGCGGAAGAAATGGCTCAACTCCGCAAGCACTCGCCAGACTTTCTCGGGGAGATACGCTTGAACCATCACCGGCATCAGCCGCTCAATCCATATATGATAGTCGTGACTCTTGAGCCCGGTGCCTTGTCCCGTCGAAAGATTGATTCCCTTACTTATATTTGAACAATAACCATCATGGAACATCACGACATATTTGAGCCACCTGAATGACTCCTTCTTTTGGACATTATCAAGGTAGTAGTAGGCATGCGGCTTGAACCAATTCTTTCGACGGACAGTAGGAGGCTGCATGTGTAATATCTTCCTATCACAAAGCTTCTCAACATCGACTCTAGCCTTGACATTATCCTTTGACTTTCTAGGAATGTTCAGTACTGTGTGAAAAAAGGACTTCCCGACATTCTTTTCGGTGTGCATCACATCGATGTTATGGGGAAGTTCAAGGTCCTTGTAATACACAAGATTCGTTAAGGCTGCCACATGAGTCCAATTGTGCGTTACACCATATCCCGCAAATAGATGGCCAGTTCCCGGCACCGCAGGCACGAGAGCACGTAGCTCGGCATCAACAACTGAACCATCGAACTTTGGTACCTGTTTTACTTCATGCACAACTTTTCCCTTCTTGAAGTTCTTCTTGTCTTCTCTGAACGGATGCTTTATTTTGAGGTACTGTCGATTCGTGTCAAACGCAACATACTTGCGACCCGACTTTAGCCAAAGAAACTCAAGTCGGTGCCTGCACACTGGGCATGGCCACTTACCAGCTGTACACCATCCGCATGTTAGGGCGTACCCAGGCATGTCATGCATGGTATACTGCAACCAAACTTTCATCAAGAAGTTTCTCTTCGATGCTCGGTCGTATGTCAACGTCCCGTGTATCCAGGAGTGGTTCAAATCATCCACAATCGGTTGCATGTAGACACTCAAATTTTTCCCCGGGTACTCGGGCCCTGGAATGATCAACGACAGAAACATGGTCTTCCGTTGCATTAATACTCCGGGGGGAGATTGAGCGGAATAACAAACACCGTCCACCAGTTGTACGCAGCCGTCGACAAACCATATGGGTTGAAGCCATCTGTTGCTATCGCAATTCTGACATTCCGAGCCTCTTCTGCCCACCGGGGGTATTTGTCATCGAAGTTCTTCCATGCCTTACCATCAGACAGATGTCCCATCTTCTTCTGTCTGTGCTCGTCCTCATATCTCTTCCCCTTCTTGTGCCACGTCATCTGTTTGGCAGTCTCCTCGCTCAAGTAAAGCCGCTGGATTCTTTTTATGAATGAGAGATACTGAAGAATCTTTAGAGCGACATTCGACTGCCTCATCTGACCATCCTTTCCCTTTACCTCATCATACCTAGAGGCCCTACAAATGGAGCAGTACTTGTCATCCGCAAACTATTTCCAAAACAAAAGGCAACCTTTTGGACAACAATCTATCTTTTCATAATCCATGTTTAGCTCCTTCATGAGTTTCTTCGTTTCATAAAAGGTTTTAGGCAGACAATGCCCTTCGGGCAACATGTTACCACATGTTCTCAGATTAGCTTCAAAGTGAGAATGGGTGGCAGAGTACTGGCACTTGTCGGCTAGACACTAAGAGATGCCATCGAGCTGATAAATCTTTGCACCCTCGTACAGAGGCCTCTTAGCCGTGGCCATCATATCAAGGAAGGCCTTCACGGTTGGCTCCGGTTCCTCTGGTTCTGGTGGTTCCTCCCGTCGAGGTGGCGAATCCGGCTGGTCAGCATCGATGAGATCATCTAGCCAGTTTCTAATCCCATCGTGCTCATTGCCATTGAGCCGCTGACGCATGACCTCACCCCTGTCATGTTCGTACCGAGCAAAGTCGACTTGCGTGACATAGTTAGACATGTACCCATATTGCAGAAGGTGTTTATACATGTCATCCTTTCCCTGACGATGACGCTTAGTGCAATGAGCACAGGGACAAAGTGCCCGAACCATTGCCTTCGAACCACGCGCTAACTCATTCACTAACAAATGAGTGTTCCGTACCCAATCGTCTGTTTTATTAGTCGCACTAATACGGCCATTGTACATCCACCCATTATCAGCCATCCTCTTCTGCTTTGTTGGAAGCCAAACAACAAATATAACATTTTATATCAAACAGGAGATTAAATGCTTCATATTTTTACGCATTCATCAACCTACATGTCTAATAGGAAAAGAGGGTCCTAACCAGCTGCCGGATCCATAGATTGGGTAAGTTCTCCCTGGCTCTACCCCGATCCAAGTAGAATTTCGGCAGCACCTCCCTGCTGTTCTCCCGATACACGTCTCGACAAAAAGCCAAGAGGATGTGCATCCGGAGAACAACGAGGAGGCGTCACCGAAATCCTGTCTCGAATCGAGGTAGAGCCAGGGAGAACCATACCCAACTACGAATCTACCGACTGCCCGATAAAAGCCGTAAGCGTTACGGTTCAAAATATGCGAGACCACTAATGCATATTAAGTCGCGTAACGCTTATGGTTGGGATGACGCCTAGGTGACGCGACAGACTTGGTGATCTAGACACGAAAATAAACCTAGGTGACGCGACATACATGGCGAATGGATTCTCACCCTCGAAGCATGATCAAATCGTCGACCATGATCCGGGACCCTGCTGTCGAAACACTCCCCCCGCTCACCCTCCGGTAACTTCAAAAAACATGAACAAATGGTTAAATATGCAACATCTATTTAGCAAAATTCCTAGTGCAAAACCCTAGTGCAAAATTCCTTTTTAGCATATATGTGACAAAATTCCTAGTGCAAAACCCTAGTGTGGATACTTCATGACTAAGCTAGCTCCTTCTACCAGCCAACTACATTGACAAGATTACTGCTGTACTACTCTAGTACTCGCTCGCTTGGTCGACACGGGACCTAGTGCAAAACCCTAGTATGTGTCTTGCTACTCCCCTACCGTACTAACGCACGCGTGGACAGACGTCACGAGCTTCGTGAAAACAGTGGCGCGCACACATGTTGGTGCGTGAAAACGGAACAGTGGCACGCACGCATGGAACAAGGTGAGGGATGAGCGTTACTACCTGCGATGGTCGTCTATAGCCACGGCGGGCACGTGGGCAGCAACAGCAGGCGAGCCTCGGCCTCCCCGCGTGGCGGCAGCGTGTAGGGGCGGCCGGGCAGCAGCAGCTCGGGACGGGCAGCGGCGGCAGCGGCGCGTGGCGGCGGCGGTGGGGAGGGAGGGAGTGGCGGCGGTGGGGAAGGAGGGAGGGAGTGGCGGCAGCGGTGGGGGGAGGGAGGGAGTGGTGGCGATGGGGAGGGAGGGAGGGAGTGGAGGTGGCGGTGGGGAGGGAGGGAGGGAGGTAGTGGCGGTGGCGGCGTAGGGCTAGCTCGGGGAGGGCGTGGCGGCGGCGGTGGGGAGGTAGGTGAGTAGTGGCAGCTGCGAGGGTGAGCTGGATCGGCGAGGGCGGGCCGGGCAGGGCGTGGCGGCGGCGGTGGGGAGCGAGGGAGTGGCGACGGCAGCGGAGGGCTGGCTCGGGGAGGGCAGGCCGAGCAGGGCGGGGCGGCGGCGATAGGGAGAGAGGTGAGCAGTGGCGGCGGCGGGGGTGAGGTTGAGTGGAGGAGAAGATAGGCAGGGGAGGGAGGGACACGCGGCTTATCCGCGGCCTGCACTACGCTGACGGCTTTGCCGTCGGCGTAGCTAGGTTTTTTTATTTTCTGCTCCACGTCGACACGCTGGGCCCGGTCGACGCTGCTCTACGCCGACGGCCTGGATACGCCTCGGGCAAAGCCGTCGGCGTAGCTAGTTTTTTTTAATTTTCTAGTATTAGTACATACATTTACTAAGAAACTATAATATATAACAAATTATAATATATTATTTGGTCTCTACTAATACAGAAGAAACTATACTATATTATTACTATATAGGCCGACGGCCCGGATACGCCGAGGACTCCAAGCAAACCCTATACGTGGGCCCCGCGAATCTACCCTCCATAGACTCTCTCTTGTTTTGTGTTTGTATAGGTCATATGATGATGTAAAACCATTTTGGTTCACAAGGTGCGGCAATATCCAACCCTTTCACCGGAACGGGGAGTTTCCCCCTTATATAAGTCCAGAACCTTCCCTTTTAGGTTACAGCGCATGCATGCGAAGGGGGACACATCCATGCAACCCGGGGACTAGGTTTTGCATGTTTCAACACAACACCACACCTCCATGCATGTGCAAGGGCCACATGCAAGTTCTTGAGGGTTACCTACGCCCCGGAGCGCGGTTTGCCGCGGAACCCTGATCTGTGGGCCTCGGATCGTCTACCCCCCTAGACGTTCTTCTGACAGGCGTAACCCGGCGTAGTTCTCTCTTGTTTTGTGTTTGTTTAGGTCATATGATGATGTAAAACCATTTGGTTCACAAGGTGCGGAAGTATCCTACCCGGTTTCACCGGAATAGGGAGTTTCCCCCTTATATAAGTCCAAAACCTTCCCTTTTAGGTTACAGCGCATGCATGCGAAGGGGGACACATTCATGCAACCCGGGGACTAGGTTTTGCAAGTTTCAACACAACACCACACCTCCATGCATGTGCAAGGGCCACATGCAAGTTCTTGAGGGTTTCCTACGCCCCGGAGCGCGGTTTGTCGCGGAACCCCGATCTGTGGTCCTCGGATCGTCTACCCCCCTAGATGTTCCTCTAACATGGGTAGCCCAGCGTAGCTCTCTCTTGTTTTGTGTTTATTTAGGTCATATGATAATGTAAAACCATTTTGGTTCACAAGGTGCGGCAGTATCCTACCCGGTTTCACCGGAACAGGGAGTTTCCCCCTTATATAAGTCCAGAACCTTCCCTTTTAGGTTAGAGCGCATGCATGCGAAGGGGGACACATTAATGCAACCCGGGGACTCGGTTTTGCAAGTTTCAACACAACACCACACCTTCATGCATGTGCAAGGGCCACATGCAAGTTCTTGAGGGTTTCCTACGCCCCGGAGTGCAGTTTGCCGCAGAACCCTAATCTGTGGGCCTCGGATCGTCTACCCCCGTAGACGTTCCTCTGACAGGGGTAGCCTGGCGTAGCTCTCTCTTGTTTTGTGTTTGTTTAGGTCATATGATGATGTAAAACCATGTTGGTTCACAAGGTGCGGCAGTATCCTACCCGGTTTCACCGGAACGGGGAGTTTCCCCTGTATATAAGTCCAGAACCTTCCCTTTTAGGTTATAGCGCATGCATGCGAAGGGGGACACATTCATGCAACCCGGGAACTAGGTTTTGCATGTTTCAACACAACACCACACCTCCATGCATGTGCAAGGGCCACATACAAGTTCTTGAGGGTTTCCTATGCCCTAGAGCGCGGTTTGCCATGGAACCCTGGTCTGTGGGCCTCGGATCGTCTACCCCCCTAGACGTTCCTCTGACAGAGGTAGCCCGGCGTAGCTCTCTATTGTTTTGTGTTTGTTTAGGTCATATGATGATGTACAACCATGTTGGTTCACAAAGTGCGTCAGTATCCTACCCGGTTTCACCGGAACGGGGAGTTTCCCCCTTATATAAGTCCAGAACCTTCCCTTTTAGGTTACAGTGCATGCATGCGAAGGGGGACACATTCATGCAACCCGAGGACTAGGTTTTGCATGTTTAAACACAACACCACACCTCCATGCATGTGCAAGGGCCACATGCAAGTTCTTGAGGGTTTCCTATGCCCCGGAGCGCGGTTTGCCGCAGAACCCTGATCTGTGGGCCTCGGATCGTCTACCCCCCTAGACGTTCCTCTGACAGGGGTAGCCCGGTGTAGCTCTCTCTTGTTTTGTGTTTGTTTAGGTCATATGATGATGTAAAACCATGTTGGTTCACCAGGTGCGGCAGTATCCTACCCGGTGTCACCGGAACAGGGAGTTTCCCCCTTATATAAGTCCAGAACCTTCCCTTTTAGGTTACAACGCATGCATGCGAAGGGGGACACATTAATGCAACCCGGGGACTAGGTTTTGCATGTTTCAACACAACACCACACCTCCATGCATGTGTAAGGGCCACATGCAAGTTCTTGAGGGTTTCCTATGCCCTGGAGCGCGGTTTGCCGCGGAACCCTGATCTATGGGCCTCGGATCATCTACCCCCTAGACGTTCCTCTGACAGGGGTAGCCCGGCGTAGCTCTCTCTTGTTTTGTGTTTGTTTAGGTCATATGATGATGTAAAACCATGTTGGTTCACAAGGTGCGGCAGTATCCTACCTGGTTTCACCGGAACAGGGAGTTTCCCCCTTATATAAGTCCAGAACCTTCCGTTTTAGGTTACAGCGCATGCATGCGAAGGGGACACATCCATGCAACCCAGGGACTAGGTTTTGCATGTTTCAACACAACACCACACCTCCATGCATGTGCTAGGGACACATGCAAGTTCTTGAGGGTTTCCTACGCCCGGAGCACGGTTTGCCGCGGAACCCTGATCTGTGGGCCTCGGATCGTCTAGCCCTCTAGACGTTCCTCTGACAGGGGTAGACCGGCGTAGCTCTCTCTTGTTTTGTGTTTGTTTAGGTCATATGATGATGTAAAACCATGTTGGTTCACAAGGTGCGGCAGTATCCTACCCGGTTTCACTGGAACAGGGAGTTTCCCCCTTATATAAGTCCAGAACCTTCCCTTTAAGGTTACAGCGCATGCATGCGAAGGAGGACACATTCATGCAACCCGGGGACTAGGTTTTGCATGTTTCAAGACAACGCCACACCTCCATGCATGTGCAAGGGACACATGCAAGTTCTTGAGGGTTTCGTACGTCCCGGAGCGCGGTTTGCCGCGGAACCCTGATCTGTGGGCCTCGGATCATCTACCCTCCTAGACGTTCCTTTGTCAGGGGTAGCCCAGCGTAGATCTCTCTTGTTTTATGTTTGTTCAGGTCATATGATGATGTAAAACCATGTTGGTTCACAAGGTGCGGCAGTATCCTACCCGGTTTCACCGGAACAGGGAGTTTCCCCCTTATATAAGTCGAGAACCTTCCCTTTTAGGTTACAGCGCATTCATGCGAAGGGGGACACATTCATGCAACCCGGGGACTAGGTTTTGCATGTTTCAACACAACACCACACCTCCATGCATGTGTAAGGGCCACATGCAAGTTCTTGAGGGTTTCCTATGCCCTGGAGCGCGGTTTGCCGCAGAACCCTGATATGTGGGCCTCTGATCATCTACCCCCTAGACGTTCCTCTGACAGGGTTAGCCCGGCGTAGCTCTCTCTTGTTTTGTGTTTGTTTAGGTCATATGATGATGTAAAACCATGTTGGTTCACAAGGTGTGGCAGTATCCTACCTGGTTTCACCGGAACAGGGAGTTTCCCCCTTATATAAGTCCAGAACCTTCCGTTTTAGGTTACAGCACATGCATGCGAAGGGGACACATCCATGCAACCCGGGGACTAGGTTTTGCATGTTTCAACACAACACCACACCTCCATGCATGTGCTAGGGCCACATACAAGTTCTTGAGGGTTTCCTATGCCCGGAGCGCGGTTTGCCGCGGAACCCTGATCTGTGGGCCTCGGATCGTCTACCCCCCTAGACGTTCCTGTCACAGGGGTAGCCCGGCGTAGCTCTCTCTTGTTTTGTGTTTGTTTAGGTCATATGATGATGTAAAACCATGTTGGTTCACAAGGTGCGGCAGTATCCTAGCCAGTTTCACCGGAACAGGGAGTTTGCCCCATATATAAGTCCAGAACCTTCCCTTCTAGGTTACAGCGCATGCATGCGAAGGGGGACACATTCATGCAACCCGGGGACTAGGTTTTGCAAGTTTCAACACAACACCACACCTCCATGCATGTTCTAGGTCCACATGCAAGTTCTTGAGGGTTTCCTACGCCCGGAGCGTGGTTTTCCGCGGAACCCTGATCTGTGGGCCTCGGATCGTCTAGCCCCCTAGACGTTCCTCTAACAGGGGTAGACCGGCGTAGCTCTCTCTTGTTTTGTGTTTGTTTAGGTCATATGATGATGTAAAACCATGTTGGTTCACAAGGTGCGGCAGTATCCTACCCGGTTTCACGGGAACAGGGAGTTTCCCCCTTATATAAGTCCAGAACCTTCCCTTTTAGGTTACAGCGCATGCATGCGAAGGGGGACACATTCATGCAACCCGGGGACTAGGTTTTGCATGTTTCAACACAACACCACACCTCCATGCATGTGCAAGGGCCACATGCAAGTTCTTGAGGGTTTCCTACGCCCCGGAGCGCGGTTTGTCGCGGAACCCTGATCTGTGGGCCTCGGATCGTGTACCCTCCTAGACGTTCCTCTGACAGTGGTAGCCTGGCGTAGCTCTCTCTTGTTTTGTGTTTGTTTAGGTCATATGATGATGTAAAACCATGTTGGTTCATAAGGTGCGGCAGTATCTTACCCGGTTTCACCGGAACAGGGAGTTTCCCCCTTATATAAGTCCAGAACCTTCTCTTTTAGGTTACAGCGCATGGATGCGAAGGGGGACACATCCATGCAACCCGGGGACTAGGTTTTGCATGTTTCAACACAACACCACACCTCCATCCATGTGCTAGGGCCAAATGCAAGTTCTTGAGGGTTTCCTATGCCCGGAGTGCGGTTTGCCGCGGAACCCTGATCTGTGGGCCTCGGATCGTCTACCCCCCTAGACGTTCCTCTGACAAGAGTAGCCTGGCGTAGCTCTCTCGTGTTTTGTGTTTGTTTAGGTCATATGATCATGTAAAACCATGTTGGTTCACAAGGTGCGGCAGTATCCTACCCGGTTTCACCGGAACAGGGAGTTTCCCCCTTATATAAGTCCAGAACCTTCCCTTTTAGGTTACAGCGCATGCATGCGAAGGGGGACACATTCATGCAACCCGGGGACTAGGTTTTGCAAGTTTCAACACAACACCACACCTCCATGCATGTGATAGGGCCACATGCAAGTTCTTGAGGGTTTCCTACGCCCTAGAGCGCGGTTTGCCGCGGAACCCTAATCTGTAGGCCTCGTATCGTCTACCCCTAGACGTTCCTTTGACAGGGTTAGCCCGCCGTAGCTCTCTCTTGTTTTGTGTTTGTTTAGGTCATATGATGATGTAAAACCATGTTGGTTCACAAGGTGTGGCAGTATCCTACCTGGTTTCACCGGAACAGGGAGTTTCCCCCTTATATAAGTCCAGAACCTTCCGTTTTAGGTTACAGCGCATGCATGCGAAGGGGGACACATCCATGCAACCCGGGGACTAGGTTTTGCATGTTTCAACACAACACCACACCTCCATGCATGTGTTAGGGCCACATGCAAGTTCTTGAGGGTTTCCTATGCCCCGGAGCGCGGTTTGCAGCGGAACCCTGATATGTGGGCCTCGGATCGTCTACCCCCTAGACGTTCCTCTGACAGGGGTAGCCCGGCGTAGATCTCTCTTGTTTTGTGTTTGTTTAGGTCATATGATGATGTAAAACCATGTTGGTTCACAAGGTGCGGCAGTATCCCACCCGGTTTCACCGGAATGGGGAGTTTCCCCCTTATATAAGTCCAGAACCTTTCCTTTTAGGTTACAGCACATGCATGCGAAGGGGGACACATCCATGCAACCCGGGGGCTAGGTTTTGCATGTTTCAATACAACACCACACCTCCATCCATGTGCTAGGGCCACATGCAAGTTCTTGAGGGTTTCCTACGCCCCGGAGCGCGGTTTGCCGCGGAACCCTGATCTGTGGGCCTCGGATCGTCTACCCCTAGTGAGAAGGATTGAATCTCTGAACAACTTCACTAAAAGTGTGACATATAAATTTCACACACATGTGATAATAACACTTACAAACATGCAAATTTCTCAAGGTGTGAGAAGATTCGACATTTCATGTGGACGTGGAGACTATTATTTGGTGGCTACGAATCCGTCCAATTGATAAAATAGAACCTAAATAATTGATACTAATAAATAAATACAAATATAAAATAAATTTATAATTGGGTTTAAAAATAAATAAAAATATACGGCGGTACGCCGACGGTCACCCTCGGCGTATGAATAAAAAAAAAAGTACAGCGGTACGCCGACGGTCACCCTCGGCGTATTGATGGCCGTTAGGGATCCGTCCCAGCCAGGCCGGCAAGTGCCACGCAGACACCCCGTACGCCGAAGGCCTGTGTACGCCGAGGGCCACCGCCGGCGTATCGGTGGCTACGCCGAGGGCTCGGAAGCGGGGCTAGCCTGGCCCGGTGCTACGCCGACGGCCGCGACAATTGGCCGTCGGCGTAGAGGCCGGCCGTCGGCGCACCGCGCCATTTCTGTAGTGTAAATTCCCATTCACCAATAAAAAGATGAGCTACTTTTATGATTTAAAAATATGTGCTTTATTATTTCAACACAAAACTGTTTGGTCGTAAGCCCATGAGTCCGACATGAAGATGCTTGCGGGCCGTCATTATCTTCCATCATTTCCGTTTAATTAATGGAATTTAAAGTGGGGCGCACGTATACAACACTGTTAATTAGGAAATCTATACTGCCGCCTTTAATTCCAACAAGCCATGTAATAAGGAAGGAAAAAAGAAAGAAAGGAAGGAAGAGATCGCCTGCCGCTGCATATATATACATACGCACCAGGATCGAGGGCCGCGCCGTCAACAGGATCCAATCGATCGAGAGAAGAATCTGAGTGCACATGGCGGACGTCGAGAACCCTGCTGATCTCACGGCTACGCCGCAGCCCTGGTGGGTAGCCTGCATCTGGGTGTGCTATGCTTGCCTGGTCCTCGCCGTCTCTGGCTGTCTCGTGTTCGTCTTCTGCCTGACCCGCCATGATCCGTCCATGGTCAGTCGAGTCATGGCTGTCGTCTGGCTCGTCGTGGGGATCATCGGAATCGCACTCGGGGCACTCCTTCTCGTCAGAAACCTGCTCTTCTTATGTGTTCATGGGAATACCCAGGGGACACCCCAAGTGTAGAGCCCTAGTTTTTTTTCTTGTGTGGTTTATTTAGCTCCATCGTATGCTAGTAGTATCGAATTATTCGCAATAAAAAGTGTAGTATCGAAGTGGACAATATGAAAGTTATGTTCTCTGCCATGGTTGTTTTTATCATACAAATCATACTCTGCCTTCTGTTCGTTCTATGTTTGGTGAAACAGTACTATTATCTCTCCTTCGTCCCGCGTAGTATTATCTCTCCTTCGTCCTTGCGCAGAAAAATAGCCGCTGATACTTCACACGCGATCATATTGCATCCAAACCCTTGCCTCCTCATCTACAAGCGTCACTGCTAGGGGATCATCGTCCCAATTACACTCGACATGATTAATAAAACTAAACATAGCTAGCCATGAGCAACCTCATTGGCCTCAAAGAAATAACTTTATACCCTCAAGCCAGAATTTTATAATAATCAAAAATAGCATCCAAGGACGTAGCAGAGAAGCCGCCTTCCTTCATGATCTCGATCGCCTGAATATTATCTGACTGTACACCATACGATCACCTCTGTGACGCACATATGCCTCTTGGTCCTTACTGTTGTTCTTTGTCCCAACATTTTTTTGTTTCTAGGATACGTCCTCGAAGACGCATTAATGAAATTCCCGTGAAGACACGAACAAAGCGAAAAAAGAGGCCCTTGTCATGTCCCGAATTGCCCACGCACGGGATACCTAGCCCCCGCCGCAGTGCCTACCAAATCCCCTCTCCTGAGTGCCATCGGCAGCAGGCCGTCCTTTCCCCACGAAGTCCTGGTCTGGCGGGCAATATGCGCGGCGACAATGCACCACGGTTGTGGGGGAGCTCAACCGTCAGTGGTGTGGTGACCATAGTAGCAGGAAACGCGGTACGGTGCCACGTCCCTCGACCCGGGTTCATCATCCCAGATTCGGAGTCGGGGTCGACGTACGGGATGGTACGAGTCGGCTGCCGGAACGCGACCTAGGTCACCAGGTTCGCCGAACCCGCCAAATGGTCCCTGGAGCGCCAGCTTCTCAAGGCAAGCGACGGCCACGCAGCAGCAGGAGCTCGGAGGCGATGCCCTGAAGACTGCTGTAAGAGCGTGCGCACCTCCATAATGCTGTCTGTTGCAGCCAACGAGCATCCCAGCCCGGTGGCGCATCTGGTGAGGCTCGATCAGAAAGCTGAGGCATGGTCGTGTGAAAAGGTTAGAAAATGGCGGCGTGCGGCGGCGAAATGAACTGCAGCTATTCGGCTAGGTCAGGGAAGGAGTCAGCGTACAGGTTCAAGGTTGGGTTGGAGCCGTTCGGTAGCGCAAACTTGAGATGAAATGGGTCTTTAATTGTTCTGGGCTATGCCTAGATATATGGCGCATCTACTTCGACCAGGCGTATCGTCCCGCCATCGTCCCGGAGTCGCCCAAGTCACGTTCCGCTGATCGATCGGGTTGATCGAGCGATGTATACCCTCGTCGATCCCAAGTTTTTCCACCGAGCGTTTCCCGTTCCCCATTTCCGTCCCTCGAACCGATCGTTCCGGATACATGGCTACTATAGTGGGGACATTGACGATGAGAGATTTGCGATGAAATGGCTCAATCTACCATCAGGTGTTGTGGCGGTGGAGCTGCCCTCAAAGGTGCCCCGGGGGCGTCGCGAGGGAGCGAGGCTGCTGCAGCCTAGCCCGGTTCAGCGGTGGTGGAGCATGGTGACGGGCAGCGCTGTGAGAGTGGAGCTTCACTCAACGGTGCCTCGGGGCCGGTGCGGGGATCGAGGTTGCGGCAGTATAGCCCAGTTATGTTGTGACGGAGCATAATGAACGGCTGCACAGTGTGGTGGAGGTGCTAGGGTGGCGCTCTCGCCATCTCAGATGGCGGCGGCGACTGAGGTGCAGTAGTGTGGTCGTAGGGTTGATCCGAGCCAGATCTAGGCCTGCAGTCTGATTTGCTGTATCCGGACAACGACCACCATGGGTGGATGAGGTCCACCTAGTGAGCAATTCATAGAGGTTCTCACAATCTGGTATCAGAGCCATCGATCTTGGTTCTTGGATCTACCCCACAACACAAACAGGATACAACTCAAGGATTGGAGGCTGGAAAAGTGTGTTTGTCATGAATGGTGGTTCTATGAGCTGGAAAAGTTCCAAGCAAGATACAGTGACCTCCTCTTCAACAAAAGTTGAATATATTGCCGCCTCGGAGGCTACAAAGAAAGCTGTTTGGATTAGGAATTTCCTGATCGCTCTTGGTGTGGTTCAGGGCGCGTCCCATCCCATGGATGTTTATTGTGACAATAATGGTGCTATTGCATAAGCCAAGAAACCTAGACTACACCAGAAGAACAAACATATTCTCATGCGTTACCATCTGATTCGTGAGTTCATTGATAATGGTAGTGTCATGTTATGCAAAAACATACGGACACAAATGTTGTCGATCCCTTGACAAAGACACTCCCGCAGCCCGCGCATGAAGCGCACACGAGAGCAATAGGTATTAGATACTATCTAGATTGACTCTAGTGCAAGTGGGAGACTGCAGGAAATATGCCCTAGAGGCAATCATAGAGATGATTGTATTTCATATGTATCCATGAGTTTTTATAATGTTCCTTTAATATCCATATATCAGGAAACTTGTATTGATTGGCAATTATGTGAATTATTTGTGAAACTCTTTACTTGTATGGTTATCTAATAGTTGTCCCTAGTCGGAGTTCATGTGAGAACACACGTGAATATTAGACTAGCACATCGATTGGTTGATGACTATGTTTCATAGACATGGAGATGTCAAACCAATGATATTGATACATATTATGAACATGGGGTTGGACTGACCCAACTTGAGACTGGCAATAATACTTGAAGCCCTCTCTACACATCGTGTACGTTTTGTCCTTAGACCTGAGATTGTCACATGTAGTTGAGATATGGATCGATCTACTTTGGGGATATCAAACACTACTCCATAACTGGGTAGTTATAAAGGTAGCTTTCGGGTTTGTCCTGATACATGTTGTAAGGCATCGGTCAATCAAGATGGGATTTGCCCCTCTCTACTTGAGAGAGATATCTCTGGGCCCCTCGAGTGATCGGATCCAGAAATGCATGGCCATGCTATATATGGTTAAGAGTTAACCTAGTAAAGGGATTCTGAATCACAATATCGAGAAAGAGAGGTCAGCTTGGAGCTAGACCAAATATCGGGCAAAGGGAAAGACATATACTCAACCTTGTGATGGTTTGTCCGAATGATCACTAGTGGAAAAAGGGTCTCTAGTCCCGGTTCATAAGGGCCATTAGTCCCGGTTCCCGAACCGGGACCAATCACTCGGGACTAATGCTGGTCCTGGTTCGCGCACGAACCGGGACCAATGGGTCTCCACGTGGGCGGGCGCGTGATGAGGGGGGATCATTAGTCCCGGTTCGTGGTACAAACCGGGACCAATGGGTCTCCACATGGGAGCGCGAGAGACGAGCGGGGTGGATCATTGGTCCCGATTCTTGGCACGAATCGGGATCTTTGGTCTCTGTGCCACGGCAGAGTTTTGTGCCGCGGCAGGATTTTCGGGCTATTTTTGTGCCGCGGCAGGGTTTTGTGTCGCGGCAGGATTTTCGGGCTATTTTTGTGCCACGGCAGGATTTTTTTATCAATTTAATGGTACTACATATATACAGCAATAATGAAACCACGATATATATATTACACACCATGCATGATCACAAATATATTATACACCATCTCATCCGTCTTCTTGGTCGAAACATATTATAATTACAAACGATACTCTCACACGAATTTGATCTAATTTACATCTTCTTTTTTACACTTCACCCTTCCAAATGAAGCGGGTAATAGTATTATCCTTTCGGATCTATGACTTGTTCTAACAAGAATCCGGCAATTTCCTCTTGAATTGCTTGCACGCGTTCTTGTGATAGAAGACTGTCCCACATCCGTTCGATCTAATATAAGGAAGGGGATCAATGTATATGAATGAAACTAAACACAATTGGTGGTAATAAAATAAAGTTGTGATTATTGTTTATCGTACTTCAATTTTTTGATGTTCCGGTCTGCGCCCTTCTCTTTGGTCGTCTGCCGAATGAAATCGCAGACATAGTATCCACATAAGTTATTCCCGGCTTCCTGCGTCAAGCACTTTACGAGAACGGAGTTCAATCAAAATAATAATTAAGCATGATAATGGTGGTATTGAAACTAGAATCAAAGAGATGCGTGGATCTGGCTTCCAAACACCCCTAGTTTTGGCGGTGAACCACTTCCAAGCCTTTTGGGGGCATTCCTGCATGTCCGCCCACTTTTCTAATGGTGTGCGTTTCAAGTCCAGGACTTTTACTACTCCGGTGTCAACAGCAATGATTAACAGAATATAGTGGAAGTTGGACACACTAACAAAATATAACACGAGTCAATATACGCTTAACATCGAGTAAGCGAAAATAAAATGTGTACAAGACAGTTACACTCACCCAGCGTTGTAAGGAAATAGTATTTCTCTTCTGTTGCTGAAATGCTTCAACGCTTGTACAAAGTTATCCTCTGTCTGTTTGGGTTTTGTTTTTAGAGTAACTTCATGAACGAAATTGCAGTCAACAAACCCAAGGTCATAGATTTGTCCTTTGTTGCATTCGAGAATCTTCATTCTGCATATATAATTAGTATAGTGATGAGTAAGATTATACAAGCAACAAACGAGCTGAGCTAGAAAGACTTAATTACAGAAATTAATAATACTTACAAACAATAGGCACTGACGATAGTTTTGTCGAGGGCGTCTTGTTGGTAAAACTGAAATAATTCTGGAAATTCGATCAGTAGGAAGCCATCTCCATGATCGTAATGGTGGTGTTTATATGCAGCATAGATCCAGTTTTTGGATTCAGCACAGGCTTGGATGTACCAGTTATGCAATCTTCACATTTTTGTTGGTAGATCTTTGACTAACTCGGGTTTGACGAGGGAGCCCCATACTGGTACACGTATGTTGTTTCTTGGTACCCCTCGAACTCATCCATACAGCTCATGTACTCAATAATAGACAGTCCATATAATTGGGCCTTTTCTCCGTACAGTCGAACAAACTCTGGATCAATGTTCGGATCATGCCGCTCCTGGGCTCTCCACTCATTGGTATTGCACACTTTGAGCGGTTCGATCGATTGATTTTTCTGTTGTCCGAGTTGGGCAACTTCTTTCCCGACTCTCCGCTCTTTTGCCTCAGCCAACTTGGTAATAGAGCGATTATAGTCTGATGTGAGCGCTATGGGTTGGTGAAGCTGAACCTTAAGCGCGGCTGCTTTGGCTTTATCTTCTGCGGTGATCGGGAAAAATGCATCTATCGGCTTTTTCTTGTTAGCCATGTCAATCTTCCACTTTTCATAATGGGCAGCTGCGGCCGCAGCAGTTTCCTCATCTGTCTTCTCGCAAGGTAGCTTCTTCATATTATGATGAGATACATTTGGGAGGGGCGATAGCTTATGTTTCGGTGATCGGAACATGCTCTTGCTGCTGCTGGTGGTGCTGCCCCTCTTAGTATACTTCTTATTTTGTCTCTAAGGCTCAGGGGATGGAGACGGCTGACACGGCGGCGGAGACGGCTGACGCGGCGGCGAAGACGGCTGAGGCGGCGATGGAGACGGTTGCGCTGAGTGGTGAGGCGGTGAAGGCAACAGTTGCGCTAGAGAATGGTGAGGTGGCGACGAAGGTGGATCGCTGCTCTGAGGAGTGGGTGGCCTTGGCGGCACATAATTTAGAAGCATGATGCGCTCCTTTGGCCATAGAATAGTCCCCCCTTTGGCTTCTCCTAGTTGAGTCAGCTCCATATCTTCCCCTGTAGGGTGGTTTAGCTTCAGCTCCTCAAAATCTTCCTTTACCTCATCCACCGAGACGACAGCGTCCCCTTTTGGAACCGGTCTTATTCGATAGGGCGTCGGTACCCTCGAATGCAGCTTCTACCACGTGCCGCTGAGATTGGCCGCTAGCACCTTGCTGGCTAAGTCTGTCGAGTTGATCTTGGTGCCGCTTTAATGCTTCTTCTACATTATGCAGCCGGTCTGCAGCTGCCGCTTTCTCAGCTGCCTCCCTTTCCTTTCTCCTCTGATGGCTTTTATCAGGATATCTCTTCATTTCCGGGGGGAAGGCAACGTTCCACGGCTTGGAGCCTGGTGTGCCTCGTGCTCGTCCGTCGTGTTCAGAATTTTGAAGGGCGTGTCTGAGCTCGTCTTTCTCTCTATCGGGAGCATGTTTTCCTGATGTTCTGAAATCATAGTATCTTGCTGTGTTGGATCCATAGTATCTGCAAATTAAGATATCAAGTTACTATAATGCAAATAATGCAAAACACTATGCACTTTATTTCTAAATCGGTTTGGAATGCCCTAGGTGGACAAACAATCGAACCTATGGTATTTAGGGGGTGTCGATGTTCCTCTATGTAAAGTAAGGTTCAAAAGTTGTATGAATATGAATGCTTACATTTTTAAATGGTAGAGCTCATTTTTTTGAACATTTTGATATATTATACACATTTTTCTAATTTAAAATGAATTAGTTATGATTTTTCCTAGTTTTAATCCTTTTTAAATTATTTTTAAATAAATAAACATTTTTGCAATTACTAATTAAAAACCTAACTAAACCTAATTAAAAACCTAACTAAAAATCTAATTAAAAACCTAACTAAAAACCTAATTAAAAACCTAACTAAAACCTAACTAAAAACCTAATTAAAAACCTAACTAAAAACCGAACAAAAAACCTAATTAATAAAGGGACGGCCGGGAGAGGCTTACCGGCGGTGGCGGGGGCTGGCTGCGGAGCGATCGAGGCGCGGGCTTGGGCGACGCGGTCGTGGCTCGGGTGGCAGCGGCGCCAGCGGGGGGCGGCGTGGGCAGGGGCGACAGGTGCAGGGGCTTGGTCGGCAGCGCGGTCGGAGGCGGAGAGGCGTGGGCTCGGGCGACGCGGTCGACGGCAAAGAGGGCGACAGCGGCGCAGTCGACGGCGGCTCGAAAATCCGGCAGCTTGACGGCGTCGTTTTGCTCTGCGCGTGATTTTCCAAGCGTTTTGCGAGTGAAGTGAATGGGGAAGAAGAAGGAGGGGAACAATTATCTAGTACAGACATTTGGTCCCGGTTCGTACCAACAACCTGGATTGTTTATCCTTTGGTCCCGGTTGTTGGGACGAACTGGTACCAATGGTCTGCGCAGAAGCGTTGCTGTGCTGCCACGTGCGCGGGCCATTGGTCCTGGTTCATCCCAACAACCAGGACCAAAGGAACAACGGCCCCTGTTGTTGGGACGAACGAGAACAAAGGCATGTTGATGGCAGCGCGCGCACCCAGGATCATCAGTCCCGGTTGGTGGGACGATCCGGGATCGTTGACCCGTTTTTCAGATTTTGGCAAACCTTTTGGTCTTCTCGCTATTTTCAAATTTGTTTTCTTCTTTAATTATTAAGATGTTTCAATTTAAGATCATTATTTATTTCGAATTTCAAAAAACTTTTAACAGGAAAACTGCTTCAATTTAAATAACTAATCAAAAACCATTTTCTATTTTCAAATATTTTTATTTGAACTATACAATTTTACAATTTTCAATTAAAAATGCATTACCAAATATTAATTGCATAATTTGGAATTTCAAAAAACTTTCAACAGGAAAAGTGCTTCTATTTAAATAAATAAACAAAAACCATTTTCTGTTTTCAAATATTTTTATTTGAACTATACAATTTAACTATTTTCAATTAAAATTGCATTAACAAATATTTATTGCATAATTTGGAATTTCGAAAAACTTTTAACAGAAAAAGTGCTTCAATTTAAATAACTAATCAAAAACCATTCTCGGTTTTCAAATATTTTTATTTGAACTATACAATTTTACTATTTTCAATTAAAATTGCATTACCAAATATTTATTGCATAATTTGGAATTTCAAAAAACTTTCAACAGGAAAAGTGCTTCTATTTAAATAAATAATCAAAAACCGTTATCTGTTTTCAAATATTTTTATTTGAACTATACAATTTTACTATTTTCAACTAAAACTGCATTAACAAATATTTATTGCATAATTTGGAATTTCAAAAAACTTTCAACAGGAAAAGTGCTTCTATTTAAATAAATAATCAAAAACCATTTTTTGTTTTCAAATATTTTTATTTGAACTATACAATTTTACTATTTTCAATTAAAATTGCATTAACAAATATTTATTGCATAATTTGGAATCTCAAAAAACTTTTAATAGGAAAAGTGCTTCAATTTAAATAACTAATCAAAAACCATTTTCTGTTTTCAAATATTTTTATTTAAACTATACAATTGTACTATTTTCAATTAAAATTGCATTAACAAAATATTTATTGCATAATTTGGAATTTTAAAAAACTTTTCAAGATTTGAACGACAAGTACATGGTATAATGCTTGTGAATTTTTAAAAAAATCATTTATAGGTTCACAACATGCTATTTCATCAGAGATCCACTTCAAGTTCAGCGAGGCTCAGCCCCGGGCTAAGAAGCTTCATGCCCGCCGTTTTGAATATAGTTTGAAACGGGCATAAGAAATTCAAAAATGATCCAAACAATGTGAAACCTTCACGTGGTGTCATATTATGTGTCACAGTTGCAAGGAAAAATATTGAACTTGAAAAATTGCAAACATCATAAAAAATCCTTCACAAAATGACCTATCATGTTCGAGGTTTCATGGCATTTAGGTCAAACCACCAATGTTATGGCTAGAATAAGGGCATAGTTTGTGATAATGTGCCCATATTGTGCACACATGTACATCTTGGGATGGCTTACGATATTGCAGGAGGAAGTTTTCTTTTTCGACGCACGAAAAAGCCAATTTCCATTTTTGAGGTGCCGAAATTGGGGTGTTCTGTGAAGCAACCACCAAATTAAAGTTTGGCATTGGTACCAACCCATTTTTCAAAAATACTAGACCACCTTATATGGACAATTTCCCAACCGGTGTATCTGGAACCTTTCCGTCCATCCCTCATGAAAAAGACAAATTCCTGCCGAATCGATAGGAGGTTGCCAAGATTTGAACTACAAGTACATGATATAATGCTTGTGAATTTAAAAAAAATCATTTATAGGTTCACAACATGCTATTTCATCAAAGATCCACTTCAGTTTCAGTGAATCTCAGCCCCGAGCTAAGAAGCTTCATGCCCGCCGTTTTAAATATAGTTTGAAACGGGCATAAGAAATTCAAAAATGATCCAAACAATGTGAAACCTTCGCGTGGTGTCATATTATGTGTCACAGTTGTATGGAAAATATTGAACTTGAAAAATTACAAACATCATAAAAATTCCTTCACAAAATGACCTATCATGTTCGAGGTTTCATGGCATTTAGGTCAAACCACCAATGTTATGGCTAGAATCAGGCAATAGTTTGTGATAATGTGCCCATATTGTGCACACATGTGCATCTTGGGATGGTTTACGATGTTGCAAGAGGAAGTTTTCCTTTTCGACGCACGAAAAAGCCAATTTCCATTTTTGAGGTGCCGAAATCGGGGTGTTCTATGAAGCAACCACCAAATTAAAGTTTGGCATTGGTACCAACCCATTTTTCAAAAATACTAGACCACCTTATATGGACAATTTCCCATCCGGTGTATCTAGAACCTTTCCGTCCATCCCTCATGAAAAAGACAAATTCCTGCCGAATCGGTAGGAGGTTGCCAAGATTTGAACTACAAGTACATGATATAATGCTTGTGAATTTAAAAAAAATCATTTATAGGTTCACAACATGTTATTTCATCAGAGATCCACTTCAAGTTCAGCGAGGCTCAGCCCCGGGCTAAGAAGCTTCATGCCTGCCATTTTGAATATAGTTTGAAACGGGCATAAGAAATTCAAAAATGATCCAAACAATGTGAAACCTTCGCGTGGTGTCATATTATGTGTCACAGTTGCAAGGAATAATTTTGAACTTGAAAAATTGCAAACATCATAAAAAATCCTTCACAAAATGACCTATCATGTTCGAGGTTTCATGGCATTTAGGTCAAACCACCAATGTTATGGCTAGAATCAGGGCATAGTTTGTGATAATGTGCCCATATTGTGCACACATGTGCATCTTGGGATGGCTTACAATGTTGCAGGAGGAAGTTTTCCTTTTCGACACACGAAAAAGCCAATTTCCATTTTTGAGGTGCCGAAATCGGGGTGTTCAATGAAGCAACCACCAAATTAAAGTTTGGCATTGGTACCAACCCATTTTTCAAAAATACTAGACCACCTTATATGGACAATTTCCCAACCGGTGTATCTGGAACCTTTCCGTCCATCCCTCATGAAAAAGACAAATTCCTGCCGAATCGGTAGGCGGTTGCCAAGATTTGAACTACAAGTACATGATATAATGCTTGTGAATTTAAAAAAAATCATTTATAGGTTCACAACATGCTATTTCATCAGAGATCCACTTCAAGTTCAGCGAGGCTCAGCCCCGGGCTAAGAAGCTTCATGCCCGCCATTTTGAATATAGTTTGAAACGGGCATAAGAAATTCAAAAATGATCCAACCAATGTGAAACCTTCGCGTGGTGTCATATTATGTGTCACAGTTGCAAGGAAAAATATTGAACTTGAAAAATTGCAAACATCATAAAAAATCCTTCACAAAATGACCTATCATGTTCGAGGTTTCATGGCATTTAGGTCAAACCACCAATGTGATGGCTAGAATCAGGGCATAGTTTGTGATAATGTGCCCATATTGTGCACACATGTGCATCTTGGGATGGATTACGATGTTGCAGGAGGAAGTTTTCCTTTTCGATGCACGAAAAAGCCAATTTCCATTTTT
The DNA here is from genome assembly GCA_916181665.1 of Avena sativa. Classification (NCBI taxonomy): domain Eukaryota; kingdom Viridiplantae; phylum Streptophyta; class Magnoliopsida; order Poales; family Poaceae; genus Avena; species Avena sativa. Next base: position 447,407,790 of record OV702296.1, on the reverse strand, counting down.
GAGGTGCCGAAATCGGGGTGTTCTGTGAAGCAACCACCAAATTAAAGTTTGGCATTGGTACCAACCCATTTTTCAAAAATACTAGACCACTTTATATGGACAATTTCCCAACCAGTGTATCTGGAACCTTTCCGTCCATCCCTCATAAAAAGACAGATTCCTGACGAATCGGTAGGAGGTTGCCAAGATTTGAACCACAAGTACATCATATAATGCTTGTGAATTTTTAAAAAAACCATTTATAGGTTGACAACATGCTATTTCATCAGAGATCCACTTCAAGTTCAGCGAGGCTCAGCCCCGGGCTAAGAAGCTTTAGTCCCGGCTGGTGGGTGCAACCGAGACTAAAGCTATCGGTCGGATAAGGACGTGTGGGTAACCTTTAGTCCCGGTTGGTGGGTGCAACCGAGACTAAAGCTGTCGGCAGGATAAGGACGTGTCGGTGGACGCACTGCTCAATGAGATAAAGCATGTAGCGCACGACACCCTGTCGGAGGAACAAGACAAAGTAGAAGCGGCGCCGTGCCTATAAAAGGAGCATCGATACGCCATGGCAAGCAGCTCAACAAGCCAACATAGGTAGAGAGAGTTTCATCCCCATGGATGGAGGGTTGGGAAATCTCCCGTGGCAGAGCTTCTCGAAGATGTCGTTGGTGCACACGCCCTACGGCATCTTCGGAAGATCCGCCTCGGAAAAATTTCCCTGCAAGCCCATGAAAGACTCCATATCCTCTAACAGTGTTGGGGAAAGGGTTGGGAAATCTCCCGTGGCAGATCTCCTCGAAGATGTCGTTGGTGCACACGCCCTACGGCATCTTCGGAGGCTCTGCCTCGGAAAAATTTCCCTGCAAGCCCGTGAAAGACTCCATCTCCTCTAACAGTGTTGGGGAAAGGGTTGGGAAATCTCCCGTGGCAGAGCTTCTCGAAGACGTCGTTGGTGCACACACCCTACGGCATCTTCGGAAGCTCCGCCTCGGAAAAATTTCCCTACAAGCCCGTGAAAGACTCCATCTCCTCTAACAGTGTTGGGGAAAGGGTTGGGAAATCTCCTGTGGCGGAGCTTCTCGAAGATGTCGTTGGTGCACACGTCCTACGGCATCTTCGGAAGCTCCGTCTCGGAAAAATTTCCCTGCAAGCCCGTGAAAGACTCCATCTCCTCTAGCAGTGTTGGGGAAAGGGTTGGGAAATATCCCGTGGCGGAGCTTCACAAAGTGACCTATCATGTTCGAGGTTCTCATATAAAGTTTTCATACATCACATAAAGTTTCCATACATTACATAGATTTACATAGGGTTTAGGGTATGAATCCTTCGTCGCGTATGTCGATCCCTTGCCTATGATCGCTTCTTAGGCCATAACCATGGAGCATCTTCTTTGCTTAACGGAATGCTTAGGTCAGTTTTCACGGTGAAGGGCGGAATTTCATCAAACTTATCATAATCTGCTGACATGTCTGTCTTGTCCTCGACTCCCGTGATGTTTCTTTTCCCTGAAAGAACTATGTGACACCTGGGCTCATCGTCTGATGTATTTGTTTCCTTATTTTTTCTTTTTTTTTGGTCTAGAGGACATGTCCTTCACATAAAAAATCTGAGCCGCATCATTGGCTAGGGCGAATGGTTCGTCTCTGTAACCAAGATTCATGAGATCCACTGTTGTCATTCCGTACAGCTGGTCTACCTTTACCCCTTCTCCATTCATGTTGACCCAACTGCACCGAAACAAAGGGACCTTAAAAGTAGGTCCATAGTCAAGTTCCCATATCTCCTCTATGTAACCATAGTATGTGTCCTTTTTCCCATTCTCGCATGTTGCATCAAAGCGGACACCACTGTTTTGGTTGGTGCTCTTTTTATCTTGGGCAATCATGTAAAATGTATTCTCATTTATCTTGTACCCTTAGAAAGTCAATACAGTCGCAGATGGTGTCGCGGCCAACAAGTAGATCTGATCTCCAATAGTGGTGTCATTCATGAGATGTAATTGCAACCAAGTGCCGAAAGTCTCCATGTGATTTTCTTTAATCCAGTAGTCATCCTTCTCCGGGAACTTGGAGCGTACAACATTCATGTGTTCCTCGATATACGGAGCCACGAAGGTAGAATTTTGTAGAACTATGTAGTGTGCTTGATTCAAAGAATGTCCGTCCCTAAATATCATTGCATTCTTTCCTAGCGTGCCTTTTCCACTCAGTATCCCCTCATACCGTGATTCAGGAACACCAATCGGCTTAAGGTCAGGAAGAAAGTCTACACAAAACCCAATAACCTCCTCTGTTCCATAGCCCTTGGAGATGCTTCCTTCTGGCCTAGCACGATTACGAAGATATTTCTTTAAGACTCCCATGAACCTCTCGAAGGGGAACATATTGTGCAGAAATACAGGACCGAGAATGGAAATCTCTTCGACTAGGTGAACTAAGAGATGCGTCATAATATTGAAGAAGGGCGGGGGAACACCAACTCAAAACTGACAAGACATTGGACCACATCCTTCTGTAGCCTTTCCAAACTTTCTCGATCGATTACCTTCTGAGATATTGCATTGAGGAATGCACATAGCTTCACAATGGCTAATCGAACATTTTCCAGTAGAAGCCCCCTCAATGCAACCGGAAGCAACTGTGTCATAATCACGTGGCAATCATGAGACTTCAGGTTCTGAAATTTTTTCTCTGCCATATTTATTATTCCCTTTATATTTGAAGAGAAGCCATCCGGGACCTTGATACTATAAAGGACTTGAAAAAAGATTTCCTTCTCTGCTTTGGTAAGAGCGTAGCTGCTTAAGTATTCACGTCCTTTATTAGTATGCTTGTTGTATGGGTTTTTGATACGTTGCTGGTCCTCCCGTGCTTCTGGTGTATCTTTTGTATTCCCATACACGTCCAGGAAGCCTAGCAGGTTCACGCAAAGATTCTTCGTCACGTGCATCACGTCGATTGAAGAACGGACCTCTAGGTCTTTCCAATACTCAAGATCCCAAAATATAGATTTCTTTTTCCACATGGTCGTGTGTCCGGTAATGGGGTCTTTCGGAACAGATTGACCGCCAGGACCCTTTCCAAAGATTACTTCTAGGTCCTTCACCATACCAAATACATCAGCACCTTTAGGGAGCTTAGGCTTCTTCCGGTAATCTGCCTCACCGTTGAAATGCTTGCCTTTCTTTCTTACTTGATGATTGGTCAGAAGAAATTTACGACACCCCAGGTACACAACCTTCTTACATTTATCCAAATATGTACCTTTTTAGTCTTATCTAAACAGTGCGTGCATGCATTGTATCCCTTGTTTGACTATAATGAAATGTTACTAAGAGCAGGCCAATCATTGATGGCTACGAACAACAATGCCCGTAGGTCAAATGGCTCCTGTTTGTGCTCATCCCACACCTTTACACCTAGTTCTGCCCACAACTGCAAAAGTTTATCGACTAATGGCCTTAGGTACACATCAATGTCGTTGCCGGGTTGCTTCGGGCCTTGGATGAGCACTGGCATCATAATGAACTTCCGCTTCATGCACAACCAAGGAGGAAGGTTGTAGATACATAGAGTCACTGGCCAGGTGCTCTGACTGCAGCTCTGCTCCCCAAAAGGATTCATGTCGTATGTACTTAGACCAAACCATAAGTTCCTCGCGTCACTTGCAAAGTTCGAGTACTTTCTCTCGATGTTTCTCCACTGTGACCCATCGGTGGGGTGTCTCAGTTTCCCCTCTTTCTTACGCTCTTCTTTGTGCCATCGCAACAACCTGGCATGCTCTTTATTTCTGAACAGACGTTTCAACCGTGGTATTATAGGAGCATACCACATAACCTTAGCAGGAACCCTCTTCCTGGGGGGCTCGTCATCGCCCTCAATGTCACCAGGGTCATCTTGTCTGATATTGTATCGACATGCAGTGCATACCGGGCATTTATCCATATTCTCGTACTTCTCACCGCCCGGTACAGGATGCAGTCATTAATGCATGCATGTATCTTCTCTACATCTAATCCTAGAGGGCAGATAGTCTTCTTTGCTTTGTACGTTGTCTCGGGCAGCTCGTTATCCTTTGGAAGCTTCGGCTTCATTATTTTTAGTAACTTCTCAAATCCCTTGTCAGATAAGCCAGTCTCTGCCTTCCATTTCATCAGTTCAAGTGTGGTACCGAGCTTTGTGCTGCCATCTTCGCAATTTGGGTACAAGAACTTTTTGTGATCCTTTTGCATGGCCTCCAACTTAAGCTACTCCCTTTCTGTATCACATTGTTGCTTTGCATCAGAAATGACCCGACCAAGACCATCAGCAGGCTCATCCGATGCCCGTTGTTCTTCTTCATTGCCGCCTCCCTCTTCTTCATTGTCTTCCATTGTAGTATCACCGTATTCTTCAAGGGACATAGGATAGCTGTCATCATCATCCTCTTCTTCATTTTATTCTAGCCTAACCCCTCTTTCTCTGTGCATGGCCCAACAATAATATCCGGGCATGAAACCTCTCCGAAGCAGATGGCTTTGAAGGATTCTCGGGGCAGAGTGATCCGCCACGTTCTGACAGTCGACGCAGAGACAAGGCATAAAATTATCCACTTTGTTTGCCTTAGCCAAATCGATAAATTTATGCAGGCCTTCAATAAAATCGGAATCGCGTCAGTCGCCATACATTCATCGCATCCGTGCATCGATCTGCGTTATAATAATTAACCATTACAATAATATCATGAATAGTAAAATGACCACCCTACATGGACACATGCAATATTTTTGTATCGGTTACAGATAAAGAAGATAAGGTTGCTAACCTCAGCTGAGGATACCGTGTTGTGTGAACTTAAGTGTGGCTCGGACATTTCGTCGAACACCTTGTGTGCAATCAAAGAAAAAAAAGCTAGCACCCACACCTCACACACAATCCAGCAAAACTTGGTGGCAAGGGGCAAAGGGCTGGGCTTATATATAGCCAGGGGAGGGTTTTTGGTCCCGGTTAATGCCACGAACCGGGACCAAAGCCCCTCCCGCGTGACATGTGACGGCCCAGCAGCGCGCCCCCAACCCAGGTCATTGGTCCCGGTTAATGGCACGACCCGGGACCAATGACCTAGGTGGGGGGCGCGTTGCTGGGCCGCCACGTGTCATGCGGGAGGGGCTTTGGTCCCAGTTCGTGGCATTAACCGGGACCAATGCCCATTGTCGCTTCGTCGTCCCTGTGTATAAATATGAGGCCACAACGTGTCGCTTTCGCCATTGCCTCGGCCTCTCTACAGTCGATCTCCACCCACCCCTTTCGCCATCGCCTCTCCAGCGTGTCGTCGTCTCGCCTCCCCTCCCTCTTCAACTCCACCGTGCCGCCATGGAGGTGCCCACGCTCAACTTCTATGAGGCGGCGATGTTTGCGTACTACGGCATCCTCGCACCGCCGCGCGACGGTGCCCGCCGGATTTCGCATCAGCGAGGCAGGTGTGCCGATGGCTCCGCTCCTCGTCCCCGGCGGATACGAGATGGAGTGCGTCATCACGGAGCGTCGTCGCCAGATGCCCGCATGGAAGAGGGCGTTGCCCAGGTACGCGGCGGCTAGCGAGTACTGGCCCCGGCTGTTCAAGAAGGAGCGGAAGTCCAAGCTTGGCAACCGCATCGTGGACGGGCGCGTGGTGCACCCGGATCTCCGCAACCGAGAAGGGCGGGAGATGTTCTGGTCCATCCCTGGACGGACCATCTACACCGCCATCGACGCCGCTAGCCACGCAGAGGAGCTCTGTCTCCCGAACAATGCCGAAATCGTGGAGATTTCGTCCGAGGATAACGAGGAAGCCGGCGGCTCGGAAGACAGCGGCAGCGAAAATGTTGTCGACTAGGAAAATTTGTAAAGTCGCAACTTTGTTTGGAAAGAATTTGTGGTCGAATTAATAAAATGTCTCTATTTAGATCTTTGTCTCCATTAATTTGTGGAAGATTTTTTCAAAAATACAGATCAATTCAATTTCTACCTCGAATTAATTTCTGCCTCGAATTAATTTCTGCCCCGGATTAATTTAGATTGTCCCGGATTGCGGACCGTCGCGGAGTTTTTGGTCCCGGTTCGTGGCATGAACCGGGACCAATGCTCAGCAGAGCGCCACATGTGCGTCACGGGGGCATTGGTCCCGGTTCATGCCACGAATCGGGACCAATGCCCAGGTGGCATGAACCGGGACCGCTGCCTGGCATTGGTCCCGATTAAGAAAACGAACTGGGACCAATGGAATTTGGACGCTGGACCAAAGACCCTTTTTCTACCAGTGGATCTTTGTATGCGTTTAGGAGTTGGCACATCTTGCTAGAGGCCGCTACCAACTATAGACAGAGTAAGTGTACTCGTGTCATGTCTATACGTGTATGAACCTATAGAGTCACACACTTTAGGGGCTTAGGCTGCTAATGAGCTGCTAATGTAGAAGCCCACCAGGGATGCCTATATAAGAGAGAGTGAGGCGAGCTGAATAGGGTTGAGCATTCCACCCAGCCGCTGCTTCTCTTACGCCTATGTTGCACGAGCGGACCTAGCAGTCTGGCGTGTGACGGCTTCCACTCCGGACGTGTGGATACCTCGCAGGTGTTGCAACTGTCGCACTTGGACGAGTCGTGCAAAGGGGAGCTGCTCGTGACGAGGACGAGGAGGAGACATAGAACATCTACACTGCCCCGACGCGCTTCATCGAGTTCCATAACTGCGCGTCTAGTGGTAATTCTGTGATCTATGACATTAGTATTTCTGATTGACGTGGTAGAAATTTTTTGATTTACTCTAGTGTAGCCTACCCGTTACCCTTCAGAAAGTGTGATGGACCCACTACCGTATCATTTCTTAAGGATATCATCTTGAGATATGGGTATCCACACAACATTTTAACTGATAGCAGAACAAACTTCGTCGAAGGAGCATTTGCTCGGTTCTGCCGAGATAAAAGGATAAGACTTGATGTCGCATCAGTCGCACACCCTGCATCGAACGGGCAAGTGGAGAGATACAATGGTCTAGTACTGTCTGGGATAAAACCCCGTCTCATTGAGCCGCTGCAAAGATCAGCGAGGCGTTGGATTGATGAACTCCTGACAGTACTATGGAGCCTCAGGACAACTCCAAATCGATCAACTGGCTATACACCATTTTTTCTGGTATATGAGGCAGAAGCTGTACTACCAGCCGACATAGAGCATGGCTCGCTTAGAGTCACCCAATACACAAAAGCCGAAGTGCAGAAAGCCCGGCAAAATGATGTTGATTTGCTGGAAGAAGCGAGAGAATTGGCATTGTCCAGATCCACCATATATCAGCAAAAAAGAAGCATGGCGTGGTGGCTGGCACGGCCTGCAGAGGAGGCCGCATCCTCGTGTTAGAAAGGAGAAGAATGCATCTGAGAGAGAAAAATAGTACTCTCCTTCTGAAAATAAGTGACTTGCATTTATCTGAATTCGCGTGTATATATACACTAAAACGTGTCTACATTTGAATCTACATAAATTTAAGTCACTTATTTGGGACGGAGGAAATAGGAAAGAACCAGGAGAAAGTCGAGGTCAATGGGTATCAATCGAGAGGAGGATGACTTGATGAGAAGAAACATGTGGGTCCATATACTGCTGGAGGCACGTACCTGGTATGAAAAAAATCTCAGCCAGCAGCAGAAGGAAATTGGCGTCTGGGCCATCAAAACCTTACAGGCTACTACCGCTACGCAGTTACTCGGCCGCAGGCCTTGACTCAATCGCCGGTATCATCTTTGTCCCACAGGAAGCTCCATCTGGGCCCTCATCATCTTCCATCCTTCCGTTTAATGGTGAAGTACGAACGATTACCGGACTGGTGTGCTGTTTGTGGAATGTTGGGGCACACTGATAAAGAGCACGGAGACGGGGTCCACAGCCCGGAAACTCTGGTCTTCAAGAATCTACGAGCTTATTATAGTTGGCGCCCAAGTGCCCGTCCAGGACGTGGCAGAGGACGTGGTACAGGACGTGGGAGGTCAAGTGGTCGTGGCTATGCTGCTGATGGTATGGCAGTTGATGAAGATTATTATAATAAGGAGTCAGATGTTGAAGCTGTGGACGAACATATGGACGATGGTGACAAAAATCGTAAACGTGGCTCGTCTACAGATAATCGGGTTTTAGGAATGGTTAATAAGGGAGGAGCTCCCCAATCTGTGGGTCATCTCGTTAATCAGTTCCAGACTGATATGGGTACCAATGTGACCCAGAGCCTGCCCCCCAAGCGGGATCCGAAGAGGACACGGACTGAAGGAAAGGAAGGGGATAACACAAAAACTAATGCATATTGCTCAGCGACGGCGGGCTCCCTCGAGGAGCGCCGTCCGGAGCAATAAGTTGTTTATTTTTCAACTGTCGTGGCATAGGCAACGCCGCGACAGTGAAGGAGGTTCGCGACTTAGCGATAAAGTTTGCCCCTTCGATTCTTTTCCTATCGGAAACTTAAGTTGGGAAAAGAAGAGCAGAAAGTTTAGCCTTTTGTTTTGGTTTTGATAGTGCTTATGCTGTCCCTAGTGACGGCCGTAGTGGTGGTCTCGTGATGTATTGGAACAAATCAATGAATCTTGAACTGATACATTTTTCACAATATCATATAGATATGAGGGTTTTAGAGCCTGGAAAGGATCCTTGGAGAGTTACTGGGATTTACGGGGAAGCTAATAGAGCTCAGAGGCACAAGACGTGGGATTTACTCTGCTTTCTACACTCTGAATCTGACTTGCCGTGGGTCTGTCTTGGAGATTTTAATGAGGTTTTAAATCAGAATGAACATTTTGGAGTCAGCGGTCGTGATGAGAAGCAGATGCGTGCCTTCCGTGAAGCGGTTGATATTTGTGGCCTTTGCGATCTTGGATATATAGGACTTGACTGGACCTTCGAAAAGAAGGTCCGTGGGGGGACTTATACTAGGGTGAGGCTCGATCGTGCTCTAGCAAATCCTGCATGGTGGAGCCTATTTCCTTAGGCAGAATTGCGCCACCTCACAGCCATCAAATCGGATCATTGTCCAATCCTTTTATGTCTATCATCACGACCTCCTCCATCAAATAAACGAGCAATACAAAGATCATTTAAATATGAGATGATGTGGGAATCTCACCCAGATTTTGACGTGTTCGTTGATCATGCCTGGAAAACTCCAGGTGCGTCTGATTCGATGGAAGATATGAAAGCCAAGCTGGAAACCGTGTCTGGTGGTCTAACACGGTGGAACCAAGATGTGTTTGGTCAGGTTCGGAAAGAGCTGAAAGAACTGCATGCAAAGCTTGTGCAATTAAGGGAGGTACCTACAAGAACCGAACCAAGCTATGAAGAGACTAAGGTTTGTGAGAGAATTATTGAGCTTAATCACAGGGAAGAAACAATGTGGCGTCAGCGATCACGTATACAGTGGCTCGCCGAGGGAGATAGTAATACTAAATTTTTTCATCAAAAAGCCTCACATCGCCGTAATAGGAATCGCATCACCTCCCTAACTCTTCCTGATGGTTCACTTACCGAGGATATAGAAGTTATGCATGGGATGACAAGTGAGTTTTACTCACAACTTTACACTTCGGAAGGTACCCAAGGTATGGACACCGTGTTACAGACTGTTCCTAGGCGTGTGGCACCGGCGATGAATGCTAGCCTGATAGCGCCATATTCGGAAGAGGAGGTGAAAAAAGCCTTGTTCCAAATGTTCCCAACAAAGGTGCCGGGTCCTGATGGGTTCCCCGCGCATTTTTTCCAGCGGCATTGGGACATATGTGGTAATGAGGTAACTAAGGTTGTCTTAAATATATTGAATGGGGTTGAATCTCCGGAATCTATTAATTCCACTTGCATAGTGCTAATTCCTAAAGTGCAGAGCCCAAAGCAGCTAACGCAATTCAGACCCATCAGTCTTTGCAATGTGATTTTGAAAATAGTTACAAAAGTGCAGGCAAACCGATTGAAGGAGATCCTTCCTGATATTATATCCGATGAACAGTCAGCCTTTGTTCCGGGTCGGTTAATAACGGATAATATTATTTCTGCTTATGAGTGCCTGCATTTCATGAAAAATAAGAGGGGAAGATCGAATCAGTATTGTGCGCTGAAACTTGACATGATGAAAGCATATGATCGTGTGGAGTGGAAATATTTGGAAGCGATAATGTTGAAGTTTGGAATTCATCAATCTTTTGTCTCTGCTATTATGAGGATTGTCACTAGTGTGTCTTTTTCAATTCTGTTTAATGGAGAAAGGACCGAGGTTTTTTGGCCATCAAGAGGAATCCGCCGGGGAGATCCTATCTCACCATACTTGTTCTTACTAGCAGCTGAAGGTCTGTCTTGCCTGTTAAGGAGCAGGGGGAATGGAAATTTATCGAGCATCGTTGTGGCGCCCTTAGCACCCCCAGTCAATCACCTTTTATTCGCAGATGACAGCTTGCTATTTGTTAAGGCAAATTCAGTGGGAGCCATGGAGATCGTAGAGGTTCTAGATTTATATTGCTTTTCCTCGGGACAGCGCATTAATAAGGACAAATCATCAATTTACTTCAGTAAAGGGTGTCCAGAGTCGGTGAGAGCGGAAATTAAAGGAATACTTCATGTGCCTAATGAATCACTAACGGAGAAGTACTTGGGGATGCCTACTGAGGTAGGAAATTGCAAGAATAGATCTTTCAAGTATTTGCGAGATAGAATATGGAAATATATTCAGGGATGGATAGAAATTCTTCTGTTAGTAGGAGGGAAGGATGTACTAATCAAATCCGTTGCTCAGGCTATCCCGACTTTCTCAATGTCATGTTTTAAGCTTCCTAGAGGATTATGCCAGTATTTGGACTCAGTTATTAGAAGCTTTTGGTGGGGAAGCAAAGATGGTCAAAGAAAAGTTGCATGGGTCTCGTGGGATGTTTTGACAATGCCCAAATACATGGGAGGCTTAGGTTTCAAAGATATGGAACTTTTTAACCTGTCACTCCTTGCAAAACAGGCGTGGCGCATCATGCAGTTTCCTGATTCTCTGAGCGCAAGGTTGCTGCGAGCGGTGTATTTTTTCCAGACGGCGATATTACGACTGCTACTCTGGGTAGTAGGCCTTCTCAAATATGGCGGTCGATACTGAAGGGTCGTGATGCACTGAAACTTGGGTTAATCCGTAGGATTGGGAATGGACAGAGCACGTCTATTTGGAATGAAAATTGGCTTCCGCGAAGTTCGAGATTGCGTCCAGTTGCTCCGAAAACCGATAATCCCCCCATGCTTGTTTCAGAGTTGATCAACACCGCCACAGCTGAATGGAAATTAGAACTTCTTGAGGAACACATGCTTCCAATGGATGTGGAGATTATTAAATCTATCCCACTATCAACTATGAATTTGCAAGCTACTTGGGCTTGGCATTTTGAACGATCTGGCTCCTTTACAGTCCGATCTGCCTATAGGCTGTTGGTAACCACTAAAAAGACTAGGGAAGATTGGTTGGAAGAGCACGCAGCTAGTTCATCATCAAGTTCTGAACAAAAGCAATGGACAACTATGTGGAAAATCAAAGTACCAAGCAAGATCAGAGTGTTTCTCTGGCGCCTAGCCCACCAGTCTTTGTCGACAGCTTCAGTTCGTCATCACAGGAACATGTCAGCTACATCGGGATGCCCTTTTTGTGCGGCTATCAATGATGATTGGAGGCACTCGCTGCTAGACTGTACAACTGCAAGGTGTGTTTGGGCACTTATGGATGAGGAGCTTACTGAACATATTAGTGTGAACCAATGTGGGAACGCAAAGGACTGGATTTTTTCCTCATTGACACCTTGACACATGATAAGCTTACACAAGTGGTGGTCACATTATGGGCGATTTGGAGTGCGACGAGAAAGGCTATACATGAAGAGATCTTCCAAAGCCCTCTATCGATTTTTGAATTCATTCAGAACTATCTAGCGGAACTGAATATGGTATACCCACCAAAACTAAAACGGGCTGTATCGCCTCCTGAAACTAGGACTGTTTCCTGGTTGCCTCCACCAGCAGATTTTGTCAAAATTAATGTTGACACAGCCGTGGATAAACATGGTAATAGAGGAGTAGTGGCAGCTATTGGGAGAGATGTCCATGGTAATTTTCTAGGAGCCTCGGCTCTAGCGATCCCAGGAATTTCAGACCCAACAACTCTTGAAGCAGTTGCATGCCGTGAGGGCTTAGCTCTTGCAGCTGACCTGCATATTAGACAAGTCTATATTGCTTCTGATTGTCTGGAAGTCATTAACTTCATCAGAGATTCAAGTCGCTGCAGTTACGTTGCAGTTCTTCATGAGATTGCCCTACGGCGAGATGGTTTTGATGATGTGAGATTTGCTCATGAGAAGAGGTGTTTCAATTCCCATGCCCATAATTTAGCTCGTACATCTATCTTCTTAGAGAATGGACGCCAAGTGTGGCTCCTAAATTCCCCTGATACCTCTATTGTACCAATGATTATTGAGTAATAAAAAGGTATCAAGTCCCTAAAAAAAAAAATGGAATTTAACGTGGGGCGCACGTACAGCGCTGTTAATTAGGAAATGGATACTGCCGCCTTTAATTCCAACTAGCCATGTAAGGAAGGAAAACGAAAGAAAGGAAGGAAGAGATCCCCTGCTGCTCGATATATACAGATACAGGGCCATCAAGCAGGGCCGCGCCGGCACCAGGATCCAATCGATGGATAGAAGAATTGGAGCGCACATGGCGGACTTCGAGAACCATGATCTCGCGGCTACGCCGCAGCAAGACGAAGCCTGCATCTGGGTGAGCTACGCTTGCCTGGTCCTCGCCGTCTCTGGCAATCTCGTGTTCTTCTTCTGCCAGACCCGTCATGATCCGTCCATGGTCGGTCGAGTCATGGCCGTCGTCTGCCTCTTCGCGGGGATCATCGGAATCGCACTCGGGGCACTCCTTCTCGTCAGAAACCTGCTCATCTTGTGTGTTCATGGGAATACCCTGCAGGGGACACCCCAAGTGTAGAGCCCTAGTTTATTTGCTTGTTTAGTTTATCTAGCTCCATCGTATGCTATTAGTATCGAATTATTCGCAAGAAAAAGTGTAGTATCGAAGTGGACAATATGAAAGTTATGTTCTACCTTCTGTTCATTCTATGTTTGGTGAAATAGTAGTAGTATTATCTCTCCTTCGTCCCGCGTATAAAACATCCCCTCACGATCCTTGCGCCTCCAATTCAGAAAAATAGCTAGCTGCTGATACTTCACACGCGAACATATTGCATCCAAACCCTCGCCTCCGTATCTGCAAGGGCCGCTGCACGGTCCTAGCTAGTAGCCCCAAATTTCTCCTCACGCTCGATCTTATTGAATCAAACCAACGCGAGGCATCAATCATGCCAACAATGATGATCTAGGAATTGTTTGTAGTGTTCTCGGGTGAGACGGCCATGGCGCTAGCCGATTTGGGCCATGACAGCTTCAATCCTGGCAGCCGCCCACCAGTCGCCAGCCTGCACCTCACCCTCCTAGCATCCACGCTCTATAGCATGGTAGAGACCAGCCGCCGTGTCGTGCCACGTAAGTCTTTTTTTTCGATCTCTTGATCGGCTTTATTTGTTGGTTTACCGATCTTAGCTCAGATTGATTCGCTCACCGCCGTCGTCCACTCGTTTCTCTACTCCAACCATCGGCATCGACGATCTACATCACGCATGTGCGCCTGCCCTCTCCGCTGCCGCGTCTGGCCCGGCAGGTTGTCGCGGCTTCCCGGCAGACTGCCGCGCACCGAGGACGGCTGCTACACCTTTCTCGAAAGGCTGCCGTGGCTGCCCCCCTCGGATCGTCTTTGACGACATCGTCCGAGACTACACCGACTACGTCGCCATCGACTCCGATCTACGTGTCGTCCACGCCATGACGCATACGGCACACCATCGGTCTGATTAACCAATCTCGCACATGTCTACGCCAAACACATCCTCGAGCACGCGTCTACCATCGATCGAGCTACGGGATGCCGTTGTGTCGCTCCTTCGGGCGGCAACGCCACCGCCTTTGGTCCACGCTACCGGCTTCGACGCGCCTTCCTTGGTGTGTATGTCACCGGTAGTCTAGCCGCTGCACCGACTTGCGCCATACATCTATGCTGCCCTCTCAGGTCATAGCGTCGTTGTACGCAGTCTACATGGCCATCCCCCGCACTGACGCCCCAGGCTATCTCCGCACCACCTCCCATGGTGTGGGTCACCTACGTCTGCGCATGGTCTTCGTCACGCCGGATTCTTCTTTGCCAACTTCGAGTACCGCCGTCACGCCAATCTAGACATCCAACATGACCACTCTAGGTCGCCATTGGTTTCGCCGCCTTCTACGTCTTCGGCCCTGCCCTTGCGTGCCCGGTATTGGCAACACCGGTGCGTGCCTTCGTCCTCGACGCGTCCCTGATCCTGGCAATCTCGGATCAGCACCCCATCTTCATCGGCCTCGACAAAGTCTTCTTCGACATCGACACATTCCTCTAAGACTTCCTCGACTACGTCACCGACAAGCTCTTCTTCACGTACTCGTTTTTGGTAAAACCGGAGTGTGCGTTCTTCCCCGACGTGCACCCAGTTCTAGCAAAACTATGGCCGCACCTCATCCTCGATGGCTCGAACTTCATCGACTTCGGCATCAACACCCCTCGGCAAGCTGTCATGGCCCCACGGAAAGCCTCCGCGGACCCTCGGCAAGGCCCCCTTGGCAAGCCTCCGTGGCCCCTCGGCAACCCTCCACGGATACTCGGCAAGCTGCCGCAGCCCCACGATGACTGCCTCGACGCGTCTCTTTCATCCTCCTCGTGCACTATGCTCATGCGGCTTCACATGCGGCTACCTCGACACCGGCATCCCTGACCACGACATCGACCACGACGACCGCTCGCACGGATACCTCGACCACGGCACTGCCCAACGCTCTCGGCTCCCTCGACATCCGCACAAGGGGTACCACCTCGCTTGAAGATCATCAGCTTCCTCTATAGTCCAAACTACCGCGCCACGACACTGTCCATGATGTTCCCGCTCAGACTGCGGGGGGATGTCAGCCTACTCGTTCTACTTCGGTTTATCTCCAATCTGACCGTCCGCGACATTCTAGTTGTTCACGACGCTACCACTACGACTGCGGGGATGTTAGAGTATTGTACGTATACGTTTGTTATGATAGTTTAGGATAGTTAGGACTCTAGCCTAACTTGACTTGTACTGATGATCTCTTGTACGTCTATATATACTCCCCACGAGGCTCAATAATACATCAATCATATTTTGCAAACTTGTACTCTTTCACTTTGTCCTAACATTTTTTCTTTCTAGGATACGTCCTCGAAGACGTATTAATGAAATTCCGAACAGAGCAAAAAAAGAGGGCCCCATCATGTCCCGCATTGCCCACGCGCAGGATACCGGGCGGATCCCTAGTCCCCCGCCGCAATGCCTACCAAATCCCCTCTCCTGGGTGCCATTAGCGGCAAACCCTCCTATCCCCACGAAGTCTTGGACTGGCGGGCGATCTGCGCGGCGGCAGTGCACCTCGATTATGGGCGAGCTCGATCAGTAGTGGTGTGGCGACATTGACGATGAGATATTGGCGATGGCAATGGCTCAATCTATCTTCAGACATTATGGCAGTGGAGCTGCCCTCAATGGTGCCTCAGGGCCTTCGTGAGGGAGCGAGGTTGCTTCAGCATAGCCCGGTTCAGCGATGGTGGAGCATGGTGACGGGCAGCGCTGTGACAGTGGAGCTTCCATCAACGGTATCTCGGGGCTGGCACGGGGAGCGAGGTTGCGGCGGTATAATCCAGTTCCGCGGTGACGGAGAATTATGACGGGCAGCGGACTGCGGTGGAGGGGCTGGGGTGGCGCTCTCGCGATCTCGGACGGCGGCGGCGACTGATGTGCAGTAGTGTGACCGTGGAGTTGGTTCGGGCCAGATCTAGGCATGTGGGCTGATCAGCTGCGTCCGGACAACGACCACCTTGGGTGGAGGAGGTCCACCTAGTGAACAATTCATAGATGTTCTCACAATCTGATATCAGAGCTAGAGCCAACGATCTTGGTTCTTGGATCTACCCCAACACACGCACGGGATACAAGTGGCTTAATTTTACTTTTTTTGACATGGCTTAATTCTACTTTTTTAGGGACCGGTTTAATTTCACTTGCTTTAAGCTGTGTGGTACTAATTATTTAATCCACATCAAAACCTTACTGGCTGCAGGCCAAGACTCACCGGCCGGTATCAGCCGCAGGCCAAGATACATGAGCGAATGGGATCCATTGGCTAATTTTTTTTTGGAAATGGACGCTCTATTACTTTCATAATGTTTACACACGGCCCCTGCATAACTAAGATGCACACAGCCGATCAAACCACACAGGTATAAAAACAAGTGAAAAGGAAGTGCACAAATGGCTCCAAGATTGTCTATGACAAATCACTAAGGTAACTCGATCCGCAGCTCACGTGGTCATCCATGTCAGGAAAAAATATCCCTCGCCGTATCTTCCAATCGTGTACATCCCTCCGTGAATAAAGAACGGTGCTCGACCCGTTGGAGAATAGTACAAGATCGGAGAATAGCCATAGCCCGATGAATTACCTGCAGCGTTGAAGACACATTAACATTAAAAATCTTGTCATTCCTACATAGCCATAGCGATCAAATAATAGCAAGCGCTCTCACCCTAAACAAGATCATGTATTTATCATCAATCTCATACCACCAGTTACCAAAGATATTAGCCACCGATCTTGGAGAAGATAACCCAGAAGCTACTTGGATGATTGACCATATATGACGAGTAAATTTGCATTGATAAAATAAATGTTTGATCGTCTCGTCCTGATGACAAAACATACATTATTTACTTCCATGCCAATTCCTCTTAACAAGATTATCTTTCGTAAGAACTACCCCTTTACGAAGATACCAAGCAAATATGTTAGTTCTCAGGGGTATTTTCAACTTCCAAATTGTACTATTATCATCGACCGGAATATTAGGTTGGATCAATTCCCTATACATAGAGTCCACAGAAAATTTACCGCTCTCATGTAATTTCCAACGGAACTTGTCAATACCGTCTGACAGTTGAATCGTGGAGAATCGTAATAACAGATTGTTCCATGATACATCGAGGACCAATTAGACTTCTTCTGAAAGATACATTTAGAGAATTAGTTTCCAAAACTTTGGAAAGTGTGTCTCCTTTGTGTCTAACAATCGAATAAAGAGCCGGATATTGTTCTCGAAGAGAAGTATGTCCAAGCCACTTATCCTCCCCTAATTTGAGATCCATCCTTTATATTAAAAACACCAAAACGGAAAAAAAATTAGACGCCATAAGTCCCGCCCAAAAATGTGAATCACCAGGTTTCCAAACTATTTGAGACACAGCTTTGGAACCAACATATTTTTTCCAAATGATAGTTTGCCAGACACCTTCTTCAGTTAGTAGCTTAAACAGCCATTGCCTAGAAGCACGGTATTTTTGACTTGTAAGACCCAGTCCTCCGTATTCTTTGGGCCAGCAAACCACATTCCATTTGGCGAGTCGATATTTCTTTTTCTCACTATCCCCCTGCCAGAAGAATCTTGATCGAAAATATTCCACTTTATTCAAGAAATCTTTTGGCATTTGCAAAAACGAGATCATATCCAGTACCATATTGGTAAGTACTGAATTTATGAGTACAAGTCTACCTTCAAGGGATAGCAATTTGCCTTTCCAACTATTAAGGCGTTTATGGAGTCTTTCCTCAACGAGTTTCCAGTCTGCAATAGTGAGACGCCGATAATGTATCGGAATACCCAAATAGTTAATTGGAAATTGCCCCTTCCCATAGCCGAAGAGTTCAGCATACAGGTGTGCCTCGTTTTGGGCCTCGCCGAAACAATACAGATCGCTCTTATGGAAATTAATTTTCAATCCAGAGAGTTGTTCGAAGGCTGATAGTATTAACTTCAGGTTCTTAGCTTTCTCCAAATCATGTTCCATAAACAAGATTGTATCGTCAGCATACTGGAGGATAGAAAGTCCTCCATCAACAAGATGTGGGGCCAGTCATTCAATTTGGCCCTCAGCTTTAGCCCTCTCAATAAGGATATCCAGCATATCTGCCACTATATTAAGTAGTATTGGCGATAGTGGATCCCCTTGCCTCAACCCCTTCTTAGTCTGGAAGTAGTTGCCAGTGTCATCATTAACCTTTATGACGACACTACCTCTAGACACAAAAGAATGAATGAGAGCACGCCACTCCTCTGAAAAACCTTTCATTCGGAGTGTTTGCTGAAGGAAAGACCAATTAACTTTATCATACGCCTTCTCAAAATTAATCTTGAACAATACCCCGTCTTGCTTTTTGGAGTGTAATTCACGAATTGTTTCATGTAGGATTACTACACCATCCAAGATGTTTCTTCCATGCATGAAACCAGTTTGAGAAGGACTAACAATATGTTCAGCAACTGAATTTAGTCTAATCGTGGCAACTTTTGTGAATATGTTAAAGCTAATGTTAAGAAGACAGATAGGACGATACTGTTGTATCCGCTCTGCATAGTTAGCCTTAGGTAGTAAAATTATATTACCAAAGTTTAGTCTAAAGAGATCAAGTTGTCCAACATGCAAAAAACCAAATAAGGCCATCAAGTCCTCCTTAATGACATCCCAGAATTTTTGGTAAAATTCAGCTGGGATATCTGGGCCTAGTGCCTTGTTATCTTGCATCTAAAAAACCGCGTTCTTGACCTCTTCCTTCGTATATGAGGCGGTTAGAAAGTTATTTTCCTCGACAGAAACCTGCGGTATATCCGTTGTTTGAGACTCATCCAAAGTAAAGGAATTATCTTGGGGTGGCACAAACAACGACTAATAATAATTAGTAATGTATGACTTAAGATGCTCTTGTCCCTCAATAATACCTTCATCTTGGTTGAGAGATTGAATACATTTTTTCTTATGCTTGCCATTGGCAATAGCATGAAAATATCTTGTATTATCATCTCCATCCAGAATGAATTTCGCTTTGAAGCGTTGTTACCATTTGAGTTCCTATTCTCGCATGAGTCTTGCCATTTCCGCATTTGATTGACTCTTAAGCTTAATATCTTATGCAGATAACGGTCTAGCTTCCGTACAAGCCTCTAAATCATCAATAATAGAGGAAAGGCGAATTTTCTCCTTTTTCAGGATACCAGCAGTATGTCTAGCCCAACCACGAAGGAAATTACGTAATGCACGTATTTTATTGTTCCAACGGTGTATGGGTGTTTGACCACCAACTGGTTTTATCCAAATTGCCTCAACCATGTCATAGAACCCGTCCCGAATCATCCAGCCAAGATCAAACTTGAACTCATGCTTAGAATTTCGAGGCGGTGAACCAACCGACAAAAGTGAAGGGGCATGATCAGACAAAGCCTCAATACGTTCTAGAGCCCTTACAGTTACCATAGGAAACTTTTCCTCCCATTCTATATCTAGAAGTACCCTATCAAGATTTTCGTATGTTGCCTCAGGCAGACTATTAGCCTAAGTAAATTGTCTACCTAACATTGTAACCTCTCTCAAATCTAAGCTGTCAATAACAGCATTAAACATGAAAGGCCAATGATCATCAAACCGGCCTCGACTTTTCTCATGAGGGAATCTCATCAAATTGAAATCCCCGCCTATTAGAATAGGATAAGGGTTATCCTTTGCAAGATTTACCAACTCACGTAAAAAATCAGCCTTAAAAACATCCTGGACAGCTCTGTATATAGTGAGTAGAGACCATGTGAAATCATCAGCCTTGTTCCGAATATGGAGTTTTATGAAAAAATCTCCAACCGAACTAGCTAAGACTTCCATGGTCTCATCTCGTACACCTAACAGAATTCCGCCGGATCGACCACGTGGCAGTCGAGATACCCACGTAAAGTCCACTCCGCCAGATAGGTGATTGAGTAAAGCTTGTGAGTAGTCTCGTCTACCAGTAAATAATCTCTCACACAATCCAAAATACCCAGAAAATTCAAACGGTAATCTCTCACACAATCGACAAAAAATAAATGCTTAGCCAAGTCGCTAAGACCTCTCCTATTTGAAAACATGCCATTCATTGAGAAACAATAGTTGTTTGGATACACAGGGTCTCTTCCGAGCCTTCTGGCTCTCTAATTTCCGACTAGAGGCTTTTAGCTCGTACAACGAGTCCAGCCCCGTCTCATCAAAGCCCACCTCTGACACTTCACCAACTAAGTGAGGTAGAAGTTGACCATCTACTGTGACATGCAACTCCCCCTCCTCAATCAGTAAAGAGTCAGGAAGCACTGCAGCCTTGGGAGTAACCGTTAAATGGTCAACCTCCATATGCTTCAGAACCAAACTAGACAAATTAACTTCCGTTACAGAATTACCCATACAACCTCCAACAGAAGCTAAATTATTTACAATAATAGGGGTAGAGAAAGAAAGAAAGGACTTCGAAGAGCTCATAGTACCCTGATAATCAAGATTTATCTCCGCTTTCCTCCGCATGGCTTTGCCAAGAGAATCCTCGTCCGTGACGGATGCACCAGTAGCACCAGCTCCATGACGTAGACTACGTCTCGTCGGAGTCCCGGTGGAGCAGCAATCCCCAAGGCCGAACCCGACCCCTCCTGGGCAGGGATATCACAGAAGGTTCCCAGCCCCTCCTGGGCCAGGTCCCTCCCATGCCGATGCCCCTCTAGTGGCGATGCACCCGTCCGCGGAAGCCCCACCTGGGCCTGAGCAGCCAGTGAAGCTCCTGATCCCGCTTGGACCAGGACCCCCCCCCTCCAGAGCCGGTCGCGTTAGCCAGTAGCGCCTCCTGGGCCATGGCTCCAACGTCAGCCCACGGATCCGTCCCGGTCTCCAAGCCGAACACACCCGGCCGCTCCACCTGGGCCTAGGCCTCGTTAGTCTGCATCCCCGCCTGGGACACGGTTGAGGCCTTGCCAATCAGCAGCCCCTCCTGGACCACCTCGTTCCATGCATCCAACACCGGCGACGCCAGGGGGGCGGTGGCCCCAAGACCGAGCGAGGCCCCCACCGAGTCAACGACCACCTGCTTCAACGTAACCATAGAGAGGATAGGCGAACTCTCCATGATGCCACAAGGAATGGTCCGTCCCAAGACATTAGGTCTACATCTGGTTGGCAGCGTGGAAAGCCCCAAGGAATCACGCGCCGAAAGAATAGCCTCTTGAAGTTGAGTCGGTGTGACCCTCTGCGAGGTCCTTGGAGGCGTACTCCCACGAAGAGGAGAGTTGATCGGCAAGGCATCGAGCAGCTCCCTTCCGCGCGTAGTAGTAGGTGAAGCATTCAAAGGAGTTACCGCATACACCTGCACGGGATTCTGTCGCATAGGTGGCGGCGCAGAGAGTCCATGTACAAAAGATTGACCAGTCGAGGTCCCAGCAGCAGGAGGAGCAAGGGACGGCTCCGAGGTATCCATATCATCTCCAGCAGCCCCAGCACCATCATCCCTAGAATCATCAGGGTTCTTCTTCCATAGAGAAGGCGAAAAATCTGGTTCTGGAACAAAATTAGCAGGCTCCAATTGAAAACGGAACTCATATCCTTTCAACTTGACCACCGCATCAGAAGTAAGATAAGCCCCCAATGCATACTGCTTCTTCTAGAACACAGTAATATCAAACATACCCACCAAAATACGAACCAATCCCCTCCGCCGCAGTCATAGCAAATCCACATCCAGGGGACTACCCAACAACGATCCAACAACCCATAAACCCAAGAATGTCCGCAGGGAATGAGAGACACCTTCCACGTGCAGCCATACCTGATGTAGCTCACACTTATGTGGCACCTCCTGAATCTTGTACGCTAAGACCGTCAGCTGAGTCTTGCCCAAGGGCATGGAGAATTGGCTCCCATCCACCCTGTCCATGTCCTCGAAGGAGGGAAAACTAACAAGAAAAGCATTGGCTCCATGTGCAAGCGCTTCCCACTTCCACTGAGACTTGACCTGGCATCACCGAGCAATCTGATGTTGCACCACCTTAGCAGAAATAGCCTCACCAGTGACCTGAATCAACGCAATGGGCGTCTTACTGGTTCCCAAATTGAGATGAACGACACTATCCGGAATCTATGCAAACAAAGTCTTGTCATGTCCCACACCAACCATATAAGGAATGGGGTGGGATTGCTTCAAAACTGGGCACCTGAGAGTAGGATGGGACGAGACATCTGAAAGAACATTTCATGTTTTCCTATGTTTTGTGTGTTAGATAACAATACTGTGGAGATTATTCATGTGCGCTAAGTGTGCAGGAAGCTTTGAGGGGGGCCGGATAATCCGCCCCACCATGGGCCGGATAATCCGGCCTACCTCATTGTTCAAAGGGTGCCAAGGCGCGTCGCTCAGAGTCCGGCCGGATTTTCTCCCGGAAAATCCGAATTGGGGCGGTTTTTCTTCCCCAGGCCGGATATCCGGTTGTCGCATGGGCCGGATAATCCGGCCCCCAGTTTTTTAGCAAAGCATGCCAAGGCGCGTCGCTCAGAGTCCGGTCGGATTTTCTCCCGGAAAATCCGAACTGGGGCGGTTTTTCCTTCCCAGGCCGGATAATCCGGCCTTCGCATAGGACCGGATAATCCATCCCCCAGAAGTTGATCAAGGGCAAGCTCGGCGCGATGCTCTGATAGGGGGGCGGACTATCTGCTGGATATTCCGAGTCTGGGGCGGAGTTTTCCCGGGGCCGGATAATCCGGCCCTACTTTGGGCCGGATAATATCGGGCCCCCAAAGTCTCCAACGGCTGGTTTTGGAAGGGGTATAAATACCCCTTCTTCCCCAATGTTTAGAACTCTTGATTCATTCGAAATTGTCCAGACATTGTGCAATAGCTCCCATTCTCGATCTCCCACTTCAACCACCCGAAAGCTTTGATCTTTGGGGGAATTAAAGGAGGAGAGGATCATCATCATCATCACGAATCAAGCGCATCAACTCCTCTCCATTCACTTGGAGAAATCCCCGATCTAGTATTCTTGTCAATATCTAGATCTTGTTCGTTGTATTTGATAACTTTGTTCTTGTGGCAGCTTGTTGTCATTTTGGGAGCCTCCAAGTTGATTGTGGAGTTGTGCCCTGCTAGTTGTGTAAAGGCGCCGGTACCCGCCTCGAAGGGGCCCTGTAGTGGAAAGGTGGATCAGGCCTTTGGTGGCGGGATCCATCGGAGAACAGGGTGAGGCCTATTGTGGCGTGCTGGTCTTAGTACCGCCCACCCCTCCAACGCAGACGTACTTCCCTTAACAAGGAAGGAACTGCGGTCAAACAAATCTTGTGTCTCCGTGTGCTTCACTACGGTTTACCCGTTCCTCTTCCACTCGCTCTTTACTCGCTAGTAGATAGGTTTGTATATAGGGAAATTCCACCTAATAGTTTATCTAGAGAATTTACCTTTTGTGCTAAGCCTATAATTGAAAAAGTATTAAAATTTGGAGTAGCACCTATTCACACCCCCCCTCCTCTAGGTGCCCATACGATCCATTTCAATTGGTATCAGAGCCCCGACTCTTAATTCGGGCTTAACCGCCTAAGAGTAGTATGGGTAGCAAGGGTGATGGGAATGAGGCTGTGGATAAGGTCACAATGGATGATCTCAAGACGTTGGAAACAACCTTGTTGAAATCCTTTGAGGCCAAGATGGAGGAGATGAATCAAATGATTGCTCGCCTCACATCATCCATAGCCCCATCTCCATCCTCCTCTGAGACAGCCACACCATCATCTAAGGAAAAGGGTAACGCCGGATCCAAGGATGATGATGCGGAGGGTGAAAAACTTAATGGTTACACCTCCAAGAAGGGAAGTGGTAAGGAGGAATATAGTGAGGTTCGTCATGTATATTCCCCCGACCCACCTATCCCTCATCCTCATATAAACAATAGGGGTGATCCACCCAAGCTCACTGCATCCTCTTTCAATCAATGGCAATTCTTAATGAAGTCTCATGTTTGCAGCTCCTCTATTGAACTTTGGAGGATTATTGAAGAGGGTCTTCATATTGGAGATCAAACCAACCTGACAAGAAGAGAAGTTGTGGACAGCCAATTGAATGCCACTGCTCTCCACATGATACAGCTTGGTGTGGGTCCCAAGGACATGCCACACATTGAACATCTCAACACAGCTAAAGAAGCTTGGGATGCTCTTACGGATCTCTTTGTTGGGAATGAAAGCATGGGAAGGAATAGGTATGATGCCCTTAGTAATGAAGCTGAGGGATTCTATATGTTGGATGGTGAAAACCATGAAGACATGTATAGAAGACTCAAGGGCATCGCAACAACATTTAGAAAGCATGGAGCCACTCACATTGATGATGCATGGATAAAAAGGAAATATGTGAGTGCCTTAATGCCTTTCGAGCCAATGGACTTGAAGGGCATGCAAGGTAGACATAACTACCATCAAATGACATCCAATGAGGTCATGCAAGAAATGGCGTCATTCAAAGTGGCAGCAAAGAATGCTGAAGATGCCCGTGCTCGGGCCATTGGAATGCAAAAGGGTGACAATGTTGCTCTAAAAGCCAATGTTGTTGAGCAAGAGGAGGATGAAAGAGAATTTGAGGGGGCCTCCATGGACTGCCCCGATGAAGTAAAACATGCTCAAGGTGAGTACACGGCGTTCTATGCAAGGAACTTTTGGAAGGATCCTGCCAAAGCCAAGTCGGAACTCGAGCGTAAGAACGGGTCAAATGGAAGAAGAGAAAGTGGCCCAAAACTGAGAACTTGCTACAACTGTGGAGATAGGATGCACTTTGTAGCCGAGTGTCTGTATCAAAATAGAGAAGACAATGGTGGCAGGCTCATTCTTAAAGAAAAATCCAAAGCACCTTAGAAGAAGCCATTTATTAAGAAGAATGGCCCCTTCAAGAAGCAACCCAAGATCGTCTTCGTAGCACAAGAAGAATACTCCTCTGCAAGTGAAGATAGTTCTCGCGAGGTGGCTGCTATAGCCACCACATCGACTCCATCATCTCTCTTCGACTCGCCAAACGAGAACGTCATCAACAACAACGCTACTTGCATAATGGCAAGAGGTTCCGAGGTATCAAGTTCTAGCTCTTCATTTCCTAAGACTAACATAATTTTGGATATGGATGATCATGACAGTCTTAAAATGAAAGAAGAAGTTATTGCTTTGGACACCTTTTTCACTAACCTGCAAGGTGAGCACAAACTCCATTTTGATGATCTTATGAGTCAACTTGCTCAAGCCGAAGATCTTCTTGAAGAAAAGGGTAGAATTGAAAGAGAAGATGCCTTGGAGATAGCTTCTTTGAAGAATGCCTTGGAAGAAGAAGAGGAAGCTCGAGTATCTTTGTAAGAGAGACTCGAATCCATTGAGGAGTCATAGGAAGAAGCTGTGGCTCAGCTCATCAAAGAACGTGACCATGCTCTTGCCAAGGTAAAGAAACTAAAGAAAGAAAAGATTGAATTTGGGGTTGTTCATGCTAGACTTTTGGAGAAGTTTGATAATCTTGAAAGTGCTCACAAGGCATTGAAGAGTGATCATTCTACTTTAAATGAGTCTCATGACCAGCTCCAAACTCAATTGAAACGGTATGATGTGCCAAGTACCTCCACTTCATCCTATGGAAAAGAAGACCTTGCAAGAGGTTCTCAACACAAAGGTAAAGAGGTCATTGATGAGATACTGAGCAAGCAAAGGACAAACAATAGAAAAGAAGGTCTTGGGTACATTCCCAAGACAAAGAGCAAGAAAAACAAGAAGAAGAAGAAGAAGAAGAAGAAGAAGAAGAGCAAGACTGATCAACTAAAGACTAGCAACATTACCGATGACAAGACTAATTATGATGGTTTTGCAGGGGTTAACAATCCTAACTTTGAATTATATTGCGATTATTATGGTGATGTTTATGCTAGTTATGTAGGCCCTTATGATTGTTACATTCCTTGGTCTATTTGGGTCCCCAAGACTCTTGTCACTAACATGAGAGGACCCATTGAAAAATGGGTACCTAAAACCAAGAAGTAATTTTCTTGCAGGGCTATGCTTCCGGTGGTTCTAAATGGGTACTCGATAGCGGTTGCACGAGTCATATGACCGGAAGCAAGGAGATCAACACGGAGATGCAGCCAAACCATGATCACATAACCGTCTCCTATGGTTACAAGTCAAAATCTGAGGTATTGGGTCTCGGCAAAGTTGTGGCGGCTCACGATATCTCTCTCGTGGACGTCATGCTTGTTGAGACCCTCGGGTACAACTTACTTTTAGTTCGCGCCCTTGGTAAGATGGGCTTTGCAGTTTATATTGATGCTGATTTGGTGGTACTCTTGTGGAGCAAGTCTCTAAAAGTCGCTTTCGTGGGATATGTCGAAAATGACCTGTACGTGGTGGACTTTTCGGGGAAAACCACTATAGGCCCGATGTGTCTTTTTGGAAAGGCTGATGCGGGTTGGCTATGGCATCGCCGACTAGCCCACGTCAATATGAGAACTTTGCAAAGTCTCCACAAGGGTGGCCACATCCTTGGACTAAAAGAAAATGTCTCCTTTGCCAAAGATTGTGTTTGCAGGGCGTGTGTTGAAGGGAAAATGCATGACTCTCCTCATCGAAGGAAAACTATTATCTCGTCAAAAAGGATCTTAGAGCTCCTTCATGTGGACCTCTTCGGACCTCCATCTCATGCAAGCCTCGGTGGGAAGAAGTATTGTCTAGTGATTGTTGATGATTACTCAAGATACACTTGGGTTTATTTCTTCAAGTTGAAGAGTGAAACTCAACAAACGGTCATCGACTTCGCCAACGAGGTTCAACGTCAACACAACGTCCCCATTCTAGCTATAAGAAGTGATAACGGCTCTGAGTTCAAGAACTACACCTTAAATGAGTTCCTAAGTGAAGAGGGGATAAGACATCAATATTCCGCTGCGTACACCCCTCGACAAAATGGTGTAGCCGAGAGGAAGAATCGGACTCTAATGGATATGGCAAGACCAATGCTAGCCGAATTCAAATCTCCATATAACTTCTGGGCTGAAGCAATCTCTACCGCTTGTCACTCATCCAGCCGGTTATACCTCCGTAAGATCTTGGACAAGACTCCATATGAAATACTTACTGGTAACAAGCCAAACATCTCATACTTTCGGGTATTCGGGTGTAAGTGTTTCTTTCTCATCAAGGGAGTTCGTTTATCTAACTTTGAATCTAAGGCTCTAGAAGGTATTTTTGTTGGATATGGTGCCAAATTCCACACTTATAGATTCTACAATAAGCTCTCCGAAACTGTTGTAGAATCTTGTAGTGTGGTGTTCGAGGAAAATGACGGTTCCCGTGCGGAGCAAGTTGGTGTTTGTGATGCAGATGTTGAAATACCCCAAGATGCCATAAGAAGAATGGGCGTGGGATTTTTCCGCCCCATTGAGGAACCCCTTGTGGTGGATCGGGAAGGACAATGCTCTACTCATGAAGAGCCCTCATCTACACATACCCAACATGTTCCCACCACGGGAGCAACTTCTGCACCATCTCCATCAACTGCTGAAGGTCAAGTTGTTCCAGAAAGCTCTAGGCCGGATTATTCGGTGGACACCGGATTATCCGGCCACCCCGCTCCTGCTGACCATATTGCTCCTGGTGGTGAAGATATCGATGCAAGCTCTAGGCCGGATTTTCTGGCCAGCCCTGGATTATTCGGCCCCTCGCCAGTTCAAGCAAGCCCTAGGCATCCTGATGAAACTGCTACAAGTACTCCTAGGCCGGATTATCCGGCCCCTCCATCGGCCGGATTATCTGGCCCTGACTCACCTGTTCAGCAGCCTCCTGTTACGGCTACTGACTCACCTCAAGGGCATGCTTCACCATCCCCTACTGTTGTTATCCCAGTTCCTAGTCAAGATCGAGCAAATGATTCCAATGAAGATTCAAGTGATGAAACTACTCCACCAAGAGACAACAAACTTATTGAACTTCATCGCAAGGCTCGGTTTGATCGGAACCTTGAGTTAAGGGGTCACACCCTCGACAAGGTTGTTGGTGATCTTCGACGAAGGATTTCTACAAGAAGGGAATTGGCCAGTTTTGGTGAGCATCAAGCTCATATCTCAATGGTGGAACCCAAGAAGGTCTTTGAAGCTCTTGAAGATCCAGACTGGGTTGTTGCTATGCATGAAGAATTGAATAATTTCGAGTGCAACAAAGTCTGGAAACTCGTGGAGAAACCCAAAGATTGCCGCAATGTTATCGGCACCAAATGGATATTTAAAAACAAGCAAGATGAGAATGGCATTGTTGTGAGGAACAAGGCAAGACTTGTGGCACAAGGTTACTCTCAAGTTGAGGGCATTGACTTCGGCGAGACCTATGCTCTAGTGGCTCGCCTTGAGTCCATCCGTATCCTTCTTGCTTATGCTACCCATAACAATTTTAAGTTGTAGCAAATGGACGTCAAGAGTGCTTTCCTTAATGGTCCTCTACATGAGTTGGTATATGTAAAGCAGCCCCCGGGCTTTGAGGATCCTAACTTTCCGAACCATGTCTAAAAACTCGATAAGGCACTCTATGGCCTTAAACAAGCCCCACGTGTGTGGTATGAGCACCTTAAAGAGCTTTTCTTAGACCGTGGCTTCGAAGTTGGGCAAATCGATCCCACTCTTTCTACTAAGAAAGTTAAGGGGGAGCTCTTCGTATGCCAACTATATGTAGACGATATCATCTTTGGTACTACTAATAAAGCTTTTAATGATGAATTTTCAAAGCTTATGACTGATAGGTTTGAGATGTCTATGATGGGGGAATTACGGTTCTTTCTTGGATTCGAGATCAAGCAACTTAGAGAAGGAACCTTCATTAATCAAGCAAAGTACATCCAAGACATGCTCAAGAGATTCAAGATGACGGATCTTAATGGTGTCGCTACTCCGATGCAAACTAAATGTCATCTTGAACTCAACCCACATGGTAAAGATGTGGACCAAAAGGTATACCGGTCCATGATCGGCTCTCTTCTTTACCTCTGCGCATCTAGACCCGATATCGTGTTGAGTGTGGGAGTGTGTGCAAGGTATCAAGCAGCTCCTAAAGAAAGCCACTTAGTGGCGGTTAAGAGGATCTTTTGATATTTTGTTCATTCCCCTAACTTTGGTCTCTGGTATCCCAAGGGCTCCAATTTCTCTTTATGTGGTTACACTGATTCAGATTGGGGTGGTGATAAGGATGATTGGAAATCCAATTCTAGAGCTTGTCAATTTTGGGGAAGATCTCTTGTGTGTTGGTCATCTAAAAAGCAGAATTATATATCTCTCTCCACCGCCGAAGCTGAATATGTTGCTGCTGCCAGCGCTTGCACTTAGTTATTGTGGATGAGGCAAACTTTAAAGGAATACGATGTCCATTGTGACAAAGTGCCTCTTTTATGTGATAATGAAAGTGCAATCAAAATTGCGTACAATCCGGTACAGCATACAAGGACGAAGCATATTGAGATTCAGAATCATTTTATTCGAGACTATGTTGCTCGAGGCGATATTGATCTATCTCTTTGTGAGCACGAAGAACCAACTTGCGGACATTTTTACGAAGCCACTTGATGAAGCAAGATTCTGCTACTTGAGGAATGAGCTAAATATCATTGATTCCAGGAGTTTGTCTTGATTACCCATGCACTCACTCGTACATCTCAGTCCTATTTTGGTCTAGGTGTGGGCATGGATATAGGGGGAGTGTGGTCCTAACTCATTGGGCTAACCCTCCCCCCATAATGCGAAAAGCAAGATAAATCATTTCTCTTAATATCATTTTGTGATATGTGAGCTTATTGATGAGTATTGGTCATGAACCCAAGATATATCTTCGCGGTGTCACACCATACACTCCAACATGGTGGCTTCGGCCACCGCCCTCTCTCTTGAGGAGCATTGGATCTTTTTGGCTGTTTTTGCTCTCTCATGTTCTTATGGGAATCACACTCAATCTTGGCTTTTATTTGATTTGGATCTTGCAATTTTGAATGTCTAGTACCATCTCAGTTTGGTTCTCTTAATCCTAAGCCTTTCCCTACCCCTAAGCCATCTATTCTTGCACACAAGTCCCTTGTACACCTTGTGGGGGTGTTGTTTGAGGATGCGCGGGCATGAATCTGTGTACAACAGAATTTCAGATTTTAGGCCGGATAATCCGGCCCAAGTGTAGGCCGGATAATCCGGCCCTGGCGGATTTCATCTTAAAGGGCAGGGATCGGGGGGAAGGGCTCATAACAAGTAGCACTTCTCCCCCAACCCTCTCCTTCTCCTCAGCCGCCGCCTGCCGTCCCCCACCCTCCCCGGAGCCTCTCTGGCCATCAGATTTTCCGGGCCTCCCCAGATCTTCTTTTCCACGCCTTCGGGTACCTTCTCCTCCGCGTTCTTCCTCCAATGAGTGAGGGTAACTCCCTCTCTCCCCATCTTTGGCTAGATGTGTTACTTGTTGGGTGGAACGTTGTCTAGAAGGATGTGTTTTCGCATAGAAATCGTAGTCTTGCAGTTTCTAGGCCCGATCTACTTTTTTTTGCATTCAATCTAGGTGAAATTGAAATTTCTGCCAGGGACGGATTATCCGCCCCTAGCCAGGCCGGATAATCCGTCCTGACAGACTCAACTCTGGTTCTGTTTCACCTTGGTGTGTGCATTGAGTAGATTTGCCTTATGAACTTTTTGACTACTTTTTCCATGCTCTCTCCTGGACTTGTGTGTATGCTTATCCCCTTTATATCGTCCTTGTTATCCTCACAGGTGGTTCTAGTGTTCCCAAGACCTACAAGCGCCGCCCTCGCGGTAAATACTTTCAGGACGATGGATAGGGTAACTTAGTGGACGAAGTTGAGTTGCGGAGAAGAAAGAACAAAGAGAAGCGCATGGCTAAACAAGCAAAGAGGACTAGGAAGGGGGTGTCCAAAAGGAAGGGCAAGGAGCCCAAGATCAACTACAGGGCTTTGGATGCCGTCACCTATTCCTCCATCTGTCACCATGACTTGTTTGTTGAGCTGCCTCGTGATGATGAGCTGGGGGATGCTTGTTTTTGGTGTGTTCAATAGAAAGGTATCTATGAAGATGTGTATGTCAGGCTGAACATTAGGCCTATGCACCCACTGGTCCTTGCTGAGGCTTTGGAGAAGGCCCACCTTGTGGATGCAATGTTTGTGGCTGAGAGGATGGGGCTGCACCATCTCATGTCTCTCCAGTGCTCTTATGACTCTGATGTGGTGAAGCAGTTCTTTTCCACTTTGGTTATTTGTGGATATGAGCGTCGCACTATGAAGTGGATGACTCATGACAGGCCTATGTCTGCTGATTTTCATGTGTTTGCTGAGGTTCTTGGATACTCTTTCCGCAACAGGGATAGAGCTAGTGGCCACCGCATCATCACCCAGCTGAAGCCCAACAAAGATGCAACTCTCTCTCCTTACACAGTGGACAATGGCATTGTGGGCACTCTATCTGGTCTTTCTCCTATCTATGTTGCCTTAGTGGGCCTCTTCCGTGACTCCATCACTCCGAGTAGGGGCAACAATGACAGCATCCGTGGTCACCTT
Organism: Avena sativa; assembly: GCA_916181665.1. NCBI lineage: Eukaryota > Viridiplantae > Streptophyta > Magnoliopsida > Poales > Poaceae > Avena > Avena sativa. The sequence goes on along the minus strand of OV702296.1, from coordinate 447,376,200 downwards.
GTCCAGCTACTTCAATTTTCTCATGAGGTTGCCTCGTGCGAGGACGAGTCTGTGCAGTACAGGCTGGATGTCATGGACTTCATCTACCATGAATTGACTGATGCTATGTTCAACCGTCTGTCCATCCCCTATGCACCCTACATTATGATGCTCATAAGGCACCTGCTTCCTTCTGAGGAGTTCAACATTGATTCTGTGCATAAGGTCAAGAAGATATACACCAAGGTTCGGAAGACCTCTCACCCCTCCTATGCTCCTGAGGGTCTCATGAGGGATGCTCGCAGGCCCCCAGTGCCTCCCGTTGCCCGTGAGATCAAGCAGCTGAACTGGTTCCAACGTCACATACTTTGCATGGGAGTGGACACGCGCAAGGGTCAGTACGAGGCATACAGGCAGCGCCATGAGTTGGCTCACTCCTAGCAGCTCATCCTTCATCATGTGTCCGGTGCTTCTGGTGACCCCCCCGGCTCCTACACCTCCCACACCATATGCTCGGTGGAACTCTTCCTCCGGGTTGAACTATGGAGAGCTGGAGCATCACTTGTTCCCCTCTACGGTCGCTGCTGATGATGAGGATGGTGACACCGAGGAGCTTGAAGATGAGGATGAGGACGAGAATGAAGACGAGGACGAGGACGATGATGAGGACTACGAGTGATCCCGTGGGGCGCTAGCATCGCTCTTCTTCCTTTTTGGTGTCTCGATGCCAAAGGGGGAGAAGTAGTTCTATTAGGATATTCATGGATTTGCATGGGTCGGGCATAAGCACTTACATTTTTCTATTCGTCGTTTTCTCGCTTATGCCCATTTAGCGTTGAACTTTAAATTTGTGGTTTGTGGTTTGTTTGAGACTCTATGTCAGTGGTTGTCTGGATTTATCTCATGGATTATGCTTATGGATTCATCTATTCATATCCTATTATGCTGGAAATCTTTATCAAGGAAGGCGCATATATTGGTTATCTCGGTAATAATTGAGGCTATTTCAAGGATGCCTTCCTTCTACCTCGGTGGTATGATTATGTTGCTCATATGTCTATGGAATAGATTCACCTATTTGTGTGCATTTGTATTCCTATGCAAAATTCTAATATGCACACATTGAGGGGGAGTCTCTTCCATGTTTATTGCTGGTTGTCTTGTGACTATTTTCTGCAAATCCTGGTATTGTCATCTAACACCAAAAAGGGGGAGATTGAAAGAACATTTCATGTCTTCCTATGTTTTGTGTGTTAGATAACAATACTATGGAGATTATTCATGTGTGCTAAGTGTGCAGGAAGCTTTGAGGGGGGCCGGATAATCCGCCCCACCATGGGCCGGATAATCCGGCCTTCGCATAGGACCGGATAATCTGGCCCCCAGAAGTTGATCAAGGGCAAGCTCGGCGCGACGCTCTGATAGGGGGGCAGACTATCTGCCGGATATTCCGAGTCTGGGGCGGAGTTTTCCCCAGGCCAGATAATCCAGCCCTCACTTGGGCCGGATAATCCAGCCCCCAAAGTCTCCAACGGCTGGTTTTGGAACGGGGTATAAATACCCCTTCTTCCCCCACGTTCAGAACTCTTGATTCATTCGAAATTGTCCAGACATTGTGCAAGAGCTCCCATTCTCGATCTCCCACTTCAACCACCCGAAAGCTTTGATCTTTGGGGGAATTGAAGGAGGAGAGGATCATCATCATCATCACGAATCAAGCGCATCAACTCCTCTCCATTCACTTGGAGAAATCCCTGATCTAGTATTCTTGTCAATATCTAGATCTTGTTCGTTGTATTTGATAACTTTGTTCTTGTGGCAGCTTGTTGTCATTTCGGGAGCCTCCAAGTTGATTGTGGAGTTGTGCCCTGCTAGTTGTGTAAAGGCGCCGGACCCGCCTCGAAGGGTCCCTATAGTGGAAAGGTGGATCAGGCCTTTGGTGACGGGATCCATCGGAGAACAGGGTGAGGCCTATTATGGCGTGCTGGTCTTAGTACCGCCCACCCCTCCAACGCAGACGTACTTCCCTTAACAAGGAAGGAACTGCGGTGAAACAAATCCTGTGTCTCCGCGTGCTTCACTACGCTTTACCCGTTCCTCTTCCACTCGCTCTTTACTCGCTAGTAGATAGGTTTGCATATAGGGAAATTCCACCTAATAGTTTATCTAGAGAATTTACCTTTTGTGCTAAGCCTAAAATTGAAAAAGTATTAAAATTTGGAGTAGCACCTATTCACCCCCCCCCCTCTAGGTGCCCATACGATCCATTTCAATTGGTATCAGAGCCCCGGCTCTTAATTCGGGCTTAACCGCCTAAGAGTAGTATAGGTACCAAGGGTGATGGGAATGAGGCTGTGGATAAGGTCACAATGGATGATCTCAAGACGTTGGAAACAACCTTGTTAAAATCCTTTGAGGCCAAGATGGAGGAGATGTACGATCAACTGGGGCACCTAAGGCGGGTACGAGTGATGCATGTACGCCCCAGCATCCCCAGAGGTTGCGGTTGTCCCAGACCAGGCTTCTTCTTCTCCCTCTTGGGCACAGCGGGAACGGAGGAGCCAGAGCCAGCCGCAAACGACTGATGCTTAGATCCATCGGCTAATTATATGGATAAATCTTTGTCTCACAAGAAGCTGCATCCTCAAATCAGGCTTTCGCCCCGCTATATTAATATATCAAACACGGTATACCGAACATGCTAGGGCCATAGCACACCCAAGCCCAAAAGAAAATAAAGAGAACAAAAGAAAAACAAATATCAACATTGGTAGTTCGATGAAAAACGAGATGGCCCTCTACCGTTGCGCCTCCCAAAAAATGTCACACCGCGCTCCTGGCATTCCGAAACTCTGTGTATCAAGCAGCACCTTCAGCAGGAAATGCAATGACGACGCCGCTGCTGCCCGGACTGGTCCTAGGGTTTTCCCCAGTACACAGAGGGGGGTAGGGAGGAGGTACCCGACGCCCTTCTGGGAGGAGTGCCGACACCCGCAGGCGTCACTGTGTTAGAGTTGGACGGGACCGTCAAGGATTTCTCCCACCCCCAAAGGTGGCCGCGAACACCGCCACCAACCCAGCCCCTCCGTCACCCCTCTTCCACCTCCAGGGAGTTGCACAGGGTCGCGTCGAAGCAGGCCTTCCCAACCCATATGGGGCCCGAACGGGCCCAGATCTAGGCCGAGCATGGCACCGCCAACCACCACCGCAATCCACGCTGCCCCGCCGCCACCGCCAACGGCTCTGCCCATCCAGCCCCTGGAAATCACCCTAGCAAGCCGGACATCCTCCGCTGAGATGCTCCGCCGCCGTCAGGACCCCGCCTCCCTCCGCGCGGACGGGTAGAAGATGGCCCGCCGCCGCCAACACCGTGCGGGAATTCCCGGCGGCCCATGCCGCCGGCGGCGGCGCAGGGGAGGAGGAGGGAGGGGTGCTCTGGGAAGATTGTTGTGGCGGCCGCCCGTCGCCCTGCGTGGGGGGGGGCAAGAGCGGGCCTCTGTTTTCTTTTGGGGTGGGGGGGGGGGGTGTTCCAGGAAGCTGCATCTGGGCCGTCATTATCTTCCACGGAATTTGAAGTGGGGCGCACGTACAACACAGTTAATTCGGAATCGATATTACTGCCTTTAATTTCAACTAGCCATGTAAGGAAGGAAAATGAAAGAAAGGAAGGAAGAGATCCCCTGCAGCTCCATATATACATACGCACAAAAACCATCGAGCGCCGCGCCGGCAACAGGATCAAATCGATCGAGAGAAGAATTGGAGTGCACATGGCGGACGTGGAGAACCCTCATCTGGCTGATCTCGCGGCTACGCCGCAGCCTGACGACGCAAGCATGCCCAGGGTAGCCTGGTTCTACGTGAGCTACGCTTGCCTGATCCTCGCCATATCTGGCTATCTCGTGTACGTCTTCTGCCTGACCCGCCATGATCCGTCCAAGGTCGGTCGAGTCATGGCTGTCCTCTGGCTCGTCTTGGGGATCATCGGAATCGCACTCGGGGCACTCCTTCTCGTCAGAAACCTGCTCATCTTATGTGTTCATGGGAATACCGAGGGCCAGGGCCAGATCCCTAGTTTATTTGCTTGTGTGGTTTAGTCAACTCCCATCTGGTTATATGCTACTACTAGTATCGAAGTTATGTTTTCTGCCATGGCTTGTGAAGTGTATTTAGCTCCGTCGATGACATCTCGTTGTATCAAAGTGGACAATATATATGAAAGTTATGTTCGAAGACATGGTTGTGTTTATCATACTGTACCTTCTGGTGTTATACGTTTGGTGAAATAGTGTGGTATTTTCTCTCCTTCGTCGCGTGTATAAAAAAAAACCTAACAAACGACCCCTGCGATCATCTTGCCTACTGATCTTCACACTTTTTTTTATAAAGAGTATATATTAATATCACAAAGATAGCAATTACACCAGCCTCTACATCAACGCATCACCCTAACGACAATACGGATGCACACAACCAATTGTTCTCTTGGGGTGAGACGGCCATGGCGTAGGGGCTGCTTTATATTAAGCAAGCATATGATGTCTTCGCACCTGATGGGTTGTGCAGTAGTGGTGTACTCTCGAATTATGGATCATAGTAATTCTCCATGTGAGATGAGATTGTAGTATACTTCCTCCGTCTAGAAATATAAGACATTTTAGATTTGTAAAACGAATGTATTTAAACGACTTTTTTTATAGTTTTGGAGTGAACTTACACCAAAAATCTCGATACATTTGTTTTACAAAGCTAAAATGTCTTATATTTCCGAATAGATGGAGTATGATTTAAAATATGTACTTGTAAACCCGTAATTTCCATCACAATGATGAAACAAAGAGCAATAATTAGAAAGTGGGGTTTTTTATTCATAAGATTGTTTTATACTGGAACATCAGAACTATGTCCATCTGAAGTGAAAAACATATCATGTTGAAGTGGTAAAATTAAAAACCCATGTGATGGCTAAGATGTTTAATACACACAAACTATATTATTTCTTGAGTTGTGTGTAGAAATTGCTGGGAGGAACGATACCCATTTTGGTGGCTCGGTTGCATGTTATATTGTACGAGGAACAGCCACTCGTGTGGCTTTATAGAGTTCGGTACGTATACGAGATGGTGTATCACATTACATGCCTAATACCCCCTTAATCTAGACCTTGGAGAGGTTTAGATTATATTTAAACTCATCTAGTTTCTTAGAGCATAAGGTCTTGGTGAGGCCATCAACAATATGATCCTTACTAGAGATGAACCAGACATCAAGTTATTTTGTAGCAAGACATTCTCGAACAAAATAGAAGTCAATCTCAATGTGTTTGGTGCGAGCATAAAAAACTGGATTAGCAAACAGATAAGTAGCACCAAGATTGTCATATCATAGATATGGTTACTCCTTGAGTGTGATGCCACACTACTAGAAAAATGCGTATCCATGGATTGATACTCAGTGACGCATGGAAACGGTGGTGTGCCATAGGTAAATAACCTGTGGCGCACGTGGTAAAGATGCGCCACAGATAAAAAAAATATCCGTGGCGCATGGGTACTGGATGCGTTACAGATAAGTCTGGACATCCATATCGGCCACTTATGGATGGTCCATGACATATCTGTGACACATTTGATGGTCGTGCGTCACGGATATTTGCGTTGCCTGTGGCGCACCGCATGGGCATGCACCACGGATATGTCAGGGGCATCCATAAGTGGCAGATATAGATGGCGTCTAATATATCCATGGCGCACGGAATGGGCATGCGCCACGAATCGTCATGTTATTCGTGACACATCTTGTGATCATGCACCATAGATATGTGAGCCACCATTTATATCAGCTAGCCACCACCTTTTCCACTTAGTGCGCTTTCCACTCCACTCACTTTCCCCTCTAGTCTAAGACCAGATCTGGTTGTGTTCTTCTGATAGTAGGGACGGAGGGAGCCCACACAGGCGCACCCACACCTCAGACAATTGTATCACAGGATGTTGCTTGTATTGGGATGCTTCAACCACCACGACACAAATTTTGCTAACTGGGAGCGTCAGATCCACTACGCTTTTGCAAAGGTTCAAGATGTCTGCATTGGGAAAGATTACCGAGTAATCTGACTCATTTATATTCTCTACCTGTGAGTCCCAGTCTTACAAGGGAGAGGTTGGTTGGCGCCAAAGACGAAAGCTGAGCGAGGCCCTCCATATCAAAAAAGTCAACCCCATCAGCGGCCACGCGCAAAGTGCTTCAGCTCCAGCACTTTGTTAGCATCTGGGAACATCACAGTGGTATGACCATCAATGTCACAGATGGCGCAATGTGGAGGGAAGGTGCAGCCCGATTGGAAGTGTCCCGCCCTAGAACTGTGGAAGAGGATGATATTTTGCTTAGAAGCCAGCGGCTCCAACTCAAGCACCTCCGCCTGAGAGGATCCCTCGGTCGACGGCGGTGGTGTCGACGACGCCGGAGCGAGAGGAGAATCCTGGCGTCTTGGCTTGTTGGTTGTGACCTTCTTCCTGGGTTTTCGCTAGCCACCCTCTGGGCATGCACGGAAGTTGGATGGGCCAGGGAGGAAGCACTCTGCTTCCCCGGCATGACACTGAGTTCTCCGATTGCCTCGGCGGCGACCACTCCCTCTAGCGGCCCCGCCGGCGCGATTCGACAAGATCTCGCAGTTCTTGATGTTTTAAGCTTTTCTTGAAAATCATGTATATAGACCCCTTGTAGTTTGTAGTTTCGGAGCAAAATAAGTGAACATACACATTAAAAAAGTTTAGATACATATGTTTCGGAAAAAGGTTAAAACATCTTATATTTTAGAACGGAGGGAGTAGCTCGGATACGTGCACACACGCGCACATACACTAATTTACACACACTCGCCAGGAAAAGCGAAGAAACCTACATATTAACCTGGTGTGCATACAAACCCAGCCCATCCCACACGAATGTTGCAACATCGACTATGGATGCTTCCAACCGTTCTTCTAATGATACGACACATCAATCTAGAATCACCAACGACTCATCTGGTGAAAATAGCCTCATGACATAGAAATGGACAAGAGAGCTCTCCAGAGGTGGCGGCGGCAAACCCATCTAGGGTTCCTTTCCTCCGCCGGCGTCGCCACCAGTCCGTCCCGTCTCCGGCGGCCTTAGGGCCTTGGAGGCGTGGCGGACCACGGCCTCTCGCCGGCGGGATGTTTCAGTGTTTTCTTTAGACTATTTTCAGTGCCTTCTTCAGGATGTTGAGGCGGCGGCTACGTCCTGAGATCAGAATAAGGTCTTTCCCGCCTTATCCTGGCTCTGCTGGTGCGTCGCGCGTGGAGTCATGTGTCCGGCGGGTTCCTTGGGATCCGATTGTTTTTCGTACGTGTATTTTGAGGTCAGTCTCTTCCGGTATATGTTGTTCATCTTCGGCGATGGTTGTTGCTCTGGTGCGCTGGTCCTTTGGGGTCTTAGCACGACGACTTTTCGTCCGTCTACTACAACAAGCTCTACTACGACAAGTTTTGCCTGGCTCCGGTGATGGAGAGGCGAGGATGGCGGCGCGGCTTCAGCTCGTGCCAGTGTTTGTAGTCGTCGCTAGGTGGTCCAGTGACCTATTTGTAATTTTTATTACTTTTGGGGCTCTTTGTACTGCTATTGATGATTATTGATAGATCGGTGGAATTTCGCAAAAAATGACATAGAAATGGACAAAAGATCGCACCGAGCTTGGTTTTTCATGGTTGTTGTGGAAAAAAACTGAAAAGTTAGATTAACTCCAAACTTGGTTAGTTCTCTCTGCACTTATATCACTTCGGATTGGTCAGTTAGGTCGATAATTGATCCAACGGACTGGATTTGATGTTGATGTACTTAAGAATTCAGAGATAGGTAGTATGGGATTTTGACAATCAGAAGTGTCAAATGTTGCCTAATTGATCGACTAAAATGTTGAGATCACACCGAGGAGTCATGACACTGCATATATGCTGCGTTTCATGTATTGAGTTCTGCTCTCTAAATACAGTCCTCAGGAACCAAAGAGGACAAAACGTATGATTTCTCTCCTGCTTGTGGCTATGATCCACCATAGATTTTAGAGAAGGTTCCCTCCTATCTAGTTTGCTAACAGTATAAGTTGGAATTGACCAGTAGGCCCAATGTTATTTTTATTCCCCCACAATGTATCCGTTGTACCACATGTTGTTTTTCTATTTCCCTACTTATCTGTTGGTAGAAACTACCATGAAGTTGTGTCAGTTGTGCTATGCATATTTATCGTATCGGTCATTTGGTCGGATATACCCTCAAAAAAAACATGCAAGAGCTCCCCCTGCTAAACAAGGCTAACATTTTTAAATAATACATTTTTCTAAACAATTTCAAAAATAATACTCACTTTTGAGAAATTACAAAAGTAGCACTAACTTGGTTTCATCAAAACCGAATGGAGCATGTCGGCGTCGGCAAAGCCGACTAGAACGTATCGGATTGGGTGAAGCCAACAAGCACCGATAGGTCTCGTTAACGTTGACCGGCGAACGTGTGCTGCCCCTTCCGGGAGGACAAGCCTATCGGCTCCGGCCAAACCGACTGGACTGGTCGGTTTCCGCCAAACCGATAAGTCCCTAGGCTGAGGCATATCGTGCCCTTCTCCTTCACATTGTTGAGCTCCTCACTCAGTTCTTCTTCTTCTCTCTCAACTTGCAAGCTCTCTAATTACTACTGCTATTTTGAGCGCTTTAGTTCGTTTTTTCACAGAAATCTTCATCATGGAGCTAGTAGGGAGTAAGGGAAACCTCGATCTATTGATGTGATAGGCTTGTGGTGGCGTTTTTTTGTGCTATGTTGGAAAAATGGTTGTGCTCCGTGGTCGTGGTGGTGGTGGTGGTGGTCTAGTGACTCAAGGCCGCTGGATGAAAGGCCTTCACACGATTCAAGTGTAAACTCTAATATCTCACTAATTACAGCTTATTGTATATGCTTATGCGAGAGCACGCGGTTCTGGTTAGTTAGATGTGCAAATGTTGGTCCGGTGGATTAGTAAGATTTTTTAGTTATTTATATATGTCTTGTTTTATTATTTATTTAGTTGGTCTAGTAGTAAATATTTATTGATGTAGGTTTTCTTTGTTTAGATTGTATAGTATCGTGTTGCTTAGTAACTGATGAGTCCAAATATTTTTTAGGTCAACAGAGATGTCCAATTTAGTAAAGTGTGTTTTTACTACGGGCATGGTACTGTCCGAGCAAATCAGATTGGACCTGATTTGAGTTAGTTTCTATGTGTGGAGTTGGAGCTAACAAACCCTCAAAAATGGACTGTTAGTCGGTTGAACGACTGGTTGGCAACATTTTTAGGTCTTCCTGAAATATATACCGTTGGTGTGCATGTATTGTGGATCAGGTCAAGTTCCAACATTTACTAGTATTTGAGGCCGATAAATCATATGTTTTAAGTGGATGGCTAGTTACAAGGATGGGAAAGTAGGGGAATTCACCTTGTCACCTTATTGCTTCCCGTGGAAATGGAGGTCGGTCCGCCTGAAGGCGATGGTGGGTATGATCATGGGATATCTAGATGTATCTATGTCAAATGTTGGACATGTTGGTTACGAATCAGGGAAGAGTAGTCACACACATGCTAGACGTGGTGGTTATGAACCAGGACAGAGTAGTCAGGTAGGAGGAGGAGAAGGTGATGGTGACGACGTAGATGGGGTTGAGATAGATGGGCACATGCAGAACCATGTGGAAGAGAAAGATACAGATGGTGATAGTGGTATTGCCAATGATTCGGACGAGTTGGATGAAGAAGATAATGAGGAGGCGTCCATAACTACATCATTGAATCATGGATTCTCGTCAGCAATGACCATGAATGACGGTCATGATTTCACCTGGCAGTATCACCAGAACAAGATCGCAAGGATGCCACAAGAAACATCTGCAAGAAGCAATCATATCATAGGCAATATCCACGCAAAGAGTTTACAAAACAAAGGAGTCATCTAAAAAAATTGACAATGAAATGCGAGGTAGCTGATTGTCCCACAAGGGTGCATGGATCTTGCCATAAGTATGACACAAACTAGTTGGTGAGCGACTTAGTGTTGCACACATGTCTACTTCCCAATACCCGTCAAGATCATCGTAACCCATGTGGGTATTTTTCGGGTTTTTTACCACGTTCTTCTGCTGCCTGCGCCGCAACATCCCTTTCTTTTAATCTCTGCCTTCCGCCTCACTGGCCTCTTTGCGCACCTCTTCTTATGTATACCTGCGTGCATCCTCTTCCTCTATCCTCCCCTAGTTTATCTCACGATTTCAAGCTTGCTGCACACTTAATTCTTTTAGTGCACTCTCTCGCTCCTCTTTCCCTCGTGCAACAGCTGTTTCGGCACGCTCCATAGCGTAAAAGCTATCACATGCATGTCGAATCCTACCCTTAATCTCCTGCAGTGCCCAAACCGGTTGCTATGTGTCCCTCCAATGGTACCACTTGCTTCGGGGAGGAGGAGAATAGAACAATAATAAAAGAACATTGATGATAGAAAAACTTCATTCACTATGTTTTTAGAACATACCAGAGGCCTCGTCAATGTCGAACTTGCTTGTCAGGGTGGATCCTGGTCATGGTTGTCACATGAAAAACTTCGTGTCCAACTTATCAGAAAAACCTTCCACCTCCTTCACCTTGGTACTTACTACAAGCATTAAATCCAAATTTCGAATCGACAGGAAAGTAAAATAAACAGGTGCACGGACCTGAACGCGATCGTGGCAAGTACAAGCCCTACCTCAATTAATTAATTATTATTTAGGAAGCCCCCATGCAGTTGCCTAGCCGGCCGCCTGCTTTTAGCCATGTGCGAATTAGTTAATTAAAGCCGTCCGGCCGGCCCGAAACGAGAATTCTATCCGGTCTGGTGCAGAGGAACCGTCGTAGCAGGAAAGATCGTGTGCACGTCACTTCCGGCTCCAATTTTATCCAAGTGACCTTTCTTGCTCAAGAAAGAAAGACTTGCAATAGTCGTAGAAGAAGACTAGTACTCCCAGATTTGTAATTACTCTTCAAAGTCTAACTTTATAATTTGTAATATGTGTTTATATAAGATAAATATATAAATGTCTAGAATACCAAATGCATACAATAAGAATACTCTCTGTCCGAAAAAGGATGTCGTAGATTTTTCTACATCAGCATTTATCTAGACACCGTATAGATACATACAAATTTAGATAAATCCACGACATCTTTTCTCCGACAAAGAAAGTATATTTTATGATAATTGTAATAATATTGAGTTTATAGTGTAAATGTTTTTACAGACTGTGATGATCGGTTGATCAGTAAAGACCTTCCAATGGCTTCAATGTCCCCTCTCTCTCCTAAACTTAGGAAAATGAAAACACAACCATTACCAAGATTGATCCGTACCCTTTCTGTTCGGAGGGCAGATAGATGTATTCGTCAGTACCGAGTGTTCTTATGTTTTCAGTTTGGCAAGAGAGACGCCGAAGCAGAAGTGCCATTTTTTAGTAGTACAAGTGTCAACGACTACTAGATCTTTAGCCGCCTTCTTTGATGCCCCCAACAAGTTGAGGAATTATCGTCATATGTTTCCCCACCTCTGCTTTCCTCCCGATGTGTGTGAAAGCATGCAGCTTTTTTCGTAGTGTCCCAATCATCATTTCAAAATCTTGACACATTTGTAGAAATCACGTGCAGTTTTGCAGGTAGGTGCATGCACGAGGTCCATGTCAGATCCATGGTGACTGCATGCCCTATAAAACCCCTACTCTATCTCCACCATTTGCACAGCCTCAGCGAGCCACATCTAGCACACACCGATCAGACGATCACCATGGCTTCTTCTGCCTCTGCTGTTCGTGTCCTGCTCCTCGTCGTGTTAGCTCTGGCCAGCTGTGCGTCCGCCGCGACGGCGGCGAGGACACCGACGCTTGCGAACGGCCTGTCGTTCGAGTTCTACAAGGCCACCTGCCCGCAGGCGGAGTCCATCGTCTTCAACTTCCTCCGGGACGCCATCCGCAAGGACGTCGGCCTCGCCGCGGCCCTCGTCCGCATCCACTTCCACGACTGCTTCGTGCAGGGCTGCGACGGCTCCGTGCTCCTCGACGACACCGCAACTCAGACCAGCGAGAAGGCGGCCATCCCGAACCAGACGCTCCGCCCCACCGCCTTCAAGGCCATCAACGACGTGCGCGCCCTTCTCCAGCAGGCCTGCGGCGGGCCCGTCGTGTCCTGCGCCGACATCGCCGCCCTCGCCGCCCGCGACTCCGTTCAACTCGCGGGCGGGCCGCACTACGCCGTCCCGCTCGGCCGCCGCGACGGGCTCGCCCCGGCGCCCGCCAAGGACATCTTCGCCGCGCTCCCGCCGCCCACATCCAACGTTACAACCCTCCTTCGCTTCCTCGCCCAGATCAGCCTCGACGCCGACGACCTCGTGGCGCTCTCCGGCGCGCACACGCTGGGCATCGCCCACTGCGTGTCCTTCGAGGAGCGGCTGTTCCCCACCCAAGACCCCACCATGGACAAGTGGTTCGCCGGCCAGCTGAAGCTCACGTGCCCCGCCCTCAACATCACCAACACCACCGTGAACGACATCAGGACGCCCAACGTGTTCGACAACAAGTACTACCTCGACCTGCTCAACCGCCAGGGCCTCTTCACCTCCGACCAGGACATGCACACCGACGCCAGGACCAAGCCCACCGTCACCAGGTTCGCCGTCGACCAGGCCGCCTTCTTCGACCAGTTCGTCTTCTCCGTCGTCAAGATGGGGCAGATCAACGTGCTCACCGGCAACCAGGGACAGATTCGCACCGACTGCTCCGCGCCTAACGCCGCTAGCAACAACGACGAGCTGCCGTGGTCTGTGCTGGAGACCGTCGCCGAGACCTTGGCGTTGTAGTTTATTGAGATAGCTATGGTTAATTTAGCGGATCAAATCTCCAGTTTATACTAGTCGATCGAAAATCTCTAGCTTGTAGTATTATTTAATCGCGATGTTGCAAAGGTTGTTAATCATGGTTTGGACTTCAGAAGTCGGAGCTTGGTAGGTATTTTTCAAACTTTTAAATTCTGATGTCCCTTTGACCGAATTTTGGGCTAATTTTTTTTAAATAATACACTTTTTTTAATCAATTTCACGTAAAAAGGGAATTTACAGATCTAACACACTGTCGTTTTTCCAAAAAACGACGAGCCCGTGTAGTCTTTTGAAAAGACGATCGGCCGGTCGGAATATTTGCAGCCAGCTGATCATTTTTTTTTTAAAACGACATGCCGTTTTGTTTTTTCAAAAGACGACTGGACGACGCCGGGACTGACAACCAGTTGGTCGTTTTTTGGAAAAACGACTGGCCAGATTGTTTTTTTCAAAAAAAGACGGCTGCATAGATCATGCACTCCACGTTGGGCTATTCTTTTTGCGCCGTTCTTTTTCACGCCGTTTCTCTCCCGCCACCTTTTCCCGCCAGTATTTCTCCCGCCACTTTTTCGCGCCGTTTCTCTCGCGCCACCTCTTCCCGCCAGTATTTCTCCCGCCATTTTTTCGCGTCGTTTTTCTCCCGCCACTTTTTTGCGCTGTTTCTCTCCCGCCACTTCTTCCCGCTGTTGCCCCTATAAATACTGGCACCTAGATGGTATCTCTTCACCCTGTTATTCCTCTCATTTCCTTCCCCTCTCCATCATGAGTGTGTCATGTTCGGACCCAGAGTATAGGCCTACGAAGACGAAAGATGCCAGGTTGCTGCAAGGGGTGACACACGAGCGCTGTTGGTGCGGCCATCTCGCGAAGGTCAAGGAGTCGATCGATTTCTCCACATGCATGGGCATGAAGTTTTTCATGTGTCCCAACTACGACGCAACCCCGCCCCGGCAAGAAAGTTCGTCGTACGAGAGGCCTCCGGTATGTTCCCAGAGCATGGTTAATATGAATCATTCATGTTATCATGAGTTCTTTTATTCATTCCATTGATTTGATTCCAGTCTCCTCCTCCACTTTGCAAGTGGTACCATTGGATTGACACCGAGCAGCCTGCCTGGGCCAAGAAAGAGTGTCATGACAGGAACCGAGCTGCGTGGGCTACCTTTCATGAAGAGCAACGTGCTGAAAGGATGGCCGAAGAGAAGAAGAAGGAACTGGAGAGAGAAATGAAAGAATTCCGAGCAGAGCAAGCTCGAAACCGCGAGCTGAACAGGAAGAGAAGTGAGGAAGAGAAGGCAAACCGCGAGCGCCAGAAACAGGTGCGCAAGGAGGCCCGTGAGGAGGAAAGGAAGAGATTAAGAAAAAGAGATACCGAGACACGGGCGGCAGAGGAACGTGGGGACAAGACCGGGAAGTACCCGCGCTGGACTCAGGGAAGGTAGACGTATGTCTCAGTACCGATATATCTTAATTCCTGTTGTAGTGTCTTGATGTAACTTCATTCTAGTTGTAGTGTCCTGATGTGTCTTAATTTCAGTTCTAGTGTCTTGATGTATCTTAATTTCAGTTACAGTGTCTTGATGTAACTTCCTTTCAGTTGTAGTGTCTTGATGTATCTAAAATGTTTCCCACCGAAATGCTTTCCATCAAAAAACATTCCCGTCAAAATGCTTCCCGCCAGAATTCTTCCCGCCAAAATATCTCCCGCCAAAATGTTTCCCGCCAGATTTTTCCCGCCAGAATGTTACCCTATAAAAACCCCTCCTCGCGCAGTTGTTTAAGCACAGCCACCCCGTTTTTAGCCAATATGTTTCCCTACGATCGCAGTTTCGTGACAGATATGTCCATCGACCTTTTTCATTTGGCTAGGAACTTTAGGATAGACAACAATCCAGCCCCATTGGAGGAACTAATTAGTAGTGATTGTCTCCTCACTGAGCTGGGTGAGGGATTGCATAGAAAAGGGTGGCCGAAGAGGACTCCAGAGGAGATACGGCAAGAGCTACTTCGGATCAATGCTCGGTGGAGCAAGCAAAGATTCTCTGTTGAAGGGATAAGGCAGCAGAAAATCACGCTCCCTTGGATTTGGATAGAAGAGAGTGAAGACTCCGACGATCTCTTCATGCCGCCGGTCAGTGGTACCAGGGATAGAGCAGAGCGTGACAAGGCTGAGACCTTGAACAAGGCGCAGGCTAAGAAGAGCAATGACAAGGTAGAAGAGACTGAAGATGAAGATGATATATTCATGACGCCTGCCGTTGGGACTAAGTGGAGGGCTGAGTGGGACGAAAGACTGGCCAAGAAGAAGGCATTGTCGAAGGGTAAGGGCGAGGCATCGTCGAAGGGTAAGGGCAAGGCATCATTGGTCGAGGAATCGTCGAACGGTAAGGGCAAGAAGAGCAGGCCATGAAGAAGGCATCGTTGAAGGGTAAGGGCATAGTCGTAGGGATAGAGAGCGCTCTTATTTATGTACCGCAAGTTATGTTCAACTTCTGTTGCAAGCTATGTTGAAGTGTTTGTCGAAAAAAAATGTGTCTCATACCTAGATAGATACAAGATACAAGTCTCATACATAGACAAATAACTAGACAGATACAAGATACAAGTCTCATACATAGACACATACTCAGACAGATACACGATACATAGATAGATACGCAGACAGATACATAGATAGATATCACTGCCACCTGTCACGAGGTTGCCCTGGCGTCGGTGAACTCCATTCGTACCTTCTAGGAGGCCCCACATTGCGGGGAGGTAGAGTTGACCCGTCACCCTGCGTCTATGTATCCTATGTGGGGATAGGTGGTGGAGTCTGCTGCGTCTCCTGAGACTGCTGTGTCTGATACAGTCCAAACCAGTCAACCTGATCCTGCTGAGTCTGTTGATAATCCTCATTAGTCGCCCATGAACCCATTGAGGACATGCTTGGGTCTCCATATCCTCCTGCCATGTAAAAATATTAAGTACTCAACGATTATACACTACATGTAACCAAAATAGATAGGAAAATGCGCACCCTCAGGACGATTGCCCATGAATGGGACTTGCGGCTGCTGCTGCCACTGGTCGAAAGTAAACTGCGGCTGCTGCTGCCATGCCGAGCCTCCAGCCTAGTCTGGGGGTGGTGCTCTCGGTGTCTCCTGCTGCTGCTGCCACGCTGAGCCTCCAGCCTGGTCTGGAGGTGGTGCTCTCGGTGTCTCCTGTTGTGAGATCCGTGGACGAGGCCCGTGGCGGATAGGTGCAGTGGGTGTCTCCTGCTGCGGCCGCCCCGAGCCTCGGAGTAGTGTCTGGTCTGCACGTGGGGTGCGCTCCTGCGTGGAGTGACGTGGAGGGCGAGCCTGCATGGAGTGACGCGGCAGGCCCTCCCCCATGGAGTGAAGGGATTCGCAGCATAGTAAACCAAAAATTTCTACGGAAGCGAACAGAGGGAAAGCCAAGATCTAATCTAGGAGATGCAAACAACGAGAGAGATTGGATTGGATCTTCATACCCTTGAAGATTCGCACAGCGGAACGTTCGTTGGAACGTGGGTGATGTAGTCGTACTCGCTTCTCCTCCTCGCGATCCGATCCGATCTAGCACCACAAGTGGCGGTGCCTCCGTGAGATGCACACGTGCGGCACCTCGACGTCTCCTCCTTCCTCGGACCAGTGAGTATGGTGGAGAGATGGATTGGATCTACAACACGACGGCGTGGTGTATATGGTGGAGAATTTCTGCCGCAGGGCTTCGCCTACAAACAGTCGGGAGGGAGAGAGGAGGGCAGCAGGGCAACTAGGGTTTGGAGGAAGGTGTAAGGGGGTGTGAGAGGGGGCGCACCAGCCCTCTATATATAGAGGGGGGTGCGGCCAGCCCTAGCCTCTCCTCCAAGCCTATCTCTAGTTTAAACAATTTAAACTCTCCCTTATCTAGAAATCCTATCTTATCTTATCTTATCTCTAGTTTAAACGATTTAAACTCTCTAGGATCGGCTGGGCCCTATGGGGCCTTGTGCCCCTGGCCCAATGCGGCCAGGACACTCCCTCATAGGACCATGCCCCCTCCCAGAAGGTGGGACCACGTTGGCCCCCTTCCGGAAGGTTCTAGAAGCTTCCGGTACAATACCGATTAACCCGGAACAATTCCGAACTCCAAAAACTGCACTGCCTTATATGAATCTTATTCTCCGGACCACTCCGGAACCTCTCGTGATGTCCCGGATCCCATCCGAGACTCCGAACAAAAACTCATAAACCAATTATCCAATCTATCCTAGCGTCGAGACACGTTAAGTGTGTGACCCTGCGGGTTCGAGAATATGCAGACATGATCTTCTATCAATAATCAACAGCGGGGTCTGGGCACCCATATTGACTCCCACACATTCATCGATGATCATATCGGATGAACCACGATGCCAGGATTCAATCAATCCCATATATATATTCCCTTCGTCTCGCGATATTTTACTTGCCCGAGATTCGATCGTCGGTATCGTCATACCTAGTTCAATCTCGTTCACAGCAAGTACTTTACTCGTTCCGTAATCCAATATCACTTTGTGATTAACTCCTTAACCACATGCTTGCAAGCGATGTTGATATCGATTACCGAGTGGGCCCGAAGTATATCTCTCCGACTTGGGAGGGACAAATCCCATCTCGATACATACAACCCAACAGATACTTTCCGATCACCTGAGAGACACCTTTATGATCACCCTCTCATAGGATGACGTTTGATGACCTCAAAGCTTTCTTCCGATACCAGGGAGTTGCATTATCTCATGGTCTAAGGAATACAATATTTGACATAGGAAAAGCTTCGCAAAGATGAACACAATGACACGATCTAATTGCTTCGCTTAGTTTGGGTCTGTCCACCATATCATTCTCCCAATGATATGATCTCATTATCAATTGACAACTCATGTATATGGTTAGGAAACCTTAACCATCATTGATCAATGAGCTAGTCCATAGAGGCGTACTAGGGACATGGTGTTGTTCACAAACCACACAAGTATTAATGTTTCCGCTTAATACAATTCTAGCATGGAATATAAACTTTATCATGAACAAGAATTATAATAATAACATCTTTATTATTGCCTCTAGGGCATAATTCCAACAGTCTCCCACTTGCACTAGAGTCAATAATCTAGTTTACATTTGGCAACAATCTCACACCCATGGCACTGAGGTGTTGATCATGTTTTACACGTGGAAGAGGTTTAGTCAATGGATCTGCGACATTCAGATCTGTATGTACTTTGCTGATCTTCAGATCTCCATCTGCTATATAATCTCGGATTATATGAAACTTGCGATTGATATGCTTGGTCTTTGGATGATATCTTGGTTCCTTAGCGAGTGCTATGGCGCCAGTGTTGTCACACAATATCTCCAGTGGGTCCAATGCACTTGGAACCACGCCAAGCTCAGTGATGAAGTTTCTGATCCAAACTCCTTCACTTGACGCTTCTGCAGCAGCCATGTATTCCGCTTCTACTGTAGATCCCGCGATCACGCTTTGCTTGCAGCTTCTCCAGCTCACAGCTCCTCCATTCAAAATATACACGTATCCTGTCTGAGATTTACAATCATCCTTGTCGCTGTCGAAACTAGCATCGACGTAACCTTTTACGACGAGCTGTTCATCACCCCCATAGACTAAGAACATTTCTTTAGTCCTATTTAGGTACCTTAGGATGTTCTTCACGGCTGTCCAGTGTTCCACTCCTGGATCACTTTGATATCTGCTCGTCAAACTAAGAGCATTGGACACATCCAGTCTAGTACACAGCATGGCATACATGATGGAACCTATGGCCGAGGCATAAGGCACTTTGCTCATAGCTTCCCTATCATTTACCGTAGCTGGACACTGAGCCTTGCTCAATATCTTACCTGACAACATAGGCACTGAACCTTTCAATGCCTTATCCATTCTGAACCTTTTCAGAACTTTGTCTAGGTATGTACTCTGGCTTAAAGCTATCAGGCGTCTTTGTCTATCTCTATAGATTTTAATGCCCAATATATAAGCAGCTTCACCTAGGTCTTTCATTGAAAAACACTTGTTCAAATAACTCTTCACATCGTTAAGCATGTCGATGTCATTTCCAATAATCAATATGTCATCCACATATAGTACCAGAAACGTCACCGAGCTCCCACTCACTTTCTTGTAGATGCAAGCTTCGTAGCAATTTGGAACAAATCCAAAGCTCTTGATCACTTGATCAAAACGAAGGTTCCAACTCCGAGATGCTTGCTTCAGTCCATAAATGGAACGCTGAAGTTTGCATACTTTATCAGCATCCTTAGGATCGACAAAGCCTTCGGGTTGCATCATATACAACTCTTCATCAATGTTGCCATTGAGGAAAGCAGTCTTGACATCCATCTGCCATATTTCATAATCATGAAACGCAGCAATTGCTAATAAAATCCGAATGGACTTAAACATCGCTACGGGAGAGAAAGTCTCATCATAGTCAACACCTTGAACTTGTCGAAAACCTTTCGCAACAAGCCGTGCTTTATAGACGGTAACATTACCATCCGCGTCCGTTTTCTTCTTGAAGATCCATTTGCACTCAACGGCCTTTCGGTCGCTAGGAGGGTCCACCAAAGTCCATACTTGGTTTTCGCTCATGGATCCCAATTCGGATTTCATGGCTTCTAGCCATTTCTCAGAGTCTGGGCTCATCATCGCTTCCTCATAGTTCGTAGGTTCACTGTCTTCTACTAACAAGACAGTCAAGATAGGGTTGACGTACCACTCAGGAGGGGCACGCGACCTTGTCGACCTGCGACGTTCAGTAGCAGCATCGTCCAAAGCTTCATGATCCTTGTCATTAGCTTCCTCTATTGTTGGTGCAGGCGGCACTGGAACAATTTCAGGTGCTGCGCTACTCTCCAATTCAAGAGAAGGTTCAATAACCTCGTCTAGCTCTACTTTCCTCCCACTCACTTCTTTCGAGAGAAACTCCTTCTCAAGAAAGGAACCGTTCTTTGCGACAAACACTTTGCCTTCAGTTCTGTGATAGAAGGTATACCCAATAGTTTCCTTAGGGTATCCTATGAAGACGCATTTCTCCGCTTTGGGTTCGAGCTTGTCCGGCATCAACTTCTTGACGTAAGCTTCGCATCCCCAAACTTTAAGAAACGACAACTTAGGTTTAGCACCAAACCACAGTTCATACGGTGTCGTCTCAACGGATTTAGATGGAGCCCTATTTAAAGTGAATGCAGCGGTTTCTAATGCATAACCCCAAAATGATAACGGCAAATCAGTAAGAGACATCATCGATCGGACCATATCTAATAGGGTTCGATTCCGGCGTTCAGACACACCATTGCGCTGTGGTGTTCCGGGTGGCGTGAGTTGTGAAACGATTCCACTTGCTTTGAGATGCGTGAGAAAATCATAACTCAAATATTCGCCCCCACGATCGGATCGTAGGAACTTAATCTTTCTATTACGATGGTTCTCCACTTCATTCTGAAATTCTTTGAATTTTTCAAACGTTTCAGATTTATGTTTCATTAAATAGATATACCCATATCTACTTAAGTCATCGGTAAAAGTAAGAAAATAGCGATATCCACCGCGCGTCGAAACACTCATCGGTCCGCATACATCGGTATGTATGATTTCCAACAAGTCCGTTGCTCGCTCCATCATACTGGAGAACGGGGTTTTGATCATCTTGCCCATGAGGCATGGTTCGCATGTGTCAAATGATTCAAAATCAAGAGACTCCAAAAGTCCATCAGAATGGAGTTTCTTCATACGCTTTACACCAATATGACCTAGACGACAGTGCCACAAATAAGTAGTATTATCACTATCTACTTTGCATCTCTTAGCCTCAATGTTATGGATGTGTGTTTCATCCCTTTCGAGATTTAGAAGAAATAAACCACTCACAAGAGGTGCATGACCATAAAAGATGTTACTCGTATAAATAGAACAACCATTATTCTCCGATTTAAATGAATAACCGTCTTGCAATAAACACGATCCAGAAATAATGTTCATGCTCAACGCAGGCACATAATAACACTTATTAAGGTTTAAAACTAATCCCGAAGGTAAAACTAAGGAGAGCGTGCCGACGGCCATCACATCAACTCTTGATCCGTTGCCAACGCGCATCGTCACCTCATCCCTCGCAAGCCGCCGTCTATTCCGCAGCTCCTGTTTCGAGTTACAAATATTAGCAACTGAACCGGTATCAAATACCCAGGCACTACAACGAGGGCTAGTAAGGAAAACATCAATAACATGTATATCAAATATACCTTTGATGGTGCCACCCTTCTTGTCCGCTAAGTACTTCGGACAGTTGCGCTTCCAGTGACCCTTGTCCTTGCAATAGAAGCACTCAGTTTCCGGCTTGGGACCAGACCTGAGCTTCTTCTCAGCAGGGGCATTGCGCTTGCCGCCGCCCTTCTTGAAGGGCTTCTTTGCACCTTTACCTTTCTTAAAGGAGGGCTTGTTGACCATCAACACATGATTATCCTTCTTGATGTCCACCTCCGCAGCCTTCAGCTTTGCGAAGAGCTCGGTGATCGTATCAGTGGAACCAATCTGATTATGAGTCACTACAAAACTTTTGTAGCTGGGAGGGAGTGATTGCAGAACCCTGTCAATCTTGAGCTCCTCTGGAATCTTGCAGTCCAGTTGCTCAAGGCGTTGAGTGTAGCCCGACATCTTAATGGCGTGCTCACTAACGGAACTCCCTTCCTCCATCTTGCAGTTAAAGAACTTCTCGGAGATCTCATATCTCTCAGAACGGGCCTGAGTCTGAAACATGGTTTTCAGCTCCTCGAGAATCTCAAAGGGCCCGGGATAGTTTTCAAAACGATTTTGAAGTTCCGGTTCCATAGCAAACAACATGGTGCTCTTAATCACACCATAATCATCTTTGCGCGACTGATAGACAACTTTCTCATCAGCCGGCGCAGTTGCAGCGGGGGGGTTACCTAACGCTTTCTCAAGGACATAGTCCTTTTGTCCGCCAGACAGAATGATTCTTAGATTGCGGAACCAGTTGGTGAAGTTAGACCCATTGTTTCTAAGCTTTTCTTTCTCAGCAAAAACGTTGAAGTTGAAGTTGGACTTGGCCATGTGATCTACAGTATTTGCAAGTACAATTTAGACTATGTTCATGATAAATAGTTCAACTTAATCAAATTACTAGATGAACTCCCACTAAATTCAACATCCCTCAAGTTGTTTAGTGAACACGATCCAAATTCACCACACCTAATCCGATCATCACGAGAAGAGATGTGGTTTCAATGGTGGACAACGAAGTGTCGATCATATCATTCATATGACTCATGCTTAACCTTTCGGTTCATGTGTTCCGAGTCCATGTCTGTACATGCTAGGCTCGTCAAGTAAAACCCAAGTATTTCCGCGTGTGCAAAACTGGCTTGCACCCGTTGTATGTGAGCGTAGAGTCTATAGCACCCGATCATCACGTGATGCTTGGACACGACGAACTTTCGCAACGGTGCATACTTGGGGAGAACACAGTTTTATCTTGATCTTTAAGTGAGGAATCATCTTATAATGCTACCGTCGCGATCTAAGCATAATAAGATACATAAAAGGATAAACATCACATGCATATAACTTTATGCGACATGGTATAGCCAATCTTCGCGCAATGATCCCCATCTTGTGCGTTCCGGCATGATCTCCATCACTTCACTATGATTGCCTCCACCACGAATAGCAACTACAACTATTGCTAACTACTTAGCGATAAAGTAAAGCTATTACATGGCGTATAAGAAGTTGACTCGCAGGTCATACACAATTATAAAGACAACCATATGGCTCCTGCCGGTTGTGTACTCATCGACATGCAAGTCGTGAAACATTACAAAACATGATCATCGCATACAATATACACATCACATCTTGGGCCATACCATATCACAGAAAACACTCCCTGCAAAAACAAGTTAGACGCCTCTACTTTGTTGTTGCATGTTTTACGTGGCTTATGGGAGTAGATGCTAAGAACGATTCTTACCTACGGAAAGCCACAACAGTGATATTATGGTTGCCAAACTCTGGTGTTAATCCCATGACAACTATAGTGAGAGAAACTGACATCCACCAGCCGCATGTGTGGTACAAGCCACACGTCAAGTGCGGAGCCGGTCTCGCGAACGACGTCGCGTAAGGTTGGCCTGGACCGCTTCAATCTCAATATCCCGCGCCATAAGAAGAACACAAACAAGAGGCTTGCAACAGAAAACATCAACGCCCGCAACAACCATGTTGCGTTCTACTCGTGAAACACATCTACGCATAGATCTAGCTCTGATACCACTGAAGGGATTCGCAGCATAGTAAATCAAAATTTTCTATGGAAGCGAACAAAGGGAAAGCCAAGATCTAATCTAGGAGATGCAAACAACGAGAGAGATTGGATTGGATCTTCATACCCTTGAAGATTCGCACAGCGGAACGTTCGTTGGAACGTGGGTGATGTAGTCGTACTCGCTTCTCCTCCTCGCGATCCGATCCGATCTAGCACCACAAGTGGCGGTGCCTCCGTGAGATGCACACGTGCGACACCTCGACGTCTCCTCCTTCCTCGGACCAGCGAGTATGGTGGAGAGATGGATTGGATCTACAACACGACGGCGTGGTGTATATGGTGGAGAATTTCTGCCGCAGGGCTTCGCCTACAAACAGTCGGGAGGGAGAGAGGAGGGCAGCAGGGCAACTAGGGTTTGGAGGAAGGTGTAAGGGGGTGTGAGAGGGGGCGCACCAGCCCTCTATATATAGAGGGGGGTGCGGCCAGCCCTAGCCTCTCCTCCAAGCCTATCTCTAGTTTAAACAATTTAAACTCTCCCTTATCTAGAAATCCTATCTTATCTTATCTTATATCTAGTTTAAACGATTTAAACTCTCTAGGATCGGCTGGGCCCTATGGGGCCTTGTGCCCCTGGCCCAATGCGGCCAGGACACTCCCTCATAGGCCCATGCCCCCTCCCGGAAGGTGGGACCACGTTGGCCCCCTTCCGGAAGGTTCTAGAAGCTTCCGGTACAATACCGATTAACCCGGAACAATTCCGAACTCCAAAAACTGCACTGCCTTATATGAATCTTATTCTCCGGACCACTCCGGAACCTCTCGTGATGTCCCGGATCCCATCCGAGACTCCGAACAAAAACTCATAAACCAATTATCCAATCTATCCTAGCGTCGAGACACGTTAAGTGTGTGACCCTGCGGGTTCGAGAATATGCAGACATGATCTTCTATCAATAATCAACAGCGGGGTCTGGGCACCCATATTGACTCCCACACATTCATCGATGATCATATCGGATGAACCACGATGCCAGGATTCAATCAATCCCATATATATATTCCCTTCGTCTCGCGATATTTTACTTGCTCGAGATTCGATCGTCGGTATCGTCATACCTAGTTCAATCTCGTTCATAGCAAGTACTTTACTCGTTTCGTAATCCGATATCACTTTGTGATTAACTCCTTAACCACATGCTTGCAAGCGGTGTTGATATCGATTACCGAGTGGGCCCGAAGCATATCTCTCCGACTTGGGAGGGACAAATCCCATCTCGATACATACAACCCAACAGATACTTTCCGATCACCTGAGAGACACCTTTATGATCACCCTCTCATAGGATGACGTTTGATGACCTCAAAGCTTTCTTCCGATACCAGGGAGTTGCATTATCTCATGGTCTAAGGAATACAATATTTGACATAAGAAAAAAGCTTCGCAAAGATGAACACGATGACACGATCTAATTGCTTCGCTTAGTTTGGGTCTGTCCACCATATCATTCTCCCAATGATATGATCTCATTATCAATTGACAACTCATGTCTATGGTTAGGAAACCTTAACCATCATTGATCAATGAGCTAGTCCATAGAGGCGTACTAGGGACACGGTGTTGTTCACAAACCACACAAGTATTAATGTTTCCGCTTAATACAATTCTAGCATGGAATATAAACTTTATCATGAACAAGAATTATAATAATAACATCTTTATTATTCCCTCTAGGGCATAATTCCAACATGGAGTGACGCGGTGGACGCTGTGCTGCTCGGTGCTGAACGACGTCTGAAACGTTCGTGCACGTGATGGTCGCATAGATACTCTGTAGTCTTTCCTGGACACGCCTTACAAAGGACTGAACTCCTTGACGTGGTAGTAGAAGAGGAGCGGATGAGAGCGAATGTCCCCACTGATTCACTTCGATCGGTAGCTCCCATGTCATATCGGCCTGCATTTTTCTAGTGGATAAGTACACATTATATAGGCTACCAGGTGGAGTCACGAAGAAAAGTGTATTTACCGCTGATTGTCTGGGCTCCATAGTCGACTGGATAGGGTATCTTTCATCATCATGTGCGTGGTGGACGGGACGCAACCGTGTCATGCTCATGTACCTCTGTAAGTATGCACGGAATAGCTCCATATCAAACGCAGGAGCGGTCCACACGTTAGTTGTTGCATTCTGCCAACCATTGATATAAGTATTAACCCGTTGAAGCCACGGATTTGCGCTTCTTTTAGTACCCTTCCGAGAGTACCTGCAATTAGATTTTGTAAGTATACAATCGGTGTAAAATTATAGATACATAATATATTAACTTACATATGCACGTCCGATGAAAGGGGCGCCTCCGGACATGGAGGATCTACCATCTGGCGAAGACCGAATTGCCTCATGACCCTCTGTTGAGACATCTCCTCCACCTGACAATCGAAGATGATCTTCGATTTAGTCAGCCAGTAGTCCTCATCTCGCCTGCACATGATAGATAACCCGTCGGGATATCTTGCGGCTGCCTCAGCTGTGGTGTACGGCTCCCAAATGACTGATTCCTCCTTCAATGTGTCGAACTGCTCGCTAAACGCCGGGTAGCATCGGGTTACTTGTTCTCCCGCGAAACGACACTGTTGGATTAAATAGTTGTTAGTTTCCTTCGTAGTGCAATATGGACCATGCAATTAACTAAACCTTTTAACTTACCTTGCGTCGTGTCCAGTGCGTACAGAATGTAGGCATGTCAATTCTCTCGTGGTCAAACAGCATATCAAACTCATAGACAACAGGGTGCTGACCCGGGATGATTACCGCTTGATTCTTTGCTACCTCCGGGCGGCCGATAGGGAACCGCTCCCATGACCACAGCTGCAGCAATAGTGGGCATCCTAGCAAGGCAGATTTTCCTTTGGTTAGCGTACAGCCCGTGCACATACCTCGGTACGTTGCTGCTAAGACAGCAGAACCCCAACTCCATTGTGTGATATCGTTCTGGCACGTCGCCTCCGCGATCTCTCTAGCATAGCGGATGTAGCACGCACTGATGGTTGAGACGTGGTTCTTGGTGAACATCATCTTCCCAAGTAGCCACAGTAAGTACGCCTCAAGGCTGCGCGTAATTTGTGGCTCAGTCATCATAACGGATGGGTATCTGAACCTCTGTATCTGCATTGGTTAATAAAACAAGTTTTAACATCGTTTGATATGAAAATAGGTATGTCAAATACGAAGATACTGAGTAGCAAACGAACCTGATAGTTCTGCAACCAATCAAATTTGGGCCCATGATTTTCATACGTGAACTCTAGAACTCCTTCACGAATGCCATAGAATCGTTGGGCCATTTCTTGGGCCCAATTCGCTGGTGCATCCACCGGGCCCATTGGCACTCCAGCCAACGGCAGGCCCAGCAAGTATGAGACATCCTGCAGTGTAGGAGCCATCTCCCCCCAGTGAAAGTGGAAAGTGTGAGTCTCGGGCCGCCATCGATCCACTAAGCAGGTGAGCAACGACTCGTCGTAGCCCATGCGTGTGGTCTGGAAGCCATGGTGTCGTCCTTCTATCTCCTACGTATGAGTGGCCTCAACCAGACGCACAAATGGTAATAGCCCGGCCCACTTCAACCTGCATACCGAGATAGAATTACAATTTGTTTACTTTGGCCCTCAAATATTTGAACCCCAACTAGAAATAAATGTCTCATACCTCTGCAGCCAATAAGGGTGTATCATCCAGTTAGACATGGGAGTGCGAGTAATAAGGCGCTTCAAGCTCCCTGGTTCCGCATCCAATAAAGTTGACCGGTGCTTTCTATCTATATCAGCATTAAGCAAAGATCCCGCCATCTGCATAATTTAAAACATGGTTCCATAAGAATTACAAATTTAAAACATGGTTCCATCAGAATTACAAATTTAAAACATGGGTCTATACGAATTACAAATTTAAAACATAGTTTCATACGAATTACAGAGGTACAACATGGTTCCATACGAATTACAAATTTAAAACATAGTTCCATACGAATTACAGAGGTACAACATGATTCCATACGAATTACAAATTTAAAACATTCTAGTTTCTTCCTCTGCCTCTTGTTCCTCGCCTGCCACGTCCACGAGGACCCGCTCCTCCAGTCCCGAAGATATGACAATTGGTGTCTCTATGACCAAAATGATTACATAGAAAACATTGTGTAGTAGGGCCTCCGGCTTCGGATTCATCCATATCATTACGGATGCGAACACATTGTCGCCTTCCTTTGCCTGTCCACATTAGTCCAGGATCTAGGATGTAAATCCTTTCACCGGGGTTTACTTTGTTGAAATTTCCCCATGCTCTATATCCCATCATCTCGCCAGTCCATGTATTGATTACCGACTCCTTAAGAAAATAAGGAGACACAAACGATCTCGCATCCATACCTAACCACCCGCATGCAGCAAGTACATGAGAGCAAGGCAGATGCAGCAGCTTGGGTTTGTTGCAGGTACACTCACATGTCAGCCAAGCCTCATTTCCTATCCTCACCTCTTGTGTCTTTACCTCTTCTCCAGATCCGATCCTGTTGGAAGGGAGGCGAACCTCAAATCTTCGTTCTTGATTACCGATGGCGACGATGTGCATAGACCGAGCCTTTTCCATTTTCTTATTCATGTAATCCATTATCTTTGAACAGTACCTCGTGTTTGGGTTGTTGATGATATGCATCTGAGCAAGCTGGAGTTTGTCTCTGAAGTACTTCAACGTTCCGGTGAAAATACACTCCACAATAGTTGTTAATGGCAGAGCCCTGCTTCCTCTCAAGACGAAGTTGTAAGTTTCGGCAAGATTTGTAGTCATGACGCCAAACCTAGCACCATGAGTGTCGTGCAATAGAGACCACCTCTCCACAGGCTCGTGCTCTATCCATTCCTGAAAATTCTTAATCCGTCTGCCAGGCCTCCTCCTAGTACCGGGTTGGTCAAATCCTGGCAAATCGCAAAGAGCAATTGGTTCTTCCTCGGGTGGTGCTGCTCCAGCTACTGTCTGTGCAGCTATCGCGGCCGCATGAGCCGCCACAGCTGCTGCTTTAGCTGTTTTCCTCTGCCTAACATGTTTTCTTGTGAATTCATCTAGATAGGCCCGACACTTGATATACTTCCACTCCTGGTTCTGCTTGCAAAGCTTCTTGAATAGGTTCATCAGGGCCTTGTTCCTGAACTGTGAGAAAAAGTTAGCCCCTAAATGTCGCATGCACCAACGACTCTGCATGTCGAGCCATGGAGTTGGTTCATCTGGAGCAGGCTGAGTCAGCTTCCTTATCGCACTGAGTATACCCGGATGCATGTCATGAAGGACGCATACGTTCGGTACATCCCTCACAACTGTTATCTTCAGCTGCTTGAAAAACCATACCCAACTCTCGGTGTTCTCGCTCTCCACGAAAGCAAATGCAAGTGGAACAACTTGATTGTTCCCGTCTTGACCTATGGCAGTCAAGATCTGGCCCCTGTACTTGCCAGTGAGAAATGTTCCATCTACATAAATGACTGGTTGACAATGAGTGAAAGCTTCTATGCATATAGCAAATGAGAAGAACACTCGATGCATCACCCTCAAATTGGGTCCTTGAGGCAATGTTAAGTGTTGGATGTCGAGGTATGTGCCTGGATTCCTAGCCTGCAGTGTCTGCAGCATCCGAACAACACAGTCGTATCCATCTCGAAACGAACCAAATCTTGTCTCCAGTGCCCTCTGCTTAGTCCTCCAAGCCTTTCCGTAAGATATATTGTAGCGAAATCTGACAGCAACTTTGTGATGATAGCTTTCACCACCATGGCTTTGGTCTCCACTATCTTAGTGTATAACAGTCTAGCCAGGAGGGTTGACGTGAGATTACGATGGTCTTGCAGGACATTGTCAAGTTGACATGTGTGCTGCACAACATGGCTAACCTTCCAGTTGGTGTCATATCGAGGAACATGGGCATGGACCTTGGTAGGACACCCAGCTACCTCGCAAACCAAAATCAAATATTGTTGGGATGACACCTTTGTTTTGAAAACCCGTTGCGTGGACAATGCCCACTCAACGATTGCTTCCTGTAGATGCCTCTTGCTAGGATATAATGCACCAATGGAGATGTTGTTGGCGTGATAGTGCCATGAGGAATCATGCCCATCGTTCACATTCATTGCTATTGTGTGGTCTTGATTCCATGATGCCGGAATAGGTTGGTCCTCTTGATCAGACTCAGCGGAATCATAAGAGCTATCACTGTACCCTTCTGAATCTTCGGCTTCCATCTGATCTTGCAACCAACCGTCGTGTATCTCGTCCTCATCGACCTCACCACTGAAAATATCTTCTCCTGTCACCTTCAGCTGATTCATGTCCAGTGTGTGTAAAACTACTCTGACCAGGTTCATAACTACCTCCATCGGTGTGTGCATAACTACTCTGACCAGGTTCATAATCACCACCGCCATCTTGGCCTTGACTACTCTGGTCATCATAGTAGCCACCACCTCCTCCGTCTTCGGCTTGACTACTCTGCTCATGATCATAACCACCACCAGCATGGTGTGTCTGACTACTCTGGCCCTGATCATAAACAGGCTCTTTCGCCACAGGAAGCACTAAGACACTAGGGTTAACTACCCTATGCAGACAGGCTTTCACCCATTTGATCCATTTAGCTTGCTCTTCTATCGGTCTAAAAAAATCAGGTTTAATCCTTGACTTAGTCCATAATACATGCACACCGACAGTATGGGTGGGAGGGAACCCTAAACGAGCACATAACCAATCCTTCAACTGAATAATGGGGATGGTTTCAGGATCCTGGAGCACTTCATCAATACAATAAAAATCGCTCAAATCAACTCCATGCTGGTTTGTTTTGACGACACCGTCACCATAGTAGAACCTAAACACTATATTATTGGACATAACTTCTGGCCTAAAAAAATACCATAATTTGTCAAATGCCCGTATAGTGGCAGATTTTAGCAAACAAATATACTAATAATCCTATAGCCGAATAATCTTGCATAGCCCGCAAATATAATTATAATCCTATAGCCGAATAATCTAGCAGCTAACCTACCACATCCAAAACTACAGATGAAATAAAACTACACAAATGACTGCAGTTAGCAAGAAATTAGGGTTTACCCTTGAAGCGTGAGAAATCCAGCCGTGCAGCTGCCTCCACTCAACGGATCGACAACCTGCACTCAAGAACGGCTGCCTCCACTCAAGCTGCACCACCAGCCTCCACCATAGCCATTGCCCGTCAAGAACACCACGAAATCCCCTCAAAAATGCCTCAAATCACCTCACCAGATTATCCCATTAGTAGATCGGGACTCTACTAACTGTCTAATGTGTTTCAGCAGCAGATATTGGTGGAAAACGGTGCAAAACTGAGCTCCAAATCGGTGCTCTTCGCGTTGGCAGAAGAACTAGCCAGATGAACACGAGAGAGAGCGAAGGAAGAAGAAGAGAATGCGCTGGCGCGGGGCTGGGCTAGGCGCGGCGCGGGGATAAGGAGGAGCCGGTCGTTGCATCAGAAGACGAGGCAACTCGTCGTTGTATCAAAAGACGACGCCACCGGTCGGTCGTTGCACCAAAAGACGAGGCCTCTCGTCGTCTTTCCATCAAACGACGCGCGCGCTGTCCGCCTGCAGCCCGGCAGGGTGGGATCCACCGCGCTCCTTTCGGCGCCTCAAAAGACGGCCCGCGCTGGTCGTCTACTCAAAAAATGACACGGGCTCATCGTTTTTTGAAAAAACGAGGTTACGTTAGATCTGTAAATTCCTTTTTTTGCGTAATATTCGTGAAATTGATTTAAAAAAATGTTATTTAAAAAAATAGCGAATTTTGGTTGTGCTCTGTTTCTCTGAAATAACAGAAGAAAAAGCTCACCTTCACGCAAGTACTTACCCTGGCCCATGGAGCAACTTAGCAGGTCTGATCGTACTTGGGCCTCCATGGTGGCCTGTCGTGATAAAAAAAATTATCAAAAATCATGTCATTACCATGGCGACCATTGCAAATTCGAGGGCATTATCTTTCTGTGACGCAATTCTTAAATATTTATACGATAGATTAAAAGGGTGGGACCGAAGGCCTCGGAAAGATGTGTGCTCTTTTTGAAAAAAAACTCCCTCCGATCTAAATTAATTAATTTAGATTTATCTAAATACGGATGTATCTACAAATATTTTAGTGTTAGATACACTCAAATCTAAACGAATCTAAGTCCATTAATTTGAACGGGAGAGAGTAGTAAATATTTCTTTTCTTTTAGTATCTAAACTAAAAAATTCAATGCTTTTACGATTACACTTGCAATTGATTGCAGCCATGGTTAAATCGATATCGTTACTGTCTGGCACTACTGGCTACATACCTCATATAACTATTAACTATCATAAGCCACCAACCACACATATAAGAACGCACAAAATAAAAGAGTTAATGAAATCTAATATTATGTATTCATATTCTATAAGTTTAAACATTGTAATCTTCTAACCACTTTTGTAGATTGGATCTAATTAATGCTTTCCCTTTCATCTGTATTTTCTACGAACATACTACTCGTGACTTAGTAGACACTTATTGTGATAGTGAGGGAGTAACATGTAATCTGTATTTTCACCTCGTCCCCAACATTAATATTTCTGGCTAAATTCATCTATCATTTCAACTCACGGTCCAATGAAAATCCGACCATCTAATAAAAATATAGAGTGTAAGCACAGGATTTCAATATATACATCAATGATATCTGAACTCTAAATTGTTGATAGGGTTGAACTATATATGCAACCAACTTTGAATGTGATTATAGAATGAGCGATTTGCCATCCTCTAGTTATATCATCATTATCATTATTGTTATTATTATGCTTACCATTATTATGTGTTAGAATTAATTCTCCACTTGTATCAATCATTGCCTAGAATATGAGGGGATGATCTTTTTTATGCATTATATCTTCTAGATCGGTGAACTCTTTGTATGCCACGCCTGGGACTATTCTAGGCCATACAAACATGCACCCAATCCCGAGAGAAAGGGTATCGGTTCAGCCTATAATCTACCTTTTTCTATATGGTATCAAAGCCTCTGTCCCTTCCACTTACGTATCAAAAATCACCGTGGCATCCTCCTCCTCCTCAAGCGCGAACTCGTTTCGCCAACTCCCACAGCACCGAGAAATTAATTCGGGAAAATTATATCCTCTAGCATGCTAAAATTTTGCCATGGATCAGAGGAGCACAACTCAATGGATACCTAGATGGATCCGAAGCTAAACCGGCGAAGACCATCATCGGCACCGCAGGAGAATTAACTGTCGAGGTTCCAAAGAATGCCTATACTCTCTGGGTGTCTCAAGACCAGCAAGTTTTGGGATATATGATGAACAATATCTCGAGGGAGGTTTTTATTCAAGTGGCGGCAATCACCAGGGCACATGAATTCTAGGCATCCCTCGAGAACATGTTCTCATGACGATCTCGAATCACCAATATTCGGATTACTCTTGAGGTTGGGAAAGGGACTGAGACTATCGCTGCATATTTGTAGGGTTCCGGAGCAGAAAACAAAAAAATCAAACTACGCGAACACTAATTGCAGGATCTATACTATGTAGACATAAGTAACAGAAAAGGAAGACGGTGTTCATACCCTTGAAGACCGAGGAACGCCTTATGCAGGTAGGCGTATGTTGATGAAGACGAGCAGCTCCAAGCACCCCAAGTGTGGTGCCTCCGAAGTACTACACACGTTCAGTGTAGGCGACGTCTTCTGGGATTCGATCCAGCCGAGCAGCGAAGAAGAACGATGGCGGACCGAAGATCATATGAAGGTAGTGTGAAGGTGGAGAACTCAAAACCCTGGAGGTCTTCTCCAATATTACGGAGAAAACCCTCAAAGGAAATGAGAGAGAGAGATGAGAGAATAGGATGAAACCAAGGGAAGGTGTTGACCCCTTTATATAGTAGGAGGGGGCACTCCACCCAAGGGGCAGGTGGTGTGGGACTATTCCCACAGCCACCGGCCACCAAAGGGGGAGCCATCGGCCTAGGTGGGCCCCATGTGGGGAGCCCACTAGGGCCTGGCCGGCTGGCCCTCCTCCCTACGCGTCATGTCCCTTTGGGCCTCCCCTTCGGGTGAGGCCCATTAGCCATGGGATGCCTATTTTAAATAAAATAAAATACATATTTTAATATTAATTCAACGAATCAATATAAAATACATATATTATAGTATTCCTTATTCCGAAACTCCTTCCGGACCCCTTCCGATCATCATCGGGTATTACCCGGAACTATTCCCGTTTCTCACTCTATTCTCCTGCGGTGTCGTATCGATCCCTATGCGTCCCCACCCTTAAGCGTGACACCCTTTGGTTCGGAAACACCGGACATGATCGAGACCTCTCTCATACCAATGATCATCAGCGGGACCTGGATGCCTATGATGACCCCCGTGCATTTTCATGAATCTTTATCGCTTGAACCTTCAACATCGTTTCCCATTCCCTTTGCCACTTGATACCTAGTTCACCTAAGATTTGATCTTCTGTATCTCCATACCTTCATTCGATCTCGTTACCGATGGACTCGTTTACTTGTTCCCATGTTGTTGCGTTCCGTGACTGAGTCACACGCTTTAAAGCTTCGTTAATGCAATGTCACCGAGATGGCCACGTGTATCTATCTGTTACATGGATTGACAAATCCTGGTCTTGATATGTACTCCTCTACGCATTTCTTTGGAAAACCCGAGTGGCACCTTTTTGATCACCCAGTTACGGTATAATACTTGATACCATCTAAGCTTCCCTCCAGAACGGTGATTTGCATTATCTCACAGTCTAAGGATTAGGTTGCGAGGTTTTCTTTTTGTTATCATCAATGGCGAACTTTATAACTACATCTCATTATGATATATCTATGTTGGATGTTTGTCTATACCACACGTGTATTAACGTTTCGTATTAACACAGTTATAGCACAACACGAAACATATTATGAACATACAATTAATACATCAAATAAAACACTTTAATATTTTCCTATATGGCATATCTCCTTCAATATTCTCCTATACATGAAGTGCCTTGCTTACTAACTTTAGATGGTTGGTATTCCTCTTGCATAATATGAGCTGATTTCCTATATCCTAGCAGGTATTGATGAGGAGTACAACCCACTTGTGTTAGCTATAGATGCGGACAAAGATGATGTGACTCTCGATGAGCTATTTGCCCAAATGTCAAACTTCGACCAGTGGAACGAGCTACTCCAAGGGTCAAGCATGGGAAACAATAGTGGCTTAAAGTCATTTGTCAACACCGTCATGAGAGGTCATGGGCGTGCCATGCCGTGTAGATGTGGCTATGGAGGCCACAATAACAGGGGATGGCATTTCAACAACAACAACTGTGGTGCCCGATCTAATAACAATAGCCGCAATGATCCCCGGATCCCGTGTCAAATCTGTGGCAAACTCGAGCATATTGCTCAGGACAGCTTGTATCGCTACAATGTTAATGATCATCAAGAAGAGGAGCATGTTGCCGGTCCTGTCAATACATTTTCCTATGGGATAGACACTAATTGGTATATTGACATTTGTGCCACACATCATGTTATAGGAGAGTTGGACAAGCTGACCACCCGCGACAAGTATCGTGGTCATGAACAAGTACACAACGCCAATGGTACAAGTATGAAAATAAGTCACATTGGTCATTCAATTATCCAAACTCCAAATCATGATATTAGACTAAAAAAATCTCCATGTTGCAAGTGCATCTAATAATCTCCTTTCTGCAAATCATCTTACTATTGACACTGGTCATTTTGTTGAACTTCACCCTGAGTTTTTCTTAATAAAGGATCAAGCAACAAAGAAAATCATTCATCAAGGAAGATTTGAAGGAGGCCTCTACCATGTCATTCCTCGGGAGAGGAGATCAAATAAGCAAGTCCTTAATGCCACGAAGATCACTTTGACAAGGTGGAAAAGTCGCCTTGGACATCCGTATTTCTCCATAGTTCAGCAAGTGCTTAGGAATAATAAACTCCATTTTGTTGGTGAGAATAATTCAACTCCAGTTTGTGATTTCTATCAAAAGGCTAAAATCCATTAGCTTCCCTATCCCTTGTCAAGTAGTGTTTCTACCAATCCCTATGAACTTATTTTCTCCGATTTAAGGGGGCCTGCTCGAATTTTTGTTGGTAGACACACTTATTATGTAAGTTTTATTGATGACTTTAGCAATTGCACATGGATCTATATTATTAAAAACAAATCGATTGTTTTGCAAGTCTTCCATAATTTTTAGGCACTTGTTGAATGAAAATTTGGTAAGAAAATTCTCAATATCCCGCGCCATAAGAAGAACACAAACAAGAGGCTTGCAACAGAAAACATCAACGCCCGCAACAACCATGTTGCGTTCTACTCGTGAAACACATCTACGCATAGATCTAGCTCTGATACCACTGAAGGGATTCGCAGCATAGTAAATCAAAATTTTCTATGGAAGCGAACAGAGGGAAAGCCAAGATCTAATCTAGGAGATGCAAACAACGAGAGAGATTGGATTGGATCTTCATACCCTTGAAGATTCGCACAGCGGAACGTTCGTTGGAACGTGGGTGATGTAGTCGTACTCGCTTCTCCTCCTCGCGATCCGATCCGATCTAGCACCACAAGTGGCGGTGCCTCCGTGAGATGCACACGTGCGACACCTCGACGTCTCCTCCTTCCTCGGACCAGCGAGTATGGTGGAGAGATGGATTGGATCTACAACACGACGGCGTGGTGTATATGGTGGAGAATTTCTGCCGCAGGGCTTCGCCTACAAACAGTCGGGAGGGAGAGAGGAGGGCAGCAGGGCAACTAGGGTTTGGAGGAAGGTGTAAGGGGGTGTGAGAGGGGGCGCACCAGCCCTCTATATATAGAGGGGGGTGCGGCCAGCCCTAGCCTCTCCTCCAAGCCTATCTCTAGTTTAAACAATTTAAACTCTCCCTTATCTAGAAATCCTATCTTATCTTATCTTATATCTAGTTTAAACGATTTAAACTCTCTAGGATCGGCTGGGCCCTATGGGGCCTTGTGCCCCTGGCCCAATGCGGCCAGGACACTCCCTCATAGGCCCATGCCCCCTCCCGGAAGGTGGGACCACGTTGGCCCCCTTCCGGAAGGTTCTAGAAGCTTCCGGTACAATACCGATTA
Source organism: Avena sativa (assembly GCA_916181665.1). Taxonomy (NCBI): domain Eukaryota; kingdom Viridiplantae; phylum Streptophyta; class Magnoliopsida; order Poales; family Poaceae; genus Avena; species Avena sativa. Next base: position 447,339,690 of record OV702296.1, on the reverse strand, counting down.
ACCCGGAACAATTCCGAACTCCAAAAACTGCACTGCCTTATATGAATCTTATTCTCCGGACCACTCCGGAACCTCTCGTGATATCCCGGATCCCATCCGAGACTCCGAACAAAAACTCATAAACCAATTATCCAATCTATCCTAGCGTCGAGACACGTTAAGTGTGTGACCCTGCGGGTTCGAGAATATGCAGACATGATCTTCTATCAATAATCAACAGCGGGGTCTGGGCACCCATATTGACTCCCACACATTCATCGATGATCATATCGGATGAACCACGATGCCAGGATTCAATCAATCCCATATATATATTCCCTTCGTCTCGCGATATTTTACTTACTCGAGATTCGATCGTCGGTATCGTCATACCTAGTTCAATCTCGTTCATAGCAAGTACTTTACTCGTTTCATAATCCGATATCACTTTGTGATTAACTCCTTAACCACATGCTTGCAAGCGGTGTTGATATCGATTACCGAGTGGGCCCGAAGCATATCTCTCCGACTTGGGAGGGACAAATCCCATCTCGATACATACAACCCAACAGATACTTTCCGATCACCTGAGAGACACCTTTATGATCACCCTCTCATAGGATGACGTTTGATGACCTCAAAGCTTTCTTCCGATACCAGGGAGTTGCATTATCTCATGGTCTAAGGAATACAATATTTGACATAAGAAAAAAGCTTCGCAAAGATGAACACGATGACACGATCTAATTGCTTCGCTTAGTTTGGGTCTGTCCACCATATCATTCTCCCAATGATATGATCTCATTATCAATTGACAACTCATGTCTATGGTTAGGAAACCTTAACCATCATTGATCAATGAGCTAGTCCATAGAGGCGTACTAGGGACACGGTGTTGTTCACAAACCACACAAGTATTAATGTTTCCGCTTAATACAATTCTAGCATGGAATATAAACTTTATCATGAACAAGAATTATAATAATAACATCTTTATTATTCCCTCTAGGGCATAATTCCAACATGGAGTGACGCGGTGGACGCTGTGCTGCTCGGTGCTGAACGACGTCTGAAACGTTCGTGCACGTGATGGTCGCATAGATACTCTGTAGTCTTTCCTGGACACGCCTTACAAAGGACTGAACTCCTTGACGTGGTAGTAGAAGAGGAGCGGATGAGAGCGAATGTCCCCAATGATTCACTTCGATCGGTAGCTCCCATGTCATATCGGCCTGCATTTTTCTAGTGGATAAGTACACATTATATAGGCTACCAGGTGGAGTCACGAAGAAAAGTGTATTTACCGCTGATTGTCTGGGCTCCATAGTCGACTGGATAGGGTATCTTTCATCATCATGTGCGTGGTGGACGGGACGCAACCGTATCATGCTCATGTACCTCTGTAAGTATGCACGGAATAGCTCCATATCAAACGCAGGAGCGGTCCACACGTTAGTTGTTGCATTCTGCCAACCATTGATATAAGTATTAACCCGTTGAAGCCACGGATTTGCGCTTCTTTTAGTACCCTTCCGAGAGTACCTGCAATTAGATTTTGTAAGTATACAATCGGTGTAAAATTATAGATACATAATATATTAACTTACATATGCACGTCCGATGAAAGGGGCGCCTCCGGACATGGAGGATCTACCATCTGGCGAAGACCGAATTGCCTCATGACCCTCTGTTGAGACATCTCCTCCACCTGACAATCGAAGATGATCTTCGATTTAGTCAGCCAGTAGTCCTCATCTCGCCTGCACATGATAGATAACCCGTCGGGATATCTTGCGGCTGCCTCAGCTGTGGTGTACGGCTCCCAAATGACTGATTCCTCCTTCAATGTGTCGAACTGCTCGCTAAACGCCGGGTAGCATCGGGTTACTTGTTCTCCCGCGAAACGACACTGTTGGATTAAATAGTTGTTAGTTTCCTTCGTAGTGCAATATGGACCATGCAATTAACTAAACCTTTTAACTTACCTTGCGTCGTGTCCAGTGCGTACAGAATGTAGGCATGTCAATTCTCTCGTGGTCAAACAGCATATCAAACTCATAGACAACAGGGTGCTGACCCGGGATGATTACCGCTTGATTCTTTGCTACCTCCGGGCGGCCGATAGGGAACCGCTCCCATGACCACAGCTGCAGCAATAGTGGGCATCCTAGCAAGGCAGATTTTCCTTTGGTTAGCGTACAGCCCGTGCACATACCTCGGTACGTTGCTGCTAAGACAGCAGAACCCCAACTCCATTGTGTGATATCGTTCTGGCACGTCGCCTCCGCGATCTCTCTAGCATAGCGGATGTAGCACGCACTGATGGTTGAGACGTGGTTCTTGGTGAACATCATCTTCCCAAGTAGCCACAGTAAGTACGCCTCAAGGCTGCGCGTAATTTGTGGCTCAGTCATCATAACGGATGGGTATCTGAACCTCTGTATCTGCATTGGTTAATAAAACAAGTTTTAACATCGTTTGATATGAAAATAGGTATGTCAAATACGAAGATACTGAGTAGCAAACGAACCTGATAGTTCTGCAACCAATCAAATTTGGGCCCATGATTTTCATACGTGAACTCTAGAACTCCTTCACGAATGCCATAGAATCGTTGGGCCATTTCTTGGGCCCAATTCGCTGGTGCATCCACCGGGCCCATTGGCACTCCAGCCAACGGCAGGCCCAGCAAGTATGAGACATCCTGCAGTGTAGGAGCCATCTCCCCCCAGTGAAAGTGGAAAGTGTGAGTCTCGGGCCGCCATCGATCCACTAAGCAGGTGAGCAACGACTCGTCGTAGCCCATGCGTGTGGTCTGGAAGCCATGGTGTCGTCCTTCTATCTCCTACGTATGAGTGGCCTCAACCAGACGCACAAATGGTAATAGCCCGGCCCACTTCAACCTGCATACCGAGATAGAATTACAATTTGTTTACTTTGGCCCTCAAATATTTGAACCCCAACTAGAAATAAATGTCTCATACCTCTGCAGCCAATAAGGGTGTATCATCCAGTTAGACATGGGAGTGCGAGTAATAAGGTGCTTCAAGCTCCCTGGTTCCGCATCCAATAAAGTTGACCGGTGCTTTCTATCTATATCAGCATTAAGCAAAGATCCCGCCATCTGCATAATTTAAAACATGGTTCCATAAGAATTACAAATTTAAAACATGGTTCCATCAGAATTACAAATTTAAAACATGGGTCTATACGAATTACAAATTTAAAACATAGTTTCATACGAATTACAGAGGTACAACATGGTTCCATACGAATTACAAATTTAAAACATAGTTCCATACGAATTACAGAGGTACAACATGATTCCATACGAATTACAAATTTAAAACATTCTAGTTTCTTCCTCTGCCTCTTGTTCCTCGCCTGCCACGTCCACGAGGACCCGCTCCTCCAGTCCCGAAGATATGACAATTGGTGTCTCTATGACCAAAATGATTACATAGAAAACATTGTGTAGTAGGGCCTCCGGCTTCGGATTCATCCATATCATTACGGATGCGAACACATTGTCGCCTTCCTTTGCCTGTCCACATTAGTCCAGGATCTAGGATGTAAATCCTTTCACCGGGGTTTACTTTGTTGAAATTTCCCCATGCTCTATATCCCATCATCTCGCCAGTCCATGTATTGATTACCGACTCCTTAAGAAAATAAGGAGACACAAACGATCTCGCATCCATACCTAACCACCCGCATGCAGCAAGTACATGAGAGCAAGGCAGATGCAGCAGCTTGGGTTTGTTGCAGGTACACTCACATGTCAGCCAAGCCTCATTTCCTATCCTCACCTCTTGTGTCTTTACCTCTTCTCCAGATCCGATCCTGTTGGAAGGGAGGCGAACCTCAAATCTTCGTTCTTGATTACCGATGGCGACGATGTGCATAGACCGAGCCTTTTCCATTTTCTTATTCATGTAATCCATTATCTTTGAACAGTACCTCGTGTTTGGGTTGTTGATGATATGCATCTGAGCAAGCTGGAGTTTGTCTCTGAAGTACTTCAACGTTCCGGTGAAAATACACTCCACAATAGTTGTTAATGGCAGAGCCCTGCTTCCTCTCAAGACGAAGTTGTAAGTTTCGGCAAGATTTGTAGTCATGACGCCAAACCTAGCACCATGAGTGTCGTGCAATAGAGACCACCTCTCCACAGGCTCGTGCTCTATCCATTCCTGAAAATTCTTAATCCGTCTGCCAGGCCTCCTCCTAGTACCGGGTTGGTCAAATCCTGGCAAATCGCAAAGAGCAATTGGTTCTTCCTCGGGTGGTGCTGCTCCAGCTACTGTCTGTGCAGCTATCGCGGCCGCATGAGCCGCCACAGCTGCTGCTTTAGCTGTTTTCCTCTGCCTAACATGTTTTCTTGTGAATTCATCTAGATAGGCCCGACACTTGATATACTTCCACTCCTGGTTCTGCTTGCAAAGCTTCTTGAATAGGTTCATCAGGGCCTTGTTCCTGAACTGTGAGAAAAAGTTAGCCCCTAAATGTCGCATGCACCAACGACTCTGCATGTCGAGCCATGGAGTTGGTTCATCTGGAGCAGGCTGAGTCAGCTTCCTTATCGCACTGAGTATACCCGGATGCATGTCATGAAGGACGCATACGTTCGGTACATCCCTCACAACTGTTATCTTCAGCTGCTTGAAAAACCATACCCAACTCTCGGTGTTCTCGCTCTCCACGAAAGCAAATGCAAGTGGAACAACTTGATTGTTCCCGTCTTGACCTATGGCAGTCAAGATCTGGCCCCTGTACTTGCCAGTGAGAAATGTTCCATCTACATAAATGACTGGTTGACAATGAGTGAAAGCTTCTATGCATATAGCAAATGAGAAGAACACTCGATGCATCACCCTCAAATTGGGTCCTTGAGGCAATGTTAAGTGTTGGATGTCGAGGTATGTGCCTGGATTCCTAGCCTGCAGTGTCTGCAGCATCCGAACAACACAGTCGTATCCATCTCGAAACGAACCAAATCTTGTCTCCAGTGCCCTCTGCTTAGTCCTCCAAGCCTTTCCGTAAGATATATTGTAGCGAAATCTGACAGCAACTTTGTGATGATAGCTTTCACCACCATGGCTTTGGTCTCCACTATCTTAGTGTATAACAGTCTAGCCAGGAGGGTTGACGTGAGATTACGATGGTCTTGCAGGACATTGTCAAGTTGACATGTGTGCTGCACAACATGGCTAACCTTCCAGTTGGTGTCATATCGAGGAACATGGGCATGGACCTTGGTAGGACACCCAGCTACCTCGCAAACCAAAATCAAATATTGTTGGGATGACACCTTTGTTTTGAAAACCCGTTGCGTGGACAATGCCCACTCAACGATTGCTTCCTGTAGATGCCTCTTGCTAGGATATAATGCACCAATGGAGATGTTGTTGGCGTGATAGTGCCATGAGGAATCATGCCCATCGTTCACATTCATTGCTATTGTGTGGTCTTGATTCCATGATGCCGGAATAGGTTGGTCCTCTTGATCAGACTCAGCGGAATCATAAGAGCTATCACTGTACCCTTCTGAATCTTCGGCTTCCATCTGATCTTGCAACCAACCGTCGTGTATCTCGTCCTCATCGACCTCACCACTGAAAATATCTTCTCCTGTCACCTTCAGCTGATTCATGTCCAGTGTGTGTAAAACTACTCTGACCAGGTTCATAACTACCTCCATCGGTGTGTGCATAACTACTCTGACCAGGTTCATAATCACCACCGCCATCTTGGCCTTGACTACTCTGGTCATCATAGTAGCCACCACCTCCTCCGTCTTCGGCTTGACTGCTCTGCTCATGATCATAACCACCACCAGCATGGTGTGTCTGACTACTCTGGCCCTGATCATAAACAGGCTCTTTCGCCACAGGAAGCACTAAGACACTAGGGTTAACTACCCTATGCAGACAGGCTTTCACCCATTTGATCCATTTAGCTTGCTCTTCTATCGGTCTAAAAAAAATCAGGTTTAATCCTTGACTTAGTCCATAATACATGCACACCGACAGTATGGGTGGGAGGGAACCCTAAACGAGCACATAACCAATCCTTCAACTGAATAATGGGGATGGTTTCAGGATCCTGGAGCACTTCATCAATACAATAAAAATCGCTCAAATCAACTCCATGCTGGTTTGTTTTGACGACACCGTCACCATAGTAGAACCTAAACACTATATTATTGGACATAACTTCTGGCCTAAAAAAATACCATAATTTGTCAAATGCCCGTACAGTGGCAGATTTTAGCAAACAAATATACTAATAATCCTATAGCCGAATAATCTTGCATAGCCCGCAAATATAATTATAATCCTATAGCCGAATAATCTAGCAGCTAACCTACCACATCCAAAACTACAAATGAAATAAAACTACACAAATGACTGCAGTTAGCAAGAAATTAGGGTTTACCCTTGAAGCGTGAGAAATCCAGCCGTGCAGCTGCCTCCACTCAACGGATCGACAACCTGCACTCAAGAACGGCTGCCTCCACTCAAGCTGCACCACCAGCCTCCACCATAGCCATTGCCCGTCAAGAACACCACGAAATCCCCTCAAAAATGCCTCAAATCACCTCACCAGATTATCCCATTAGTAGATCGGGACTCTACTAACTGTCTAATGTGTTTCAGCAGCAGATATTGGTGGAAAACGGTGCAAAACTGAGCTCCAAATCGGTGCTCTTCGCGTTGGCAGAAGAACTAGCCAGATGAACACGAGAGAGAGCGAAGGAAGAAGAAGAGAATGCGCCGGCGCGGGGCTGGGCTAGGCGCGGCGCGGGGATAAGGAGGAGCCGGTCGTTGCATCAGAAGACGAGGCAACTCGTCGTTGTATCAAAAGACGACGCCACCGGTCGGTCGTTGCACCAAAAGACGAGGCCTCTCGTCGTCTTTCCATCAAACGACGCGCGCGCTGTCCGCCTGCAGACGGCTGCGTGGGATCCACCGCGCTCCTTTCGGCGCCTCAAAAGACGGCCCGCGCTGGTCGTCTACTCAAAAAATGACACGGGCTCATCGTTTTTTGAAAAAACGAGGTTACGTTAGATCTGTAAATTCCTTTTTTTGCGTAATATTCGTGAAATTGATTTAAAAAAATGTTATTTAAAAAAATAGCGAATTTTGGTTGTGCTCTGTTTCTCTGAAATAACAGAAGAAAAAGCTCACCTTCACGCAAGTACTTACCCTGGCCCATGGAGCAACTTAGCAGGTCTGATCGTACTTGGGCCTCCATGGTGGCCTGTCGTGATAAAAAAAATTATCAAAAATCATGTCATTACCATGGCGACCATTGCAAATTCGAGGGCATTATCTTTCTGTGACGCAATTCTTAAATATTTATACGATAGATTAAAAGGGTGGGACCGAAGGCCTCGGAAAGATGTGTGCTCTTTTTGAAAAAAAACTCCCTCCGATCTAAATTAATTAATTTAGATTTATCTAAATACGGATGTATCTACAAATATTTTAGTGTTAGATACACTCAAATCTAAACGAATCTAAGTCCATTAATTTGAACGGGAGAGAGTAGTAAATATTTCTTTTCTTTTAGTATCTAAACTAAAAAATTCAATGCTTTTACGATTACACTTGCAATTGATTGCAGCCATGGTTAAATCGATATCGTTACTGTCTGGCACTACTGGCTACATACCTCATATAACTATTAACTATCATAAGCCACCAACCACACATATAAGAACGCACAAAATAAAAGAGTTAATGAAATCTAATATTATGTATTCATATTCTATAAGTTTAAACATTGTAATCTTCTAACCACTTTTGTAGATTGGATCTAATTAATGCTTTCCCTTTCATCTGTATTTTCTACGAACATACTACTCGTGACTTAGTAGACACTTATTGTGATAGTGAGGGAGTAACATGTAATCTGTATTTTCACCTCGTCCCCAACATTAATATTTCTGGCTAAATTCATCTATCATTTCAACTCACGGTCCAATGAAAATCCGACCATCTAATAAAAATATAGAGTGTAAGCACAGGATTTCAATATATACATCAATGATATCTGAACTCTAAATTGTTGATAGGGTTGAACTATATATGCAACCAACTTTGAATGTGATTATAGAATGAGCGATTTGCCATCCTCTAGTTATATCATCATTATCATTATTGTTATTATTATGCTTACCATTATTATGTGTTAGAATTAATTCTCCACTTGTATCAATCATTGCCTAGAATATGAGGGGATGATCTTTTTTATGCATTATATCTTCTAGATCGGTGAACTCTTTGTATGCCACGCCTGGGACTATTCTAGGCCATACAAACATGCACCCAATCCCGAGAGAAAGGGTATCGGTTCAGCCTATAATCTACCTTTTTCTATATGGTATCAAAGCCTCTGTCCCTTCCACTTACGTATCAAAAATCACCGTGGCATCCTCCTCCTCCTCAAGCGCGAACTCGTTTCGCCAACTCCCACAGCACCGAGAAATTAATTCGGGAAAATTATATCCTCTAGCATGCTAAAATTTTGCCATGGATCAGAGGAGCACAACTCAATGGATACCTAGATGGATCCGAAGCTAAACCGGCGAAGACCATCATCGGCACCGCAGGAGAATTAACTGTCGAGGTTCCAAAGAATGCCTATACTCTCTGGGTGTCTCAAGACCAGCAAGTTTTGGGATATATGATGAACAATATCTCGAGGGAGGTTTTTATTCAAGTGGCGGCAATCACCAGGGCACATGAATTCTAGGCATCCCTCGAGAACATGTTCTCATGACGATCTCGAATCACCAATATTCGGATTACTCTTGAGGTTGGGAAAGGGACTGAGACTATCGCTGCATATTTGTAGGGTTCCGGAGCAGAAAACAAAAAAATCAAACTACGCGAACACTAATTGCAGGATCTATACTATGTAGACATAAGTAACAGAAAAGGAAGACGGTGTTCATACCCTTGAAGACCGAGGAACGCCTTATGCAGGTAGGCGTATGTTGATGAAGACGAGCAGCTCCAAGCACCCCAAGTGTGGTGCCTCCGAAGTACTACACACGTTCAGTGTAGGCGACGTCTTCTGGGATTCGATCCAGCCGAGCAGCGAAGAAGAACGATGGCGGACCGAAGATCATATGAAGGTAGTGTGAAGGTGGAGAACTCAAAACCCTGGAGGTCTTCTCCAATATTACGGAGAAAACCCTCAAAGGAAATGAGAGAGAGAGATGAGAGAATAGGATGAAACCAAGGGAAGGTGTTGACCCCTTTATATAGTAGGAGGGGGCACTCCACCCAAGGGGCAGGTGGTGTGGGACTATTCCCACAGCCACCGGCCACCAAAGGGGGAGCCATCGGCCTAGGTGGGCCCCATGTGGGGAGCCCACTAGGGCCTGGCCGGCTGGCCCTCCTCCCTACGCGTCATGTCCCTTTGGGCCTCCCCTTCGGGTGAGGCCCATTAGCCATGGGATGCCTATTTTAAATAAAATAAAATACATATTTTAATATTAATTCAACGAATCAATATAAAATACATATATTATAGTATTCCTTATTCCGAAACTCCTTCCGGACCCCTTCCGATCATCATCGGGTATTACCCGGAACTATTCCCGTTTCTCACTCTATTCTCCTGCGGTGTCGTATCGATCCCTATGCGTCCCCACCCTTAAGCGTGACACCCTTTGGTTCGGAAACACCGGACATGATCGAGACCTCTCTCATACCAATGATCATCAGCGGGACCTGGATGCCTATGATGACCCCCGTGCATTTTCATGAATCTTTATCGCTTGAACCTTCAACATCGTTTCCCATTCCCTTTGCCACTTGATACCTAGTTCACCTAAGATTTGATCTTCTGTATCTCCATACCTTCATTCGATCTCGTTACCGATGGACTCGTTTACTTGTTCCCATGTTGTTGCGTTCCGTGACTGAGTCACACGCTTTAAAGCTTCGTTAATGCAATGTCACCGAGATGGCCACGTGTATCTATCGGTTACATGGATTGACAAATCCTGGTCTTGATATGTACTCCTCTACGCATTTCTTTGGAAAACCCGAGTGGCACCTTTTTGATCACCCAGTTACGGTATAATACTTGATACCATCTAAGCTTCCCTCCAGAACGGTGATTTGCATTATCTCACAGTCTAAGGATTAGGTTGCGAGGTTTTCTTTTTGTTATCATCAATGGCGAACTTTATAACTACATCTCATTATGATATATCTATGTTGGATGTTTGTCTATACCACACGTGTATTAACGTTTCGTATTAACACAGTTATAGCACAACACGAAACATATTATGAACATACAATTAATACATCAAATAAAACACTTTAATATTTTCCTATATGGCATATCTCCTTCAATATTCTCCTATACATGAAGTGCCTTGCTTACTAACTTTAGATGGTTGGTATTCCTCTTGCATAATATGAGCTGATTTCCTATATCCTAGCAGGTATTGATGAGGAGTACAACCCACTTGTGTTAGCTATAGATGCGGACAAAGATGATGTGACTCTCGATGAGCTATTTGCCCAAATGTCAAACTTCGACCAGTGGAACGAGCTACTCCAAGGGTCAAGCATGGGAAACAATAGTGGCTTAAAGTCATTTGTCAACACCGTCATGAGAGGTCATGGGCGTGCCATGCCGTGTAGATGTGGCTATGGAGGCCACAATAACAGGGGATGGCATTTCAACAACAACAACTGTGGTGCCCGATCTAATAACAATAGCCGCAATGATCCCCGGATCCCGTGTCAAATCTGTGGCAAACTCGAGCATATTGCTCAGGACAGCTTGTATCGCTACAATGTTAATGATCATCAAGAAGAGGAGCATGTTGCCGGTCCTGTCAATACATTTTCCTATGGGATAGACACTAATTGGTATATTGACATTTGTGCCACACATCATGTTATAGGAGAGTTGGACAAGCTGACCACCCGCGACAAGTATCGTGGTCATGAACAAGTACACAACGCCAATGGTACAAGTATGAAAATAAGTCACATTGGTCATTCAATTATCCAAACTCCAAATCATGATATTAGACTAAAAAAATCTCCATGTTGCAAGTGCATCTAATAATCTCCTTTCTGCAAATCATCTTACTATTGACACTGGTCATTTTGTTGAACTTCACCCTGAGTTTTTCTTAATAAAGGATCAAGCAACAAAGAAAATCATTCATCAAGGAAGATTTGAAGGAGGCCTCTACCATGTCATTCCTCGGGAGAGGAGATCAAATAAGCAAGTCCTTAATGCCACGAAGATCACTTTGACAAGGTGGAAAAGTCGCCTTGGACATCCGTATTTCTCCATAGTTCAGCAAGTGCTTAGGAATAATAAACTCCATTTTGTTGGTGAGAATAATTCAACTCCAGTTTGTGATTTCTATCAAAAGGCTAAAATCCATTAGCTTCCCTATCCCTTGTCAAGTAGTGTTTCTACCAATCCCTATGAACTTATTTTCTCCGATTTAAGGGGGCCTGCTCGAATTTTTGTTGGTAGACACACTTATTATGTAAGTTTTATTGATGACTTTAGCAATTGCACATGGATCTATCTTATTAAAAACAAATCGATTGTTTTGCAAGTCTTCCATAATTTTTAGGCACTTGTTGAATGAAAATTTGGTAAGAAAATTCTTGCCATCTTTTCTAATTGGGGAGGTAAATATAAAAAATTGAATTCATTTTTTCAAACCATTGGAATCTCTCATCATGTGTCATGCCCATATGCACACCAACAAAATAATTCTGCGAAATATAATCATAGACATATTGTTCAAGTTAGACTTGTACTTTTAGCAAATGCTTCTATGCCTCTAAAATTTTGGGATGAAGCTTTTCTCACCGCAACCTATCTCATAAGCATGCTACGAAATCGAGTCATCAATTTCGATACTCCCGTTGACCGCCTTCTAGCTGTCAAACCTGACTACAACTCCCTGCATGTTTTTGGTTGTGAATGTTGGTCAAAGCTTCAACCATATAATACACAAAAACTTGCCTCAGATCTAAGCAATGTTTTTTCTTGGTTATAGTGCCCTTCATAAATGAGTTAAATGTCTTGATGTCTCAACTGGTCATTGATGACTACAAGAGAACAAGCACAATGTAGCTAGTTTCGAAGTAAGAGTATCGAACTACAGAGAGCTATGGTTAAGGTCTTAATGCCCCTCTCCACTATCTATCAAGGAATACTTGTAAGCTACCCTTTATTTCAAGTAAGAATGCTTAAAAGGGTTTTTTGTGTGTAAAGAAAATACTAATGATTAAAGAAATGAGGAGACAAGCGCAATGTAAAAGGTAATGAAACTATAGTAAGACAAAGTATTTTTGGGGATTGTAGGATTCACCTCCAGCATTGGTGTTAATCATACTTAGGATAAATCTGTCTTTTTTCATGACATGTATGAGGAGAGCTCCATAAATGAATTATCACAGAAAGCCATCGGTTATTTTATGCCGAATAACCACTAAAATGATTGTAAGAAATCCACTCTGATCCCTCACAATTAAGGGTTTTCCCATGGATATTGATATAAGATTATTGAATCTCTCCTTATCGTCCCTGGCCATATTAATATAACGCCGGCATGTTATGTCACTTAGCACAGTATTTACTACCATATACCCAACAGTAATTTCCTCTCTAGTCTCGAAGGCAAATATTACATGGTTGACTTCACAAAATATCTAAAGAGAAAAGTAACACATAATCATGAACCAAAGTTATAGATCATCTTTATTTCATATCATAATATTGCTAGGGTTTCTCCATCTCCCAAAGAACAAGGTAAAATACTCACTCATGGAGGAAATCAACAACATCATCATGGATATATGAAATGAATACGATTAGATGGATGATAACAAGTGCAAATCCACAATAGTAATTGAAATTACAAAAAGATGGGGGTAATGAGATGAGAATGGTGATGAAGATGTAGCGATTGATGATGATGGGGATGACGCTTGGGCCTCCGATGATCCATGCAGCAGAGGGGATGATGCCTTCGCAAGTTCCCCCTTCATATCCCTTTTAAAGGTGAGTTTTCTGTGTATTTTGGTGTCTCTAAATGTTGGATCTCAGATCCATCATCATGTGGTGAGAGTATTTAACGAGGTGAAGAACCCTCCACATAGTATGGGCGCGTGGTAAGGGTGGGACTGCCTATACCGACGCTCATTAACCCTTTAGTAGCTTCCCTTCGTGATGTCTTTTCTGCTAGGTGTGTGGTAAATCATAATAATGACTTACCAGTTATATGGCTGCAAAGGGGTATAGTTAAACCAAGGAAATTTTATCCTACAATAATACAGTATGGTATGTTGTGTTCTACAAGTGAACCAAAAAATGTAGAACAAGCTTGATACAAAATGGAGAAATGCAATAAACGAAGAATATTGTGCTCTCGTGAAAAACAAGACATGGCATCTAGTTCCTAATCAAGAAGGCAAAAATCTAATTCACTGCAAATGGGTCTTCAGAATTGAGAAGCAGACTAATGGAAACATAGACCGCTACAAGACAAGGTTGGTAGCAAAGGGATTTAAACAATGGTATGGTATATATTACGAGGACACATTTAGGCATGTTGTTAAAGCTACAACTATTTATCTTGTTCTATCTATTGTTGTGTCAGGGGTGGACCTTAGAATGTGTTCTTACATGGTGTTTTGGAAAAGGAAGTATAAATGAGGTGGTCACCAGGTTTCTAAGATAAAAATGCACCAAATCATGTGGGCAAGCTTGATAAATCTTTATATGGATTGAAACAAGCTCCAAGGGCATGCTACTCTCGTTTGAGTTCAAAATTGCAAAATCTTGGCTTCTCGCCTTCAAAATCCGACACATCATTGGTTATTTATAAAAAGTCGGGAGTAACTATATTTGCACATATTTATGTCGATGACACTATCATTACTAGTTCTCTAATCAAGGAATAACAACATTATTAAAGGATCTAGGTACATAGTTTGCATTGAAGGACTAGGGAAACCTACACTATTTCCTTGGCATTGAAGTGAAAAATGGATGGCATTATGTTGTCACAAGAAAAGTATGTAAGAGATCTTCTTAAAGACGTTGGTATGGTTTACTGTAAATCATCTCTGACACCTCTATCAAACACTGGAAAATATCTCCTCACCGATGGGCAACCTCTAGGACAAGAGAACACTATTAGATACAGTAGTATAGTGAGAGCATTACAATACTTAACACTTACAATGACTGATATTTATTTTGTTGTAAACAAAGTCTATTAGTATTGTCACTCACCAACCACGGTACATTGGACAACAACCAAGCGCATATTGAGGTATGTCAAGATGCTTAGTATGGGATATATTAAATCAGAAGGGTTATGTTGTCAAACTGAGATAAAATGTTGGGAGCTTGGTACCGCATATCTGCCAGCTTTTACGGTGATCCAACGGATTAGTAGAGCTTAGGGCTGGTTTTGTTTTGGTTCTATTCGCTCCTTGTAATAGGAGTTAGTTGTTTTCTTATACTTATGTGTGCTCAGTTGATACTCTTATCTGCGGTTTCGATATCGAGCATTCGTAGCAGGTTTCTCGTTGGTGCTCCAACTCGCTTTCGCTTTCTCTCCGTCCCCTTTTAGTTGCTCCTGTAATGAATAATTATCTTTCCGTGGAGCAATCAATGAAAGGGGGTTAGCCCTGTTGGCAAAGAAATCGAAGAGGACAAAAGCTACGGTTTCCTTGCATATCATATTTTAGCTACCTCTTGTTTGCCCATGCCTGTTGTGATGATCCTCGAGAGAATTTGGAGAAGACTCTAGTAGTATATCTAGTTTGCTAATAATATAAGTTGGAATTGACCCCTTGGCCCAGTAGATTTTACTCCCGGCATCACTGTGTCCGCAGTACATGTTTTGCTATTTCGCTACTTATTTGGTTGTGGAAGCACTCATCGTGTTCGTCACAATTTTGAGCGAGTGAATCGGTGCGTTGCTTTGTAGTGCAGCTGCGAGGATAAATTAGGCCTCAACTTGGCATTTCATATGTCCTCCCATGAAAGGGAAAGCATTAATTAGATCCAATCGACAGGAAAGTAAACAAGTGCCAAGCACAGGCCATCTAATAAGTCACGGACCTGAACGTGATCTCGTGCCAAGCACAGGCCTCCCGTGCAGTTGCCTAGCCGACAGGCTGCTTTTAGGCACGTGTGAATTAATTAACCTAAAGTCGCCCGGCTGCCCCATGCTTCCCAGAAAGTTTTATCCAGATGAAGAACTTTCAAACCGGGGATGGGATCGACGAATACTCGAATCAGGCTTTCGTCCCCTATATTAATATAGCAAACCATCCGATACACTTGCACCTTGCACGTATAGCTGGGGCAAATAACATAAATCAAGCTTAAAAAGAAACATGAAGAAGAAAAAAGAAAACAAAGTCGACACCGACGGGTCGACGAAAACGGAGACAACACGTAACCGCTACGCCCTCCGAAGAAGCACCACCACGCGTCTAGCACTCCGAAGCGCCGCGTACCAAGCAACACCTCCAAAAAGGAAAGCGACGATGACGATGCTGCTACTCGGGCTGGTCCTAGGGTTTCCCTGGTACACAGAGGGAGGTGGGGAAGAGATACACCCGTCGCCCTTCAGGAAGGATGGTGACACCCGCAGGCGTCATCGCGTCGGTCTCAAGATGACAAGGGTTTCTCTCGACCCCTCAAAAAACCACACTCCTGGACGCTTCGAATTGCTCCACCAAACTCGCCAACCAGCAGCACATGCCACCACAATTTTGCACTCGCCACCTCCGTCTCACCGTGACCCACGAAGCGAGGTCGGTAAGACCAAAAGGAGGAACTTCGACAAGGGTCAGCAGTACAGCAGCACGCGGGAGGGAACTGCCTCCACCACCAGAGGGCGGTAGCCTACCGAATGCGGACATAAGGACAAACCAGGCCCTCCTGGCCCACCCGAACCCAAATGGGCCCGTGAAGCCCCGCCGTCCCATTGCAGCAAGGTTACCACTCAACCGATTTTTCGCTACCCGAGCCAAGTTGGAAACGTGATACTAGAAAAAGAGTGTAGTACCCATCTAGCTAATCATCAGCTAGGATTTCACTTGCTTGTGTTTGTGTGATGATGATCAGTACCACTCAACGGATTAGTAGGAGACTTGCTTGTGTTTGTGTGATGATCGGTATCTCCGTTCCAAATATATAAGTGCTTTTAGCAGTTCAATTATGAACGGAGATAGTACCATTCAATGGATTGTCTATCTAGAAAAAGGAAATCGTTGACATGTCAAAGCCGGAAGCTTCTCAATATTTTAGTGACGAGTTCCACTAGCTAGCACTGCTCACTCACTAAGTCGATTGTTATTAGCCGCCTTCTTTGATGCCCAAAACAAGTTGAGGAATCGGCATCTTCTTTTCTCTCCCGATGTGTGTGTACGCGTGTGCCTCTAACAGCAGCTTCGTACCAATCAGCCATTCAAAATCTTGACTAGTTTCTGGAAATCAGACGCAGATGATCTGTAGGTAGGCAGGTGCATGCACGAGCACCAATGCACCATGTCTGTCACATTCATGGCGACCGCCTATAAAACCCCAGCTCTACCTCCAAGCTTCCCACACCCACATCCTGCCTAACAAAGCGAGCAGTAACAGAAAGCGATCACGATGGCCTCTTCTTCTCCCTCAGCCGTTCGTGTCCTCTTCCTCGTCGTGGCAGCTCTGGCCAGCTGTGCGTCCGCCGCGGCGGTGGCGGGGAGGACGCCGCCGCTGGCCAAGGGCCTGTCGTTCGATTTCTACAAGGCAAAGTGCCCGCAGGCGGAGTCCATCGTCTTCAACTTCCTCCGGGACGCCATCCGCAAGGACGTTGGCCTGGCTGCCGCCCTTGTCCGCATCCACTTCCACGACTGCTTCGTGCAGGGCTGCGACGGCTCCGTGCTCCTCGACAAGACCGGCAGCACCGACAGCGAGAAGATCGCCCCTCCCAACGTCACCCTCCGCCCAACCGCCTTCAAGGCCATCAACGACCTGCGCGCCCTCCTCGCCAAGGCATGCGGCGCCGTGGTCTCCTGCGCCGACATCGCCGCCCTCGCCGCTCGCGACTCCGTCCACCTCGCTGGCGGCCCGCACTACCCAGTCCCGCTCGGCCGCCGCGACGGGCTCACTCCCGCCAACCTCACCACAATCCTCCGGGCGCTCCCGCCGCCGACCTCCAACGTGACTACCCTCTTACGCTTCCTCGCCAACATCAACCTCGACGCTGACGACCTCGTGGCGCTCTCCGGCGCGCACACGCTGGGCATCGCGCACTGCACCTCCTTCCAGGAGCGGCTATTCCCCACCCAAGACCCCACCATGGACAAGTGGTTCGCCGGCCAGCTCAAGCTCACCTGCCCCGCCCTCAACATCACAAACACCACCAACAACGACATCCGCACCCCCAACGTGTTCGACAACAAGTACTACCTCGACCTCCTCAACCGTCAGGGACTCTTCACCTCCGACCAGGACATGCACACCGACGCCAGGACCAAGCCCAAGGTCGCCAAGTTCGCCGTCGACCAGGCCGCCTTCTTCGACCAGTTCGTCTTCTCCGTCGTCAAGATGGGGCAGATCGACGTGCTCACCGGCAACCAGGGCCAGATCCGCAACGACTGCTCCGCGCCCAACGCCGCCCGCAGCAACGACGAGCTGCCGTGGTCTGTACTGGAGACCGTCGCCGAGAGCTTGGCGCTGTAGTTTACTAATACTGTGGTTTGTACCAGTTGATCGAAAATCTCTACCTTGTTTTATATACTCCCCGTTTTAAAATAGATGTCGCAAGTTTATCAAATTTAGATGAATCTACATACTCAATAGTGTCTAGATTTATCTAAATTTTAATAAATTTGCGACATCTATTTTAAGACAAAGGGAGTGGGTATATATTCACGATGTTGCAGCTTGATCAAAAAGGTTGGTAATAATGGTTTAGACTTGAGAAATCACTTTTTTGGTTCGTTGCGCAACTCTACCACACTTCAGTAATAAAACAATGAGATTGATGGATTTTGTCGAACTAGAATGGAGATGATATCCATGTCCACACGCAGAGGTGGCTAAGGCCCCGTTTGACGTCAAAATATTTTTTTAAGTATTAAGGGAAGATTCTGGTTTCTGAAAAAACAGAAGTATTAAATACTTTGAGATGTTTGGATCCAATAAATAATATAGTTTTAAAACTGAAGTATTCTCTAAAAGTATGATTTTTTTGAAGTATTTGAGAAAGAGGTCGGACAAACAAACAAATTAAACTGAAAAAAGAGAAAAAAGTATTGCTATGCTAGTCACTAAAATAGTATGGTATATATTACCTCAAAGCATACAGAGACCGGTACCAAGAGAGAGCTCCCTCAAAGAGGCGGCACAAAACCCATATAGGCTTCCTTCCCTCCGTCAGCGATGCCACCGACCGTCCCGTCTCCAGTAGCCTTAGGGCCTTGGAGATGTGGCAGACCACGGCCCCTCGTCGGCGGGAGCTCTCTTTTGGTACCGGTTTCGGTATGCTTTGAGGTAATACCATACTATTTTAGTGACTAGCATATTAATACTTCAGTTTTTCTCTTTTTTTTGTTCGACCTCTTTCTCAAATATTTCAAAAAACCATAGTTTTAGAGAATACTTCAGTTTTAAAACTAGATTATTTATTGAATCCAAACATCTCAAAATATTTAATACTTCTGTTTTTTCAGAAACTAAAATCTTCCCTTAATACTTAAAAATATATTTTGATGTCCAACAGGGCCTTAGCCACCTATGTGTGTGGACATCGATATCAGCTCCATTCTAGTTCGATAAAATCCATCAATCTCATTGTTTTATTACTGAAGTGTGGTCGAGTTGCGCAACGAACCAAAAAAGTGACTTCTGAAGTCTAAAGAGTTAATAGCATAGACCTACCACTTTTCAGTCCAAATTCCTGTTTTGGTACCACTTTAGGTTCCAATCGCATAAAACTACCACATTTGAATTTTTTTGTTCCAAATTGGTCTAACCATGGATTGAGCCGCGATTGACAGCGAAACTAACAGGGCTGGCCCACCACTTACGCTGACGTGGCACCCACTAGTCGGCTCCCGACACAGGTGGCTCGGCTCGCTCGGCACGACGTCAACGGCTAAGTGGGGCCCACCTGTCAGTGCGCGTGTGCACTAAAGGGCATGGGATGTCCTCCACGCGTCGTCCCCTTCCTTCCTCTCTTGTTCGCGACGCCGCCGCTAACGCCATTCCCGCCGCCGACGCTGCCCATGCCCAGCTGGGGGCACGGATCGAACTCGAGCACGGAGATTCTCGGGGTGAGTTCTGCCTGCTCTATCCTCTATTTCTAGGGTTCACCAGCTAGGGTTAGGGTTTCAGGAATTGGGGATTTAGGAAATTTGGTCGATTTGGTCGATTTGGCTCCTAATTCTTGGTTTCTCTATCGATAAGGACACGGTGGACATGGACTATGCTCCTGAAACCATCCCAGACCCAACATTCACTGGGCTAGCTGGGGATTATGCGGTAGTGTGCCGTGTGCACGGCCTCCCTCCTCAGAAGTGTGTTGCCTTCGATGGAGCCAACACAGGCCGCCATTTCTACATGTGCTCTGTGCAAAATGTGAACTTTTTCTGATTGTATGAATTAATTCTAACAATGTAGCAATTTTAGCGATCTGTGCTTACCATTTTATAGCCTTATTACCACTGTAATTTAGCAACACACTGGTAGGTTAGCAATGTAGCATATTTAGCAATATAGAAAAACATATACCAAGGTAGGTTTAGCAATATAGCAAATATAGCATGATTAACACACTTTTAATATTTACTGTCAATGATAAATGGTGGATATTGTATTAACTACTCATTGTATTAATTACTTTTCTATTAATTTGCAGCAAGTTGAGAATTGTGGTTTTGTGGGTTGGGGTGATCCTGAATGGCCACAAACAGCCAGGAATGCAATTTGTACTTTGTGGGCAAGGTATGAGGAGTCAACTGATGAAAGAATTGCAGACAGGATTGCAAGTGGCAAGCTTGTGGAGCAGCTGAAGGATGAGAAAATGGAGCTGAACAGGAAGTACACCACACTGGTAAATGAGATGGGCCAGATGAACAAGTTCCTGGATAAAACTGTGAGAGAAGCTGAGAAGGCAGAGTATGACAAGATCATGAACCAGCATGAAGATTTGTAGGAGGTCAGTAGGCAGAGGGATTTTCTGGAGATGGAAAACAAATTTCTACAAGGTAAGATTCAGGAGGCCAAGAGACTGCAGACCTGCCAGGCAGAAATGATCAAAGGTTTTGCCAAGGAAAAGGAAGTGGATGCTGAAGCTTGGAAAAAAGAGAAGAGGAAGCTGGAGCAGGCTATTCAAGATCAGTGCATACGTGCAGATGCAAGCAAGATGAAGCTGAAGAGGATTGCTGACATTATTAATGAAAAATAATCTGTAATCCATCTATGTAATGTTAATGTAGTGTGGTGAAGAAATTAGTCACCTGGTTGTGTTGAACTGTTAGTTGTAATCTTAATTCTGGAACCTTTAGTTGGTAATGTTGAACTATGTGTTGTGTTGGAACTGATTATAGAGAATGTTGATCTTATATTGACAATGTGTTGTGTTGGTAATGTTGAACCTGATTGTGATATTTGCTGACAGCACTAGCATTTGGAACATGCCATTGTCTCACATTGTCTCACAAGGGTTGTATCATAGTGCATTTGTACCAAACAAAGTCTCACATTGTCTCACAAACACTGTCTCACATTGTCTCACAAATATCACAAACAAAGTCTCACAAACATTGTCTCACAAACACATAGGGAAATGCATAGTTAAGTTTCACAAACACATATATTGTCTCACAAACACCTGCATTGCCTCACATTGGCACTCATTTGACATGGGGCTTAGGCTGCTTCTTGTAGCTGTCAGCTTTCCCAGCAGATAGGTATGCAAGCATCCTAGGAGTGGGATTTGGCTGCCTCCTTGATCTTGTATTACCAGCTTCAGGATCAAGGTTGCTCCTAGGGGCAGTGAATGGTGCTCTGGCTGCCCTTGGAGTGCGAGATGAAACAGAAGCTGTTGCTGCTGGTCTTGGAGGAATATTTGCTGGTGCCCTGGCAGGAGCTGCTGGTGTAGAAGCTGCAGTCCTTGCTGCTGGTGGAGTAGCTGCTGGTGTATAAGTTGTTGTCCTTGCTGTTGGTGGAGTAGAAACAGCAGGTGTAGCAGATGTGCTTCCTGCAGCAGATGTGGATGCTGATTCACTCATGTTGTGCCTAGTAGCCTGCCATGAAAGGTGCAATTTAGTTAGAAACAATGCACTTAGCCCCCACAAGTCCAAAATAAAATGCAATATATGGACAACTAGATTACCTTGTGACTGTCCTTCCTAACTCTCAGCTCTGCCCTCAATTCAACTACACAACTAGTGTACCTATGACCCACCTGCTTGCAGTTGCTACAAGTGACAGATGCCATCCTAGAAGTGTCTCTAGGTGCAGGAACCTCAAATTGCCTTCTCCTTCTCTTAGTTTGCTTCCTTCCTGGCTTCTCTTTGAACACAGGAGGATCAATGTCTTGTGTATCTGTCCTTGTCCAATCTTTAGGGCCAGGCACAGGAAATATGGTGTGCTTGAAGGTTTCATGATACATTGGCTTCTTGAAGAAATCATTCACATAATCTTCTGGATGCTGGTTCACTTTCATTATGGCTGCAATGGCATGATGGCATGGTATCCCTGTAACATCCCACTTTCTACACCCACAAGTCCTATTCCTTAGGTCAATAGCTACAACTCTGCCACTGGTAGTTGTCACTTGCCAAAGGCCCACCTCTGCATTCTTTGCACTGCATTGCCTTGACCATTTCTTTGCCCCTTCCAATTTCTCAGTATAGAAAGGGGTTATTTCCCATCTTGTTGTCTGCAGCTTCTCCCTAGTACCAGAATACTTGGTCATTAACCTGTTTCTAATTCCCTCTAGCATTGTCCTGATGGGCTTGTTTCTGACCTTGAGAATCATTTTATTGAACACTTCACTGATATTGTTCACCACAAGGTCAGTCTTGCAGTTTGTGTCAAACAGGTGCCTTGCCCAAGTTTCAGGAGGAATTTGAGCTAGCCAGTTGTGTGCCTCCTCACAGTCCAATTTGAGAGCCTCCATAGCCAAATCAAATCCATTTTTTGTGTATGAATAACTTGCAGCATCAATGTATTTCTTCAGTTCTGGCCCTTTAAACCCTGCAAACTGAAAGTTGGCATAGATATGCCTCAAGCAGAACCTCTGAGGTGAATTTGGAAACACCTGTGATATTGCTTTGAGCAATCCTTTTTGCCTATTAGAAATGATGGTGTAGTTCCCAAATCTTCCTGACTCCCCAATGCAGTACTTCAATTGGGTCAAGAACCAATTCCAGCTAGATGTCTCTTCCTTGTCAACAACACCAAATGCAATGGGAAAAATATTATTGTTCCCATCCCTGCCTGTGGCAGCCAGAATCTGTTGGCCAGTGCTTAGTTTGATGAAACAACCATCAACACCTGAAATTATAAACACTAGACAGTTAAATTAAAGCAAGCAAATGCCAAATAAAAGTTGGGACATAAAGTTAGACAGGCATTTACCTATGAAAGGCCTGCATCCATTTAGGAAACCTTGCAGTGATGCATTCAGACAAACAAAGAGGCCATGGAATCTAGGATTCAGGCTTGGGTGCTCAGCCAACTCCCTTGTTGTCACTATACACCTGCTACCTGGATTTTTGTCAAGGATGGCCTACAAATAATCTCTAAGCCTGGTATATTGTGCCTTCTGATCACCCATGACAGCATTAAATGCTCTCTTCCTTGCCCTGTATGCCTTGCTCCTTGACACTTCAACTCCAAATGCAAGCTTAGCATTTTCCATTAGTGTGTCCACACAAGTATTGGGGTCAGTTCTTACTGCCTGCATGGATTGTTTTGTTAACCAGTCAATACTGACTCTAGTTTTCTCACCATGAGAAATACAAGTGTGCTTGTTTCTGAATTTCCTAATGCAAAATGTACTCTCATGTTTAATAATAGAGGCTGTCAGATAAAATGGGCAACCTTGCTCTCACCCTTTTTGTGTGCAATTCACAATGATCCTCTGACTCTCATTCCTATGATATGAGAAATCCCTAAGTTGAGCAATATGGAAATTCCTCAAAGCAACTCTAAATTTAGTCACATTTTTGAAGCACAACTTCACACAAAATTGCAAGTGTGGATCAGCTCTGTTTGGATCATACCATGTCCTCTTCTTGAACTTCTTCCTCCTTCTCTTCTTCCCACAAGGGAGTGCTGATTTCTTCACAAAACCATCATCATCTTCACTGTCAATGATGTCACCAGGGCTGAGCTCCTCCTCAGAAGATGGAGCAAAGTCAGAACATATCTCATCTTCTGCCTCATGGTGTGATCTACTAGTAGGGCCTATCTTCAGTGGCTTCTTGGCAAAATAATCTGGTTCAGGTTCTTCTTCCTCCTCGGATGGGCTGTCCTCCTCTTCTCCTTGAAAGAATTCTTCCACATCTGTATCACCTTCATAGTGCAGAAAAGTGCTCTCCCTGCCTTGTTTCTGCTGCCTAAGCTTCTCCATTATTGCAAGAGTTTCATGATCTGGTTGTCTTTCCTGCTTCTCATGCTTCAATTTTTTAATCAGTTGAAGCTCCTCTTGAACAACTATGTTGTGCTCCTCTAGATTATACTCACAGTCTCTGAAAATACTATCATCATCAGATGATACAACATCAATAGGAACACTAGTACAACCTTTTGTTGCATTAAAATTGCAGCTTTGCTGTGTACCCATGAAAAGGACATCAGACATATCCATTGCCACAGGATACCACTCCTCTTTACCATCATCTGACACATAATTCACTCCTGCTTTATCAACTGCTAAGACCACAGGCTCTGTGATGATTTCAGGGTCATCTTCTGCCAGGTTTAAACCCACTGGCCATGTTGCATTCTTCTTCAGAACAGTGATATTCAGAATCTTTTCCTCCTCATACAAAGCTAGCATCTCCTGCACCTTTGCCATGGAATCTATCTCCTCCATTCCTTCTTGACCTCTTCCCTTTTCTTTCACATAATACATGCTGCCCTTGATCCCATATCCATGTCCTTCAATTAGTGCCAGCAAGTTTAACACTGTTACATCTGATTGAGAGAGGGTCCTCTCCAAATTATCTTGCCCAGGAAAATTAAACCTGACCTCCCATATATCATCATCTAGACTACAAGAGGAAAACAATATGCACTGGTCACTAAATTAATTCAGTAATTTTCTACAAAATTGGCATGTATTACAGTAGCATCATCACTAAAATTGGCATTAAATAACTACCAAAGGCAATGTATTAATTCACTACATTTATTCATCAATATCCAATAATAACACCTAAATCTAAACAGCTAACTATCAGTAGCCAATTTGGCCCATTCGGAATATAAATTCTTTAAAATGCACATGGAAGAAGAACACTTACTCCACACCGCCGAGAGAGGAAGCCCAATGGTGGCTGGTATTGGCCGACGAGGTCAGCACAGCCATCGCGAAGGCGGCAGCAGAGCTCCCCAAGAGCGTAGGCGGGGACTGGGGCCGCATCCCACCTAGACCTCCAGGAGAAGATGGGCCCCCACCACCTATCTTGCCGCCGGTGGAATGGGCGCCGCCGCCGGGAGTGGGCGCCGCCATGGCCGGAAGGTGGAGGAAGAAAGGGGAAGGCGCGTGGAGGATATGGCGGAACCCTAATCCCGTGCCCTTTAGTGCACACGCGCACTGACAGGTGGGCCCCACTTAGCCGTTGACGTCGTGCTGAGCGAGCCGAGCCACCTGTGTCAGGAGCCGACCAGTGGGTGCCACGTCAGCGTAAGTGGTGGGCCAGCCCTGTCAGTTTCGCTGTCAATCGCGGCTCAATCCAGGGTTAGACCAATTTGGAACAAAAAATTCAAATGTGGTAGTTTTATGCGATTGGAACGTAAAGTGGTACCAAAACAGGAATTTCGACTGAAAAGTGGTAGGTCTATGCTATTAACTCTTTAGACTTCAGAAGTCACTTTTTTGGTTCGTTGCGCAACTCGACCACACTTCAGTAATAAAACAATGAGATTGATGGATTTTGTCGAACTAGAATGGAGCTGATATCGATGTCCACACAGAGGTGGCTAAGGCCCTGTTTGACATCAAAATATATTTTTAAGTATTAAGGGAAGATTTTAGTTTCTGAAAAAACAGAAGTATTAAATATTTTGAGATGTTTGGATTCAATAAATAATATAGTTTTAAAACTGAAGTATTCTCTAAAACTATGGTTTTTTGAAATATTTGAGAAAGAGGTCGGACAAAAAAAATTAAACTAAAAAAAGAGAAAAACTGAAGTATTAATATGCTAGTCACTAAAATAGTATGGTATTACCTCAAAGCATACCCAAACCGGTACCAAGAGAGAGCTCCCTCAAAGAGGCGGCACAAAACCCATATAGGCTTCCTTCCCTCCGCCGGCGATGCCATCGACCGTCCCGTCTTCGGTGGCCTTAGGGCCTTGGAGGTGTGGCGGACCACGGCCCCTCGTCGGCGGGAGGTCTGAGTGTTTTGTTTAGACTATTTTCAGTATCTTTTTCAGGATATTGAGACGGTGGACGTATTGAGATGGTGGCTACGTCCTGGAGTCAGAATAAGGTCCTTCTTGCCCTATCCTTGTACATGTGGTACGTCTAGCATCCATCGAGGACATGTGGAGTCGTCTGTCCGATAGATCCCTTGGGATCTGGTCATTTTTCGTATTCGTTGGTGTGTTTTGATGTCAGTCTCTTTCGATCTACGTTGGTCATCTTCGGTGCGCTGGTCCTTTGGGGCCTTAGCACGACGACTTCATGTATGTCTACTACAACAAGCTCTACTACGATAAGATTTGTCCGGCTCCGGTGATGGAGGGGCGAGAACGGTGGCGTGCCTTCGGCTTGTGTGAGTGCTTGTAGTCATCACTAGGTGGTCCATCGACCTATTTGTAATTTTTATTACTTTCAGGAATCTTTGTACTGTTGTTGATGATTATTAATAGATCGATGGAATTTTAAAAAAATGGTATTGATATACTTCAGTTTTAGAAAAACACTGTTGCCAAACTAGGCCTAGCGATTGTGCAAGGAGATTTGGTAGGTAGTTTTCAAACGAATTTTGAATTTTGAATTAAACTAGCATGGAGCTGCGAGGGCATCACCTATAGTTGGTTTCTTTAGTATGTCAAATTCACCAGACATATTAATAAATTCCAAATGTTGTATAAAATAATAAATTGTATAGCCACAATCAGTTTATGATAATATATATCACATGCATAGAAAACAGATTTGATCATCTTGAATTTAGTGTTGAACAATTATAAGGGTATTAATAAACATCTGAAGTTTGTGCATGAGATTAAATTGGTATATAGAATTAAAACTTAGACCATAAGCTAGCTGGATGTTGAATAAGTATGCAAGGGTAAACTTTATATTATTAAATAATACAATGTTCTTGAGCAATGATCTTAGAGTGTTTTGGTCATTTTGATGGAACATAAAATATTTTTTCCCTCATATAAGGTTAAACAGAAAGAATATGTTATAATGGATGTAATATATAGGTCGGTGAAGGGGTAATAATTTATCTACTTTTATAAGATCTTTCTATCTCGTGTTTCCTTCATGTTTTGTAAATATATGGGCACTCTCATATTTTTAAATATGTAACGTTTTAGACATGGACAATCTACAATATACAACATTTACCATTATTTATATTATTAAATAAATTCGGTAATAATTTAATCACATATTTATCAAACTTATTTCCTTTTGTCATGATTTAGTAATATATATTCCATATCAATAACAATAGCATACCATTTATTTATAATAAATTTAATACTATGTTTAAATATATTTTAACTATATTTTGGTGGACGACTTAGTTTTGGCATCTTGTCGGCCGGCATATTTTCTAAATGATTGTAAATTCCAATGACGTGTGGCAAAGAGTGTGTCTCTAGCATCACTACGACTTAGATCGAAATACATTTTTAAAACATGTGTGATTAATTTAATGTTTGTAAATTAGGTTTTAAGTTTTGCATTATTCCTGGTTTCAGAAAAAAGTTTGTATTATTCAAATATTTTATTTTTTGGAAGAATGTATTTGGTGGCATCTGTATATAATTACGTACAAAACAGTCCAATTTTATAGAATCTTACATACTTTTTCCCCGTGAGCTACCACCATGTCGTACATAAATACTCTTGTGTCATGTTAGGCATGCACGCGTAAGCTAAAATAGGATCATACCTATATGATTGGGAGTTTTTTTTCCCATGGCTCGTCAGTTTTGGAGGCGCCTTCATATTTCCGAATCAATCGGTATGTATTGCATGCTTCCTTATTTCTGTTTCAATCCATGCTACAGATCTGTTTTGGAGTTTCTTCCATAGCCCACATTATGTAGTTTTTTTTTTAATGGGCCCACATCATGTAGTTGGCTTGGTGCGTATCGATCAGTTAATAAAAACAATTCATTGCCCGATCAGAGTTTTTTTTTGAAACAAACCGATCAGAATTAGATTTGTGTACGTGTTGTACTATTTGGAACATTGGACTGGTGGGCCATCTGAACCGTGAGCTATTTTCCTACATAGGAGGGACAGGTGACGTGTTGGAGATATGTTTTTGAATATGTGTTATACTAATCAACTAATTAAATCGTAGCCTTAAATAATAGATCTAATGGTCAATATAATTTAGGTGATGTGGATCAACCTAGTGTCTCGAAAAACACCTTTATATTGCTTTTAGTATATAATAGATAGACAGACTGTGATGGTTCCTATAAGGAGGACGTTGGAACTGCTGGAGCTGAAATGATCACCACAGGTGAGAAGTCGGCAGTTGATCCAGCGCGTGGACGCATTTGAAGCAGAAGCACTAGCATGCCTGGAGGTTTATCTATGGCTCTTTAATGTTTTTTTTTGCGGTAAAAGAACTTCATTAATTTATAAGAGTTTTACAATCAGCCATTACAACCTCATGAATCTCCTGTGAATACCCCTTTATCCAAAATTGCGTTTTGTTCCTAGACCTACCAAAGTGAGCTAACTTGTGACTAGCACAGATTATGGTCGAGTTGTATTGTTTATGTTTACTAGCACAGATCAACAAATGATACAAAAAGTAAAAAACTTTTATTGTTCAATTTCCTGATAATTAGATTTTTCTAACCGAAAGGTGTCGCCGCGCGGCTACTGCCTTGCTTATTATATCGCTTGGTGACATGCAACATTTGTAGTTTGTAGTCATGCAGCGTCTGCTCCAACTGTCCGACATTGCCGTGTGGTCATTGAACACGGTGTTCTTCATGGTTGCGTCCAGGATCCACGACAGTTTGTAAATGAACGGTCTAAGACCAACATGTCAACGAAGATGGCAACGAACTCTACATTACAAATTGTCCTTAGTAAAAAACTCGAAATTTAAATCAAATTGAACATGATCTAGCGTTGCTCTTTTTTTTGCAAACACACGATAAATCCCAAACACATGTAAAAAAAAATCCCAAACACATGATAAATCCAAAACACACGTTAGCTAGTTATCCTCGTTAAAAAGATAAATCCCAAACACATGTAGCAGGCCCCAGATGCACGCACTCCAGCAGCTCCGTGTCGGCCACATTCGATCCTAGGTCATCACACAAAATTATTTTTGTCACTGAAGCATTTGAAATTTGTATAGATTTGAATCATAACACTTCTTTATGAAATTCAGGTAGCAATCTAAATGTGCTGCCATAATTTATGAGAAGCTATTACCAACTGTTCAACATATTCAGTCCTTAAGATACTGCCAAGGGCCGTTAGTATGTGTACTTTCTTATCGGAGAAATAAACGGAACCAATAGGACAACTATGAGTAACTACAAATAATCTTTTGCTAATAGAAATTTTATGAGATCAGTACCTACTGCCTCTCAACACTTCTCCTTCAGCTGTTTAGCTTCTTCACTCTCAGGCCCGGCTCTGACCCTAGGACAGGTTCCCAAGGGCCCATGACCGGAGGGGACTCAATATAAAGCTATATACACCCTGCTAAATTGCTCATCGGCTGGCCTACTTTTTGTTTTTAATGGGCCGAAAGAACTAGCACACACATTGACACAAGGACCAGTGAGATCGATCGGGAGTCATGCTCCGTTTCCGGATGGACGGAACATGTATTAGCAATCGCGTGAATTTAGGATTGCGTATGTTCCTCTTCGGCCGATTAACGATTATCGATTGACTTCTCAGCTCTTCTCTGTTCATCGTGACTTGAAGCCGACAGCCCGACATGCTCCGGCCACTGCAGTCTGCAGGCATGCAGCCTTGCCTTGGCCGTGCTACATCCGGTCGCCCTTCCCCTAACCTGTAAGTTCTCTTCTGAATTCTGATCTTCTCTCGGCAATGACCCAATGTTCTTATAATCCTTCATCAAATTGGTGATGTAATACTGTAATTACGGTTTTATCTTTTAAGAATTGTAAAAAATGCTGCCAAGACAATTGTCTGGTGTTGCGAAGAAGAAAAAAAGAAAGCAAGAGAATCAGCTAATAGAATCACAAAGAAGTGCTTTAAATAAATATTTTTCAACAACCACTAGTGTTGATCCTAACAACAATAATCAAAGCCAAGAATGATGGTCGACGGACTCATTGTAATTTGGGTTCTTATTCCATGGGCCAGGCTAAGTACCTTCACGCAACTACTTAGCCTGGCCCATGGAAAATAAAGTTATCGGGCCTGATGGTACTTGGGCCTTCATGGTGTCATGTTGTGATAAACATTTTCTGTCAAAAATCGGGTCATTGCGGAATTACCACATAGCCAAATATGTAACAACTGGGAAAACGAAAATTTGTGAGCACAGTCTGCACCCAACATGTATCTTATCTCTAATGATCTAATCACTTGCATTACATTCACTAGATATGTTAACAATGTCAAAGGCACCATGCATAATTTGGTCAACATCTTAGAGCGGGAAACTTGACGATAAAAAGTTATCAAGTTGTTTCTTTACCACAATGTTTCATTTATTAAATTGTCTTTTGTGATGCGAGAAAACGAGCCATCTTCCTAAGTACCGAAGGAAGATCTTGATTTTGACATGTAATTTAAGTTTCTAGAGGAAATTAGGCCGGAACACAACATGAGAGTTCATGCGAGAATTATTTTTAACATTGGGCATCCCCGTCGATTTTCATTTAAGAAACCTCCCATGTTTGCATAAAGTAAGAAAAACAAAAATAGATGACCGTTCAACTTAAATAAGATTGGCCAATATTTTGCCTGTTTTGAATTCGAACATATCGATAAACGTGAGAACGAGGCGGCAGATGCTTTGTCAAAATTCGGCTCATCAAGAGCCGCAGCACCAGCATGTGTGTTTTTGGAACACCAACACAGCCTTTCCATCCCAGCGAAGTTAGAGACAGTAACGGTTAACCCAGATCAAGAGATAACAGCTTCGGTTTGTTGTCTTTGCCGAGAAGCCGGACTAGACCGAGCCATATCTAGCATACTTAGGGCACGTACACTGCGAGGTGCTAAGGGTGGTGCTTAGCAAAATAAACCAAGCACTCACATAAGCACCAGTGCTTATTTGTACAGGAGAGATGCCTAGTTAGGCATTTGTCTAGTATAGATAAGCACCGGTGCTTAATCAAAAACCGGTTAATTTTTCGAGGCACCTCCTTAAGCACCTAGCATTGTAGGTGCTCTTATTTAGCCGGGATTTACCCTCAAACGAGGTCGTTGCACAAAATATCGTGCGCCGCACTATGGCGTACACTATCATTGATGTTCTACTTTACAAATGCACTGCAGCTGGTGTATTTCTGCGTTGGATTAGCACTTGCATAATGAATGCGTTCACTCGATGTTATTCGTGTATTGCATGGGAGCAATCACGTATATCCATGGTCTCGCTATTGTTTATTGATCTGAAGAGTTTCATAGTAATGTCCATTTATTACTGAATCATCCATGGACGGCTCTTATTAAGGCTTTTCAATCGAGTTGTTAGTTTCATTTTTGGTTAGTGGTTGACAGGGAGCATATCCGGAATAGTTTCGGAGTCATCAAAATAGTTTCATAGTTCGGAATAGTTTCGGAGTCATCAAAATAGTTTCATAGTTCTCATGGAGTTGTTCTGGAGTAATATTACATATGTTGGAGTTAAAGATCGATGTGTAAGAACTATTATGATATAGTTTCGGAACGAAGTGCACGGTTCAATATGATGTATGGAACATTATCAAAAACTTCTAGAATGTGTTGGGAGGGTCCGGAGAGGTGTCCAGGCCGCTGCCCCGGAGTTAGCTAGGGGCATGGGACCTCCTAGGCCCGTCTAGGCCTGACACAAGGCCCCATAATGCAGCCACCAAATTTTTTATATATGAGGGGGAAATTATAAGAAAGTCCAAAAATAATCCCTTAATTGAAGGGGTGATTTTTTCCCTTATGGAAAGGGACGAACAGGCACTACACGATGGACCAAACATGGAGGCAAACAACTGCCGGAAAAAAATGACTTATAGAGGCAATTTGACTGCCGGTACAAGTTTACTGCCGGGATAGAAGAACAGTGGCAGGTGAATTTCCGCTAAAGGCTTTGGATAACTGGCAATTCACTGCCGGCAAGAAATTAGACCTTCCCGAGTGGATAAGCTGCCAGCACAAATGCACTAGAGGCACATCAGCTGCCGGCACAGAAATTTTGCACGGTGGGCCAAATGTCAGCGCGTAGGGAGGGAAATATTGGCGCGGAGAACGAAATCTTGGCGCCTGATAGAGGCCCAGTGGAGCGGTGGGGCAAAATCCCCAAGTCAGAAATCCCCTAGATCCCGAACTCAGAAATCCCCAAATCCCTAACTCAGAAAGCCCCTAGCTCGCCCACCGCCCACCGCCGCACTCCCGCCGTCACTGCCGCGCCCACCCCCATCGATGGACTCCGCCGCCGCCACCTCTTCCTCTAGATGGTCCGCCTCCCAGCACTCCAGTGCATCCGTGCATCCTCCCCGTCCCTTCCTTCCTCCTGGGTTCAACCGCGATAGGTACGTTGCCACCGCTTCCTCCCCATCCCCTCCTTCTCCCTGTCAACCAAACCTTCGATGAAAGGGTTTGGCCGCCCCCACCCCTTCCATACATGGACGTAGGTGGATAGCCTTTGGTTGTGCCCCACACCTCTATATGTGTGTGCCGGGGGGGGGGGGCTAGAGTAGCCCCTCCAAGATGGAGCTCCTCCCCTCCTATCATCTATATGGGGTAGCCGTCATAACACACAAAATTCTCTCCATGTCGAGTGTAGCCCTCTATCCCCCCCTCGCGGAGTTTTCTTCACATATGTTGAAAGGCAAAAATTCTCACCGTCTACGGGACGCTGATGGAATAACGAGTTGTATGTGTGCATCACGACATAGGGGTCATCTCTATGATCCTCAAATGAGAAGCAATTCCCCTAGCTATGGGCGTAGACATGATCATCATCAACGATCTCCACTTAGTTATAATCTTCCGTTGCAACGTTAATGAGGATATCTAGATCCAATCTATTAGTGTTTTCTCCATAGATCGATCTTGGTGTTGTTGTGTACACGGGTATTGCTCTACCCTGCTCATTGCCATCCTTAGCTTCGAGAATTCTTGTGGGCACAGGCATCGCAAGTCATTCAGTCTTATGGTTCCTCATTATCTGCATATGGTCTTTGTTTCTTAGGTTCTACACCTAGATGACGGGCGGGCCTTACGGAGAAGAAATATTCCCTCACCGAACAACAAATCTACTGCCGAAAAAATATCACAACACCTTGACGTTTACACGCGAGACTTGTTTTCTTTTTCTTGATGAATTTACGTGAGACATGTACTCCATCGTCCATAGATAAGTATACTTCTACCACTGTCTTAAGCACAAATAAATTAAGTTTTAACCAATTTTCTGACACTAAATTAATATCAATTGATTTGTTTCGAAGTCGAGTTCCATAATATACCGATTTGATGTTACATGTGTTGCTAATTTTTTATAAACTTGATCAAATTTAAAAAATAAAAATATAAGACTCTGTACAAATCTCGAAGTACACCTATTTGAAGACGGATCGGAGAGAGTACGATTGCAAATGAAATGCACGTCCTTCCACTAGTTGTTATACTATACTATATACTAAAAAAACACGACAAGCCAGCTTACTTATTTTTCCGTGGCTTGGCTCTTGTCTGGCAACTCCATTGGTGGCGTGAAACAACTCGATTTTGTACAGCTAATCGATAGTTGTGTACAAAGTCCAGTTACACATTCAACGTTGCTAATCGTTCTATTTGCGACGAGGACCAATGAGTCTATTAGTGTTGGCCATCACCGGCCAACTGGGATGCACTTGTTTATATGGTGGACTTTCTGTATCTGCAGGAAGCAACTGTTGAATAAACGTGGAGGGTAGTTTGGTTTGTACATGCATGCGTGCTCAGCACTCAGCAAAGTTATGGCCTATTGCAGTCTATCTATGTATATAGATAGGCTATGTATGTAGCGTTTAGAGGCCAGCAAACCAGATACCTACCAACTGATCCCTCTAATGTTGGTAGCTGCCGGCGTGATATCCCAGCGGGAAGATCCGGCAGTGAAGGCCATGAACTCCGGCGATGAGGAAGTGACGAGAAAACTACACGAGGCCGTGGAGCAGACGACAGATCTTGGCGCTCATTCGCCGGATAACTTGGATAAGAAGCATGAAGAAGCGGTCGTATGGGTTCCGGTGGAGGAATTGGAGAAAGAAGCAAGAGAGTTGGACTCCAACTATCCTTTCCGCATGATGGAAAAGAAGATCCATCGGTTTTCTGCAAGCCTACGCGCTGGCCTCGGCGACGACGCGGTAGCAGGTATCGACGACGCCAAATTTGCGGCCACGATGCTTGCTTCTTGCTGCAGTACATGGTTGTTATGAACTCCATTTCCCCCAAAGCCACCATCGACCACTTCGGGGAGGACCAGTTGTTCCAACGCTTTCTCTTCTCCAACCGAGCTTCCATCAGCAATGATATCATGCTGCTGGAGAACCAGCTCCCATGGCAAGTGCTCCAGAATCTCACGAAATTCGGGACCCTCGGGCCCGGCTACGTGTGCTTGACGAACTTCATTGCGACATTGGGGAGCACTTTTCGGATCCACCAAGGTCTTTTGGGTCAACCCTCGATGGACCCCGCCCTCACCTGGGATGCCTCCCACGTATCCGGGACAACAGATGTGCCTCCCAGCGCTACGGTAAGGTTCCCGTCCGGGCCACCAGATGTGACTCCCATGCCTCTAGTATGGACCCCGTCATCCATGAGAGCAGATTTGCCTCCCATGGATTCTAGATCGACCCCGCCCGGGACAACAGATGTGCCTCTCATGGCTCCTGGATGGACCCCGTCAGAGACAACAGATGTGCCTCCCATGCCACCGGGATGGACTCCATTTGGGACAACAGATGTGCCTTCCATACCTCCGAGGTGGACCTCGTTTGGGACAACAACACCGCCTCCCATGCCTCCGGGATGGACATCGTTCGGGACAACAGATGTGCCTCCCATGGTTCAGCTAGAGTATAGTATTGGCAGCCAACCACATCTCCTCGGCCTCTTTCGATTGTACAAAACAGGAGTCGATGAACAGATCCTTGACGGACTGAAGCAAGATGGCGTCTCGGTTCCTGTTAGCGCCACAGAGCTCGCAGGAATCGGCGTTAAGCTCAAGACTAGCAATACTCCAGAGCTCTTGAACATGGGTACCAGGAAGGGGTCCCTCTTCGACAACTTCTTCCTGGCGCCACTGTACCTGGATGGTTTGAGGGCATGCTGGCTAGTCAACATGGCGGCTTTCGAGCTATGCATGACTTCGAACTCCTCCGACAGCACGTCCTCCGTCTGCTCTTACCTGGCGCTCCTCGCGATGCTCATGAGCCGGGAGGAGGATGTGCACCATATGAGAGGAAAGCATTTCCTCCAGGGAGAACTCACCGACAAGCAAATGTTGAGCTTCTTTAACACCGTCACCGAGCAAATCTCCCCTGGTCGTGGCTACTTTCAAATCTTGGCTGATGTCGAGGCTTGCAAACGGAGGAGGTGGGTGCGGATTATGGTCCACAAGTTCGTTTCCGACAACTCTAAAACCATCGTTGCCATGCTCTCCGTTATTGGTGTTCTTGTGGGAATCCTCAAGACACTCTTTTCTCTCGAGCAACACCAACAGTAAGAAGCTAGATCATGCATGGATGGTCTCCATCATTAGCAATGTTTTCATCTACCCATCATGTGGCATGGTATTATGCCCATTATTAAGGAAGAGATCACTCCTTGAATAACACATTGGTCATCATTTATTCTTCTTCACTTTAATTTCTTCTTCTTCTTTCAACCTTGGAGACAATATATGATTCAAGCATTGCCTATGAACAAAACCTTCAAGTTTAACTCAATAAAAATATTAGTCCATGGAGATTATCATGAATTATCAAAACCACACATGGGGGCTCCATGCTCTTTCACCTATGCACTCGTAGTTATAATTTTGGCACTACTATATATTTATTTGCATGTATGCTCTTCTAATTGTAAGTGAGTAATTGTGTCATATATGTTCTTAGCACGTACATATCGTCAAATTTGCCAACTTTGAAACATGAGAACCATCAAAGGTTTTGAGCGTCCTGCTCCGATGAGGAGGCAAACCCCCATTGATTGTGCCATCTTGGGGTTGTTGTGCTTGACCCCTCGATGTCCCGTTGTTAGAGTATGTTGTGCATGTTGTTGCGCACTTTCCTCCCACGAGCCTATCCTTCTCCTTCTAGCTTGGCAAACCCTAGTAGTTTTCCACCTCTTCAAATCTACTAAAGCATAATCTCCTTATCTCCTCTCCTATCTTTGCTTATGGCTCAAATCTGAGATTTAGAGACGATGATGAATTAGAGAGAGCTAAGCTCCTTTTCCCCTTGTGTGGAACTCGCTTGGAGATTATTCTGGTTCTTCGCATAGCAACTATTTCCCTGTCTGGATTCTAGTATGCATGTGCCAATCTTCACTATCACGGTTCTAGTAGTGCCAATCTTCCTTAGTGTTCTATTGGTTGCTATTCTTTCTTGCTAGGGTTCTACTGGATCGATTGATCGGCCGGTAAGAAAGAATCGGTTCAAATTAGAGTGAGTGTTGGCTTGTCTTTTGAGTTCGGAGGTTGCTCTGTTAGGGGTTTATTGCTGAGATCGATTCTACTCCATGTGTGCGTGTGTTCTTCACCGTGTTCTTCATGTTTTCCGCATTCCCCATCGAATCCCACGAATCCATGAAGATCGGGCCATCCGATGAACGCATCACACCGTTTAGGCAAATCTGAAGGAAATCGGGTGGAGCTCCAACGTACAGGTCTAGAAGCTTTCCATCTCGAGATGGATTTCTAGCCCGATGTCAAGTGTGTAGTTGGAGGAGCTCATCAGCAACGGAATTTCGTGGGAAGCAACACCCATGGTGGTGGTCGAAGGGCGGCCCCTTTTTGGGGCAACACTGCCCACCCTCTTTTTTGGATCTTTCTGTAAGATTACTTTCGCTGTCTTAATATAAGTGATGGTGTCGGGATCCTTTGAGACCCCTCCTATGTTCAAACAAAAAACCTAGGAGGGTAATTAATGTACTACGGCCTTTTTTGGATAACGAGTATTCGGAGAATCGATTTTCACTAAACATGATTTATGACGTAACAACTTAGGGCACGTACAATACAGTGACATCAGCCTTCCCTTATGACTGTCACGTTGGATATTTGTTTATTTGGAGGAGAGAACTAAGAAAGATAAGGTTAACTTTCCTTAGCTAAGAGATGATCTCTTAAAAATAAGAGAAGACTATTTTCTTAGTTGCATCATATGTTTTCCATTAGCAAATCATTTTCTTACTAAAAATAGTCAATTTTCATTAGTTGGTAGAGATGACACTAAGAGATAATGTATTGTATGACTTGTACATATTGTCTTCTCTAAATGATGTGGAGGGCTAAGAGAAGAATATCTTCCCTACCATTAAATGCCCTTAGAACCTTGTTTGGACGAGTTGAGAAAATTATGGATACGGAAAACTCGGTTTCCATAAAACTAGGACCAGGATTTCGCGTTGGGAGGAAAACGGGTGTGAGACGTTTTTGTGAAAACGCATTCGCCGGCATGTATCGAATGACGGGGGAAGAGTATACACAAGTTTTAGACTTTTCCTGAGCCAAACGTGATTCTCTATATCCCTATTCTTAACTGAAAAGTTACCAAAACCGGTCCTCCTAAAAATCCTCTTAAAACTAGTTTTCTTTAAAACTGATCACTAATATTCAGTATCCTAACAACCACTACACATTGCCACCAATTACAGAAGTATAACAAATTTAGTTCAAAACCATATAATCAATCTAACAGAAATTTGTCAACATGTGGTGCTTTTATTCGCGAAAAGGAGCTTCATTCGGGATGTGTTTGGTAGCCCAGGTGGACTATCTCAACTCGTACACTATGTACAATCCATACAAGTGTGTTTTAGATAATGTGTTCGATAGGTTGTATGAGGTGAGGTGTGCTCACTTCAGATCCTGTTTGGTAGGTCGTGTGAGTTGAGGCATGCCAGCTATTTATAAAAAAGCAATCGGGTCCCTAGCTAAAAATATAAAAAGCAATCGGGTCCCTCAAAGGCCGCTGACGGTAGGAGTTGCCGCCACGCGCCTTCATCGTCGTTGCTGCACGTAGACGCTGCTAGGATACCGAGCTCCTCCTTCCCCGCCGCCAGGAGACCGAGCTCTGACGGGGACGCACGCCGCCAGGAGCTCGACGAGGCAAGGCAGGGAGAGGCGGCGGGATCCCACGCGCCCGCCAGGAGCTCGACGTGGACAGGGACAAGGATGGTAGAGCTCGTCGAGGACAAGGATGAGCGCAATGGAGCTCGACGGGGATGGTGGAGCTCAAGCTCGGACGAGGCATGGAGAGCCAGGGATGGAGCTGCACGTCGCTGGAGGGGCGAAATGGGGGTGTGGGCCGTCGACCCCTATCGGGCTAGAGCGCGAGCGTGGGACGAACTTAGCACTGCCCAGTTGTGAAACTCGATTCGCCAACTGGATAGGGCTGAGAGGACTTTTTCGCACGAGGTGGGCACTGTCTATTAGAGTTGAGACGACCTAACAAACAACAAAACATAGGATGAGGTGAGAATATCTGGGTTGCTCCAGTCTAGCAAACACACCCTTGCTGCCGGTGTGCCAATCTGGCCTCACACGACGCGTACCACGCAACGCAACAGAGAGGAGAGACAGTGAAGTGGACGGGACATCACATCCATGCCCCCATCATGGAAACGGAAAGCAATACACATCGCCGTCACGACCCTGGCCCCGGGAAGAAAGTAATAAAATAGAAAAAATATCGGAAATCCCTTTTGGCTCACGGGTCACCTATTAAGAGAAAATATATTTCAAAATATTAAAAAATTAGAAAAATATATCTATACGTACATTCGAACATCTTATGTTCGTTCACATGTTTTTGGAATGAAAGAGCATTTTATGTGCCGTTTATAAAAAGACAAAATTTATCGAACATTTTTTGTCTTTTTGCACGGGACACGCAGAATCTTATTTCAACCTGAAAACTTGTGAATAAACATAAAATATTCAAGTGTACATGTAAATATTTTTTTTCAATTTTTTTAATATTTTAAAATATATTTTCTCTCAATGGGTGCAAAACAGCCGAATAGCCACCTCCGAAAAATATATTCTATTTAGTTTTTAGCACAACTGGGCAAAAAAAAAGTGCCTCCGTTTCCTTTGCGCCGGCCCGTGTAGCCCATTTATACCTGGGCCTAGGTTACCCAGAGCATAAATCTGCGGAGCAGGGTCATCTCTTTCTCCCCTCCTCTTTCCGCCGCCGCCACCTCCTCCTCCTCCCCCTACAGACAGGCGACCTCCCCCGTCGTCCACCATGGTGAGAAGAGAACCATCCTCCCACCACGACGATGTCCCCATGTATGATAAAGTGGAGACGAACTAATCCGTTCTGCTTTGGTTTCGCGTGATTCAGCCGAAGCAGATCCACGAGATCAAGGACTTCCTGCTGACGGCGCGGCGCAAGGACGCGCGGTCGGTGCGGATCAAGAGGACCAAGGACGCCGTCAAGTTCAAGGTGCGCTGCTCCCGGTACCTCTACACCCTCTGCGTCTTCGACGCCGACAAGGCCAACAAGCTCAAGCAGTCCCTCCCGCCAGGTAAATCACCATCTGGAGCTGATCCAGTCAGTAGGCACTCTATTCTTCGTCAGACATGGTGTTTGTATGCTCTAGTATAGTGGGGTAATAAACTTTGCTTGTAATAATCGTATGATGTTTGGCTGTGCGTGCTTGTGTCCGCCAAATTTACTATTTTGAGTGTTAACATTACATTTCCAGTTATGCAGTTTTTGCGGTTGATGTCCCAGTGAAGATAAAATCTAGGTCCGAAGATGATTGATGACTGGTTTTAGCTCCAAGCCATCTGCCAATGCAATTCAGATGAATTGAGGATGGCTTGGGGCTAAAACCATTGATTAGAATCATCGGTGATGGCCATATTAGCTATGAGATCCGAGGGACATCAATATGATTTTAGAATCCTTCCTTTACCTTGGTTTCTACTGTGCAGCTGTGCGAATTGTATGTATGTTTTGCTGTTGCATGCTTGTGCCTGGCTGCCAAATTTCTCTACTTTGACTTGGCAGTGCATTTCTGTCAAATTGTATGTATGCAGTTGTTGTCTTTGTCCCAGTGAAGATAAAATCTAGGTCCAAAGATGGTTGATGACTGGTTTTAGCTCCAAGCCATCTGTCGGTGCAATTTCGACGAGGTGATGATGGCTTGGGGCTAAAACCATTGTTTGGAATTGTCGATGATGGCCGTATTAGCTATGAGATCTGAGGGACATCAATACTGTTGCAGCATAATCTTTCCTTGGTCTTGGTTTCTACAGTTCAGATGTGTATTGTTATCCTGTTGAGTTGTTCTTTGTAATGCACCAAAGATAAATGTTTGGTTAGTTTTAGCTTGAAGCCATTCTAGTCATTATTTCTTTGACTTTATGGCTTGTGGTTAAAACTAGTTTGCGAGTTCATCTATGATGGACAATAGCTATGAGATCCAAGAGATGTGTGTGACCATTCGAGATGAATCTTTTGTTTGCCAGCAAGTTAGTTATAGTATAGAACATTCTATCATCTATCACATTGTGTTGTATGTATGTTTTGCTGTACATGCTTGTTTGCAATTTTTCTCGACTTTTTGTTGGCACGGCCTTTCTCAGCTATGCAATCTGTATGCAGTTGATGTCCCTGTGAAGATAAAATCTAGGTCCAAAGATGATTGATGACTGGTTTTAGCTCCAAGCCATCTGCCATGCAATCTGCATGAGTTAGTGATGGCTTGGGGCTAAAACCAGTACTTAGAATATCGGTGATGGCCATATTAGCTATGAGATCTGAGGGACATCAAATTGATTGCAACTGAATCCTTCCTTCTCCTTAGTTTCTACAGTTCAGATCTATATGTTATCTTGTTGAGTACTACCTTACCTCCATTCCTAAATATAGGATGTTTTGGTAGGCTATTTTAGTCAACCAAAACATGTTATATTTAGGAACTCTCATCTTACATTTGTTCAGTTCTGTCGTGATTTTCTGAGTTGTTATAAAAACTGTTTCACTCTTTGGTGTGCTGAAATTGTTTATAGTTCGTCTTCAGTTTATTCCTATATTACATCATATCTAGTGCTTTACTGGTCTACTGTTGCTGTGCATACAGATATCTCATTTCCTTCACAAATCTGGCAGCCATTGTTCCTAATTGTGCTGGTACTTTTTTGCAGGTTTGAGCGTCCAGGAGGTTTAAACATCAAGCCAGACAATGCATGTTCTAGTAGCGAGAATGTTTGACCCATCTTGCTTTTAGTATCTGTTAGCAGTCTCCTTGTTACCCCCATGTGTTGATGTTCGAGACTGAAATGTAATGTTGGGAATTTTGTGTTATATCAGCTGTGGTACATGATTTTTGTGGTTGTGATGTTCAATCCAGTCGCTTCTGGTTTTGAGGATTCCTGGAAGGAAGGGTGTTTTACCTGTCAAATTGTCTGCTGGGTGAAGTGTCCGAACACTATGTTTAGCTTGATCTTGAAATTTAACTGCAGTGAGGGAGCGTGCAACGCGTTTGCTAATACTACAGTCTATAATTTTGGGCAAACGAGATTTAGTTTGCCAAAACATACTACGGAGTACATTATGTATAGAGAATAATTAGTTTTGTTATCCTAGTTGTGGATGGATGAAACGTTGATATCCGCATCTCGTGGTACCGATGCGGTGTACTGCATAAGGCGTGGAACAAATACTGTATGCGTATATCATGTGTACACGCGGATCTGGATGTAAGGAAGCCACTGCGTCTCCGAGTAGACGCTCCGATTCACGTCGCCGCCGGCCGTTTGAGTCGCGTGCGCGCTTTCTGTGCTGCTGCTTGCTTGCCATGCGCGCGTGCGCTTGATCCCGACTCCGGGAATAGCATAAAACTACCACTTTACATGTCAATTTTTCCGAATGATATCAGTTGGTGTTTCAATCGCAAAAAACTACCACATCAGAACTAAATTTTCGCAAAAAGCACTGATCCATGTTTAATCGCGAATTGACACCGTTTCTGACAATAGGACCCACATGTAAGGAGAAAAGTTGCTGACGTGGACTGGCTCCACCTGTCAGCTCTATTAAAAAATAGTCTAAATATCAAAAAGAAAAAGTGGGCAGCACGACTGCCTCCCTCTCTCCCATGGCCGCCGTCGCCCTCCTGTGACCACCCCGACGCTGGCCACGGCTTTGAGCCCAAGATCCTGCAGCTCGTCGACGAGGGCTTCCGCGGGCGTCGTGCCCACCAGCGACACCAACGTCTACTGGTTCTTCACCTGGTTCCCTTCCCCGGACGGCAAGGACAACGCCGTCGACCAGAGCCCGATGGCGATGAAGCAATTCGTGCTGGCCACGATGAGGGGCGCCGAGGTGAGTGCCCATGTGCCGGAGGCCGCCGAGAGGAGCGAGATGAGCGACGTGCTCGCCGCGCTGCTGCGGTACCGCTTCCCACTCTCGCTCCTCTTCGCCAGCATCAGCAAGGGGAACATCTGCGTCGCCGACGACACCCTCCAACCCATGACGCTCGACCTGGCGCAGGGCACGTGGACGGTGCTCGAGGACGACGTCGTCCTCGCCCGGTGCCTCGGCGATGCCATGGGAGAGAGGGAGGGAGGGCGGCGGCGACCATGGGAGAGAGGAAGGGGAGGGCGGCGGCGGCCATGGGAGAGAGGGAGGGGAGGCCGGTGGCGGCCATGGGAGAGAGGAAGGGGAGGGCAGCGGCGATGGAGGTAGTCGATGGGAGGAGATGGGCTCGTGCTGCCCACTTTTCTTTCTTTCTTTTTTTTTTGATATTTTGACTATTTTTTAGTAGAGCTGACAGGTGGAGCCAGTCCACGTCAGCAACTTTTGTCCTTACATGTGGGCCTCTCTATTAGAAACGGTGTCAATTCGCGACTAAACGTGGATCAGTGTTTTTTTGCGAAATCTTGTTTGTGATGTGGTAGTTTTTTGCGATTGAAACACCCATTGGTACCATTCGGGAAAATTGACATATAAAGTGGTAGTTAGATGCTATCAACTCCAACTTCGGCGGCTGACTTTTGGCGGTGGCAGCGACGGTGGGATGGCCGGAATCAACATCCGACGGTTGACTTCCGGTGACGGCGACAAGGCACTGTAGTTAAAAATTCTTTTCGGCCAACCGTCTTTTTGTTTTCGGTAAACCGCATCGCGAGCCCGCGAGCCCTTCGTACGGAAAATATGCAGCACGAAAGCCCCTATTTGTGGTGTACCGTAATTTTTTTCGATGCAGTGTAGTTTACGATATCTAGAAAAGTCACTTTTTTTGCGTCGTAACACAAACTGGCGGTTATTTTAGGGGTCAAATGCGGTACATGCTGCTCTAAGCTGTTTAGGACAGAGCGTCGATTGATACAAACTGGAGTTTTAGAGTTCTTTTGTTCCTTGGATTTTGCTTGATTGTTTTGAGTCTTCTAAACAGTGGTTGAATCTGACAAATTTTCAAAATGTACACGGTTCACAGTACATACTATGCTTTTGTCTGTTGCCGGAATACAGCGTATTTCGCATCGAGATGTGCTACTACACATCATTTAATATATATATAGAGTGTTTTTTAATCTTTTCTAAAACTTCGTCGACAAATGACTGGGTTGGGAAGAGGAATTGAGTTAACATACCTTGTATATTTTCTAAAATTTTCAATTGAAACGACGGTTCCAATTTCGTGACAGACAAACATGTTGTATATGGAATCTGGATTGAATTCCACTTACCGATTCCCGGGAACTTTCAATTGAAATGACTTTGAAACTCGTGACAGCTAAACATGTTTTATACGAAATCCTGATTGAATTCAGGATTCCGGCACGAAATGATGTCTTCAAAACGAGCTCTATAATTTTTGATTTTGACTAAATTCAGGACCAAGAAGTAAATAAAAAAATGAAATAGATACTAGTCAACAACCTTTACAAACAAACCACTCTCCTCCAGCCAATTTAACATGGAAAATTAAGTGGCATTCAAAACAAAAGACTACCGCAAAAGGATAGTGATACAAGAGTCAAACCAACGGCGGGACTCGCTTACTGTTCGCCATGGCCCCGCGTGCTCCGCCTCTCCTGCTCCTGCTCCTGGTCTCCGCCGCGGCGGGGAGCTGCGGGGCGGCGCTAGGCGACCCGGCGGGGCTACTGCGGCGGGCCAAGGAGGCGGAGTTCGTGGACTGGGTGGTGGGGGTGCGGCGTCGGATTCACGAGAACCCGGAGCTCAGCTAC
The DNA here is from genome assembly GCA_916181665.1 of Avena sativa. Classification (NCBI taxonomy): domain Eukaryota; kingdom Viridiplantae; phylum Streptophyta; class Magnoliopsida; order Poales; family Poaceae; genus Avena; species Avena sativa. Next base: position 447,295,625 of record OV702296.1, on the reverse strand, counting down.
GAGGAATTCGCCACCAGTGAGCTCGTGCGGCGGGAGCTAGAAGCCATGGGGATCCCCTACAGGCACCCCTTGGCCGTCACAGGCGTCGTCGCCACCGTCGGCACGGGTGGCCCGCCCTTCGTCGCGCTCCGGGCCGACATGGACGCCCTCCCCATGCAGGTTGCTACCTTTTATGCTTTTCTTTCTCCTCTCCTTTCTTGCTGCTGCTGCTTAATTGTTCGAATTGTGCCTGAATTTCATGTTTTTTTACATCAAAAGTGATTTCTCCCCGGTTCCCTTTCATTCAGAAAAGAAACCACGGAGTTTGAGGTTTAGAATCTCGTTTTAGATTTCTTGGTTCGGCTTCTGATCCATTCCTATAACTGTCTGTGAGCGCAAAATTGCAGGATTTCTAGCATCTCCGCTTGTTCAGTTTGGGGAGCAATCGGTGTTGATGACGCTAGCCACATCTTTCAATTTACGAGCGGAGTTAAATTGCCATCTTTTTTAGAAAAAAACTAAACCAAACCTCATCTCTCAGTAGTAGTGTGTGAGAGGTCAATTCAAATTGTGAAGATAGTTGTATACAAATCTTGAAGTCGGGTTGAATTTGACAGCGGGAAAATGTAAACTAATGGTTTTCAGGTTCAGACACAAAAATGGTGTATTAAGATTTTGAGTCTGGAACTATGGATACATGGGATCATACAAGAGTAGGTTCATGCTTATCCTGATCGGTGACGAGATAATCACGCCATATTCCTCCCAGTCCCATCATTACTCTCTGATTCTATCTGAAATTTCCTAGTCTCTGATTAAGAACTATGTGCCATGATGTTTCATTTCTTTTCTTTTCACGGTCGGTATGAAAACACCAAGTTATTTATTGGAACTGTAGAAATTCTGTCAACCTGCTTTTAGTTTTTACCGTGTACAACTGTGCATTAGCTTGAAGGGGATAGCATAAATGATATTCCCAGTTATTGGACATTTATATGTAGTATATGGTTGAATTATTCTTGGTGTAAATTTAAGTAATGTAAGCATCCTCTAGCTACACCGAAGTAACACAGTCATGGCTATCACTTTTATCTATTTCAAGGGCCATGTTACTTAAGTTGCCCTCATGTATTTTCAGGAAAGCGTGGAATGGGAACATAAGAGCAAAGTGCCTGGGAAGATGCATGGATGTGGCCATGATGCACATGTTGCTATGCAATTGGGTTCTGCTAAGGTTCTTCAGGAGCACCGTGATGAGCTGCAGGTTGGTTAAGTATTGTGTTTGTACTGTAAATGATTGTGTTTTTCCTCATCTGAGATGAAAGTCGAAGGCGATTTGAATTTTCTCTTTTTAACGCTGAATGAGTGCTTGGAGATCGATAGTTGAATTTAGGTTCATCATTTTGTTGCTGCTTCTGCATTCATTTGGTTAAACGGTAGTCACCCTACAAATAAATTATATTAAAATACCCATGTGCATTTGGTTGCTCAATAACTGTTCATATTGCTTTGGTCAAATAGCATATAGCTAGTCTAATAATTGTTTGGACCCCAATCCCCGGTTAGGTCTCGGTTCAGTGGCATCCGAATTGAATCATGTGACTGCCTATTTATCAATTAGTATGTCAAGATCTTGCAATCCTTGGCCAGCAAAATAATAACCATGTATTGTAGACATGGAATTTGAGTTACCTGAAACTTTTCTATTAAAGAAGCCGCACGGCTTCCATTTTCATAAAGAAATTGAAGTCTGTCACTTTTGTCAGCCACATCCAGCTCATTACAGCATGGCATCAAACCAGATGCCCAGGATAACTTTTAGTGAGCACTCTATTATTAAAAAGAAATCAAATAAAAGTGGCATTTTGTTCCTCCAATCCTGCAATTTTTTCATTGCAGATGTTTTTGTTGTCGTTTACTGTAGGGTACTGTGGTTCTTATTTTCCAACCAGCCGAGGAAAGTGGTGGTGGGGCAAAGAAGATGATAGAAGCTGGAGCTGTGGAAAACATAGAAGTGATGTTTGGGATTCATGTAGTTGACACTGTGCCTATCGGTGTGCTGGCATCGAGGCCTGGTCCTATAATGGCAGGGTGTGGATTCTTTGAGGCGGTAATAAGCGGAAAGGGAGGGCATGCTGCACTTCCACATCACACTATCGATCCCATACTTGCTGCATCCAATGTTATTATAAGCCTTCAGCAACTTGTTTCCCGAGAAGCTGACCCCTTGGACTCTCAGGTGCTATATTCTCAATCCTTGAATTACTTGATTTATTTAATGATGGCTGCAATTTTGCATGTTTTCCATTCGTTGACCAATGCTTATGTGTTTTACTCCTCCATTCCAATGCATGTGAAATCTCGTTTTTTGTGCTTTGATTTTGATCACTAATTTGACCAACAATACATGTGTCACTTGTTATAGAAATTATACCATTAGAAATTTAATTATAATATAAATTTAATGGTATAACTTTGTGAGATAGAATCTCTATTTTAGTTAAACTGATGGTCAAACTTAGACCTCAAATAAAACGCACACCACCTAAATGGCGATGAAGCAAGTACATAGATGTAATGATTTGTTCACATTACAGTCATCTAATATATTTTCATCTATTTTAGATGCTAACCTTGTTATGTTTCAATTTTTTGGATGTCTTGTCTATAGATATTTGTTATTTTTGTAATGGGTGATAGCCTAGTCATTCCTTTAACACTTCCATATTGTTTTGTAGGTCCTAGTCTGCCGTAGTCATCCATGTGTACTCCAACAACTCATTCCACTCCTCTTGTTTGCTTTGTTCGTTCTGCAGGTAGTAACGGTTGGAAAGTTTCAAGGTGGTGGAGCCTTCAATGTCATCCCCGATTCTGTCACGATAGGTGGTACATTCCGAGCCTTTTCGAAGGAGAGTTTTGATCGATTGAAGCAGCGAATTGAAGAGGTAACAACATTATAACATCAGAATTTTCGGGTCATTCAGTTCTGTTGGCACTTGAATTTTTGGGTTAAATGTTTTTTAGTTAAGCTAGCTATCGAAAAGGCAAGTTATGCAGCCTTTTTTCGAGAAAATGCAAAGAGGTGTTTCTGCCTCCTAGGAGGAACACAAAAGAAACAAAAAAAGCTAACTATCTGAATCCGAAGATAATGATTTAACAGTACAGTTTGTACACAACGATACAACAGCTCAACGTCTGGCCACCTATGTGATTATGCAACAGTTTGTAGTTAATAATATCCCGATTTGATTATCAACATATACCGATGAGCTGGTGGTCAGTCTGTTCCCTGATTATTATTATTTAGAAAGCTGCCCCATTTGGGTTGTTTAGAAGTGAAGTGCCTTTTAGTGTTTATTTTATCATGAATGGTCAAGCTGAGACCACTAACAGACTCATATTCAGTAATGAATCATATCTTACCTCACTATTTAAAGAAGATTCTCGTAGGTGGTCCATGACTGCTGTGCGTGTTTGTTTAGATAATATCTCCAAGAATCAGAACCTTTGCATCTCGAATTCGTGGATAAAGTGTGTTTCTTGTGTCAGGTCATAGTTGCACAGGCTTCCGTTCAGCGCTGCAGCGCCGTCGTGGACTTCCTTGACAATGACTTCTCTCCCCCATTAATCAACAACCCCGAGCTCCATGATTTCTTTGCAAAGGTGGCTGGCGAGATGGTCGGCCCTGGCAATGTTAGAGACAAGCAGCCAACGATGGGCGCCGAGGACTTCGCCCTGTATGCTGAGGCTGTTCCCAGAACGTACTTCTACTTCGCTGGGATGCTCAACGAGACTCGCGGCCCACAGGTGCCGCACCACAACCCCTTACTTCACCGTCAACGAGGACGCTCTGCCGTACGGCGCTGCCATGCAGGCGTCGTTGGCTGCTCGCTATCTGCTCGAGCGCGGGCATGGTACAGCTGCTAAGGTCGAACCCCGCGATGAGCTGTAGATGGTGTGTGATCCACTCTTGAATGAAACTCTGGTTGGGCATGTGATTCTGTGGTAGGTCTCCGGGGGACACAGCGAGAGCAGATCCACTGGATCAAGGATTTCCTCGTGATGGCGAGCCAGAAGGACACGCGGTTGGTGCGGATCAAGAGGACCACGTACGCCGTCAAGTTCAAGGTGTTCTGACTGATCCCTGTACATACCTCTGCACGGTCCGTTTCTTGTATGCCGAGAAGGCCAACAAGCTCAAGCAGTCCCTCCCGCCAGGTAAATCACCATCTGTAGACATTTGATATGGTCTATTTATGTTCTAGTAATGTGGGATGATAAACTTTAGTTGGGGTGGGCGACCCGGGCCGCCCCTAACCTCCGCCAGGAACCACCTTCCCCGCCTCCGCCGCCGGGCAAAGCCCGCGCGGCGTCGGCGGCGGCGGGCCTTCCTTTCCCGTCCGCAAGGCGCTCTGAGCGTCTTGCGGTGGCGCTGCGCAAACGCGCGAGCAAGCGGCAACTGCGGCTGGGCGCAAGCGCGCGGGGGGCCAGGGCGTGGCGCAAGCGCGTGGGCGCGTCGACGGCGCGGGACAGCGACGGGCTCGATGCTGGCGGGACAGCGGCGGTTGTGGTGACTGGACGGGGCGGCATGAGGCGGACTGGCCCCGGGAAGGTCGGCTTCTCCGTCCAGGCGGGCTTTGAAGCCCGAGCAGCTTGGGGTGGTTCGCTGCTGCAAACGCAGTGCACGGAGGACGTAAGCTGCTGCACGCGCAGTGGGGATGCGTGGGTCGTGCGGAGGGCTAGCAGGGTTCTAGGCGGGTGATCGTCTCGGATGGTTGATGGAAGGAGGCGGGCACGAAGGTTCCCTTGGTGGCTGGCCGGTGTGCCAGTGGTGGTGGCGTCCACCTTGGCCCCTAGGCCGTTGCGGCTTGTGCTGGCCCGATGGAGACAATGGGACGCTGGTGGTGCTCCGGCAGGGTACGCGTGCACAGCTTGCTGTGGATTTGGTGGCTGAGGTGCGCCGATTTATCGGCGAGGTGCGGTTTCTCCGGACGAAAGTCCTGCTCGACTTCTGTCCATGCTAGCGACGACAACACCTCCGGGTGCTGTTTACCTTGCTGAAGGCGTCACCAAGGAGATTCGTTACCTCTACCATCCTCATTTCTTGTTTTCCGGTGAAAACCGAGGTCCATTTTAGGACCGGCGATGGCGGCGTCCTCGACGTCGCTACTTCGATGGAAGCATCGCTTCGAAAACATGATCTTGAGGTGAGAGCACATGGCTTGTGGTTAAGAGGTTGGCCGGACACCACCGAGGGCGCGATGTCCGTGGAGTCTTCGGTGCCTAGTCTTGAGGGTGCTTGCCGGAGGTGGTGGCGGCAAGAGCACTCTTCACATGCGATCCGCGTCAGACGATTCTTGTTCACTTTCCTCTCGAAACCGGAGCGGCACATGCCGCCTCCCTTCGGACATGTCTTCTCTCTCCGGTGTTGTTGAAGCCTGCGAACAAGCTCGTGACAGGTGATCGACGCGACAGTTCTGGAGTAACCTTGGTGCTGTTACGACGAAGTCGTGGTCTATCCGACCGCAAGCGCGATGGATGAGGCACGATGACAGTTGCTTGCTCTGACGGTGTGCTTCTCTGTTGGTGGCGTTGGCCTTCCCGGCGCATTGTATGTTTAGTGCTGCTCTTGCTGATGTAAAGGTTTTGCCCGGTTTTCCTCCAATAAACCGTGCAGTTTAGGTCTCTGTACCTTTTCCTCTAACGTAATGAATATAGCAGCTCTCCTGCTGTGATTCAAAAAAAAAAAAAAACTTTAGTTGGAATTGTATGTGGAATAAACTTGGCATGGAATCTGTGTGTGTTTGTTTTAGCGTGCATGCTTGTGTTGTCTGCGAAATTTTTCTCTCTTTGAGTTGACACTGCACTTCTTCTTGGATTCTACAGTTCAGATGTCTATGTTCTCCTGTTGAGTAGTTGTTTGTAGTATCTAGCTCAAGTAGCAGTGTCTCAGCAGTGGCCAACAGTTATTTGTTCCTCTGCAATATCAGGTCTAATGCTATCTTTGTTTGTTCTAATTTGCATAGATCTAGAATGTATGGACAATCTACCGATCTACTGTTACCGTGCTTACGGATATCTCATTTGTTTGTCAAATCTTGCAGCCATTGCCATCTACTAATCGTAATGTTCATTTTGAATGTTTGAGGCTTTGAGCGTCCAGGAGGGTTAAGCATGAAGCTAGACAATGCCGTTTATGTTAGCAGGCTACTCTATTACCACCCATTAAATGAGTTTTGATGTTCAAGACTGAAATGTAACGTTGTGATCGAGTTGTGTGGTTTCACTCGCTGGAGAATGGAGATTAGTTTTCTTATACTAATTGGATCCTACGCTATTGTCCTAGACTGTTATGCATTTCCTTGAGCCATGGATTGTTTGTTTCCCTGGTACTCTGAAAGCGGTTTGTGATTTTTGTGGTTCTGATGGCAGAACCGCTTGTTTCTTTTGGGTTTGAGGATCTGTGGAACAAGGGGGGCGGTTTACCTATATTGTTGTCACTTAGTGGTTGAGGTTTTTGTTCGATTTGTTAGCTTATGTGTCCCGCAATGTCGTCTTCAACATTGTCGAAACATGCTCAGTCAGAGTTGTAACATTTAGAACCCGATGTAGTTGCTTCTTGCAGTGTTGAGACGATTTTTCAAGGATGCATTCCTTTGTTAGCTGAGCCGTATGTAGTTAACAGTGGTTATGAAGTGTCACAGGGTTCAGTCCTATTCTGTTCCAACAGATTTCAATTGCACTTTATAAAGATCTCAGCCCTTTGGATTTTTTTAGTCAGTAGCAAACATGAAAACCTTTATTGGAGTAATAAAAGTTGCGGATACAGAAACACAGGCGGATTATCAAACAACACACTAACATCCCTTTTGGGGTGGAGGGACTTTTATGAAATGGGTTGATTTTCTATGGGTTCTTATATACTCTTTGAGCCTTAACCAAGTGTTATATGTTGATCCAAATTCTACAAAGTAGAGGCCAACTTCTGACGGAGCGGAGCGAGGCCCGTCGCCGGAGGCTTGGGCCGATGCGGATATATACCTCTTGATGACCTAGGTTACCACCGTTATATATACCTCTTATAAGCCGTCGGCTGAAATAAGTTGCATCTGTGAAATCCCCGGCGTTGTGTAAACACTCCCTGTTATAGTGAAGTTTCGCTGGCTGACGCTCGTGGTTTTTCCCCTCTCTTTGTTGGAAAGGGTTTTCCACGTTAAATCTGTGTCCCCCTTGCTACGATTTTATTTTCGTTCTTCGTTATTTACTTATCGCAAAGCTAACACCAAGCAAGCTTTTGATAGGCTTGCTTTGGTGCTCCGCGCCCTTCTCAAAACTTAAAAGGACAATCTAGCCTTTTGCCTATCCCTAATTCCCTATTAATTAAATTGTCACCTTAGTTCCAAATCCAAATCCGTATTACCCAATGTATACCAATGTATTTCTATACGGGGATGGATCTGACTGCCCGGTGTCCCCGTCATAAGGGCATTGATAGACGCAGGTGAGGATGTCCCGTCATAAGGGCGCTGATAGACGCAGGTGAGGACAAGGACATGGCCACAGACGAGACGTGGAGGCAGAGGCAGTGCTACCATTTAGTGCGGGGACAAACAACCCATGTCGTTGTTGTACACCGCAGTGAAGGTGAAGCTGGTACGCGCCTTGACATTGCCGTGTCTAGTCGCTGCTGTCGAGTGTGCACCACTTCTCTAGCCATCCGCCGCTTATACCATTGCCTAGGGCGCACCACCACTGGTGTAGTCGAGAGTGTGGCATCGCTCGCGGCTAACAATGGCAGAGCTACCATGAGTCGTGAGTGACATGAACATGCCCACCACGACATACTGATTCCATACATATACGGATACGTACAGGTTTATACTAGGCTATACATATATAAGAATTAATTATCCGTTAACAATGACTTAATAGTTTGTTGAAGACTATCATGCCCTTAGTTATGAAGAGGTATGGAGCGATCTTGGCCATTGCTATATTTAAAATTCGGATAGGGAGGAGCACCGAAGCAAAAATGGTATCTTTTTGTGCCTGTTCTTGCACTTCAAAACCATGGGAACCAAAGAGCCCTCGTTCTCAACGGAACACACAAGAGGCATTTTGGATATGTTTGGTCTGCAGTAATCTACATTAGTAGCGTGCATTTGGTATACAAAGTTTTCACATAAATGCTTAGTATTACTATCTGTATTCACTAAGATAGTATTTAGGGTTGTCTGGTTAGGCTTAAATTTGGCTTTTGCTTTTCCTTTATAAACCAGAAAAGCACCTAAATAGATTACTTTGACTTTTGAATTTTGGCTTATACTATCATGCAACAATGTCTAGTTAAAAGCTAAAAGTCAAAGCCAAAAAACACCTATTTATGTGATTTTGTGACTTATAAGCCAAAGTAGAATGGCAGATAAATAGGCCCAACCCAACAGCCCAAGCACTCCCCTATCTTTATTCATGGCAATCTTTTTTCCTGATAAAGGAAATATATTAATATTACGGACATACCAATTACACCTAACCTCTGCAACAATGAAATGTCCTAAAGACATTACAGAGGCACACAAACCTATTACAAAAGAACTAGAAGAAAATAAAAACAAAAAATCTCGCTACGGTGATCAAGACATAGTAGCTGCAACAGAAAACACCGCCAAGATAGCACCCAAAGTCCGCGCTTACAAAACAATGCCTTCAACAAGATTATTGACATACACAACCAATTAAGGCCAGATATTGGATTTTCACCATGGAGCAAGCCCGCCCTCTCAAAACAATGCCTACAAATAAGGCCATTGTCAGGCACAACCAATTAAGGACAGTCCTCGGATTTTCACTCTGAAACATAAGACCCTGTACTCATCCTGTGCTACTGCCCCCGCTTTCCATTGTCTCTATTACAAGTCAAGAACCACCAAGCAAGGTCCTCATCGCCACGAAGACACAACCTGCCATCACCAGCCTCAGGCCTCAGCCACCTGGCATTCTCCACCACTATCTCCTCTAAGGAAATCGAAGACCGACATGTCCCATGATGGCAATAGACAACGAAGTTTCGCGTCGCTCCTTTGATATGGGAACACACGACCGAATCTCATTCGATCCAGCAATCTGCAGGCAACTTGTGCACAAAGGAGATCGCTGGCGAAGCCTTACGGAGCTCGTCACCGGCCATAAAATAATAGACGACATCAAGCAGAGCACCGTCCAGGTGGCAGAAGATCAGAAAGATCACCTCCTTTATTTAGCAGATTGATAAACCCCATGTCGCCACCCGCTGGTCGACCCCCTCTAGCGGAAGAGGAGACAAGCCTACGAACGAACCACGCGCACGCGCTGTCACGCTGGTTGCCGTCCCAAGCAGATGCCCATACGATGCCGCGGCGAGGCCGACCGCAAGCACCACGCCGCCTCCCCACACACCTCCGGGCGACCTACGACCGCATCGATGGCGGGTCTAGATGGGAGCCTAGGACCAACAGTCGTTGCCTCCACCTCATGCACGGACGCCCAAGGGAAGCCATCGCCACCACACGACAGGGGCGCCGCCCTACAATCATGAGCATATGGTCTCTACCTTGCGCATGCTCTATGGTCGATGTAACACCATAGTTGTCGCATGACCAGGGTCGCCGCCCCAGATCCTACACGTAGAAGACCATCGACGCCTTCCCCAACCGCCACCGGTGATCCGCCGCCATGACTCCACCCCCAACACCTTCAGCACCCGGGGCCCACTGCCACGCGGCCCTTGCCGGCAGCAACGACGGAAGGGGAGGCCACCTGGCCTAGGTTTTTTGGTGGCTAGGGTTTCGCCCTGGTGCCACCTCAAGGGGATGAGACGGGAGCGTTTTCCATTCATTGCAATCTTAACCGCATTTTTCTAAGGACTTGAGCCTACATTTAGATGATTAATTAATGCTATACGTATGACATAGTCCATTTGCCTACATTTAGATATTTCTGACCAAATTTGTAGCCTTGTTTTCTCGTGAGTTCCGTACAATACAATATGATGAAGTTGAAGATTTTTTTCATGAGCAAATGAAATGATCAAATTCATGTATCAAGGCATGTGACGATGCATTTAAGCACGTTTTAGTGGTAAACTAGATCCCCCACCAACCTTTACAACCAATCCAACATACGTAGTAGAAAATTAGGTGGTATCAATCAAAACAAAAAACTACTACTACACAAGAAAGGATAGGGGAAAACTGACAAATAAACGCACCCAAACCAACACTGATACAACAGCACGGCGGACTCGTTTACCGTTCTCCATGGCCACGGCTGCATCGCCTCTCCTCCTCCTCCTCCTCCTGCTGCTCGCCGCTGCAGGGGCGAGCTGTCGGGCGGCGCTAGATGATCCGGCGGGCCTCCTGCGGCGGGCCAAGGAGGCGGATTTCATGGAGTGGATGGTGGGGGTGCGGCGGCGGATCCATGAGAATCCGGAGCTCGGCTACGAGGAATTCGCCACCAGTGAGCTCGTGCGGCGGGAGCTAGACGCCATGGGGATTCCCTACAGGCACCCCTTCGCTGTCACCGGCGTTGTCGCCACCGTCGGCACGGGCGGCCCGCCCTTCGTCGCGCTCAGGGCCGACATGGACGCGCTCCCCGTGCAGGTTGCGTGCCTACGTTTTATGCTTGGATTTCTCCTGTCTTTTCTTTCTGCTCCTGCTGCTTTATTGTGAATGGATTTTGATGTTTGTATTGTGTCACCGCGTTCTAGCTTTGCTGCGGCAGGTAGAGGAAAAATTCTTGGACAGGCTGCCGGTCCATTCCTATAGATAATTATCTGCGAGCGCAGAATTGCAGGATTTCTCCTCGAAACAGGCCTAAGTTTAGAAAGGAATCGGTCCTGATGGCGCAAGGCACCCTCAATCCCTGATGTCTCGAATACACAATAGTACTAGTGTTGTGAGAGTTCTCCGTTCCATAATTCTTGTCGTGGTTTTAGTTCAGACAAGAATTATGGAAAGGAAGGGAGTAATGGTTATCCGGTCTGGATACAAAATGGTGTATTAAATTAAAATTTTAAGTCTGGATAGATGCATGACTCGAGGCCAACACATCTTTTTGTATTAAAAGAGGTAACTTTTGACTAGGATCATACAAGTGTTGGTTCATGCTTATCCTGAATGCTGAAGACTGAGACAATTATGCCAAATTTGTTATATAAGTAGATAGTAATTGCTCTCAGTCCCATGATTGTATCTGAACCTAGTCGTCTGTAATTTTATTTGATCTGCATGTCATCATGTTTTTTCTTTTCTTTTCACAGTTGGTATGAGAACACCTATTTATTTATTGGAAATTCAGAATTTCTGCCAACCTGCTCTTGGTTTTAACCATGTACATTATCTCGAAGGGAATAGCATAAAAGATATTCCCAGTTATCAGACATTTGTAGTATTTGATTGAATAATTTTGTTGATTTCAATTCAAGTGTTGTTAGGGTCCCCTGCCCACACTAAAGTAAGGCTGTACATGGCTATCACTTCATGTATTTTCAGGAAAGCGTGGAATGGGAACATAAGAGCAAAGTGCCTGGGAAGATGCATGCATGTGGCCATGATGCACATGTTGCTATGCTGTTGGGTTCTGCTAAGATTCTTCAGGAGCACCGTGATGAGTTGCAGGTTGGTTAACAATTATGTTTATATTGTAAATGGTTGCGAATTTCCCATCTTAAAAGTTGCAAGACGATTTGAATATCCTCTTTTTAATGCTGAAAGAGTGCATGGAGACTGATAGTTAATATAGGTTCATCATTTTGCTGTTGCTTCAGAACTCATCAGGTTGAACGGTAGTCACCCTGGAATAAATTATAGGAAAAATGTGCATATCCATTTGCTTGTTCAATAGTTGATCATGTAGATCTGATCAAATAGCATACAGCTAGTCAAAGAATTGTTTGGTCCCCACTCCTCGTTTTGGTCTCAGTTTAGTGATATACAAACTGAACCATGTGGCTGCCTATTTATCAATTAGTATGTCAAGATCTTGCAATCCTTGGCTAACAAAGGAAAATCATATATTGTAGAATGGAGTTTTCGATACCTGAAACTTTTCTATTAAAGGAGCCGCTAGGCCTCCAATTTCATTAAGAAATTGATGTATGGCACTTTCCTTGGCCACATCCAGCTCATTACAATTATTGCATCAGGATAACCGCTATTCCCTACAAGCAGCCAAACAAAACCTTTGATATTTAGGGGCATTTCCATCCCCCAAACCTGCATTTTTTCCATTACAGATGTCTTGTTGTTGTTTACCGTAGGGTACTGCGGTTCTTGTTTTCCAACCAGCTGAGGAAGGTGGTGGTGGGGCAAAGAAGATGGTAGAAGCTGGAGCTGTGGAGAACATAGAGGCCATGTTTGGGATTCATATATTTGACAGTGTGCCTATCGGAGTGCTGGCATCGCGGCCTGGTCCTGTAATGGCAGGGAGTGGATTCTTTGAGGCAGTAGTAAGCGGAAAGGGAGGGCATGCTGCGCTTCCTCATCACACTATCGATCCAATACTGGCTGCATCCAATGTGATTCTAAGCCTTCAACAACTTGTTTCCCGTGAAGCTGACCCCTTGGACTCACAGGTGATATTCAATTCTTGGTTTTGATTTACTGCAGGCCAACTAATCACATTCTAACATGAAGTTTCCACTCCTAATATATCATGTAACTGCCATGGACTGCGAGTCTATGTTCTTATGCTGCCGAACTCTTTCTGTAGCATTATGATTTCAGAGATGAAATGATTTTCTTCACATTTCAGTCCTGTAATATGGATATACATCTGATTCCCCTGCTCCTGTTGGCTGTGTTCTGCAGGTAGTAACCGTTGGAAAGTTTCAAGGTGGTGGAGCCTTCAATGTCATCCCTGATTCTGTCACAATAGGTGGTACCTTCCGAGCCTTTTCAAAGGAGAGTTTTGATCGATTGAAGCAGCGAATTGAACAGGTGACAACATTATAACTTGGGAATTTTCTGGTCAATTATTCGCACATCAAAAGATAAACAAATTTGACTTAATTGTGTACTGTTGGCACTAGAATTCTTCGGTTAAATGGTTAATATAGTTAAGTTAGGCAGTCACACTATCAAATGGAAAGTCAGGCAGTCACACTATCTTAATTTGAAGATAATAGTTTAACCGTACAATTATACACCAGCTTGCCACATTTTTCTCGAAAATTGGGAATAGAACCCGGCATATGCATCAATCGTTGCACATAACCATATTTATTACTACTCCGTTTCAAGGAATAAGGCGCACACGTATTTCAAAGCAAAGTTTGACCGAATAAATAGAGCAACTAAAACTTGATTATATTGTGTAAAATTAGTATCGTTAGATTCATACTGAAACACACTTTCCAATTGTGCTAATTTTGTACCAACATTCTTTATATATTTAGAGTAAATCTGGGTCAAAGAAAATACACGCAAAACGAGGGCACCTTATTCCTTGGGACGGAGGGAGTATGAAGTTTGTCATACTGCGTTACAATTCAAGTATATCATAATATCACAATAGGGCAATTCAGGTCAGACTAAGGATAGTCATAAACAAATGAGCTGGTGGTTAATCTGTTCTCTGGTAAAAAAAACTTAGAAAGCTGCGCCATCATTTGGGTTTTGTGGAAATGAAGTGTCTTTTAGTGTTTATCTTATTACGAATGGTCAAGCTAAGAACCTAAAGAAGTGATATGCAGTAACGAATCATATCTTACTTCACTATTAAAAGAAGATTCCCACATATGGGCTATGGCTAGCGCCTATTTAGTTTAATATCATCGAGGAGTTGCATCCAAAGTTCGACGGTAAATAAATTAGGACTTCGATCGGAATGCACATTCACGCTGCCGGCCTCGCTCGACGGCCCATCAAAGTTGCGAGGCTAAAAGCTGTCGTGGACCCGGAAACTTTGCCTTTTGTTTTCTTTTTAGTTTTGGACTTTTAGGGGAAAAAAAATCAAAAGTTGACATCCTGGCCGTTGGTCTGAAAATGTAGGGCCAAGATTGCGTCACACAACGGCAGCCAAAAATTAATATAAAGTATAATGCAAGGTGTGTTTCTTCTTTAAGGTCATAGTGGCACAGGCGTCCGTGCAACGTTGCAGCGCCACCGTCGGCTTCCTCGAGCCTTCCTTTCCCCCGGTAATCAACGACCCAGAGCTCCACGATTTCTTCATGAAGGTGGCCGGCAAGATGGTCGGCCCGGGCGACGTGAGAGAGAAGCAGCCAATGATGGGCGCCGAGGACTTCTCCCTGTACAGCGAGGCCATTCCCAGGACATACTACTCCTTCGTGGGGATGCTCAACGAGACCCGCGGCCCGCAGGCAGCGCACCACAACCCCTTCTTCACCATCAACGAGGACGCTTTGCCATACGGCGCAGCCATCCAGGCGTCGTTGGCTGCTCGCTATCTGCTTGAGCACCAGCAGCATGTTGCCGCCGCTGCTAAGGTGGAACCCCGCGATGAGTTGTAGACGATGTGTTTTACTCTTGGATGAAACTATGATTAAAATGTGGTTATGAGACAAATCAATCTGAATTGCTCAGCGATGCCCTCTGTATCGCAAGGTGCTTGACCTCTGTATCGCAAGGTGCTTATGCAATAGTTTCTACTTAATAATATCCTGATCTCATTTTTTTTTTAAATTCCAAACAAGCAAGTGCATGATGTGAAATCTCTTGTAAGCTAAGCACCGGTATTTAAGCATTTTAGTAAGGCAATCAGCATGTCTTAATAGTTCTTCTTCCATATATATTGGTACATCACATGATATGAGACACTCGTAGCTTGACGGAACAAAAAAAACGTAAGAAAGAGCATGGTATTAAATACTCCACTTTTTGTTGAATAGTTTGAGCTGTGTGTGTAGCGTTGTTGTGTGTGTTCTGGCCAACGACTCACTTCGGTGTATATATGTTGTGATACCATGTAGTTTTCATAGCCATTTCCAAAATAATGTAGTTTTCATAGCCATTTCCAAAATAATGTAGTTTTCAGAGTGATCCATGTGCTACGCACGATCCGATAAGTTTACCTACTGCCTCGGGGAGCCACAAGTTTTGGCAGGAACGGTTTTGAGCATGACACTGTAAATCACGTGTCATAGGTGTAATATGACACATTGTCTCCTGAGTAAAGAGGCTTAATTGCTTCTTCATAGTTAGTGGTAATCCCGACTGATTTTAGAGCAGCAAAGGAAGATCCTAAGTCGCATGAAGAGATGCATGAGGAGACGGTAGCCCTCGAGAAAAGAATATGGGATATTTTATCACTTACAAAAGGGAAGATGCCACATAATTGTAAATGGGTCTACACTGAGAAGAAAGACCTAAATCATAAGATCGAGAGGTACAAGGCCGGACTTGTTGCAAAGGGCTAGTATGCAATTGCTTTGATGAGACCTATGGATGATGAGTACCATGAGAACATTGATATAACGTGGAGCAAATTTTGACCAGTCGGATGTCAAAAATGCATTATCCCATGGTGAGGTTCAAGGGGAAGTGTACATGGAGATTTCACTTGGATATGGTACTTCTCAAACTCATGGCAATGTTGTTGTGAAAAAATACATATTCCTCCGAGCATTCCACCCAAGCACACACATGGCCCTTGCATGGACAAATGCGAGGAAAAACCATGCCAAGTCTTTTTTTTGAGGGAAGGCCATCATGGAAACTTTATTAATATCATAATGATTACATCATCAAGGAGAGTTTGTAAAAGGAATTTAGGGGGTTCATCGATCCAATTACACGAGGTATTCGAACTAAAACACTTCCTAGCTATAGCATGTGTATCTTTATTCAGATCTCTCCCATAACGGATAAACTCCACCTTCCCAATTAAACCAACTTTAGTAGTAATCTCTGCATAGATGGTTGTTCCATCTTTCCAGATATGTGCTTCTCCTGAGCATAATTGGATCACCTCCAATGAATCAGATTCTTCTTCAATTGCAGAAAAGCCAAGAGAGCTTATCAAATTTAGACCATGCAACATGTCATGTGCGGGGACATAGACACCAGGGGTAACACATACCCCCTTTTAGTTGTTTTACAGTTGGGTAACCAACGCGTCCAAGGTTCCTTCCTGGTACTCTGTCACGAATTTCTCAAGAACTCAAGAAACACACCGTTTTTTACCCGGGTTCAGCCAGTCTAGAGACTAACAACCCTACATCCTGCATGTCCGGTGGTATTGCTCATAGAGGGGGAGAACATGTTACAAGGGTAATGAGCCTAGCCCTTGCCAGGATTGCTCGCCTAGGCTCTAACTGTAACAATGGCCAATTGGATCCTCTTCTTATCCTAGCCTAACATATCCCTTTGTTCTTCCTCTTATTCTACTCTCTCTACTGTTGCCCATCTCTGTTATTCACCTCTCTCTTGATTGTTTTTCATCCTCCTTTGCGTTAGGCCATGACCCTCCTTTTATATCACAAGGGGCTACCACAGTGGCCTTGGATGCTCCAAACTACGCTTGTCGCCTATGAGCAAGGTCCTTCTCTGGCGGGGCCTGCCATCCTCTAGACACAAGATGGTTTGACTATCTATCTGCTTTGTCGGGGCTTGATGAGTCCATTTTTGAAGCATATTTAACTTGTGTTTTGCATAAGTAGAGTTACGATTTTTGTATTTCACGGTGTTTGCGCGCACCTTTTTTCTTTGATTTAACAGGATCCGAATTATTAAGTCTTTTGTGAATATATCAATTGGGACTATCATGTTACGTAATAATATGATATTTCTAAGTGATAAAAGTCATTTAAATGATTTTCCACACACTTGGGAGAAGAGAGGACATGAAAAGAAGCAATAGAGGGTTTAACGACCTGCGGTATGGGTGGGGCCCGCCCCTACCGTCCACCTGTACCACCTGCAAGGACGTCCGCCTCGTCAAATACTCTCATCACGTAAAGACGGATCTAAGATCCGACATTCCCAGAAACTTCCAGCCTCAAAATACCACGCCAGAGAGGGATCTGGAGGAGGAACTTGGAGAAGGGAAAATTTTTGCTGCTTCATGGATCATTAGAGGACATCAATCATCCCCTTCAGCATCAACTGCTACATATCCATCAACACCATTCACCCCAGTTTCCATTCATTAGGTCTTGTTGTAATTCCAATATAATTGTGGTTTGCACTTGATTTACCCTTGCACTTTCGATCCATCCATATGGATATGATGATGTTGTTGATTGCTTCCATGTGTGAGTAGTTTCCTTTGTTCTTGGGGAGATGGAAAAATCCTAGCATTATTATGATATGAAATAAATATGATCTATAACTTTGATCTTTGATCAATTGATTTATGATGTTGTTTTAGATCTCTCTCTCTCTCTCTAGATGGTATGTGAAGTCGACCACATAGCATTTTCCTTCAGGACTAGGAGGATGGAAATATCCTTTGGACGTGTATAGGAGTATGCCCGGTGCTACTATGTGACTGCAAGCATCGCTTATAACCTATACAGTCAAAGGGGAATTGAGGGAGATTCATACAAGTATCCTTTGATAGATAGTGACAAGGGGCATGAAGACCTTAACCAAATAGCTCTCTATGGGTTTGATACTCTTATTTTGAAACTAGCTACAATCGATATGTGCACTTGCAGATATCAAGATATTTTCTAGCGCCGTTGCCAGAGAGATAAGCGCTTTTGGTCTTTGTTCTTAGTCACTAATTCAATTAATTGTTTTACTAAAGTTGTTTGCTAGTTTCAGGTAAACACCATGACTGCACTTGGGCTGATGAATTAGCTTGATGTAACTGAATACCTCGGGAGGTTTAATAGAGGATTCGTTAAAGAATTCCCGCACGGGGGTGAACAAGAATTTGAGGTTAACCCTCGTTTTATCGCAATTATTCATAAGAAAACTGTTATAGGAGATGATCCAGATGAGGATCCTTATGCTCACCTAATGCATTTTACCGAGTTATGTTGGATGCTTAACTTGAAAGGCTATTCTGATGATGAATTAAAATTAAAACTGTTTAGCCAATCTCTAACAAACACTGCTCTAGCTTGGTATATAATTTGCCTTGCAGAAAAGATTGATACATGGGAAAATCTTAAAGGGAAATTTGTATTTCGATTCTTTCCTAAAGTAAAGACTACTAAAATAAGGAGGGCAATTACTAATTTCAAGAACCGTCCATGAGAAGGTTTGGTAAGAGCCTTCAAAAGGTATACATCCATTCTTAATAAATGTCTCCATCATGATTTACCCGAATGGTATGTTTGATATATTTTCTATAGGGGACTTAATCAAGAAATTAAGCATGAACTTGACACAAATTCCGGAGGTTCCTTCATGGACCTAACAAACTAAAGCTTGGGGAACTTTTAGAATGAATTCGTCGCAATAGAGAAACTTGGGGATTTGATCTAGTGGCAAAGGAGGAAGAGAAATTGAATATGATTGTCTTAATGCTTACAAGGAATCCGGTAAGGTTAAGGAAATTGCTAATGAGCTTCAACTTGATGATGATATTATTTTGTAAATCCTTCAGTCTTTTATAGAACACATTGAAGCACCAAAGAAGGAATGGCTTCATTATACCCCGCCACTGAAGAAAATTGAAGATGTGGAGATAAAAATTATGGCCCCTGTAGGGTCGCTAAATAAAAGGGCACCTTATGCTGAACCCCTTCCTTTCCCAAGGATAGCGAGAAAACATATGGTAGCGCAACAAGTGGAAGAACAACTAGAAGAGGAAAGAATGATCCTTAAGAAGCATGAAGAGAAGGCAAAGATAGAAGAAATTATTCAAGGGGGCATACAGGAGATGGGTGAGACAAAAAATAATATATATATTGACGATGTTTGCACGCTGCAATGTAATCAAGCTAGACACCAAAACTTCTCAATTTGTTCATGGGAAGGTAGAAGCTTAAAATGTTGGTAAACCTATTCTTCGTTTCACTTTTGGTGGATCTTCTCATTATGGCCTTTGTGATATTGGAACAACTATTAACGTATTTCCTTATAACTTCTATTTAAAAATTCAGGATGAACTTAAACCGGCTGAATTAGAGGACACTGATATGACAATTATGCTAGCGGATAAAACACTCAGAATTCCTATGGGAATAATTATAGATGTCCCAATTTGTATTGGACCCTAAAAGTACCCTATTGATTTTGTACTTGTTGACATGCCTACCGACATTTATTGTCCAATTATTTTGGAAGAACTTTTTTGAATACCGTAGTAGAAAACATTGATTGTAAGAAGGAGACGACGTCTCTCAAGTTTGGTGAGGATAAAATGAATTTCCATTTTTCTAAATTTCAGCACATGCCAACTATTGAGGAGTTTGAAGCATATGAACAAGAGCAAGAAGAGGAAGGTAACATTACTAGTCTTTCTGCTATATTTTATGAGACTCCCAATGATCAGCAAGAAAGAAGCCTAGTTGAAAATGATAATCTTCTCGAAGATTTAGAGAAAATGGAAGTTGATGATTATCTTAATTCAACCCCTATAGTTGACCCTAAAATGAATCAAGTTTATGACACACCCATAAGAAAAGGTGATGAGGAGCTTCCCCTTCTACACTCAAACCCCTCCTTAAAGAATTAAAGTATAGATTTCTTAATAGTACTAACAAATACCCTATTATTATAAGCTCTAATCTTGCAGAAAAGGAAGAGGAAAATCTAATGATAGTCTTAAGGGTGCACCATAAGGCTCTCGGTTATTCGATGGATGACATGAAATGGATTAGTTCCTCGATAGCCACTCATAGAATATTTATGGAAGAGGGAGCCTAGCCGACAACAGACTTTCAAAGAAGACTTAAACCTCATATGAAAGAAGAGGTGAGAAATGAAGTAATCCGTCTTCTAGATGTGGGTATCATTTTCCATGCAGAGGAAAGTGACTAGGTAAGTTCCATTTATTATGTTCCAAAGAAAGGTGGGTTCACTGTAGTCCCAAATGAACATAATGAGTTAGTCCCTACTCGAACTATTGGTGGTCATAGGATGTGCAATTATTTCAGAAAACTTAATAAAGAAATTCGAAAGGATCACTACCGTTTGACATTTATAGATAAAACCTTAGAGAGACTTGCTTTGCACTCTCATTTTTGTTACTTAGATGATTATTCTGGTTTCTCTCAGTTAGCTGTCCATCCAGATGACCAATTAAAAACAACTTTCACATGTTCTTTTGGTTTATATGCTTATCGCCGTATGCCTTTTGGCCTTTGTAACACGCCTGCTACCTTCCAAAGAAGTATGACCACTATATTTGTTGATTATGTTGAAAATATTATGAAAGTATTCATGGATGACTTTTCAGTCTATGGGACTTTATTTAACCATTGTATCCATAATCTTCATAAGATTTTATAGAGATGCGAGGATACTAACCTTGTCTTGAATTGAGAAAAGTGCCACTTCATGGTTCAAGAACGTATAGTGCTTGGCCACAAGATCTCAGGCAAGGGTATGGAAGTTGATAAAGCAAAAATAGAAGCAATAGAGAGGCTACCGCCTCCTCGGGACGTAAAAGGTATAAAAAGTTTCTTAGGTCATGCAACATTTTATAGAAGATTTATTGAGATTTTCTCTAAAGTTGCAAGACCTTTAACTACCCTTTTACAAAAGGATGCTACTTTTAACATTGATGAAAACTGTCTTACTGCTTTCACCATTTAAAAAAAGCTCTTATTAGTGCTCCTATCATTAAGCCACCAAACTAGAAAAAGCCTTTTGATTTTTTTTGTGAAGCCAGTCATGAAGCTGTGGGAGCTGTTCTTTGTCAGCGTGATGGTGATGAACTTAATTTCATTCATCACACCAGTCGTACCTTGAACGGTGCTCAAAAGAACTACCCAATGGGGGAAAAAGAAATCTTTGTTATTGTCTTCTCTTGTGACAAGTTTAGATCTTATATAATTGACTCAAAAGTTAGAGTGCACACTGATCATAGTGGCTTAAAGGAAATTCCTAAAAGAACTGGCATTAAGCCAAGAATGATCCGATGGACTTTACTTTTGCAAGACTTTGATTTGCAGATCTTGCAAAGAAAAGAGAAGCATGTTGACACGCCAATGGATATTGAAGAAATGAGACCACAAGAAGGAGTGCCATCAATATGCATACCTCCAGGCACTATTCGCTCTGAATTATTAATTTTTGTTTCTCTTTGTAATGGTTGTAGAAATTTCTTGTGACCAACCATATTCAAAGGAAAGAAGAAGATGATCCAAATGTTGAAGGGAGGAAAGGTGGAAATGCAAAACTCATTATCACCAAGTAAGTGAGATAATTCAGACCTTGCTTTTTCTGTGTTTTAATTGCCGTTTTGCTGTTGTTGTTAGCATTTTTTGGATTCTTTGCATTTTTCTAAGTTTATTGCCAGTTTTTCAAACCTGGTACGGGCGGGCAATACGACTGCACCCGCCCATACTGGAGGTCACTAATCTTGCAGAATCTGTTCTCATTTTTCTATTCATTTCAACAGAATGGTACGACCGGGCCGTACGGTTAGCTCCCACCGTACATCAGATTGTTAAACCCTCTATAAGCTTTATTTAGTTTTCATTTGTTTTTGGTCTTAAAAAAATAGTTACTATCATGAAAAGGTCGGCAAATCAGTACAGGAGAGCAGTACGTGATGGAGTTCGTTGCATAGAAAACAAATTTTTTCCTATGGTTGCAACCACCAAGATCATATCTAGGAGATACACGTAACGCGGTATTGAAGGAGTTATGCCCTAGAGGCAAATAATAAAGTGTATTATTTGATATATCTCCTATATGTTCATAATACGTTTCATACCTTGCTATAACTGTGTTAATATGAAACGTTAATACACGTGTGGTATGTAAACAAACCATTTCTCTAGTTATCTCTGTAGGGGATCGATGCAGAAAACAAAAATTTTCCTACGAAGGATCCCCGGAAACTTAGCCTAGGATCTATCTATGTAGTAATGCGGTAACGGCCGATGCGTATAGAATACATACCCTTGTAGACCGTACGCGGTTAACGTTCCGCGGGGAACGTGGTTGATGTAGTCGTACTCGAAGCCGACCTCAAGGCCGCGAAGCTCCTCGCAGGTCACCCCTTGCTCCTTCTTGATCTTCATCATCTTCATCGTGCAACAGCTCCGGCTCACGACATTTAAGCGCCCCAAGTGTTGCGCCTCGTGTCTTCGTACACATCCGGTGCACTATGAGACCTCCGGCTCCCCGATCCCGCCGGGAGTGCGGAAGTTGATATCCAGCTAGGAATCCCTGCAGCGCAACGGCGTACTACAGATGTGCCTCGATCGCACAACCCAGACTTGGGGCCATGGTCACAAGGTGTAGAGAGAGGGAGGGAGAAAGTCAACCAAAGGACTTCTCAAGTTGTGTATTTGGTATGTCTAATCCCACACATGGGCACCCCTTTATATAGACTAAGGGGGTGTACCTTTCTTAAAGGCTAAGCCATGTGGGACTAATACTAAAGGAAAAAGTCATCAGAAATTCGGACTGCTAAATTGGCTGTTTCTACTCAGCCCAATAGGCAAACAGAAAATAAACAGATAAAAGAAAAAGGGAAGCAGCAGGGGCTGGCCGGGTGGGCCTTGGTGCGGCCCACCCCGCACTTAGCCTCACCCGCGAGGCGGCGGCCTGCTGGGGCAGCGACCCCGGGTGGGCTGGCCACCCCCAGCGGCTCGTTGGCGCCCGCGACCCGGGTGGGCCGGCGCCACAAGCGGCCCATCTCGCCCCGCCCGGCGGCAGCCTGTGACAGCCCCGCCCCGCCCGGGTGGGCCAGCTAGCAGCGGCGGCCTGGCGTCGCCCAACTATCTGCCGCCCAGTGCAGCGGCTATTATCCGCCGCCCACTTGGGCTGGCTATTTTTCTTTTTCCTTTTATTTTCCTGCAGTTTTATTTCTAGGCTATTTCCCTCCGGGATTTAGCCTAATATAAAAGTTGACTTTATAAATCTTAATCTAAATATTATTTATAATATATTAATTCATAATTAACATATAATAAATATATATTTAAATTCCCATTTATCCGAAAACACTTTTCGGGGATTTTTCTTTACTCTTTCTCCAAACAACTTCGGATATCTCCGCGGAACGATTCCGTCTTACGAATGACCGCTCTCATCGTACCCTTAAGTGTATCCTCTCACGGCTCGGGAATGCTCTAGACATGATCTGTATCAATGATCAACAGAGGGACCAGGGATATCCATGTGACCCCTATGCATTCCTGATGACAATGTCGTTTGAACCGTCTAAATGTAGCATCCTCTTCCTTTTGTTTCTCGATACAACTTGTCCGAGATCCGATCACTAGTATCCCATACCTTGTTCAATCTTGTTCACAACAAGTTATGTTTTCTTGTTACCGTGATATTACATCCCCGTGACCTAGTCACATGTTGTAACATTTATAGATGTAATCTCACCAAGTCGGCCGTATGTATCTTTACCCGTCATGTGGGTGAACAAATCCCGGTCTTGCAGTCACATGTCATCCACTATTCCTTCGGAATACCCAACATACACCTTTATAGCCACCGCATTACCAGATGACGTTTGATGCAGTCAAAGCAACCTAGGAAAACAGTGAGTAATATGAGCTCACGGTCTAAGGAGAAGGAGTCTAGGTATAGCCGTTGCAACAATGAACTATATGCCTTGATCGTGTTGCAATCCTTCGAGGAGTGTCTGATACATTGCAAATGTATCCATAATTTTTGATGTTCCATGCTTGGTTTTATCCACTTTCTTGTGTTTTGTTCCAACTTTGGAGTAATTTTCATATGATTTCTTGGACTAACTTATTAACAAGAGCCACAGTGCCAGCTACCTATTTTCTGCTGTTTTTGGTTCTAGGAAAGTCAGAAAATGAATATTCTCGGAATTGGACGGGATAAAAGCCAAAGTGCCTATTTTTCCGAAAGGGATCAAGTGCTAGAATACGAGACGGAGAAGGGCCAGGGGCAGGCCACACCACCTGGCCGCGCGGCCAGGCTGGGCCCGCGCCAGGGGGTGGTGTGGTGGCTCCCGGCACCCCCTCGGCCTCTCCTTTCGCCTATATATTGCACTCGGGACGGAAACCCTATGTACCCGATCAAAAATCCACGAAAGAGTCTGTAGCCGCCATCATCTGGCACCCTGTCGGAGAGGGGATTCACCCTGGAGGCCTTCTTCATCACCATGCAAGCCTCCGGTGTGATGCGTGAGTAGTTCATCCTTGGACTACGGATCCATTAAGTAGCTAGATGGCTGGTTCTCCTCTTTTGTGCTTTCATGTTTAGATCTTGTGAGCTCCGTTCATGATCAAGATCATCTATTTGTAATTCTGCATGTTGTGTTTGCGGGGATCCGATGGATATTGAGATGCTATTTCATATTGATTATTGATTCTATCATGTCTTTGTTATTTTGAGATCTTGCATGCTTTCCGTTGTTAGTAGCTATCTTGGCCAAGTAGATGCTAGCAACTCCAAGAGTTAGTATTTATGCTCGATAGTGGGTTCATGCCTCTGGTAATCTGAGGAAGTGACAGAAATCTCTAAGGCACTAGATGTGCTGTTGCTACTAGGGAGAAAACAACAATCCTTTGTTCATAGAACAACCATATTGTTTACTTTACACGTAGTTCATAAAGCAATAATCTCTTGCTTGCAACTTAATACTAGAGGGGGTTCAGATGATAACCTGAAGGTGGATTATTAGTCATAGATGAAGTTGGATGGCGGTCTATGTATTATGTTGTAATGCCCAATCAAGTCTCAAAGGAGTCAAGATCATTAGTATATGCATGTATTGATTTCTCAGTGTTTGTCAATTGCCCCGCTGTAATTTGTTCACCCAACATGTTATCTATCTAAGGAGAGCCACCTCTAGTGAACTATGGATCCCAGTCCTTCTCTTTTACATACAATCTACAATCTTTTACTGCTTTGTGTTTACTTTTTGCAAACCTTTACTTCTTTCCATTCAATACGTTTAATCCTTTGTTTTCCGCAAAACACGGTGAGATTGACAACCTCATCGCAAGTTGGGGACAAAATTCTGTGGTTGTGTTGTGCAGGTCTCCACGTTGCTACTAGCACCGGTAGTGCGCCCTGCCAAAGCTCAGCTAGTAACACCTTTGAGGTGTTTCCTTGCTCCTACTGGTTCGATTAAACCTTGGTTTCATAACTGAGGGAAACTTGCTGCTGTGCTCATCATACCTTCCTCTTGGGGTTCCCAACGAGCTCTACATCAACCACGCACCAAGCACTTTTCTGGGCGCCGTGCATTGAGCCATCAAGCGATTTTCTGGCTTATAGGAACAATTTTGGTAACAACAATTATAAGCCATATCCTCCCAACAATGGTAATGCATATGGAAATTCTTACAACAATAATAAGAGTGCCCCCTCTAAACTTGAAGTTATGCTTAAAGAGTTTATTAGTAAACAAACTGCTTTCAATAAAACTATTGAGGAAAAACTCTCTAATGCTGAAAGAAATATAGCATCTTTGGCTGAAGCTCAATCTACTTTGAATAAAATGGCTGCTAAACCTAAAACTAATGAGAATCTCTTTGCAGCTACTAATGCCATACACGTAAGAATTGATGAAAATGTTAGACTATTAGCTGAATTACATGCTAAGTGGGAAAGAGAAGATGAAATTGCTAGAAACATTAGTGTTTCTACTATCACCACCACTAGTATTGAGGCTAGTAATAGTTCTACTACTTTAGATGATAAAGTTGATTTTGATCTTGATGGTTGCAATATCTCTGAAGTTATTAAGTTCCTACAAAAGCTTGCTAAAAGTCCTAATGCTAGTGCTATGAACATGGCTTTTACAAAACACATTACCGATGCTCTCATAAAGATTAAGGAAGAAAAGATGAAACATAAAGCTTCTATTCCTATAAAACAAGAGGATGGTTGGGAACCCATCATTAATATGAAAGTGAATGACTTTGATTTCAAAGCTTTGTGTGATCTTGATAGTACTGTTTCTATTATGACTAGAAGGATTTATGATATGCTTGATTTGCCTCCTCTTGAAGATTGTTATTTGAATGTCCCACTTGATGCTAATGCTAAAAAGAAACTCATGGGGAGTCTTAATGATGTTCTTATTATGGTTAACGATTCCTATGTCCCCGTTGATTTCTATGTTTTGGATGTTGAATACAATGCTTCTTGTCCTATTATTTTGGGAAGACCTTTTCCTAGAACTGTTGGTGCCATCATTGATATGAAAGAAGGCACCAAATATCAACTCCCACTCAAGAAAGGTATAGAAAACTTCCCTAAAAAGAGAGAAAATATTTCTTTTGCTTCTCCCATGAAAACAAAATTTGGTCTTAATGCTTCTTCATTTGAGAACACTTGATTCTTTCTTTGCTTCTTATGCCTAACTTAAAGGCGTTAAAGAAAAGTACTTATTGAGAGATAACCCAAAAGTTTTAAATGAGTCTTGGAAGTTATTACTTCAGTAATAACCTCTCCTTATCCTTTTTATTTGCCTTTTGTGCCAAGAGTAACCTCTAATGAGAGTGAAGTAATGATTGGGAAAGTTGCTGTCCCGAAACAGATTTTTGTGCTTCACCGTAAAAATTCGTGAGAGAGCTCTGTATGTCGGATTGAGCTGTAATTTTTGTGCTTCTGCCCCAGGTTGTTATCTAACTTTAGTTAGTTCAAAACTTTTTGATTTGAGCAACAGAAGGTCTTCGAAAAAATTCGTCTTTACCCGCTGGTCTGTTTTGACAGATTTCTGCCATTTTCTGCATTTGCTTCTTGTGGGTTCCTTTTTGAGTTCTTTTGGGGAATTGAGCTTTTTGAGGGAAGTGCTACAGTAGCTAGTGTTCTAATGGAAGTTTATTTGGTGTTAGAACTGAACCTTAAGACTTATTTATCTTAAGTGCACTAATGTTGCTAATGAGATTGTGTGAAGTTTTGTATGAAGGAAAATTTTCAGGTGTATGGAAGGAATGAGTAATGAGATGAAGGATGGACTAAAGCTCAAGCTTGGGGATGCCACGCGTGTCACCCCAAGAAATATCCAAGAAGTACACGCGTCAAAGCTTGGGGATGCCCAAGGCATCCCCTCCTTCATCAATAAAAATCCCAGGTTTCTTCCAAACGCTTCATTTTTACTGTTTCATGCACATTTGTGTTTTTCTTGGAGCGTCTTCTTTTTCGTTTTCATTTTGGTTTTTAGTTTGCTTGGTTTGCTTAGTTTTCTGAATAAATTGGTTGGACCCCCTCTTTCATACATTTGGTTTGCAATTGGTTTGGTTTGGTTTGGAAAAGAGTAGGAAAGTTCATGCTTATGTGGTAAAAAGAGCTTGTTTTTGACTATGGCCTGTGCTTTGTCATGCCATGCTTGATATTGTTTTGGCTTTATGCTTAGTATTATTTGCTGTAGCATGAATTATTATAAACAATTGAGATTCCTTAATGTGCCTTGGATGAATCATGCGTTGTTTTAGCATATTAAAGCATAGTATAGTGGTATTCTCCTTTGATGTTTTATTTGGGTTGACTTGGCACATGCTCAGACCATGTTATGACTATCTCAAGTCACCATAGCCTTTATGATCCTTTAGTTTTCAACTTGTAGTATCACTTTATGCTTTGATCAATGATGTTTTGTCGCTCTGCATGATTATGGCCATTATTGCTCTCTTAGTTTGTCGCTCCCAGTCTTTTGCTAGCCTCCACAACCAAGTATGAGTTCCACTCATGCATCCAACTCCCTAAACCAAGTTATTCCAAAGATTCCACCATACCTACCTATTAGCTTATGCTATTCCAAGTATTATTCATGCTTTTGTTTACCTTCCACTTGTTATGAGAAAACTAGTGATTAAAGCTCTCACGAACTTGATGGCACACTTTACTTTTCTTGCCCTTAATAAACTTGAACCATTGTGTCGTCTATGTTGTATATGCTTGCACTTATTTGTTGGGAATTAGCAGAACCATGCTTTCATGGGGAACGCTTTCAACATTGCACTTGGTACTTGTACCTAGTTGATATCATGCTCTTTTGTATATGGATGTCGTCGGTGTAAAATGAAAGGGGAGCTTGTAAGTCCATGGAGTTATGTATATGTGTTAGAGAAACGCCTGGGCCGCTGGTCTAATCCATGCTGACATGGTGGAAACCTATAGCGTAACCATAATGAGCTGTCTATGAAGCATTCTTCTTATAAAAAAAGAGTCCTATATTGAGAAAAAAAGAGAAAAGGAAAAAAAGAGATACTATGAAAAGAGGAAAGAGAGAAAAAAGCACCATATTCCCATGGTAAATAAGAAGGATGCTGAGATGCTCGTTGTCTGCTTGCCTTGTCATTTTGATATGGGGATTCTTCCGTATCATCGGGCAAGGGGTACCCCGTTGGCGGTTCTCTATGATACACATGTACTTACGATGACAAGAACTTACCGGTGACTAAACTTGAGTAGCATGAGGAGCGGCCCTCGTATACAAGGGACATGAGATTTCTGACTTATACTTTGTCAAGCATGTACACCATAGTTTGTTCACTTTAACCTTAATTACTTCAAGATGCTTATGATAGGGGCAATGAGAGCTGAAAGCTATAAGTACCATAATTTTTGGAAGCTCTTTATGAGACTTGAATCCCTACTTCCTTTTACAAAGGCCTTTCTTCCACCATTATATTGAGTCTCCACCTTCTATCTTTATGCACCTACTTTGAGAGCATAGTGGCCATTTGTTAGTTCTATGTGCATTGTCCCAAGACTAGTTGATTGATGCATAACTTGATATTGCTTGTTTTAAACTATTGTATCTAGTCACTCTTATGAACTTTGAAGGTGTCCTATGCATTTATATTTGCTACTCTATTGAGGGACAAGCTGAATACTATTATGCTATGTTTTCTTTATGTGAAACAAACAAACGTCTTGCAAAGCATTGTTATTCATGAATCTTTTGTTTGTGCATTTTCATGTTGCATCATAGTTTCTTTGCGTATTGCTAGAACTTTGTCTTTCATGTTATGATTGAAGTACTATGATCCCAGCTTTGAATGTTTTGCAAATACTTTGATCAAGTCTTTGATGGTGCATGTCACCTCAAAAATTATTCTTTCTTTTTATCACTTACCTACTCGAGGACGAGCAGGAGTTAAGCTTGGGGATGTTGATACATTGCAAATGTATCTATAATTTTTGATGTTCCATGCTTGGTTTTATCCACTTTCTTGTGTTTTGTTCCAACTTTGGAGTACTTTTCATATGATTTTTTGGACTAACCTATTAACAAGAGCCACAGTGCGAGCTGCCTGTTTTCTAATGTTTTTGGTTCCAGGAAAGTTAGAAAATGAATATTCTCGGAATTGGACAGGACAAAAGCCAAAGTGCCTATTTTTCCGGAAGGGATCAAGTGCCAGAATACGAGACGGAGAAGGGCCAGGGGCCAGCCACACCACCTGGCCACGCGGCCAGGCTGGGCCCGCGCCAGGGGGTGGTGTGGTGGCTCCCAGCACCCCCTCAGCCTATCCCTCCGCCTATATATTGCCCTCGGGACGGAAACCCTAAGTACCCGATCAAAAATCCACGAAAGAGTCTGTAGCTGCCATCATCTCCATCCCTAGATCGGGAGGGATATGAAGCTCTTCCCGGCACCCTGCTAGAGAGGGGAATTCACCCTGGAGACCTTCTTCATCACCATGCAAGCCTCCGGTGTGATGCGTGAGTAGTTCATCCTTGGACCACGGATCCATGTAGTAGCTAGATGGCTGGTTCTCCTCCTTTGTGCTTTCATGTTTAGATCATGTGAGCTCCGTTCATGATCAAGATCATCTATTTGTAATTCATACATGTTGTGTTTGCGGGGATCCGATGGATATTGAGATGCTATTTCAGATTGATTATTGATTCTATCATGTCTTTGTTATTTGTGATCTTGCATGCTTTCCGTTGTTAGTAGCTATCTTGGCCAAGTAGATGCTAGCAACTCCAAGAGTTAGTATTTATGCTCGATAGTGGGTTCATGCCTCTGGTAATCTGGGGAAGTGACAGAAATCTCTAAGGCACTAGATGTGCTGTTGCTACTAGGGAGAAAACAACAATCTTTTCTTCATAGAACAATCGTATTGTTTACTTTACACGCAGTTCGTAAAGCAATAATCGGTTGCTTGCAACTTAATACTGGAGGGGGTTCGGATGATAACCTGAAGGTGGATTATTAGTCATAGATGCAGTTGGATGACGGTCTATGTATTATGTTGTAATGCCCAATCAAGTCTCAAAGGAGTCAAGATGATTAGTATATGCATGTATTGCTTTCTCGGTGTTTGTCAATTGCCCCGCTGTAATTTGTTCACCCAGCATGTTATCTATCTAAGGAGAGCCACCTGTAGTGAACTATGGATCCCGGTCCTTTTCTTTTACATACAATCTACAATCTTTTACTGCTTTGTGTTTACTTTCTGCAAACCTTTACTTCTTTCCATTCGATACGTTTAATCCTTTGTTTTCCGCAAAACACGGTGAGATTGACAACCTCATCGCAAGTTGGGGACAAAGTTCTGTGGTTGTGTTGTGCAGGTCTCCACGTTGCTACTAGCACCGGTAGTACGCCCTGCCAAAGCTCAGCTAGTAACACCTTTGAGGTGTTTCCTTGCTCCTACTGGTTCGATTAAACCTTGGTTTCATAACTAAGGGAAACTTGCTGCTGTGCTCATCATACCTTCCTCTTGGGGTTCCCAACAAGCTCTACCTCAACCACGCACCAAGCACTTTTTTGGGCGCCGTGCATTGAGCCATTAGTGTCTAACCACATCATTCTCCAATGATATGATCTCGTTGTCAGTCGGCATAAATGCCCATGATCTTGAAACCCGGATCATCTTCATGACTAACGAACTAGTATGAATAGAGGCTACTAGGGACTTGGTTGTTTCATACCACACCTGTACCAATGTTTCTACTTGGCACAGTTCTAGCACAATATGAAACTATTATAAACTAATTGAGATATAACAATAAAAACCTAATTATTATTTGCCTCTAGGGCATATCTCCTTCAGTCTCCCACTTGCACTAGAGTACAAATAATCTAGCTTGCATTTTACTCATATAAACCATATACCATATGCGTTTACAGATCATGCATGCTCATGGGAAACGTCATGTCCATGTTCTGTTTTACCAGATCATTATGTCTTTTGCAAATCGTTAATGTCTTCCTAATTTTGACATTCACTCCATTATCGTATAATGGGTCGAAGTATTTATTTAGCGACAAAGCGAGACTTTGTTTCTAGTATTTATAATGAAGGTCGTTTTTCACTGTTGTCATCTAAACTTCGAAACACACTTTGATATCCTTTGTGTATATACTATAGTCATGGCAGTAGAACGAGGCCGGATTCCAGGAGCTTACAATGACGTTAGATCAACCTCGAGGGCTTTCTCATGGGCACTGGGCCCTGGGACACATCATTCTATGTTAAAAGCGAACTAGCCCCACCATAACATTATACATCACATCAGATGTAGCCTTTATACTTCTATATCTATGTAGATCCTAGTGCATAAAATGCATCTATGCCACTTACATTGCTTCTTGCTACTTAAGTATAAACTTAACTCTGGTTTAGTGATCAACTCAGGAATCACTTAAAGACATGTTCTTACAGTTAAGAGCTAGTCCTCCCAACCAGAAACTTGGGTCACATTATGTCGAGTATACAGCATGGTTATGTGGAAGAACCTATGACTGAGGCATAGGAGATGCAACACATCTCTTTCTTTCAACGATAGTTGTAATACTCAATGCTTCATATAGTAAGAACTTCTTTCTTACCTTGTTCTATTCTGAACTTCTTCAGAATCTCGCTTAGGACATTCTGAACATCTTTCAGAATCAAGTCCAGGAAGCATTCGACATTTAGTGTTTATTAAACTTACCAATCTATCTCGATAGATCTTATTGTTTAATAACTTCAACTTCATCCTTATTTATCTAACTTAAACGTTATTAACACCAATTACATCATTAACATATGTCATCCACATATTCCAGAATGATTTCACGCTCCCACTCAAATATGACATTCATGTTTGAGGTCCAGGGATTTCACTTAGCTCCCACTCAAAATATGTTAGCTATATATTATGAATTAGCCAAGCTGATTTGCTCCCACTCAATTCTAGGTCCTCTCGATAATCTTGGACATTCCAAAATTCCTTGATCATCATCAAATCGAGAATTCCACTAACGAGATTTCAATGACCATTGATTTCTCGTACTTAGGTCCATCACGCTTCTTTGTAATTCGTAGTTATGTCTTGTTCAAAACATGACAATTGAATCAATAATATAATTCCACAAACTTGTAGAACATATGGTTGAATCCTACTTTCTTTAAGTAAAAGTATTCACTGAAATTTTATGATCATTATCATTGGTTTCTCCTCTATATGTAGAGTTTGGATTCACAAAACAGATTCCGCTGCCCCTTTGTGGAAGATGCATTCACAGTTTCCTAAGAATGCTTTACAAAGACTTGTTTATTCGCCATGATTTCGACTTGTCGAAATCTCCAGAAACTCGAACGTGCCATAACACTTATGGTGTTGTTTCCACGAATCTTTAGATGTTCCTTTGCATTTCAAATGAGTGTTTGCTTATTTCGATCTTTAACTCTAAATGACAACTATAGCCCCAATAAGAGATAATATGATATCATATGTATCTAATACAAAATGTTTATGATGTTTAGACATTTCAACATAGTTTGAATTCATCCAATTATCATAATTTGTGAAACATCTTTCACAAGTTCCTTTTATGCTTAAACTTAACTTGAATACCTTAGTCATTTTGATCAAATCGAAGAGACTTGTTAATTCAGTTAATTCAATATCCCGTTTAGTTATGAACTCATTTGAACAATTCAAATCATTTCAAACTTCATGTTTCATTAAGTAAATACACTTATTCACTTAGTCCACAGTAAATGATGTCCACTACTTGTTGGAAATATGATACATCACTATGTATAAGATTCAATATTTCTTCGCATATCACCGTTTTACCAGAATGCGGAGTTTTAGTCATTCTGCCCGAGAGGCATGGTTTTGCAAAGTCTCTAGATTAAGCATCTAGGACCCCGATCTTTCATAAAGAACCTGCAATAACCAAAATGGCTTAAACTGTAGTGTCATTTCATCATTAAGCTTTGGATATCTTTTAGCATTCTAATCCTTTATAAATGTTTAAACTATTATCATTAACATAGTGATGAGAATAACTTATTTGTAATCGTAATATGACCATAAGGTATTGTTCATAAGAATAGTACAAACTGGCTTGTAACTTGTTCATATGAATAATCGTCTCGCCAAAAGCAAGACACACAAACAGGGATTACAAAATTATATTCAAGTCCACTAATCCAAATGACAAACTTTGAGGGAAGAGGTGATGTCGGCCATCAACTGTTTTGCTTGCCGTCATCAAGTCACGTTGCCTCAAATCCAGCAATTCTCAAGCAGATCCTCCTGTTTTCACAAAGCAGGACAAGTATCAAATACTTTGCAAACTGCAACAAGTTTTGCAAGAACCACATTTATAATTTATATATCTTACATATACCTTTTCATACAAGACTCCATTTGCAATCAAGCCCTTCTAAGAGTTCTCAACTCTAATGCAAGATCGCTAAGTGTTTTTCCAAACATTATGGAGTCATCGGATTATCTCCTAATGGTTATTATATCAAGAAGAGAAGATCACCTTTTATGAGGGTATCCCTCAGGCGTGGGTATTAATCTATGAAGTTGGACCCTTTTGCTAAGTTCCAAAATAAGCAATATATTCCCATGGTCGCAAAGGACCTTAATGGGATAGGCTAAGGTCTACTAAGATATTTGCAAACAGACATCTAGACTAAGTTTATAATAAGAGATTAATTTATAATTGGTCTTCACTAAAACGGTCATCCCCTGGACGATCTTAGTGATCGCATGATCCCTATCCTCTGCACCTCCCCCGATCATCACGGCCATCAGTGCAGTATCAAAGGTAGACATTCACTAATGCCAATCACATCATCCATGTGACTCATGCTCGATCTTCCGATCTCTTGTGTTCCGAGGCCATGTCTGTACATGCTAGGCTCGCCAAATCTAACTTGTGTGTATTCGCTGTGCAACATGGCTTACACCCACTGTATGCGAACGTAGATATGCCTGACCCCCGATCATCACGGCCGGCCTCATACCCAAGAACTTTCTTGGTGGTGCACACACAAGGAGAACACGGAACATTGGAATTAAATAGGGATTATCTTATTTTCTACCGTTGAGTATCTAAATACTAGCACACAATAAGATGTAAAAACTGGTATCAACATCATATGTAAAATGTGATATGATATGGTCTTTCTTGCGCCTTGACCTCCATCGAGCGCTCTGGCATAATCTCCATCGTGCCCTTGGTTTGACGCCAAGTCCACGACGCCTCCACCATGTCGTCCATCGGAACGATGACTATTACTATACTACTTAGCAACAGAAAAGTAAACTACTTTACCTTTGTAACGACCAATGCCATATCATAATCACATGCCCTCCTGCAAAATAAAGTTAGACGCCTCTACTTTATCTATTGCAAGTTTTACGTGGTTGTTAGGGCTTTCGCACTAGAACCATTTCTAAACTACGAACTTTCCAACCACAACATGGATCCGATAGTTGTCTCTATTACACCCCTTTCGGGGCCCTCCGTTGTAAATGCTATGTCAACTATTGAATGAGAGATAGACACCCGCTAGCCACTTATACGATACAAGCCGTATGTTGAGCGTGGAACCAGTCTCGCGTACGAATACGCGTAAGGTCGGTCCGGACCGCTTCATCAAACAATACCGCGATATAAACAAGTACACGTTAGAGGGTAACAACTAAGGGATCAATGCCCGCACAAAACTTGTGCGTACTGGCCGTACAACACTCCTACGCATAGA
Source organism: Avena sativa (assembly GCA_916181665.1). NCBI lineage: Eukaryota > Viridiplantae > Streptophyta > Magnoliopsida > Poales > Poaceae > Avena > Avena sativa. The sequence goes on along the minus strand of OV702296.1, from coordinate 447,260,623 downwards.
TCGGCTCTGATACTACTGTAGGGCATCGGTGCAAAAAACAAAAAAATTCCTACGAAGGATCCTCGGAAACTTAGCCTAGGATCTATCTATGTAGTAATGCGGTAACGGCCGATGCGTATAGAATACATACCCTTGTAGACCGTACGCGGTTAACGTTCCGCGGGGAACGTGGTTGATGTAGTCGTACTCGAAGCCGACCTCAAGGTCACGAAGCTCCTCGCAGGTCACCCCTTGGTCCTTCTTGATCTTCATCATCTTCATCGTGCAACAACTCCGGCTCACGACATTTAAGCGCCCCAAGTGTTGCGCCTCGTGTCTTCGTACACATCTGGTGCACGATGAGACCTCCGGCTCCCCGATCCCGTCGGGAGTGCGGAAGTTGATATCCAGCTAGGAATCCCTGCAGCGCAACGGCGTACTGCAGGTGTGCCTCGATCGCACAACCCAGACTTGGGGCCATGGTCACAAGGTGTAGAGAGAGGGAGGGAGAAAGTCAACCATATGACTTCTCAAGTTGTGTATTTGGTGTGTCTAATCCCACCCATGGGCACCCCTTTATATAGGCAAGGGGGTGTACCTTTCTTAAAGGCTAAGCCATGTGGGACTAATACTAAAGAAAAAAGTCATCAGAAATTCGGACTGCTAAATGGACTGTTTCTACTCATCCCAATAGGCAAACAGAAAAATAAACAGATAAAAGAAAAAGGGAAGCAGCAGGGGCTGGCTGGGTGGGCCTTAGCGCGGCCCACCCCGCGCTCAGCCTCACATGCGAGGCGGCGGCCTGCTGGGGCAGCGACCCCGGGTGGGCTGGCCACCCCCGGCGGCCCGTTGGCGCCCGCGACCCGGGTGGGCCGGCGCCACGAGCGGCCCAGCTCGCCCTGCCCGGCGGCAGACTGTGCCAGCCCTGCCCTGCCTGGGTGGGCCGGCTGGTAGCGGCGGCCCGCGGCGGCCTGGCGTCGCCCAACTATCTGCCGCCCAGTGCGGCGGTTATTATCCGCCACCCACTTGGGCTGGCTATTTTTCTTTTTTTCCTTTTATTTTCCTGCAGTTTTATTTCTAGGCTATTTCCCTCCGGGATTTAGCCTAATATAAAAGTTGACTTTATAAATCTTAATCTAAATATTATTTATAATATATTAATTCATAATTAACATATAATAAATATATATTTAAATTCCCATTTATCCGAAAACCCTTTTCGGGGCTTTTCCTTTACTCTTTCTCCGAACAACTTCGGATCTCTCCGCGGAACGATTTCGACTTTCTCTCTTTCTCTACTGTGATTCCGTCTTACAAATGATCGCTCTCATTGTACCCTTAAGTGTATCCTCTCACGGCTCGGGAATTCTCTAGACATGATTTGTATCAATGGTCAACAGAGGGACCAATGATATCCATGTGACCCCTATGCATTCCTGATGACAATGTCGTTTGAACCGTCTAAATGTAGCATCCTCTTCCTTTTGTTTCTCGATACAACTTGTCTGAGATCCGATCACTAGTATCCCCTACCTTGTTCAATCTCGTTCACAACAAGTTATGTTTTCTTGTTACCGTGATATTACATCCCCGTGACCTAGTCACATGTTGCAACATTTTTAGATGTAATCTCACCAAGTCGGCCGTATGTATCTTTACCCGTCATGTGGATGAACAAATCCCGGTCTTGCAGTCACATGTCATCTACTGTTCCTTCGGAATACCCAACATACACCTTTATATCCATCGCATTACCAGATGACGTTTGATGCAGTCAAAGCAACCTAGGGAAATAGTCAGAAATATGAGCTCACGGTCTAAGGAGAAGGAGTCTAGGTATAGCCGTTGCAACAATGAACTATATGACTTGATCATGTTGCAATCCTTCGAGGAGTGTCCAACCACATCATTCTCCAATGATATGATCTCGTTGTCAGTCGGCATAAATGCCCATGATCTTGAAACCTGGATCATCTTCATGACCAACGAACTAGTATGAATAGAGGCTACTAGGGACTTGGTTGTTTCATACCACACCTGTACCAATGTTTCTACTTGGCACAGTTCTAGCACAATATGAAACTATTATAAACTAATTGAGATATGACAATAAAAACCTATTTATTATTTGCCTCTAGGGCATATCTCCTTCAATCTCTAGCGAACATGTTCATTCGTCATGAGGATTTATCTGGGTTTCAAGATCATGGGCATTTATGCCAATTGACAATGAGGTAATGTCATTAGTTGAATGACATTATAGACAAACATCCGACAGTTATATCTTAATGATATCTAGTTACAAAGTTCACCATTGATGATAAACACAGAGAACCTCGCAACCTGATCCTTTGACTATGAGGTAATGCAAATCACCGTTCTAGAGGAAGCTTAGATGGTTATCAAGTATCATCTCGTAAAAGGGTGATAAAAAAGGTGCCACTTAGGTTTTCCAAAGGGACGCGTAGAGGAGCACATATCAAGACCAGGATTTGTTTAATCCATGTAACAGATAGATACATGTGGCCATCTCGGTGACGTTGCATTTATGAAGCTTGCAAACATGTGACTTGGTCACGGAATGCAACGACATGGGAACGAGTAAACAAGTTCATCAGTAACGAGACCAAACTAAGGTATGGGGATACCGAAGATCAAGTCTCGGATGAATTAGGTATCAAATGACAAAGGAAATGGGAAACGACTACCTCACGGTTCGAGAGATTATATTCGTGAAATGCATGGGGCTCACATGGCCATCCAGGTCCCTCTGTTGATCATTAATGTGAGAGTAGTATTGATCATGTCCAAAGTGTTTCCGAACCAAAGGATGTCACGCTTAAGGGTGGGGACGCTTAGGGTAGATGAGGTATCGTAGGAGAAATAGAGAGAGAAACCGGAATAGTTCTGGGTAACTTACGATGTATATCGGAAGGGGTCCAAAAGGTGTTACCGAGTGAAGGAATAAGATAATATGTGTATTTGAATGTTAATTTGAGAATTAATATTAAATATATATTTTATTTTATTATTAAAGGCACCCCAATGCTAATGGGCCTCACCCTAAGGGGAGGCCCAAGAGGCAAGGCGCCTAGGGAAAGGGGGGCCGGCTAGCCTGGGCTTAGTGGGCCGCCCCAGTGGAGCCCACCTTGGGCCGGCGACTGCCCCTAGGTGGCCGGCGGGTGTGGGGATTAGTCCCACACCGCTTGGCCCCTAGGTGGTGCGTCCCCTCCCACTATATATAGGGGTCTCCCTACCCCTTTGGAGTCATCCCATTCCCTCCTATTCTCTCTCATCGATTGAGGACTTCTCTGGAATATTGGAGAGGACTTCGTGGATCGTGAGTTCTGCACCTTCACACCATCATCGTGTGATCAGTGATCCGACATCTACTTCTTCCTCTGCTCGGCTAGATCGGAGTTTGGGATGCGTCACCTACACCGGATGTGTGACAAACTTCGGAGGCACCACACTTGAGGTGCTGCTCGTCTTCATCAATATGACTTCCTATGTAAGGCGTGCCTCGGTCTTCAAAGGTATGAATACCATCTCTCTCTTCCGTTACTTATGTCTACATAGTATAGATCCTGGTATTAGTGTTCGCTTAGTTATATTTTTTTGTTTTCTACTATGGAACCCTTTCAGTGGTATCAGAGTGGGTCTATGGGTAGACATGTCGTACGGATAGAACACATAGCAATATGTGGGCATTCATTCTCTAGTTGCTACCCTATTTTATGTTCTTATTCATATCGCGACACTGTTTGATGAAGCCGCCCCCAACCAACCTCACGTGGTGATTCATGAGACTGGTCCACGAATCAAAGTGGATTAGGGGAGTGTATGTCTCTCTACAGTAGTTGATATGGCATCAACACTGGAGGGCCCTGAAAAGGGTAGAAGAACGGCAATCATTGAATCCATGTTGTGGCTCCACGTTCGTAGGTGGGAAGGGGTTCTACCATGAAAGCCCTAAAGCCGCGTAAAACTTGCAATAGATAATATAGAGGCGTCTATTTTTGTTATTGCGTAGGGGCATGTGTTAAGACATGGCAGTCACAAGTTTGTGAAACTTTCATTGAAGCTATTGATAATGATCAAGATGCTATAACCACATCATAACACTTTACTTTATGAAGTGTTACTTATTGTGCTAGTATAATTATATATATATATTCAACGATAGCATAATAAGACAATCCCTCACAGTATTCCAGTTATCGTATTCCCCTTGCGTGTGCACCACCAAGAAAGTTCTTCGGTATGAGGCATCGTCGTGATGATCGGGTGTCAGCCATATCTATGTTCGCATATAGTGGGTGTAAGCCATGTTGCACTGTGAATACACACAAGTTAGAATTAGCGAGCCTAGCATGTGTAGACATGATCTCGGAATACAAGAGACCGAAAGGTCGAGCATGAGTCACATGGATGATGTGATTGACATTAGGGAATGTCTACCTCTGCTGCTACACTGATGGTCGTGACGATCGGGGGAGGTGTAGAGGATGGGGATCATGTGATCACTAAACGAGTGGAGGGATGTTCGTTTGAGTGGGAGTCCTTTTTGTTTTAAGTACGGTAGTATAATTAAAACTTGAGCTCATTATTATGAACATGGTCTAAACACTTTGCAAATCCATTATAGATGTCCCGCCCACCCACCTTCAACCTTAGAACTTTCCTCGAGAAGGACAAGCTGAAAACTAATGGAACCAACTTCACCGCATGGTTCCGCAATCTTAGGATCCTCCTAGTCCCCTACAAGTTGACTTATGTCATTGATGCTGAGCTTCCAGCTAAGCCTGCAGATTCTGCCTCCCAGGACGAAAAGAATGTTGGGCAGTCCAAGGCGGGCAATTTCTCCCTCATACAGAGTGGAATGCTCTATGCCATGGAGCCGGAGCTTCAAAACATTTTGAGAAGATGAATGCTTTTGAGATCATTGAGGATCTCAAAGCCTTCTTTGCTCTACAGGCTCGTGCAGAGAGGTATGATGCTTTCGAGCTCTTCTTATCTGCTAAAATGGAAGGGCACAGTAGTATTAGTGAGCATGTAGTCAAAATGTCTGGCTACGTTAAGCGTTTGAACGCCCTGCATTGCAAAATCCCGGAGGAGCTTGTGATTGATAGGGTGTTGCACTCGCTGCCCCTAGCTATAAGATCTTTGTGATGAACTACAACATGCAAGGGATGACTAAGACCCTTGCTGAGGTGTTCGCCATGCTCAAAACTGCTGAGGTAGAAATCAAGAAGAAGCACACGGTGTTGATGGTCAATAAGACCACCAACTTTAAGAAGCCGAGGAAAAAGGGAAAAGCAAGGGCAAGAAGCCCAAAAGGGATGGCAAGTCGATTGCCAGTACCTCAAAGACTGCCAAGCCTGGCCCCAAGCCCGGCACTATGTGCTACTACTGCAAAGGGGATGGGCACTGGAAATGCAACTGCCCCAAGTACCTCGAAGACAAGAAAGCCAGCAAGATAGCCACCAATGACAAAGGTATATGTGATATACATGTGATTGATGTATTCCTTACTAGCGCCAGGAGTAACACCTATGTATTTGATACCGGATCTATTGCTCACATTTGTAACTCTCAGCAGGAACTGCGGAGTAGGAGGTGCCTGAGGAAGGATGAGGTGATGATGCGCGTCAGCAATGGTTCGAGAGTCGAAGTGATGTCCGTCGGCACCCTGCATCTCCGTCTACCATCAGGATTATTTTTGGTTTTGAATAAATGCTACTATGTACCCGCATTGATTATGAATATTGTGAGTGGATCTTGCTTGTTGTAAGATCATTATTTGTTTAAATCCGGAACAAATGGTTGTTCTATTTATATGAATGATATTTTCTATGTTCATGCCCCTGTGTGTAATGGCTTATTCTTACTTGATCTTGATTGTAATACTCACATCCATAGTGTTGATGCTAAACATTGTAAGCATAATGATGATAATTCCATGTTTATGTGGCATTGCCATCTTGGTCACATTGGCGTAAAACGCATGAAGAAGCTTCATTCAGAAGGACTTCTTGGATCATTGGATTTCGAATCCCTTGATACATGTGAGCCATGCCTTATGGGCAAGATGATTAGGACACCATTCTCCAGGATAATGGAAAGAGGTGCAGACCTACTGGGAATCATACATACAGATGTATGTGGACCAATGAGTGTCTCAACACGCAATGGTTGTCGTTATTTTGTTACCTTTACTGACGATTTGAGTAGATATGGGTATATCTACTTGATGAAGCACAAGTCTGAAACTTTTGAAAAGTTCAAGGAATTTCAGAAAGAAGTAGAGAATCAACTTAACAAGAGAATCAAGCATCTTCGATCAGATCGGGGAGGCGAGGATTTGAGTTATGAGTTCAACATGCACTTAAAGGACAGTGGGATCATCCCACAGCTTATGCCAGCCGGAACACCACAGCGTAATGGTGTGTCGGAACAACGTAACCAAACTCTTTTGGATAGCGTGCGGTCCATGATGTCTTTAACTGATTTGTCTGTGTCATTTTGGGGATATGCGTTAGAAACCACCACTTTTATTTTAAACCGAGCACCATCCAAATACGTGGAGACAACCCCATATGAGATATGGCATGGCAAGAAGCCAATGTTGTCGTTTATGAAAGTTTGGGGTTGTGAGGCTTACGTCAAGAAACTATAGCCAAACAAACTCGAACCCAAATTGGAAAAATGCATCTTCCTAGGATACCCAAGGGAAATGGTTTGGTATACCTTCTACAATCAAGCCGAAGGCAAAACGTTTGTCCCAAAAACCGGCACCTTTCTTGAGAAAGAGTTTCTTGCTAAAGGAGTTAGTGGAAGGAAAATTGAGTTAGATGAAATTGTTGACCCCTCTCTCCAAATTCCGAGTAGCGCAACGGAAGATGTGCCGAAACCGCTCTCCAACATGGAAGAAGAGTCCAATGATGATGAGCAACAACATTGAAACTCCTACGGTTCGCAAGTCTACAAGAGTTCGTGCCACTCCTGATTGGTATAGTAGCCTTGTGATGTCTGTCATCCTAGATGAACAAGAAGAACCTGCAAACTACAAAGAAGCTATGGATAGTGCTGACTCCAAGAAATGGCTAGAAGCCATGAAATACGAAATAGGATCCATGTATGAAAACCAAGTTTGGACCTTGGTAGATCTTCCGGAAGGCCGCAAGGCCGTGGAAATTAAATAGATCTTTAAGAAAAAGACAGATTCGAATGGTAATGTGACCATTCACAAAGCTCGACTTGTCGCAAAGGGGTTTCGACAAATTCAAGGAGTTGATTACGATGAGACTTATTCTCCCGTAGTGATGCTTAAGGCTGTCCGGATTTTACTCGCAATTGCTGCTCATTTCGACTATGAAATTTGGCAGATGGATGTGAAGACCACATTCCTCAATGGTCACATTGATGAAGAGTTGCATATGATGCAACCAAAAGGTTTTGTTGATCCTAGGGATGCTGGAAAGGTGTGCAAGTTTCAGCGGTCCATTTATGGATTGAAGTAAGCTTCACGGAGTTGGAACCAACGTTTTGATCAAGTGATCAAGAGTTTTGGATTTGTCCAAAATCAACAAGAGTTCTTTGTTCACAAGAAGGCGAGTGGGAGCTCAGTTGTTTTCTTAGTAGTATATGTGGATGACATACTGCTTATGGGAAACGATGTGGATCTTATGAGAAGCGTGAAAGCATATTTGAGTAGTCAATTTTCCATGAAGGATCTAGGTGAAGCTGCATACATATTAGGAATCAAGATCTATAGAGATAGATCAAGACGCCTAATTGCATTAAGTCAGAGTACTTACACCAAAAAGATTTTGAAGAGGTTCAAACTGGACAATGCCAAAAAGGGCTCTGTGCCAATGATGAAGAATTGCAAAATGAGTGTGACTCAATGTACAATAACAGATAATGATACAGAAAAGATGTCTTACATCCGCTATGCCTTAGCCATAGGATCTATCATGTATGCAATATTAAGTACGCGACCTGATGTGGCATTGGATCTTAGTTTGACGAGCCAATACCAAAGTAATCCATGACCGAATCACTGGACAGCTATGAAGAATATCCTAAAGTATCTCAAAAGAACAAAGGATATGTTCCTAATCTATGGAAGAAGTGATGAATCTCTAAGCATAACGGGTTACGTTGATGCGAGCTGGAACTCAGATCATGATGATTCAAAGTCTCAAACAGGATTTGTGTTCCTAGTGAATGGTGGGGCGGTAAGCTGGAAGAGTAAGAAGCAGCCGATGGTGGCGCGGTCTTCAATGGAGTCTGAATACATTGCTATAGCTGATGCGGCGAATGAAGCTATTTGGCTAAGGAATTTCATCATCAAACTAGGAGTCATTCCAAGTGCACGGGACCCCGTGACGATCTATTGTGACAACACGGGAGCTATGGCAAACGCAAAGGAACCGAGGACTCATTCCACAACCAAACACATCAAGCTTAGATTTCACGCCAACCAGCAGAATGTTGACGAAGGTGAAGTCAAGATTTGGAAAGTAGATATGGAACTGAATATGCCAGATCCTTTGACTAAAGCTCTCCTACAAGACAAGCATGAACAACACCGAGATTCCATTGGTGTTAGGTTCCTTCCAATTGTAAACTAGTTTTATTTGTACTCTAGTGCAAGTGGGAGACTGAAGGAGTTATGCCCTAGAGACAAATAATAAAGTGTATTATTTGATATATCTCCTATATGTTAATAATACGTTTCATACCGTGCTATAACTGTGTTAATACGAAACGTTAATACACGTGTGGTATGTAAACAAACCGTTTCTCTAGTCATCTCTAGCGAACTAGTTCATTGGTCATGAGGATGATCTGGGTTTCAAGATCATGGGAATTTATGCCAATTGATGATGAGGTCATGTCATTAGTTGAATGACATGATAGACAAACATCCGACATTTATATCTTAATGAGATCTAGTTACAAAGTTCACCATTGATGATAAAAACATATAACCTCGCAACCTAATCCTTTGACTATGAGGTAATGCAAATCACCGTTCTGGAGGAAGCTTAGATGGTTATCAAGTATCATCTCGTAAAAGGGTGATCAAAAAGGTGCCACTCAGGTTTTCCAAAGGGACGCGTAGAGGAGTACATATAAAGACCAGGATTTGTCTAATCCATGTAACGGAGGGATACATGTGGCCATCTCGATGACGTTGCATTTATGAAGCTTGCAAGCTTGTGACTTGGTCACGGAATGCAACGACATGGGAATGAGTAAACAAGTTCATCGGTAACGAGACCGAACTAAGGTATGGGGATACCGAAGATTAAGTCTCGGATGAATTAGGTATCAAATGACAAAGGGAGCGGGAAACGCCTATCTCATGGTTCGAGCGATTATATTCGTGAAACGCACGGGGTCACATGGCCATCCATGTCCCTCTGTTGATCATTGATGTGAGAGTAGCCTCGATCATGTCCGGAGTGTTTCCGAACTGAAGGATGTCATGCTTAAGGGTGGGGACGCTTAGGGTATATGAGGTATCGTAGGAGAAATAGAGAGAAAGAAATCGGAATAGTTCTGGGTAACATCCGATGTAGATCGGAAGGGGTCCGTAAGGTGTTCTAGAGTGAAGGAATAATATAATATGTGTATTTGAATGTTAATTGGAGAATTAATATTAAATATATATTTTATTTTATTATTAAAGGCAGCCCAATGCTAATGGGTCTCACCCGAAGGGGAGGCCCAAGAGGCAAGGCCCCTAGGGAAAGGGGGGCCGACCGGCCTGGGCTCAGTGGGCCGCCCTAGTGGGGCCCACCTAGGGCCGACGGCTGCCCGTAGGTGGCCGGCGGGTGTGGGGATTAGTCCCACACCACCTGGCCCGTGGGTGGTGCGCCCCCCTCCCACTATATATAGGGGTCTCCCCTCCCCCTTTGGAGTCATCCCATTCCCTCCCATTCTCTCTCTCTCATCCATTGAGGACTTCTCTGGAATATTGGAGAGGACCTCATGGATCGTGAGTTCTCCACCTTCACACCACCGTCGTGTGATCAGCAATCCGGCATCTACTTTTCCGCTTCTCAGCTGGATCGGAGTCCGGGAGACGTCACCTACACCAGATGTGTGTCGAACTTCGGAGGCACGACACTTGAGGTGCTGCTCGTCTTCATCAATATATGCCTTCCTGTGTAAGGCGTGCCTCGGTCTTCAAAGGTATGAATACCGTCTCTCTCTTCCGTTACTTATGTCTACATAGTATAGATCCTGGTATTAGTGTTTGCTTAGTTAGATTTTTTTGTTTTCTGCTACGAAACCCTTTCAGGGACAACATTCCAGCAAGCAAACATGGATGATGTAGAGTGTACATGACCATCCTCAAGGACGCGCATACGATCAGCACCACAAGAGGCAGCTCCTCCGTAATCGGTCACACGTACGGTATGCCGACGACTCCCGAACCCTCGCTCTAGCTGGGAAGCGGAAGTAGCGGATCCCCGGGAACTCCAATAGCGCTACGCCATGGTAGAGATGGTGGAGGGGAATATCTCAAGAAGGGCTTCACCTAAGCACCTTTTTTAGTGACAATGGATAAGGCTAGCACGAGGGAGAAGATTCCAACCAAAGGGCATATGAGAGAATGGGCAAGTGAGAGTGTGTGAGAGGGGGAGGTCTCCACCTCCTTTTATAGGGGGATGGGGCAGCACCCACTCATGGCCGATGGCCAAAGAGGGTGCCCCCTCTCCTACCTCATTCATGTGGGTGGACTCTCCACTCACATTATTTCAAATTCCACTTTCCCCCATTTATTCTCCACTCAAAAACCAAATGTCTTTCCATTAAAGCACTTTAATTATCTTGTTTTAATGCAACTAAATTTAATGAAAACTTCATTTAATGAGTACTTCATTTAATGAACACATTAACATTTTGATCCCTATCTTTCTTTTGATACCCCGAACCTATTTCGGCAGATTTGACAGAACAAATTCCTGCGATGTCCATTATCTTCTCCTGTGTTCCAAATCCACTCAATTGCGCTGACTAACCTTAAGTGTGTCTCCTACGGGTTCGATAACTATGTATACACGATCGAGACTTTCTCTGATCAATAATCATTAGCGGGATTTGGAGATCCATAGTGACTCTCACTAGTTCCACGAAAATCCAATGATCGTCTGAACCTTTTTCGCTATAATCAAAATCCTTTTGTCTCACGATATATTATTTGTACGAGATTCGATCACTCGGTATCATCCGTACCTTGTTAAATCTATCTCCTGACAAGTACTCTTTTTCTCGTTCCTGTGATATAATATTCTAGTGATCAAATCACTTGCTTGTAAGCTATGTCAAAGTGATATCACCGAGAGGGCCCTGAGTATATCTCTCTATCATATGGATGGGCAAATCTCATTCTTGATCCACGAGCCTCAACTAACACTTTCCAAGTACCTCACGACACCTTTATAATCACCCAGTTACAAAGTGACGTTTGATGTAGTCAAAGTACCTTTCTGGTGAAAGTGATTGACGTGTTCTCATGGTCTAAGGACATTGAGTTACTACGAACATGATAACAATATAAACTTGAGGACATGATCGTCTTGTTACATCTACTCCGTGTGACTGTTCATCATATCATTCTCCAATGATATGACCCTATTATTAACAACATCTAATGTTCATGATCAGGAAACCTATGATCATCAGTTAATCAACAAGCTACTATTAAGAGAGGCTTTACTAGGAACCTTTTCTGTTTATAAATCACACATGTATTCATGTTTCATATTAACACAATTATAGCATGAAAAATAAACATCTATTATAAACCTGGAATAGCATAATAACCACTTTATTATTGCCTCTCGGGCATATTCCTTTCAGTACGGTCCAAACCCGCCCGTACGGATTATTTGAAAAGATTTGTACCGACCTTTTTCGGGGAGATTTTTGGAAGTATATTGGGTACGGGCGCGCCGTACGGGCGGAGAATATCATTTTGCGGCCCGAAAGTTGGGGTGGCCAGGCAACGCGGTACCCAAGTTGATTTTTATCACCACGATTCGAAAAATTGGGGCGCTAATTGCTGAGAGGGGTCTTTCGAGTGAATGATGGCCAAACCCAATGTTTTCAAATCACGCCCGTTAAGTCAGGATATTCCGTTACACTAGTTCCTGCTGTGCCCCTCCTTTGCCGGTTACTCTTCTTAGCCACCCTGCACGTGTCGTAGGGGCAAATCCATTACTGTACTTTCCTAACTCTCGACACTGAATCTTGCTGCGGTGGCGGTCCCTTTCTTCCCTTCCCCGACCCTAAATCTGCTCGCGGCGGAGGACCTTTTTTCTCCCTCCCCCGACACTGAATCTGGCGGCAGCGGCCCAGCATGTCTTGCAAGGCGAAGGTTGTAGCTACGTCGCCGACTAAAAAGGGTCCGTCGGGGCCCAAGTCTGGGGCTCAACGCGTAGCAACGACGAGGTCTTCAGCCCTGGTTAGCGAGGAGGCCAACAAGGATTCTGCTCCCAAGGTACCTACGAGCAGCGGGTTGAAGAGAAAAGCAAGGCCGGCGGCGGATTGTTCGGCTCCGGTGGGTGGATGCAGCACTCAGATCTCGAAGAAAAAAACCCGGGGGAAGAGCGAGAGGTGAATTTTTCTTATCTATGCCTTATCTTGCAAGTAGATTAGTTACGGTATAATAGAATCGAATGAACTGAAATGTTCCCCTTTTTGATCAAATTAGGCACAACTTTGATACAAGGACCTATATGAGTTCACAGTTCATGTTCGGCAGTACACTACAAAGCTTGATTTTGGTTGCGAGAGGGTTGTGTTCGGGCAAGATGTGCATCTGCTTGTGAATTGCAAAGAGGTTATGTCTGTTTCACAGCTGGTAGATATGCTTGCCGCTAGAATTCCCTGGGTTCTAGACAGAGGACAAAATTGGTGTGGCGTAACATGAATGATACCTATCAGCAAATTGAGCACTCCCATGAGCTCCCAGATGGTTTGGGAGTGTTGTGCAGCTGATCATAAGGTGAAAGTTGAAGCGATGATTGATGATATGTATGCAGATGCTGGAGATCTTGCTGCCAGAGCTTCTGCTCCTAGAGAATACGGGCCAATAGATGCTGATTTAGATAAGTTCAGTATACGTATAGAGGTGGATTCATACATGGCAAAACTTGATGAGGGAGTTAATAAGCCAGTTTTGTCATGTACTGTGGAGATCACTGTCGATTCCAAAAACATAACTCTTGATGAAATGAGAGAGATGATTAGTAAGGAAATCAGTATTGGCCCTAAGCAGATGGCAAAAATCCGGTGGTGGCATCATAAGAAGCAACAATTCATAGATGTTTTGGATACTGAAGATCTTATGCAGATTATGCGGCGAAAGAAGCGAACCAGGAAGGTGTTCTTCCTTGGTACCATTTCTGATGTTGTTAAACAGGTTATAGTGGATGTAGATGCCCCTGTAGTGGCTGAACATAATGAGGTGGTTGACGTTGATGAGATCTGATGAGAGCTGGTACCCTGGGCTTGTCATATGGACCGTGGGGTTCCCCTGCCTGTATTTGTAATATTGACTGCTGTTGCATTTAGAGCGTGCTTCTGTGATTATGTTTGTTGAGAGATTGCGATATAATGCCGTGCGAGCTGTTGAGATTTCGGACATGTCACTCACTGAAACCATCGTTGTTGTAGTAAGACATTAGTACATTGTAGTTGACATGATTATGTTTCTTAAGATGACGTACCGTACTTGTTTTTGTTATTATGTTTGTTCGGACATTGTAATGTAATGTTTTGTGAAACCATGACTGGACTAGTGATGCATAAATACATTGTAGTTGACATGATTATGTTTCTTGAGATGATGTACTGTACTTGTTTCTGTTATTTTGTTTGTTGAGAGACTGTAATGTAATGTTTTGCGAAACCATGACATGACAAGTGATGTGTAAGTACCTTGTAGTCGACATGATTTTGTTTCTTGAGTTGATGTAATATACTTGTTTCTGTGATTACGTTTGTTGAGAGATTGTAATGTGATGTTTTGTGAAACCATGTTGTGGTTATGTTTGTTGAGAGATTATAATGTAATGTTTTGTGAAACCATGACTGAAGAAGTGATGCATAAGTACCTTGTAGTTGACATGATTTTGTTTCTTTGGATGATGTAATATACTGGTATGTTTTCGTTAGGCAATGAAATTGGGATGGAGGGACTGCAGGTTTAATATTTGAAATGAGAATGTGTGAAGAGAATCCATATCAGGCAGGAGACAGTAATCCAGGGAAAGGGCATGGTATCCATTAAACTATTGTAACATGCCAATTTAGTCATTGTTGCAGCGGTAGAAGGGCTGCTCTCTCTCTCTCTCTCTCTCTCTCTCTCTCTCTCTCTCTCTCTCTCTCTCTCTCTCTCTCTCTCTCTCTCTCTCTCTCTCTCTCTCTCTCTCGCCGATGCCAACACCGTCGCCGTCGCCTGCGACGACGCATTCGCCATGTTGTACTTGAACGGCGAGGACGACCAGTCGAGCAGCGACAACCTTCTCTCTGACATCGAGTATTCCTTCCATGATGTGAGTTCCTCTATTTTCTCGGGATAGGGTTAGGCAATGGTAAATCTCTTGATCTGAGCTCCATATGTGCATGCAATCATGTTCGATTTCAGCTTTGCGTTTACCTATAGGTACCAAGGACGATCTACGACTCCGAATGGGAGGGCCTAGATCTCGATGGAGAAGTGCCATGTGACCATGGGCTAAAACTAAGGAGATATGTTGCATTCGAAGGCAGTAACACTGGGAGAAGGTTTTTGGGCTGTACAAATCAGGTTTGTTTACATTATGTGCAACTGTGACATGAAGTAAAATGTATCGTGCATGTTCATAACACTATAGTGTGTGTGTTTTTAGGTTGGCCCGATGTGTAAAGAAGTAGAGTGGGTGGATCTTGAGTGGCCAGATGCACTTAAGAAATGTTTGGCACAGTTATGGGAGATGTATGAGTTGGAAAGGTCGGGGAAATTTACTGATGTAAGTGATGCAGCTGAAAAAAATTACAAGCTGTCGGTACGAAATAAGGAGCTGGAACAAGAAATCGAGAATTTGCAGTTAGAGCTAACTAACGGAATCGATGGGAGCTTGGTTGTTGGAACTAACTGCAAAGAAGCTTCAAGATAGTCATAGGTTGCTGATTCATAATGCAGAAAAGGAGAGGGATCAACTCAGGGAAGACAAGAAGAAGCTAGAGTACTGCATTGCGAATCTGTTGAAGGAACTGAAGAAGGCGCGCGAGGGTGAACAAGGATAGACTATAGAGGATAAAGGAAATTCGAGATGAATAATTTATGTTGTACCAATTCCTGAAACTACTTAATTGTAAGACTTTAAGTTGTGCTTTCCGAACTAAGCCAAACTCAATCCTCGAGCAAACTAATTTTAGACGAACACACATATCGTGCATAGAGTTAAGTTCACGCTTACAAAATCACCACTTCAGAGGATAAACCAGGTAGTTTAGTACTAAATAGACATATGTTGTGTTCAAGCGAGCCTGGCCCGGAGCTGCTTGTTTTCCTCCCTAAGATTGGCCAGCTCCTTCAGTACTATGTCGTGCTTCAGCTGTAGGTTCCAGCGCTCCGTCACGGATTGGAGAATTTTGTCCGTAGCCATACGATTTTCCTTCAAGACCCCTTTCATTATCTCTGTCTACTTCCTAGCCGAGACACGACCTTCACTGTGTAGCTTCGCCCAGTCGGCGTTTAACTCCTTCAGTTTCTGGCATTTGTCAGAAAGGACCGTGACTTCAGCGTGCAGTTGGTCAAAGGCCAGTTTCTAGGAATTTTTCTTCTCCCTTTGGATTGCTATCTTGTCATTTAGCCAGGTCGCCAGGTCCTGGTCGATCTTTCGCCTCTTTCCCTGCAACCAAAATACATAGTATGGTTTGTTCAGTTCACCAGGACAAGCTGGTTAGTTTCCATAATTAGCTGAATCGACTAGTGGCACTGTCATAATTTCAAGGAAGAAGCAATCTAGGACTAATCAACATTTTATGAATCGACTAGTGGCACTATCATAATTTCAATTTCGAAGACAAATAAGATTTATCAGCAGTTTAGTGTGCTGTGGGTTTTTCCCAATATCACCAAATAGTAGTGGGAGAGTGGCAAACTCATAATGCAGAAACCCATGTCCAGATACATAATGGAAAGAGAACATGGTGTCCATTCATGAACATGAACACCAACACATGTCCAGATAGATAAGGAGTTGCCCTAGGATTCTTATTGCACCCTATAATGGGAAGCAGACATGGGCATTGCTCCCTGAACCCTAAACATTACAAAAGGAGAGGAGGACGAACTGATATTCGTGTCCCCTCTAACGGGAATCAGACTTGGGCATTGCTCCGATACGCCTCCAGACATGCCCTTAGCTCCTCGTTCTCTTTCCGAACACCCTCGAGTACGGTGATCCCTCTGCTCATGTCCGCCTTCATCTCCTTGAATGCATCCAGGCAACGGTTCCTGTCATGGTAGGCTCGGATGGTAGCCTTGGTTTCCTCGACGCGTCCTCTGAGTGCCTCGCTGACTTCGTCCTGCAGGAGAATGCACCTTTCCACGAGATTCTTCTTCTCCTCCGTGAGCTCGTTGATTATCTTGATGGCCTGTTCTTGCCTGTTCAAGTTACGGTCGAGCACTTTCTGTAGCCTAACGATGTTACATGCAAAATCTAGCGAGATCTCCTTCTGCACAGATAATTGCTTGCGTAGGCTCTCATTAGCTTTGGTGAGGGAGCGTGCAAGCTCATGTTGGTTGGCAATCTTGGAACTGATCGCGGCCACCTTGTCACGGTACTCGGCCTTCGATCGCTGCATCATTCATGTTAATTGAAATAGGAATTCTACAATTACACTCTAGGTCCCAGGTGAATACTAATACAGATCAAAAAAATCCCCGTTGAATCTATTGGCCGCAGTGTTAAAAAATGGACCTAGAGATCTATTCATGACCATGATAAACTAATCCTAATCACAAAAAATCCATAGTGAATATATGAACAGCGGTATTAAGGAAAGACCAAGAGATCCAGTCATATTCATGAAAACTAATACAACTCGCAAAACAAGAAGAAAAACCAATGCGGGGCGGACAGCATCTAAGAAATCCACATCATAACTCGGAGAAATAACAGCGTGGAGATTTGCTACCTCGCTGAGACATGGAACGGGGCCGAACGGGTCCTGCAACGCCTCCGTCGTGGTGGATTCGGGCTCCATGGCCGACCTGTAATACGTAGAAGAGGAAGAGCTAGAAGAAGAACAACAACAAGAAGAAGATGATTAAGATCATGGTGGAGAGGTAGATGGAGAAGAAGTAGAATAAGGAGACCATACCGAGAGGAGCCCTCGCCTGCTAGAACATTCGGCGCCATTGTCGGGGGAGATTGGGCCTCGATGAGAGGGTGGGCTTGAGCGGCTGGTAGAGCAAGAAGTGCCTCGCGGCAATTTCTCTCCCTTTTCTCCGCGAGGATCGTCGACCGGCCTCTCCCTCTCCTCAGTGGAGCCATGGCTTGCAGGGTGAGTGTGGCGGCGGCAGGAGGAAGGAGATAGTGATTATTAGTGTGGGAGAAGAGTAAAGAGTACATGTCGTGGTCCAGTAGTACTAGTACTATTATACAAGACCACCGTGTATGGTCAACCTTCTTAAAGAAGCCAGGGAGGTAGGGGTAGGGAATCGATGGGACTAGTCTTTATTGTGATGGACACTTCAATGGTCTTCGGCGCTGCCCAAAATCCAGTATATAATAAGGGGAGTGCGAGCCGAGTGGTCGTCACGGGAATCGGCGCGCACATCCTGCGTGCGTGTGTCACGTGTTGATGGGGCAATGACGCGCGCAACTGCTGCACGATCACATCGACACGTCCAACTCCATCGAACTCCACATGACAGGCACGCACGGGATATTTACGAGTCTAGAATATGCTGTGTCACTTTTGTTGTGATCAAATTATGTTCAGTACGCGAGATATTACTTCTTTCTTCTTCTTTTTTGATAATCGACAAATGCATGCGTGGACACGGCGCACGAAACCGCTGCTCGTCCTTGATCAGATCAGCACCCCACTCTATGTACCCGCCATCGACCATTCGGAGCAACTACCTCGAGCACGATGCCCCCTCGCCATGGCAATGGCAGGTCCAAGCCGTCCACTGACCGTCCTACGTCCCCGGCTCTTCGCTGCATCGTCCGTGCTCGCGAGTCGCCTGCTGAGGCAGCACGTCGTGTCCGACCGCGCCAGGATCCATCGACATCGGCACTCGAGGACACCGCGACGTCGAAGCTCTGACCGGCCACGCAGGAGGAGCGTGGGGTACCTGCAGCGTCGGACGAGGGCAAAGCAGCAGCCAGGACGGAGCGCGTGTTGCACCGGCGAGTACGGACAAGAAGAGGAACGAGAAGAAGACCAGGAAGAAGAGAGGAGCTAGCTATTTGGACGAGTCCGAGTTGGCCAACGAGGAGGCGTTCATCGATCAGTTGGAGGAAGAAGCGGAGGAGAGTGACGTGGACCCGTGGGACTACGAAGAGGAGGAGGAGGACTCCGACGAGGAGATAGCGCGCTTATTCGAGGAAGGGGGCGGTGGTGAGTCGTCAGAGGAGGACACCAACGACGGTGATGGTAGGGACCATGGCGTTAACGAAGACGAGGACGAACCGGAAGACGAAGACGATGACTTCTTCGAAATATGATCATTTATTTTATTTATTTTAGTTAGATAGATGGATTTTCACTTGTTTATGGAGGTAAAGTATCGGTGGCACGGATAGAGAGGTGGAACGGATTGACCATGCATAAAAAAAGTGGAGAAGGGAGGGGTTATCCTGCCCGTTGGATCACATGGGATCAACGGTTGGTGGAGACGATCCGCGTGACATCTGTGTCAGCCAATCAGGGCATAGCACCCAGAGTGAGCACATATTTGGGATCTCCACATGTTTGGGCTTTTGTGAGATTTGTGACCGAGAGAGAGGGAAAATCTCTTTTCACGATCCGCCTATGGATCCACCAGTACCATTCAAATGTGTGCTCTTTTTACTACAAAGACCAGAGTCATTGCATGTGTGTTCTCTTCAGAGACCACACATGGATCCACTAGTGCCATTGCATGTGTGTTCTTTTTAGTAACAACAACTGAGTCATTTCATGACTGTTCTTTTCACATACCACATATGGATCCACTAGTGTCATTGCATGTGTGTTCTTTTCACATACCACATATGGATCCACCAGTGTCATTGCATGTCTGCTCTTTTCACAATCCACCTTTGGATCCACCAGTGTCATTGCATGTGTGTTCTTTTTACTAACAACAACCGAGTCATTGAAATGTGTGTTCTTTTCACATACCACATATGGATCCACTAGTGTCATTGAAATGTGTGTTCTTTTTCGAGACCACACATGGATCCACCAGTGTCATTGCATGTGTGTTATTTTTACTAACAACAACCAGAGTCATTGCATGTGTGTTCTTGTCACATACCACATATGGATCCACCAGTGTCATTGCATGTGTGTTCTCTTCACAATCCACACATGGATCCACCAGTGTCATTGCATGTGTGTTCTTTTTACTAACAACAACCAGAGTCATTGCATGTGTGTTCTCTTCAGAGACCACATATGGATCCACCAGTGTCATTGCATGTGTGTTCTTTTTACCAACAACAACCAGAGTCATTGAAATGTGTGCTCTCTTCAGAGACCACACATGGATCCACCAGTGTCATTGCATGTATGTTCTTTTCACTAACAACAACTAGAGTCATTGCATGTGTGTTCTTTTCACATACCACATATGGATCCACCAGTGGATGGTGGATGTGTGCTCTTTTCACAATCCACCTATGGATCCACCAGTGTCGTTGCATGTGTGTTCTTTTTACTAACAACAACCAGAGTCATTTTTCATGACTGTTCTTCTCACATACCACATATGGATCCACCAGTGTCATTGCATGTGTGCTCTCTTCACAATCCACACATGGATCCACGAGTGTCATTGCATGTGTGTTCTTTTTAGTAACAACAACTAGAGTCATTGCATGTGTGTTCTCTTCAGAGACCACACATGGATCCACCAGTGTCATTGCATGTGTGTTCTTTTTTACTAACAACAACCAGAGTCATTGAAATGTGTGCTCTTTTCACAATCCACCGGTGTCATTGCATGTGTGTTCTTTTTACTAACAACAACTGAGTCATTGAAATGTGTGTTCTTTTCACATACCACATATGGATCCACTAGTGTCATTGAAATGTGAGTTCTTTTTAGAGACCACACATGGATCCACCAGTGTCATTGCATGTGTGTTCTTTTCACTAACAACAACTAGAGTAATTGCATATGTGTTCTTTTCACAATCCATCTATGGATCCACCAGTGTCATTGCATGTGTGTTCTTTTCACTAACAACAACTGGAGTCATTGCATGTGTGTTCTTTTCACATTCCACATATGGATCCACCAGTGTCATTGCATGTGTGTGCTTTTTAGTAAAAACAACCAGAGTCATTGCATGTGTGTTCTTTTCACATACCACATATGGATCCACCAGTGTCATTGCATGTGTGTTCTTTTTAGTAAAAACAACCAGAGTCATTGCATGTGTGTTCTTTTCACATACCACATATGGATCCACTAGTGTCATTGCATGTGTGTTCTTTTTAGTAAAACCAACCAGTCATTGCATGCGTGTTCTTTTCACATACCACATATGGATCCACCAGTGTCATTGCATGTGTGTTCTTTTTAGTAACAACAACTGGAGACATTGAAATGTGTGTTCTTTTCATATACCACCTATGGATCCACCAGTGTCATTGCATCTGTGTTCTTTTCACAATCCACCTATGGATCCACGAGTGTCATTGCATGTGTGTTCTTTTCACTAACAACAAATGGAGTCATTGCATGTGTGTTCTTTTCACATACCACATATGGATCCACCAGTGTCATTGTATGTGTGCTCTTTTCACAATCCACATATGGATCCACTAGTGTCATTGCATGTGTGTTCTTTTTAGTAACAAAAACCAGAGTCATTGAAATGTGTGTTATTTTCACATACCACCTATGGATCCACCAGTGTCATTACATGTGTGTTCTTTTTAGTAAAAACAACCAGAGTCATTGCATGTGTGTTCTTTTCACATACCACATATGGATACACCGGTGTCATTGTAATGTGTGTTCTCTTTAGAGAGCACACATGGATCCACCAGTGTCATTGCATGTATGTTCTTTTCACTAACAACAACTGGAGTCATTGCATGTGTATCTTTCACATACCACATATGGATCCACCAGTGTCATTGCATGTGTGCTCTTTTCACTATCCACCTATGGATCCACTAGTGTCATTGCATGTGTGTTCTTTTTAGTAACAACAACCAGAGTCATTGAAATATGTGTTCTTCTCACATACGACATATGGATCCACCAGTGTCATTGCATGTGTGCTCTCTTCACAATCCACAAATGGATCCACCAGTGTCATTGCATGTGTGTTCTTTTTAGTAACAACAACCAGAGTCATTGCATGTGTGTTCTCTTTAGCGACCACACATTGATCCACCAGTGTCATTGCATGTGTGTTCTTTTTACTAACAACAACCAAAGTCATTGAAATGTGTGCTCTTTTTAGAGACCACACATGGATCCACCAGTGTCATTGCATGTATGTTCTTTTCACTAACAACAACTGGTGTCATTGCATGTGTGTTCTTTTCACATACCACATATGGATCCACCAGTGCCATTGCATGTGTGCTCTTTTCACAATCCACCTATGGATCCACCAATGTCATTGCATGTGTGTTCTTTTTAGTAACAACAACCAGAGTCATTGAAATGTGTGTTCTTTTCAAATACCACATATGGATCCACCAGTGTCATTGCATGTGTGTTCTTTTTAGTAACAACAACCAGAGTCATTGCATGTGTGTTCTTTTCACATACCACATATGGATCCACCAGTGTCATTGAAATGTGTGTTCTCTTCAGAGACCACACATGGATCTACCAGTGTCATTGCATGCGTGTTCTTTTCACTAACAACAACCAGAGTCATTGCATGTGTGTTCTTTTCACATACCACATATGGATCCACCAGTGTCATTGCATGTCTGCTCTTTTCACAATCCACCTATGGATCCACCAGTGTCATTGCATGTGTGTTCTTTTTACTAATAACAACTGGAGTCATTTCATGACTTTCTTCTCACATAACACATATGGATCCACCAGTGTCATTGCATGTGTGTTCTCTTCACAATCCACACATGGATCCACCAGTGTCATTGCATGTGTGCTCTTTTTACTAACAACAACTAGAGTCATTGCATGTGTGTTCCCTTCAGAGACCACACATGGATCCACTAGTGTCATTTCATGTGTGTTGTTTTTAGTAACAACAACCAGAGTCATTGAAATGTGTGTTCTTTTCAGATACCACCTATGGATCCACCAGTGTCATTGCATGTGTGTTCTTTTTAGTAACAACAACCAGAGTCATTGCATGTGTGTTCTTTTCACATACCACATATGGATCCACTAGTGTCATTGAAATGTGTGTTCTCTTCAGAGACCACACATGGATCCACCAGTGTTATTGCATGTATGTTCTTTTCACTAACAACAACTAGAGTCATTGCATGTGTGTTCTTTTCACATACCACATATGGATCCACCAGTGTCATTGCATGTGTGCTCTTTTCACAATCCACCTATGGATCCACCAGTGTCATTGCATGTGTGTTCTTTTTAGTAACAACAACTGAGTCATTTCATGACTGTTCTTTTCACATACCACATATGGATCCACCAGTGTCATTGAAATGTGTGTTCTCTTTAGAGACCACACATGGATCCACCAGTGTCATTGCATGTGTGTTCTTTTCACTAACAATAACCGGAGTCATTGCATGTGTGTTCTTTTCACATACCACATATGGATCCACCAGTGTCATTGCATGTGTGCTCTTTTTACTAACAACAACCAGAGTCATTGGATTTGTGTTCTCTTTAGAGACCACACTGGGATCCACCAGTGTCATTGAAATGTGTATTATTTTCAACTACCGCCGTTGGCCACAAACAATCGGGACGCAGAACTAACCAGCAACCGCTCTGGGCTTCTAGAAGACCCGATCCCCGATTGTTAGGCGCCGTTGGATCGGGGTGCATGGACGATAGTGATGTCCTTTGCGAGGGCGATCCGCGAGAAATCTGTTCTTCGAACTGATTGGCTGTGGCAACTACGCTGGGCCTACGTCCTTGCCCTTATCCCCTTAACCTCGGGACCAAAAATCACACTACAAGACAACCAGCCCTACACCAACACATATCTTCCAACGGTGATAACATGTGTATCTACGATAGACCAGCCACTCCCCACGCTTGACTCTGCCCATAATACAACCCCCACCTCGTGAAAAAATAACCAGCTCCTAGTCCTACCTCCGTAGATCCACCCCTAACTCCCGATCCTGATTATCCTCGAGCCCACCTTAGCCCTAGCAGTAGTGTACTACGCCGGAAAGCGCCGCCATGAATCAACCCGTCGAGCAGCATCAACCAGGGATTGAATTGATGGCAACCTTCCTATCCGGCTCTCCCTCTTCGTGGCCCTCTCTCTCATGTTTCAACTGCTCACATCTGGTTCCTCATCTAATTTGGTTCCCCTATCTCTCAGATCGAGCCTTGGGGCAGCACCTCCTCTGTCACGCATGAGGCACGCAATCTCCGCCCAGGAGTAGAGGAAGGGGTCCACGGCCGACGGTCTACCATGCCTGCAGCCACCGCACGGGGGCCCATGGCTCCCATGGTCAAGAACGATGAGCCATTTTTGACGGACTCTTGGCTGCACCTCCGCATAGTGCGCACGACCCTACCGCCGCTCAGGTTAAATTTTGTCTTGCTCTTTCCTCCGCCTTGAGCCATGGTATTTGCCTACTTGCCTTGGCTGGTTCGGTATGCCTTCCACGGTTCCACCCCCGTATTATAAGCACTCCCTCTGGTCCAAATTAGTTGACTCGAATTTGTCTAGATTTGAATGTATCTAGACTTATTTTAGTGCTAGATACATCCGACACTAGACAAAACCAAGTCAACTAATTTGGGTCGGACGGAGTAATATAAAAGTAGTTTGTGTTGTGTGGTACTAGAAACCACTTCCTTTGTTTATTTATCTCACTGCAAGTTCTGCGAGTTGTATTGTTATCTAGAGTACAAATGATTGTTCAAAGGATGGATACCAATTGACACATCGAATTAATTTAGTCATGTAACTTGTTTATACCTGAACTGGGTGATTGCTAGTACATACACCTTTAGCAAACTAGGAAATTACGCTATTCAATTATTAGTCAATACTTGGTAACAGAATGTTTGTTGGATTCTCGTGAGGCCATTTGCTATTGTTACGTGCGAGACGAAGAGCAAGTAAATGGTTCCACCATGAGCTGCAACCTGCTATAAAAGTGGCGAGTCCATTGTGGGATCTACCGCTGCCGCTAGCTGTCTTAGCTCGCCTCCGACGGTGCCGGAAGCGGAGGTGCTGAGTGCTGACTCCTGTGGCGATCTCAATGCCCAGGTCGCCACCAATCCTCACGCTCGCCTTCCTTATGCCACAAGTGCCAATTATCATGGCATCTTATTATTTTATTTTTTATATATTGATTGCTCTTTTGGATCTTACATGTCTTCCCTATACAATGCTAAGATGATCATGTAGAAAAGAAAGAGTCTCGGATGAAGATAGAGGTACACACACTTTTGTGCGGTTCTCACTGTTGAAAAATCCTTGGTCAATGTTACTGTTATTCCTCCTGATGTTCTTTATTTTATTCAACCTAAGTATATGTTAATAGCCAGGAAGGCATAGCGAATTGTAGTGTATGGGTTCGACAATAAAAATTTACATCTCTTCCATCTCCCTGGAAGTAAGTCGAAATCTGCTCAAATTATAGGCTGACATCTTGTATTCTCTTCCGCGGATAGTTCGATTTCTTATTACGGGTTAACATGCATTTATGTGATACTCCAAAGAGTTTATGTTGATCCAGTCTCTCTTTTTTTGTTTTCGACCTTTAAGCATATGTTTTGCTAAGTCCTATTTTTTACTATTCTTTAGAAATAATAATGATGGGAAGCAACCTGTTTTCTGCAGTTATATAAGTATGTTTACTTATGTTTATTGCTTTTTTCAGGTGGATCTACTTTTTTGATAGTGCGACAAGTTGAAAAATAAATCTCGTAGTCTTGGCCTTTATTTATCTTCAGCTAAAGTAGAAAACGAGTCGACAAGATAACTGTACATATCTTGCTCATCAAGATAACTCTTTGAAGATTCTACATCTCAACCTACTATCTCCAGGTGTTTTTCTTGCACTGTCGTTCATTCTGATGTGGGATTCTTAAGTATAAATACTTTGAATATAATTTTTTTACTTGACACGCAACATTGTCTTAGTTCAGTCTATTCTTGGTCTAATTCATTCACTCACATCTGTTCCCTTCCTGGCATTGTTCAATGTTTGCAAACATAAACCAAAAAGAGGACTTTTGTTTTCCAAGTCAGTAGTTAATTTACTGAGATTGCTTTCTCCTAGATGCACACACAAACTAGATTATAATAATCTCACATCGATTGTCAATCTTTCCTGAAAATATCCCCACTTTCAGATGTGTATATATATGTCTTTTGAATATTTCGCATGGTGATACTAGAGCATGTACGTACTAGTAGAATTCAGTACAACCTTTCTACTGTTTTGTTGCCACATCGATTATAAATTTGGAACTCTTTTTTGCAGGCCCAAAACAACAGCTAGGACTGCTCTATTCGGATATAAGCTCTGTAAATTAGACGACACATCATTGGAAGGAATATATATAGTATTAGTTAGAATGTGATATTTTGAATAAGTTATGTACTCAAAAGAGATCTTTCATGTATGGGATCGAATTTCAGTAATCAATAATGATATGTTTCTTCGTGCAATGAATTCATATTCTCGATTTGTGTGTGTTTTGTTACTTACCTTATGAAGTCTGTATACTCTTGTTGAGGATGTATACTCTTGTTGAGGAAAAAACAACGTCTTTGAGCAACCAAGCCACTGAGCCTAAAAATAATATTAATTTTAAAATAAAATTATTCAATCTGCGTACCTTATGCTCCAACGGATACGAGTGTTGCTTGACATGTGTTGGCACTTTGCAACGCTCTACACATTGGTTACCAACGCCTCTATATGCGTTGCATTCTACCCTATCAACGCCCAAAAACGCAACGCATACTAAATATGTTGGTATGGGTGCTAGCAACGCCTATATGGATGTTTAGATACATATTCATGCGTTGCCGTAGGGGGGGGGGGTCTTGTTGTAGTGTCAGATCGTGTTCCTTCATCGCCATGGAGAGGGAGAGGCCCAAACTCAGCTTGCACGAGACTCAGATGTTCACCCACTACGACATACTCGCGCCGCCGTTAGCGAGGCTTCCGGCCGGCTTCGATCTCAGCTACACCGGGGTTCCTTTCGCGCCGCTCTTGCGCGACAACGCGTTGGCGAGGCAGATTGAGGAGCGCCGCCACCAGCTGTCGGAGCGGAAGAGGGCAATGGCGCGGTACTCACATACGAGCGCGTACTGGCGAAAGCTGTTCAAGAAGGAGCGGGCTGCGTCGATTGAGCTGTGCGGAACCCACCGGCAGGAGATCCACCCGGATCTGTGCAACCCCGAAGGGAGGCAGCGCTTCTTGGCAGTGCCTGGGCGTACGACCTCCACCGTTATCGATGCAGCGCACCGTGAAGAATCCATGAGGAGGAGGAACGCTGCCGAGAACGTCGGCATCGATTCCAACGTGGAGGAGGCTGGCGGCGACGCGGACAACGTCGTCAATGATGGAGACTACGGGAGCGTCATAGTCGATTAGGGCCACTTAAGCATAAATTAAATCTATGTACGGTATCTTAATGCGCTCTTTGGATCTGGGTCACCTGAGTCATGGTCGATTATCGTCATAATCTATATATTTTGGCCATGTTTTAGTTGTCTTTGTCTTTGAAACTAGTCGATCGAAACTCGTTCGATCTTGAAAATAAAGTCCGTGCGTTCCCTGGCATATCTGATGGGACAATACGCTGACTCTGCTCCCAGCACTTGATGGCACAACCGTAAATTGGAGTGCGCCTGAGGAGAAGGGATCGAGCGTGTTGTAATAGTGTACTACTCCTGTCCAAATATAACTGACTTAGTTTTTTTAGATATTTAATAAATATGTCTATACCCAAAACATGTCTAGATACATGTTTTAGGTTTCTTTGTCTTTCAAACTAATCAAAAGTCGTCAAATTCTGAACAAACAAAGTCATTGCGTTCACACCTGATGGAACAATACGCTGACTCTGCTACTTGATGGCACAGCCATAATTCTGGATTGCGCTAGAGGAGATGGGAATGCAAGGGAGATGGGAACTAGTAGCCGCGTCCAAACACAGGTAAAAAATTAATGTAATAATATTTTAAAAAAATGTAATCGGGTCCACAAGACCCCATCACAGACACGTTGCACGCGCCAGATATAAATAAAGACGACACGGCTAGTTTAGTTTCAATGATATAATTCAACATACGACGTTACTGTGTCCGCATCTTTCTGCTCCTCTTATTAGTCTGCTAGCCCACGCTGCATTAAGCATCAGTTGATGAGGATAAAAAAAATGATAAAATGGCAAATAAAACAATTTTTAAGCTTACCTTTCATCCGGAGAATCGTACAAAGATGAAATTGGCAGGGATTTATTATTTCTCCTGCAGTTAGCCGAAAGATCCTCAAGAACATCCTCAATCACCCCTGTAACTTCTTCATATTCTAATACACCTCCATTATTTGCCCTTTCCTCCCCGTTCCGCTTACCCTTTTGTTTCTTGTCACACCCTTTTCTCGCCGGCACCTCCACTTCTTCATAAATTGGCTGCTTATGTACGTTTTCCTCCGAGTGCTCATCACCGTCTTCGCCCTGCTCTTCCGCCAGTTCTGGCTAAGAAGCCTCATTTTCTGCCACCGGGGTGGGAACAGGGACAATAGCATGTGTAACTGGGTTTTTGCACAACCTCTTGATATGGCCGAATCCGCCACAACGTCCGCATTTCTTTTTCCTAGCTCCCAGCCTTGGACCTTTATCGGCGGAGGCTTCGATCCTTAGCTTTCTAGGCCTCCCAAGTGGCCTCCTAAGAACTGGTGGTTGAAGTTTGAACCCTGGATCGACAATCTCCCAATCATTTTCATCGGCCATAGGTGGTATGTTTTCTGCATAAGTTGCAGCAAACTTGTTCAAGGAGAAATAGTTGTCGACATAGTTCTCTATTTCAGCTCCGTTACCTCTAAGCTTTAAGATGAAGTAAATTGCATGGTGACATGGCAGACCAGTAATCTGCCACTACCTTCATGAACAAGTCTTGTTTCCAATGTCTATAGTGTACCTCCGTTCACTTCCACACCTGTATTCTGCATAAACCTCAGCCAATGTTCTGGAACTTCTGACCACCCTCATCTTTATCATTCTCATTGCCCTGGTTCTTGCATTCAGTAACATAACCACGTTTGGAATTATTTTATGGCCTAAAAATTTTCTTGCACAAATTCTTTGCCTTAAATCTATCTTCACCATTATGCACTGTCTTATTGCATCCAACAAAATAACAATTCCAAGTGTCTTCATGCCCGAAATCTTATCATTGAAACTCTCTGCCAAATTATTGCATACAAAATCCACCTTGCTTAACTCACCAAACTTGCTTCTGGCCCATAGCTTGGTGTGATGTTCCTCAAGGTATTTTTTCACCTTTGGCACTACATACATGTTCTGCAAGTAAGTAGCATGCATGCTTGGGATGTATGTGTATGCTGATCGCCACAAGTCCTCTTCAAAGATCTTTCCTTTGAACTTCTTCGTGAAGTTAGTAGCGAGGTGCCGCATGCATTCCCTATGCTCAACCCCAGGAAACACAGCATCAATAACATTCTCAAGACCCTCAGATGCACCGGTGTGTATCACCAAGCCTTCAGGGTGACCAATTACTTCTCGTAGTCTCTGCATGAACCATGTCCAGCTTTCATTTGATTCACCCTCAAGAACAGCATAAGCTACGGGTAGAAGCCAATTATGCACGTCCAAAGCACAAGCAGAAGCAACATGTCCCTTGAACTTCTCTATTAAAGAAGTTGCGCCTATTGCCAAGTATGGCCTGCAGCCGTCTAGGAACCCCTTCCAGCATGCCTTCAGGCAGACAAAACATCTCCTGAAGCATATCTTATCTGCCTGCTTATACCTGAACCTCCCTCGAGACCTTTTCTCTCCCTTTCACAACCTCGTAATCGATGTCAACAACACTACCAGGTGATGTTTTCTCTACCTAAGCTTTGAAACTATACAACATATGAAAACTTTCATTCCACTTGCCTTGAATGAAGTCTAGAGCCATCTCCTTCCCATCAAAGACTCTGTGGTAAGGAATCAGAATGTTAAACTTTTTGCTAATCTTTGCTCTGAGTTCAGCAGGTCCAATGTTATGATCCTACCTCACCCAGTCAAGTACAGTAGCAGCAATCCACTTGATAGTCGCCGGTCTAATTTTACCACTTAAAGAAGTATTAGGGCAGTTGTGTTTCTTCGTGTTTACTTTGATCTGCATTCGATAAGAATCCAAATAATTCAGAGCTAGTTATCAGCAGAATAAATATGAGAAAGACTGAAACTAAATGTAGCTATTGCAACCTGAAATGGGTGTCCACCCCGCATTGGTGTCCACCCCGCATCGAATCAACCAAATATTCCCTACTCTCCATCCTATCAGGGTCAGAAGCCACGCCTGGATATGCTTTCTCATCATCATCCGCACAGCCACACGTTTCAGTGCCTTCATGCTCGCTTGACAAAGCATCATGCTCAAGGACAAGCTGTACAGACGTCCTACGGTTACCAACACATATCCTTGCCATCACCACGGGACTAGAAACGCTAATTGGGGTATGCAGATAAGGAATCACAGTTCTTACCCTTCAATGTGGACGCACGACACCTTCTCCGGGCTCCATACCTCCATAGCTCTGCACCCCGCTTCCTCTCCCCCCGTTTTGTTGTCCTCTGTCCTCTCTAGACTTGAAGGAGATTCCGTGCTCTCTAGCCGTGCATGACCCATATCCGTGCTCTCAAGCCTCGCAGGATCCATCTCCGAGCGGGATCCGGATCACCAGCGTCATTGGGCCCCTAACCCAACGGCCGACTCTCAGTTTTCGTTTCCAGACGCGCCTGGGCGGTGGGCGGCGGCAAGGAGACAAGGAAGGGAGGGGAGGGGACGTGAGGGGATGGCAGGGAGGGGAGGGCGGGAGGACGACGGCCCAAGGGGACGACGAGAGCGGTGCACGACTAAGCGGAGTGGCGGCAGCAGGAGCAGAGGAGAGGAGCGGAGCGGAGCTGGTTGCGACAAAGCATGGAAAATTGCACAATAATGTGTTGGTGGGCGGCACCAGCCCTCAAACCTGGGACGCGCGCCGTCGTAGGTGGAGGAGGCGGGCCCGCCTGTCAGAAAACATGCCACCTGTCAGCGCACTATACACGGGGAGCACTTCACGGAATTTTTTAGCAGGTCCCACATGTCAATCTGTTTGATCCAAACCTGCATGCAATGCATTGCTGGTTCACGCGCTAATTCCAAAAAAACGCCCGTTGATCCAAACTTGAATTGGCAGTTTTGCTTCTTCTCCCCCGTCTCCTCATCTCCTTGCAGTGGTAGTTCCGCTTCGTCTCCCTCGTCTGTTATCCTCTTCGTCTTCTCCTCGCAGTGGTAGTTCTTCTTTCTTCCTTGATCAAAACATTCCCGCACGTAAGCCATGGACAGTAGCCGGATGAAGAGGAACTGGGCCGATCTCCTGGCCGACCCACTTCGCAAGACCGCCGACTATTTGCTGGAGAAAGAGGAGTACGTCGACACCTATGCTGCTTGTCGGGAAGTCTGCACCGATTGGCGCCGCACTTTAAAGGTGCCCGAATTCCATCTCAACAACTGGATCATGATAGATCACACACTTCTAGATGTTGGCGACTTCACCTTCCTCAACCTCGCCACTGGTCGTTTCTTTAGGACAAATCTAATGGACGTCCATCGCAGGTTCACATTCACATCCGATATTTATTGGTATTTTTCATTGTAAACATCTTAGTGTTAACTGATGCCCTCTTCTTCCAAAAGATTCTACTTCGTCGGTGTTTCTCGTGGCGTCATCGTGCTTGCTCAGAGGGTGGAGCCGTACTAGATTCGGCTTCTGAACCCAATCACTCATAAGTCTAACACTGAGTTTCAATCACACATACCATCTGATCCTCTGCAATCTGTCATCATGACGAAGTCCCCGACGATGGTGTTCGTTTGCACTAATTATCCAGATCGTATTGCATGGGCCGATGAGAGCACCCCAACGGGGCAAATCAATGAATCATTTGGAGAAGGATTGTATTCGCCACCTCCTGCTATGCTTCTGGACTGCATGACGACATTCCGAGGGGAAGTATATGCATTACTTGAGAATGGAGACATCTTGTCGACCAACATCAAGTTAGAGCAGTGCGCGAGCACTGTCACGATGGCCAAAATAATTTCGGCCCCAGTCTTTGTGGAGTCAGATGGTGATCTGCTTCTTGTGTTGAACGGGGATTTCGCCAAAGGGCAAGCGGTGTTGTACCGGGTGGACACGGAGAACCGCTCTCTCGAGGCCGTCGGTGACATTGGAAGTCGTTCCCTCTTTGTTGATTACAGTCGGTCTATCTCCATTAACACCAGGTTACACCCCACAGTCAAACCGGTTGCATATACTACAGGAATTATATCAGACTGTACGATCATAAGGTTCAAGCCTGGGAAGAGGAACCAACAATGACGTATGGCTTAAGTCTGGAACATACACCGAGGCCTTACCCTCTAGACGAGATACTGGCAGCACATTGCAGATGGAGAGAGTTCTCTAAATATGTGTTGCAGCATGCGGGAGCCGACGATGACGAAATATATAGGGGAGAATGAATCCTATATTCATCCTAAGTTATTTGCTAGCATTTCCAGGTCTAATTTTCGAAGTAGAAATTTTTACTGTATTTATATTATTTCGATGAGAAGTATGCGTATTAACTTTCAGACAAAATTGTAATGTATTTAAATTTAGTACTTTCAGAATTTAAAGTATTTATTTTTAGTAGCTTCTTTCAGAATTCTCTGTGTTCGACATGGGCATCAGCTCAGCGCCGGAATTCAGGTCCCACATGGAAAATTGCACAATAATGTGTTGGTGCGTGGCGTCGAAGGTGGAGGGGGCGGGCCCGCCAGTCAAAAAACATGCCACGTGCTACACTCGATGGTACATGGTGGCATATAAATAATATCGTATAAACATAAGGGCATAGTCGTCAATATTTCTAAAATGAAACCCGGTCCCTTCTCCTACCTGTCCTGGTACAATACCCGATGAGGTGGATAGCCACGACCGATCTTTTTAATACGTTCGCACTCTTATGCTGAGAAGGGAAATAAAGATTGAGCTGTTAATGCAACGAGTGTCGAATTATTACCCTCTAAGGAAATGGGAAATGGTTATTTTCATGCGTGCCCGTAGTCCAAACCTACTGTCAGTCTTTCACTCCCCTTCTCCGACTAACCACAGTTCACCTTGCGCAGCTCCTCCACGCCACACCAACTAGGGTAACATGGCCCCGCCTAAGCCGCCGCCGCCACGACAGCCACCGAAACTGGGGTATTTAGCCCCTCTAAGGCAGGCCATGAAGCTCTACTTCAAGGCCGGTTTCCCATTGCCCTGCCAGGCAGATGATTTCCCCGAATGTGCCGAATCGGCCGTGGCGGTGACTGCGCCGTCGTCGGCGCCAGATGCGGCAAGCAGGGCCAAGAGATCGATGTGGAGAAATCGCGCGGCGGCATTACGGCATGCTCTAGGCAGTGAGAACAAGGTATGTATCAAATCGTTCATGAGAGCATGCCGCC
Organism: Avena sativa; assembly: GCA_916181665.1. NCBI lineage: Eukaryota > Viridiplantae > Streptophyta > Magnoliopsida > Poales > Poaceae > Avena > Avena sativa. The sequence continues at coordinate 447,227,522 of OV702296.1, read as the reverse complement.
GCCAAGGGTACACACCCTCGAACAGGGTAGCGCCAAGGTCTAGGAACTCTCGCGTCCATGCTTCGGAGCGGACTACCTTACGTCAGTGGGGGAGCCTGGGTGCACGCCGTCTGCGGCAAAGACGCTCCATCCTACGCACCGTCAAAGGACATACCGTGGCGGCGACCAAGCGTCTACACTCAGCATGCTGGATTGTTCGACAGCCGGAGCCGGCGGCAGGCATCAGCTCAGCCCCAGAATTCAGGTTCGAGTTCACACAGACCTACGATCCTGAGAAGGAGATGTCGAATTTCAGTTTCGAAGAAATCGTTGCGGCGGCGCGGATGGTCCAATTGAACCAGGACTGGTGCACGCAAATCGCTCATGCATGAACGATGCAGATTTCTTGTAGTTTGACGGGAAGGCAATAGATCAGTTTGGGTTAAATGATCAAAGAACTTATGTCCTCTCAAGGCAATTGGCCAGCCAACTTTTCTGGTGGAGATCTGTAGTTTCTTCAGTGTAGAATAGTTAAGTTCAGACTGAAGAATGGCTTTTGTAGATGAAATGCTGACGAATTGTTCTATAAACTAGTAGGAAGTTTAGCCCACTTTTGTGCAGGTATAAAACCCTTTTATATGGAAGTACTACTGTTGTAAGCAAATACTATCAAGTATCTATTTCCTTCAATTACTAGTCATGGTTCAATCCAGTTAACTGGCATCTTTTTTATCCCGACTACAGATTTTGCGTCTGCTGTCTGTGCTGTAAACCATTTTTCCTTTGTCTTGTGTTGCCTGCAAAATGGTCCTGCAGTTCAACGTGTTACAAATGTAGCTACCTTGTACTTGAAGAGGAGATGGACTACATTTTCCTGGCATCCACATAATTGACATTGCTCATTGCTAGACCACCCTCTTTTCATGAGGTTGTCCTTGGTTATTCATAGAAATTATAAAGCACGGTGTTCAACTACATCGATTCAAACTATTACACACATACACTACATCAAATTCATTACCCACATATACTACATCGATTCAAACTATTACACACACATACTACTTCAAACTATTACACACACGTACTAGATCGATTCAAACTATTACACATTTTTAGTCGATGCTAACTTCCTACTACACTCTTCATACTAAAAATTCATTAGCCACACATACCACGGCAATTCACTAGAGCCATGTCTTCACTCGAGGGAAATCAGAACCACTAGCTTGTCCAAGCCCGCTCCCCCCACCGAAACTGTGTGTGCCGTCGCGAAACGGTGGTGGTCCTGTGCCATCGATCCTTCCAGGCCAACACTGCAGGCGACGAGGACGCTTTCTGGCAGCCTCTTCGGGGCCCTGAATGCCATGTACCGATTCCAGAACCTCCTCCAGGTGGATGATGACCGGGTGCTTCCAGCAAAGCTGTCGCCCTGCCCTGCTTGGAATCTGCACCTCGTACATCTTAGGAACGGCGTCAGGATCTTTCAGCCACGCCTTTACCTCGATGACCCATCTATCGCTCGGTGGCACGATTTCCACCAGCTCGTGGCCAAGGCTACTGACAACCTGCTTGAGGGCCTCCGGCTCCCAAGCATCCAATGGGAGGCCGTCAAAGCCGAGTTTAGAGAAGAAACGAAGCTGCCCGAAGCGATCGCGCCACCCACAGGCACGATGCCAACGCATGAAGCTCATTTTCTCCCGAGGGCACTCGAAAGAACGGGAAGAATGCAGAACGCGCTCGGTGTCTGAGCTATGCTCGAACCGGACGAAAAAATCGAATGGCAGCGCGCATACCTCAATGTTGACCTCATTTCGTCTGATCCCAAAACGAGACCTGAAAGCTGGCAACAACTCTGTTGGCGACACGACGGGACGGACACCCAGCACGGTGGCCATGAGGGCGTGGTCGTTGAACTGCTGTGCCAGGCCTACCATGCCTAGGGTGCGCGGCAGCACGCAACTTCCCGAGGCCGGTCGCCGGCCTGGATCGCTCAACGGGACGCGCTCCGCCGTGCGAGAAGGACTAGCCAGAGGCGAGGTATTAGTCCGGGGACGTGAAGCTCCGATACGGCGGACGATGCAACGGCGACGACTGCGAGCTTCGATTAGAGGCATGGGAGGTTGACCGGACATGGCAGGGACGCAAATTAGAGCAAGTGCGAGCTCCGATCTGAGACGAGCATCCGGAGCTGAGCAAATGTTATGGGGAGGGGAGCAGGGGAGAAGACCAGAGCAGAGCAAAGAAATAGATCTGGTCCACGCAGGGGTAAGCTAGTCCATGACCGCAAAAGATAACGGGGAATACTGACATGGCGGGCCAAGAAGAGTTGACCTAACGGCGGTATTTGAGTTCAACCTTTTTTGTCTGGTTCAAACGACCGTTTGGCCGTTAGATTTGTATTCACCCCCATTTGGCCCTTCTGGACAATTGGCGAATCTACTATGGCCCCTCCGCGTGATTGATGACAACTCGAGTACCGCGGTGCGCTCACCCACCAAGTTTGGTACCGCAAATGAACATTCCCGTACGGGCGGCGCCTGTACCGCTGGTCGTTATTGTCGCAAACTCTCCTTTTCCCCTATTTCTTTCCTATTTTGTTAACATTCTTTTCTTGGCCGTCCCTTTTACTTCTAGTATGATTTTCCCTGCTATTAACCCTTCATAAGCCTTCCCAAAGGTCTCTCTTCTTTTTATATCAACATATCCAATCTCCTTGATGCGCTACCTAGTTCCAGGCAAAGGCAAACCTTTGTGTCTCATGGCTCCTTCATGGGATAGTTTTCAAACCTCCTTCATCGAAACTGATGACCGTGAAGCGCAAGGCCTTAACCCAAAGAATAAGGGGTTTCCTTCGACTCCGATGAGGAGGACTTCGAGACCTTCATGGATCAAACAATTAGAGGTTGGAAGCAACCAGACTACCTCGCTATGGTGAGGCCCGAAGATGAAGAAGAAGCAAGGAATCCGCATGGAAAGGGATGCACGAAGTCACTCAAGTTCATCGCCACCAACTACTCTTCGCCCAAGCATAATAAAATTAACCGAGTTGATGCCAGAACTTATCAAGAAACCACGACACGTACATCCACAACAAAGAAGATCGTCATGAACGCCCATATGAGTGTGAAGCCACATGATGATTGGGGTCTCAACCTCATTGATGTGCCCATTGCCTCGCAGCTCTCGGAGACCAAGCGGCGCCTTCACAAGATAGAGAAGTGTCGGAAGGAAGAGCTTCTCCATCATGAAGTCATGCGCAAAAAATTCTTAGATCTGGAGGGAAAGAAGGAGCTCAATGAGATGCTTGGCAAGGTCGCAGATGCAATGTACTACATGCGCTCTGATCTGCAGAAGTGCCTTCGCCGCATATCTTCTCTGGAGGAAATGGAGAAGAAGATCCATTCGGCCATCTCCAACACTATACCTCCACCTTAGAGGACATCACAGTATCGAATAATCACGATGGATTATTTTATCCCACCGGCTTGATTCTAAACTTGGGAAGATCTATAACACCTTAGAATCTATCTTCTAGTTTTTTAGTATGTTTATATTTCTGCGTGCTTGTTAGATTTTTAATTCCAAAGTTGCATTAGTTGCATGCCAGCTTCCTTGGTCTAGGGAAAGAATTATATCCGATGAGTTTTGATTCTTTATGATAAGTGAAGTGATTTCGAATTATTATTATTGTATTAGATATATGAATTAGGATGAGTGTTATGATACTTGTACCACTATTATGATTTTAGGGTCTTCCACACTAATAAAGTATTGATAAAATATGAGACGAATTTTTTATAACATGTTATAATCATTGGTTTGAACCAACAAGAGCCATAGAGAATATTAACATGATACATTATTGTTGGTGAAACAAAAATGAGAAAACGTTGTGCTGCAAAAAAATATGAAAAAAGAGAGATAAGGTGCAAGTTGAGAAAAGATACTCAAGAAATGATCATATTTCTTTCTCAATCAAGTGCTCGTATATATGAACTTAATGATTTTATAATATGCTTAGTCTTTAAAACTTCATATAGATTATTGATACAAAAGGAGTGGAAGCCTCTAAGTCATGTGATGTGTGAGAGTGTGATATAACTCACGATGCAGTTCTATATCTGGTATTGTAATTATACTTCAATTCCCTCATTTATTGTAATGACTCGTGACTCATGAACATGATGACCTTGTCCATAAACCACCATCTTGATCGGGGACAAGGAAGAGTCTAGCTTGGGGAAGTTGATGAGTCCATTTTTGAAGCATATTTACCTTGTGTTTTGGCATAAGTAGAGTTAGGATTTTTGTATTTCACGGTGTTTGCGTGCACCTTTTGTCCTTGTTTTGATATGATCGGAATTATTAAGTCTTTTATGGATATATCAATTGGGACTGCCATGTTATGCAATAATATGATATTTCTAAGTGATAAAAGTCATTTAAATAATTTTTCACGCAACTAGGAGAAGAGAGGATGCGAACGAAAGCAATAGAGGGTTTAATGACCTGCGATACGGGCGGGGCCTGCCTGTACCGCCTGCCAGGACGTCTGCCTCATCAAATGCTCTCACCACGCGAAGACGGATCTGAGATCCGACATTTACAAAAACTTTCAACATCGAAATATCACACTAGAGAGGGATCTGGAGGAGGAAATTGGAGAAGGGAAAATCCTTGCTTCTTCATGGATCATCAGAGAGGACATCATATCATCCCTTTCGTCACCAACCGCTACATCTCCATCAACACCATTCACCCTAATTTCTATTCATTAGATCTTGTTGTATTTCCAATATAATTGTGGTTTGCACTTGATTTACCGTTGCACTTTCGATCCATCCATATGAATATGATGATGTTGCAATTTCTTCCATGTGTGAGTAGTTTCCTTTGTTCTTGGGAAGATGGATAATACCCTAGGATTATTATGCAATAAAATAAAGATGATCTATAATTTTGGTCTCTGATCTATTGATTTATGATATTGTGTTATCTCTCTCTTTATGGTATGTGAAGTTGACCACATAGCATTTTCCTTCGGGACTAGGGAGAGCGAAATATCCTTTGGACGTGTATGGGAGTATGCCCGGTGCTATTATCTGACTGCAAGCATCGGTAAGGGAGATTCACTAAGCTCGTACGATATCCATGGAAAAACCCTTAATTGTGTTGATTCGTAGAAGTGTTTTGCTCGCAGACATCACAGTGGATATTTAGAGATGACATCAAAACTTGACTCGTAGAAGCGGCTGCTCGCGAGACTTGTAGTGAACATCTTATTATGGAGCTCTCTCCACACATATCTTGACGAAAGACATAGATTATCCTAATCATGAATAATTATCATATGCTAGTGGTGTATCCTACATCCCCGAGAACACTTTAGCATTATTGAGTTCCAGCACCCTTTTTTCCAACGCTTCGTTACTTTCTTACTTTATTTGCTTTTATTACTTTCTTGCATCCAAACACAAAAACTTCAAACATCCTTTACTTGAGATCAAAGGTAGCTTACAAGTATCCTCTGATAGGTAGTGACAAGGGGCATAAAGGGCTTGACCAAATAGCTCTTTGTGGGTTCGATACTCTTATTTCGAAACTAGTTACAATCGATTTGTGCACTTGTAGATATCAGGGCTTGAGTGGCCCGATCTCCAGAGGCCTTCTTCTCGTGATGCTGCACTTGTACTACACCTAGGTCCTCAATACACTGTCCTACTTTGCGGGGTCCACTATAGCCCCCTACACGTCAGGGGCTACCAGGGTCCCGTTATCTCGAATGCTCAACACACTCTACCGGCACATGCTAGACAAGCATATTTCTTTTGCCCCAGGAAGGATACATCATTCACTACTGGAAAAAGACTTAGCTCTACAGCAGACTTATTGGCGAATAAGGAGTTTTCATGTGACAAGACTCCACGTGAAGTTATCGACTTTCTTGTGGATATGGAGTTTAACATGATACTCACCTCTTAACTAGGAAACACATCCATAGTGTCTGATATGATGCCTACGAAAATGCCCCCAGATCTTCCACAAGATGAACGAGAATGCCATGCAAAGTCTATACCGCCCAAAAGTCAGTTAAGAAGACTATGCGTGAAATCGTGTCTACCCATTTCCGAGATAACCACAAAATCCAAGTTAAGATTCTGAGAACAATCAACAATGTGTAAATGTTTAGCCAAGTCACCAAGACCTCTGATACATGTCATTCATTGGAAAACTATTGATGATTTTATAACTTTAGCCTGTTTCCATGACTACTCACTCTTTTTATCCGCGGTGGATCTAGATTTTTGGCCGGAAGCTTTTAGTTCATACAAAGAACTAAGCCCAGCCTCATCCAATCCAACCTCCGATTCCTCACCAACCAAATAAGAGAGAAACTGACCATCTATTATGGCATTCGTGGTATCCGACATATTTGTACATTCACCTTATATCTTAATATATGCATCTACACTATGGTTTATTTATTTTATTAAAAAGCACCGTCAACAGCCCGTAATAGGAACACGCCAAAGACAAACAAACAAAGATAACTAAAAGGCTAAAAAACAAAGAGAGCTGCTCCTCTAGAAAATAGGCGTCACCTAAGCCTTGATTGCCGAAAAATATAATAAAGTTGATTGTTTTCGGGCGCCAAGTAACCCCTCCCCCCCCACCACCACCACCCCACACACACACACACAGACACGCATACAAAAAAAAAGAGGAATCTGGGTGATGCATTTATGCACGTTTTAGTGGCGAGTGGCTTCCAATTTTTTCTTTTTCATCAACAGTGGCGACCAGCTAGAATGCTAGTAGATGCCAGCCAAATCCAACGTAGGAGTAGAAAATTAGGTGGTACCAAAACAAAAGACTATCGTAACTCCAACCCGAAAAGCATACTAGAGAAAAACGGACGAATAAATGCACCCAAACCAAGCCCACGTCACACTCTCATACAACCAGAACCTCGAGCCAACACTCTCATACAACCAGCACGGCGGCACACGTTTATTGTTCGCCATGGCAGCGTGTGCTTCGCCCCTCGTCCTGCTGCTGCACGCCGTTCTACTTCTCGCCTCGAGCTGCGGGGCCGCGCTTGATGACCCAGCAGGGCTGCTGCGGCGGGCCAAGGAGGAGGAGTTCATGGAGTGGATGGTAGGGGTGCGGCGACGGATCCACGAGAACCCGGAGCTCGGTTACGAGGAGTTCGCCACCAGCGAGCTCGTGCGGCGGGAGCTCGACGCCATGGGGATCCCCTACAGGCACCCTTTCGCCGTCACTGGCGTCGTCGCCACCGTCGGGACAGGCGACCCGCCCTTCGTAGCGCTCCGGGCTGACATGGACGCGCTCCCCATGCAGGTTCCAGTTCCACACCAACTCGCTATTACCCTTCTTGCTTTTCCTGTCCTTCTTACTGCTGCTACTTTATTGTTCCGATTGTACCTGAATTTTTCATGTCCCGAATTAGCTGTCAACCGATTTTTTTAGATTTTTACGTATATAGACATGTTTTATAGTATAGATACATACAAATCTGCGACATTTAATTTGGGATAGATGGAGTAGATAATACAAGCGAAATTACAGGATTTCAAGCACGGCTTGTCACGTGTAAATAGGAATCGGTCTTGACAACGCCAGGCACCTGTTTCAATATATCAGCACGTTTCCAGAAAAAACATGAACACAGCCTTATGTCTTGAATACACATCTCGGTAGCACGAGTGTGTGAGAGGTCAATTAAGATTATCTGAGTTAGTTATTTGCCAATCTTGAAGTCAGGAGGATGTATATCTTTGATTTTTTTTAGCGCGGCAGGAATACTGCTTACTCAAATAGAAGAGGCAAAAACCCGAACAGTAACTGTATAGAGGGGCTTGTTCAAATTAAGGTGGGAACATGCTGAAACCACACGAAAAAGGAAAAACCCGGAAAAAAACCTAGCCAGGCTCAGCTGGAATAGCTAACACTAAGACCACAAAAGCGCTCCCTCTGAAGGATGTCCTCTCTGGCGATGGAAGCAACCTAAACACAATTTAGGCGTTTCCCGGTGAGGATCATACGATTCCTTTCTTTTCAGGCATTCCACCAGACGTATAGAAGACGACCATTGAGTCGCCGCTGCTCTTTTTGGGGCTTTCCAAACATTAAATCGTCCCACCATTCAAAAATGGAGGGGAAGTTTTGTCCATTACTCCCAGTTGGGTCATTATCCCAGCTCTGGGTGGTGTTCTAGACTGCCAAAGTGAAAGGGCACTCCTTGCATAAGTGAGAAGCCGTTTCGGGAGCGTTCCGGCAGAGCATGCAAATTGGGTCGTATATCTTCGATTTGACTACAGGAAAATGTAAACCAATGGTTATCATGTCTGAATACAAAATTTTGAGATAGGACAGATGCATGCCTCGAGGTAAACACTTCTTTTTGTATTAAAAAGGAAGTGCACACACAAACCTAATCCTCGCTAGTTTCCTAGCCTTTTTTAATAGGATCAAACAAGGGTAGGTTCATGCTTATCCTGAATGGTGATGAGACAATTATGCTACATTGAAAGTAGATAATAGTTGCTGCCAAACCCATCATTTACTATCTGACAGTATCTGAACTTTGCTAGTATCTGATTATGATCTAAGTGTTATCATGTTTCTTTTCTTTTCATGGTTGGTATTATAACAAAATTTCTGTCAACCTGCATGTAGCTTTTACCGTGTGCAACTGCACATTAGCTCGAATGGGAAGCATAAATGCTATTCTCAGTTATAGGACATTTGCAGTATTTGATTCAATTATTTTTTTGGTGTCAATTTAAGTGTTGTAAGCGTCCTTTGCCAACACTGGAGTAACATTGTACTTGCCTATCACTTTATCTATTTCAATAGTCTTGTTACTTAAGTTGCCCTTATGTATTTTCAGGAAAGCGTGGAATGGGAACATAAGAGCAAAGTGCCCGGGAAGATGCACGGATGTGGCCATGATGCACATGTTGCAATGTTGTTGGGTTCTGCCAAGATTCTTCAGGAGCACCGTGATGAGTTGCAGGTTGGTTAAGAATTATTTTTGCATTCTAAATGATCGTGGTTTTCTCATTTTACGGTGATCGAGGTTGCAAGAAAATTTTCTATTTTCTATTTTAATGCGCTGGTAAGTGTTTGGAGATTGACAGTTAAACATGGGCTCATGCATCATTTCGTTGTTGCTTCTGATATCATTAGGTTAAAAGGTAGTCACCCTGCAAAAAAATTATATGTAAATGCGCATGTGCATTTGGTTGTTCAACAATTGATACTGTAGTTTTGGTTAAATAGCATATATCTAGTCAAAGAATTGTTTGGTCCCACTCCCGAGTTAGTTCTCTATTCAGTGATATACAAATCGAACCACGTGACTGACTATGTGTCAAGATCTTGCAATCCTTGGCCAACAAAAAGTAATCATATATTGTAGACATGCAGTTTTAGTTACCTGCAATTCTTCATTACATATATCTTGATGTTGTTTACCGTAGGGTACTGTGGTTCTTGTTTTCCAACCAGCTGAAGAAGGTGGTGGTGGCGCAAAGAAGATGATAGAAGCTAGAGCTGTGGAAAACATAGAGGTCATGTTTGGAATTCATATATTTGATAGTGTTCCTGTCGGTGTGCTGGCATCAAGGCCTGGTCCTCTCCTGGCAGGGAGTGGATTCTTTGAGGCGGTAATCAGCGGAAAAGGAGGGCATGCTGCACTTTCTCACCACACTATAGATCCAATATTGTCTGCATCCAATGTTATTCAAAGCCTTCAACAACTTGTTTCCCGAGAAGCCGACCCCTTGGACTCGCAGGTGCTATTCAATCCTTAAGTTACTTGATTTCTAAAATGATAGCAGCAATTTAATAAGATAGATCTACTACATAGTTTTATTGACCAATGGTTTTCACATATATATTACCATACTTCCTATAATATGGATTTTCTATTTAAAAGGTTTTCTCATAAACGGAGAAAGCTTTGCGATTCAGTGGATTGATACAAGCTCTATCTATGTAAAATGTTACCCTTATGTATGTTCCAAAAGTTCTTCCAGTGGCTGCTTATAGATATTCATTATTTTTAATTGCTGATAGTCCTAGTCATTTCTTTAGCATTGCCATAATGTTTTGGAGGTCCAACATCTCATTCCCTCCTCTTGTTGGCTTTGCTCGATCTGCAGGTAGTAACGGTTGGGAAGTTTCAAGGTGGTGGAGCCTTCAATGTCATCCCTGATTCTGTCACAATAGGTGGTACCTTCCGAGCTTTCTCGAAGGAGAGTTTTGATAGATTGAAGCAGCGAATCCAAGAGGTAATAGCACTATAACTTGGGAATTGGCTGGTCATTCAGTTCCGAATTATTGGTTCCTCAAAAGATGAAAAAGAAAATTGACTTAATTGAGTACAGTTGGCGCTTGAATTTCTTGTGTTAAATGTTTCGAAGTTAAGCTAACTATAAAAATGGCAAGTCAGATAGTCTGACAGTCACACTATCTAATTCATAGATAATGCTACGGCAACCCAGCCTCTGGCCGCCTGTGGCCAACTCATGTTACGACTTCCGACCAAGGAGAATTTAAGCAAAGGAGCTGGTGATCAGTCTGTTCTTTGAATTTTTTTAAGCTGCACCATTTAAGGATTAGGCCATGACTCCATATTAAAGATCCGTGGATGAACTATACTAGCTGGCATTGTAGAAATTAAAGTTTCTTTTAGTGTTCGTTTGGTCAACCTGAGACTACAAAAAGATTGATATGCAGTAATGGATCATATCTTACTTCACTATCCATAACGCGTGTTTGGTTTAGTTAGGATTTTAAATCTCGAGCGAGATTTTCGATTACCGGTCGGTAACCAGAACTTCCGCCCGCCCCCGAGAAAAGTATTTACTATTCAAAATACATCGATTTTTTGAATCTTGAATATTTTCACTGGTTAAACAATAAGCATAGTATTTTTGGTCCCGGTCGAATCTGTGTCGTGGTGGCAAGGCCACATTCCGCCAGCGGTTGGTCGCACAAAAATGATCGATAGGTGGTGCACAAAAAGGTACGACACGACCCCTGCGACACCTGAAACTTCACGGAGAAGTGTGTGGGGCGGAAGTTATTGAATTTATTTCCTAAAAAATGTGAATTCAAAATTTGTTCACATTTCTCTGGAAGTAAAAATTGGAGATTTTCAGTCAATTCTTGTAACCGGATATTTAGTTACCCTTCGGTGTCCCCCTCCTCCTTTCAAAGTTAGCAAATTTAAAACACAAGGACGGCCAGGATTGATAGAATACCCTTTTGGTTTGGAGGGGATGGAAATGTATCGTCTAATCCTGGCCGCCCTCGTATTTTTCACTTTAAGTTTGAGAGGAGGGGGACACTGAAGAAAAACTCACAACTCAATCGGTAAAAACACCGACTTCAGCCGAGAGAAGTTGCATCTTCAGCTTGTCAATTTATAATGGGAGCTGTGTTTCATGTCTCAGGTCATAGTGGCACAGGCGTCCGTGCAGCGTTGCAGCGCAGCCGTGAACTTCCACGACTGGCCTTCAACTCCCCCGGTAAACAACGACCCGGAGCTCCACGATTTCTTCGTGAAGGTGGCCGGCGAGATGGTCGGCCCTGGCAACGTGAGAGAGAAGCAGCAGCCGATAATGGCCGGCGAGGACTTCTCGCGGTATGCCGAGGCCATTCCAAGAACGTACTTCTACTTGGTCGGGATGCTGAACGAGACCCGCGGCCCGCAGGGAGCGCACCACAACCCTTACTTCACCGTCAACGAGGACGCTCTGCCGTACGGCGCGGCCATGCAGGCGGCGCTGGCAGCTCGCTATCTGCTTGAGCACCAGCGTGTTACCGCTGCTGCTAAGGCGGTGGAGCCCCACGATGAGCTCTAGATCCATGACGCCACTCTTGAATAATGAAACTCTCATTAGACGTGAACTGCAATTAATAAAAAGAGGTACCCTTTCGGCTGTGCCACAAATATTCCGATAGGAGCACCAGATTCATGGAAAGACACGAGTTCGCGTTCAGTTTAGAGTGAACATGTGTAATGCATTTTAGGTGTACATTGATTGAACTAGACGGGACTACGTGACCTAAGAGACCCATCATGTAGCCGTGTCTGAAGCGTCGAAAGAAAGCTCAAGAAAGTCTACCCCCGTGCCTCGCAAGGCCCAACGCGGCCGCTATGGGAATGCCAAACGTCTACACACCATGTTGGTTACGTTCTTGTAATCTCGTTACCACGATACATGTGATCGTGCCCACACGTAAGCACACGTCTATTGGTGCAGGAACATTAGATCTAAGGGAAAAAAAGACTTAAAGCCTAATTTTGATCCAATATGAGTCCTGCATGTTAGGTGTTTAATGACAAACTAGATAGGAACTAACTAAATGAATCATAAATCTCTCGATTTATTTGACCATCACAAACACAATTACAACAATTAGATCACAATAACCGTGCTCCCTTGGCCCTCCTAGGGCCGGCGGCCCCCTCTCGGGACCTCTCCTCCGAGGAGGGCCCATGTAGGGGTTTTGAACATTATATTTTTATTTAAATAAATGTATTTAATAAGTAATTCTATTAATTAAATATGAAATACCTATTATTTAATTCTCTCTATTCAAAACTCCTTTTGAAAAACTTACAAACGCTTCAGTACCTCTTCAGAACATTTCCGGTTCTCTCTTCTTCTCGTTTCTCTTACGGTCGCGGATAAACCCTCAACATCTCTACCCTTAAGCGTTACACCCTTATGGTTCAGGAATGCTCAGACATGATAAAGACATCTCTCAGATCAATTACCAACAACGGTGTCTGGAAGCTCATGTTGGCCCCTTCACATTCCACGAATTGATTGATCGCTTGAACCTGACATTAAGTCTCATTCTCTTTGTACTACGATGCCTGGTTTGTCCAAGACCTAATCTCTGGTGTCGACGTACCTAGTTTGATCTTGTTACTGACAAACACATTCACTCGTTCCCATGATATTACATCCTTGTGACCTAGTCACATGCTTGCAAGCTCATTGATGTAATCTCACCGAGTGGGGCCAAAGTATCTATCCGCCACTCGGATAGCCAAATCCCAATCATGATACATATGCCTCAACCTATTCCTTTGGAATACCCAATACACACCTTTATGGTCACCCAATTACAGTCATGACGGTTGATGTGATCAAAGAAGCCGTGCGAGATAGTGATTAAATATGATCTCACGGTCTAAGGACTGAATCACTATGCTTTGCTAGATATTGCAATGTTGAAATTTGTGACTGGATCACATTGCAATACTACGGTCTGGTGTGTCCATCACATCATTCATTTCATCAAGTGACCTAGCTGTCAGTTGATGTTAATAAGTCCATGATATGGAAACTTTGATCATCAGCTGCCCAACGAACTAGTACTAGAGGATACTAGGGTCTTAGTTTGTTTATATACCACACATGTATTAATGTTCCCACTTAATACAGTTCTAGCATGATATAAAACTATTATGAACATTAGAGATATATCAATAGAACAACTTTATTATCGGCCTCTAGGGCATATCTCCGTCACAAGGATGGAGTGCAACACTTTAGTGACGTGTCGGCAACATGGAGAACACGTCGCATGAAGTGAACGCCGATGTGCTCACTGTCACCCAAGACTTCACTCATTTCATGTTAGAGTGCCCGAACTACTACCCGCACTACAACTAGCCGCCAAACGACAACAATGATGGGCAGTGAGCCAAGCTAGGCCAAAAGCCTAAGCTTGGGGAGGCTAAAACCCTCCACCTGTCATTCATATTTTTTATTTTACTTATTTATTTTCTTTTCTCTTATTTGCATATTTACTTCAGTTTTTGCATTGATAAATGAAAAGACAAAAATAAATTACAGTATATTTTGATTTTATTTCTTGTGAAATTCTCTTGGTTCCCTCTTTGGATTTTCTTAGGTTATTCACTTCTAGTGACATAGTAATCGGAAGAAAAGCGGGAAAGACTTGAGTACAACATTAGCAAGGGAGAGGAGGTATCACATTATCATTTTCACTCCTCTTGTAAGTTCATTCATGATCATATTATCGTTTGTTTAGTTGCACTCTAGTCTCACTCGCCATTTAGCTTATTATCACCTAAAACTTACTCCCATGATAGTGCGACTACTTTAGTTACAACTTACAGTCATTGATTGAGGTTTGAAAAACAACTCCATTGGACACTCTAACATGTCCGGGCACTCTAACATGTTATAAAAGTGATTGGATTCGAACCTCAATCAATGACGTGTCGGCAACAGATTATTGCTTTACGAACTGCGTGTAAAGTAAACAATATGATTGTTCTATGAACAAAAGATTGTTGTTTTCTCCCTAGTAGCAACAATACATCTAGTACCTTAGAGATTTCTGTCACTTCCCCAGATTACCAGAGGCATGAACCCACTATCGAGCATAAATACTAACTCTTGGAGTTGCTAGCATCTACTTGGCCAAGATAGCTACTAACAACGGAAAGCATGCAAGATCACAAATAACAAAGACATGATAGAATCAATAATCAATCTGAAATAGCATATCAATATCAATCGGATCCCCGCAAACACAACATGCAGAATTACAAATAGATGATCTTGATCATGAACGGAGCTCACAAGATCTAGACATGAAAGCACAAAGGAGGAGAACCAGCCATCTAGCTACTACATGGATCCGTAGTCCAAGGATGAACTACTCACGCATCACATCGGAGGCTTGCATGGTGATGAAGAAGGCCTCCAGGGTGAATTCCCCTCTCCGGCAGGGTGCCGAGAAGAGCTTCAGATCCCTCCCGATCTAGGGATGGAGATGGCGGCGACTACAGACTCTTTCGTGGATTTTTAATCGGGACCTTAGGGCTTTCGTCCCGAGGGCATCTTATAGGCGGAAGGAGTGTCCGAGGGGGTGCTGGGGTCGGTGAGACCACCCCTGGCGCGGGTCAGGCCTGGCCGCGCGGCCAGGTGGTGTGGCTGGCCCCCAGCCCTTCTCCGTCTCGTATTCTGGCATCTGATGACTTCCGGAAAAATAGGCACTTTGGCTTTTGTCCCGTCCAATTCCGAGAATATTCATTTTATGACTTTCCTGGAACCAAAAACAGCAGAAAACAGGCAGCTGGCATTGTGGCTCTTGTTAATAGGTTAGTCCAAGAAATCATATGAAAAGTACTCCAAAGTGTGGACAAAACACAAGAAAGTGGATAAAACCAAGCATGGAACATCAAAAATTATAAATACATTTGCAATGTATCAGTGCTTAACCCCATATCTTGATGAATTAGCTAGATGACACTTTTTGAAAAAGATTTTCTTGGTGGAATGGATAATTTGTTGTGGTTTAGTTGAATTCCAAACTTACCTTCACAACTAGAATGAGAAATTTTATTTATTCAAGTGGAGCAACAATACCCCACTCCATGAGAATAACAAGTCCGCTAGCCTTTGAACAATCTACGGTATAAATCCTGATTTCGGCTATGAGTTGATGGCATGGGTAGCTAACTACCAATGGGAAAAAGTATGGGTATCATGGGTGTAGTATTAAAGAAAAACTGAAAGTTAACATTGAGCAAAGTTTGTGCAAATATTATTTGAAACCAGTGAAGATATTTGGCATCATCTCACCACCAAAGGATCGAATTTCTAAAAAAAGGAAAATATTGGGTGCTATAAGGTCAAGATTTTCGAAGTGGGTGTCAATGATTTACTCTAAGTTTATTTCTCTTTCGACTATACTTGAGCACCCTTAATTTGGCCCAAGCATTCCAGGCTTAAATTGTTTTAACTCTCACAAAAAGAGAGGCGCCGAAACAATTGATTTGCGAGCCTAACTAAAATCTTGACACTCTCTATTGGATTAACATTTATTTTCTAGTAAGTTATACATGGTTAGGATAAGATATTAGGTGCACACATTCAAATATACTATGATCATGTTTAAAGTTGCAAGGTTTCTGAAGATGGAATACGATATCGATTCGAGCTTGTGAGTTTTTCTATCCAAGTATATTTCTCGCTATGATTCTTTATCACTTTATCCCTTGAGGGTGAGTGACAACTAAGCTTGGGGATGTTGATAGCTCAAAATATTAACACTTTTCACTGAGGTTTTTCCATTGGTTTTCATCGGGTTTTGCTGGATCTTGCACCTTTCAACTAACGCTAATATCACAGTTTAGCGAAACCATGTTCTACAATGTGAGTTTCAGGTATTGGACACTTATGGAAGGATCCCACGACATTTATAGGCTATTTAGAGAAAAATAAGAAAATCTCCAATTGAAGTCATTTTGATTCGAAGTGTATAGGGGCTTTAACGACAATTAGTACGGGCGGGTCTCGCCCGTACTACCTGCCCATACCAAGTTCCATCGCCTTCTACTTATCAATCCAAGCAGTTTTGTGAAGGAGAGGAGAGAAAATACAAGACACAACCGCCACGAAACAACCTAGAACAAAGGAAATCAGATCTAAAGAAGAGTAGGTTCAGGTACTCCGAAAGTGTTATATAGAGGCTCATGGATCAAAAGTGGGATTTGTCCATCCCGATGATGGAGATATATACTCTAGGACCTATCGGTGATATCACATTGACAACAACTTGCAAGCAAGTGATTTGATCACAAGGAATGTTATATCACAGGAACGAGAAAAGATTACTTGTTGGTAATGAGATTGAACTAGGTATGGGCATACCGATGATCGAATCTCGGACATGTAATATATCATGAGACAAAGGGATTTAGTTACAACGTCAAAGGTTCTCATGATCACTAAGTCATCTTTGAATGTGTGGTAGTCAATATGGATCTCTAGGTCCTTCTACTAATTATTGATTGAGAGGGGTCTCGATCATGTATGCATTATTCTCAAATTGTAGGGTAACACACTTAAGTTATACCGACTCCAAATGGGGCAGATATAATACCAGAGAGAGGTTTTGGAAGGGCTATCATTATTTTGATAAGCACCGGAATTGTTTCAGGTCAAATTGCTGAAATTGGTTTTAGATGCAATATCGAAGTTATGCAAGGGGGTTTATGCAAGTGTTTGTTAATTAAAGTAATTAACAAAATTCTAAATAAAATAAATAAAAATAGTTTTTATTTAATTAGAGCTTGCATTGGTTTTGGTGGGAAATTAATGCAAAGTGAGTGGAGTTTGTGTTAATGGGAGTGGGCTTAGTGGAAGCTCCACTCACCATTATGGAGGGAGAGGTGGGGGCACCACCATGGATGTCCATGGCCTTGGGGTTGCGGCTGTCCCCTATAAAAGGAGGTGGTGACCTTCTCTCACCAAACACCTCCTCGTGAAGAATCTCTCTCCCCTCTAGTAAATTCTTGCAATAAATTCACTCATGACTAGTGATATCTTGAGTGCGATAGAAACACCACAGATAAACACTTTCCCAAGATCCTTGTTGAGATTCAATATTAAAACTGGAAACAATACTTCTGTAAAAACATGCTGTGATAAACATGTGCTCTTGTAGGCCATCAGTATGCAATCATTCTACTTTAGTTGGGAGTTCACCTACTGTTGTGCGAGGGTAGCTAATGTTGATTCGTCACCTAAATGTGTAACCACTATTGATTCTCTTGTTGTGGATGGGAATCGGTCAGCGGAGGTACCTTCTTTGTCACTGACCAAGTTTGAAGCGGCCACCCTATATGGGTCTCCTCAACCCACTGAGCAGCTTCCTGCGGCTGCTAGCCCGTTAGCCGGGAATCCTTCCTCTATCGAGTTGCTTGCTGCATCTGCTACTGCTGGGCCGCGTGCTGAGCCCACTTATTCTAATGAACTGCTTGATTTTTCCAAATTGACCGAGCGGCTTGCTCGTGCTGGGCCGCGCACTAGACCTCTGTCCCTAGTGCCTGCCGGGCCCACTGAGCCGTTGCATGCAACGACCGGGCCACATGATGGACCTCTCCGATTGCATAGAGGAGCCACAATCTTCGACAGCTGGGCCGCTCGAGGCGGAGCGGTCATCATTTTGTGCATGTAGATGGGTCCACTGCGATGGATGAAGATACTATGATGAAAGCTATGTGGCGATAGAAGGAGAAGAACTTGGATACCACTAGTAATATATCGTCATCCATGATACATTGCAAATGTATCTATAATTTTTGATGTTCCATGCTTGGTTTTATCCACTTTCTTGTGTTTTGTTCCAACTTTGGAGTACTTTTCATATGATTTCTTGGACTAACCTATTAACAAGAGCCACAGTGCCAGCTGCCTGTTTTCTGCTATTTTTGGTTCTAGGAAAGTCAGAAAATGAATATTCTCGGAATTGGACGGGACAAAAGCCAAAGTGCCTATTTTTCCAGAAGTCATCAGATGCCAGAGTACGAGACAGAGAGGGGCCAGGGGGCCACCACACCACCTGGCCGCGCGGCCCAGCCTGGCCCACGCCAGGGGGTGGTGAGGCCAGCCCTGGCACCCTCTCGGCCTCCCCTTCCGCCTATAAGATGCCCTTGGGACGTAAACCCTAAGGGCCCTTGGATCTGAAGCTCTTCCCAGCACCCTGCCAGAGAGGGGAATTCACCCTGGAGGCCTTCTTCATCACCATGCAAGCCTCCGGTGTGATGCGTGAGTAGTTCATCCTTGGACTACGGATCCATGTAGTAGCTAGATGGCTGGTTCTCCTCCTTTGTGCTTTCATGTATAGATCTTGTGAGCTCCATTCATGATCAAGATCATCTATTTGTAATTCTGCATGTTGTGTTTGCGGGGATCCGATTGATATTGAGATGCTATTTCAGATTGATTATTGATTTTATCATCTCTTTGTTATTTGTGATCTTGCATGCTTTCCGTTGTTAGTAGCTATCTTGGCCAAGTAGATGCTAGCAACTCCAAGAGTTAGTATTTATGCTCGATAGTGGTTTATGCCTCTGGTAATCTGGGGAAGTGACAGAAATCTCTAAGGCACTAGATGTGTTGTTGCTACTAGGGAGAAAACAACAATCCTTTGTTTATAGAACAATCGTATTGTTTACTTTACACGTAATTCGTAAAGCAATAATCTGTTGCTTGCAACTTACTACTGGAGGGGGTTCGGATGATAACCTGAAGGTGTATTATTAGTCATAGATGCAGTTGGATGGCGGTTTATGTATAATGTTGTAATGCCCAATCAAGTCTCAAAGGAGTCAAGATGATTAGTATATGCATATATTGCTTTCTCGATGTTTGTCAATTTCCCCGTTGTAGTTTGTTCACCCAGCATGTTATCTATCTAAGGAGAGCCACCTCTAGTGAACTATGGATCCCGGTCCTTTTCTTTTACATACAATTTATAAACTGTTTACTGCTTTGTGTTTACTTTCTGCAAACTATTACTTCTTTTCATTCGATACGTTTAATCCTTTGTTTTTAGCAAAACACGGTGAGATTGACAACCTCATCGCAAGTTGGGGACAAAGTTCTATGGTTATGTTGTGCAGGTCTCCACGTTGCTACTAGCACCGGTAGTGCGCCCTGCCAAGGCTTAGCTAGCAACACCTTTGGGGTTTTTCCTTGCTCCTACTGGTTCGATTAAACCTTGGTTTCATAACTGAGGGAAACTTGGTGCTGTGCACATCATACCTTCCTGTTGGGGTTCCCAACGAGCTCTACATCAACCACACACCAGCACTTTTCTAGGCGCCGTGCATTGAGCCATCAATCCAAATCTTTTCTTTCCTTTTCTTCTACTCATATTTCATCAAAGTTGAATAGTGTTGGTGTTATCTTGGGTAGTGATGCTAGAGATATTTCTATTTCGGCGAAAGTCTTGATGCGGATGGAATTTCACCGTCTTACGGTTATTGCAAAAGCTTTGGATTTGTTGGATACCACTTACTCTGATGATGAGGATGCGAATGCGACAACTGATGGTTAGATCCTATATCATCTAGTGGGTGAAGTATCGGAGGTGATATTTGATGCAGACATGCTAAGTTCATTATATGAACAAACAACTTCTGGACAAAAATCTACCTCGTGTAAAAATGTAATAAGGCTTAGAAACGAGATATAACCCCTAAATCTTGAATTGTTTCCCGATCAGTGGCACATTTTTGAATAGTAGAGCTCTTCATGTCTTGTCTAATCATTTACATATTGTCGAATGTTCACGGGATCATAACTTAAATTTTGTGGATATTTCGGAAACGGGTAGACGAGAATTCTCACCAAGTCTTCTTGATCATCTCTCAAGCGGTATAGACTTTGTGTACCATTCTCGTCTGCCTCGTGGCCATTCTGGTGGTATTTTACTTGGCGTAAGGTCTAATACCATGGATGTTGTGGCTTGTTCGGTGGGGCTGTGGGGCGGCTTGCGCTTGTGTGTCCATTGGCTGCCCCCTTTGCCCCTCCTTATATGGGAGAAGGGCCAAGCCCTCTCTACCAACACGGAACCCATCCCCTCCAATCTGAATTGAGGGGGAGAGTGAGGCTTCAACTCTCCCCATCCTAACCACGCGCCTGCCCTATTGGGCCCATGTGGCCCCTCCGACTCATGGTGATCCACTAGGTATTAATTATTTGAATTAATATTTTATTTTTCTGAAGTGTGGAAAAATCCCGGACACATCAACATTTTTCCGAAACTTTCCTAAATCATTCCGACACTTTCCAGAAATGTCCAAAACCATTCCAAACATGTCTGGGTGATATTCTGGACACCTCCGGAATATTTAGAGACCTTTTGAACAACTTCGAGATCATTTCATACATATATCATTCATTGCATACACATTATATATGTCGCTAAACCTTTAAGATTGTGACCCTATGGGTTCATATATGAGTGTACTTGTTCAGAACTTGTTCGGAGACAATGATCAACATAGGTATATTGATCCCCACCTCATAACACGGAGATATTTATCGTGTGAACCATCTGTATTACTTATCGATACACGTCACATTTCTTTACGATACTTTACATTACCCGAGGTGAAACACTAGGTTATCCTTATTACCCGGTATGCACTCCTTACTCATAGTGTATTAGTGATGTTCCTGTGATCGACACTTTTTGATCACTTTCCCGGCCAGATGATGACCAACATCACAATATATGAGTGGGCCTAGAGTATATTTATCCATCGTCAGGAGTAGCAATTCCTAGAACTACATCGTATATAACATTGGCATACCATCCGATAAGAACGGAGACCAACACTATGATTACCCTATCACGAAGTACTATTTGAAGGCCTCATCACTTATTTATTGTATCAAAGTTAATATGTGTCTTATGGTCTCACGATCTTTAGTAACGACAATATGTGTTCTTGAGAAACTATCGATAACAATACTGACGATGTGTTTCAAAGTATATAAAATTGGGTATATCCGTCGTCGTTGTTCTCTCAACAAATCTGATCTTATATATCACCGGCAACCCAACAACACTTTGCTGTTTTGCGCAAAAGTGAGGAAACCGGAACCATCAGTGATACATAAACTAGTCTTAGAGGCGAGACTAGGGATATCTTTAGGGTGTTTATAATTCCACACATGTATCTTGGTTTTCCTCCAAGCACAGATTATTCAGAACCAATACAACTATAACACAAAATAATAAATTTAATTATGAAATACAAGTATAAATAATAATCCTTTTGTTATTGCCTCTAGGGCATATTTTCATCAAGCAGATCATGAATGGACTGGTGATCAAACCTATCCAGTTTTCCTCCCCCCACTCATCTCCATTTCCTTACGAGCACCTTTAGTAGCTACGAGTAATTCAATCTAGCTTCTTCCATACTATTAATAGCTCTAGCTGTACTACTAGTCTCTATATATTTTTCCCTAAAGAGATACCAATAATACTAGCAATAGATGCAAAAGTACTACTTGAGGAAGCAAGAACTATAGGTATAGCTTAATTGACTTACAAGTTCTTCTATTCGATATTCACCACCTTGTCCATCATTTTGCCCTCTATGTTTACTCTAACACTCTTCCTCCTCAGCTCATCTACTACGTCATTAGCTTTAATAGTTTTCCCTCTACCTCTTCCAGTTTTAGTTCCTTGCTTCAAGTTCTTCGTCTCCTCATCATCTTTGTTTTAGTTATACTATGAGATTTTAACCTCATTATCATCCATTTGGCCATTTGGATTTATGGTAAGCTATTTCATAGATTGAGTCCCCAAGACAAAACGTCTAGCATAACTATCAACATCTTCGTTGGGATCCATCCCCTCATATGTTTCCTCGTAATAAGTAGAAGAGCGAAAACTACCTCTCTCTAGCATAGTATCACCCCCTGAGTCAACTTGTACCTTCTCCCTAGAGCCATCAGAAATCCCTGTCTCCATCACTTTAGTCCCTTGAGCATGTTTCAATAACATTTTGTCTCTCAGATCTTTCTCTATTTGTCTATCCGTTGAGCTTGGTTAGATGTCACTTCTTCTTCCTCATCCAGAACAACTTGTTGTGCATCTCTCCTTTTCTCTTCCATATATTTGTTCATTTCTAGGCTTAGATTTGTCCCAGAAATACTGCTTTGTCTCCTGCTCTCATTGGCTGGTCTACTCTTCTTACTTTTCATATGCTTCTTGCTAGGACTTGTTGCCCTGTCTTCCACATTAACCACTGATCTACCAATGATAGGTCACCCGTACTTCACAATTTTCTCCAGCGAAAATTTGATGTGGTAGATATAGGGGTACTCAGTCAATACACACATTAGGGATTTTTCTAGGGTCCATCACTCCCACTTTTATCCTAATCAATTTATTCTTGTTCTACCTATCCATATCAACATCTTGGATTGTTCAAGAATATAACCTATTTCTTGAGAACCCTCCTTGTGTAGGAGAGTTTTAGGTACTCCAAAAGCTCTCACCCAAACAATGTAGATCTTTAACTTGGCAATGGATGATGGTGACCATGTTGAAACTTTAACCATAGTGACTGGCTAAGGTACCTTTAAGGATGTGGTGGCATGTTCCTTTAATTTACAAAAACTTCATGCTAGCATGGAAAATATTTGTAGTTTTGTTCTTTCTTCCAAAAAGAGGAGCTTCCATTTACTTGCATTATTAGGGGTCGCAAGTGTTTTGTGGATCTTATATGGAAAACTAGGAGCATGATTTGTTTTAATAATATAGTACCTACTGATCCTCTTAGTATTATTTCTAGAATTTCAGATAGTATGTATCTTTCGGCATTTCTAAAGAGATAGATCATTGAAGTGAACAGCAGGGGGTGGAGAGGTTGCCGAAGGTGGCGAGTGAGGTATTCAATAGAAGCAAAGGTCAGTCTTTAGGGACGAATTGTATTGAGGTCTGATTTGGATGAAGTGGTTTCTCTCACTCATGTAGTGCCTCTCTATTATGTGAGATAGAACTGTTGCTTTATGGTATTTTGGTTGTTTTTAGTTCTGAAAAAACCTAGATGAGAGATGTTTATGATTCGATGTCCGAGAGAACTGTTTTGCCTCTCGGTCATGTGTAATAACCTTCCGTATAAAGCCATGCTGCTATGCGGCTTTCTGCAATGAAAGCTGGGGGTGATGCCCTAAACTCGGAAAAACTATCCTAATTCTTAGATGGATGGATATAGTGCGGCAGAAATAGTACAAAACAGGGGAGGGGCCTAACCATAAAAAATGGATATAGAGCAGGGCATTTTCTGGAAATTGTGAAAGGGGCTCGCGTGAATTGTAAAGTAGATTGGACGCCCGGGATAAGCCCGAGACATCCACATATATGTAGAGTTGGTTTTCCGTTTCAAGTCGGGCCAAAAAGCTATGCATGACTAAACCACATGAAAATTTGATTTTTATTGGTTACGCAGGTTCATTACAAAAAAAAGGGCTCTTGAGGTCGATTGAGAGGCAGGGCTCATTCTTTTTATTAGTATTATTTCAACATAATGTCTCGCCAAATTCCGGATACCCAAAGTTACATGCCAATTAATATCGTACTAGCAGCGATAGAGGATATGCCGCTCAGATGCTAAGAATCATGTGATAAAAAGGGAATAGTATATTAAGTTAATGGCCAAATCACGTCTTACAATCCAATCGTACTACTCTAGTAGAAGGAAAAGTATAATAGCAATATCAGTTACCATCAACATTAAGCTACGTCTCAATAAGGCAGGACATGTACGAAATTCGGTGAGTAATCAAAAAATCCAGCAAATCCGGCCTATGACGAGTAAAAACGGAAGTATCTGCGTTAAAATGGAATCCAAAACGACCGGGGTAATCAATTAAGAATTTCGCAACAGCTAGGGCGGTCACGCCCGTCCATCCGTCGCCTATATAAGGCCAAGCTTCGGCACCACCCCAATCCACCAAACGCACAGCACACATCATCCATCGTACGTAGGTTGCAAGCAGGAAGCAAGAAAAGAGATCGATCGCTAGAGCAATGGCTCCGACGGTCAAGGAGGCGCCGGCAAAAGGGGCGTATGTGACTTTCCTCGCCGGCTCCGGTGACTATTGGAAGGGCGTGGTCGGCCTGGCCAAGGGACTCCGCGCCGTCAAGTCGGCCTACCCGCTGGTGGTGGCCGTGCTCCCCGATGTACCTGAGGCGCACCGCCGCACCCTGCTTGATCAGGGTTGCGTTGTCCGTGAGATCAAGCCCGTCTACCCGCCGGAGAGCCAAACCCAGTTCGCCATGGCATACTACGTCATCAACTATTCCAAACTCCGCATCTGGGAGGTACACACTTCCTTCTCCTTGACCTCTTCTTGAATCGGTAGATGTTGATCTGTTCATTATTAGTTTTTGTAATTTGTTAATCTGGAAGGTACTTACTGCTAGTGGATCTGTTGTTCTATTTCTTCTTGCATTGATGTTTATTTGTTGACTATGATGATATCTGCGTGGTGTAGTTTGTTGAGTATGAGAGGATGGTGTATCTCGACGCGGATATCCAGGTGTACGACAATATCGACCACCTGTTCGACCTCAAGGCAGGTAGCTTCTATGCCGTCAAGGACTGCTTCTGCGAGAAGACGTGGAGCCACACTCCGCAATACAAGATTGGTTACTGCCAGCAGTGCCCCGACAGGGTCGCGTGGCCCGAGCACGACCTCGGTGTGCCCCCACCACCGCTCTACTTCAATGCTGGCATGTTTGTGCACGAGCCTAGCCTCGCCACGGCCAAGGCCCTCCTCGACAAGCTAGTCATCACCGATCCGACCCCGTTCACCGAGCAGGACTTCCTCAACATGTTCTTCTATGACATCTACAAGCCCATCTCGAACGTGTATAACCTCGTTCTGGCCATACTGTGGAGGCACCCCGAGAACGTCGAGCGCGCAAAGGTCAAGGCAGTCCACTACTGTGCTGCGGTATGTCATCCTTGTCATCTTCCTTGAAAACAGTTGATTTAGTCATATGTTTTCATGTGATCATGAGATCCATGTTCCCATGTAACGACGACGCATGCAGGGTTCCAAGCCATGGAGGTTCACCGGCGAGGAGGCAAACATAGACCGCGAAGACATCAAGATGCTTGTGAAGAAGTGGTGGGACATCTACGATGATGACAGTCTTAACTAAGAGAGGAAGGCTTTATGATAAGATAAAATCGGAATGGGAGTCAGTGGCGGATGGCCACAACCCTATTGATACATGGCAAAGAAAGATTAGACATTTACGCCGCTTCCTTCATGGGTGGGCAAAAAATAAAAGTGGGACTTACAAAAAAGAAAGAGCTAGACTTATTAGATTAATTGATGATCTCGATATTAAGGCTGAATTACTACCCCTCGATGCAACGACAGTTACTAGTAAGGGGGCAATGAACAGCTAGGAAAGTTGAGAAGAGAGGGAGAGTCTAAATGGGATCAACACGCTAAAGTTAGATTTATTCAGGAAGGAGGTAATAATACACAATATTTCCATCTAATGGCTAATGGCCCTTGTAGGAAGAAGCAAAACTATGAGCTAGAGCAAGAGGAAGGAACTATCATTGGTGACGAAAATCTTAGATTATTTATTTCTGCATTTTATAAGAAGTTATTTGGGACACCGGCTATAAAGAACTTCAGTTTAGCAGAAGAGTTTATTGCGGATATTCCTAGAGTGACTACGGAAGAAAATATCATCCTAACGGCCCCTTTTACCGATAAGGAGGTGTTGGAGGCTTTAACGGAAATGGAACATAATAAAGCACCGGGACCAGATGGCTTCCCAGCTGAATTTTATCAATGCTTCTGGGAGGTTATTAAAAAAGACCTTAGGGCTATGTTTACACAGTTGCAACACGGAGATTTGCCGCCGTACAAACTAAACTTTGGAATCATTACGTTGATACCAAAAAAAAGATGCAATGCAAATACAACAATATAGACCAATTTGCCTACTCAATGTAAACTTCAAAATCTTTACGAAAGAAGGTACTAATAGAATAACAAGCATTGCGCCAAAGGTAATAAAACCTTCTCAGATGGCCTTTATGCCAGGTAGACATATTCTAGAAGGGGTTGTTGTGCTGCACAAAACTATCCATGCGCTTCATCGAAAGAAAATGGACGGTGTACTCTTCAAAATCGATTTCGAAAAGGCTTACAATAAGGTTAAATGGCCTTTTCTCCAACAAACTATGCGTATGAAGGATTTCTCTTCAAAATGGTGTCAACTGATAAGTAACTTTGTTGAGGGAGAATCCGTGGGAGTAAGGGTTAATGACGACATAGGCCACTATTTCCAAACCTTGAAGGGATTGAGACAAGGCGATCCTTTGTCTCCACTCCTTTTCAATATTGTTGCAAACATGTTAGCCATCTTAATTGCTCGTTCTAAACAGGATGGCCAAATAGGTGGATTAATACCTCACCTTGTAGAGGGGGGAGTCTCCATTCTTCAATACTCTGATGATACAATCTTATTCATGGAACATGACCTAGATAAGACCGTCAATATGAAACTCATCCTCTGCTTATTTGAGCAATGTTCTGGACTTAAAATAAACTTCCATAAGAGTGAGATCTTTTGCTTCGGTAAGGCAAAAGACTCGGAGAACCTGTATAAGAAGATCTTCGGCTGTCAATCTAGTGTCTTACCTTTTAAATATCTCGTCATTCCAATCCACCATATAGACGTCTTTTAAACAAGGCATGTAGTTCGGTAGAAAGGTGTTTGGAGTGTAAATTGGGATGCTAGCAAAGCAAGCTTCTTTCATACGGGGATAGGATTGTTTTGATAAATTCTGTGTTAACTAGCCTACCAATGTTCATGCTATCTTTTCTAGAAATATCTAAAGGGGTTAGGAAAAGACTAGACTTTTATCGATCTTGCTTCTTTTGGCAGAACAAGCAGCTAAAATGAAAGTATAGATTGACTAAATGGAACGTCATCTGTAGGCCCAAAGATCAAGGGGGTTTAGGGGTGCAAGTCTTTGATTTAAAAAACGGATGCTTGTTAAGCAAATGGCTGAACAAGCTAATTACAGAGAAGGGCGTTTGGCAAGAGCTTTTGCAAAAAAAAATACCTTCAAAACAAGACTTTGTCACAAGTTACCACAAAAACTTCTGATTCCCCTTTCTGCAAAGGGATTTTGGGAGTGAAGAACGACTTCTTCTCAAGAGGTTCTTTTATTTTAGGGAATGGCAAGAAAGTGTGTTTCTAAGAAGACACGTGGCTCGGAGATGCCCAGCTAGCCAGTATCCTTCGTTGTACAACATAGTGAGACAAAAAGATCTTTCAGTCGCTGTTGTTCTCACAACAGTGCCTCTCAGTATCGAATTTCGAAGGGTGCTTACAGGGAATAAGTGGATATATTGGATTAGTTTAGTTCAACTGTTTATGCTTATAACCCTTTTAGATGAGAAGGACGTTTTTGTGTGGAAGTTATCGACCTCTGGAGTTATTTTTGGTTAAGTCTATGTATGCGGACTATATGAATGGTCATACGAAATATCTCTGTAGATACATTTGGAAAATTAAAGTGCCATTAAAAGTTAGGATTTTTTGGGGGTTCCTTCATAAAAAAGTCATCCTCACTAAAGATAATCTAGCTCGTCGAAACTGGAATGATTGTAAGAAATGTGCATTTTGTGATTCGGCGGAATCAATCAACCATTTATTTTTCGACTGTTCCTTTGCTCGTCTCATTTGGAGAGTGGTTCAGTTCACGTTTGACATACCACCCCAACCAACGTTAGAAATATGTTTAAAAATTGGTTAAATGGGATAGATAAAATATCAAAATCTCGAATTAGAATTGGGATATGCGCTTTGATGTGGGCTATATGGAACTGTTGAAACGATATTGTTTTTAACAAGAGTACGAACTCTCATTTTTTACAGGTTATCCGTATGGTATCACACTGGATCCACGACTGGTCACTTTTGCTTCCGGAGGCGTAACGGGAGCCTATGCGTGCTGGTGGCCAACGGTTGGAGGTTGTGGCGCGGGCTATCTACAGCCAAACTGGATGGAAGCCTACTAAACGACTACAAGATGCATAGACGTGTCTCTTTTCTTTTCTGTTGGCTAGTTTATGTGTACATGCTGTGTGATCCGTGAGTTGTAATATTTAATGATACCTTGACACTTTGGGAAATAAAGAAGGCTATGTGTATCGACTGATGCAGAGGCCAGGGCTCTCCCCCATTTCGAAAAAAAGGTATTTTTATCCTCCGTGTCATCTATCTCAATACATACTTGCATGCTGAGGCCCAATACAACATCTACTCTAAGAAACCGGCTACAGAGTTCACTCTTTCGCGATAGAAACCGGCTTCAGAGTCTGCTTGGGCGTCCATCCAAAAATTACCATGGCATTGGTTTGGTGCTCACAAGGTTTTGAAAATACTGTTAGATGAAATTTGTGAATGCAGATCATATCGTGTCAACATGTAAATATTAAGTAAATACTATCAGAATTCGTATCATGTAAACAAAATAACAAACTTTGTTATAGCGGAACAAATGGACAAGTATAAGCAGGGCGCAATTCCACACCATCGAGAAAATTGCAAAAGACCCAACACATTCGGGTCGTCAGACGTGGCAAAAAACATCGGGATTCAGATTTCCGACAAATCACCACATGGTCTGGGGCTTGATGTCGCAAAAAATCACTGAGCTGGTCGTATAGCCTCGCTAACTAACTTTTCTGACACCATAGGGCCACCAGCCAGACTAACGTGGCAGTATTGGGTCACCGCCGTAATATTGGGTAACCACCGTTAACGCCCATTAGGTAGCGCGGGGGCTGTCTTAACCTGCTCGTTAGGCATCAGTTCAGACGAGCAATTTATCATATGAATTAGTCCATAAAAGCAGTAGATAAAATATGACTAATAATATAAAAATAAAAGTAGTCATGGAATCTAATAGATAGATGGTAAATAGCAAGTATAAACATATTGCTACGCATAATATGTGAGACGTAATTTGCAGATGATAAAATATGATTTGAACAAGATGGAAGATCACATACGGTGCAGAGGAGGAACCGCTTGCGTTGACGTTGTTGTTTGCACCAGCCATGTCGTCGAAGAGGTCGTAGGTGTCGAGAAAAAAGTTGTCAGTATCCATGCAGGAGTCCCGTGGTGAAACTAGTAGGCGCGCCGTAGCGCTCTCCAAAAATCATATCGCCTCTCTCCCATACAAAATCACAACGGGTGGGGTTCTAGAGGCCTACATCTCAATTTGCGATGCACGCCACAAGATGGGTTAGGAAGACCTTAAGATTGTACAGTGCTCCGCAACTGGAGGCGCAGTGTGTTGTGGCGTATCTAAGGAGAGGAGCCACCTCTCTCATGCAGCGACAGGAGCTGAAAGGAACAACTGAGAGATAAACCGAATAGGTAGCAGCCAAAGCCGAACAGACAACAGTTTGTATTCATTGTCCACTAGCGCAAAACCGCTTCACTCCTGTGTGTGGTAGTTCA
The DNA here is from genome assembly GCA_916181665.1 of Avena sativa. NCBI lineage: Eukaryota > Viridiplantae > Streptophyta > Magnoliopsida > Poales > Poaceae > Avena > Avena sativa. The sequence goes on along the minus strand of OV702296.1, from coordinate 447,197,627 downwards.
TATTCCTACGAAAATGCTTCAGCTTCTATGTGCGGTAGTTCACATTCGTGCGTGGAAAAAAGAGAGACAACTCATAGGCGAGGCATATCACTACAACACTTATCGCGTGGCCTGGCGCTTATAAACTCCGAGGCACATGCCTAGTCGCCGTGCTCGTGCTAGCGCAACAAAAAAAAGCCTCTAAGGATAACTGCGTCGGGAAAAAAATTAGACAACTATTTTCTGGCTCGACACATCACTATCCACCGAGGTAGAGCTACCACGGCACCATAGAAAATGCGCCATGCTACATATTAGTACTATTTAAAGGTAAGGTGCGGCGCACTACTCTACCGTGTTTGGCACATATTTGACGGCATAAAAATTAATGACGATTGGTGATTAAAATATAGGTTTATTCACAAAAGTTAATAATTATTAGTGTATTAAATATTCATTAAGACATATATTATATTACATTAACATAATAAAATATTACATATATCTACATGATCCTAAATTCGCAATTGCAATTGCTACTAATATTACAATGCAAGCTATTGCATATCGTAGAGCGGTATCTTTTCAATTTTTCTGATTCTCTTAATTTTCAACCTATCTACTTCTGCCTTTATCTTATGTGCATACACGATATCAACCACATGCAACTCCATATGCATCTTCTTTTCTTCTAAGATTTCCTTGTCTTGCACAATTTTCTTGATGTCCTTCTTTAACTACATGTTTTCTCTTTCTAGAGGGAGCATCCTGGTTTTGTTGGAGGTCAAACGATTCTAGAATCAACGCAAATAGATCGATTCAGTAAAAGTTCACTGCAATACAAATTGACCAGACAAAAAAAAATACATACCTCGTTTGATGTCCCGTAGTCCCTTAGGTGCTTAATGGATGAATTGACCGTCGAGGACCCCATGTCAGTCCACATGCCAGATCCGGCTCGAGATCTCATGGGGAGGGGCAAGATAGTCAGATCCAGCTGGAAATCTACTCGAGATCTCATGGGGAAAAACGAGATGGCTAGATCTGGGCCGAGGTCTCAAAGGGAGTAGCACGACGGACAAATCTATAGGTTGTTCGGCGAGAGTAAATGTGTTAGGGTTGTCGTGAATTGGAGGTGGGTGGGGGATTGTTGGAGATATGTTGAGATCCTCCGTGGCCTTTATACTCTGTTATATTTTTTTTGACATACAATGTATATTGTGTTTACCAAAACTAATGGTAAAACATTTTCTTAAATTATGTGCATGTCTCTTAAACTGAACCAGGAGTAATAAAGATTTGTTAAAGCACTCTGTGCAAATCAACCCAAAATAAAGCAACATTAGATCTTTGGTAGCAAAATTTCACAAATATATATACACGCTAAACAACACATATTACTTACTGAGTATTAAGGATTTGGTAAATCAGTCGATGCAAAGCAATAGAAAATCTTAAGAACATCTGATTCATACTTAATTAGATAATTCATTCTACCAAGAGATCAATGGAGCTTCCAATTACATATGCTCAATTATGTCCCGTAGTTCACTCCTGATCAACATTATATCTTAGACAATAGTGTTGCACTCCTCCTTAATCTCACTAAGATCTTTCTTCTTGGTACGTCTTCTATTTCATACTTATTCTCACCCGCTGTTCAAATCTTCGGCCTCTTTGACTTAGCACCACATATGGCTTAAAGTGCGCTGAAATAATATCGATTCGTGCTCTTCATCAACCCATGCTATGAAATCTCATGTCGTGTTCTCATGACTGCAAGGCCATAACTTATGGCCGATGTTCATCAGCCTCGTCTTGTTTCACACCAATTGCAAATCCGATCAGTATTCGAGTCGATGGAATTCCAGTCTGGGACATAGAATTCCTTAGGTACATTAGGATGTAACTTCAAAAGAAAAACAGTCATTGATGGCTCTGTGTATGGCGCCAGAAAAATGCTGGAGCGTGCTTGATGTAGAGCTTGTTGAGAACCCGAAGAGGAAGGTATGATGAGCACAACAGCAAGTTTCTCTCAATTATGAAACCAAGGTTTAATCGAACCAGTGGGAGCAAGGAAACACCCCAAAGGTGTTGCTAGCTAAGCTTTGGCAGGGCGCACTACCGGTGCTAGTAGCAACGTGGAGACCTGCACAACACAACCACAGAACTTTGTCCCCAACTTGCGATGAGGTTGTCAATCTCACCGTGTTTTGCGGAAAACAAAGGATTAAATGTATCGAATGGAAAGAAGTAAAAGTTTGCAGAAAGTAAACACAAAACAGTAAAACAGTTTATAGATTGTATGTAAAAGACAAGGACCGGGATCCATAGTTCACTAGAGGTGGCTCTCCTTAAGATAGATAACATGCTGGATGAACAAATTACAGCGGGCAAATTGACAAACATCGAGAAAGCAATACATGCATATACTAATCATCTTGACTCCTTTGAGACTTGATTGGGCATTACAACATTATACATAGACTGCCATCCAACTGCATCTATGACTAATAATCCACCTTTAGGTTATCATCCGAACCCCCTCTAGTATTAAGTTGCAAGCAACAGATTATTGCTTTACGAACTGCGTGTAAAGTAAACAATATGATTGTTCTATGAACAAAGGATTGTTGTTTTCTCCCTAGTAGCAACAGCACATCTAGTACCTTAGAGATTTTTGTCACTTCCCCACATTACCAGAGGCATGAACCCACTATCGAGCATAAATACTAACTCTTGGAGTTGCTAGCATCTACTTGGACAAGATAGCTACTAACAACGGAAAGCATGCAAGACCACAAATAACAAAGACATGATAGAATCAATAATCAATCTGAAATAGCATCTCAATATCCATCGGATCTCCGCAAACACAACATGCAGAATTACAAATAAATGATCTTGATCATGAACGGAGCTCACAAGATCTAGACATGAAAGCACAAAGGAAGAGAACCAGCCATCTAGCTACTACATGGATCCGTAGTCCAAGGATGAACTACTCACGCATCACACCGGAGGCTTGCATGGTGATGAAGAAGGCCTCCAGGGTGAATTCCCCTCTTCGGCAGGGTGCTGGGAAGAGCTTCAGATCCCTCTCGATCTAGGGATGGAGATGACGGCGGCTACAGACTCTTTCGTGGATTTTTGATCGGGCCCTTAGGGTTTTTGTCCCGAGGGCATCTTATAGGCGGAAGGGGAGACCGAGGGGGTGCCAGGGCTGGCCTCACCACCCCCTGGCGTGTACCAGGCTGGGCCGCGCGACCAGGTGGTGTGGTGGCCCCCTGGCCCCTCTCCGTCTCGTACTCTGGCATCTGATGACTTCCAGGAAAATAGACACTTTGGCTTTTGTCCCGTCCAATTCCGAGAATATTCATTTTCTGACTTTCCTGGAACCAAAAACAGCAGAAAACAGGCAGCTGACACTGTGGCTCTTGTTAATAGGTTAGTCCAAGAAACCATATGAAAAGTACTCCAAAGTTGGAACAAAACACAAGAAAGTGGATAAAACCAAGCATGGAACATCAAAAATTATAGATACATTTGCAATGTATCAGTCATCGATACATGTGTGAGATCAAAAAATACCCAAAATCCATATGGAATCGACATAATCCCTAATCAGACCTATCTCTGTCAGTCAAACAACAAGCATGGTCCGATGAAATCGAAATTCTTAAGCACATATAATTGATGTACACGTACCGGTATATCCCAATCACGCTTTATAGCCGATGTCCGCAGAAGCTATCGTCGGGCGCCTCCACAGTCTCTGTTTCCACCGCTCGCAAGCTGAAGATTCATCCCGATGAGGCTATCGGATAGGAGGGACAGATATGAAGACAAGGCTCCGCTCGATGGTAAGCCATGCTAGTCAATGACCCAGGCTAAACTAGTCAGTGGGATGTGCTTGACCATTTTCACCATGGACCGATAGTTAACGGTGCTTGCACTTGGTGGCGCAATTCACAATGCCTCCATCCATCCTATGAAGTATTAAAATATGTGGGGTCCCTCTAGCTACCACAACGGTAATATGTGCCGGTATCAAGTGTGCCATGATGTATATTTGGCCGTCGTGACAAAATGGTGCCGCGATAGCTCATCTGCCAGCTAACCAACTTTTGGACATACGTTTTGCTTGTGCCGCCCCAAAAAAGTGCCACATACGGGGGTAATCTTTGTAGTGTATGTGGATCGTCATCTCGGATCATTCCTGCAACCTTCCACCCATGCCCGCGCGTGCACATTGTGACGAGGCGAGGCGAGGAGGGTGGCGGCGAAGGAGGAGACCGCGTGTATATCTCTTCTCAAGCAGGTACATGTGATGGATCATCCTCGTATATAAGAAGGTTAAAATCCCACTCAACTAGCATTGTGGAACTATACTTCTGTCCCACCTCTTGTCATGCATAAATGGGCTAAATGAGCCTCTTTGATTACAGGAATTATTGCAATATACTAAATGGGCTGAGCCATAATACGCAAAATTCTAACAATCCACGCTAGATCCCAGAGGCACACAAAGTTTTTTTATGGTTTCAAAGCATTGTAATATACCATCATTGCAACATATGACGCATGACTTCAATCCATTCCCCTTGGTAATACGCTAGAATTGTATCTCGGACCCTTACTTTACATTATGACAATAAACTCGTCATAAAAACAGAAAATAAAATACAACAAGTAAAATCTTGCTTGACATTAAAAAAGAATTATAGCGCTAATACTGTGACATGAGTATTCTCATTTGAATACCAATCACACTACTAGTGAAATCTTTACTAACTCTTGTTATACCTATAGGTTTCGTGCTCTTACTAGGTTCCAACCTAAGGTCAAAGAAATTTCTCTGATACTAGTTGCGGTGACCCACGCACACTGCTATTTATTGTAGTGTACAAGTAGTTCACATGATACTCACGGAAGTCATTATCCATAAGTATGACATCCCTTAGAGTGGTACAACAGAAACATTGTGGGTCCAAATTATGTTATTCATACCAAGAGCCAAAAGTGTACAAAGGATTCGAGATCATCCTGGGTCCAATGTGGATTTACTGTACGATGTTTGTTTAGGCGCAAATGGAATAGCTTCCTAATCAATGGTAATACTAAGCTTAAAAACATCAGACCTGGAAACTGATAAAGATCTACCCTCTTGATGGATTAACTACTATGCGTGCTATGCTGGATTCTATATCTACTCCTATTATTTCTGCTACAGCTACACCTCCTTCTTATTCTTATACCCATTTGTATTTTTATCCACCAATGCTGATCTTTTGGTCCGCTGAAAACCTAAGAAAGGGTATTAAGAAAGATATATTGAGTACGAGTTTACTCAACAAGTTCTATGGCGTTTGTCTGATGTTCAAGCATTGGTCAAGATCAAAAGATCCAAGACTCATGCAGCTTTTCAAAAATGGTTTTTATAAAAGCTGAGTTTTAGATTTTAAAGTTTCTATGGTTGTCAGTCTTCATGGGTTTTATGAAACTCGTGGAGTTCCTTTCCACGATGCGATCATAATCATTTCCTAGGATAGGAAGTAACATATCATGTTTATACCCTCTTAGATGTGCATTACTTTACCCACACATGTCCTTGGACTTATTGCTCTCTTCCATACTTCCTTAGGTATGGAACCGGTTACCAAGTTTAGCCGATTCGTGTTGAGTCCGCATCCAAGACCCAGTTGCCCACCCTTTGTAACGAATTTCGGTCAAGAGACCTACGTTCAATGCATATCATACTCTAGCGTAGAAATCATCACGAATTATGCTCTTACCCCAGAGTGGACAACACTGAGAAAGCTCCACCCTAAAATTCTTAGTCACACGGCTACTAATCTACACAGCCTGATCCCCTAAACTAGTACTTGTGTGCTCTCCAGTCTATATAGACCAAACACCCACTCAAAACACTCAGGATCCCACCTTCACCCAGGCTGGGCTTGGCCGCTCCTAGCTATGTTCAACTAGTGAGAATGGGTGTGTGGATACCTCAAGTGGCGATGGGACCTTTGAAGTATCAATGCTCACTCTGATAGCCTAAAATCACGTCGTAGGCCTCAAAAACCTCTGCACAGGTGACTGGAATGCGGAGACCTTCAATCGGGATTACTCAGGCAAACCCATGACCAAAACACCACTGCAGGGCACGGTGTAGGGAAGTTACGAATGCCGATGTAATAGCCCAAGGTATGCTGCCAATGGGACAAAGGCGGAAGACTTCCTCACGAGCACCAAGTCTCGGGCTAGCCGGAAACTCACACCCATCTTAAACACGGCGACAATTGTACGGGGACCCATAAAGGCGATACACCTGCACAAATCCCAAGTTACTAACCACGGTAGATCAGTGATACACCTGCACAAAGCTTGAGCTACAAACCTCGACAAATCAGCGATACACCCACACACAGCCTGAGTTACTAACCTCGGCAGCTCAATGACGCACTAGCACCGAAGCACCACGGCAACACGCTTGTTCAAGAACTTGGGAAACCTTGTTCTGACCTAAAGCACTGGGCTAAGAGGTAAGGGAGGAAATCGGCTCAGGATTAGACCAACACAGGCTCGACCTTGTTGCGATGAAAACAGAATCGGACACCCTGGGCACAAAGTGCTGAGAGGAACAACTCTAAAGGAACGAGGGGACATAGAGTTCATACATACGGACCTCCCGGTATACACAAGGATGAAGGTGAGGTATTACACTCTAGCAACTCTACGGAGGAAGGGAACGAAGTGAGCCCCTTGGTGGCCATAATAACGTTTGTTGGGTCCAATGGCCTCGCGGACTTTGCACGGGATGGTTCCTTATCGCAGTTAGCAAGGGGGCAATGGTAGAATTTGCGTCTTTAGGAGACTGAACTCCGTTTCAAGCTCGTATTTGTCATCCAACAGAAGGGCCATGGTGAGCTTCTCCTCAGCAAGTTCAGCATGTGCTTGGTCTCACTCATCCCCTACAGCGAACAAGCCCTCCTAGTCATAAGAGCGGATCTCCTCCCAGGTCGCCACCCGACAACGCATCTCTTCCTCTTGGATAGAGAACTCAGGAAAGAGTTCTCCAGGAGGTCCAGGCCTCCCTTCTCCCTTACTAGCTCGTCACGGAGCCCCAGGACCTCCTGTCGGAGTGATTCCTCATCAGTGGAGCCGGTGCAGAACCTGTTAACAAGCCACGTCAGACTAACTGAGATCATCATGCTATAATCCTGAAGAAAGCGACATGTATTGATAGGATGTGATCAAGGAGAATGCTACCTTTTGCTGCCTCACCTCGTGTATAGGAGGGGGGAGTGCGAGGAATTGATAGACCATCGCTTACCCGATTGGTTTTCGACGATGAATGGGATTCCTTGTTCAAGGATTTCATCAAGGCGATGATCTCCTCCACCTCCGAGGAGGAGAGGAACGTAGGAGGAGCGGGTTGAGATGACCTACCGCGTAGAGGTAAAGGGTTAAGGAATATAGCAAGGTGAAGAGTATGGAAAATAAGGATGAAGAGATGATTACCCTGCAACCTCGAGGGAACGAAACCCCTCGAGTGGGTTTGATGGGTCTTGGCTTGCAGAAGGACCGCCCAAATAGGAAGCTCCTACGAAACCTCACGGACCCGTTGCCTCCACCATGGATTCTATAGATGCAAGATATCCGGCTTGAGGTATAGGCTCCCCTGCCTCACTCCAGCGGGATTGTCGTGCCTTACAATGGCGGGAGTAATACTTTCTACCAGCCATGGTGGGAGAAGGAAAGATCTCTTCAAAAGAACGAATGAGTGAGATCTTACCCGAAGATAGTGACGGTGTACTAATAGTATTTAAGAAAAATAAAAAGGAGAGAAGGTAAAGAGGTGGTCGTACCACGGAGAGAAAAGAAACTGTTCGGCACTCGCACGAAGTCGCGTCCCATCGGTCAACATCTTGGAAAGGAATATAATTATGATCACCACCTTCAATTTCGTCGGATAAAATAGATTCCCACATGGCAGACATAGCTCTGGGAAGAAACAGTTAATGCAAATACCTCATCAACTGATTCTGATTCAAGTCCACATGGCCTCGGGAAAGTTCCTCTCAGCAGACCTCCTCAGGTCACAGAAGAAGATAAGTCATTAGATTGCGTCATTGATTACATCATCTTGTACTAGACCTAAACCCCACTACAACCTCATTGTTTCAGATGGGTCCACAGGCTTGCAACATGATACAAACTGAAATTACGGGTATCCTATCAACATCTCGATTTGGTACTCCACGTCATATATGGGACCTCTCCCTTAGACCTCCTCGGGTTATAAAGGTACTCACACCGCAATATAAGAGAAACTTTTTCTACCCTTTTGTTATTAACCCTTTTTCAGGACCTCGTCGTAAGCCCATTACATTGGGACATCTGAGATGGGAAGGATCATCAGACTTTTACTAAGAACAGGCACACAGGGAGGTCTGCGCGATCAAGACATCGGCACATGCTAGAGACTTTGCACCAGGACCAGAGCATTCACAAGGACCTCGTGCCTCAAGATCAAGAAGAATTCATCGAGTTCACCATGTGGATGTTGAATACAAGCTACAACAAATCTGCTGCAAGGAAGGCCATTTTATTGAAGGTACTGATCGGGCGCTTGTTGGTGATGGGTGGACTCAGGATTGTACTCTACATGGGCCTGAACCCACTGTTCCAGCTCACGACGACCTCTAACGGTCAAGGACCTGAAGGCCTGTATCTAGAAGCTCTCGAACCGACTTAACCTCAACATACCTAACTTGTGATACCGTAAGATGGATCTTTAGAGATCCCAAAGACCACACGGACAAACAAGGAAGATCGAAGATCATGATTATGTGCAAGTCAATAGGGCTGGAATTCGAGCCGAGCCGAGCCAGCTCATCTCGACTCGCTAAAGCTCGTTCCACCAACGAGCAAGCTCGGCTCAGCTCGTTTATGCAACGAGCTCCTAACTAAAACTTGGCTCGACTCGGTAAACTTGCGATTAGCTTGCGAGTAGCTCGTTTAGCTCATTATAAGATGCGGACATGATCACATAAAAGAAAAAACTAATAATTCTTTCACTAATTTGGAAATACCCGCAATGATATTATTTCCGTAATTTCACAACGGCAAGATTAATGAAAAATATAGTATATCTACACCATTAAAGAGTCAATAAACATTAACAGTCTGGTACTCATTTATAGAAAATTTTAAAATCCGTATTTTCTAAACAAGTAACTCGTGAGTAGCTCGTTTAGATTGGGTGAACAAACGATCTTAAATCCAAAACTCGGTTCGACTCGTTAGACACCGAGTTCAAGGAAAATCGAGCCGAGTCACGAGCTACTCGTTTAGTTCGCGTGTTTCGAGTTATAATTCCAGCCCTACAAGTCAAGATGAAGCCTTGACGTTACTAGGAAGGACTCAGATACCATCGACGCCTATAAGTACCCGAATACATTCACCTGAAAAGGCCACGCCATAATCACCCAAGTCTTCGACATTAGCCTTAGTCATAGCTCTAGATTTATCTGTCACGTCGAGCATCATTATAAGACCACTGAGATCATCTTGTATACACATTGTACGATCTCTCTATCTCCTTATGAATAAAGTCTAAGGAATTCCTCCTATTCTCTGCATACCTTTGTCAATGTATCCAAACCTACTGGCCCGAGCTGTTTGCCGAACAAAAAAACTATCTTCTAGCCCTCGGAAGTGAGACTGCGGAGGGATCGTGAAAACTGTCCTTCATCAATTATGATGTCATGATTAGGTAGAAAATAAAATAATACACAATTTTCTAGTTCAGGATTTCCTGGGATGACACAAGATTCGAAGCCCTCCGTGATCACTAGCTAGATATTATCTAGATAGTAGTAGTGATCCACCAGCGTTCTGGTATTGATGAAGTGGATCTCCTCCACGTGATGACGGCGACCTTGATGACATGAGGAAGAAGAAGGTGATGCCACAATGATGGTGGAGGTGCGGCAGCCAGCGGTGAGCGACACACGACAATGGTAGTGGGTAGGTCAGCGGCAACGGTGCATGACGATAGTGGCTCGAGGCTAAGGATGGCTCGGGCTTGTCTATCCTTTCGTTGCCCCTATGACCCTCCTTTTACGGGAGAAGGGCCAAGCCCTCTCTCAATACTAGTAGGAGAGGGATTTAGAGTCCAAGATGGACAACTCCCTCTCCCACCGTGCCATAGAGGGGGTTGGTCCAACCCCAACTCCTCCTTCCAATCCAAGTTGGGGGAGACCTCCTCCCCCAACGCTAGCCATAGGAGGGGTTGGGGTCCAACACAGAACTATCCCCTCCAACCCGAGTTGAGGGGGAGAGAGGCTCCAACTTGCCCCATCTCCTAGCCACGCGATGTCCCTAGTGGGCCCATATGGCCCCTCCAGCCTATGGTGAGCCACTAGGTATTAATTCTTTAAAATAATATTTGTTTTTTTCGAAGTCTATAAAGAGACCGAACACCTCTAAATTGTTCCGAAACCTTCCTAAATCATTCGGACACTTTCCATAAATGTCGGAAACCATTCCGAACATCTCTCGATAATATTTCAGACACCTCTAGAATATTCCTAGACTCTTTGAACATCTTTGAAATCACTTCATGCATATAACATTCATTGCATAAACACTCTATATGTCACTAAACCTTTAAATGTGAGACCCTATGGGTTCGGGTATGAGTGGATATGTCCGGAACTCGTTCGGAGACAATGATCAACATAGGTATCTTGATATGTACATATTGATCCACGCCTCATAACACTAAGATCTTTCTTATCGATACACGTCACATTGCTTCTCGATACTTTACATACCCGAGGTGAACCACTAGGTTATCCTCGTTACCCGATATGTACTCTTTACTCATATTGTATTATTGATGTTCCTATGATCAACACTTCGATGACTTTTCCATCCAGACAATGAAGATCGTCACAATACATGAGTACCCCAGAGTGTGTCTCGTCATCGTTAAGATTAGGAATTCCCACAAATACATTATATATAACATTGGCATACCATCATGTCAGAACGAAGAATGTTATGATTGCCTTGTCACAAAGTAATGTTCGAATGCCTCATCACTTCCTTATTGTATCCAAGTTAATATGTGTCTTATGGTCTACCGATCTTCAGTAATGACAGTACTTATTCTTGAGAAACTACCGATAACAATATTGATGATACGTTTCATGGTATATCAAATTGGGTCTATCCATCGTTATTGTTCTCTCAAAAAACCTGATCTTACATATCACCGACAACCCTACAACACTTTCTAGTTTTTCCAAATAGTCATGAAACGGGAACCATCGGCTATACATAAACTAGTCTTAGAGGAGATATTAGGGATATATTTATGGCGTTTATAATTCCACACATGTATCAGGGTTTCCTTCAAATACTCATTATTCATAACCAATACAATTATAGCACAAAACAATAAATGTAATTATGAAACATAAATTTAAATAATAATCCTTTTATTATTACCTCTAGGGCATATTTCCATCAAGAATATCTTGAATGGACTCATTATCAAACCTATCTAGTTTTCCCTCCCCCACTCATCTACATTTCCTTACAAGTAGTTTTAGTAGAATAAATCGAATCTAGACTCTTCCATACTTTTAATTGCTCTACTACACTATTAGTTTCTATATAATTTTTCCCTAAAGAGATACCAAACTTACTAGAAATAGATGCAAAAGTACTACTGGAGGAAGCAAGAACTATAGGAATAGCTAAATTGACTTCCAAGTTCTTCTTTGCCATCTTTGTTGCCTTGTCCATCATTTTTCCCTATATGTTTACTCTGGCACTCTTCCTCCTCATATGATCTACTACATCATTAGCTTTAATAGTGTTCCCTCTACCTCTTCCAGTTTTAGTTCCTTGCTTCAAGTTCTTCCTATACTTGTCCTCTTTGTTTTTCTGATACTATGCGATTTTAATCTGACTATCATCCATTTTTCCACTTGTATTTATGGTAATCTCATTCATAGATTGAGTCCCGAAGCCCAAACGTCTAGCATAAGTTTCAGCATCTTCATAGGGATCCATCCCCTCCTATGGTTCCTCGCAATAAATAGTAGATTGAAAAATCCCTCTCTATGACATAGTATCATCCCTGAGTTAACTTGTACCTTCTCCTTAGAACCATTAAAAATCCATATCTCCATCATCTTAGTCCCTTGAACATGTTTCAGTAGCATTTTGTCTCTCAGACCTTTATCTATTCGTATATCAGGTTGAGCTTGTCTAGATGTCACTTCTTCCTCATACAAAACACCTTGTTGTGCATCTCCCTTTTTATCTTCCATATCTTTGTTGATCTCTAAGTTACATTTGTCCCAGAAATACTACTTTGTCTCCTGCTCTCATTGTTTTGTCTACTCTTCTTGATTTTCATATGCTTTCTGGGGCTTGTTGCACTGTCTTCCCCATTAACAACTGATCCACCAATGATAAGTCCCCCGTACTCCACAATTTTGGCCATCACTCCCACTTTGATCCTAATAAATTTATTCTTTTTATACCTATCCATATCAACATCCTTGGATTGTTCCAAGATCTCACCAAAACAATGTTGATCTTTAACTTGGCAATGGATGTTGGTGACCATGTTGCAACTTTAACCATAGTGACTGGCTCATGTACCTTTAATGATGTGGTAGCATGTTCCTTTAATTTACAAGAGCTTCTTGCTAGTATGGACACTATTTGTAGTTGTGTACTTTCTTCCAAAAATAAGAGCTTCCATTTACTTGTAGCATCAGGGGTTGCAACTGTTTTGTGGATATTATATGGAAAACTAGGAAATAGAATTGTTTTAATAATATAGTACCTGTTGATCCTATTAGTATTATTTCTAGAATTTCACATAGTCTATATGTTTGGGCATTTCTAAAGAGGATAGATCATCGAAGTGAACAGAAAGGGATGGTGGAGAGGTTGCTGAAGGTGGCGAGTGAGGCATTCAATCGAAGCAAAGGCTGGTCTTTGGGGATTAAGTGTATTGAGGTCTGATTTGATGAAGTGGTTTCTCTCATTCATGCACTGCCTCTCTATTATGTTAGATATAACTTTTGCTTTCCGGTATCTTTGGTTGTTTTTATTTCTGAAAAAGAACCCAACTGAGAGATGTTTATGATTCGGTGACTGAGAGAACAGTTTTGCCTCTTGATCATGTACTCATGTGTAATAAACTTCGTATAAAACCATGCTGCTATGCGGCTTTCTATAATGAAAGCTGGGGCGATGCCCTACAGTCGGAAAAAATATATCCTAATTCTTATATGGATGGATATCGCGCGACAGAAGTAGTACAGAACAAGGGATGGGCTTAACCATGAAAATGGATATAAAGCAGGGCATTTTCTGAAAATTCTTAAAGGGGCTCACCTAAATAGTAAAGTAGATTGGATGTGCGGGATAAGCCCGTGATGCCCACGTATAGTAGAGTTGGTTTTCCGTTTCATCGTCCGGCCAAAAAGCTACGGATGGCTAAACCACGTTACTATGTCTCTATTTGGCTATCCCATGAAACTTCGATTTTTGATTGGTCGTAGGTTGATTACACAAAAAAAGGAAAGGCTCTTGAGGTCGGTGCAAGTAGATAGCTACATAGGCAGGGCTCATTCTTTTTATTACTATTATTTCAATCATAATTTCTCGCAAAATTATGGATACCCAAAGTTACATGTCAATTAGTATCGTACTAGCATCCAAAGATAATAGACCGCTCAGATCTATCTATGCAGATATATAATAACGAGCGGTATACGGTGTTCATACCTTTGAAGACCGAGAGAAGGATTACGTTTCCACACAAAGGTTGTTGATGTAGCCGAAGCGTACCAGACCTTAAGGTCGAGAAGGCTTCAAGCATCCAGCACCATAAGTGGCGGTGCCTCCGAATGTTTACATATGTCTAGTGTAAAGACATCTCCCGAGTCCCGGCCCAGCGAGACAGCGGAAGAAGAAGATCCGGACCAACTCCAAGTGCATGACAACGTGCGTATGGTAGAGAAATCTCTACCTCGCAGCACAAGTTCCTAACAATGGAACACACATGAGAGGGAGAGAGGGAGAGAGAGAATGTAAAAGGCCAATTTGTGGGATGAGATTTGGAGGAGGACTCTCTCCAATATATAGGGAAAACGTGGGCATACCTTCCTTTAAGTCTTGGGTGAGACTAAACATGGGAGGAGGTTGAGGAGGCGGACGACGGTGGGTAGGGGGCCCCACACCACGTGCCTAGCCCACCTAGGGTTGCCGGTGGCGGTGGGAGCCTCCACCCTGTGCGCCCAAGGCCCTCCAAGGGCCGGCGGCCCCTCTTTGGCCCTCTCCCCTCCAGGGAGAGCCACATGTAGGTGTTTTCCCCTTTTATTTATTTATTTAATAATTATACCTAATAATTAATTTAATTAATTAAATATTAAATACCCATTATTTAATCCCAATTATTCTAAACAGCTTTCGAACAACTTCCGAACACTTCGGTATCTCTCTGGGATGATTCCAGTTCTTTCTATCCTATTTCTCTTACAATCGTGGATCAACCCTAAGCGTGTCTACCCTTAAGCGTGACACCCTTACGGTTTGGGAATGCTCAGACATGATCCAAACATCTCTCTAATCAATGACCAACAGCGGTGTCTAGAAACTCATGATGGTCCCTTTGCATTCCACGGATTGATGGATCGCTTGAATCTTAAACACTAAGTCTCATTCCCTTTGCTACCTGGTTTCTCCAGGACCTGATCTCTGGTATCGACATAGCTAGTTCGATCTTTTTACCGACAAACGCATTTACTCATTCCTGTGATATTACATCCTCGTGACCTAGTCACATGCTTGCAAGCTCATTGAGGTAATATCATTGGGTGGGGCCGGAGTATCTATCTGTCACTTGGATAGGCAAATCCCGATCTTGATGCATACGCCTCAACATATCCCTTTTTAATACCCAATACACACATTTATGGCCACCCTGCTACGATGTGACGATTGATGTGATCAAAGCAGCCGCGGGTGATAGTGATTAAACATGATCTCAGGGTGAAAGAGTTGAGTTACCACGCTTTGCTAGGTATGCAATGTTGAACTTTGTGACTGGATCATATTGCAACACTATGGTTAGGTGTGTCCATCACTTCATTCATCTAATGAAGTGACCTCGTTGTTAGTTGTTGTGGTAAATTCCATGATCAGGAAACCTCGATCATCATTTGCCCAACAAACTAGTCTAGAGGATACTAGTGACCTGGTTTGTTTATATACCACACATGTATTTAATGTTTTCACTTAATATAGTTATAGCATGATACAAAACTATTAATAAATACAACTTTATTATTGTACTCTAGGGCATATTTCCTACAGGTTCAGAGACTGTGTTATAGCATAGATAGACGTACTATCAAGAGGGGTTCTCAAGTGAGTAAAACTTAATCGCATTGTTCAAAGAGATCTCAGACCTTTGCATTCTTGGAATCTTATTTCTTTGCTGTTATTTAGCTTTTATCCATGCGAAGATTTTGAGATTGTTTCTATATTCATATCAAGCTCAAGTATATCAAAAAGGATTTCGAATGAAAAACCTTTTGCATTCTTGATATTGGAGGTTTTACCGGTGCATCATTTATAGAGAGGTCAAACATTTCTTAATTTGGTTTTATCCTCCTTTGTTGGACTACGATGTCTTTCTTCATGACCAAGAGCTTGTTGGACCCAAAATCATCGAAATCGGAGTCCGGATGCAAAAGTTATGGTTGTTTTCTTATTGATTTTTCTGCCAGCTTTCAGTGGGGAAGAGACTCCGCTCTTTTAAGGTCGGAGACTCCATCCCAAAACTCCAGGATCGCGATTTTTTTAGCTGCAAGGCACTGTAACTTCCCTAGAGACTCTAGCCAGGCCATAGACTTCGGTGTGGGACGAGGACTTCGACCCGAGCGTTTTCTAGGCCTAAAGGTTGGATTTCGGGGGACCTATTTAAGGGGCCCTTGTAAATCAATGGAACCCTAACTCTTATGAAAGTTCTCCCCCACAATTCTTGACCCTTTGGAGCTTGCTATCTCTCAATCCCTCCAATTATTCTTGCATCCTTTTGAGGGAAAAGAGAGAGGAGATCTAGATCTACATTTCCACCAATCAATATCTCCTCTAAGTGAGGGGAACCTATTGGATCTTGATCTTGGAGTATTTTGTGGATATCCTTTTTTTCTTGCTCTCTTATTCTCCCATAATATTTTGTAGATTTGGTGTAATTTGGGAGTGGAGTATTTGAGCACTTCTTATGTTCTTGGCATTGCATTAGGTGCATTAGTTTGACTTCTCCTCGGCGATTCGGTTGGGAGAAACTAAGAAGCGTTTACTATTGCATTGGGTTCTTGGAACCATAGACAGTTTGTTAAGGTGTCGTGGATTTCTTGAGGCCTCTAATTAAGTTGTGAAGCTTTCCCAATATTGTTTGTTGGAGCCTCCGACTAAGTTTTGGAGATTGCCACAAGCTTTATGCGAGGTTTAGGTTACCACCAAGAAGTGCACCGCATAAGGGAACAAGTACTCACCTTGTATGGCATGTGCTTGAGGATAAGAGGGCAAACCTTAGTGTCATTTGGGAGATCTTGTGTGATCCCAACACCTCTATAGCCACTTCCCTTAACAAGGAAGGAATTCCGATAACTACATCATCGTGTCTCTTTGCGGTATCTTTATACCTGAGATTTTTAATTATGCACTTAACATTGTGATAGCCTTTGCGTTTGACGTATCATATCTTTCTATCACCTTATTATCCGTCCTGCTTAGCATAAGTTGTTGGCACATAGTTATACCTTAACATATTAAGGTTTTATACTTGATAAGTTAAATGCTAGTTTTATTCTATATTTATTAGAGACAAAACTGTAACAGTTTAAAACCGCCTATTCACCCCCTCTCGAAGACGGTCAGTTCTATTTTCGATATAATTTTTTTGGTTGATTCTCGTCTTGTTGTCTGTCGCTTGTACTTTTTAATATTTTTTTTTGTAGTTACTCACTCCGATCCATAATAAGTGTAGCGGTTTTGAACTAAGCCTAGCACAAAACTGCGACACTTATTATTATGGATCAGAGGTAGAATTAGATCCAAAATGCCCTTTGAGTGTCTTTTTTTAACCAAAAAAAAGTACAGTAACACAGGTATGGAGTGACATGAAACGAGTGATCATTTGAAACGTAGATCAGCCTCATACTATTAATGATACTTTATTATTTTCAGAGATCAGGAAATCCATAGTTCCATACACACACGTAGTATATACGCGACCGTAGTATACCAGACGCCATGTACACCGCATCAGCGGTGCGTATGTACGCAGCTAGTTTTTTTTGCGAATAAGCCGAAATTAAGCAACACATAATGCCTGCATGACGCTCTAGCTTATATTGGAGTCTATACGTACGCAGTAGCTGCTCATGCCGGCATGCTAGCTCTTCGCCGATCGATAGACGACGTTGGTTGCGGTAAATTGCTCAGTTGCAGTACTGGTTGTATGTCGGTACCCTGTGCTCCTGGCGGTGCGCCCCGCCGCCGTAGCTGGCCTGCTTCTGCTCGCGGTGCTCGTGGTACGCGTAGCCGCCGGCGCCAAGAGCCGCCGCGCCCGCCAGGCCGGCCTCGATCTCGTGCCTCTGCGCGTGCGCCGGGTCCTTCTTAACCCCGTACCCCTCGTATAGGGCGAAGGCGCCGGTGGCCAGGGCGCCCACCTCGCCCATGCGCTCCCGGTTCTTGTGTGTCTTCTCCTCCTTCTTGTAGTACCTCCTGCCTGCTGCCCCTGCTCGCCCTAGCACTCCTCCTCGGTGGTGTTGGAGTACATGGTCCTGCCGCCGCCGTGGCCGTGCCTGCCTCCCTCGAAGCACTCGACGTCGGTGGTGTTGGTGTACATGTTCATCCCGCCGTGGCCATGCTTTCCGGCGTTGTAGCACTCGTCGGTGGTGGTGTTGGAGTACATGTTGGTCATGCCGTGGCCGTGACTGTGACCGTGGTCGTGGCCGTGGCCATGGCCGTGCTTGGGAGCGTCGTAGCATTCCTCGGTGGTGTTGGAGTACATGGTCCGGCCGCCGTCGTAGCAACCGTCGTTGTTGGAGTAGGACATGGTCCTGCCGCCGTTGTAGTAGGCCGCCATTCTCTTCAGACTAGGAGCGGGTGGTGATGCTAGCCAGGTGCAGGAGTTGATGCTTGCTTGGCTGTTGCAAACGTGTCGAAGAAGGGGTGTATTTATAGCGTGGCCAGTGGCATTGACAGGAGTTGATGGACTGTGGAGATTGGTGCGCAAGGAACATTTCTATCGTGATCGCCTCTATTATTGGAGCATCGTTTGGTTTTGTGAATAATCCGTATAAAACTTTATTGTGGAAAAAGAATAAATAAGAAAACAATATGTTCTGCTTCCTCTATGAAGATTTCATAGTTTCATACCAAAGATTTTCAGCAGCGTTTTTTCTTCACCTCCAGGTGTTACAACACCGCCTGATATGCAAAATTGTCAAGATTCTTGTGCATCGCGTTGTTTTCGTTCTTTCTGGAAAGAGAGTTGGATAATTCGACAAGTAGGAGCATTTCTCTTTTGCAGCACTCAGAAAAAGTTACTCTTCTTCCTTCCGCTCATTTTCAGCATACCTCTCCGGTACGAAAAGAAAATGTTGGTATGTAAGTTAATCCATTTCTTGTGACAACGTAATTAATCACTAGGGCAAGAAATTTTCAACACGCATCGACAAATAATTTCGAAGAAAGATATTAATAAGAGTAACTCTAAGGCCTTTCACAATGGCAGGCTTTAAGCAAAATATGATAGGCAAAATGATGATGTGGCACTCTAATTATGAAGAAAGAGAGTGTTGTTGTACCTTAGCTACGATACACCTCTTACACATTATCATAGGCAAAAAGATATTAATCGTCCAATCACATACAAGCATGAGCTTAAACTCATTAAATACAAGCTCTCTTACATACACTCCTTCGGAAACAATGCATTGGAGAGGTTGTATCTTAACATAGTGTATCCCCTAGATGGTGCCTTGGATAGCGGGACTAAGCATGCAGAAACATCAATGGAACAAACGAAACATAATAAAACGTTACGCCGAAATCACAACTTCAGATTGTATCCAGCACTACCATTGTAACGTATTTTTAAGCAGAAATACCATTTGTTTGTCGATAAATTAATTTAAGAGATATCAGTTAGATTAACAAAAGGATTAAATTTAGGTTGCACACGCATCTACTTTAGTTTTTCACCAGGAAAAAAATCTTAGATAAAACAATTGTGACCAACTCTCAAGTCGACGGGATATTTCTAGCACATTGCTTATTTGCTACTCAATCACATCTTCTAGGATAGAAAGATGCTGGAATCCACAATACCTCACATCAAAAGGGAGGCCATGATAATTATAAATTAAAGGACATTTCGTATACGCAGTTTTCCTCCACCCACCTCCACTATTGAGAGTCTCCTCTTCTTCACTAGCCCCTCTCCCTTTCTCCTCCAACAACATCGACTGGCGGAGTGGGGATGGGGAAGAAGACCGGATCCGTAAGTGTTTGTACTCATCATACACGATGACCATTTATCATATATTTATATGGAGCCTTGCGGGTAGGGTTTTACATCAATGTTGGGTGAGATAGAACGTGATATTTTCACGCAAGGCAAGGAACCGAATAATATGAAATATATGAAAACATATATCTCTACTCCTACCACTCGGCCCCTTAATACAAGTTTAGATTATGTTTGAATTCCTCAAATTCTCTTTGGGGCAGTGGCTTGGTGAATCCATTAGTGGCTTTGTCTTGGGATAAGATAAATCTTATAGAAAGAATCTTATGAGCAAATATGTCTCTCATAAAGTGATAATTCATTTTGGTAGGCTTGGTTATCGCATGAAATACATGATTAGCATAAATGTGTTAGCACTCATATAGTTTCACCCCAAACTTGGCACCTCATTGATTTAAATCACGGACTACTTCCATATTAGCAATTTGCCAGGGCTTTGCATTTTTTTTGTAATTGATATACTCCAAGATATTAAATTTTATTCAAACATATATGGAAAAACAACACAATTTCCATCTTAAAAGGTACCTATCAAAGTGGACATATATTTCCTGAAGGTAAGACTTGTACCTAACGTATTCTTCAAATAGTGCAATATTCTTTTAAGGGCAATCCAATGGACCATAGTAGGAGCATGTAAATAGTAACAAGCCTTATTAGCCTGGAAGGAAATATGAGGCATTGTCGCTGTTAGATAGTGTATCATAATTGATCCATGAACCATCAACTTTAAATTAAGTTAGCATATCGCCTAATACTATCTGATTGAATAGAAATACAAAACTCTCAGGATTGTTTGCAGAATCATCTACTTGTTCTCTAGAAGAGGTTGTTAGAATAATCATCGGCGTGCCACCATCCAGGACAACTTGTTATGTGTTTCGGTACATTATCTAAATATGGATGTGAAGGTATAGTTTAAGATAAAGTTCTTGCTTTGGGTTTTGGTTCAGGAACGTGTGAGGGAAACAATTACAAGTTTCCCATGGCTCAGAGAACCCCGTGGTTGTGTTGTAAGTAGCTACCAACAGGGGGGAGTGTTGATGAGATTATTGCAGTTAGAGCCTGAGAGTTGATGTAGTTGTAGGCTATGAAGTGAGCTCTTATGTGTCTTACTTTAGTTTATTGATGAGTCAAATGGCATGTAAGGTCTAGGGGGGTGATGGGCGGGTGGGGGGGGGGGGGGCAACGGCCCTACCAGACAATAGATAATCATGTATCACATGCTTGAGTGAATTTCTCTCTAGTGTTGGTAGCATGTCTATTCATACTATGCCTCTCATTCGGTTGTACAATTTTTTTAACAAAACAAACACTATTGAACCCACGTTGATTATCACTATTAATGAAGTTGTAAAATGCCATATGGAATGCTAGCTGCAGTGAAAAGAGTTGATCCTATGATATATAAAGAAAGAACAACACCAATTTCTCCCTCAATGATGTTAAAAAAGTGGTGTAGTTTACCCTTTATTTGGTGTAGTTTTATTTGGTAATGAATACTATTATAATCCATTCTCCCAATTGTGAATCTTTGGAATTTATAGATGTAATATGCAAAAAATAGTTATTTGTGCACATTGTCATTACTTGTATTTTGAAGATTATTTTGAATGATTTCTTATATTCCTTGTTTTATTTAACAGTGGGTCTATTATTTTCATTTTGTTAATTTCAGGAAATAAAATGATCCGCCCGATCGTGCATCCGGTGGGGGTAGAGGGGCCATGCTTCCGGTGGGTCATCAGCTAGAGGTGAGAATGTATGAAGTGCCAGGGAAGCCTGAGATGTTTCTCGTCCTCGGCGTCCATCTTATACATCTTGGTTGCGCAGCGATCGCGCTTTTAATCATACCAAGGATTGACTTGAACATGATGCTACAGTTAATTCTTTTCCCATATCAAACTAATGAACTGCTAGTTTGGCCAATTTTCTTGTTGCAATTTCCGGATTACAGTTTTTGTACGACCGTCTCACAAGCGTCGTTTACGACATCTTGATTGTTTGTTTACCATTGGAGATGGGATAATTGCACGTCTACTCTTAACTGCAACTTTATTGACTTCATAGAAATTATATGAGTTAGTGATGTTCTTTCTGTGCAAATCATGGGGCACCTATGTTCACCAGCCAGCATTGCGGGTGTTATTTCCGACTTCAGCATAAGTGATGGGAAGGAGTTCGCGGAATTAGGCCATTATCATGTTATACAACCTATAGGATCGGGTTTTGGTTAAGGATGTGTGTTACGAAAACAATTATTATCCTACTTTAGTTTGTTGATTAGTGAAATGGCATGTAGTATCGAGGGGGAGGGGGCAATGGTCCTCCCTGTCAGTAGATAATTATATATCACATGCTTGTGTTACTTTCTCTGCGAGGTTAGTAGCATGATTGTTATTCTATGCTTCTCATTTAATTCCACTAATGAAAGCACAAAATTAAATGGTAAGAAACATACACTATTGAACCCGCGGTGATCATCACTACTAATTAAATTTGCAAATGCCATATGACATGCTCGCTGCAATGAAACAAAAGGATCCTATGATCTGCAGAGAAAGAATACCAATGACCCACTCAATGATGTAAAAAACCACAAAGAGCCGTGTGCACACTAGTACAGAACACACACTAGTATTATTATTTTTGAAGGGGAAAGGTCCCGAAGGACCATGAGATTCTATTCCAGCGGCAGGTGTACACTTACAAAGAGGCCCAGAAGAAAACAGGAAATTACAAGATGGCCATACACTTTTACACTGCACACCCTAGCAAAGATTGCAAGAACGCAATCGAGTCCATGCCAACCGCCGGCGACGAACAGCATCAGAGCGGCGCCACCCCAACACCAACCGGGGAAACAACCACTTGGTTGTGTGGGGGGCTTGAAGGCCGCAGCGATGCTGACAAAGATCCTCACGCGGAGGAAGAAGACGCTTGCGCAACATGTAGCGACGAGCACGGCGTGGCCACCCATATGGCTAGAAGCAACAGCTATGGAGCTTCGTCGGTGCTTGGAAGACGTCGTGGGGTGCAGGAGCTCCAGATGCACCCCAAAGCTCCGGACTTGAACAACAACCCAACTCTAGTTCTTCTCCACTCCCTCGCTTCCGTAGCCAGCCGAGATTTGAAGAACCGAGGAGGAGCCTCCCTCAAGACGGCAGCCGCGCGTAGATGTAGGGGAGCTGGAAGCCCACCTCCGCAGTCTCTTCTTATTCTCCTCGCCGCCACGGCCGGCCGGAAGAAGAAGAGCAGCAACAGGAGGCGAAGGCGACCACCGTCCGGCGACGCGCAAGAACGCCAGAACGGAAGATCTCCCCCTGCTCCAACTACCGCAGTACACCACGTTCCCCGCCTTCCTTCCCTCGCCGCCACGGCCGGCCAAAGGAAAATGGAGGAGCATGGATACTGCAAGGAAGAGGGAGCAGCAAACGGCAGCTTTATTCAGGGATGCAACGGCCCTCGTCGCCTTCCTCAGCTCCGGCCAGAGGAGCTCAAGAATAGGTAGGAATAGCCCTACTCTGGAGCTCAAGATCTGGGACACTTGCATCGACGGCCAGAAGGGCCACTACCGGCATAAAGCCACAAATCCTAGACCTATCTACTCCGGTGCCATCTCCCGACCAACTCCAGCCAGCTAATCCGGCGGAGTGTCCATGGGAGAAGCCCGGTCTGCGGTGGGGAGGCTCAGACGCGGGGGAGTGGAGAGAACGCGAGGTGGGAGAGGAGTCCCACACACACTAGTATAGAACGAGCATTCGCACACGGTAATGGCTTGTCACACACGGTGAATCGAACCGTCATCATCCAAGGGTGTGCGGTAACTTTTTAAAGTGCAAACGGTTTAAGAAACATTGCGTGCGCAGGGGCACACGCTTCTCTAAACCAACGGTCTGTAAATCTTTGGATCTTCACATATGCTATTTCTCTATTTTTTGTCTGCAATTTCAGATAATAAAAAATGGCATGTTTTGTTTGGTCGTATGTGTTATGCTCTTTTCACAAACATTTTAAAATATATAAACCAGCCGTATGCTGGTAGGTACTATTGTACATGTTGTTATCCTGCATATGTGTTCCCAGCTTATGCAGATATCATTGATATTGTTTTTACATAATTCATATACCTCATATACATGCATTTTGACATGGATTCCTTGCTAGCTATACAAATGAGATAGATACACATATATAATCTAGTTTTCTTGGTTGTGTGCTTGTTTTTGTCTCCATGACATGCCAAGACTTGTAAGGAATAATCTAGCCATTTTTGTACCTCAGTTGGTTTGAACACGATCTCATCACCGCTGAAGAATCTAGTGAAGTTCTTGATTTTCTCAAGAGAGGCCATAGAAGCATAAGAGTAGAGATAATTTTCTACAACTCAAGTGCGAGGAGTTGACAAGACCTTCCTTTGCAGTGTCACAAAAATAGTATCCCTATTATACATAATAGTAATGTCAAGATGTAACCATTGCTCTGGTATAACCAATCAACTTGTACCACTCTTTCGCCGCAGTGTTGCAGCCGATGAGTTGGGTTGGGATGTCCTCCACCATTGATCCGAGGAGGAGGCCAAAGGACCCTCTAGTCCTAGATCCATGGGCGATGATACGCTCGATTAGGGATTGACACGGCATTGTTGCCGGTTCTCCTTGTGGAAGGTCCTAGCGCCAAACTCCACATCTACCTCGATGAATCCACGGTCGCCCTTGAAGTTGGTGTTGTCTGGGCACACGGGGATGGAGGGCACAGTGACGATGCCGGCGGGAACCGATGTGGTGGAGGAGGTCATGGAACCAACAACTTCAGAGATCTGAAGCTTCGACGGTGTCATCACGACGACACTAGGGTTTAGAGCGGCGGTAGCCAGAAAGGCTCTGATACCAAGTTTGATATCGGTTTCGGGTTGGGATTACAGCCGTCACATCTTCACTTACACATTGACAGACCAGGTTACATGCGTTACATACGTGTACAACACGACATGGTACGCTACACATACAACTAGACTAAATACAACTCTAACAGATTCGACCGCCTAGATCCTCTTCATAGTCCGGAGTCGGTAGTGGTTGGGTCGTGTGTGTTCTCTCTATTTGGTGAAGTTGTGTATGGCGCAATACTTATCTTGGCTAAGTTGCATGCAGCAACATGTAATGACATTGGAACATGAGGGTTTTAGCAAGTTATAAATTTGGGCAGCTGATGTCTGTTATCTAAGAAAGAAATGGTAAAATTCAATCAAGCAAAGGACGCGGCAGATATAACACTATACACTATGGATCCCGAATGACTTTGTCCCGTTTATTTCTCATGCAATTACTTACGCGACCCATGTGTAAAAAGACCTGCCAGGGCCTGATAATCGACTTGGGCCTCCATAGAAAGAAAAATATGTAAATTTCTAGGATAGGGAAAATTGGTTATTTACCTAAAAGTTGACTAGCCTTGGATCATATACCTAAAGTTGATTGTCCTTTGGTAAAATACCCACAACAGGATTAAATCTTTGTATAATTTACCCAAAGGGGGCTTTCTGTAAACTAAACAATAAAATAATAATGAACATCTGAACGAAACCGATTAGCAGTACCACTAATTCACCTCAGACTCAAGCAATATTGAACAAGTCACATATCACCGGCCCAACATGCAGGAATATTGGGAGGTACAGTGGCAGCATCAAGATGAGCAGAAATAAAAATCAATCAGCGGTATACGATTATAGGGGACAGTGGTGTTGATGCCGCGCCAACGGTGTCGCTCACAAGCGGACGGCTTTGAGGACGGACATTAAGCAGCGGCAACATGACTCCCGGGCGGACGGTGCCGTGGTTGATCTGCCGCTGGGAGCCGCATCGGCAGAAGCACACACGCATGCTAAAGCTGATCCGGCGAGGGTTCCTAATCTAGTCGACTGAACATAGCCCAACGAACATTTTGTATCATCTCCGTGTCATTACTCTTAGGCAACATTGTCCTTTATTGTGCTGCTTCAATTAGAGGGGCAGGTTGTTAAAATAATTTTACACCGAAGCCCCTATTGGGTATTTTACTAATGGACAATCAACTTTGGATATATAATCCAAGGCTAGTGAATTTTTAGGTAAATAACCAATTTTCCCTCTAGGATATGAGACTACTGGGGACACGGATCTTTTTAACCTGCGTCGTCTGTGCACGGTGAGAAGCAGGTAGGTAGTAACATCGTCGTCACCATCTTCACTCCCCAGGAATATTTGCCGACTGCTTTCGCTGCAATTTTCATTTTCGAGTTTCGATCGAGCACGTCTAGCTGTAAAGTAGTAAGAATTAGAGACAAAAGAGAGGTTGCCTTGTGCGCGACCTTTTTCCCGGTCGGTGCGTGCTTCAGTTCAGGCGACGAGGCCGTGCGCTCAACACGCGGCCACCGGCCAGTCGGCCACAGGGTGCACGTATGTGTCGTGTCAACGACATGCCACACGCGACAGGCGATGCAGCCTCGCCTCGAGTCAGGCGCCCAGCCTGATGAGTTGTTTATAAGTGAGTCGTCTGATGATTCATGATGCATGCCATATAATATGCTAACGCCTCCATTTCATAATATAAGTCTTTTTTATATTAAAATAGCTTTTAAAAAAGATTTATATTATACCAACGGAGTTAGTAGTAGCTGAAATTGTACTTCCTCCATCCTAAAATAAGGCAAGTGCGTTTCTCTAGATTTGAATATATCTAGACACGTTTTAATACTATATAGATACAGGCGAATCTAGACAAACTTAAGTCACTTATTTTTTGGACCGGAGGTAGTATTTCTTTTCCACTCTCCCGTCTATACTAATATCGCTTGCGGTGGCGATCTGCTGATTGCTGAACACTGACATTTCGATCGAAGAGCCGTGTCGTCATCACACTCGCCGGCAAGCAGGCGCATCCGCGCTTGCTGTGAACCGCGCTGGTCCTCATAAGTCATAGAGGCTACCGAAACTTCACAAGATCGTAGAAGCTCAGGCCTGCCGATAAGAAGCTCAACAAGTGGCACAAGAGAAGAATGAGGCCCGGCCCAACCTGAGTAAAGAATTATGCCGTTTCAAGAAGCAAAGGACGGGGATATAAGGGCATCTCCATTTGTCTCCCCTACATGGAGTCCGGCGAATCCGGGTTTTTTTTCTATATATATAGAGCCCCGGATAGATAACAGATTTGGGGTGAGCCAGCGCTCCTCATACAAAAATTTAAAACATACAAAATAATTAGCAAATTCGTTAAAATACGATTAATGACAATTTCACAGCCAGTTTGAACATGTTTACATACAAAGAGTAAACTACTAGCGACCATGGTCGCCATGTCGACGAACATGCCGATGGTACTCCTCCGGGTCGCCTACCTGGGTGCCGTAGTGAGAGGAGGAGGTCGATTCCGTCGCAGAGCCCAAGCTTGGAGCCCGTAGCGGGACTTAATTCAGTTGCGGCGGTGGCGACGCCAGACGCGGGTGGTTCCCAGCAGCGATACAGCCGAGCACCCATGCGACCGTGCGCCGTGGGACGCTCCACACCTACGATGGCGGGCAGTCGCCATCGTAGGTGTCGATGCGGTCCGCATGCTGCTGTTCAAAGAAGAACGTCCACGCGTGGTGCTTTTCAGGATGCCATTGGGGTCGTCCCTCTCCTCCGATCTGAGGACGGACCAGAACTGCTCGAAGATGGTCGCGGATCGGGCCACGCCGACCGGCACCGGAGGCATCGGCAGGCCGCCAACGCTGAGAACCCATCCCCTCGACAACCGACAATCCGAAGGGACTGGGTACTAGGCGTCCTAGAGCGACCGTGCCTCATAGACGAGTAGGCACCGCCGCCCGAAGCCGTGGATAGAGGACCCATCTTCTGGAAAATGCTCCATCGGTGGTGGGGATTCCACTATGTTTCAACGGTTTAGCGGGAGAGGGCGTGAGGTGTGGACATGTTGTGAGAGTGGAGATGTGGAATGGCGATGGCCGCCGCACCTACATATAGCGAGAGTGGAGATCTACAATGGCGATGGCCACCACGCCTACATATAGCAAGAAAAGGACGGGAAGACCGGACGGGAAGAGTTGGAAAATGTGGAAGGGGAAGGCGAGAGAACACGTTAGCGAGCAATTTTGCCACGCGTGGCCATCGACGGGACACGACGCCATCTCTCTCACTGCCAGAGCTGGCCCGTGCCGTTTTTAGCTCCATCCGGCGACCCTCCTTGGGTTCGGCTTGGGGGCGCCGAATGACTAAATGGGCCGTGCCAATGCGAATAAAGATTTGGAGGGCGGGCTGGGCTTGATTTTGAGCTCTGGCATGATGGCGTTTAAACTTCGTTTTTAGTCAAGTAGTTGACCAAGAATCTCTCTAGCCTTTTCACTAATGACTAATTATTGCAAAGATGTGCAATCCATTGTCTTAAATTGTGTTGTGCGGGAAATCATGCTTTTAAGGCGAAATCAGGATCCATAAATGAAGATTTTGAGGAAGTCCACGTGGCAAGTAATTCTGGAGCAAACATCACTCCACAGAGGCCATAACAGCCACTAGTATGGGCAAGTCCCGCCCGTACTAGGTGGCGTTGGACTCGTCTCGTCGAACCCTATAACTTTTGTGAAGGCGCTTTTATATTTCAAGGTCCTAGCCTCCATGCATAGGGCCACCATTCTCAGATTGCATCACAACACCACCGAAGAAGATCCACCATCATAGTTCATCCTTGCCCCCATCCATCCTCTCCACAGCCATAGTCATTAGCTTGTACTTGAGATCTCCTTCTGATTCGATGACCATTGTAAGAATATTTGATTTCAATTTAAGTATTGTGCACAATGTATTCTATCTTTGATCTTATTGTTATGAGTGAGTAGTCCTCATGGGCTGCAGGTGACCTCTTGGGCATATCTCCAACAACGGGTTGGGGTGAAACCTCGCAGCGATTATGTGCATCTAATCTATGGGAGTACTAGGTATTAATTGAATAGAGATGTGTATATTTGTTTCTTTGTATCTTGTCTTGATCTATCAACTTGTAGGTACCCAAGATCCCAGAGATTGATAAATGCTCGAGGTGAGATACTTGGTTAGTGCGATCTCATAGGAAACCAAGTGACGAAAAGGAGAGTACGGTCTTTGCTTAGCGATCCATTGGGGAACAACAACATCACTTCTTAATCCTTTGATGTGTGTTTTCACTAATAATTGTTTGCCGCTCGGTGCTTCGTGGTGCAAACGGTTAGATCAAAAGACTGTTGCTATGCATGTGACTCATAGGGGCTCTAGTATATTGGCATGTGCTGCCCACAAATTTTATCTATATTAAATAATTACACATGAATATGCGTATTACTATCTTTATCCCATATGATGTGCAGCTGCAAGAGAATCTTCAACCCTGCCCTATCTCCATGCATTGATACAACCCACATTATAAAGTAAACTAGAAAGGTCCGGTGAATGAAGGTAAAATGAAGAAACAAGTCTTGTAGATGTGCCTGATTATTTTCCTTTAGCATTATCGTTTCCCAAGGATTCAATTAAATCTAGGTCTACTAGGGAAAAAGCTACTATACTCCATCCGTAAATCCGGATTGAAGGTGTCACGGCACCCTCTATAGCCCTTTAGGGGGGTCTTTAGGGCCCCGGAGTGGAGATGCTCTAAGTAGAAGAGAGGAGATGAGAAGAGAAAAACGAGTTATTAGAGCATCTCCAGCCGTGTTGCCTAAGCGGCGTCCGGCAGCAGCGCTGGATGGCACACTTGGGGAGCACTAGCACGAGCGGAAGGGTTTGGGGTGCGTTGATACGTCCAAAACGTATCTACTTTCCCGAACATTTTTGCTATTGTTTCTCCTCTAAACTTGTGTGATTTGGATGCAATGAACGCGGACTGATGCTGTTTTCACCAGAATTGCCTTGGTGTCTACTTTTTGTGCAGAAAATCAACTATCAGGAAAAATCCCGGAAAATATGCCAAAAATCTTATTTCACCAGAAGACTCCCGGAGCCAGAATATGAGACGGAGGGGGGCTGGGCCCAGGCCACACCACCTGGCCGCGTGGGCAAGCCCAGGCCGCGCCAGGGGGTGGTCTGGCCTCCCCAGACTCCCCCTCGGTCTCCCTCTCTCGCCTATAAGTTGCCTTCTGACCTAAAAACTTAGGGGGTTCGACGTTTTTCCAGAAGGAGTTCCGCTCCGCCGCCACCACCAGATTCCACGAAACAACACTAGAAACTCCGTTCTGGCAACCTGCCGGGACGGGGAATTGGAGGAGATCATCGCCATCATCATCACCATCGCTTCTCCATCGACCATCCATGTTTCCCCCATCTATGAGTGAGTAATCCTCCGCTGTAGGCCATGGGGATGGTAGGGATTGGATGAGATCGTTCATGTAATGGCATCAGATTGTTAGGACATGGTGCCTAGTATCTTTTATTAGTGCTTTATGACTTTGTTGCAACATGTTATGCTTAATGCTTGTCACTAGGGCCCGAGTGCCATGTTTTCAGATCTGTACATGTTATTGATTCATTATGATAGTATTGTTTATGGTCTTACCTGCAAGTTGTATACACACGTTGTTTTCCGGAACCAATGGCCCCGAAGTGACAGAAATCGGGATAACCGGAGGGAATGGCTTTGATGTGAGGATCACATGTGTTCACGGAGTGTTAATGCTTTGCTCCGATGCTCTATTAAAAGGAGCACCTTAATTGCCGGTAGTTCCCTTGAGGCCCCGCTGCAAACGGGCTGGCAGGACAAAAGATGTTGTGCAAGTTCTCATTGCGAGCACATATGACTATATATGGAACACATGCCTAGGATTATCTAGTACTTGGATGCTTTATCTTATTTATCTGCAATTGCCCTATGTTTTGATTGCTATGTGAATTGTCTTGTCCATGCAACGCCCGTCCATCTATCCCTATGCCTACCGCACTCAAATCCTACTGTTGACTGCAATTGTTACTACTGTCTTTACTTTACTACTACTGTTACTTTAGTATTCCTACTACAAAACTGTTGCTACTAATAAACTGCTGTGAGCAAGATTGTTTTCAGGTGCAGCTGAATTGACAGCTCAGTTGTTAAGGCTTATAAATATTCTTTGGCTCCCCTTGTGTCGAATCAATAAATTGGGTTTCACTTCCCTCGAAAATACTGCGATACACCCCCTATACTTGTGGGTCATCAAGACTATTTTCTGGCGCCGTTGTCGGGGAGCATAGCTTTATTTATTAAGTTCACTTGGATTCTCTATTGTTCGCTGCTATCCATCCATCATGGGTAAGTCTCGTGATGGCAAGGTTCCTATTTTACCATCCACTACAAGAAGAGGTACGGTTCTGAACACCTTTGTTGCTCTTGATTCACCATCTGTTATGAGTAAGCTCGTTACACCACCACATACACATGTAACACACACTGCTACTACTGCTGAATCTGAAACTTCTGATGCTTATGATGTTGATTCTACTGTGCTTGATAAGAGTGGTTCATTAGGTCCTTTCCTAGATGCTACGATTGCTAGAACTATAGCTAGAAATACTGAAACTCCTAATGAAGACACTACTACACCTGTTAGTTCACCTGAGTCTAGTAAAAGTTATGGTATTGAAGATGGTTATGTTGAGATGACCGATGAATTTATTAAAGAATGTAAAAACACCCATGATAGGAGCGCTGCTAAGAGTCTCCTTGAGAGGCGTACTATTAGACCCAAATTGTCTCCTATTGCTAAGTTTGCTGCTTCTCCCATAAACATTATAGATGAAGTTTATGATTTCTCTCTTGATCTATCTTACATAGCTATTGTTGAGATAGAACCTTTTTGTGGGACTAAGAATGAAAGTGCGGTAGCACATACGAATGAACTTTCTACCATGAGTGGCTTGTTTTTCGATGATATTAAGATGCGTACTTACTTTGTTGCTAAGATTTTCCCCTTTTCATTGAAAGGAGAAGCTAAAACTTTGTTTAGTAATTTACCTCCTAGATCTATTAATAGCCCCGATTGCTTGATTTGTACTTTCCTGCAGAAATATTTTCCTCCAAGTGCTAGACATGCTATTTTACAGGAACTTTTTGATTTTAAACAGGGAGAAAAAGAGATATTGCCCGAATCTTGGGCAAGGTTTTGTGCTTTGATTGATGCACAGGCTGGAAGTCCATTACCTAAGAATGAGCTTCTTGATATATTTTATAATGGACTAACCGAAGAATCTAGGACATACCTAGATAGTTGTGCTGATTGTGTTTTCAGGAATAGGACTCCTAAGGAAGCTGAGGAATTAATGGCTAAAATAAGCAAGAACTATGAAGATTGGACTCCTCCTGAACAAGCTATACCTAAAGTAACTGTACCTGAACCTACTATGCCAGTACCTATTCGAACATCAAAGAAGAGGGGAGTTATTGAATTAAATGATGAAGTGATAAAGGAAGCTAAGAAATGTCTTAAGGAGAAGGGAATTAAAGCTGCAGATGTCAAGAATTTACCTCCTATAGAAGAATTATGTAAGCCTATTCCCTACTCATCCACTATCGAGGTACACTCTCTCCAACACTTTGATGAAGGTAATATCCCTTACTATAAACCTCCTAATCAATGCTTAGAAGAATTCGATATCTTTATTGTTAAGCAAGATAATTTTAATAAAAGGGTGCAAAATCATCTAATGGAAAATACTAGAGCTATTGTTGAATTGAAAGATATTGTGGAAAGAACCTCTAATGATGTTAAAATGATTGTTGAACACTTTCAAATGGTTCAAACTCAAATAGATCAACTCATTAAAGTGCAAAAAGACTTGCTAGTTAATGCTCCTAAAGAAAAACATGCTTATGAAATTAGAACTAGAAGTGGTGGTGCTACCTAGGATCCTCTATATCCTGAGGGGCATCCCAAAAGAATTGAGCAGGATTATCAACAAGCTGAAAATAGTGGCTCTACTCATAAGAAAAGGAAAAAAGAAACATAAAACTGTTGTAGAACCCTCTGAACCTGCTATAGATCCTAATAGTATATCTATTTCTGATGCTGAAACTGAAAGTGGTAATGAAGAAAATGAAGTTCCTAATGAAGAAAAAGTTGAAGAAGAACGTGAAAAGCACACTAAGAATACTAAATACACTAAAGAAGATTTTATTTCTAAGAAACATGGTAGTGAAAGAGAACCTTGGGTCCAAAAACCTATGCCTTTCCCTGATAAGAAACACAAGTCAAAGGAAGATGAACACTATAATAAGTTTTGTGAGTGGATGAAACCTTTATTCCTGCAAATTCCTTTGACTGATGCTATTAAATTGCCTCCTTACTCAAAGTATATGAAGGATATTGTCTCGAATAAAAAGGAAGATCCCTAATGAATAAATCTCTACTTTGCTTGCTAATTATTCCTTTAATGGTAAGGTTCCAAAAAAACTTGGAGACCTAGGGATTCCAACTATCCCTTGCTCTATTAAGAACAGTTATGTTAGAACTGCTTTGTGTGATTTGGGAGCTGGAGTTAGTGTTATGCCTTTCTCTCTCTATAAGAGGCCTCAACTAGAAAAACTAATACCAACTGATATATCTTTGCAAATGGCTGATAAATCTACCACTATTGCTGTTGGTATATGTGAGGATGTACCTGTTCAAGTAGGTCATAATTGCTTGATATTAACTGATTTTGTTGTGCTTGAAATGCCTGAAGATGATAATATGCCCATTATTCTTGGGAGACCTTTTTCTTAATACTGCAGGAGCTGTTATTAATTGTAATCAAGGAAAGGTGACTTTCAATGTTAATGACAAGAAACACACTGTCTATTTTCCCAAGAAGATTTAAAGGACTTATGGTTTGAATTCAATTGAACATGTTGAGGGCATTCAAGTTGGAGAAATATAATGTCCCATACCAAGAGAAAAATTTGAAACTATTATGATTGGGACCATTGCTATAAAAATTGAGGTAACATAATCACTAGTGAAATACAAGTTTTTTCTCATATGAAATTGTTTTGGTAGCAAGACCTGATCAACCTTGTTAACAAAAGGATTTCATTGAACAAAATAATGTTTTCACTATGATTATCTCCGCTTACTTCTATTCTATCCATTTTAGTTTTCTTTTTGTTGTTAGTTGCTTGCATGTTAGAGTGTCTTAAAACTCCTATAGTTCTAACCTTGTTTTGTCATTGCATCATTTCCAAAAAAAAAGTCTGTCTGTCAGAAAATCATTCTTCTATACATGAAAAATGCCCAAAAATAAAATGTCTCGAAAAATTCCAGAAAATACATATTAAATTTTTACGTGAAAAAAGGGGCAGAGGAGTGCCTGGAAGGTACCAAGGGGACCCACCAAGCAGGCTCACCACCTGGTGGCGTGGCCTGCCCTAGGTGGCGCCATGCCATGGTGTGGGCCACCCCTGGCCCTCCACTAACTCTCTCACCTGCCACTTTCTTCTCTCTCGTGAGTAAGCTCCAGTTCATTGCTCAAAATCGCGTTCTTGCTGTGCTCGCTCTTGATTTTTTCGATCTCCTTGCTCATCCCATCTTTGTTGCTGAAATTTGGAGCACTTGTTCTCTGGTATGTGACTCCTCCCCTTGTCCAAGTAGATTTGAGTTTAGTGGATTATATCTTGAGTATTTTGCTGCTGTAGGTGACAGGTTGTGAGAGCTTGTAAGCTTGTTTGATGCTTAGAGATATAGTTTTGATGCATGTTTAGGCCTCTTACAAGTCCCTATGAGTAGTATCCTTCATTATATTCACTTTGCAATCACTTGTTTAATAGGTGTTTAAATTTCAGAATATCAAGCATGAACAACCATACCTTTGGAGAGATATTTGAGAGGGATGCACCTAGGAGGTCGAGGCCCTCAAGATCAGCCTCCATCATACAACGAAGATCTCATTGCAACTCGTATTGGTAATGAAAGGGATGATGGGGATGCTCACCCATCTACTTTTCCTTGTTTTACTTTCTTACAAGCTGCAGGGATTCTTGATGATTTCTTGCTACTGATTGAGAGGGTTGGTTTGACCTCATATATGCAAGATGAGAGTGAGAAATACGCTAAGTTCACCAAAACCTTTGTTGAGAGCTTCACGTTTACTAACACGCCCTATCAGTCAACTGTCTCTTTCAAAATTTATAATCTGCCCTTTACCATGCCATTGGAAAGATTTTGCAGTATTGTAGGTGTAAGCATGACAGGGACCATGAAGAAAATTCAAGGGCGACCCGCTGATTTGCTGGAGCTTTACTGAGGGGTGACCAATGATGATGACCGCGTGGCGCAACGCGGAAAGATAAGAAACATCCAACTCCCTGCTCTAAGATACTTTGCATATTATCTTGCTACTAGCGTACTTGGTAGGGAGAACACAAGTAATATCTCCAACTATCATTTAGCCTTCCTCGCTGCTGCGCTTAACAATGATACTCAGTACAATCTTGGCTCGCTTATTGCTCGCCGCCTAGCTGCTAGGGGGCCTATCTATGGGGGCATCATTGCCTTGCATATGGTCAATGCATTAGGACTTTCAGTGGAACCCAATGATACTGTATTGGCACCACAAAGGCTTGACCTTGTTGCTATGAAAACTCATCACTTTGTCACTGCTGATTCTGATTTGGACAGTCTAGTATATAGGATGCTGTTTACTGACGGGGATGAGAGGGAGATCCCTTTGCCACAGTCTTCCTTGTTTAGTGTTCACAGGAGACCGTGGTCACGCTCTAAGGAGGAGGTGGACGAGCAGCTCTGCTTGCTGGGTTTCCACGAGCAGCATCAGGAGGATGTACCCTCCTACGATTACTCCGTGCACTATGGAGGGAAATACTCGAGCTCGCACCAGGACGAGGGTACCTCCTCGTCGTACCACGGTGACACTTCATCCTGGACAGCTTGGGATTGATACCCACTTAGGCCAAAAGCCTAAGCTTGGGGGGAGGTACGCCGGCATCGCACTCATCTCCTTATCAGGTTGCGTTGGTACTTTGTATATTCATGTTTCGTTCTCTTTTTAGCTTTCGTTCTTTCTTTACTTTTGCTTTCTAAAACACAAAAAGACCAAAAATATTTCTGTTGTTTCTCTTCGGTTTGCTTCTTTTTCTTTTTTCTTTGGTTTGTTTTCCCTTTTTGCTTTGTTTGAACTATTCGAAAAACCCAAAAGATTTTGCTTTGCTTGCTTTTCCTTTTTGGTTCTTGCTTTAAAAAATCGAAAACACCAAAAATATTTGCTATTCTTCTTTGGCTTTGTGAGTTTGTTGCAGGGTTCAGCAGTCCTTAGTGGATATTGGTTTCATATTATTATTCAAGCCACACAAGTGAAGAGCAACACTGAGGATTAATGACAACTTGAGGTGTGATAAGAGGCTGGTAACGAACTCTATTTGTTTTCATTTTTGTACATATACTCATCATTGTGGGCATGCTTAGTCTGTTCGTGTAGGATGTATGTTATCTTTGGATGCTTAGTAGTTCTTGCTTTCATATGATTAGTTCCAGCTTGCTAATAGTTTGTAGCATGTCTTATGAATGTTTGCTTG
Organism: Avena sativa; assembly: GCA_916181665.1. NCBI lineage: Eukaryota > Viridiplantae > Streptophyta > Magnoliopsida > Poales > Poaceae > Avena > Avena sativa. The sequence goes on along the minus strand of OV702296.1, from coordinate 447,161,464 downwards.
CATTACTCTATTCATAACTTGGTATGACATGTGGTATCCTCCTCTGAATGTTTCATTTGAATTGACTTGGCACATGCTCACGCATGCATATGATTGAAATAATCAGTTAAGCCTCGATGGATTATTTTGCCTTGAGGATCTTGAATCACTTTCATGCCATGATTAGTCCTGTTTTGTTGCAAGCACGATTATGACAGCTATTTCTCTCTCGTTTGTCGCTCCCTTACTATTGCTAGCCTTCACTTTCACTGAGTATTCTACTCATGTTTCCAACTCCCTAAAACCAAACATTGCCAAAGTGTCCACCACACCTACCTATTAGCATCATTTGCTATTTCCGTGCATATTCAATATGCCTTGTTTTCTTCCGAATAAAATGTTTGCTTGTTATGAGAAAGTTAGTTAGTAAAGCTCTCACAAACTTGATGGCACACTTTATTTTCTGCACTTAATAAACCTGAACCATTGTGACTGTCCATGAAAGTTATATGCTTACAAATTATAGGCTGGGGATTAGCCGAACCGTGCTGTCACGGGGAACGCTTTCAACACTTGTAAATATATACTCAGTTGATACCATGCTCTTTTGTTTGCGGATGTCGTCGGTGTGAAATAAAAGGGGAGCTTGTAAGTCCATGGAGTTATGTATGTGTGTTAGAGAAACGCCTGGGCCGCCGGTCTAATCCATGCTGTCATGGTGGAAACCTGTAGCGTAACCATAATGATATCTATGAAGTATTCTTATTATAAAAAAAAGAGATAGCTATTGATAAAAAGAAAAAAAAAGAGATTTATGAAAAGAGGAAAGAGAGAAAAAAGCACCATTTTCCCATGGTAAATAAGAAGATTGCTGAGATACTCATTGTCTGCTTGCCTTGTCATTTTGATATGGGGATTCTTACGTATCATCGGGCAAGGGGTACCCCATTGGCGGTTCTCTATGATACACACGTATTTACGATGACAAGAACTTACCGGTAACTAAAGTTGAGTAGCATGAGGAGCGGCCCTCGTACTCAAGGGACATGGGATTTTCAGTTTATAGTCTATCAAGCATATAACTTAGATTGGACCTCACTTTCACCTTAACCACATTAAAGATGCTTATGATAGGGGCAATGAGAGCTCAAAGCTAATGAGTACCATACTTTCAGCATTTGAAAGCCTTTCAAACTATTCAAAAACTTTTCATTTTCTTGATTGAGTCTCCACATACTCTTTGAGCACTTTCTTGAGAGCATAGTTGTCATTCTTTGTGCTTGTCTCATTACTTGATTATTTGTGTTATGACTTTGATGCTTGTATCTTTGACATTTTTACTTCTAGTCTTCACCTGAACTTCAGAGGTGCCTTGGCATTTATAATCAAAGGCGAGCGAGATACCACTCTATCATACCTCGTTATGAGCATTGTAATGTTGCTTTTTTTTATGCTTCATGCTACTTATTATTTTTGAGTTGTAATCTCTTCATAGCTTCCAATGCCTATTAAGTAAACTTAGTTGCATACTCCTTATTATGAATTGTCTAAGTAGTTGATCACATGCTGAGAATATATACATCATATGAAGCAAATGTGTTCGTGAAAGTTCTTTTATCGCACTTAGTTTTCAACTGAATTGCTTGAGGACAAGCAATAAGCTAAGCTTGGGGGGAGTTGATACGTCCAAAATGTATCTACTTTCCCAAACACTTTTGCTATTGTTTCTCCTCTAAACTTGTGTGATTTGGATGCAACGAACGCGGACTAACGCTGTTTTCAGTAGAATTGCCTTGGTGTCTACTTTTTGTGCAGAAAATCAACTATCAGGAAAAATCCTGGAAAATATGCCAAAAATCCTATTTCACCAGAAGACTCCCGGAGCCAGAATACGAGACGGAGGGGGGCTGGGCCCAGGCCACACCACCTGGCCACGCGAGCTAGCCCAAGCCACGCCAGGGGGTGGTCTGGCCGCCCCAGACTCCCCCTCGGTCTCCCTCTTTGCCTATAAGTTGCTTTCTGACCTAAAAACTCAGGGGGGTTCGACGTTTTTCCAGAAGGAGTTCCACTCCGCCGCCGCCACCAGATTCCACGAAACAACACCAGAAACTCCGTTCTGGCAACCTACCGGGACGGGGAATTGGAGGAGATCATCGCCATCATCATCACCATCGCTTCTCCATCGACCATCCATCTTTCCCCCATCTATGAGTGAGTAATCCCCCGTTGTAGGCCATGGGGATGGTAGGGATTGGATGAGATCGTTCATGTAATGGCATCAGATTGTTGGGGCATGGTGCCTAGTATCTTTTATTAGTGCTTTATGACTTTGTTGCAACTTGTTATGCTTAATGCTTGTCACTAGGGCCCGAGTGCCATGTTTTCAGATCTGAACATGTTATTGATTCATTATGATATTATTGTTTATGGTCTTACCTTCAAGTTGTATACACACGTTGTTGTCCGGAACCAATGGCCCCGAAGTGACAGAAATCGGGATAACCGGAGGAAATGGCTTTGATGTGAGGATCACATGTGTTCACGGAGTGTTAATGCTTTGCTCCGGTGCTCTATTAAAAGGAGCACCTTAATTGCCAGTAGTTCCCTTGAGGCCCCGCTGCAAATGGGCTGGCGGGATAAAGGATGTTGTGCAAGTTCTCATTGCGAGCACATATGACTATATATGGAACACATGCCTAGGATTATCTAGTACTTGGATTCTTTATCTTATTTATCTGCAATTTCCGTATGTTTTGATTGCTATGTGAATTGTCTTGTCCATGCAACGCCCGTCCATCCATCTGTATTCCTACCGCACTCGAATCCTACTGTTTACTGCAATTGTTACTACTGTCTTTACTTTACTACTACTTTTACTTTACTATTCCTACTACAAAACTGTTGCTACTGATAAACTGCTGTGAGCAAGATTGTTTCCAGGTGTAGCTGAATTGACAACTCAGTTGTTAAAGCTTATAAATATTCTTTGGCTTCCCTTGTGTTGAATCAATAAATTGGGTTTCACTTCCCTCGAAAATACTGCGATACACCCCCTATACTTGTGGGTCATCATGCGCCGCTCCCTAACTATGCTCCCAAGAGGAATTCCTATTATTTCGTGGTATCGACAAGTCCAGTCACACTTTTGGATTTCCAGCCATTTACAGCCATTGTCGTGAATCTCTAGGTCCATTTTGGAGCCTGGCTGACTTCATAACGAGTAGCTTAGTGGAGTGCCCCCCCCGAAATAATTTTTAATCTTATGAATACTTTGTCGTTATGAATTTTGTTTTAATTTGGTTTTCTCGTTCTTGATCGTGCGTGTGTTTCTATTTGTGCACCCTTGCAGCGTAAATCTTTTCAAAAAGTGTGTCCACGGTTATAGACTGTTTGGAGCATAGTGTCTCGTTCATAGAAAAATCAAACTAAACTAGTGCTATGAATTTGATTTTGGCATGACTAGTAATCAACTCCACTACAACAAAATGGTTAAATAAAAGTGTCGATAGCTGGTGATATTGGGATGTCTTATGCTATCTATATCTATGATGGAATGTCTAATAAAATTGCCAACTGTGTGAATTCCTCGGAAGGACTTCCTTGTTTTGTCTCGTGGGGAAACTCTGGGATGGGTTATGTTTGGTGTTAGTGTTAGGTTGAATAATACTTCCTTACCCCTCTCTAATAGTTGTTAGTCGTATCGTGTCTCTATAGGTTGTTTTAGTGCATGCTTCGCTGCCGCTAAGCCCACCATACCTATGTAGGCTAGAGCCGCTGAATTCTAAAAGTCGTTGTGTACTGGTCTCAGTACTGAACGCTCCCTTTTTTCCTTTGCTCTTTGTCGGCACCCCTTTTTCTTGACATGTATGAGTTCGATGACGTTAGCAAGGTTACCCTTCCGGATTGGCATGGACAGGGTTATGGACGCCATTGGTTATTCTTCAGGACTCTTACTCCCATTTGCACCTTGTCTATATACGGATGTTGTATCGTTTTCACTATGCTTCGGTTCTTTGTAATGTATATATGTATTCTTTACTCACTGAGTCGTTATTGTATATATATGTTCTTATGTGTTCTACCGTGACTAATTTATAATGGTATTACTTCGTTTTCCATCCACACGCAAGTGTTTGGTAGGCATCACCGAATCAATTCTATGCGGGTTTGGCGGGAATCGCTGAAATCTGTATAGGGCCAATTCGAGGGTGTTACAACGGTCAACTCCTCTCTTCACAGCTGGGTTGAGTGGAGGTTCTCCCTTGTGGCGGCTCACTGAATGTTCACAATTTAGCAGGGCCTAGAGCTCACAGTAGGGCCCTGGAAGGTTCCCCATGCCCCTAAGGTAGGAGAGTCCCAATCTGTCAATCGCGAGACGGCCAGTCCCCCTAGAGACGGGCGGTGCTCATGGAGTGCTTCAACCTTGCTAGCCACACGTTGGCGCGCGAGTGATCCCAAACTCTTTCTGGTGGAAATTCGAGCATGGATTCCGCTGCAGCGAGCGCAACGATGGGACTATGGGTTTAGGGCGAGTCGGGGTGGGATGCTGGCTTCCAGCACCGGCTGGGACCCCTTGGGACCTAATATCCTCCTCACGGTCGAGCAGGTGTGTCTGGTCAGGTGCGCACTACACCACAGGCACACCGCCTTCTCGCGCTGCGCTGCCATGGTGCATGTGCATCGTCCGAGTGCTAATCGGCAACGGGTGAGTGTTCTTGCAACACATCTCTTGTAGGAACGGCTGTTCGATGGGACCCCAGGTCTAACAAGGGTTTGCTAGCGGCTTCCCCCTCCTCCAGGTTCTAGAGATCCGCCTTCGTCGGGCGGCGCTAGGATGAGTGGTGGCCCCGGTCATGCCTCAGGTGGCTCCTCCTGAGTTCCTAGGCATGACCATTGGGGCCTGCGGTGAAGATGTTGATGCATGTCACTTTGGATGCGCCCCCAACCCGTCGCGCCATATGTTGTGTCTTAGACTTCGACACCGGGGATGGGATCTTTTTAGTTCGGCCAGGAGAGCAATGTCCGACGAGCGCAATCAGCGAGCTAGATGAACACATAGTCACACAAAGACACGAGTTTTTTACCCAGGTTGAGGCCGCGATGTGTGGATCTCTGTGTCCTAAAACTATCCACTATATGGTGCATGATGACACGATTGCAAGATATGTTCCTAGGGAAGAACCTAGCTAGTCCTTCCTCTTCTAAGTCTCCCCCTCCTCGATCGACCTGGGCCTCCTTTTATAGTGACAAGGGGACACCACAAGCGTCATTTACCACGCGGCGACAATAGGACACAACGTGTCGGGGTGGGAAATGCATGGCCTCGGCGTGGCGCGGTTGTCCTATTATCCACCAGTGTGTGCCAGCGTGCGAGCAGGGATAGCCAGGCGCGTAGGTCAGGCATCGTCGGCCACCTGTCTCTTTTGTTCCCGGGATCTTATCGCGGGGCACCAGATACGTCCTTGTCTCGCTGCTCTGCGAAGCGACTCCCGGGCTCCCTCGACCATAGGGGCATCTGGGCTACTGAACTGGTCTCGGTGGAGTATGTCTGCCCAGGATGAGCTTTCGTAGGATCGGTCTTTTTAGGCGTGTTTGGCTTGTGCTTTGCTCGCCGACTTGCCGGTGAGATGTACATAGATGTTTTATTTTTTCTTAGGTGACCGAGGGAGCTATTTTAAAGTCAACACTAAGAACCACACATGACCCTTTTGTCGAGTGCGGATTTCCCACATGTAGCTTGGACCCCCGGCATCTTCCATGCCACACGATCGTTGGAGATTCGTGCAGAGTCCACGAATTCAATGACCGCCACACATTTGCAGTTAAACCCTCCTAGAAAGTTGAAAACAACCCAAGCTCCACCTGGCAGTGAAACTTGTATGTTTTTGACTGGAATGTACTAAACTTGTATGTATCTTCAAAATTTTGTTATTTTTTCTACTACAGAATCTAGTTTTGGTTATTTTGCCTAATTTTGGTTGTTTTTCCAGTTTGTTTGCCAGGATTCAAAGCAGTTTCAGTTGTCTAACGAATCTCGTATGAATCTAGACTGATGTGGAGGGTTCTTCCTGCAAAATAAGTTACACGAATCTCCAACAAACCAATGGTAATGATGATGTCGGGGTCAACATACATGTGGTATTGCATTTCCCCCTTTGGCCCTCTCTTGGTGACCTAACATTCCTTACATATATCTTGACCTTTCGGTCAACAACTTGTTTGGCCCCTTACCTATGCTTGGCCATCCCCAAAGATTTGTGACACTTAATCTGACCAGCCACAGTTTGATGTATCAAACGGTGTACTATTACTGAATATATTTTTTATTCTATTTTGAAATATCGCGAAATTAATACACACGTAGTATATACGCGACCATGTACGCCAGACTACGCCGCACAACGTACCTACGTTGCACGTGATCAGCGACACGCACGTACGCACGCACGTAGATTATATTGCAAATAAGCCGAATTTAAGCAACACATGCCTGCATGACGCTCTAGCTTATTGGAGTCTATAAGTACGTAGTAGCTGCTCATGCTGGCATGGTCTTCGCCGATCGATCGACGATGTTGGTTGCAGTGATTGCTCAGCTGCAGTACTGGTTGTATGCTGGCACCCTGTGCTCCTGGTGGTGCGCCCCGCCGCCGTAGCTGGCCTGCTTCTGCTCGCGGTGCTCGTGGTACGCGTAGCCGCCGGCGCCGAGCGCCGCCGCGCCGGCCAGGCCGGCCTCGATCTTGTGCTTCTGCGCGTGCGCAGGGTCTTTCTTCACCTCGTACCCCTCGTACTGCAAAACAACCATCAAAACATAAATATCGTCTCTTGCAATAACATTGATGTATAATTGGTCGATCGGGTGATGTTGATCGTGCTGCGGGGTTTAAGATCTTACCAGCGCGAAGGCGCCGGTGGCGAGGGCGCCCACCTCGCCCATGCGCTCCCGGTTCCTGTGCGTCTTCTCCTCCTTCTTGTAGTACCCCTGCTGCCCCTGCTCGCCGTAGCACTCCTCCTCGGTGGTGTTGGAGTACATGGTCCTGCCGCCGCCGTGGCCGTGGCCGTGCCGGCCTCCCTCGAAGCACTCGACGTCGGTGGTGTTGGTGTACATGTTCATCCCGCCGCGGCCGTTCCTTCCGGCGTCGTAGCACTCATCGGTCGTGGTGTTTGAGTACATGTTGGTCATGCCGTGGCCGTGACCGTGGCCGTGCTTGGGAGCGTCGTAGCACTCCTCGGTGGTGTTGGAGTACATGGTCCGGCCACCGTCATAGCATCCGTCGTTGTTGGAGTAGGACATGGTCCTGCCGCCGTTGTAGTAGCCTGCCATTCTCGTTGACTACGGGCAGATGGTGATGATGTGTGATCGATGCAGGTGAGGTGATGATTCTTGCTTGCTTGGTTGGTTGTAGCAAGTGTGCTGAGGAAGGGGTGTATTTATAGCGTGGTGAGTGGCAGGCAAAGGAGGTGATGGACGGTGAGGATTGCTGGACAGTGATGATTCTATGGTGATCGCCTCTATTATTGGAGCATTCTTTAACTCTGGCTATATTCGCGAGCATCCAGAGAAAACTTAGATTCGCAAGCCTTTTTTTTGTCCCAAGCATTTTATCACGAAAAGAATTATCATGCTTGCTCTGTCAAGATTTCATAGTTTCGCACCAAAGAGTTTCAGCAGCATTTTTGTCACTTCAGACAGGTGTTACACATAGCCTGATATGCAAAATTTGTCCAGATTCTTGTGCTTTGTTGTTTTCACTCTTTCCGGAAAGAGTGTGCGATAATTCGACAACTAGGAGCATTTCTCTTTTGCGCCACTCAACAAAGTTATTCTTCTATCCGCTCCTTTTAACACGGCGTGTATACCTCCAGAACGAAAAGAAAATTTTCTGATTGAAGTATCTAACTTAATCCATTTCGCATGATAATAACGTTCTAATTAATTATTAGGGTGAGAATATTTCAGCACGTCTCGAAGAATAAACACGAGTTCTGAAGAAAGAAATGAATAACAACAACTCTAAAAACCTTAGCAGGTGCCTTTGCACAATATTCAGTTGATCTATCCCCTAGTTGGGCTGAGGGCGGCTCTTGGCATAGATTATACCATCGGCGTAGCTCTAGCTAGGCCGAAGGTGCCCCTCGGCATAGAAATGGCCGCCGGCGAAGCCCGGCCCAATTCACGGCGGGGGAACGGCATTAGGACAGGCCAAGCTATGTCGACGACATTGTCGTCGGCATAGGTTTCACAGCTATGCCGACACCTCGGCATAGCTATTTTCTCTTTTATCACATTAATCTTAGAAAAATCATAACTAAATCATTCTAATTCAGAAAAATACAAATAATATATCAAAATTTGCAGAAAAGTAAGATCTATCTACCTAGAACACATTTATGAAAAAATTAAGTAAAACATAAAAACATTGCATATAGTTTGAAACGGGCATAAGAAATTCAAAAATAATCCAAACAATGTAAAACCTTATATATTTGCACGGAAAAATATCAAACTTAGAATATTACAAATAAACCTTCTCAAAATGAGCTATCATGTTCGAGTTTTCATGGCTTTCAGTCCAAACGATCAATGTTATGGTTAGAATAGTGGCATAGTTTATGATAATGTGTCCATACTGTGCACACACATGCATATTGGGATGACTTACAATGTTGCATGAGAAAGTTTTTCTTTTCATGGCACCAAAAAGGCATTTTTCATTTTCCGAATGCCAAAAAATGGGGTGTTATGTGAAGCAACCACCAAATGAATGTTTCACATTGGTACCATCCCATTTTCCAAAAATACTAGACCGCCTCACATGGATAATGTTCCAACCAGGGTATCTTAAACCTTTTCGTCCACCACTCATGAAAAAGATAAATTCCTACCATATCGGCAGGAAGTCGGTCAGATTTAAACTACAAGTACATGATCTAATGCTTATGATTTTTTGGGAAAAAAATTTATGTTCACAATATGCTATTTCATGAGAGATTCACTTCAGGTTTAGCGAGGCGCAACCCCGAGCTAAGAATCTTCATGCCCGCCGTTTTGACCATAGTTTGAAACGAGCATACGAAATTCAAAAACGATCCAAACAATGTAAAACCTTCACATGGTATCACATACCGTTGCAAGGAAAAATGTCAAACATGGAATATTGCAAATATCACGAAAAAAAACCTTCTTAAAATGAGCTATCATGTTTGAGTTTTCATGACTTTTAGGCTAAACGACCAATGTTATGGCTAGTCGCGGTATAGTTTGTGATAATATGCACATATTATGAAGGCATATGTATCTTGGGATGGCTTACAATATTGCAGAAGGAATTTTTCCTTTTCATCGCACCAAAAATCCATTTTTTATTTTCTGAGTGCCAAAAACAGGGTGTTTTGTAAAGCAGCCACCAAATGAATGTTCCACATTGCTACCACCCCATTTTTCAAAATACTAGACCACCTTACATGGACAATTTTCTAACCGGGATATCTTAAACCTTTTCGTCCACCCCTCATAAAAAAGACAAATTCCTACCGAATCGGCAGGAAGTTGGTCGGATTTGAATTATAGGTACATGATCTAGTGATCATGATTTTTGGAAATAATTTTTACGTTCATAATATGCTATTTCATCAAAAATCCACTGAAAGTTACCGAGGCTCAGCCCCGAACTAAGAATCTTCATGCCCGTCATTTTGACCACAGTTTAAAACTGGCATAAGAAATTAAAAAACGACCGAACAATATAAAACCTTCACGTGATGCATATTATGTCATATAGTTGTAGGGAGAAATATCAAACTTGGAATATTGCAAATATCACAAAAACCTTCTCAAAATGAGCTATAAAACTTGGAATATTGCAAAATATCAAACTGTAGGTAGATTTTTAAAATTCGAAAAGGAAAAAAGATATTAAAAAATTAAAAATAAATAAATTATTTCATATTTGTATTCTTCACATTTTTCTAATAATAATGGACATATTATTTGCCAAATTTCAATTTACAAATTTTAAAGATATTAACTATGCCATATTAAATGAATAAATGGAAACAATTGAATAAAATTTATTTTATTTTTATTCGAATTCAATATTATTATTACTTATTCATTGTTGTTTACTTAAATAATTGTTTGAAATTTCAAAAAATAAAGAAGGGTGACGCAATGGTATAAGGGTTAATAGGATTGATATGATAGTATTATCAAGAAGCTTTAATTTCTTTCGCGGAAGGGCGGTCGGAAGGAATAGAGAAGTTTAGTGTGCTGGGACTGGAGTACTGTGAGGATGGGTGACCATCTAGGAAGTTTGACCAAAAGTAGTGTGATTAAGTGTATTTAGAGTTAAAAATGACCCAAGTGAGATATCAAAGAGTCAAAGGAATCAAATATTTTTTTTTGAAAATTCTAACGTCAGTTAGGCTATGCCGACAGGACTATGCTGAGGGCAAAGCCATCGGCACACCCTATGCCGATGGTCATTCCTATGCTGACGGAAAAACAGACTATGCCGACAAAGAACTATGTCGAGGGCTGCCCTCGGCATAGCCTGTGCGGACAAAATTTTGGGGTTGTGCCGAGGGGAGCTGGCCCTCGGTGGCTGACCTGTTTCTTGTACTGCAAATGGTATCCAGCTCCACCAGTTGCAACGAGTTTTTAAACGGAAACACCATTATTTGGTCGAGAAACTTATTATAGAGACATTTAATTAGATAGATTAGTAAATCAAAGGATTAAATTTAGGTTATACACGCGTCTACTTCAGTTCTCACAGAAAAACCACATATAAAAAACAATACTCTCTCTCGTCCAACCTAATGGACTCAGAATTTTTTTTTAGATTCAGATGTATCTAGTTATTTGTCTAGATTTGAATATATCTATTCATTGTCTAGCTTCACTAGAGGAAGCAACGCTGATGGAAATTTGTCAAGGTCGTCGGCTTTGGTCCTAGATGCCTACGGCAAAAAAAAGCGTCAGCGCAGCTTGGCTGTAAGCGTAGCTTGATCTAGGCTAAGGGCCACCGTCGGTGTATCTGTAGCTAGGACGAAAGTGGCTGTCGGCATAGCTCGTCTGTCAGCGTAGGTTGCACACATGTGGAGCTGGCACCTCCAGTTGATGGAAGTTTTAAGGTATAGAAGCTACGCCAACGGCAATGTCATTGCCTTCGGCATAGCTATTTTCCCTTTTAGAACATTAATCCTTGAAAAATTATAACTAAATCATTCTAATCCAGAAAAATACAAATAATATATAAAAATTTGCAGAAAAATAAGATCTATCTATCTACACTCAAATATTACACATTTGTGTTGCATAAAAATTAAGTAAAACATAAATACACGACATATACTTTCGTATAACACATTTTAAATTATATTTAAAATAGAAAATGTGGTGAAATACCTAAAAAACTTGCATGTGGCTCGGGCATATGTGTACAAGTGAGGTGGAATGTTCATATAGGTAATACCTAACTCCCGGGTGTGACCATGTTCACATACCCACTGTAGTGGTTAATAAAGTTATGCACCGAGAGGTGGAGTGGAAACTCCGCTACGGTTTAAACAGAGTGAATGTTGTGGTAAAATTGTCCCATCCCTTTTTCCCTGTAGTTATGGCATAAAAAACAAAAATGGGTAGTCCATTGGTCAACCATCATTGGAGGCCGGTCAAATGGATAGATCTACAGGTCCCTGGTCTAAGGTTTCGGTGGAAACCGATCACCAGAGCGCCGGAATAGCTCAAAAACTTACATGTAGGTTTGTCATATGTGTAAAAGTGTGGTTCAATGTTAATAACGGCAATATATAGCTCCCAGGTGTGACCATTTTCACATACATGCGGTAGTAGTTTTTAAAGTTGTAAACCGAGAGGTGGAAATTCCTGCGACGGGGCAACCAGAGTGAATCTTGTGGTAAAATGGTTTCATCCTTTTTTTTCCATGTAGGTATGGTATAAAGAAAAAAATGAAGATAAAAGTTCATTGGTCAATGGTCTTTGGAGGCCAGTCAAAGGGGTAGATCTATGGGGCTCCCGGTCAAGGGTTTTGGTGCAAAACCGACCACCAGAGCGCGAGAATACCTCAAAAACTTGCATGTGGATCTATCATATGTGTAAAAGTGTGGTGCAATGTTAATATAGGCAGTATATAGCTCTCGGGTCCGACCATGTTCACACACACGCAGTAGCAATTAGTAAAGTTCTAGACCAAGAGGTGGTAACTCCTACTACACGGTGACTGGAGTGAATCTTGTGGTAAAATGGTCTCATCCTTTGTGGTATGATATAAACAAACAAAAATGAAGATAAAAGTCCATTGGTCAACCATCGTTGGAGGACGGTCAAAGGGGTAGATCTACGGGGGCCCTGGTCTAGAGTTTCTGTCCAACCCGACCACTGGAGCGCCGGCAATACCTCAAAAACTTGCATGTGGCTCTCGCATATGTGTAAAGTGTGGTGAAATGTTCATAGAGGAAATAGATAGCTCCCAAGTGTGACCATGTTCACATACACGCGGTAGCAGTTAGTAAAGTTCTATACTGAGAGGTGGAAACTCCTGCTATAGGGTAACCGGTTGACCCGACGTGGGAGTTTTCCATCCATATATCCAGAACCTTCCTAAGTGACATCTAATATCTGTGAAGCGGGATAGGCCTGGGAGATAGGTTTGGGGAATTTGAACATTCTACCACAATGTTAGAGAATCGAGCCACTACTAGAGATCAAGTGAGATATTCTCAAATCATTGGCTCTCTCATGTATTTAGTTAGCACCATGAGGCCTGACATCTAATTTACGGTAAGAAAACTCTGTCGATTTGTGTCAAATCTTGGATATGATCAATGTCATGCTCTTGAGAGAGTTTTGCACTATTTAAAAGGTACTATGAGATATGGTATTCACTATAAAGGGTATCCACGAGTAATTGAGGGTTATAGTGATTCTAATTGGATATATGATGATGATGAGATTAAGGCCACGAGTGGTTATTTATTTACACTCGGTGGTGGTGTTGTTTTCTGGATGTCTTGCAAGCAGACCATCTTAACAAGGTCAACAACGGAAGCAGAACTCACTTTACTAAACATAGCTACTGTTGAAGAAGAGTGGCTTTGTGAGCTTTTGATGGACTTTACATGTGGTTGAAAAACCAATACCCGCCATCCTAATAAAATGTGATAATCAAACTATGATTCTCAAAGTAAATAGTTCTAAGGATAATATGAAGTCATCAAGGCATATGAAAAGGAGATTGAAATCTGTCTGGTAACTGAGAAACTCCAAAGTTATTACGTTGGATTATATCCAAACAGCTAAGAATCTGGCAGATCCTTTTACAAAGGGTCTATCACAAAATGTGATAGATAATTCATAGAGGGAGATGGGTTTGAGACCCACACTATGAGGTATCCACAGTGGTAAACCACTCTATGTGATCGAAAATCCTGTGAATTAATGTTGGGAGACAATCTGAGCTGGGAGGAGAGTATCCTTACATTATTTTAATCTCTTTGTAAAGATGCAATACTCTCCTAATCTGTATGGCAGGTTGATATATATCTTAATCTGATCCAAGTGACTTTCCTAAGCAGAGATGTTATCCTACAAAACATCTCCTGAGGAACTCAACTATATGATTCTGACTGTCAAACATCGCAGTCTGTGAGTGTTAGGTGCTCTCTAATAAACTCATGAAAGGCCTTGGAGTATGACTCATAAGATCCAAACCACGGGAAAGCCATCGGAAATCCTGTATCTGTTTAGACTTTGTATGAAACTAGTGCGCAGAAAACTTGTAGTTCAAGGCGCAGTCCACTATTCAAGTTGCTAACTACTGTAGGATGATCTCTAGAGTGGAAGTTCAACTTAACATTCTCCACTAAAAACCGGTATATAAAACAATATTATGGAACAAAAAGAGTTATAATGTGCCAATGAGACTATGTGGGGTATTGATGGAATTTGGGGTATTTCAGTATTGGGCCTTTGGCCCATAAGTAATACAAATTCTGAAATTCTCTTTGACCCATTAGATGAGACAGATCATGGTTGTACTAGTGGTGCTAAAGTTTAGTCCCACATTTCTAGTGAAAAGGTGGGTTGCATCACCTTATATACTAGCATGCTCTACCACTAACTAAAGTGCGAGAAAATGGAACAGCTCCCGTGCACTCCTCCTCGGACATCGCCACCTGCCTCGCCACGCCTCGCCTCTTCATGTCATGATGCGTGCACGCCATGGGTCACAGGAATGAGCCGAGCCGAGCTCCTTTGTTTAGTTTGCTGTTCAGAAACACTTCAGAAGATATCTCTCTTAGATATTTTCCCTTGTCGTTTCCGTTCGGATTTTCTCGGCTCTTCCTTGTCCTTTTGCTGCCGGATTTCCTCGGCTCTCCCTTGTCGTTGTGTGTTGTGTGTCCGGGTTTTCTCGTCTCTTATCCCTAGGAAGCTTCCTTGGAAAGTAAGAGGATTTTATCCTTTATAAATAGAGGACAAAGACACATGAGAGGATATATAAGACACATGCACACTTCCACTTTCAGTTTCGTGAGCAGTCGCCTTCGTCTCCTCCACCCCGCATGATGGCGTGCACCGCAGATCGGGACAGTAAGCCTCCGGAACGCCGCCTTTGGAGAATCTATACGGGTGATGGGTGATCGATTAGGTTTTTGGGGAGCGCTTAGGGCGACTACTAGCAACCACGATGTCGTCCGGTGATGAGTTCCCCGATGATGACTTGTTTCTAGACATCGACGACCTCTACACCAACCTGAAAATGGGTGTCATAAAAAACCGCAGTACTACGAAAACCTTATATGTGGCGCACCTTTTTTGCTATCCGTGGCGCATGGGCCCTGCGCCACTGTCGTCATGCCACTGATATTTTTATCCATCGCGCACGAGCCCGTGCGCCACGGATAAGCCACTTATCAGTGGCGCATGTGGGTATGGTGTGTCACAGATACTTTTTTCAAAATTTAAAAAGGTGGGATATATATGAAAAGTTATCCGTGGCGTATGTTGGTATGGTGCACCACTAATAAAATTTTCAAAAGTTATCTCGTAGCCGTCGCCTCACCGCGGCCACCACCTACCACCGCATGGAGGTGAAGGAGGCCATTGCCATGCCGGTAAAAGGCGCTCGGGGCCGAGGATGAGGATGCCAACGAGCTCGAGGATGGCGTCGGTGTTGGTCCGGGAGTAGCTCGAGGATGGTGACGACGAAGGTCGGGGAGGATCTTGAGGACGGAGCCGTCGGGGGTCGGGGAGGACATCTAACAGCACGGTGACAGGAGAGGAGAAGTAGAGGTGGAGGAGAAGGAGAAGATAAGAAGGAGAGAATAAGGGGAGGGGAAGGGAAGGAGAGGAGGAGAAGGGGAGATGAAGGAGAAGGAGAAGAAGAGGATAAGGAGAAGGAGAAGGCAAGAAGAGGATAAGAAGGAGAAGGAGAAGGGACGGAGGGGGGAGAAGAGGAGAAGGGAATGAGAGGAGGAGAGGAGGAGAGGGAGAAGGGAAGGAGGAAAAGAAGAAGGGGAGTGGAGGAGATGGGGCGGCTAAGAATTTAAAACGGGTCACGCTTATCCATGGCGCACCACAATAGGGTGTGCCATAGATAAGTGGGCTTAACTTTTTTCTGAAGGAAAAAAATCTTCTTTTTGTCGTACCTTTTTTCTATTTCGAATTTTGAGAATCTAAAAAATCACTAAACGACCATTGGTGGTTTCGAGCGGAAGTAGAATTTCGTGCTCGTTGTTTTGATATATTGAATATTTTTTCTGACATAGTATGCAAAAGTTATTGCCGTTTTACCATTCCATAACGTATTTTTGCAAAAAAAAAATGGTCGAAATTCATATTGTTAATTTTTCTATAAAGTAGACCACATAACCTACCTATATATGAAAGGATTTTATTTTTTGAAGTGTTTTTGATTTTCTTTAACTTTTTGCGAAACTAAAAAGGCTATCTGGGGGGTGAGAGCAGATTTTTGAGAATTTATCTGTGGCACACCACTATTTGGTGCGCCATAGGTAAGTTTGCAAAAAATCTACCCCACACCCCCATTATCCGTGGCGCATCACCTACTGATGCGCCACAGGTAAGTCAAATACCTATGGCACATCCGTATCTGATGCGCCACGGTTAAGTGGGGCGTACCCCTGCGCCACGGATAAGGTGCCTATCAATGGTGACTGCGCCATGGATAAGGTGCCTATCAATGGTGACTGAATTTTCGTGCGCCACAAATAATTGCATCAACTTTCTAATGCGCCACTGGCTGCCAACCCATGGACATTTATTTTCCTAGTAGTGTCGATGCTGCTCAGGCTACACCGTATGTGTCCATGGACTCTCTTCTTCATTTTTTGCTAGAGTTTGTTGTTCTAGTATTTGGAGTAGATCTGGTCGGTTTATCTTGTATAAATGCAATCAGTTATCTTCTGTTAGCTTGCATGATTAGTTTAATTACTGATAATTTAATCATGCTTACATGTTTATTCAGATTAAATTATTTGAACTGTTGCTCATATTTTCAATAGAAAGTGGGAATAATCATGCACAAGCATCAACAAAATAAATATAACAATACATAATACCAAAATCACTATACTAATGGTATCCAGCACTACCAGTCGTAACAAGTTGTTTGACACGAACGCTATTTCTTTGTCTAGAAAGTAAAGAGACGTCTAATTAATGACATATATTTAGTTTATCAAATAATTAGATTAGGTAAACACACATAGTCTACTTCAGTTCTCATGAAAAAACCTCCCAGACAGAAAACAATACTACTGCCAGCTCATATATTTCTCAACGGGATATATCCAGTACATTGCTTATTCGCTACTCAAACACATCTTCTAAGATAGATAGATGCTGGAATCCACAGTCACTCAGATCACAATGCTGACAATGACAATTATAGCACGCCAATATCCTGGAAAATGCATTTGGAGGACGGGCTCCATGTAGCTCTTTTTATTTTATTTTTTTGAAAATGGATATTTTTAAGTTTCAACAAAATTCAAAATAAAATCGTAGATGTTGAAAATGACTTATTCTACAGCTCTGCTAAATTTAAGCGCGAAACAGTTTGTATTCCCTTCTACACAAAAATGAAAAATTCCAAAAAGTCTAAAGATTTTCAAATTTTGCACTATTCACCGCCTCAGATCTAGCAATTTATCATTTTTACACAACCCAAAATATGGAACATTTCACATTGGTTTTTTGCGCGCACCAAGAAATTATCATTACCTAAATTTCAGATTTTTTTTCATAATTTTTGGCAACTACAAAATATCAAAATAAAAATTCAAGAAAGGGCTCCATGGACCGTGTTCTATGAATTGATACCCTCGCCCCTTTCTTTCTATCTCCCCTCCACCCATGAGAGTTGCCTCTTCTTCTCTGGCCACTCTTCCTTTCTCCTCCAATCACGTTGTCAGTTGGAGTGGGATGGGTGAAGAGGTCAGGTCGCCGATTTAGTATAGGTCTAGGTTAGGGTTTAACTCAGTGGATTTCTTCTTAATGTCGTCATGGAGCTTCATTCTGGAACTCCCAAGGGTCTTCTGTTTTCTATAGTAGTGGGGTTGGCTTTAAAATTCTCTCACAAAAGTAAAGGTTACCCATAACTCATAGAAACCCGTGGCCACATGGTAAGTAGCTTCCTTTTATTAACTATCAAATGTAAGAGCTCGTTTGGCTCCCATCATTTGGGGCCAAAAACGTAGAATCCATTTGACAATGCCATGATAGACTTGTTTAGTTGTCTCGGAATTGGATTCGTCATTTCAATTAGAAATTTTAGGGAGTGAGCACTTGGAATTCAATCGAGTTTCCATATAAAATGTGTTTGGTTGTCGCGGAATTGAAACCATCATTTCATTTGGAAATTTCAGTAAATGTTAAGTCAATTCTTGTTCCTAACCCAGTCATTTGTCTAGAAATTATTTCATTTCATAATTTCGTGCGGCAGCCAAACATTATTCTCATATTGGAATTTTAAATTGGGCAAATGAAATGATGACAAAAATGTCATTTCATTTCATTTCTGGCTTCCAAATGAGCTCTAAACAATTTTCACAGTTTTAACTCATGTTTTTTTGCATGCACTTAATTTCGTAGGTCAAGTTTTCATTGAAGGAAATGCTACTAAGGTAACGTAATATAGTAAGTTGGATACTCAGTTTTTCCTGACAAAAAATAAAATCAAGAATATAGGACAACTTCACATTGTTTTTTTAGACCAGATCAGATGGCGCAACTCCCAGAAGACCAGCACCCCCACCACCAACCCACCGTCGTTCGCATCCCTCCTCGCCTCCCTTCGGAGGCCCTTCTCCCATCCTAGCGAGGCTTTGCTTGATGTACTCCCCACGGCCGCTGCCACACCCAGCCTGTCAAAGATGGAAGTGGGATTGGGAGAGATCGAACAGTCTCCTACACACAAGGTGGGCCGTCACCGGGGCTGCACATTTGGAATGCAGGTGGCAATGGAGGTCTTCCACGGTGGTGCGTAGACCAGCGGCGGGGGCTGCTCTTCGCTGTGCGATTCGGCTGAATCCATTGGAAGATCGCCCTTATTTTGTCGTCTTCTTCCTTGATGCTGGCCAAGCCGGTGAGGTTCGGAGTCGTAGATCCAACAGGGTGCCAGCGGGGGGCATGGTGGCTTCTAGCTCTGCATACTGCTTGTACTTCCCCTAGCAGTAATTTCGCAAGGACTGTACAACGTCAGTCTGGAAGGTAGAGAGAGTCTTCTCAATCATCTAGTGCGGGTGAGGGTAACACCACACAACTGAAGAGAGGTACAAATACGGTGCAACGCCGAATTATACTCCTCTATGTTAGAGTACGTATACGTGTATAGGCTAGAGATAGACTAGGACTCTACATCTTATACTCCAAGTCTCCACCTACCCCGTGTAACTCTAATAAACCCCCACAAGGGTCAATGCAATACAACACAATATTCTAAGGATCAATATTTTCCACATGGTATTAGAGCGGTTAGCCTCACGGCGCCGATCCTTGGTTTCTCTCCACTTCCGCAAAGCGCGCCGCCCCCGGGGAGATCATCTCCTCGGGGGCGTGGCACCCGATCTTGATCAAAGATTAGATCGGTTCTTTAGACTAGATTAGATCAATTTCGGTTATTAGATTAGATCCAATTTTCGAAGTTTAAAATTCTTAGATTAGATCCAATTAACCAAAATAGATTCAGATTACCACCCATACCCGGCGAGATCGGTGCAAGATTGATCTCACGCGGTGCCTTGATCCAATCTGGTGTCGCGTCCCGACGGCGGAGGTTGTCCCGTGCGGGCACTGGAGCCGCGAGGTGGCTGCACACGCGCGTACGGGACCAAGCAACACCATCTTCCGGTGGTCTATATGCGCACTCGGGCAAGCTCCACGCGTGCACTAACGCCATGCACTAGAAGACAAGCTTGAGAACAGTCTGTGTCCGCTCTGGGACGATGCTCTCCTTCGATTCAACCAGCTACGACACCCAGCAAGACATGGCAAAAGAGGATGCGGAACCACTGGATCGTCATCACGCGCACAAGCTCATCAAGATCTGCACCGCCTGCGAGAACGTGACTACACCAACACTAAGATCTGCATTGCATCAAGCCGGACTACATCGACCCGAACATCTACGTCAAGCTGTACGACTACACCAAGATCTTCGTCGAGTTATACATCGCCAACAAAATTATCGTCAAGGTCTACATCACATGGTCAAAACCGCCGCCGTCGGAGTCAGGCGCTCTGCTAGGGCGATCACAAAATCGCCTCGCCCGCCTGGTCAAAAACCCGCCGCCACCGCCGATCCTAAGCGATCCGCCGCCACCGCCATAAAAAAAACCTTGCCGCCGCCGCTTGCCTTGTGCCCTGGCCGCCGCCTCAAAAACCCTACAACCAAAAACCTGCCGCCGCCGCAGATCTCTGCCGCTGCCGCACAAAAAACCCGCTACCGCCGCCGCACTACGACCAAGAAACCCGCCGCCGCCGCCGCACAAAACCCTAAAACCCTACGACACAAACCACGCAATTTTTTGCGCCTCCGGCGCGGCTACAATGACCACCACAACCTCGACCATGGCTACATCATGACCGACTACCTCGACATCGACATCAAGAACAACTTCTACAGCAACTCAAGAACTCCAGTCAACAGCGTCCGTGTCGTCACTTGCGTTCACGCCACTCCCGCTGTGACTGCGGGAGGGAAGAGAGGCACCAGAAGGGGACGCAGTCACCGCCCCTAGGTGCCAGCCATGATCATGTCCACGCAGGTGATGATGACAAGGAGGTGAAGATGATGGAAGCGCAAGATTTCAAATCCAGTCGCAAGCGTCCGCTTCACTCTCGCTCCGACTGAGGGGGGATGTTAGAGTACGTATACGTGTATAGGCTAGAGATAGACTAGGACTCTACATCTTGTACTCCAAGTCTCCATCTACCCCGTGTAACTCTATATAAACTCCCACAAGGGTCAATGCAATACAACACAATATTCTAAGGATCAATATTTTCCACACTCTACAGTCTTAAAGTCCTGGTACCTCAAACACATCCACTCCACCTCCGCACCTGGGCGAAGGTGTACTTCAGTTGCTCGAAATGTAGTTTGAGAGCGTTCCAGGGGTCCAAAGCACTCGATTCAGCTATGTACTCATTTTTCAGAGTACTGCAAAGGTGGTATCGAAGAAAATGCAGAGCCTAGGATTCTGGGAAGAGGTGAATTGTGATCTCCCCATGCCGATCGTGTGCATCACATCCCTGGACATGAGAACGATCTCAACATCGGATGCCCAGGTTAGGTAGTTCAGGCCATTTTGGGCCAGTTCTGGGAACTCCGGGTTGGTGATTCCAGCCACCTGCACTTATGGAAAGTGTATTAGATTACAACAGATAACGTAGATTACATGAGGTAATCCATTGCATAAATGCGATGAAGATACATTGATATTCGTTAACATGATGTTCCATTATTTAAAACATGGTAAATATGTTTTTTTAAAGAGATTTAAAGTATTTAAACAATTAAATCTAGTAATGAAAATATGTAGTACAAGCATGGTAATGATGGGTACATGTTAAGTGCATCACTAACATGAAAATTAGCCCAAAAATTAAATTCCCGAGACTACTTTAAGCCTAAGCAAGCAACTTGAGCAAAACCATACTATTCCAAGGACTTACATGTAAAATTATTTAGCAGGAATAAACTTATACACAATCTGGAAAAGTATATGTTCTAAAATGTAAAATTTCTGCATTTTTTTTCTCAGGCACGGGCCCAAATTGACAGCAGGCCGGAACTGGGCCTTCATCGTGCTTTGCCCCCACCTCACATCCATGGGTTGTTTTAGGCCCAAAAGCCAGTGCTCCGCGTAGGTTGGTCCACCCCACCATGTCCTTGCCCGCACGCAGGGAATAGAACTAGGTTTCCCTAGCTCTCTAGTGGGATGGAGGCATCGTCTGGCCGCGCCCGTGGTGCTTGAGTGGTGGCGGAGGCATCCACGTCCAGCTAGGACATGAGGCGTGGTGGTCCGTAGCAGGCGGCGCACACCGGGGACGCATGGACGGCCTTTTGAATGTACAAGAAAGGACCGGGGTCCATAGTTCACTAGAGGTGGCTCTCCTTAAGATAGATAACATGTTGGGTGAACAAATTATAGTGGGGCAATTGACAAACATCGAGAAAGCATACAAGCATATACTAATCATCTTGACTCCTTTGAGACTTGATTGGGCATTACAACATTATACATAGACCGCCATCCAACTGCATCTATGACTAATAATCCACCTTCAGGTTATCATCCGAACCCCCTCCAGTATTAAGTTGCAACCAACAGATTATTGCTTTACGAATTGCGTGTAAAGTAAACAATACGATTGTTCTATGAATAAAGGATTGTTGTTTTCTCCCTAGTAGCAACAACACAACTAGTACCTTAGAGATTTCTGTCACTTCCCCAGATTACCAGAGGCATGAACCCACTATCGAGCATAAATACTAACTCTTCGAGTTGCTAGCATCTACTTGGCCAAGATAGCTACTAACAACAGAAAGCATGCAAGATCACAAATAACAAAGACATGATAGAATCAATAATCAATCTGAAATAGCATCTCAATATCCATTTGATCCCCGTAAACACAACATGCAGAATTACAAATAGATGATCTTGATCATGAACGGAGCTCACAAGATCTAGACATGAAGGCACAACGGAGGAGAACCAGCCATCTAGCTACTACATGGATCCATAGTCCAGAGATGAACTACTCACGCATCACACCGGAGGCTTGCATGATGATGAATAAGGCCTCCAGGGTGAATTCCCCTCTCCGACAGGGTGCTGGGAAGAGCTTCAGATCCCTCCCGATCTAGGGATGGAGATGACGGTGGCTACAGACTCTTTTGTGGATTTTTGATCGGGTACTTAGGATTTTCGTATCATATGCAATATATATGCGGAAGGAGAGGCCGAGGGGGTGCCTGGGTGTCTAGACCACCCCCTGGCGCGGGCCAGTCCTGGCCGCGCGGCCAGGTGGTGTGACCACCCTCTGGACCTTCTCCGTCTCGTATTCTGGCTCCAGGTGTCCCCCGATAAAATAATGACTTTGGCTTTTGTCCCGTCCAATTCCGAGAATATTCATTTTCTGACTTTCCTAGAACCAAAAACAGCAGAAAACAGGCAGCTGGCACTGTGGCTCTTGTTAATAGGTTAGTCCAAGAAATCATATAAAAAGTACTCCAAAGTGTGGACAAAACACAAGAAGGTAGATAAAACCAAGCATGGAACATCAAAAATTATAGATACATTTGCAATGTATCAACATCCCCAAGCTTAACTCTTGCTCGTCCTCGAGTAGGTAAGTGATAAAAAGAAAGAATAATTTTTGAGGTGACATGCATCATCATAAACTTGATCAAAGTATTTGTAAAACATTCAAAGCTGGGATCATAGTACTTCAATCATAACATGAAAGACACAGTTCTAGCAATAAGACAAAGAAACTATGTTGCAACATGAAAAGGCACAAACAAAAGATTCATGAATAACAATGCTTTGCAAGAGGTTTGTTTGTTTCACATAAAGAAAACATAGCATAATAGTATTCAGCTTGTCCCTCATAGAGTAGCAAATATACATGCATATGACACCTTCAAAGTTCATAAGAGTGACTAGATATAAATAGTTTAAAACAAGCAATATCAAGGTATGCATCAATCAACTATTCTTGGGACAATGCACATAGAACTAAGAATGGCCAGTATGCTCTCAAAGTAGGTGCATAAAGATAGAAGGTGGAGACTCAACATAAAAGTAAAAGAAAGGCCTTCATAGAAGGAAGTAGGGATTCAAGTCTCATAAAGAGATTCCAAAAATTATGGTACTTATAGCTTTCAGCTCTCATTGCCCCTATCATAAGCATCTTTAAGGTGATTAAGGTTAAAGTGACACAACTAAGAGGATATATGCTTGACAAGTTATAAACCGAAATCTCATGCCCCTTACTTACGAAGACCGAACCTCATGCTACTCAACTTTAGTCACAAGTAAGCTCTTGTCATTGTAAGTACATATGTATCATAAAGAACTGCCAACGGGGTACCCCTTGCACATGATACAGGAGCTATCCCATAATAAAATGACAAGGCAAGCAGACAATGAGTATCTCAGTGATCTTTTTATTTGCTATTTGCATAGGTTTTTATTGAGGATGCTTCATAGAAGGAAGTAGGGATTCAAGTCTCATAAAGAGCTTCCAAAAATTACGGTACTTATAGCTTTCAGCTCTCATTGCCCCTATCATAAGCATCTTGAAGTGATTAAGGTTAAAGTGAACAAACTATGGTGTATATGCTTGACGAAGTATAAGTTAGAAATCTCATGTCCCTTGAATACGAGGGCCACTCCTCATGCTACTCAAGTTTAGTCACCGATAAGTTCTTGTCATCGTAAGTACATGTGTATAATAGAGAACCGCCAACGGGGTACCCGTTGCCTGATGATACAGAAGAATCCCCATATCAAAATGACAAGGCAAGCAGACAACGAGCATCTCAGCAATCTTCTAATTTTACCATGGGAATATGGTGCTTTTTTCTCTCTTTCCTCTTTTCATAATCTCTTTTATTCTTTTTCTCTTTTTTCTCAATATAGGACTCTTTTTTTATAAGAAGAATGCTTCATAGACAGCTCATTATGGTTACGCTGCAGGTTTCCACCATGTCAGCATGGATTAGACCAGTGGCCCAGGCGTTTCTCTAACACATATACATAACTCCATGGACTTACAAGCTCCCCTTTCATTTCACACCGACGAAATCCATAGACAAAAGAGCATGATATCAACTAGGTACAAAGTACCCGTGCAATGTTGAAAGCGTTCCCCATGGCAGCATGGTTCTGCTAATCCCCAACAAATAAGTGCAAGCATATACAACATAGATGACACAATGGTGCAAGTTTATTAAGGGCAAGAAAAGTAAAGTGTGCCATCAAGTTGGTGAGAGCTTTAATCACTAGTTTTCTCATAACAAGTTGAATTTGGAAGGTAAACAAAAGCATGAATATACTTGGAATAGCATAAGCTAATAGGTAGGTATGGTGGACTCTTTGGAATAACTTGGTTTAAGGATTTGGATGCATGAGTGGAACTCATACTTGGTTACGGAGGCTAGCAAAAGACTGGTAGCGACAAACTAAGAGAGCAATAATAGCCATAATCATGCAAAGCGGCAAAACATCATTGATCAAAGCATAAAGTGATACTACAAGTTAAAAACTAAAGGATCATAAAGGCTATGGTGACTTGTGATAGTCATAACATGGTCTGAGCATGCGCCAAGTCAACCCAAATAAAACATCAAAGGAGAATACCACTATACTATGCTTTAATATGCTAAAACAACGCATGATTCATCCAAGGCACATTAAGCAATCTCAATTGTTTATAACAAGTCATGATACAACAAAGAATACTAAGCATAAAGCCAAAACAATATCAAGCATGGCATGACAAAGCATAAGCCACAGTGAAAAACAAGCTCTCTTTACCACTTAAGCATGAACTTTCCTACTCTTTTCCAAACCAAACCAAACTATTTGAAAACCAATGTATGAAAGAGGGGGTCCAACCAATTTATTCAGCAAACTAAGCAAACAAAAAACCAAAACGAAAATGAAAAAGAAGACGCTCCAAGAACAACACATCTGTGCATGAAACAATAAAAATGAAGCGTTTGGAAGAAACCTGGGATTTTTATTGATGAAGAGGGGGATGCCTTGGGCATCCCCAAGATTTGACGCTTGTACTTCTTGTATATTTCTTGGGGTGACACATGTGGCATCCCCAAGCTAGAGCTTTAGTCCATCCTTCATCTCATTACTCATTCCTTCCATACACCTGAAATTTTTTCCTTCATACAAAACTTCACACAATCTTTATTAGCAACATTACTGCACTCAAGATAATAAGTCTTTAGGTTCAGTTATAACACCAATAAAACTTCCATTAGAACACTAGCTACTATAGCACTTCCCTCAAAAAGCTCAATTACCCAAAAGAACTCAAAAAGGAACCAACAAGAAGCAAATGCAGAAAATGGCAGAAATCTATCAAAACAGACCAGCAGGTAAAGACAAATTTTTTCGAAGACGTTCTGTTGCTGAAATCAAAAAGTGTTGAACTAACGAAAGTTAGATAACAACCTGGGGCAGAAGCACATAAATTCACGCCTCAAAAATACGATCAAAGATTTTACATGAATTTTTACGGTGAAGCACAGAAATCTGTTTCAGGACAGCAACTTTCCCAATCATTACTTCTCTCTCATTAGAGGTTACTCTTGGCACAAAAAGCAAATAAAAAGGATAAGGATCGGTTATTACTGAAGTAATAACCTCCAAGACTCATCTAAAACTTTTGGGTTATCTCTCAATAAGTACTTTTCTTTAACGCCTTTAAGTTAGGCATAAGAAACAAGAAAGAATGAAGTGTTCTCAAATGAAGAAGCATTAAAACCAAAATTTGTTTTCATAGGAGAGGCAAAAGAAATCTTCTCTCTCTTCTTAGGGAAGTGTTCTATACCTTTCTTGAGTGGGAGTTGATGTTTAATGGTGCCTTCTTTCATATCAATAATGGCACCAGCAGTTCTAAGAAAAGGTCTTCCCAAAGTAATAGGACAAGAAGCATTGCATTCAACATCCAAAACATAGAAATCAACGGGGACATAGGCATTGTTAACCATAATAAAAACATCATTAAGACTCCCCATGAGTTTATTTTTCACATTAACATCAAGTGGGACATTCAAATAACAATCTTCAAGTGGAGGCAAATCAAGCATATCATAAATCCTTCTAGGCATAATAGAAACACTACTATAAAGATCACATAAAGCTTTAAAATCAAAGTCATTCACTTTCATATTAATGATGGGTTCCCAACCATCTTCTTGTTTTATAGGAATAGAAGCTTTATGTTTCATCTTTTCTTCTTTAATCTTTATGAGAGCATCAGTAATGTGTTTTGTAAAGGCCATGTTCATAGCACTAGCATTAGGACTTTTAGCAAGCTTTTGTAGGAACTTAATAACTTCAGAGATATTGCAACCATCAAGATCTAAATAAAATTTATCATCTAAAGTAGTGGAACTATTACTAGCCTCAACACTAGTGGTGGTGATAGTAGAAATACTAATGTTTCTCGCAATTTCATCTTCTCTTTCCCACTTAGCATGTAATTCAGCTAATAGTCTAACATTTTCATCAATTCTTACTTGTATAGCATTAGTAGCTGCAAAGGGATTATCATTAGTTTCAAGTTTAGCAGCCATTTTATTCAAAGAAGATTGAGCTTCAGCCAAAGATGCTATATTCCTTTCAGCATTAGAGAGTTTCAATTATAAACTAGCAATTTCCCTATTTAGACTCTCAAGTTGATGGCTAATGTTCTTCAAGATGGTAGATTGTTCCTCCATAGTTTTAGTAAATAGTTTATTTTGCTCATATTACATTTGCATGAAGTTTTTAGTGGCTCTTTCAACTTCTAAAATTCTTCCTTCACTAGGTAATCCAGGTTTACCATTATAACCATAAGTATTACTAGGAGGGTAGGGCCTATAATTGTTATTACCATAAGCATTGCTGCCAAAATTGTTATTTCTTATGAAGTTCACATCAACTTGCTCTTCTCGAGCAACCAAAGAGGCTAAAGGAACATTATTTGGATCAATATGGGCTTTACCATTAACAAGCGTAGACTTAATAATATCAATCTTATCACTCAACGAGGAGGTTTCCTCAACAGAATTTACCTTCCTACCTTGTGGAGTTCTCTTAGTATGCCATTCAGAATAATTAACCATCATATTGTCCAGAAGTTTTGTTGTAGCACCCAAAGTAATGGTCATAAAGGTACCTCCAGCAGCAGAACCCAATAGGTTCCTTTAAGAATAGTTCAATCCTGCATAAAAAGTTTGGATGATCATCCAAGCAGTCAGTCCATGAGTGGGACAATTTTTAACCAAAGATTTCATTCTTTCCCAAGCTTGAGCAACTTGTTCATTATCAGATTGTTTAAACTTCATTATTTCACTTCTCATAGATATAATCTTAGCAGGAGCATAGTATTTTCCAATAAAAGCATCTTTACATTTAGACCAAGAATCAATACTATTCCTAGTTAAGCAATTCAACCATTATTTAGCTTTTCCTCTCAAAGAGAAAGGAAACAATTTCAGCTTAATAATATCACCATCTACATCCCTATGCTTTTGCATCTCACAAAGTTCAACAAAGTTACTTAGATGGGCAGCAACATCTTCATTACCAATACCAGAAAATTGTTCTCTCATAACAAGATTGAGCAAAGCAGGTTTTATTTCAAAGAAAGTATCTTTAGGCACAGGTGGAGCAATAGGTGTGCTCATAAAATCGTTGTTGTTGGTGCTAGTGAAGTCCCACAACTTAGTGTTTTCAAGAGTAGTCATTTTTTTGGGTTTCAAATAAGAAAGCAAACTAGTAAAACTAATTTTTTTGTGTTTTTGATAAAGAAACAAGCAAACAAAGCAAAAAAGAAACTAAGCAAGACAAAAATAACAAAGTAAAGAGATTGGTTATGAGGGACTCCCCTTGTGAAGATGTCCTGGACTCCCGGGCAACGGCGCCAGAAAAATGCTTGATGGCTCAGTGTTGATGTAGAGCTCGTTGGGAACCCCAAGAGGAACCTATGATGAGCACAGTAGCAAGTTTCCCTCAGTTATGAAACCAAGGTTTAATCGAACCAGTAGGAGCAAGGAAACACCCCAAAGATGTTGCTAGCTGAGCCTTGGCAGTGCGCACTACCGGTGCTAGTAGAAACGTGGAGACCTGCACAACATAACCACAGAACTCTGTCCCCAACTTGCGATGAGGTTGTCAATCTCACCGTGTTTTGCTGAAAACAAAGGATTAAACGTATCAAATGGAAGGAAGTAAAAGTTTGCAGAAAGTAAACACAAAGCAGTAAAAAGTTTGTAGATTGTATGTAAAAGAAAAGGACCGGGATCCATAGTTCACTAGAGGTGGCTCTCCTTAAGATAGATAACATGCTGGGTGAACAAATTACAGCGGGGCAATTAACAAACATCGAGAAAGCAATACATGCCTATACTAATCATTTTGACTCCTTTGAGATTTGATTGGGCATTGCAACATTATACATAGACCGCCATCCAACTGCATCTATGACTAATAATCCACCTTCAGGTTATCATCCGAACCCCCTCCAGTATTAAGTTGCAACCAACAGATTATTGCTTTACGAATTGCGTGTAAAGTAAACAATACGATTGTTCTATGAACAAAGGATTGTTGTTTTCTCCCTAGTAGCAACAACACATCTAGTACCTTAGAGACTTCTGTCACTTCCCAGATTACCAGAGGCATGAACCCATAATCGAGCATAAATACTAACGCTTGGAGTTGCTAGCATCTACTTGGCCAAGGTAGCTACTAACAACGGAAAGCATGCAAGATCACAAATAACAAAGACATGATAGAATCAATAATCAATCTGAAATAGCATCTCAATATCCATCGGATCCCCCGCAAACACAACATGCAAAATTACAAATAAATGATCTTGATCATGAACGGAGTTGACAAGATCTAGACATGAAAGCACAAAGGAGGAGAACCAGCCATCTAGCTACTACATGGATCCGTAGTCCAAGGATGAACTACTCACGCATCACACCGGAGGCTTCCATGGTGATGAAGAAGGCCTCCAGGGTGAATTCCCCTCTCCGTCAGGGTGCCAGGAAGAGCTTCAGATCCCTCCCAATCTAGGGATGAAGATGACGGCGGCTACAGACTCTTTCGTGGATTTTTGATCGGGTACTTTGGGTTTTCGTCCCGAGGGCATCTTATAGGCGGAAGGAGAGGCCGAGGGGGTGCCTGGGCTGGCCACACCACCCCATGGTGCGGCCAGGCCTGGCCCGCACGGCCAGGTGGTGTGGTGGCCCCCTGGCTCCTCTCCGTCTTGTATTCTGGCATGTGATGACTTCTCGAAAAATAGGCACTTTGGCTTTTGTCCCGTCCAATTCCGAGAATATTCATTTTCTGACTTTCCTGGAACCAAAAACAGCAGAAAACTGGCAGCTGGCACTGTGGCTCTTGTTAATAGGTTAGTCCAAGAAATCATATAAAAAGTACTCCAAAGTGTGAACAAAACACAAGAAAGTAGATAAAACCAAGCATGGAACATCAAAAATTATAGATACATTTGCAATGTATCATGGCTCTCTACGAATCGATCTTGAGATCGGAAATAGTATGACTACATATCTATGGATGTATATTCACCCATTGCATGCATTTAGTAGATAGATCTTGGTCCTTAATTGTTCATATCGTAGAATTTTTTTGTTTTCTATGCTGCAAACCAAACAGTGGTATCAGAGCCGGATCTATGCGTAGATGTTTTGTACGATTAGAACACATATGAGTATGTGGGCGCTGATGATCATTTTATTGCATCCTATTGTGTATTTTGGATATTACGGCATAGTGGGATGAAGCGGCCCGTACTAACTTTACATGTCCTCGCACATGAGACTTGTTCCACGCTTGACATGCAACTAGTTTTGTATAAGAGGCTAGAGGGTGTTTATTTCTCCAACTATAGTGTATATCTAATTTACAACGGGTTTCTGATAATTTGATTATCATCACTATGGTTCCATGTTCGTAGTTAAGAACAGTTCTATCTTCGAAAGCCCTAAACCACGTAAAAATATGCAAAAGATAAATTAGAAGCGTCTAGTTTTGTTTTTGCTGGGCATGTGTTATGATATGGTAAAATGTTATAATTTTAAGTATGATTGGATACTCTTGGAAAATTATGGCAAACCAAACTGTAAAGCACCATAGACCATGGTGTTACACAAATGGAATGATAGAGATCATACCATGAGGCACAAGATAGTGATCACGTACAAGAACTATATCATATCGCTTTTTGCATATGATATTTGTGTGCATCTTACTTTCCTTGAATAGGGCATAGTAGCATTATAATATGATATCTCATTTAAATATAAAGATAAAAGTGTGTTCTTCCTTTAGTATGTACCGTTAAGAAAGTTCGTCGCTTCAAGATACCACGTGATGATCGGGTGTGATAGACTCTACGTTCGCGACGGGTGTAAGCCATATTTACAGATATGGGTACTAAGGTTCTTACTTGGCGAGTCTAGAATGACATACTTGGCCTAGAAACACGAACCAAAAGGTAAAGCATGAGCCATATAGTTGATATGATGACCATATAGATGCTTGCCTTTGCAACTACACCAATTCAGGTGATGATCGTTCTTGGTGTAGTTAATTTGGTTCATGTAATTACCAAAAACGACTCGAGGGATATTGTTTTTGAGTGAGAGTTCATATAGTAATATGATTAAAGTTAAACTAAATTAAAGTGAATTTGCATAGTTTGTTGTAGTTATTTACATCCATTTACTAGCTTGTGATTAGTTATAGTTGAGATAATAGAACTATAGAATTCTACATATTTACTTCACGAACCGGTATCATTTTGTTTTGAGTGTCTATCTCAAGTTTAAAAGTTCTATTGCAAAATTTCAGCAAACTCCACCTACTCCTTCAAGTTTAATAAGTAGTATTAAATCAAGGGTAAAAAATTCTAGCATTAGTATCTAAATATCATGCTGGCCTCCATAATACTTGATATTCAAAATTAGTTTTAGTATCAAAGTTATCTAGGAGATGAAAGAATTGTTTCATAAACCATCATATGTGGAAGATATTATGATATCTGAAACAATATTTTGATTAAAATATGATAGAGTATAATTTAGTAAAATACATGTTCCCATATTGTATGAGAATTTGCGAAGGTTGGAGACGCTAGGCATCCTAATATCCCAAAAGGTCTAACATTATACTCATAATTCACCTTTATAGGCTATAGTAGCTTGATCATGAAAGTTGTCATGATAGTACGAATAAAAGATGTAGGTAAAAAGTTTACTACACTAAAATATTACTAAAGAATGGATTTTGAAAGAACACGAAACATTTGATAATGGTGATCCACTTCAAAGTGCAAGTCCACAGGCATTAGTATTTTACTAAACATGCTTTAGACTACGTGACATCTGTATGGTGCTGCCATTGATGTTGATAGATTATTTTAAAAGAAAGGAAACACTGAAAGAGAATCTGAATATGGAAGAAATGAAAAAGATTTGAAATGTCCAATTTATCTATCTAGATGATATACATGTTGTGGGTGTATTCTTTGCCTGTTAAACAATATGGTTCTTGGTATTGGATACCAAATTGGTTGTGTGAAATGTCGCACAAAACAACACAATTCATGAATTGCAATGGACTAAGTAACTAGCAAGAAAATATGTGATGATGTTCATCAAAAATAAATAAAGTGTTATTGTGTTTCTCGTTGAGATCAAACCTAGCCTTCAAGATTTTTTTAATAATTGTTATTTTGATACGGTATTATGAGCACTGTTCAAAAATCATCCGAATCAGCGATGAATAGGCCAATTAATCGCTACTAGGGACGTAACCATGTCAATTACCACTAATTGGATGTGTTAATCTTTTAGCCCGACTAATAGCTCTAACAGACCGATTACTAGTTATATTCCAGATTGACTACTACACTTGGTCAAAAAAGTTACAAAACTTTCAACGTATATCGCCCGTCCAACTGCTAGCCCGCCTAGTGAAGTAGGTTTTGCGAAGCTCCCGCTCGATTCCGGCCTTCAACAGCTCAATTCCCGCCGCCACCAACCAGTACCCTTGGTAGGTGGTGGGAGAAGAGAAACTTCAGAGGTCATAAGAGGATAAATAGAAGGAGGGCACATGGTACTAGTTGGTGGATCCCGATGTTGGAGATATGCCCAAGAGGCAATAATAAAAGTGGTTATTATTATATCTTTGTGTTTATGATGAATGTTTACATCCCATGCTATAATTGTATTATAAGGAAACACTAATACATGTGTGTTTTGTAAACATAAAAGAGTCCGTAGTAAGCCTCTTGTGGAACTAGCTTGTTGATTAAATGATGATCATGGTTTCCTGATCATGGACATTGGATGTCATTAATAACATAGTTATATCATTAGGAGAATGATGTAATGGACACACACCCATAGTAAGCGTAGCATAAGATCAAGTCATTAAGTTCGTATTGCTGAAAGCTTTCAAATGCATAGTAACCTAATCCTTCGACCATGAGGTTATGTTAATCACCATCACCGGATGGGTATTTTGATGACATCAAACACCGCTTCGTAACTGGGCGGTTATAAAGGTGTCATTGGGTATTCTGAAAGTATGTGTTGAAGCGCATGGACCAAGATTGGGATTTGTCCATCCATATGACGGATAGATATGCCCTGGGCCCTCTCGGTGGAATGTCATCTAGATAGCTTGCAAGCATGTGACTAGGTCACAAGGGATGCCATAACATGGAACGAGTAAAGAGTACTTATCAGTAACGAGGTAGAACTAGGTATGAAGATACCGACGACCAAACCTCGGATAAGTAGAATATCGCGTGACAAAGGGAATTGGTTTCATATGTTAATGGTTCTATCGGTCACGAAGTCATCGTTGAGTATGTGGGAGCCATTATGGATCTCCAGATCCCGCTGATGGTTATTGATCGGAGAGGTGTCTCCATCATGTCTACATATTCACGAACCGTAGGGTGACACACTTAAGGTTCGAAGTTGTTTTAAGTAGATATGGAATGTGCGTTGGAAACCGAATGTTGTTCGGAGTCTCGGATTGGATCCGGGACATCACGAGGAGATCCGGAATGGTCCGGAGAATAAGATTCATATATTGGGGATCATTTTCTAAGTTAGGAAATGTTCCGGAGTGTTTGTATGGAGATTCTAGAAGGTTTCGGAATGTTCTGGAAGGTTCTAGAAGAGTTCTTGGTGTTTGCTTGAAAACCAAGAAAGGGTCAAAGGAAACCTTGTGGGGCGAGACACGGATTCATGGGGGAGGAGGACTCCTCCCCCCTTCCCAACCCGCCGGCCATAGGAGGGGAGTCCTACTAGGACTCCCCTTCCCAGGCGCGCTTCCCTCCTTTAAATAGAGGGGAGGTGGTGCCCCCTCCTAAACCTCTCCCATAACAAGCTCTAGCCGCCGCCTCTCTCCTCTTC
Source organism: Avena sativa (assembly GCA_916181665.1). Lineage (NCBI taxonomy): Eukaryota > Viridiplantae > Streptophyta > Magnoliopsida > Poales > Poaceae > Avena > Avena sativa. The sequence goes on along the minus strand of OV702296.1, from coordinate 447,127,733 downwards.
CTTCGCTCTGCTCCGGCTTAGGCGAAGCCCTATAGAATTCTCTCCTCCACCACCACCACCACACCGTCGTGCTGCTGGGATTCTGTGGAGAATATCTACTACCTCCGCTGCTCGCTGGAACAGAGAGAGGAAGGTCTGCTTCGACTCCGCACGTGTGACCGACTGCGGAAGTGCTGCCGGAACGCAGCGCCGGAAGGATCATCCACACGATCTTGAGATCGACAAGTGATCGACTACATCAACCCCGAGATCTAATCTCGTAACGCTTTCGGTTCTACGAGGGTTAATACAGATCTATCTCGTTGCTCATATCTAATAGATTAGATCTTGGCTTTTATCTAGATTAGATCTGGGTTTTGTTTGTTCTTGCGGTAGAAATTTTTGTTTTCCATGCTACGAACCCATCAGTGGTATCAGAGCCTTGTCTATGCGTAGATCTGTTGCACGAGTAGAACACAATGATGTTGTGGGATTGGTGCTCGTGACGTCTTTTGCTTTGTGTACTTTGCATCTTGCGGTATGGTGGGATGAAGCGGCTCGGGCTAACCTTACATGTCATCGCACATGAGACTTGCTCCACGCTTGACGTGTAACTTGCTTTGCACAAGTGGCTTTGCATGTGTCTGTCTCTCCCATCATAGTATAGATCCAATCTACACTTTGCACTTGATAGCACTTATATCAACGTTGTGGTTCAGTTTCCTAGGTAAGATCCGTTCTTATTCGAAAGCCCCAAACCACGTAAAACTTGCAAAGAAAATTAGAGGCGTCTAACTTGTTTTTGTAGGGGTTTTGTGATGTGATATGGCCATCATGTGATTGTGATTATATTTGATGTATGCAATGATCCTTGTTGTAATATGGCAACCGGCAGGAGCCTAATGGTTGTCTTTAATTCTGTTAAGACCTGCATGTCTATTCATCTTGTAATAGCTTTATTCCAAGTTGTTGTAATAGTTGCTGGTGATGATGGACAACCATGAAGCGACGCCACTGACCTTGACGCAATGCTGGTGATGATGGAGATTATGTCCGTGCTTTGGAGATGGAGATCAAAGGCATAAGAAGAAAGGGCCATATCATATCACACTAATTATGAATTGCCTGTGATGTTAATCCTTTATGCATCTTGTATTGCTTAGATCGCTACGGTAGCATTATAATATGATCCCTCTCACTAAATTTCAATTAATAAAGTGTTCGTCCTTAGTTGGCACCGTTGCTAAGACTCGTCGTCTCGAAGCATCTCGTGATGATCGGATGTGATAGATTCTACGTGTGCATACAACGGGTGCAAGCCAGATTTGCACATGCGGAAACTAAGGTTAATCTTGACGAGCCTAGCATGTACAGACATGGTCTCGGATCACGGAATACCGAAACGTAGAGCATGAATCATATAAGTGATATGATGAACATGAAGATTGTTCGCCGATGAAACTACATCTTCTCTCGTGAAGATCGGACTTGGTGTAGTGGACTTGGTTCGTGTAATCACTAAGACAATGTGAGGGATGTTGTTTTGAGTGGGAGTTCACCTAGTTAATTTAAGAGTTAAAGTAGAACTCAATTTATCATAAACTTAGTCTAAACTACTTGCAAATTTTTTGTAGATTATGGCGAATCTCTCCATCAATTTCAATGCGTTCCTAGAGAAAGAAAAACTTAAGAACAATGGAAGCAACTTCACGGACTGGCTCCGTGGTCTGAAGATTGTCCTCAGGGCTGGTCAGATGACCTATGTGCTCGAAGCACCGCTAGGTGACCCACCTGCAGCTGATGCCACCGATGACGTAAAGAATGTTTACGCCACTCGGAAAAATCATTACTCCACAGTTCAGTGTGCCATCCTGTACGGTTTAGAAACGGAGCTCCAGAAGCGTTTTGAGCACCATGACCCGTTCGAGATCATTAAGGAGCTCAAGCTCATTTTTGAGACTCACGCGGCCGTGGAGAGCTATGAGGCCTCCGAGAAGTTCTTTACCTGCAAGATGGAAGAGGGAAGCTCCGTTAGCGAGCACGTTCTCACCATGTCTGGGCACGCAAACAAACTCCAAGAGTTGGGGATAATGATTCCTAATGAGTTAGGGATTCACCGTGTCCTCCAATCACTGCCACCGAATTATAAGAACTTTGTGATGAACTACAATATGCACTGCATGAACAAGACGTTGCCTGAACTATCGTCCATGCTGAAAACTGCTGAAGTGGAGATCAAGAAGGAGCACCAAGTGTTGATGGTCAATAAGACCACCAATTTCAAGAAACAGGGCAAGCCTAAGAAAAAGGGCAACTTCAAGAAGGACGGCAAGAAAGCTGCCGCACCTGCTAAGAAGCCCAAGGCTGGTCCTAAGCCTGAAATTGAGTGCTTCTACTACAAGGGTGTTGGTCACTGGAAGCGTAACTGCCCCAAGTACCTGGCAGATTTGAAGAATGGCAACATCAAGAAGAAAGGTATATTCGATATACATGTTATTGATGTGTATCTTACTAGTAATCGTAGTAGTGCCTGGGTATTTGATACTGGTTCGGTTGCTCATATATGTAACTCGAAACAGGAGCTGCGGAATAAACGAAGACTGGCAAGAGACGAGGTGACGATGCGTGTTGGAAATGGCTCCAAGGTTAATGTGATCACCGTCGGCACGCTCCCTCTACATCTACCTTCAGGATTAGTTTTAAATTTAAATAATTGTTATTTGGTGCCTGTGTTAAGCATGAACATTATATCTGGATCTTGTTTATTGCGAGACGGTTACTCTTTTAAGTCTGAGAATAAAGGTTGTTCGATTTATATGAGTAATATCATTTATGGTAATGCACCTGAGATAAATGGTTTATTCTTATTGAATCTCGATAGTAGTGATACACATGTTCACAACATAGATGCTAAACGAATAAAATTGAATGATAATTCTACATACATGTGGCACTGTCGTCTTGGTCACATTAGAGTGAAGCGTATGAAGAAACTCCATTCTAATGGACTTCTTGAATCACTTGATTTTGAATCACTTGAAAGATGCGAAGCATGTCTAATGGGAAAAATGACTAGGACTCCATTCTATGGAATAATGGAGCGAGCTATAGACTTATTGGAAATAATACATACCGATGTGTGCGGTCCAATGAGTGTAGCATCGCGTGGTGGATATCATTATGTTCTCACTTTCACAAATGACTTAAGTAGATATGGGTATGTCTACTTTATGAAACATAAGTCCGAAAATTTCGAGAAGTTTAAGGAATTTCAAAGTGAAGTGAAAAATCATCGTAACAAGAAGATTAAGTTTCTGCGTTCTGACCGCGGAGGTGAATATCTGAGTTATGAGTTTGGCATGCATTTAAAGAAATGTGGAATACTTTCGCAGTTGACACCGCCGGGAACACCACAGCGTAATGGTGTGTCCGAACATCGTAATCGAACTCTCTTAGATATGGTTCGGTCTATGATGTGTCTTACAGATTTACCGCTATCGTTTTGGGGCTATGCATTAGAGATAGCCGCATTCACTTTAAATAGGGCACCATCTAAGTCCGTTGAAACGACACCGTACGAATTGTGGTTTGGTAAGAAACCTAAGTTGTCGTTCTTTAAAGTTTGGGGTTGCGAGGCGTATGTAAAGAAGTTACAACCCGATAAGCTTGAACCCAAAGCGGAGAAATGCGTCTTCATAGGATACCCTAAAGAAACAATTGGGTATACCTTCTATCATAGATCCGAAGGCAAAGTTTTTGTTGCCAAGAATGGATCCTTTCTTGAGAAGGAATTTCTCTCGAAAGAAGTGACTGGAAGGAAAGTAGAACTCGACGAGGTTATTGAACCTTCACTCCGAGTTGAGAGTAGCGCAGCACCGGAAGATGTTTTTGTGCCGCCTACGCCAACTGGAGAGGAAGCTAATGATGCTGATCATGAAACTTCGAGCGAAGTTACTGCTGAACCTCGCAGGTCAACAAGGGTTCGTACCACTCCTGAGTGGTATGACTCTGCGTTGAACATCATGTTGGTGGACAACACTGATGACCCTGCGACGTATGAAGAAGCTATGGTGAGCCCAGATTCTGACAAATGGCTAGAAGCCATGAAATCCGAAATGGGATCCATGTACGAAAACCAAGTATGGACTTTGGTGGACTTACCGGATGGTCGTAAGGCTGTCGAGAACAAATGGATTTTCAAAAGAAAAACAGATGCTGATGGTAATGTTACCGTCTATAAAGCTCGACTTGTCACGAAAGGGTTCCGACAAATTCACGGAGTTGACTACAATGAGACTTTCTCACCAGTAGCGAAGCTAAAGTCTGCGAGGATTTTGTTAGCAATCGCTGCATATTTCGATTATGAGATTTGGCAGATGGATGTCAAAACGGCGTTCCTTAATGGAGACATTGAGGAAGAGTTGTATATGGTACAACCCAAGGGTTTTGTCGATCCTAAAGATGCTGACAAGGTATGCAAACTTCAGCGCTCCATTTATGGACTAAAGCAAGCATCCCAGAGTTGGAATCAATGTTTTGATAAAGTAATCAAAAACTTTGGATTTATACAAACTTATGGAGAAGCTTGTATTTACAAGAAAGTGAGTGGGAGCTCTGTAGCATTCCTAGTACTATATGTAGATGACATATTGTTGATTGGGAATGATATAGAACTTCTTAATAGCGTCAAAACCTATTTGAATAATAGTTTTTCAATGAAGGATCTTGGCGAAGCGGCATATATTCTAGGCATCAAGATTTATAGAGATAGATCAAGACGCCTAATAGCACTTTCACAAAGTACATACTTAGACAAAGTTCTAAAGAAGTTTAGAATGGAAGAGAGCAAGAAAGGGTTCGTGCCCATGTTGTCAGGTAAGACCTTGAGTAAGACTCAAAGTCCGGCTACGGCAGAAGATAGAGAAAAGATGAATAATATTCCCTATGCCTCGGCCATAGGTTCTATCATGTATGCCATGCTGTGTACAAGACCGGATATAGCACATGTTGTTAGTTTGACTAGCAGATATCAAAGTGATCCTGGAATGGAACACTGGACAGCGGTCAAGAATATCATAAAGTACCTGAATAGGACTAAGGATATGGTTCTTTCTTATGGAGGTGATGAACAGCTTGTTGTAAACGGTTACACTGATGCTAGTCTGAACACCGATCCAGATGACTCAAAGTCACAGTCTGGATACGTATTTATTTTGAATGGTGCTGCAGTGAGCTGGAGGAGTGCCAAGCAAAGCATTGTGGCGAAATCTTCAACTGAATCGGAATACGTAGCTGCTTCGGAGGCTACACAAGAAGCCATATGGATGAAGGAGTTCATTACTGAACTTGGCGTGGTTCCTAGTGCGTTGGACCCGATGGCCATCTACTGTGATAACACAGGTGCCATAGTTAATGCACAGGAGCCAAGGTCACATAGCAAGCTGAAGCACATCAAGCTACGTTTCCATGCTATTCGCGAGTATGTCCAAGATGGTGACATAAAGATTTGCAAAGTACACACTAATCTGAATGTGGCAGATCCGTTGACTAAACCTCTCCCTAGAGCAAAGCATGACCAACACCAGAACGCCATGGGTGTTAGGTATATTACCATGTAATCTAGATTATTGACTCTAGTGCAAGTGGGAGACTGTTGGAGATATGCCCAAGAGGCAATAATAAAAGCGGTTATTATTATATCTTTGTGTTTATGATGAATGTTTACATCCCATGCTATAATTGTATTATAAGGAAACACTAATACATGTGTGTTTTGTAAACATAAAAGAGTCCCTAGTAAGCCTCTTGTGGAACTAGCTTGTTGATTAAATGATGATCATGGTTTCCTGATCATGGACATTGGATGTCATTAATAACAAGGTTATATCATTAGGAGAATGATGTAATGGACACACACCCATAGTAAGCGTAGCATAAGATCGAGTCATTAAGTTCGTATTGCTGAAAGCTTTCAAATGCATAGTAACCTAATCCTTCGACCATGAGGTTATGTTAATCACCATCACCGGATGGGTACTTTGATGACATCAAACACAGCTTCGTAACTGGGCGGTTATAAATGTGTCATTGGGTATTCTGAAAGTATGTGTTGAAGCGCATGGACCAAGATTGGGATTTGTCCATCCATATGACGGATAGATATGCTCTGGGCCCTCTCGGTGGAATGTCATCTAGATAGCTTGCAAGCATGTGACTAGGTCACAAGGGATGACATAACATGGAACGAGTAAAGAGTACTTATCAGTAACGAGGTAGAACTAGGTATGAAGATACCGACGATCAAACCTCGGATAAGTAGAATATCGCGTGACAAAGGGAATTGGTTTCGTATGTTAATGGTTCTATCGATCACGAAGTCATCGTTGAGTATGTGGGAGCCATTATGGATCTCCAGATCCCGCTGATGGTTATTGATCGGAGAGGTGTCTCCATCATGTCTGCATATTCACGAACCGTAGGGTGACACACTTAAGGTTCGAAGTTGTTTTAAGTAGATATGGAATGTGCCTTGGAAACCGAATGTTGTTCGGAGTCTCGGATTGGATCCGGGACATCACGAGGAGATCCGGAATGGTCCGGAGAATAAGATTCATATATTGGGGATCATTTTCTAAGTTAAGAAATGTTCCGGAGTGTTTGTATGGAGATTCTAGAAGGTTTCGGAATGTTCTGGAAGGTTCTAGAAGAGTTCTTGGTGTTTTATTGAAAACCAAGAAAGGGTCAAAGGAAACCTTGTGGGGCGAGACATGGATTCATGGGGGAGGAGGACTCCTCCTCCCCTTCCCAACCCGCCGGCCATAGGAGGGGAGTCCTACTAGGACTCCCCCTCCCCAGGCACGCCTCCCTCCTTTAAATAGAGGGGAGGGGGCGCCCCCTCCTAGACCTCTCTCATAACAAGCTCTAGCCGCCGCCTCTCTCCTCTTCCTTCGCTCTGCTCCGGCTTAGGCGAAGCCCTGCAGAATTCTCTCCTCCACCACCACCACCACACCATTGTGCTGCTGGGATTCCGTGGAGAAGATCTACTACCTCCGCTGCTCGCTGGAACGGGGAGAGGAAGGTCTGCTTCGACTCCGCACGTGTGACCGACTGCGGAAGCGCTGCCGGAACGCAGCGCCAGAAGGATCGTCCACACGATCTTGAGATCGGCAAGTGATCGACTACATCAACCCCGAGATCTAATCTCGTAACGCTTTCGGTTCTACGAGGGTTAGTACAGATCTATCTCGTTGCTCATATCTAATAGATTAGATCTTGGCTTTTATCTAGATTAGATCTAGGTTTTGTTCATTCTTGCGGTAGAAATTTTTTGTTTTCCATGCTACGAACCCATCACCCGAGTCTCATGACCTTGAAGATTAGGTCAGAGAGGAGAAGCGTATGTGTTTTAGTGGGCTTATGGGCTCTAAATAAGTAGGGTCGGGCATATAAAGGTCCATATACTATTTCTTTCTTCTATACACGTGTTTTAGGTGCTAAATTTGTGCAAGTTGCACTGATTAATAGCCAACCGATTTAATCAGTTAATCATCTGAATTTCGATTAGTTGCTACTCCCAAGCCGGCTGCGTAGTTAATGATTACCGATTTCCTTACCATTGATTATGAGAATAATGGTTATTCAAATAATTACTGAATTTCATAGAAGATGGATGAACTTTTATAAGTTTAGTTAGACAAATCACGTCCATAAACATTAATGCTAAAATATCAAACGCCAAATGATTAAAATATCATTTATGAGTGACATTGCCACTTAAATCATATTGGAAATAAAAGACGAAGAAACTCCATGTTGATGGATTTTTAGAGTCTTTAATTTTGATCAATTGAAGCTTGTGTGACTTTTCTGGAGACAATTAATACACAGTTCATAGGCCAGAGATTAATCGACTACTAACTTATTGGACATTGTGCATGTTGATGTATGTAGTCCATTATGTGTAGCTGTGTGCGATGGATCTTTCAATTTCATACACTTTCTCCGAAAATTTGAGTCGATATATGTGTATATTTACTTAATAAGGAAGAAGTATGAAACATTTGAAAAATGTTCAAAGACTTTCAAGAAGTGGAGAATCATTGTAACAAGAAAATAAATAATTAATGATTAAATCATAAAAGGAAGATATTTGAGTTAGAATTTAGCAAAACACCTAAAATTTGAGGAATCGTTCCATGGATTTGTGTTTACCGATAAATCATAGGAGTATGGATTTGTGTTTACCGATAAATCATAGGACTTCGCGAGAGATGAAATAAAACCTTGTTTTACATGGTAAGATCAAATGTGTCATTTATAAAAATGTCATTATGTTTTAATAATTAAAGCTTTAGAGACTACCTTTTTTACACTAAAAAGAGCGCGATCATGATCAATTGAAATGACTCCATATGAGTTATGGCTTGGAATTAAACCTGAGTTAACTTTTCTTAAATATTTGTATGATAGGCATAAGTAAAATGTTTGCAACAAAGTCGGATAAGCATGTATTTGTAGGTTACCAAAGTTGGGTATTCCTCCATAACATCGAAGGCAAAATTGTATGTTGCTTAGAACGTCAAGTTTCTTGAGAAGTAATTTTTCGTGAAAAGTTAAGTGGGAGGACAATAGAACTTTGATTAGGTTGATAAACCTTAGCAACATGTGTTAAGTAGCTTAGTGCTAGAAAGTGTCTTAGAGGCGGCCACAATGCTCATGGCTCCCGTGACTACAAAGGTTTTGATCTCAGAGATTCGAGTTTCTATTGAACCATATGGGTCAGGTAACAATCAAATAGTAACATTTGAAAAACAAGTCGTTATTATTTTGACAATGATGAACCGACTACATGCAAAGAAGCGATGATGGGCCCTGACTCCATCAAATGACTAGAAGTTGCGAAATCTGTGATAGTTTTCATACGTGAGAAATCAAGTTTTTGAACATGGAAGACCCTCCGGAAGGCATGAAGCCTATCGATCATATTTGGATATATAAGAAACAGACATATATGTTTCACATCCATAAAATATTCGACATGTCAGAAAATATTTTACGATAATGTTCAAGGAGTTGACTATGAGAAGATTTGATCTTTCCTAGTGATATTTAGTTTGGACGGATTGTTGTAGCAACCACTACATATGTCAATTTTGGTATATGGTAGATGAACAAACGAAACAAAGTTCTTCTAATAGAATGGTTACCTGATGTACATGACACGGTCCGAAGGGTTTTGTTAAATCAAAGGATGCTAAACAGGCATGCAAACTTCAAAGGTTGAGGTAAGTATCATGAAATTAGAATCTTCACCGTGATGAAACTGTTAAAAAAATTAATTTCATAAGAGACGATGAAGATGCTTGCATTTGCAAGAAATTAAGTGAGTGCGCTAAGACATATTTCTAATGCATTATGTAAACGACATGTTGTTGATTGAAAATGATGTATCTTTTATTAACACAGGTTAAGAGTTTTATTAAAAAATAGATTTTTATGAAAGACTTAGGCAAAAAAAATATTAGGCATCAATGTATATATGGATAGATTGAGATGCTACTATGGTTGTGCCAAATGTACGTAGATGAGATATTGAATGAGTTCAATATGAAAATGATAAGAATGGTTCTTACCGCATGGAAAAGGTTGAATAAAGATTCAAGTGTGTTGAGACTTGATGAGTGAAACGAGATTCAAGTGTTTTGACACTTGGTGAGTGAAATCACATGAATATTTTGATCAATCATATATACCGTGATATGTACATATCCAGATATGTCCTATCCTATAAATAAATGTTATGAGCATATACCAGAATGACTCATCGGACGATAGGAAGGATATTCTTATGAGTTCGGAAGAACTAAGAATATGATATGTATGTAGATATGACAAATAGTTCATTGTAAAGTGTTACGTTGGTACTAGTTTAGTCACAAGATACCAATTTAGTTTATCACAATTTAGACTATGGGTGGCACAATGTAATGGAAAGGAAGTTCCATGATGGATTTGGATGACTTCCAAAGTTAAGACATTTTGACGGATACAATAACAAAGGTTGAGTATATGACTGTTCTAATATAAGCAAAGGAGGACATTTGTGTCAAGTATTTTGTTATAAAATTAGGTGGTGTTCATAGCGGGCTAGTATTATGAAGATATAGTGTATGACAATAGTATCAACATGTTTTAACCGCAAGGAACTAAGGTCTCACCAAAGGACTGAAGTTATAACATGCTATCTCTTTTGAGAATAAATGATGCATAGAGACGCAAAGATATGCAAATACACACGTAACTGAAAGTGTCAGACCTAGAGATTAGGTTTACCACAAGAAACGCGTTGTACAACACCAGAAAGCCATAGGTGTTGGATGCACAAGTTTTTCAAACTAGATTATTGACTCTAGTGCAAGTGGAAGACTGAAGGGAATATGCCCGAGAGGCAATAATAAAGTGGTTATTATCTTATTTCATGTTTATGATAAATGTTTATTTCTCATTCTATAATTGTGTAAATTGGAAACGTTAATACATGTGTGTTCAATAAAAAATAAGAATTCCTAGTTATGCCTCTCATTCGAACTAGCTCGTTGATTAACAGATGATCAAGATTGGATGTTGTTAATAACGGGATCACAACATTAGTGGAATGATGTGATAAACATGCATCCAAAGTATAGCAATACAATCAAAGTCATTATATTTACATTGCTATAATATATCATGCGAAGTAACCCTAATTCTTAGACCATGAGATCATATTAATCACTAACACGGGAAGAATACTTTGATAAGATCAAATATCACACCGTAATAGGGTGACTATAAAGGTCGGTTCAGGTACTCCGGGAGTGCTATGTAGAGGCTCATGGATCAAGAGTGGGATTTTTCCATCCTAATGACAGAGAGATATACTCAGGTCCCCCTCGGTGATATCATACTGAAACTGCTTGTAAGAAGGTGATTACATCACAAAGAATGTTATATCACGGGAATGAGAAAATAGTCCTTGTCAGTAACGAGATCAAACTAGGTATGAGGAACCGATGATGGAATGTCGGACATGTAATATCACGAGACAAAGGGATTTAGTTACCACGTCAATGGTTCTCACGATCACAAGAGTCATCATTGAATATGTGGGAGTCAGTACGGATCTCCAGTTCCTGTTGCTGAATATTGATCGGAGAGGGATCTCGATCATGTCTGTATTATTCACGAACCGTAGGGTGACATATTTAAGGTATAACGACACTAAATGGGGCCAATATTATACCAGGAAAATGATTTGAAAGCGCTAGGATTATTTCGATAAGCTCCTGAATTGTTTCAGATGTAATATCGAAGTAATGCAAGGGGTTTATGCCAATGTTTGTTAATTAATGTTATTAACAAATTCGGAATAAAAGAAATAAAAATTACTTTTATTAATGAGAGCTTGCATTAATTTTAATGGAAAATTAATACAACTTGAGTGGAGTTGAAATGGATGTGAGTGGGCTTAGTGGAAGCTCCACCCACATGAATGAGAAAGAGGTGGGGGCACCACCATGGCCGCTGGCCATGGCATGGGAGATTCCCCCTCTCCTATAAAAGGAGGAGGTGGTGGCCTCCTCTCCTCTGACACCTTCTCGTGAAGGATCTCTCTCCCTCTAGCAAATTTCCCATGGCTTCGGATTCCCATGGCTTTGAAAAGGATCCGCTGCTTCCGTTGCTTTGGTAGAGCTAGGACTCGGAGGTTGTCGGGGTGTTGGACGTGTGTGCGATCATAGATTCACTACTGGTTTGCGGCGCTCTACAAATCGATCTTGAGATCGGCAAGAGTACAACTACATCCACAAAATTAGATTTCATTAAAAAATGTTTTGGTCTTTGAGTGTAAGATCTCTATGGATGTATATTCACCCGTTGCTTGCTTCCAGTAGATAGACCTTGGTCCTTAGTTGTTCATATCATAGGAATGTTTTTTCTATTCTGCAAACCCAACAGTAACCCCGGACAATCAAATTCTCCGTCTGTTCATGTCAAATCAAGATGGTGCGTGGCATTGCAAGTGCACACGGTGGCGGTACCGTGGTCATCTGGATCACGTCCGCGCACCGACTCCCTATAGTGCAGTCAAAAAGTCCCTCGTGAATCCTAGAACATCAACTTTGGTCATCAACAAGAGTCAGCTCGGTTCTCGAGAGGGAAATCCGCACCATAGGTAAAAAATCCGAATAAAAAACAAATACAAATCGCAAAGGTGTAATAAAAATAAGATGAAAATATTGTTGCAATCACATCTTGATTATACCTCCACGATCAACGACGAGAGCCTACTTGACGAAGGCTCTATATAGATAAGTTGCCAGAGTGGTGTTCCGCAAACTTTGCCGGTGAGTCCGGTCCAAGAGCGTGGAATGAGATCGTAGTCAAAGTGGTCCCACGTATGCAGAAATCACACATGCCTAAAGTAAAAGAGACACAAGAAAATAAATTAACTAGTCTTTATTATCAATTGTAGAAAATAGCAGAGTATATATAAAGAGAGGGCTAAGGCTAGGCATAGTGGGAGTACAGGTAGTACTCCCTCCGGTTCAGTTTAGTAGGCACGCAGTTTAAAAACAACTTTGATCATTGTTTTTTTAACAAACTTTACATAATACTTCCTTCATTCTGAAATACTCTATATTCTAGGTCAATTTTTTGTTCGGAATTAGTCTATGTTCTGGGATACAAGGGCCCATCTCGCTAATTAATACCCTAGGGAGAGTAATCACCGGCACACACCCAAGGTAATCACAACATGGCCACGTTAAATATTTTCATTGGTAAAGAGGAGAGGACGCTTTGTTTCCTGTGACGCATGGAGTATACAAGTACTAATTAATGTTTTGCTAATTTGTCTGAGATTTTTAAAACGTAGAGTATTTCAGAATGGAGGTAGTATATCACAAAAATTATACCATGGGATTAATTTTTAAAAGAAGTTTTCAATGCAAGATTTTTTGACATATAGTGTATATTTTATTGACCAAAACTAATGGTTAAATATTTTATTAAACTATGTGCGTGCCTAGTAAACTGAGCCGGAGTGAGTATCATGCATGCAAAAAACTTACATGTCAATATAGTTAATGATGAGAGAGGTGATAGTTGTATCATAGCACGTGATAATAAATAAATAATGTCAAATAGACCATGTACACAATTTTACATTGAGATTTTACAAAATAATAAATAGCATGAAAATATAATACTCCCTCCTTCTCAGTTTATTAGGCTTAGTAGAAATGAGGTTATGTTTTACTACCTCCGTTTAACAAAATAAGGCGCACACACATGTTAAAACAAAGTTTGATCCAAAAATAGAGCAACTAAAACTTGCCTATATTGTGTAAAATTATTATCGTTGGATTTATAATGAAACACACATTTTAATGATGATAATTTTGTACCAACATTTTTTATATATTTAGAGTAAATCGTGGTCAATGAAAAAACTCAAAATGAGGGTGCATTACTCCTTGGGATGGAGGTAGTAGGTGATTAGAGATTGGCCGTATGCCAATCCTTAGGATTGATGACAGCGTTTTGGGAGGCCAACTACATGCCATAGTGGGTATTAGTTAGTGCTAGATATAGGTCTAACTCTTGTGATTTTTCTAACTTTTTAGTAAGCCCAATAAACTAAGGAGTGAGTAGTACAACATGATACCGTGCATTATAGATATAGTACCATACACTAGTGTTATAGGCATGTTATACTAATAATATCATACTATCATCGTGACTGTTGGAGGAAAAACCGCACGTCATAGATGGGGAATCTATAGTAGTTGTCTATGGCGGGTTTCCAACAAAATTCAGTTGCTTAGCTGCATTCAAACCTCTAGACATACCTGCCCAGAGTTAATAAAAGCAAGAACAATAGAAAACTCAATAGTTGGCTATAAGTCGTAGTCATGTTAGCTATAGCCAACCTGATAGTAGCAAATATGTACAATGGTAAGATTTAGAAACATACTACTTTATTAATGTATAGTCCATGTCTCACTCTCACATGTTACCTCCATCCCAAGGAATAATACGTCATCGTTTTGCGTGTTTTTCTTTAATCAAGATTTATTCTAAATATATATAAAATATTGGTACAAAATTAGCATTATTGGAAAGTGTGTTTAATACGAATCCAACAGTACATAATATAATCAAGTTTTAGTAGCTCTATTTATTCGGTCAAATTTTGCTTTGAAATACGTGTGCACCTTATTCCTTGAAACAGAGGTAGTATTGTCTAGAAGCATGTGCTAGAGTTGTCCTTTGCTTAAGGACCAACACCTCTTCTCTCTCCTCCAACTAAGACTAGTCAGGCTAGTCATAGTGGGAGTAACTTAGCTAGTAACATGCATGTTCATGCAATGCCAACTAATAAAAATGGTGACATGGCATATTAACTATTGAAAAAAAGAGGGAGGTAGTAACTTAACTAGTTACCATAACATCACACATACCAAGACCATATGAGTCTATACCCTTATTAATTAGGCATTGAATGACACTACACATGTTATTTCCCACTATGAAGCTAGTAACATACATAGTAACATGTGCAAGTTATTAGTGTAAGTTATTTAGCAGTATGACCAGCCTCACAGTGGGTAGTATCATATAGTAGTAGAATACAAATGATATAAATATATGATACCATCTCTATAGTGCATGGTATTATGTACTAGTATCATGATCTCATAATATTTATTAATTTATAGAATCTCAATGTAAATTTGTGTTCAAAATTTATTTGACATTATTTTTTCTAATTCTACGTGCTATGATATTGTATCTATTTATGATATCAACATGATCTCTCTTATCATTAATTACATTGACACATTAGCATTTAGGTAGTGCATGACACCACCTATATGAGTACTCCCATTATGAGTTGTCTAATAAAGATATATTATTTAATCTTCTATAGTTTTTTTGCGGGTATTTTTTCTCTCGGTTTATTAGGCATGCATGTAGTTTAAAAAATCCTTAATCATCTATTTTGGCCAATAAGATATAAAATATGTGTCTCAAAAAATATTATTAGGAACTTCTTTTAAAAATAAATCTGATGATATAATTTTTTGATATATTATGTAGTAATTTTTTTAACCAAAATTAATTATCAAAGTTTTTCTTACTCTACAGGAAACGCGAGAAGCGCTGACGGCCGGACCCTATCGGCGTAGGCTACACTGATGGTTGTCGTCGGCGTACTATCCCGTAGGCGCAACCCCTCTACCCGTCAGCATAGAAAAGCCATCGGTGTATATAGCTACGCGGACGACAAAGTCGTCGGCATAGACCATATGGATCCCACCTAAATGACTAACGGCCGTTTTCCTACGCCGACGGCTTTGCCATCGGTCTAGATTTTTCCTTTCTTTTTCAAAAAAAAATTCAAAAAATTTCCTAATTTTTTTCATCTTTTTTGAATTGTTTAAATCATTAATCTCATAGGAATATTTTTAACTCTAAGTACACTTAATCTCAAGTTAAATTGCACTCGTAGTCAAACTTTCCCATCGATCACCCATCCTAACAGTACTTCAGTCCCAGCATGCTTAACTTCTCCATTCCTTCCACATTAGATTCCGACAAAGAAAATTGAACTTGTTATGAATACTATCATATCAATCCTATTAACCATTGGACCATGATGTTAGACGTCTTTATTTATTTTACATTCCATACAATTATTTAAGTAAACAATAATGAATAAGTAATAATAATCTTGAATACGAATAAAAATAAAATAAATTTTATTTATTTTGCATTTTTTCCATTTAATATTGAATAATTCATATCTACAAATCCGTAAATCGTAATTCGACAAATAATATATCCAAATCGGTGAGAAAAATAAGAGGAATCCAAATATGGCACCCTTATCATCAATTTAATTA
The DNA here is from genome assembly GCA_916181665.1 of Avena sativa. Classification (NCBI taxonomy): domain Eukaryota; kingdom Viridiplantae; phylum Streptophyta; class Magnoliopsida; order Poales; family Poaceae; genus Avena; species Avena sativa. The sequence continues at coordinate 447,111,807 of OV702296.1, read as the reverse complement.
TGTATCGTATCTTTTTAACACCAGATCAATCGAAACTATGTCAGGATTCATGAAACACCACGGTTCTTGCACTCGGAAAATAGAAAATAGCTTTTTGGAACGACGAAAAGGAAACTTGCATTGGATCTCTAATGAAATAGCATATTGCGAACCTAAAAATATTTTTTTATAAAAAATCATAAGCATCAGATCGTGTACCTGTAGTTCAAATGTGACTCACTTCCTACCGATTCGGTAGGAATTTGTCTTTTTCATGAGGGGTGGACGAAAAGGTTTATGATACTTCGGTTGGGACATTGTCTATGCAAGGTGGTCTTGTTGGGTCCGCAGCATAGAGAACAGAAAATTTCCTACGATGAGAACTGTACGCCAATATCTATCTACTAGATACAGAGCAACGGGTGGACATACATCCATGGAGAACTTACCCTCGAAGACAACGAGTTTTGTTAACGAGTAGGAACTCGTGGTTGATGTAGTCGTACGCTTGCCGATCTCAAGATCGTGTGGAAGTCCGAGCGCCGCAAATCAGCAGCGCATCCGTCCTCGCACACACGTTCAAGCCACCGGACAACCTCCACCTCCTCGTTCCAGCGAATCAGCGGAAGCAGCAACTCCTTCCAGACGCAAGGCCACCAGGAACATGTATCTCGCTAATCCGAGACCATGGGGGAATATCTAGAGGGGGAGAGAGATCCTTCACGAGGAGATGTAGTTTGTGAGAGGGGAGAGGGGGGCTTTATATAGGATGGAGGGAGACCCCTCCCCTCCCATAGCCGGCGCATGAGGGGGGGCTCCTCCCCTCCTTCATTCATTGGTGAACCTCCACTCACATAAACATGGCCTCCACCCACATAAACATGGCCTCCACCCAAAATCCCACTCACATGTATTTAATTTTCACCAAATTAAATGCAACTCTCAATTAATAAAACTCTTTTATTTATTTTATTCAAAATTTTGTTAATTACTTTAATTAACAAACATTCACATAAAACCCCTTGCAACATTTCAATATCACATGCAGAACCACTTTTTGCAATTCCACCCGAAACAATTCCGGTTTCTATCGAAACAATTCATGTTATCGAAACATTTCCTACGCTTTGCAAACCTTTTGTCTGGAACATATATGCTCCTAAATGGTGTCCGGCAACCCTTAAGTGTGTCACCCTACGGTTCGCGAATAATGCAGACATGATTGAGACTCCTCTCAGATCAATAATCAGAAACGGGACCTGGAGATCCATACTGACTCATGCATATTCAACGATGACTTCTGTGATCGTGAGAACCTTTAACGTCAGCAATTTAATCCCTTTGTCTCATGATATAATACATGTCCGAGATTCGATCATCGGTATCCAAATACCTAGTTTGATCTCGTTACCGACATGCACTATTTTCTTGTTCCCGTGATATAACATTCTAGTGATCACATCACTTGTTTGCAAGCTATCTTAATGTGATATCACCGAGAGGGCTCAGAGTATATCTATCTGTCATCGAGATTGACAAATTTCACTCTTGATCCATGAGCCTCAACATAACACCTTCATAGCACTGAACCCACCTTTATGGTCACCCTGTTACGGTGTGACGTTTGATGTTATCAAGATACTCTTCCGGTGTTAGCAATTAACATGATCTCATGGTATAAGGACTAAGACTACTTTGTATGATGTTATAGCAATATAAACATAATGACTTGATCGTAATGCTATACTTCGGATGAATGTTCATCACATCATTTCACAAATGTTGTGACCTTGTTATTAACAACATCCAATGTCCATGATCAGGAAACCTTGATCATCTTGTTAATCAACAAGCTAGTCTATAAGAGAGGCATAACTAGGAACCCTTTTGTTTATTAAACACACATGTATTGATGTTTCCTATCAATACAATTATAGCATGCAAAATAAACATCTATCATATACAAGGAATACATAATAACAACTTTGTTATTGCCTCTCAGGGCATATTTCCTTCAGTCTCCCACTTGCACTAGAGACAATAATCTAGTTTATATAGTGACAAATCTAACACCCATGGAGTTCTGGTGTTGATCATGTTTTGCCCTAGGGAGTACTTTAGTCAACGGATCTGCTACATTCAGGTCCGTGTGCACTTTACAAATCTTTATATCTCCATCCTTGACATGCTCGCGGATGGAGTGAAACCGCTTAATATGCTTGGAATTCTTGTGAGACCTTGGTTCCTTGGCGTTGGCTATGGCTCCATTATTGTCACAATAGATCACCATTGGATCCAACGCACTAGGAACCACACCTAGTTCCGTTATGAACTCCTTCATCCGAACCGCTTCCTGCGCCGCTTCTGAAGCAGCAACATATTTCGCCTCCGTCGTTGATCCAGCCACCATAGGTTGTTTAGAGATCGTCCAACTAACTGCTGCTCCGTTCAAGAGAAATACGTATCCGGATTGAGACTTAGAGTCATCCGGATCAGTGTCAAAGCTAGCATCGACATAACACTTAGCGACTAGCTCTTCTTCACCTCCGTATACAAGAAACATATCATTAGTTCTTCTCAAGTACTTAAGGATATTTTTGACCGCTATCCAGTGTTCCGAACCTGGATTAGATTGGTACCTACTAGTCAAACTAATAGCATGTGCCACATCCGGTCTAATACATAGCATGGCATACATTATAGAGCCTATGGCTGAGGCATATGGGATCTTATCCATTATCTCTCTTTCTTCTGCCGTAGCCGGACTTTGATTCTTACTCAATGTCTTGCCTTGCAACGTAGGTAAGTACCCCTTCTTACTTCCGTCCATATTAAACTTCTTTAATATCTTATCAAGGTATGTACTCTGTGATAGCCCAATTAGGCGTCTTGATCTATCTCTATAGATTTTAATGCCTAATATATATGAAGCTTCACCAAGGTCCTTCATCAAAAATTTGTTGTTTAGATAACTTTTAACGCTGTTTAAAAGATCTATATCATTTCCAAGCAATAATATGTCATCCACATATAATATCAGAAATGCCACATTGCTCCCACTCACTTTCTTGTAAATACAAGCCTCTCCATAAGTTTGGACAAATCCAAACTCTTTGATCACCTCATCAAAGCGGAGATTCCAACTCCGGGATGCTTGCTTTAGTCCATAGATGGATCGCTGAAGTTTGCACACCTTATCAGCATCCTTAGGATCGACAAAACCCTTAGGTTGTATCATATACAACTCTTCTTCAATATTACCATTGAGGAACGCAGTTTTGACATCCATCTACCATATTTCATAATCAAAATATGCAGCAATTGCTAACATAATCCTAACCGACTTAAGCATCGCTACGGGAGAGAATGTCTCATCGTAGTCAACTCCTTGAATTTGTCGAAACCCCTTTGCGACAAGTCGAGCCTTATAGATGGTTACATTACCATCAGCATCAGTTTTTCTTTTGAAAATCCATTTATTCTCAACGGCCTTTCGATCGTGAGGAAAGTCCACCAAGGTCCAAACCTGGTTTTCATACATGGATTCCATCTCGGATTTCATGGCTTCTAGCCATTTGTTGGAATCAGGGCTCATCATCGCTTCTTCATACATCGCAGGGTCATCTATTTCATCAATCATGAAATTCATAACTGGATTGCCGTACAGTTCAGGACTTGCACGTGTCCTGCTTGACCCGCGACATTCGGTAGTGTCCTCTTTCAGAGTTTCATGATCAATATCATTAGCTCTCTCTTCATTAGGTGAAGTCAACTCCAAAACAACTTCCGGTGCTGCGCTACTCGCCATTTCATGAAGAGAAGGTTCAATAACCTCTTCGAGTTCTACCTTCCGACTACTCACACCTTTCGCGAGAAACTCCTTCTCAAGAAAGGATCCATTCTTGGCAACAAAGACCTTTCCCTCGGATCTGTGATAGAAGGTATACCCAATCGTTTCATTAGGGTATCCTATGAAGACGCATTTTTCCGCTTTGGGTTCGAGTTTATCCGGTTGAAGTTTCTTCACATAAATATCGCATCCCCAAACTTTAAGAAATGACAGCTTAGGTTTGTTTCCAAACCATAATTCACACGGAGTCTTTTCAACGAATTTAGATGGTGCCCTATTTAAAGTGAATGCAGCGGTTTCCAGTGCATAACCCCAAAATGACAGTGGCAAGTCAGTCACAGACATCATAGATCGAACCATATCCAATAAAGTACGATTACGACGTTCTGACACACCATTACGTTGTGGTGTTCCGGCAAGCGTGAGTTGTGAAACTATTCCACAGTCTTTCATATGTGTGCTAAACTCGTAACTAAGATACTCTCCTCCACGGTCGGACCGCAGAAATTTGATCTTTCTGTTACGATGATTTTCCACTTCATTCTGAAATTCTTTGAACTTTTCAAAGGTTTCAAACTTATGTTTCATCAAATAGATATACCCGTATCTACTCAAATCATCTGTGAAAGTAACAAAATAACGATATCCACCTCGCGCCGACACACTCATTGGTCCACACACACATTAGTATGTATGATTTCCAATAAATCTGTCGCCCGTTCCATTGAACCGGAAAACGGCGTTCTAGTCATCTTTCCCATAAGGCATGGTTCACATGTATCAAATGATTCAAAATCAAGTGATTCCAAAAGTCCATCAGAATGGAGTTTCTTCATGTGTTTAACGCTAATATGACCTAGACGGCAGTGCCACATATACGCAGATATATCATTATCAAGTTTAATCCTTTTAGCATCAACATTATGAATATGCGTAATACTACTATCGAGATCCAACAGAAATAAACCATTCAACACAGGTGCATGACCATAAAAGATATTATTCATATAAATCGAACAACCATTGTTTTTAGACTTAAACGAATAACCACTTTGCATCAAACACGATCCTGATACAATGTTCATGCTCAGTGCAGGCACCAAATAATAATTATTCAGGTTTATAACTAATCCCGACGGCATATGGAGAGGCAGCGTTCCGATGGCGATCACATCAACTCTTGATCCATTGCCGACCCGCATCGTGACCTCATCCCTTGCTAGTTGTCGCTTGTTCCGCAGCCCCTGGACTGAGTTACATATATTAGCAACCGATCCCGTATCAAATACCCAGGTGCTACTGCGAGTACTAGTCAAGTACACATTAATAACATGTATAACACATATACCTTTGTTTGCCTTGCTGGACTTCTTGTCCGCCAAATACTTGGGGCAGTTGCGCTTCCAATGGCCAGTCCCCTTGCAATAGTAGCACTCGGTGTCAGACTTAGGGCCAGCCCGGGGTTTCTTTCCAGGCGTGGCAACAGACTTGTCACCCTTCTTTCCCTTGTGCTTGTCTTTCTTGTCCTTCTTGAAACCGGTGGTCCTATTGATCATCAACACTTGATGTTCTTTCCTAATCTCCAGTTCTGCAGTCTTAAGCATTGACAGAAGCTCGGGAAGAGACTTCTTCATGCCCTGCATATTATAGTTCATCACGAAGCTGTTGTAGCTAGGTGGCAGAGATTGGAGAACATGATGTATGCCTAAGTCAATGGGAATCATTATTCCCAAGGACACAAGCTTATCGGCGTACCTAGACATTTTGAGTACGTGCTCACTAACAGAGCTGTTCTCTTCCATCATGCAGCTAAAGAACTTTTCAGAAGCATTATAACTCTCTACGGCAGCATGGGTATCGAAAATCATTTTCAACTCTCCCATGGTATCAAAGGCATTGCCATTTTTGAAACGTTTTCGAAGTTCTGGCTCTAGCCCATACAGTATGCCGCAATGAACTAAGTTGTGGTCCTCCTGGCGAGTTATATAGACATTCTTTTCCTCGTCAGGGGCATCAGGAGCTGGTGGGGGGCCTAGCGGCGCCTCTAGCACATATTGCTTTTGTGCAGCTGTGAGGAGAATCCTCAAATTCTTAGCCCAGTTGGTGAAGTTGCTACCATTCGCAGCAAGCTTCTCTTTCTCAATGAACACATTGAAATTAAAAGCAGGTGGTGCCATCTACAACAGAATTTGTAAAATATATTTAGACTAAGTTTATGATAGATTGAGTTCAACTAATCCAAATTACTAATGAACTCCCACTCAAAAACGACATCCCTCGTGTCCTTTTGGTGATTACATGAACCAAATCCACTACACCAAGTCCGATCATCACGTGAGTCGGTGTAGCTTCAAAGGCGAGCATCTATATGGGCATCATATCAACTATATGACTCATGCTAACCTTTCGGTCCGTGTTCCGAGGCCATGTCTGTACATGCTAGGCTCGTCAAGTAAGAACCTTAGTATTCACGTGTGTAAAACTGTCTTACACCCGTTGTATGAAAGCGTAGAGTCGAGAACACCCGATCATCACGTGATGCCTTAAAACACGATCCACAAAATGGTGCATACTTAAGGAAGAACACATTTTATCTTGATATCTAAATGAGGGATCATCTTATAATGCTACCAAAAGCGCCAAACTAGCAATATAAGATGCTAACATCTAATGTGTGAAGTGAGGTGATATGGTCCATGCATTTGATCTCTATCATTTGCATCGTGGTATGATCTCTATCATTCCTTTGTATGTAAGGCCAAGGTATATGGAACTTACACGTTAAGTGAGTTGTAAGAGTATCTATCATACATCTACTTACAACAATACCATATCAAGACACTAGCCCAGCAACGATCTAAACTAGACGCCTCTAATTTATCAATTGCAAGTTTTACGTGGCTTAGGGCTTTCGGAGATAGACCCGGTCTTACCTACGAACATGAACCACAACGAGGATAACCAAGTTATTAGCAACTCATTGTAAATCAGATATTGACTATAGTAGGAGAGATAGACACCCGCTAGCCACTTATGCAAAACTAGTTGCATGTCAGTCGTGGAACCGGTCTCATGTACAATGACATGTAAGGTTGGTCCGGGCCGTTTCATCCCACTCTGCCACCAATATCCAAAGTACATAGAAGATGCAATAACATGATCATCATCGCCCACATATAAACATATGTGAACTACCCGTGCAAAGCACCTACGCATAGACCTGGCTCTGATACCACTGTTGGGTCCGCAGCATAGAAAACAAAAAATTTCCTAGGATGAGAACTTACCCTCGAAGACAACGAGTTTTGTTAACGAGTAGGAACTCGTGGTTGATGTAGTCGTACGCTTGCCGATCTCAAGATCGTGTGGAAGTCCGAGCGCCGCAAATCAGCAGCGCATCCGTCCTCGCACACACGTTCAAGCCACCGGACAACCTCCACCTCCTCGCTCCAGCGAATCAGCGGAAGCAGCAACTCCTTCTAGACGCAAGGCCACCGGGAACATGTATCTCGGTAATCCGAGACCATGGGGGAATATCTAGAGGGGGAGAGAGATCCTTCACGAGGAGGTGTAGTTTGTGAGAGGGGAGAGGGGGCTTTATATAGGAGGGAGGGAGACCCCTCCCCTCCCATAGCCGGCGCATGAGGGGGGACTCCTCCCCTCCTTCATTCATGTGGTGAACCTCCACTCACATAAACATGGCCTCCACCCAAAATCCCACTCACATGTATTTAATTTCCACCAAATTAAATGCAACTCTCAATTAATAAAACTCTTTTATTTATTTTATTCAGAATTTTGTTAATTACTTTAATTAACAAACATTCACATAAAACCCCTTGCAACATTTCAATATCACATGCAGAACCACTTTCTGCAATTTCACCCGAAACAATTCCGGTTTCTATCGAAACATTTCCTACGCTTTGCAAACCTTTTTTCTGGAACATATGTGCTCCTAAATGGTGTCCGGCAACCCTTAAGTGTGTCACCCTATGGTTCGCGATAATGCAGACATGATTGAGACTCCTCTCAGATCAATAATCAGAAGCGGGACCTGGAGATCCATACTGACTCCTGCATATTCAACGATGACTTCTGTGATCGTGAGAACCTTTAACGTTAGCAATTTAATCCCTTTGTCTCATGATATAATACATGTCCGAGATTCGATCATCGGTATCCCAATACCTAGTTTGATCTCGTTACCGACATGCACTCTTTTCTCGTTCCCATGATATAACATTCTAGTGATCACATCACTTGCTTGCAAGCTATCTTAATGTGATATCACCGAGAGGGCCCAGAGTATATCTATCCGTCATCGGGATTGACAAATTCCACTCTTGATCCATGAGCCTCAACATAACACCTTCATAGCACTGAACCCACCTTTATGGTCACCCTGTTACGGTGTGACGTTTGATGCTATCAAGATACTCTTCCGGTGTTAGCAATTAACATGATCTCATGGTCTAAGGACTAAGACTACTTTGTATGATGTTATAGCAATATAAACATAATGACTTGATCGTAATGCTATACTTCGGATGAATGTTCATCACATCATTTCACAAATGCTGTGACCTTGTTATTAACAACATCCAATGTCCATGATCAGGAAACCTTGATCATCTTGTTAATCAACAAGCTAGTCTATGAGAGAGGCATAACTAGGAACCCTTTTGTTTATTAAACACACATGTATTGATGTTTCCTATCAATACAATTATAGCATGCAAAATAAACATCTATCATATACAAGGAATACATAATAACAACTTTATTATTGCCTCTCAGGGCATATTTCCTTCAAGTCTACTATTTTTGAAAAATGGGGTGTTACCATTTTTTAACTTTTATTTGGTAGTTGCTTCACAAAACACCTTGTTTTGGGCACTCAGAAAATGGAAAATGGTTTTTTGGTGCGACAAAAAGGAATAGTTCCTCCTGCAACATTGTTCGCCATCTCATAATGCACATACATGCATAATATGGGCACACTATCACGAACTATGCCACGATTCTGGCCATATCAATGGTCATTTGATCTGAAAGCGAGGAAACCTCGATTGAGATAGGTCACTTTGTGAAGGTTTTTTTAGACAGAATCAGTATACCAATTTTGATATTTTTCTTTGCAACTATGTCACATAATACGATACGACGTAAAGGTTTTGCATTGTTTCGATCTTTTTGAATTTTTTATGTCCACTTCAAACTATCGTCAAACTTTCTAAAATGGCGGGCATGAAGATTATTAACTCGGGACCGAGCCTTGCTAAACTTATGTTGGATCTCTGATTAAGTAGCATATCATGTACATGTAGTTCAAATCTGATTCACTTCCTACCGATTCGGGAGGAATTTGTCTTTTTCATGAGGGGTGGACGATATGTTTTAAGATATCCTGGTTGGGTCATTGTCCATGAAAGGTGATCTACTATTTTTGAAAAATGGGTTGGCACCATTTTTAAACTTTCATTTGGTGGTTGCTTCATAAAACACCCCGTTTGGGCACTCAGAAAATGGAAAATGATTTTTTGGTGCGACAAAAAGAAAAACTTCCTCCTGAAACATTGTTAGCCACACATGTGTGCACAATATGGACACATTATCATAAAATATGTCACGATTTATGGCCATAACATTGGTTATTTAACCTAAAAGTGAGGAAACCTCAATTGAGATAGGTCACTTTGTGAAGGGATTTTTGAGAAACAATCAATATACCAATTTGGTATTTTACTCTTCAACTATGTCACATAATATGACATCACGCGAAGTTTTTGCATTGTTTCGATCGTTTTTGAATTTTTTATGTCCGTTTCAAACTATCGTCAAACTTTCTAAAACGGCAGGCCTGAAGATTGTTAGCTTGGGGTCGTGATGGCTCAATGCACGACGCCTAGAAAAATGCCTGATGGCGGTGTTGATGTAGAGCTCATTGGGAACCCCAAGAGGAAGGTATGATGAGCACGGCAGCAAGTTTCCCTCAGTTATGAAACCAAGGTTTAATCGAACCAGTAGGAGAAAGGAAACACCCCAAAGGTGTTACTAGCTGAGCTTTGGCAGGGCGCACTACCGGTGCTAGTAGCAACGTGGAGACCTGCACAATACAACCACAGAACTTTGTCCCCAACTTGCGATGAGGTTGTCAATCTCACCGTGTTTTGCAGAAAACAAAGGATTAAATGTATCGAATGGAAAGAAGTAATAGTTTGCAGAAAGTAAACACAAAGCAGTAAAAGATTGTAGATTGAATGTAAAAGACAAGGACCGGGATCCATAGTTCAATAGAGGTGGCTCTCCTTAAGATAGATAACATGCTGGGTGAACAAATTACAGCGGGGCAATTGACAAACATCGAGAAAGAAATACATGCATATACTAATCATCTTGAATCCTTTGAGACTTGATTGGGCATTACAACAAATTACAGCGCGACCAGGTGGTGTGGTGGCTCCCTGGCCCTTCTCCGTCTCGTATTCTGGCACTTGATGTCTTCCAGAAAAATAGGCACTTTGGCTTTTGTCCTGTCCAATTCCGAGAATATTCATTTTCTGACTTTCCTGGAACCAAAAACAGCAGAAAACAAGCAGCTGGCACTGTGGCTCTTGTTAATAGGTTAGTCCAAGAAATCATAAGAAAAGTACTCCAAAGTTGGAACAAAACACAAGAAAGTGGATAAAACCAAGCATGGAACATCAAAAATTATAGATACATTTGCAATGAATCAACATCGCCAAGCTTAACTTCTGCTCGTCCTCGAGTAGGTAAGTGATAAAAAGAAAGAATAATTTTTGAGGTGACATGCACCATCAAAGACTTGATCAAAGTATTTGTAAAACATTCAAATCTAGGATCATAGTACTGAAGGGGTTCCGCGCATAAAAACAATAAATTTTACTCTACGCCCCTGAACCCCTGAAGCTGACAGGACCTATCTATTAGTAATACAGTAATGGGAGGGGCTTTTCGCGAACTTACTCTTGAAGACCGAAAAGCGTTGTCAATGCTCAGGAGAGCGTCGTTGATGTAGACGAGCCGAAGCCGACCTCAAGGTCGTGATGAAGTCCTTGCGCTCCTTCTAGCTCCAACGACTTGAGTGCCTCAAGTGCGACACCTCGCGGGGAGTTACACACGTCCGGTGCCTGACGATGACTCCCGCTTCCCCGATCCAGCAGCAGTTGCGGAAGTAGAGCTCCCGGATCTGAATCCCGCAGCGCGACGGCGCTCCGCGGTGAAGGTGTCTCTCGCTCGCGTAGTCCAGACTTGGGACCACGGTCACGAGAGAGAGAGGGGGAGAGAGAAAATATCAATTGGAGGTCCTCCCAAAAGTGGGGAGACCTTTATTGATTATTGGGTGTATTTATCTTGGCCAAATACCCCACTATATATAGGCGGAAGGGAGGTACTACCTCCCTCAATGTCCCGGGGTGGGACTAAAGGAGAGGAGGAGGAGGGGGAGGCGCCGCCGGCCACCCCCTCATGGGCCCCATGTGGGGGGCTGGCCCAATATGGCCACCGGCCACCCCATGGCCCCTTCTCCCCTCTTGCCTTTCCCTAATGGGCCCTATCCCCTCCGGGAATTGGCCCATTAAGCCTTTGACCATTTAATTGATTTTCTCTTTATTAAATAATTATGAATAAATGATTAAATCAATATTTAACATTCATTCGCATATTATTCAATCTCCGTGGCCATGGAACACCTTCCACCTCCACTCCGGACATCCTCCGGACTCACCGAAACCCTTCTGGTTTTCTCCCTTCTTTTCTTCGGCGATTCTAGCGATCCTATAAACACTCTCTAAGCATCATCAAGCCCTTAAGGGTGATGCCCCACGGTTCGGGAACACTCCAGGCATGGTCAGGACACTCCCGCACCAATGATCGACAGAGGGACCTGGATGGCCATGTGACCCCTGTGCGTTCCACGAAGATCTTTCGTCGTTTGAACCGGGACAGTCGTGTCGTATTCCCTTTGTCATTCGATACTTGCATTGCCCGAGATCTGATCAATGACATCACCATGTCGTGTTCAATCTCGTTACTGAACAATGCTACTTAACTCGTTTCGACAAGTGATATCCCCATGATCTAATCACACGTTGCGCAGCTATTGGATATAACTTCTCCGAGTGGGCCCTTGATTATCTTTCCGTCACATGGACGGACAAATCCTGCTCTTGACATATATTGCCTCTATGGTTTCCTATGAATACCTGAACACACCTTTATAACCGCCATTTTACCAGATGGCGTTTGATGCTATCTAAGCACTCTTGGGAGACAGGGATTGATATAGCCTCACGGTCTAAGGAATAGTCTACAAGGATCCATTTCTAATCATCATAACTTGAACTTCGTGACATGATCGGGTCACGATGTTTAGGTTGGGTATTGGTTCATCATCTCATTCTCCGAATGAGATGACCTCATTTCCAACTGGCATAAATGCCACATGATCTGGAAACATGATCATCTGTTGACCAATGAACCAGTGACTAGAGTTTCACTGGGAACCCCTGGTTGTTTGTATATCACACGTGTATTGATGTTTCCACTCAATACAGTTATAGCATGATATAAAACTTAATCATAAACTATATGAAATATGATAATAGTCCTTACTACTATTTGTCTCTAGGGCATATTTCCAACGGTCTCCCACTTGCACTAGAGTACAAATACACTAGCTGCATTTGTTCTAAATCATTGGCACTAGGTACCCGGTACCCTAAACATGCTTGCTCATGGAAGAGGTTGAGACTTGGGTCTGTACTTTGCAGTCCCAAATCCTTTACAACTTAATAATGTCACCTTGATTGACATTAATACTTTATCATCACATGATAGCATCGGTGTGTATGTATCGTCGCTATGGCAGCAGAACAAGATCTGATTCTAGGAGCCTACAGTGACGTTAGATCAACCTCGAGGGCTTTCTCATGGGCACTGTGCCCTGGGACACATCATTCTACGTTAAAAGCGAACTAGCCCCGCCATAACATTATACAACACTTTAGATGGTACCCTTATCTATTATTATAAATGTATTCATCGAAACACTAGTGCACTCTGTGCAACTTTCGATGTTTTGTTCACCTCGCTTCCTACTTGACTTTTAATTGGTATCTATAGGAGTTTCCAACATATTCCCTTATAACATAACTCTTTATGCTTTAAGATATGTTATCCTTTATGGATTTGGAAAATGTATCCACAGTTCTCTACTAGACACTGTGGACCAACTTAGCTCAAACGTTCCGTGATTCAAACTTAATCACTTTTAAATGTTCCTTATTTTGGATCACATATTATGCTAAGTTATCATCATGGTTTACTAAGATAGAACCCGTGTCTCAACATAATGGATGACGATCATCCTTTTCTTTCTTTCAACCATTGATGTTAAACTTAATGCTATTCCTAATTTGGGTTATTAAGGATCGGTTCCTTAATTAACTTCTATTCTGAAACCCCTTTTCAGAATCCCTTAAGGAATACTACATAATATCATAATACACCTATTATTAACTTCTACATCTTATAAATCATTATTTATAAGTATTTGCACTTTCATCCTTAACATATTTAAGAATTACTCCTATAAGCTCCCACTCAAAATATGTTCCTACATATTTGAGTTTGAGACTCATATTGCTCCCACTCAAAAATATGTCAATCACATATTGTTTCAGGAAGACTTTCATAGCTCCCACTCAATTTTATGCAAATTGCATATCTCCTTTACTATTTTGAATAACTTCAAAATTCTTTGATCAAATATCAAACTTGGAGATTTACTATGAGATACTAGTACTTTACTATTTTTAAATCCACTAGACATTTAGCACACATGAATCAAATTCATTTGAATTCATCCAATACTTGACAAATTGCACTTTTGTCATTTACCCCTTTTTCCTACTATGGCTTTGCAGTCATTTGGGAAAATTCAAATAACCCCTTTTACTTGTGAGATTCAGCAACGAATTGCTTTCTAATCTCAAGGGAATTTTGCTTTTAGGATTTATCATAATTTAGTTTACCATTATTTCCTTTGTAGTTTGTAGGTATGTCATATTCCAAAAATCATGACAAGTGATTCACAAATGTCTCCATACAAGATATAGATTTACATTTTGAATCCTACTTCATATAGTGAAAAACAATAGTGGAGGGAAAAGCTCAATGATCAAAATCATTGATTCTTTCCTTCTGTGAAGAGAACCGTTCAGGAACATTGTCCGTTGCGCTTCTCAATACTCTGATGCAGGGTTTCGAATCCTCATCTTGTTTTACACTAATTTCCATTTTCTTCATAATTGAGAAACATCACTAGAAGTGAGATTTCTTAAGAATGCACCAAAATCCAAGCAATACGAATCTTGCTTTCCTTTTGGTTTGAGCTATGGGTTTCGTATTCAAAGTTTCCAATGAATACTCTACAAGGACTTATTCGCTATTGTTTTGGTTATATTGAATAACCCTAAAACTTTCACGAATTCAAATGGTTTACCAATTCTAATTGAGTGCTAACTATTTCTTAACCAACGGTCTCTACATCTACACCACAACTATTTATTTGGTGCCTTCTATTCAATCCCCTTTGATATCTAATATCACATTGTGATGCTTTGTATTTTGACGTTTCAAAATACTTTGCATTCCACAATTTCTTTCATGCCATTCTTATAAGTTTGAATTTCATTACTATTGATCAAATCGTAGTAATTAGATTCTCTTTTATACTTATACCCTTTTATTGATGAAACACTTTGATCAAATCAAATAGTTTCATATTCATGTTTCCTTTGGTAAACTTTCTTTACACATTTAAACAATCATTTAATGATAATTAACATTTTCGTTAAAACCCAATACATCGGATATGTATTAACTTTTAACAATTCATTGAACACTTTGTATTCAAGTAATACACGGTGTTCAAGTTATTTTGCCGAACTTAGGCATGATTTATATGTGATAAGAAATCGAATGACTTTCACATATTATCACATAACTTTGAATTCAAACAATGGTTTCATTCATTAATGAAATATCATTAAGTTGGGTATTTTTAAACAAGGCATTTTAATGTTTTACAAATGTTCATGCATTATCAATTAGTTTCAAACAACAAGGATAATTCACTAGTAATCAAACAAGATATGAACACGAATAGAAATCATTCATAAAAGTGGAACAACTGTTTGTTACAAACTCATATGAATAACCGTCTCACAAAGTGTGAGACACACTAAAGAAGTTCACAATCTCTTGACTACATTAATCATCCTAGAACATAAACTAAATGATAAATGTCGAGGGAGAGTGTCGTTGGCCATCATCATCATGCTCGCCATCAACACGCAACGTCACCTCCTCTCCAGCAAGCACCTCTATGCAGAAGGACCTGTTTTCACCAAAACAGAACAAGTATCAGATATACTTAACACTGCAATGTGTTTGCAAGATTATAACATTTATAAAACTGTATATCAAATATATACCTTGGTCATCGATGACCTCTCCGTCGATTGGTTCAACCTTTACGTTTCGGAAACGTAATATGAACTCGTGGAAATCAAATGCTTCTGTATCACCACTCATGATGCTACTCCGGACATGTCCTTTGTAGCTGGGAGGCAATGACCAAATCAGTACGTCTATCGCAAATGGATCAGCCATCCAATAATCCACGAAGTGAACCAGTCTCGTGTGTGCATCAAACATGCGCTCCAGTCACTCTTCAGACATGTATGCTCCTCCATCTGTATGGAAAGGAACTCTCCAAGAAATTCGTGCTTCCACATGCGCACATGGCCTATGAACTCTGCTCTCAGCTAATCCACCATCGAATATGGGTCAAGATCACCTATGAGTGGATGTATTTCATCCACCATCCCGTAACGCATTATTATCTGAATGTAAGTGGACATCTCTTGGCGATAGTAGCGGTCTGCCAGCTCTTGTGGGGTCTCATAGTAGTCTGGCTCAGTCAAATCCATCGTGTGGCATATGTAGTCTACCACATGATTCCTAGTAAGGAGATCATCTAAGCGTACAAGCCAACTAGGGAAGTTGGATCCATCAAGTCTAAGTTTTTCACCCTTTACCCAATCCTCAATGGCAAAGTAAGCTTCACGGTGAGCCATCTATATTTATAATTGCAAAAGGAATTTAGACTAAGTTTATAATTAAATGAGTTAATAATAACTCCACTTAGAAACACCTATCCCCAAAAGGGTTCCTAGTGATAACACGAACTCTATCAGCGACATCTCCCCCGATCATCACAGCCATCAATGTGGGTTCAAGGGTGGACGCTAAACGTCGGTCACATCATTCATGCGACTCGTGCTCGATCTTTCGACCATCCGCGTTCCGAGGCCATGTCTGTACATGCTAGGCTCGCCAACTCAACCTTAGTGTTTTCGCTGTGCAACATGGCTTACACCCACTGTATGTGAACGTAGATATGTCTGACACCCAGGCCTGTAACCCTAGATCGCCTCATACCGAAGAACTTTCTTGGTGGTGCACACTAAGGGGGAACACAATCGTTGGTTATTTTAACAGGGATCATCTTATTAGGCTACCGTCGAGTATCTAATACTAGCACACAATAAGACATACAAACAATAACATTGAATGTAAATGCTATGTGATATGGTCCTTCACGTCGTAATCTCCATCTGCTGTCACTGGGTTCCGGAGCCAGGGTTCCGGCGCCGTTGACACCAGGGTACCGGTGTCATTCCGGTGTGGTAGTTTGTCATTACTGTGACTATCTACTACTGTGCAACAAAAGATAATCACTTTAACTTTGCCACAACCATATCACAAAGCAATGCCCCCCTGCAAAACAAAGTTAGACGCCTCTACTTTATCTTTGCATGTTTTACATGGCTGAATGGGCTTTCGCACAAGAACCATTCTTACCTACGAACTTTCAGCACAACGTTGATCAAGTAGTTGTCTCTACTACACCCTTTTCGGGGCCCTCCGTTGTAAATGGTATACCAACTAATGCGAGAGAGACAGACACTCCCCTAAGCCACTTTATACGGTACAAGCCGTATGTCAAGCGTGGACCAGTCTCGCGAATGAACGCGTAAAGTCGGTTGGGGGCCGCTTCATCAAGCATTACTACGGTATACACAAGTACACGTGGGAGGGTAACAACTAAAAGATCAACGCCCACATGCTACATCTCGTGTGTTCTACCCATACTAGCATTACTACGCATAGATCTAGCTCTGATACCACTGAAGGGGTTCCGCGCATAAAAACAATACATTTTTCTCTACGCCCCTGAACCCCTGAAGCTGCCAGGACCTATCTATTAGTAATACAGTAATGGGAGAAGCTTTTCGCGAACTTACCCTTGAAGACCAAAAGGCATTGTCAATGCTTAGGAGAGCGTGGTTGATGTAGACGAGCTGAAGCCGACCTCAAGGTCGTGATGAAGTCCTTGCGCTCCTTCTGGCTCCAAGGACTTGAGTGCCTCAAGTGTGATACCTCACTGGGAGTTACACACGTCCGGTGCCTGATGATGACTCCCGCTTCCCCGATCCAGCAGCAGTTGCGGAAGTAGAGCTCCCGAATCCGAATCCCGCAGCGCGAAGGCGCTCCACGGTGAAGGTGTCTCTCGCTCGCGTAGTCCAGACTTGGGACCACGGTCACGAGTGAGAGAGAGGGGGAGAGAAAAAATATCAATTGGAGGTCCTCTCAAAAGTGGGGAGACCTTTATTGATTATTGGGTGTATTTATCTTCGCCAAATACCCCACTATATATAGGGGGAGGGGAGGTACTACGTCCATCAAAGTCCCGGGGTGGGACTAAAGGAGAGGAATAGGAGGGGGGAGGTGTCGCCGGCCACCCCCCTCATGGGCCCCACGTGGGGGGCTGGACCAATATGGGCACCGGCCACCCCATGGCCCCTTCTGCCCTCTTGCCTTTCCCTAATGGGCCCTATTGATGGCTCAATGCACGGCGCCCAGAAAAATGCTTGTTGGCGGTGTTGATGTAGAGCTCGTTGGGAACCCCAAGAGGAAGGTATGATGAGCACAGCAACAAGTTTCCCTCAGTTATGAAACCAAGGTTTAATTGAACCAGTAGGAGCAAGGAAACACCTCAAAGGTGTTAGTAGCTGACCTTTGGCAGGGCGCACTACCGGTGCTAGTAGTAACGTGGAGACCTGCACAACACAACCACAAAACTTTGTCCCTAACTTGCAATGAGGTTGTCAATCTCACCGTGTTTTGCGGAAAACAAAGGATTAAACGTATCGAATGGAAAAAAGTAAAAGTTTGCAGAAAGTAAACACAAAGCAGTAAAAGATTGTGGATTGTATGTAAAAGACAAGGACCGGGATCCATAGTTCACTAGAGGTGGCTCTCCTTAGATAGATAACATGCGGGGTGAACAAATTACAGCGGGGCAATTGACAAACACCGAGAAAGCAATACATGCATATACTAATCATCTTGACTCCTTTGAGACTTGATTGGGCATTACAACATAATACATAGACCGCCATCCAACTGCATCTATGACTAATAATCCACCTTCACGTTATCATCCAAACCCCCTCCGGTATTAAGTTGCAAGCAACAGATTATTACTTTCCGAACTGCGTGTAAAGTAAACAATATGATTGTTCTATGAACAAAGGATTGTTGTTTTCTCCCTAGTAGCAACATCACATGTAGTACCTTAGAGATTTTTGTCACTTCCCCAGATTACCAGAGGCATGAACCCACTATCGAGCATAAATACTAACTCTTGGAGTTGCTAGCATCTACTTGGCCAAGATAGCTACTAACAACGGAAAGCATGCAAGATCTCAAATAACAAAGACATGATAGAATCAATAATCAATCTGAAATAGCATCTCAATATCCATCGGATCGCCGCAAACACAACATGTATGAATTATAAATAGATGATCTTGATCATGAACGGAGCTCACAAGATCTAGACATGAAAGCACAAAGGAGGAGAAACCAGCCATCTAGCTACTACATGAATCCGTAGTCCAAGGATGAACTACTCACGCATCACACCGGAGGCTTGCATGGTGATGAAGAAGGCCTCTAGGGTGAATTCCCCTCTCTGGTAGGGTGCCGGGAAGAGCTTCAGATCCCTCCCGATCTAGGGATGGAGATGACGGCGGCTACAGACTCTTTCATGGATTTTTGATCGGGTACTTAGGGTTTTCGTCCCGAGGGTAATATATAGGCGGAAGGAGAGGCCGAGGGGGTGCCAGGAGCGGCCACACCACCCCCTGGCGCGGGCCAGGCCTGGCCGCGCGGCCAGGTGGTGTGGTGGCTCCCTGGCCCTTCTCCGTCTCGTATTCTGGCACTTGATCCCTTCCGCAAAAATTGGCACTTTGGCTTTTGTCCCGTCCAATTCCGAGAATATTCATTTTCTGACTTTCCTGGAACCAAAAACAGCAGAAAACAGGCAGCTGGCACTGTGGCTCTTGTTAATAGGTTAGTCCAAGAAATCATATGAAAAGTACTCCAAAGTTGGAACAAAACACAAGAAAGTGGATAAAACCAAGCATGGAGAATCAAAAATTATAGATACATTTGCAATGTATCAACATCCCCAAGCTTAACTCCTGCTCGTCCTCGAGTAGGTAAGTGACAAAAAGAAAGAATAATTTTTGAGGTGACATGCACCATCAAAGACTTGATCAAAGTATTTGCAAAACACTCAAAGCTGGGATCATCGTACTTCAATCATAACATGAAAGACAAAGTTCTAGCAATAAGCAAAGAAACTATGATGCAACATGAAAAGGCATAAACAAAAGAATCATGAATAACATGCTTTGCAAGACGTTTGTTTGTTTCACATAAAGAAAACATAGCATAATAGTATTCAGCTTGTCCCTCAATAGAGTAGCAAATATAAATGCATAGGACACCTTCAAAGTTCATAAGAGTGACTAGATACAATAGTTTAAAACAAGCAATAACAAGTTATGCATCAATCAACTAGTCTTGGGACAATGCACATAGAACTAAGAATGGCCACTATGCTCTCAAAGTAGGTGCATAAAGATAGATGGTGGAGACTCAATATAATGGTGGAAGAAAAGCCTTTTGTAAAAGGAAGTAAGGATTCAAGTCTCATAAAGAGCTTCCAAAAATTATGGTACTTATAGCTTTCAGCTCTCATTGCCCCTATCATAAGCATCTTGAAGTGACTAAGGTTAAAGTGAACAATCTATGGTGTACATGCTTGACGAAGTATAAGTTAGAAATCTCATGTCCCTTGTATACGAGGGCCGCTCCTCATGCTACTCATGTTTAGTCACCGGTAAGTTCTTGTCATTGTAAGTACATGTGTATCATAGAGAACCGCCAACGGGGTACCCCTTGCCCGATGATACGGAAGAACCCCCATATCAAAATGACAAGGCAAGCAGACAATGAGCATCTCAGCATTCTTCTTATTTACCATGGGAATATGGTGCTTTTTTCTCTCTTTCCTCTTTTCATAATCTCTTTTTTTCTCTTTTCTCTTTTTTCTCAAGATAGGACTCTTTTTTTATAAGAATGCTTCATAGACAGCTCATTATGGTTACGCTGCAGGTTTCCACCATGTCAGCATGGATTAGACCAGCGGCCCGGGCATTTCTCTAACACATATACATAACTCCATGGACTTACAAGCTCCCCTTTCATTTCACACCGACCGACATCCATATACAAAAGAGCATGATATAAACTAGGTACAAGTACCAAGTGCAATGTTGAAAGCGTTCCCCATGAAAGCATGGTTCTGCTAATTCCCGACAAATAAGTGCAAGCATATACAACATAGACGACACTGTTGGGTCCGCAGCATAGAAAACAAAAAATTTCCTACGGTGTGAACTACACGCCAAGATCTATCTACTAGGTACAAAGCAACGGGTGGACATACATCCAACGAGAACTTACCCTCATAGACAACGAGCTTTGTTAATGAGTAGGAACTCGTGGTTGATGTAGTCATACACTTGCCAATCTCAAGATCGTGAGGAAGTCTAGCAGGTCCGGCTCCAGCACGTCCATCAAATCCAGCTCCAGCAGCACCAAGTCCAGCACCGCAAAGCAGCGGTGCATCCGTGATCGCACACACGTCCGGTACCCCGACAACCTCCGTCCCTCGCTCCAGCAAAGCAGCGGAAGCAGCAACTTCTTTCCAGATAAAGCCACCGGGAACATGTATTTCGCTAATCCGAGACCATGGGGGAATAATACTAGAGGGGGAGAGAGATCCTTCACAAGGAGGTGTGTGTGAGAAGTGAGGAGGGGGGTGGCCTTTTATAGGAGGAGGGGGGCCCTCCTTCATGGCCGGCGGATGGATGGGGTGACCCTTCACCTCCTCCATTCATGTGGTGGTAACCCCTCCACATTAAAATGCCCCTTCACATTCTCTTTTAAAGTCTCCACTTTAAATGCATTAAATTTCTCCAAATTTAATGCTCTCTCATTTAATAAAACTCTTTTATTAATTTTATTCAGAATTTTGTTAATTACTTCAATTAACAAACATTCACATAAAACCCCTGCAACATTTCAATATTACATGCAGAACCAATTTCAGCAATTTCACCAGAAACAGTTTCGGTGTCTATTGAAATAATTCCAGCGCTTTCTTAAATCTTTATCTAAAACATATTTGCTCCAAATGGTGTCGGTATCCCTTAAGTGTGTCACCCTACGGTTCGCGAATAATGCAGACAAGATCGAGACCCCTCTCTGATCAATAATCAGTAGCGGGACCTGGAGATCCATACTGACTCCTACACATTCAACGATGACTTCTGTGATCGTGAGAACCTTTAATGCTAGTAACTAAATCCCTTTGTCCCGCGATATATTACATGTCTGAGATTCGATCATTGGTATCTCCATACCTAGTTTGATCTCGTTACCGGCATGCACTCTTTTCTCGTTCCCGTGATATAACATTCTAGTGATCACATCACTTGCTTGCAAGCTATTTCAATGTGATATCACCGAGAGGGCCCAGAGAATATCTATCCGTCATCTGGATTGACAAATTCCACTCTTGATCCATGAGCCTCAACATAACACCTTCGTAGTAATTAACCCATCTTTATAGTCACCCTGTTACGGTGTGACGTTTGATGTTATCAAGATACTCTTCCGGTGTTAGCAATTAACATGATCTCATGGTCTAAGGATAAAGATTACTTCGTATGATGTTATAGCAATATAAACATAATGACTTTGATCGTAATGCTATACTTCGGATGAATGTTCATCACATCATTCCACCAATGGTGTGACCTTGTTATTAACAACATCCAATGTCCATGATCAGGAAACCTTGATCATCTTGTTAATCAACAAGCTAGTCTATAAGAGAGGCATAACTAGGAACCCTTTTTGTTTATTAAACACACATGTATTGATGTTTCCGATAAATACAATTCTAGCATGTAAAATAAACATTTATCATAAACATGGAATAAGATAATAACCACTTTATTATTGCCTCTCGGGCATATTCCCTTCAGTCTCCCACTTGCACTAGAGTCAATAATCTAGTTTGAAAAACTTTGCGTATTGAACACCTATGGCTTTCTGGTGTTGCATATACGCAATTGCTAGTGGTTAACATAATCTCTGGATCTGATAGTTTCAGGTCCGTGTGTATTTGCATGTCTTTGCGTCTCTACGCATCACTCATTCTCAAATGAGATGGCATTGTATAAATTTGGTCCTCTGGTGAGACCTTTAGTTCGTTCGGGTTAAAATATGTTGATATTATTGTCACACAATATATCTTCATAGTATTAGCCCACTTTGAACCACACCTAGTTTGATAACAAACTACTTAACACAAATGCCCTCCTATGCTGCTACTATAGAAGTCATATACTTAGCCTTTTGTTGTAGTATCCGTCACAATATCTCAACTTTGGAACTCATCCAAATCCATCATGGAACATCCTTTCCATTATATTGTGCCACCCATAGTCTAAATTGAGATAAATTTAATTTGTATCTTGTGACAAAACTAATATCAATGTAACACTTTACAATGAACTACCTTTAACTATTTGTCACTTATACATGATATATTCTTAGTTCTTCCAAAGCTCATAAGAATATCTTTACTGTTGTCCAATGATCATCTTATGAATCATTCTGGTATATGCTCATAACATTTAGAGCATAGGACATTATGGATATATACATATCATGGTATAATCGATCAAAAGTTTCATGTGATTTTACTCACCAAGTGTTGAAACACTTGAATCTTGATACAATCCTTTCCATGCAGCAAGAACCTTTCTTGTTGTTTCCATATTGAACCCTTTCAATATCTCATATTGAACCCTTTCAATATCTTATATATGTATGTCTGGCACAACCATATTAGCGCCTTAATCTATCCATATAGATATTGAGGCCTAATATTCTGGGTTTGCCCAAGTCTTTCATTGAAATCTTATTTTAATGAAATCCTTAACTTGTGTCAATTCAAGATACATCATTTCCAATCAACAATATGTCCTCTACATAATGTATTAGAAATATGTCTCAGCGCTCCCACTTAATTTCTTGCAAATGCAAGCATCTTCATCATCTCCGATGAATTTAAACTCTTTTAACAGTTTCATCATGGTGAAGATTCCAACTCCGCTATGCTTACTTCAACTATTGAAGTTTACATGCTCTTTTAGCACCCTTTGAATTAACAACACCCTTCGGACCATGTCATGTACATGTCCTAGGTTACCGTTCTATTAGAAGAACCTTGTTTTGTTTATTCAACTACCATATACCAAATTATATGTAGTGGTTGCTACATTAATCCATCAAGACTATATATCGCTATGAAAGATCAAATCTTGTCATAGTCAACTCCTTGAACATTGTCATAAACTTCTTTCCGACATGTCGAATATTTCATAGATGTTAAACATCCATGTCTTATTTCTTTATAGATCCAAACACGACCGATAGGCTTCACGCCTTTCCGGAGGGTCTTCCAAGTTCAGAAACTTGATTTCTCGTGTATGGATACTATCACGGATTCTATGACTTCTAGTCATTTTATGGAGTCAGGGCCCATCATCGCTTCTTTGCATGTAGTCGGTTCATCATTGTCAAAACAATAACGACTTGCTTATCAAATCTTACTATTTGATTCTTACTGACCCACACGGTTCTATAGGAACTCTAATCTCTGAGATCACACCTTTTGTAATCACGAGAGCCATGAGCATTGTGGCCACCACCGGGACACTTTCCGGTGCTGCGCTACTTAGCACATATAGCTAAGGTTCAACAACCTTATCAAAGTTCTATTGTCCTCCCACTTAACTTTTCACGAAAAGTTCCTTCTCAAGAAACTTGACGTTCCAAGCGACAAACTCTTTTGTCCTTGGTGTTATGGAGAAATTCCCAACAAATTCTTTGGGATAACCTACAAAGACGTGCTTATCCGACTTTGGTTGTAAACATTTTACTTATGCATAGCATACCAAAATTTAAGAAAAGACAATTCGGGTTTTATCCCAAACCATAACTCATATGGTGTCATTTCAATGGATCACGATGGTGCTCTTTTCAGTGTAAAAGCGGTAGTCTCTAAAGCTTCAATCTTTAAAACATAATGGCAGTTTTATAAATGACACCTTTGATCTTACCATGTCAAACATGGTTTGATTTCATCTCTCGAATATGCCATACTCCTATGGTTTATCGGGAAAACACAAATCATGGAACAATTCCTCAAATCTTAGGTGTTTTGCTAAACTTGTAATTCAAATATCTTCCTTTATGATCAAATCATAAACTCTTTTATTTTCTTGTTACAATGATTTTCCACTTCATCTTGAAAGTCTTTGAACAACTTTCAAATGTTTCATACTTCTTCCTTATTAAGTAAATATACAAATATATTCACTCAAATTTTCGGAGAAAGCATATGAAGCAAAAAGATCCATCGCATATGGCTACACATAATGGACTACGCACATCAGCATGCACAATTTCCAATAAGCTAGTCATCCGTTCCTCTCTGGCCTATGGACGGAGTTTCAATTATCTCGAGGAAAGTCTCACATGCGTCAATTGATCAAAATCAAAGACTCCAAAAATCCATTAACATGGAGTTTCTTCATGTTTTCTTTCCAATATAATTTAAACAGTGATGTCACTTCATAAGTGATCTTTCAATCATTTGTCTTGCGACATTTTAGCAATAGTGTTTATGGATGTGATTTCTCCAACTAGAAATGTAAAAGTTCATCCATCCTTTATGGAATACGGTAATTATTTGAATAGCCATTGTTCTCATGATACTGGAACAAAATAACAATTATTTAAACAAATCTTGAAAGCTTGGTTTGATGACAACGAAAAACACAATAACACTTTATTTGTTTTCGATGAACATCATCACTCATTCTCTTGCTGGTTACTTAGGCCATTGTAGTTCATGAATTGCGTTGTCCTGTATGACACTTCATACCAACCAATTCGGTATCCAATACCGGTATCCAATACCTAAGAACCACATTGTTTAACAAGCAAGGAATATAGCCATAACATGTATATCTTCTATATACCTAAGTTGGACATCTCCAACCTTTTATTTTCTGCCAAATATTTTATAGATTCTCTTTCAGCAATTCCTTTTCTTTTAAAAGAATCTATCAACATCAATAGTGGTGTCATCAACATGACACATGGTACAAAGCATATATAGTCAAATACTAATACCTTTGGACTTGCACTTTGAAGTGGATCACCATCATCAAATGTTTGGTGTTCTTTCAAAAATCCATTCTTTAGTAATCTATTAGTGTAGTAAACATTTTACTTACATCTTCTATTCACCCTTATCATGACAACTTTCATGATCAAGCTACTATAGCTTATAAGGAAGAATCACGAGTATAATATCAGTTCCCAAAACCTTTTTGGTAGATTTGGATGCCTAGCATCTCCATCCTTCACAAATTCTCATACAATATGAGAACATGTATTTTGCTAAATTATACTCTATCATAATGCAACCAAAAACATTGTTTCAGATATCACAATATATTTCACACATGATGGTTTCTGAAACAATTTTTAGCTCCAATATAATCTTGATATTAAAACAACTTTTTGAATATCAATAATCATGGAGGCAAACATGATACTTTAGATACTAACATTGGAATTCTTACTCTTGATTTAATACTACTTATTAAACTTCACGGAGTAAATAGAGTTTGCTGAAAGTTTGCAATAGGACTTCTAAACTTTAAATTGACATTCGAAACAATACGATACCAGTTCGTAAAGTAAATATCCAGAATTCTATAGTTCAATTATCTCAAATAAAAACTAAGCATAAGGTAGAAAACGAATGCCAATGACTACAACAAACTATGCAAATTCACTTTGATTTAATTTATGACAAATTTGGTTCGACTAATTCAAGGATTGTTGTTTTCTCCCTAGTAGCAACAACACAACTAGTACCTTAGAGATTTCTGTCACTTCCCCAGATTACTAGAGGCATGAACCCACTATCGAGCATAAATACTAACTCTTGGAGTTGCTAGCATCTACTTGGCCAAGATAGCTACTAACAACGGAAAGCATGCAAGATCACAAATAACAAAGACATGATAGAATCAATAATCAATCTGAAATAGCATCTCAATATCCATCGGATCTCCGCAAACACAACATGCAAGAATTACAAATAGATGATCTTGATCATGAACGGAGCTCACAAGATCTAAACATGAAAGCACAAAGGAGGAGAACCAGCCATCTAGCTACTACATGGATCCGTAGTCCAAGGATGAACTACTCACACATCACACCGGAGGCTTGCATGGTGATGAAGAAGGCCTCCAGGGTGAATTCCCCTCTCCGGCAGGGTGCCGGGAAGAGCTTCAGATCCCTCCAGATCTAGGGATGGAGATGATGGCGGCTACAGACTCTTTTGTGGATTTTTTGATCGGGACCTTAGGATTTTCGTCCCGAGGGCAATATATAGGCGGAAGGAGAGGCCGAGGAGGTGCCAAGAGCGGCCACACCACCCCCTGGCGCGGGTCAGGCCTGGCCGCGCGGCCAGGTGGTGTGGTGGCTCCCTGGCCCTTCTCCGTCTCGTATTTTGGCACTTGATGTCTTCCGGAAAAATAGGCACTTTGGATTTTGTCCCGTCCAATTCCGAGAATATTCATTTTCTGACTTTCCTAGAACCAAAAACAGCAGAAAACAGGCAGCTGGCACTTGATTACAAAGATCATGATCATGCATAGAGAGAGAGATGAACACATAGCTACCAGTAGAACCCTTAGCCTCGAGGAAGAACTATTCCCTTATCATCATGGGAATCAGCAACGGCGATGGAGATGGCCGTGCAGATCGATGGAGATGGCTCCGGGGGCAATTCCCCGTCCTGGCAGGGTGCAGGAACACAGACTTATGTCCCCTGAATCTCCTATTCGATGGCGGCAGCGCTGTGGAATTTTTAATGGCTGGAGGCTCGATTCTTTAGGGTTTCTACATCGGGAGGCTTCTTATAGGCGAAGGGGCGATGTCAGAGGGTGGACCAGGAGCCCACGCCACCACATGGTGTGGCCAACCCCTGGCCCCTGTCCGTATCGTCTTCTGGCTCCATGAGTCTTCCGTTACAATATCGACTTTGGCTTTTGTCTGGTCCAATTCCAAGAATATTCATTTTCTGGCTTTTCTACAACCAAAAACAGAAAAGTAAAAGAAAGGCCCTTCACAGAGGGAAGCAGGGATTTCAAGTTTCATAAAGAGGTTCCAAAAACTATGGTACTTATTAGGTTTTAGCTCTCATTTCCCCTATCATAAGCATCTTGAAGTAATTAAGGTTAAAGTGAACAAACTATGGAGTATATGCTTGACAAAGTATAAGTTGGCAATCTCATGTCCCTTGAATACGAGGGCCGCTCCTCATGCTACTCAAGTTTAGTTACCGGCAAGTTCTTGTCATAGTAAGTACATGTGTATCATAGAGAACCGCCAACGGGGTACCCCTTGCCCGATGATACGGAAGAATCCCCATATCAAAATGACAAGGGAAGCAGACAATAAGCATCTCAGCATCTTCTTATTTACCATGGGAAAATGGCGCTTTTTCTCTCTTTCCTCTTTTCTCATCTTTTTTTTCTTTTTTTCTCAATCTCTGTCTCTTTTTTATAAGAAGAATTCTTCATAGATTGCTCATTATGGTTACGCTGCAGGTTTCCACCATGATTAGGCATGGATTAGACCAGCCACCCAGGCGTTTCTCTAACACACATACATAACTCCATGGACTTACAAGCTCCCCTTTTAATTCACACCGACAACATCCATAAACAAAAGAGCATGATATTAACTGGATACAATGTACAAGTGCAATGTTGAAAGCATTCCCCATGACAGCATGATTCTGCTAATCCCAACATATAAGTGCAAGCATATACAACATAGATGACACAATGGTTCAAGTTTATTAAGTGCACGAAAAGTAAAGTGTGTCATCAAGTTTGTGAGAGCTTTAATCACTAATTTTCACATAACAATTTTAATTCAGAAGGTAGATAAAAGCATGAATATACTTGGAATAGCAAATGCTAATAGGTAGGTATGGTGGACTCTTTGGAATAACTTGGTTTTATTTGGAGTTAGATGCATGAGTGGTACTCATACTTGGTTATGGAGGCTGGCAAAAGACTGGAAGCGACCAACTAAGAGAGCAATAATGGTCATAATCATGCAAAGCGACAAAACATTATTAATTAAAGCATAAAGTGATATTACAAGTCGAAAGCTAAAGCATCATAAAGGCTATGGTGACTCGGAATAGTCTTAACATGGTGTGAGCATGCGCAAGTCAACCCAAATAAAGCATCAAAGGAGAATACCACAATACTATGCTTTAATATGATAAAACAATGCATGATTCTTTCAAGACACATTAGATCATGCTACAGCAAAAATCACTAAGCATAAAGCCAAAAAAATATCAAGCATGACATGATAAAGCATAGGGCACAGTTAAAAACAAGCTCCTTTTACCACTTAAGCATGAACTTTTCCTACTCTTTTCCAAATTAAACCAAACTTATTTGAAAACTAATGTATGAAAGAGGGGGTCCAACCAATTTATTAAAGCAAACTAAGCAAACCAAGCAAACGAAAACCAAAAACAAAAACAATATACGCTCCAAGAACAACACAACTGCGCATGAAACAATAAAAATGAATTGTTTGGAAGAAACCTGAGATTTTTATTGATGAAGAAGGGGATGCCTTGGGCATCCCCAAGCTTTGACGCTTGTACATCTTGAATATTTCTTGGGGTGACACGGGGTGGAATCCTCAAGCTTGAGATTTTGTCCAATCTTCATCTCATCACATTACTCTTCCCTATATTTTAAAATTTCCTTCATACAAAACTTCACACAATCTTCATTAGCAACATTAGTGCACTCAAGATAATAAGTATTTTGGTTCAGTTTCAACATAGGTAAAACCTCCATTAAAACACAAGCTACTGTAGCACTTCCTTTGAAAAGCTAAATTTCTCCAAAAAGAACCCAAAAAGGAATCAACAAGAAGCAAATGCAAATAATGGCAGAAATCTGTCAAAACAGACCAGCAGGTAAACACAAATTTTTTCGAAGACCTTCTGTTACTCAAATCGAAAAGTATTGAACTAACAAAAGTTGGATAACAACCTGGGGCAGAAGCACAAAAAATACAGCTCAAACCGACGTATAGAGATTTTTCACGAATTTTTACAGCGAAGCAACAAAATCTGTTTCGGGACAGCACTTCCCCAAATCTTACTTCCCTCTCATTAGAGGTTATTCTTGGAACAAAAATCAAATAAAAAAGGATAAGGAGAGGTTATTACATAAGTAATAACTTCCAAGACTCAAGAAAGCTATTGGGTTATCTCCCAAGAAGTACTTTTCTTTAATGCCTTTAAGTTAGACATGATAGTTTGAGAAGATGCTCACATAAGAAATATGAATTGAAGTAAAAGAGAGCATCAAGGAGCAAATTCAAAGCATATTTAAGTCTAACTCACTTCCTATGCATAGGAAGCTTGTAAAGAAACAAGTCATGAAAGTACAAAGCAACAAGCATAGGAAAGCAAAACAAGTGCAACTTCAAAAATTTCAACATAAAGAGGGGAAACTTAATATTATTTAGATACATAAAACCATGTTTCCCTCTCTCATAATAACTTTCAGTAGCATCATGAATAAAATTAACAGTATAACTATCACATAAGACATCCTTATCATGAGTCACATGCATAAAAGAATTAATACTCCCCACATAAACATATATAGTCATTCTTATTAATTATAGTGGGAGCAAATTCAACAAAATAGCTATCATTATTATTTTGATCACCATAATCATCAAATATAGGAGGCATATTGTAATCATAATTAATTTTCTCCTCAATAGTAGGTGGACTGAAAATATCATATTCATCATTTTAATCATCATATATTGGAGGTATATTATCATCAAAGTAAATTTTCTCCTCCATGCTTGGGGGACTAAAAATATCATGCTCATCAAAACCAGCTTCCCAAGCTTAGACTTTTCCATAGCATTAGAAATAATGGTGTTCAAAGAATTCATACTAATAACATTGATATTAGCATGCAAATAAAGTTCCATAGGTTTTTTAATTTTCTCTTCAAACACTTCATGTCCTAACTCAAGATAAATACTATAAAGCTCTCTAAATTTTCTTTTGTTTTCCATTAAGCCTAACTAGTGAAAATAAAAACAAGAAATGAAAAGATATAATTGCAGAATCTAAAGGAAATAACTTCAAGCACTCACACACCAGCAACCGCACTAAAAGATAGCTTAGTAGCCAGAGGATGTGATTACCTTTTAACTTAACTCCCTGACAATGGCACCAGAAAATAGCTTGATGTCTACGCACTTCTATTCTTGTAGACAGTTCTTGGGCCTCCAACTGCAGAGGTTTGTAGAACAGCAGCAAGTTTCCCTTAAGTGGATTACCCAAGGTTTATCAAACTCAGGGAGGAACTGGTCAAAGGTATCCCTCTCAAGCAACCCTGCAATCAAGATACAAGAAGTCTCTTGTGTCCCCAATACACCCAATACACTTGTCAGGTGTATAGGTGCACTAGTTCGGCGAAGAGATAGTGAAATACAAGTGGTATAGATAATTATAAGTGGTAACGGTGCCATAAAATAGCTTTGATGGCGCGTGGTTGATGGGTAGGAAGATACTAAAGGCAATCTGAAATAAAGATGGAAGCTAGCAAACATGTAATAGATCTAGTTGCAAACGGTGTTTCAATGCTTAGGAACAAGGCCTAGGGATCATACTTTCACTAGTGAACATTCTCATATAAATATCTTCTCTTCATGATACTACTCTGAACTACTCTCCGGTTGGACACTCTAATCCATGGTAGGGCTATAACAACACTCCTCAAAGTTCGCTTTCCCCAACTAGATAACCCCACACTGTCACCTTGAGATCTAGATGGTTCCAACAAACACCACAATTTCATAGAGACATCCAACTCCAAATATAACTCATAATAAGTATTTGTAATCTCTAGCCTAAATGCCACCATGGTGTGCATGTTGTCACTTTCACACACATGGGGAGAGCAGAGATCTATTAAAACACTTGAGTAGCAAGGTAGATCTACTTGATTACAAAGCTCATGATCACAATTTGATTATGCATAGAGATAGATGAACACATAGCTACCGATAAAACTCTTAGCCTCGAGGAAGAATGACTCCCTCATCATCATGGGAATCAGCAATGGCGATTGAGATGGTGGTGGAGATCGATGGACATGGCTCCGGGGACACTTCCCCGTCCCGGCAGGGTGCTGGAACAGAGACTTCTGTCCCCTAAATCTCCTCTTCGGTGGTGGCGGCGATGTAGAACTTTTCGTGGCAGGAGGCTTGACTCTTTAGAGTTTCTGCATCGGGAGGTTTCTTATAGGCGAAGGGGCGATGTCAGAGGGTGGACCAGGGGCCCACACCACCTGGTGGCGCGGCCAGGGGACCCGCGCCACCACATGGTGTGGCCAGTCCCTGGCCCCTCTCCGTCTCGTCTTCTGGCTCCATGAGTCTTCCGGTAAAATATCGACTTTGGCTTTTATCAGGTCCAATTCCGAGAATATTCATTTTCTGGCTTTTCTGGAACAAAAACAGAAGAAAATAAGCAACTGGCACTGTAGCATCTTGTTAATAGGTTAGTTTCAGAATATGTGTAAAAGTACTCCAAAGTATGGACAAAATATAAGAAAGTAGATATAAAACAAGCATGGAACATCAAAAATTATAGATACGTTAGCAACGTATCAATATCCCAGTTAGGATATTGTCGATGTAAGGTGGTATAGTATTTTTTTTAAATGTGGTGGTACCATTTTGAAACTTTCACTTAGTGATTGCTTCACAAAACACTCCGTTTTTGGCACTCGGAAATGAAAAAAATGACTTTTAGGTGCGATGAAAAGGAAACTTCGTGCTGTAACATTGTTCGACATCCCAAGATGCACATGTATGCACAATATGGGTAAATTATCACAAACTATGCCACGATTGTAAACATAACATTGGTTGTTTAGCATGAAAACCATGAAAACTCGAACATCATAGCTCATTTCTAAAAAGTTTTTTTTAAAATATTTGCAATATTACAAGATGATTGTATGCTAGGGCCACATGTAGGTTTTCGTGACATGCCAGCGCTCAGACGGTCATTTTCCACCAAATCCCTAATTAGTGGGCTCCGTAAGTCTAGCCCCTAGCATTCTCCGAACAAGGGTTGACCAACGTAGTTTTTTGTTGGTTTACATTTGTTTATGTTATCTACATAGAAAAAACTAAAGTTGGGTCAATTATTCCACCGGTTGCCCTGCGTTTGACCCGTAGCGGCAGTTTTCTCCTATATCTATTGCATCTGGAAAGTTTTCATCACACTTGTGCATATATGTTAGGGCCACACGCAAGTTTTCGTGGGATTCCAGCGCTCCGGCGCTCTTTTTCGGTGAAATCATAGTCTGTGGGCCCGTTGGTCTAGACATGTAGTATTCTCCGTACGAGGGTTGATTAATGTATGTTTCTATTGATTTAGGTCTGTTTAGATTATATCTACATGAACAACTTTTTCCAAAAATGCGCGAGAGATAATATTCACATGAATGCGATAACGATCATGCAATTTCTCGACGTGCAGCTGTAAGAGACAAAGAATCGCAACTGTCATTTTGTGTTGGTGGAGATTGCTATTCAGTGGGTACGAATCCCAACAATTGGTGGAAAATATAAACACATTAAAATTATTGAGAATAATAAATAAATGAGTATAATTATATGGCTATATTAAAATGAAAAGAAAAAAATGGCTGAGCCGATGGCAAAGCCATCGGTGTACCTTGGTCTGGCCTAACGCCATTGCTACGCTGTAACGTGGGTCAGTTGAGGTAGAAGTAGCTCCCTAAGTAGGCATCGGCGCCATGTGTTATTATCTGGTCGACCCCGCTGGAGGCACGCCGAGCAAAACGTACAAAGATCATAATAGCCAGTTTTCGTATCCACGAATCGACCCAAACAAACTGTTTCAAACTTATCACTTGTGCGAAATGGGTCGACTCCATCGGGCTGACCCAAACGCGCGACCGAAACGGTCTGTTTCTTTTAGGTTGGCCTGCGGTCGTTTTGGGGTCGCGGTTCGGTATGGCCGGCCAACCACGCCCAGCGGCACGACCCAAATGTCCGCGCTGGCCACCAGGGCCACGTTGTTTGTTAATTCAAACTAACACGGTCCTCGCATAAAATAAACTGGCAAAGTTCATACATAATTATACAAAAATATTACACTCAAAAACATAAAAAGGAAAAAAACTGGCCCTAGCCCTATCTACTGACGATGTCCCCGCCACCGCCGCCCCGTCCATCTATGGATCGAGGTCGATGTACTCCGGCATTGTCCAGAGGTGTGGCGGCGGTATACCTGGAGTTGGCACCGGCACCGGAGCCGAAGGTGCCGGGTGGTCGATGACCTGGCCTCGCCACGCCGGCCACGCGCCCGTTTCTGCCTGCGCAGGCGGAGCGTGCCACCCCGGCGCGGGTAGGGCAGACCACTTCGACGAGGGCGGATCAGCTGACCCCCGTAGCGGTTGTCGTGGGGCGGTGGCGGTGGCAGCGGTTGCCCCACGTTCACCTGCACCACCAGGCCGGTGAGCTGGACGGCCTCCTGGTAGCCGTCCCACATGGCCTCCTCCTCCCTCGCACTATCCACGATGGCCTGCTCGAGAAAGGCGTCCTCGTCGTAGCCCCGCGCCAAGACCTCTTGGTACTCTGGGGGCAGGTGCACAGCGGCGGATGCGGAGGATGACCCCTCCTCCTCCTTGACGATGATGTCGATGTCGTCGTCATCGCCTCCGAGGTTGGCATTTGAGTGGTTGATGGCGCCGTCAGAGGCGGCCTCGATGGCGGGTAGGTCGCGGGGGCCCCACGGGTCAAATTTGCCATGGTAGGTGTTGAGGCGGCGTGCCGTGTACTCCCAATCTAGGAACTTCTTCTATAAGTCCTTGCTGTGGTAGGCGCGGTCGTAGCGGAAGGCCGGCAGGAGCTGGCGGATGCGGCGGGGGATCTCCTCCTCGAGCGGCCTGCCCTCATTCGGCGCGGGTGGCACCGACACCCGCTCTTGTTTGAGGTGCCAACCCGTGGGGAGGGAGACATTGTGGTGGGCGATGTCTCCCCCCTTCCCTCCACCACCGCTCGCACTCCGCCGCGCGGAAGTAGCGGCGGTCGCGGGCTGGCTCCGCCTCCTCCCGGCGCACGGCGGGGACACCGACGAAGTCCTGCGCCCGGGGCAACGATGGAAGGACCCCCCGAAGGAAGACCGGCATGCCGCTCCCCTGATGGCGTCGGCCGCTCGAGCTGGATCTGCCAGCTTCTTGGTCGTTCTTCGACTTCTTGAACCATCTCGGCTTCTTCATCACTGGCGGGGGCGGTGGTGGTGGCGGTGGCTATGGCGACTAGTTGCTCAGTGGCTCCGGCGATGGCGAGAGAAGGGGGGTGCGCGGCACCGACGGTCGCATGGGGCAGCTTAAGTGGCCCCGGCCGGTGGGAGCGCGCACAGGTTCTCGCGCCTTTGCCATCAACATCGTCGCGGGAACTCAGGCGACGCCCCGTCCCGTCGTCATTGATGGTGAAGGCGGTTGCGTTTGACTCGGTACCACCGTTCAGTCTTCCGCCCGCGCCTCTGAATAGGTGTCGCGGTTGCCTCTGACTCGTTACGAACAATGACGTTTGGGCTAGTAGCGCGCGGGAGGGAGGAAACGTCCGCAACTGCCCATGTCCAGGCCGACGCATCGTCGATCCGGACGAGTCGTGCCGCTGGAAGACCGTGCACGCCACGCACGTCCGTGCGGACGTGTTCGGACACAGCGGTAGGGGTTGGGTCGGCCGGTGGAGATGCCGTAAGAGCAAGTACAATAAGTCCTAGTCAGCTGGCTATAAGGATTAAAATATTATTTTTTTGTCTAATTGGAAGAGAGAGAATAAGAGAGAGAAGAAGAGTGGGCTCTCATGCAAGAACCAGCTCTAGCACGTACTCCTAGGCACTTTGAGAGAGTGAAAAATAGGCTATATAGTGCTAAAAGAGTATATTTTTATAGCTCACTATTATACATGCTAGCTCTAAGTTGACTATAGATGACATGACACTTGGCTATACTATTTCTTGCTCTAAGCTTCCCTCGTCTTGCCCTTTATCGTCTCATCCATACAAGATAAATTCAGTGGCCTACCTGCATGCATGCCCGCATTTAATGTCCAAACGTGCCGTGCGAGCCATCATCCAAGCAGTCAAGACGATTTCATATGGCTGGAGTTATGTGAAGACCTTTTGAATTCGGAGCACTGCAACTTCCAAGGGCGTCCACAGTGTCGAGTCTTTTCATGGAGTGGGAATCAAGCTTTGCTGCATGCATGAGCCATTATTACAACCGGTACAGCTGCAGTGTCTTTACTCTTCACTGTGACCTCCATTGATCCTTCATTGCTCCATTACTCCTAGCCAGCGGCCACCTTACTCGGAGTATCTCTCAAGTGCCAAACCATTCCACACACACGAGAGTAGCTAGGTAGGGACTACATTTCCTTGCACGGTTCCGATCGATGGCGACGCGGGATGCGGCGATGAAGAAACCAGCGTTGGCGCTGGAGGCGGCCGGGTTAGAGGACTGAGTACCGCATTACCGGCTATTACCGCCCGTACGCGGGGGTGACCGCTGCCCAGTCGCTCCGGTGGGTCGACTACGACGAGGCGGTGTCCGCCGTCCGTGCCCTCCTCGGAGCCACCAACGACGACCTCTTGCGACCGGGGCAGAAGCTGTGGCGCTCCTTCACCGGGACCTTCTTCGGCTTCGACGGCATCTCAGTTTCACGTTCGTCTGCGCCATTTGCGTTGTACGGTCGGTTCCCGGACCAGGCCTTGTACGTCTGCGCCGACCGCCCGCCGACCGCGCCGGCGCTGCTGGACGTGACGCGGGCCATGAACCTGGTGGAGGCGAGAGACGCCGACGACGCGTGCGACGTGTACTACAACGCCGTCAGCGAGCTGATGCGGCTTCTGGTCGGCGATGCAGTGCCTGCGCCGCTCCCTGGGCCGGTTCTCTTCGACCAGGCTGTGTTCGGGTCAACTTTCAGCCTGGAATGGGTGCCCTACTGAGATGACACTGCTGCGTTTACGAGTTTGTGCCACCTTCTGTTCTAGTACTAGTGTTAGTCTGGTGTTTAATCATCTTTATTTCATCTCACTTGCTGCTTAATCCTTTTTATTTCATCCATGATCATGTCGGTGCCACCTTCTGCACTACTTCCTCCTTCACGGTTTGCAGGGCGCTCTATAAAAATCTCACGGACCTAGGCGTGTACGTATTGGCTGAAAATTAGCCTATTAGCAAGCGGTTAAGGCACATGCATTGGTGGAAGACTGTTGCATGCATAAAAAGTTTGGAGAAAAGATGTCACATTAATTAACAATTAATTCTTATACGTCTAGAAACGTTGCAGTTTTGGAAAAACCTAAATTTAATTAGACGCCTTGCAAACCGTGAAGGAGGTAGTAGTAAGTATGGTGTAATGCTTAGCTTAATTATTGTATGCGTACAAAGCGCTTTTCTGGAAACTATGTTTACGAGTGTGTTCCTACTTCAATCCTGTACGTACGACGACGCTTACAAAGATTCCTTTGACATTATGTTTTCTAGTTTTATGTGTTATCTGTATAATAACAGGATACTCTCTTTTCTTGATAAAATTGGGTATTTGATTTCTCACAACAACTAAGGCACTACAAAAATCTCATATGATGTCCTGTTAAACAGACACACTCGTGCACCAGCTGCACCCTTGGCACATGAGCTGCTGGATTAAAAAGCAAGGGATATGATCCATCTATATGAAGTGGCCTGCTGATATAAATAATGTTCAATAAATTCCTGTCACTCCAGCTTTGAAATGCTTTATTGAATAGTATGTCCTCAAATTAAATATAGGAACAATATAGTATTTCACCATGTCATGAATATTTTTCACATTGCAGAAAATATTACATGTATACAAATGCAAATTTCTTCTGTAATGTTTTAGTGTTATTAGATGGTGCACCAACTCAGTCTAAATAGCCGCGGTTGTAGAGAGAGACTTCTGTTTAGAACAAACTTTGCAATGACAACAATCTTAGACGACTCTTGTTTGGGCTAGCCGAAGGCAATTTTGAGCGCTCTTATGCCGATAGGGTGATAATTGTAAACGGCTTTCTTTCAGAACCACATGTGATTATTATTTATATGGGCTGGTCCAGATCCGCTCGATCCACCCCAATTTGGCTTTAACTCGCAATGGCTTGCCCGAACTAGTGTGATATGAGCTACTAGTTATGATCGACTCGATCGGCCCCTATGACGCTACACCTCGATGCTAGTGACCCTCACTAGCTAATATAATAATCTTGACGTAAACCTCCCCTAGCTCTCATTGTCTTTCTTAGTACTATTTATTTTGTGCCTAACATTAGGAAAGAAAGGCAGAGATCATCCTTGCAAAATATCAAAATATATTATATTTTCTAGTTGAATAAGAAAAACAAAAAACAAGTTGTACACACCATGTCGTGGTGTAGATAAAAGAAAGGGATCATTGTGCACATTATATTAGAAAAAACGAAAGCGATCATTTTCCTTATGTGATGTAAAAAATAGACCAAATATCAAAAATTTAAATAGCCGGTAATAGCCCCGCTATATCCTTTTTTGCATGATGCGGCTAAGTGCATTAGCCGGCTAAAAAGTGTGAAACCCCTTAAATAGCCGGCTATAGCCAGACCATAGCTGTTTTCGGAGTCCGCGAGCCGGCTATTTAAAACATTGCCAAATATATATAAAAATGTCGTGCCGTAGATAAAAGAAAGAGACCACTGTGCATATTATATTAGGAAAAAAGAAAGAGATCATTTGCCTTGTGTGATGTAAAAAATAGACCAAATAAAAAAATTGCCTTGTGTGATGTAAAAAATAGACCAAATAAAAAATAGCTGTACACACCATGTCGGTGTGCAGATTTGAGAGATTAACGTAACAGCCCTTACACCATCACGGTAAGAAAGAGACATGTATACTCTCCCAGATCATATCATTCCTCAAGATATTTTGTTTTGGTAGATTGCTCCCCACATATACCATGTGGTGATAGCTGAACACGGAAAACTCATTATAAACTGGTGTACTTGGACTTGTCAAAGCCGTGTGGTACTAATGATTTGAACTACCGTCAAAACGTTACTTGCTACTTTCGTCGTCCGTTACATAGCTATTGGGCTGCAGCCCGAGATACTTGCATGCCATATAGGCTGTGCGAATTAATCGATGC
Source organism: Avena sativa (assembly GCA_916181665.1). NCBI lineage: Eukaryota > Viridiplantae > Streptophyta > Magnoliopsida > Poales > Poaceae > Avena > Avena sativa. Next base: position 447,072,980 of record OV702296.1, on the reverse strand, counting down.
ATTGAGTAGTTATAAATAGTTTTCTTTTTTTAGTTTTAGTCAACGGTAGGTATAGTATTTCATCCTGATTATCCTAAAAGAAGGGTATTTGATCCTGATTTTCATGGGGATCTTCAATGTTTGGTCGTGCTCATAGGAAGGAAGCCGATATTGTGTTAAAAAAAAAGGAAGGAAGCCGATATTGTGTCAAAAAAAAGGAAGGAAGCCGATAAGGATGGTTTTTAATTTGCGGCCCAAAAGTTTAGAGGCCAAGGCATAGCGGATCCGAGTTGCTTGTAATCACCGTGATTCGAAAAGTTGGGGGAGAGGGTATTTCGATTGAACGGTGGCCAAACCAAATATTTTCGAATCTTCCCCGTTATGTCAGGATATTCCGTTACGCTAGTACCTGGCGCGCCCCTTCTAAGCCAGCCTGCACATGACGTAGGGGAAATCTATTTCTGTACTTTCCTAACACTGACACTGAATCCGGTGGGCACTGGCAGCGTTCCTTTTTTACTCTCCCCGACACTGAATATGACGACAGCGACGATGGCGCTCCTTTTTCTCCCTCACTCGCCTTTTCCCAACCCAGGATGTCTAGCAAGGCGAAGGTGGTAGCTACGTCGGCGACTAATTTGGGTCCATCAGAGCTAGAGTCTTGGGCGGAACACCGGAGAAGCGAAACAACGACGTGGTCTTCAACCCAGGTTAGCAAGGAGGTCAACCAGAAGTCTGCTAGGAAGGTACCTACAAGCGGCGGGTTGAAGATAAAAGCAAGGCTGGCGACGGATTGTTCGGCGGCGGTGCGAGGTCGCGACACCTAGATCTAGAAGAAAACCACCCAGGAGAAGAGCGAGAGGTCAATGTTTATTATTTGTGCCTTATCTTACAAGTAGACCAGTTACTGCAAAATAGAATCGAATGAACTGAAAACTCCCCTTTTAAATCAAATTAGGTCTAGTTACGATACAACAGACCTATATGAGTTTACAGTTCATGTCTGCTAGTACATTACAAAACTAGATTTTAGTTGCGAGAGGGTTGTGTTCGGGAAAGATGTGCATCTTCTTATGAATTGCAAGGAGGTTGTGTCTGTTTCACATCTGATAGATATGCTTCATGCTAGAATATCTTGGGGATCCATACATAGGAAAAAATTGGTGTGGCACAACATGAGTGATACCTATATCCAAATTAAGCACTCCCATGAGCTTTAGATGGTTTGGGAGTGTTGTGCAGCTACTCGTAAGGTGAAAGTTAAAGTGATGATCGATGATATGTATGCAGATACTAGAGATCTTACTGCCAAAGCTTCTGTTGCTCGAGTTTACGGACCAGCAGATGTTGATCAAGCAAAGTTTAATATACACTCAGAGGTCGATTCATACATGGCAAACCTTGATGACGGAGTTAATAATCCAATTTCATCATGTATTGTGGAGATCACCGTTGATTCTAAAAACATAACTCTTGATGAATGAGGGATATGATTGGTAAGGAAATCAGTATTGACCCTAAGAAGATGAGACGACTCCGGTGGTGGCATCATAAGAAGCAGGAATTCATAGAGGTTTTGGATACTGAAGATCTGATTGAGAATATGCAACGAAAGAAGCAAATCAGGATGATGTTCTTCTTGGCTGCCATTTCTGATGTTGTTGAACAGGTTATAGTGGATGTAGAAGTCCCTGTAGTGGCTGAACAGAACGAGTGGATGTAGTAGTCCCTATAGTGGATGTAGAAGTCCCTGTAGAAGTCCCTCCTACCCAAGACTTGTCATATGGATCAAGGATTCCCCTACCTGTATTTGTAACATAGATTGTTGTTGCATTAAAACTGTGTTTCTATGATTATGTTTGTTTGGAGATTGCAATATAATGTTTTGTGAGCTATTGAGATTTTTGGACATATCATTCACCGAAACCTTCGTTGTTGTAATAACACATAAGTACATTGTAGTTGACATGATTATATTTGTTGAGATGATGTACTATACTTATTTCTATGATTATGTTTGTTGAGAGATTGTAATTTAATGTTTTGTGACTTGTTAAGATTTTTGGATATATCTTTCATTGAAACCATCATTGAACAAGTGGTACATAAGTACCTTGTAGTTGACATGATTATGTTTCTTGAGATGATGTAATATATTTCTCTATGAGATTAGTAATTTGACTAATCGCTGAATAACTACCTATTACTTAGAAGACATTACTAAGATGGATGAATAAGTGTGGGGTTTAGGAAACAACTTACAAGGTAGGAGACAATAATGTATTGGACCAGAATGTCTAGGATTAAACTATTTTAACATCCCTATTACTTAGAAAACCTATTAGGTAGGAGACAGTAACCTAGTGGCCCCACGGTGATAGTGGCGATTGCGGCGGGCGCGCGTGTAGGGTCGTGCGCCTGCGGCAGGATGCAGGGCTTGGGGTGCCTAGGAGTTACGTGGGAGCTCGTGGCGGGATGGCAGGGCTTGGGGAGCCTAGGAGTTGTCGGGGTCGTGCGACAGATAGGCGGGGTAGGACGCGGTCGGAGGCGAGTGTTTGCACGCCGGTGACCATAAATGGGCAGCACCATTGCTCGGTGGTCGCCGTGATGGGGCATGCCAGCGGCAGCGAGAGGGCCGTTGTGACGCTATGGTGCACCAAAACAAGTGAAACTTTTTGCGTTGTGTGCCAAATGGTCAGGGCTACCTTTTATGTTTCTATGATTTTTACAAATTTGAAACTTGACCTATGTAGTTTTGCGAAAACGTTTCTGCTGAAAAAGGGGATTTTTAGTTTGGCAATGCTAGGTTGTTTCTAGGAAGCATAGGGTAGGTGTAGGGGAGTATGAGGGCAGTGGGAAAATTATTTCCCTAAGGTTTTCACAATTTAAAATAGGTTTTCAATTATTTTTTACATAATTGTGGTTCTTATGATGCGAGGATCATCTAGAAATTTTTGGTGAATTTTCGGAGCATTTAAAAGGGTGGTTCCTTTGTAAACTCAAAGAAAAGGGTTTTTCTCAATTAAAATAAAAGATATTCTTAACCAATTATTTTTGGGCTTCGTAAATTTTGTGTGGGTGCATATTGACATGAGGGACAAGTTTGCCTAGTAAAGTTTTTTTGATTCTTGCCTTGGCTAGTTGCAAGAATTTGAGAGAAACATAAGATCCAATTGAAATGGTCAAATGGAAATTTAAACTCAATGCCATTTTGGGAAAGAACTTCAAAAAAAATTGAGGACCAAATATTGCGTTGTTACATAGTCAAGTCCGCATTTACAAAATCACTACTACAGGGATAAAACATGTAGTTCAGTACTATGTAGATGTTAGTTGGCTTCAAACGAGCCTGGCCCGGAGCTGCTCGTTTTCCTTTCTAAGATCCTCCAGTATGAGGGTACATTCGATCAGATCTACTTTGGTCTTTACTTGCTCCCTCAGTACTTGGACATGCGCCTCCTGCAGGTTTAAGCGCTCCGTCTGGGATTCGACAAGTTTATCTCTAAGCTTACGATTATCCTCCATGAGCTCGTTAATGATCTTCTCCTTACGCACCAAGGTGAGACCTTTCTTGTGAAGTTCCGCCTAGCCGGCGCTATCTAGTTTCAGATTGTGGCACTTGTCACAAAAGAGCACGACTTCTTGGCTCAGGCGGTCAAAGTCCAGCTTCTCCCTTTGTATGGCTATCTTGTTAGTTAGCCAGGTCACCATGTCTGGGTTGAGCTTTCGCCTCTTTTCCGGCAACAAAAATATATGGTTTGTTCAGTTCACGAATTCAAGGTGGTTAGTTTCCATAACTAACTGAATCAACTAGTGGAACAGTCCTAATTGTAATGATGAAGCAATCAAGGATTGATCAAAATTAACTGAAACAACTAGTGGCATAGTCATAATTTCAAGGACGAAACAACCTAGGACTGATCAATATTTTATGAATCAACTCGTGGCATAATCATAATTTCAAGGATGAAGCACTCTAGGATTGATCATCATTTTCTGAATAAACAAGTGACACAATCATAATTTCAAGGACGAAGCGACCTAGGATTGTTCAAAATTTAACTGAATGAACTAGTGGCAAAGTCTTTATTTCAATGTCAAAGCAAGCTAGGATTTTTCTCAACTGAACTAGATCAACTAGTGGCTGATGACTGCAAGTGCACATATCATTTGTAGCTAGTTTCAAAATAAAGATATTGATCCCACAGGGAGCAGGAGTGTGAAGTCTAATAACTCTTGAAATAAATATTACGATAGAAATGCTAGATAAAGTTGTAAGTGACAAGATAAAATACGAGTATTGTGTAAAAATATGTTTTTGGGTTTTGGGTATAAGAACAATAATGAAGTAAAGTAAACAACTGAGTATAGAAAGTAAGTATCACGTATGTAAGAGATTGCAACTGCAGTAGGGAAAAATCATTCTCAGGGAGTAGCGGATATACCACTAGTATTATAAAGATTTAAGATAAAGATTATCATCATGAACTTTCTCAACTATGTATGTGTGGGAGGAACTCCGTATTTGGACGAATAGGCAACAACCGCTCCTCACATCATCCTTATAACCACAACAGTCGGCAATCGACATCAATCGAATTACTACGCTATTAAGGGACGTAATCCTATAGGACGTATCCCATGGCATGGATAGTTTTCCGTGAGTTTTCTCGGTTTCCGAAGTTGATACGTAAGGGACGCCAACAGCTTCATAGTCACTGTAAGTGCTCCGTCTACCAAAAAGTAGTTTCCTCCATCAAGTCCCCACGAGAGGCAAATATTGAGAGGTCAGACTTCTCTCAACATCAAGATGTAGAAAATCTAACACATGGTCACAACGATGAATATCATAATAGACTTTACCTTACTTCAATCTTATACTAGGGTTTCTCCATCTCCCCAAGAACTAATGATCTACTCAGACATGGAGGCAATCAACATCACGATAATGGTAATGGAAACAATCATAAATGAATAGTACTTCTATAAATCCACAATTAGTATAGGAATTATAACAAGATTTAGACAGTATGTAGATGGGATGGATTGAGATGGTGGTGATGCAGTGGTGGATGATGAAGATCGATTCCTTAGCCTCTCGGATCTTCACAGGGCGAAGATGGATCCTTGGTGGATGAGTTCCCCCTCCAGATGCCTTCCGGAGGTGAGGTTTCTGCGATTTTTAGGTGTTCTGTATATCGTCTCCCCGAACCAATTGCACGGGGTGAAACTATTTAACGAGGCGGAGGCGGCGCCAACTATACGGCCGGAGCTATATGGCCAAAAAAATTGCTCCGGTCGTATAGTTGGTCGTTGGACTCTCTGCCTCCCTTGTTCGCTTCTGGTTTTCTTCTGGTATTATTAATTTTTTTCAAATAAGCGATTTACGTTGTTTTTTACTCCTTTTCTCCATAGTACAACTGCTCCAAGAATTGTATCGATTGGATCCATCATCTGTCCTGATCCTGATGAAACAAACATAAAATGTGCGCACGAGCGTCGTAAAATACCAAGATCTTACATCTACAATGCAAAATAATAATGTAAAACATGAGGCAAATATGCACTCATCAACTTCCCCAAGCTTAGACTCTTGCTCGTCCCGAGCAATTTTTAGCTTAATGGATGTGATCCTTATATTCATGAAGCTGAGTCGGTAAAATAAATGAGGCAATTGCAGCATGTGTTTATCATGTACGATCCATAGGAATAAGCTCATTGAATAGTACCTTTCTCGAACCATCTGAATAGTATTAGCAGGCTTCCACACCTTAGTGATCAATAGTACATAAAAGATGAATTTCAACATAATATAAAAGTATCCAGTTTAACCGAATGAGTTAGCGAGGTAGTCTGTTTTAGGATTCACGTATTCACTTGTGATTCAGAATCTCAAAAGTGTATCTTTGCCATACTACAATAAAGTGGTATATCCCTACTTGCTCTTTGCACACTCGCTCTTTTTCCTCTTCTTTTTCTTCTTTTTCTTTTCTTTTGTATATACGAGCTCACACTTTTGTTTAAGTGATGTGCAAAGGAGCTAGCCATACATTCCACTTCATGTAGGAATCCAAAGTTTTAACGATCTCAATGATCAAATTCCAAGTGTATATGAAGCATTCTTATGACTTGAAGATTCTACCTCGTCTTATTCTCACTCTATTTTGATAGCACTTTTATTTTCCTTTATTCAAGGTTTCTTTCTCAACTTAACTGTATAGATAATTTTTCTTTGTAAATCAAACGTAGAAATTATCTTTAGGTGTTCCATTAATACCTATAGTGTGGAAGACTCCTATTGCTATCATCAAGTGCAAGTAAAATTATACTCAAGCCATTCATATATCAATAAAGCAAACAGAAACTCAATATTGCTCCATATATAATAATAAACTCGGAATTTCATAAAAGGGTTCGACTATTCCTGAAGAGAATTCTTGTTGGGTCCGCAGCATAGAAAACAAAAAATTTCCTACGATGAGAAGTATACACCAAGATCTATCTACTAGATACAGAGCAACGGGTGGACATACATCCATGGAGAACTTACCCTCGAAGACAACGAGCTTTGTTAACGAGTAGGAACTCGTGGTTGATGTAGTCGTACACTTGCCGATCTCAAGATCGTGAGAAAGTCCGAGCGCCGCAACTCAGCAGCGCATCCGCACTCGCACACATGTTCAAGCCACCGGACAACCTCCACCTCCTCGCTCCAGCGATCCAGCGGAAACAGCAACTCCTTCCAGACGAAATGCCACCGGGAACATGTATCTCGCTAATCCAAGACCATGCGGGAATAATTCTAGAGGGGGAGAGAGATCCTTCACAAGGAGGTGTGAGGATGAAGGAGGGAATGGGTGGCCTTTTATAGGAGGAGGGGGGTGCCTCCTCTCTCCATGGCTGGCGCATGGGGGGTGACCCCTCACCTCCCCATTCATGTGGTGGTAACCCCTCCACATTAAAATGCCTCTTCACATTCCCTTTTAAAGTCTCCACTTTAAATGCATTAAATTTCTCCAAATTTAATGCTCTCTCATTTAATAAAACTCTTTTTATTAAATTTATTCAGAATTTTGTTAATTACTTTAATTAACAAACATTCACATATAGCCCCTTGCAATATTTCAATATCACATGCAGAACTACTTTCTGCAATTTCACCCGAAATAATTTCCGGTTTCTATTGAAACAATTCCTGCGCTTTGCAATTCTTTCGTCTGAAACATATGTGCTCCAAAATGGTGTCCGGTAACTCTTAAGTGTGCCACCCTACGGTTCGCGAATAATGCAGACATGATCGAGACCCTTCTCCGATCAATAATCAACAGCGGGACCTGGAGATCCGTACAGACTCCTACACATTCAACGATGACTCCTGTGATCGTGAGAACCTATAACGCTTGTAACTAAATCCCTTTGTCTCTCGATATATTACATGTCCGAGATTCGATCATCGGTATCTCCATACCTAGTTTTATCTCGTTTCCGACACACACTCTTTTCTCGTTCCCGTGATATAACATTCTAGTGATCACATCACTTGCTTGCAAGCTATCGTAATGTGATATCACCGATAGGGCCCAGAGTATATCTATCCGTCATCTGGATTGACAAATTCCACTCTTGATCCATGAGCCTCAACATAACACCTTCGTAGTACTGAACCCATCTTTATAGTCACCCTGTTACGGTGTGACGTTTGATGTTATCAAGATACTCTTCCGGTGTTAGTAATTAACATGATCTCATGGTCTAAGGATAAAGATTACTTCGTATGATGTTATAGCAATATAAACATAATGACTTGATCGTAATGCTATACTTCGGATGAATGTTCATCACATCATTTCACAAATGTTGTGACCTTGTTATTAACAACATCCAATGTCCATGATCAGGAAACCTTGATCATCTTGTTAATCAACAAGCTAGTCTATAAGAGGCATAACTAGGAACCCTTTTTGTTTATTAAACACACATGTATTGATGTTTCCTATCAATACAATTATAGCATGCAAAATAAACATCTATCATATACAAGGAATACATAATAACAACTTTATTATTGCCTCTCAGGGCATATTTCCTTTAGTCTCCCACTTGCACTAGAGACAATAATCTAGTTTATATAGTGATAAATCTAACACCCATGGAGTTCTGGTGTTGATCATGTTTTGCCCTAGGGAGTACTTTAGTCAACGGATCTGCTACATTCAGGTCCGTGTGCACTTTACAAATCTTTATATCTCCATCCTTGACATGCTCGCGGATGGAGTGAAACCGACGCTTAATATGCTTCGAATTCTTGTGAGACCTTGGTTCCTTGGCGTTGGCTATGGCTCCATTATTTTCACAGTAGATCACCATTGGGTCCAACGCACTAGGAACCACACCGAGTTCCGTTATGAACTCCTTCATCCAAACCGCTTCCTGCGCTGTTTCTGAAGCAGCAACATATTCCGCCTCTGTCGTTGATCCAACCACCACAGGTTGTTTGGAGATCCTCCAACTAACTGTTGCTCCGTTCAAGAGAAATACGTATCCGGATTGAGACTTAGAGTCATCCGGATCAGTGTCAAAGCTAGCATCGACATAACACTTAGCGACTAGCTCTTCTTCACCTCCGTATACAAGAAACATATCCTTAGTTCTTCTCAAGTACTTAAGGATATTCTTGACCGCTATCCAGTGTTCCGAACCTGGATCAGATTGGTACCTACTAGTCAAACTAATAGCATGTGCCACATCCGGTCTTGTACATAGCATGGCATACATTATAGAGCCTATGGCTGAGGCATAGGGGATCTTATCCATTATCTCTCCTTCTTCCGCCGTAGCCGGACTTTGAGTCTTACTCAATGTCTTGCCTTGCAACATAGGTAAGTACCCCTTCTTACTTCCGTCCATATTAAACTTCTTTAATATCTTATCAAGGTATGTACTCTGCGATAGCCCAATTAGGCGTCTTGATCTATCTCTATAGATTTTAATGCCTAATATGTATGAAGCTTCACCAAGGTCTTTCATCGAAAATTTGCTGTTTAGATAACTTTTAACACTGTTTAAAATATCTATATCATTTCCAATCAATAATATGTCATCCACATATAATATCAGAAATGCCACATTGCTTCCACTCACTTTCTTGTAAATACAAGCCTCTCCATAAGTTTGGACAAATCCAAACTCTTTGATCACCTCATCAAAGCGGAGATTCCAACTTCGTGATGCTTGCTTCAGTCCATAGATGGATCGCTGAAGTTTGCACACCTTATTAGCATCCTTAGGATCGACAAAACCCTTAGGTTGTATCATATACAACTCTTCTTCAATATTACCATTGAGGAACGCAGTTTTGACATCCATCTGCCATATTTCATAATCGAAATATGCAGCAATTGCTAACATAATCCTAACCGACTTAAGCATCGCTACGGGAGAGAATGTCTCATCGTAGTCAACTCCTTGAATTTGTCGAAACCCCTTTGCAACAAGTCGAGCCTTATCGATGGTTACATTACCATCAGCATCAGTTTTTCTTTTGAAAATCCATTTATTCTCAACGGCCTTTCGATCATGAGGTAAGTCCACCAAGGTCCAAACCTGGTTTTCGTATATGGATTCCATCTCGGATTTCATGGCTTCTAGCCATTTGTTGGAATCAGGGCTCATCATCGCTTCTTCATACGTCGCAGGGTCATCTATTTCATCAATCATGAAATTCATAACAGGATTGCCATACAGTTCAGGAGCTACACGTGTCCTGCTTGACCTGCGAGGTTCAGTAGTGTCCTCTTTCGGAGTTTCATGATCAATATCATTAGCTCTCTCTTCATTAGGTGAAGTCAACTCCGAACAACTTCTAGAGCTGCGCTACTCGCCATTTCATGAAGAGAAGGTTCAATAACCTCTTTGAGTTCTACCTTCCGACTACTCACACCTTTCGCGAGAAACTCCTTCTCAAGAAAGGATCCATTCTTGGCAACAAAAACCTTGCCCTCGGATCTGTGATAGAAGGTATACCCAATCGTTTCCTTAGGGTATCCTATGAAGACGCATTTTTCCGCTTTGGGTTCGAGTTTATCCGGTTGAAGTTTCTTCACATAAACATCGCATCCCCAAACTTTAAGAAATGACAGCTTAGGTTTGTTTCCAAACCATAATTCATACGGTGTCTTTTCAACGGATTTAGATGGTGCCCTATTTAAAGTGAATGCAGCGGTTTTCAGTGCATAACCCCAAAATGACAGTGGCAAGTCAGTCAGAGACATCATAGATCGAACCATATCCAATAAAGTACGATTACGACGTTCTTACACACCATTACGTTGTGGTGTTCCGGCAGGCGTGAGTTGTGAAACTATTCCACGGTCTTTCATATGTGTGCTAAACTCGTAACTAAGATACTCTCCTCCATGGTCGGACCGTAGAAATTTGATCTTTCTATTACGATGATTTTCCACTTCATTCTGAAATTCTTTGAACTTTTCAAAAGTTTCAGACTTGTCTTTCATCAAATAGATATACCCATATCTACTCAAATCATTCGTGAAAGTAACAAAATAACGATATCCACCTCGCGCCGACACACTCATTGGTCCACACACATCAGTATGTATGATTTCCAATAAATCTGTCGCCCGTTCCATTGAACCGAAAAACGGCGTTCTAGTCATCTTGCCCATAAGGCATGGCTCACATGTATCAAATGATTCAAAATCAAGTGATTCCAAAAGTCCATTAGAATGGAGTTTCTTCATGCGTTAAACGCCAATATGACCTAGACGACAGTGCCACATATATGTAGATATATCATTATCAAGTTGTCGTGGTGGTGTCACGGCAGATGCCATGGATAGGCTAAAGGTGGGGACTAATATGCGCTAGGGGAATCCAGGGAGGGATAGTAGAGTGATTCTCTACACAGAAGCTTCGTATTGATGTTCAGTCTCCAAGATTACAAGTGCTCGTCGAGCTGTTTTGACAAGAGGAGGAAGAAGAAACTCTCTTGCTCTTGCCTATTAACTAGCCCAAGAACCCTAGACCCACAAGTAATTTCCTTGCTATGTATCTGAAAAGACCCAACCTCCTTACCAGAATCCCAACCCCCCCCCTTATATAGGGGTGGTTCGGTCCTGGCCTAGGGCATACGTGGAGGCATATTCCTAAGAATATGCCTCCTCCCAAATTAGTAACCTGACAGGGGTGCTTTTCCCCCACGTCACTCTTGCTTTAGCGACGTTGCCTCTGCGGCGCCTGCGCCAGCCGACGTGAGCGTTGTCACCCTTGTCGGCCACGATTCGGTGGTCCTGCCCTTGCTTTATTCGCTCATCCAGTACGCACCGGGCCTTATTTTTGACCAGAGATATTCCTTCCTTCTCCTAGAAGCCAAACGAGGATCCGGATCACAGTTGATCCGGGCATACATGTTCCTGCATATAAGCTAGACAAGTGTCTCCGACTTATTCCTTGAGTCGGACGAGACAATGTTAGGCGACCCCCTGGTCCGCGTTACTCCGTGATCCGGCCTGCCTTGAGGTGACTCGGCCAGCATCCGCTTTGACCTTGCCGAACCTCGGCTAACTCGGCCCTTATACCCCGGAGTGACCCTACCCAGGGTTATCCCCCCAACATTAGTCCCCGAAGCTGGTGCGGCCTTAGCGGCCTTGGTCGCTAAGGCCACATCAGGTTCATTCGTATCCAAGCTTCGGATGTTTATTTCCGGGTTAACTTTTTGTCTCGGATTATATGGATTTACGTTCCCTTCGCATGCTCCAAGTTTTCACTTGCCGGCCGGGTCACCACTTTGGCTCGGATCGTTCGGTTTTACTTTCCCTCCGCACGGTTCAAGTTTTCACTTGCCGGCTGGGTTACCACCGTGGCTCGGATCCGGGCCTTGCTTCCTTCTCTATTACGCCAACCCACGTAACGGTTAATCATTACGTTGCCTTATTTTAAGGGCCTGCGCAGTAACCGCCGCAGTAAATGTCAGTGATTACTGTGCGGGGGTTACGTCACGTATGTCTCCTCGTTTACCGCAACTGCACGTCGTGTCATTGGATCACATTTACTCTGCGGCCCCCGGTGTGGCTCCTCTCTGATTGGTCGATGCTGGTGATAGACGGCCACATCGTGTGGTTTTCCTGCGCAGCGCGATCCCACTCGTTGATGACTGGGGGCGGTTAAATAGGGGAGGGGCATGCTCCTTGAACTTTTCCATCTCTGCGCCCCCTCGCCTGTTCCTCTTCTTCTTCCTCGCAACCGCGCCGCCGCCAGTGCCCGTTGCAGCAGCACCGCCGCCGCACTTTCTCTGTTCCTCCGCACCGCAGTCACCGCTGCGCCTCTGTTTAGCCACGGGTCCTCGTCAGTCTAAACCACAGAGCCCCGCTGCCGCTAGCTCCAGCGAAGACACCGGAATTGAGATGACGGAGGAAGAGCTCGTCGTTGTTGAACAGGATATGGAGGAGGACGCCGGCGCGGCGGACCGCGGCGCGTGGACCGGCTCCTGGATCTGCGAGGACGACATCGCCTGGCTCTACCGGACCCGGCGCATTCCCGCCGGCGTCGCCGCTCGTCTCCCCTCCTCAGAGCTGGCCCCCTCGCCCAATCTGGGCGAATTTGTTGTTTTCTTATCCCATTTCCAACGAGGATTTGGGCTTCCAGTGAGTGATTTCTTCCGGGACTGGATCCGGACCTATCACTTGCAACCACATCATCTCCCGGCGAACGCCATCACCTCTCTGTCCGCTTTCGTTTCTTCGATCGAGGGCTACACCGGGCTATGGCCTACGAAGGAGTTATGGATCCGGTTCTTTGGCCTCCGCCGCAACGTGGTCCCCAACATCCACGTCGAGTCGGAGGACAAACAGCTAACTCAGTTCAGAGCTGCCTCGATCTCGCCCCGGAGGTATTCAATCTTTCCCCGGGTCACCGGGCTTGACTCCTGCAAAGGGTGGGCCCGGACCTTCTTCTATGTCCGGAATGAAGGCACGGAAGATTTGATCCGGTTGCTGCCCTACACTCCGGGTCCCCCTGACACGGATTTCTGGGAGGAGGTTGCTAGGAAGCCTACAGCCCTGGCCAACCAAGTGAACAAAAGGTTTGCGGAGCTGAAGAAGCTCGGATTGCGCAACGAGGATGCCATGATCACATTCGTGCGCAACCGAATCTCTCCCCTTCAGCGGCGCACTCACAAGTTGTGCCATATGAGCTTTAGTCGCGACCCCAACCGAACCTCCTCATTCGAGTTGAGCAATACGGAGATCTTCCGCCGGGTCAAGGCTCTTTCCACCACCCATAAGGACTTCTCCGCCGAATGGACGTGGGGAATTGAGCATTACTGCCATGACAGGCTCCCTCCCGCAGTAAGCTTCGCGGGGTAAACTTATCTCGGATCAATTTTATGTCGGCTCTTGTCACATTCTTGACTTTGCTCCTTGTGCTTTTTCTCAGCTGTTTCTGCAGCAAACCCTCGAGGATGGCCCGGATCCGACCCTTAAGTGGGCCCCGGACCGAGAAATTCCGGACGAGGAGGAGCCGGACCAGGAGATGTTCCTCCCCACACCCGATGCCACCAGATGACCCAGCAGTAAATTCTCTTCTCTTAGAGATTGGCCCGACGATGAGGATGACTCGAATATCGATGTGATTGAACCCGTTGAGGCTGTCCCTCTTTCTTTTGCTTACCCGGCATCAGCTAACCCTAGTGGGCACATCCACGAGGATCCTCCCCTTGCCACGGGCGAGCCTGCTCCGGCGGCGTCAAAGAAGAAGCGCGGAACCGCGTCGAGTTCTTCTTCCGAACCTTCTCAGCCTTCCAAAAGGCAAAAGAAGGCCGGAGACAAGACTGCCTCCAAACGGGTAGGCAAAGCCCCGGCAAGGAGGGCCCGGAAACCTAAGGAGGCAGAGACCTCGGATGCGTAAGTTCTTTTTTCACTGCGCAACACACTTCTCCCTGCTTCGGGGTAATTTCACTCCTGACATTATGTTCTCTTGCAGGGCTCCTGTGGAGGTCCCTCAGAGCAGATCGAGCATCTCCTCTCCTCTTCGGTCCAGTCCTTCCCCTCCCCGCGACGACGAGTCACGCCCGCTGAGCCCTATTCCGGAGGGCTCTGCGGCCGCTCCGGGTTCCGCAGTACCTCCTTCAGAGGGACGCGACCTCGGATCAGGAGGGGTCGGATCGGCCGAGGCAACGACGTCCGGCACTTCGGCATTGCCGCAACCAGCAACTACCAAGTCTACCGCAACTCCAGCACCAGCAGCAGCTCCAGCACCAGCCACCGAACCAGCGCCTGTCCCGGCTCCGAAGAAACCAATAGCAGCTCCAGCGCCAGCCACCAAAGCTCCCGTGCCAAGTTCATCTGCCTCGTCCGAGTCATCTCAAGCTCGGCGAGGACCCACTCCAGCGGCTTCCAAGGGCAAATCCACTGTGGTCACTTCCTGCCAGCGGGCCAAAGGCAAGTCCACCTCCGTCGAGGCTGGGCAGCGAACCTTGTCGTCGATGCTTCCAAAGAAGTCATCAGCAGCGACGGATCCTCCCGCCGAGCCAGCTGATTCGCAGCAGATGGTTCTTCACACTAGCCCGGCTCTTGCCCTGATTGAAAGGAAAGAAGCTCACGCCAAGGTCTTGGTGGCACCTCACATGCCCACTGGCGAACGGTACCCTCCAAGCCTCATCGAGTTTGTCATGAACTGGAATAAGGCGGAGTTCATCTACAATGACGATCTCCCGAAAAAGTTCGTCCTAGCTGAATTTTCCGCTCAGATGAATACCGCTGCCAAGGCCATTAACCTCGCTGGGCGTATGATGGAGGTACGTTGTTTCTTCTTTACATGCTGTAGATAATAACCATTAGTCCCCGAGCCTCCGGCAGAGTAACTTGTTATTCGGCCGGATGCTCCTTAGAAGATCAACGTAGCTGCATGTAAACTTCAAATATGCACACACCTAGAGCCGGGTTAAGTTTCACTTGGCCCGGATCTCATATACTTCGAATATGCACATACCTAGAGCCGGGTTAAGTTCCGCTTGGCCTGGATCTTGTACACTTCGAATATGCACACACCTAGAGCCGGGTTAAGTTCCGCTTGGCCCGGATCTTGTATACTTCGAATATGCACACACCTAGAGCCGGGTTAAGTTCCGCTTGGCCTGGATCTTGTACACTTCGAATATGCGCACACCTAGAGCCGGGTTAGGTTCCGCTTGGCCCGGATCTTGTACACTTCGAATATGCACCGAACTAACTTTACACGCCTGTGCCTTTGTCAGGTAACCACCAACCGTCGGAGCGCCGAGTTTTAGCGCCTTCTTGATACCCATAAGATCTTGCGCGCAAAACATGTTGCACTTGGCGCGGAGCATGAAAAGAGAGGTAATTTCCTCCCTTAACACCTCACCATTTCGTTTGCTTCTGCCGGACTAACCTCCTTATTCGGTATTTTGTAGCTGGGGTGGAGGCTGAAAACAAGATTATGCGGAAAAACTTGGAGGAAATCCGAGGTATGTCCCCTTTCGGTCAACGTCGCTGTGTTTTCCATTCTTTCTTTTTCTTGGCTCGGCAAACATTCACTCCTCGGCTTTGCCGGGTCAACACACTATTTCAGCATCGCTTGAGGATAGTGTGCCCGTGCCTGATATGATGCTGCATTTTCTCGAACAAGCAGGACAGCATCAAGCCGAGCTAAAGAAGAAGGACGATGAGCTTGCCCTCCTCCGGACCAAGGATGGCGAGATAGCCAAACTCAAGGCCGAGATGGAGAAGATGAAGGCCCAACACAAAACCGAGCTCCAGAAAGTTGTCCAGAACTTCACCGAAGAGCGTGAGTGCTTTACCCTTCAGATCTCCAAGGACCAGGATCTGCTCAAAGAATCCGAAGTCCGGCTTGGGTCGGCGCTTGCCGAGCTTTAACAACTTCAGCAGAGACGCGATAGTTGTATCAAGGAGTTGACCCGGATCCATCGCCATATCTCACGTAATTTTCTTCGCCTTGTCCGACCTAGTTTTCCGGGTTAGCTCATATGCCTTTGCTTCAGCATCCTCCCTTTCCTTATTTTCAGATAACTTTCCGGAGGGTACTGCCATCGCCAGTGCTGCCGTTGCCAAATTCCGCCAAGAGAGGGGTACTCCCATCTCTCCTGATGGTGAGAGCATCCCCTTGGACACTACTAGGAAAACGGCTATAGGTAATCCACACTTCTGTGGCGCACTTGCTAGTGGTGCGCCACGGGTAAAATAGGCGTGGCGCACTAGGTCAAGGTGCCCTACGGCTAACTGTCATAAGCGTGGCGCACATGGGGGTGGTGTGCCACGGCTATGTGTGGGCCAGGGTGCATGTGGCCACATCACACATACCCGTAGCGCACTAGGTCAAGGTGCGCTACGGATGTTTCACTTATCCGTAGGGCACCTTGACCTAGTGCGCTACGGGCATGTTTGCTGCTGCAGCTGGGTCAACTTAGCCGTAGGGCACTCTGCCCTAGTGCCCTACGGCTAAGTGGCCACCAACTCCACCCCCCCCCCCCCCGTGGATCGCCTTTTTAGGCTTTGCAAAAAATAAAAGAAAATGACAAACACTTCAAAAAATTAAATCCTTTCATATTTAGGTAGGTAATGTGGTATAGCTTCTAGTAGAATTAACAAACATGAGTTTCGACTTTATTTGCAAAAAAAAGTCATGCCACGGTAAAAAGGCCGTAACTTTTGCATACGATATCGAAAAAAATCGTATAATATACCAAAATGACGAGAACGAGATTTCGCATCCGCTCGCAACCACCTATGGTCGTTTAGAGATTTTTTAGATTTTCAAAATTCGAAAAGAGTAAAAAGTTACGGTCAAAAGACCGTTTTTTCCTGTAGAAAAAAAATAGAGGGGACTTACCCGTAGCGCACCACCACCTAGTGCGCCACGGATAAGCTTGGGCGGGATTCAAATTTGAATCACCACCCCGCCCACCTACCCCTATTCCCTCCCTCTTCTCTTTTTCATTCTCCTCCCTCCTCCTTTTCCTTCTCTCTTCTCCTCCTCCTCTTCTCCTCCTCCTTTTCCTTCTCTATTCTCCTCCTCCTCCTCCTCCTTTCCTTCTCCTCCTTCCCTTGCCGTGGCAGTGACGATGGCGATGGCGGCGGTGACCTTCTCCTCCTCCTTGCAGTCATGATGGCGACGACCTCCTTCCTTGCGGCCTCCTCCTCGCCTCCTCCTCCTCCTTGCAGTCAAAAAGAGTGACGACGAGCTCCGACGACCGCCGACGACCTCCTTCTCCTTGCGGCAACCTCCTCCCTTCTCCTGCCGACGACCGCCGACGACCAGCCACACCTCACTGCCTCTGTTCCTCGATGCCGGCGAGGAGTAGCACGGCCACGGCCTCCTGCACCTCCCTGCGGTGGTAGGTCGTGGCCACGGCCACCTCCCTGCCGGCGAGGCGACACGATGGCGGCGATGCGGACCCGATTGCTTTTGCAATTCAAAACGAGGGTGTTTTTTGCATTTTTTTTTATTTTTGAAAAAAACATCCGTGGCGCACCTGTACCCCTACCTGTGGCGCACCTGGTAGTGCGCCACGCCTATCTCGATATAACCATGGCGCACCATGCAGTGCGCCACGGCTACGAGATAGCCGTAGCGCGAGGCCCGTGGCGCACTGCTAGTGCGCCACAGAAGGCCTTTTCAGGTGCGCCACGAATAGGCGTTTTTCTAGTAGTGGGACATGGAGGACTTGTTGGTTAGCGTGTCAGCTCGGGTGGAAACTATCAAGAACTACGGAAAAGATCTCCTCGACGTTGCGGTCTGGATCTTCAACACATTCTGGCCAAGCGAGGACGCTCCGGAAAGGATCACGCTCCTTGCGGAAAAACTGATGGAAATTGAGACTCAACTTGACCTCTGGAGGGAATCCGCTGGGCGTGCCGCGGCAGATACCCTTCTCCATCATATCCTTTCATGGTACGAGAAAATCGATCTGAGCCTCCTCACCCGTCGGCGCACCAGATCCAAATGGACCGATGATCCGGAGAGGGTAGCTCGGTGCCAGGCTTGCGCCTACAGCATCATCGAATATTCTCCAGTCCGTGACTGGGTTGAGGGGCCGAGCTTTCTGGACTCCAGCGAGGAGGAGCAGATGGAGAACGTGGAGGATGGGTCGGGCGATGATGGAGAAGATGCTGCTTCAGATATTGAAGACAGTGATGATAACGCCGAACTTCCTCCTCCTGTCGCTCCTTAGTTGAAAAAACTTGAAAATTTATCAGATCCCCGGTATGCCGGGTGCAATTGTATGCTGAATACCTAATATTTTGCTACTATGCTTGTATGCTGGATTAACTTGGGCGTAGTCCCCGAGTTTCATTTTCTTGTTCGTCCAATTCTCCGGCTTGATCCGTGTCTACCTTGATTCGGTTTTATGACTTACGAACTCGAGCTTCAAGAATCGTTTTAACAATACTGAGAAACTTTGAGGCTTGGCTCAAAATAATTCAACATAATAGCTTGAAAGTAAATACGGGGTTAGTCGAAAAAAAAACGTTAACTGGAATCGGATCGTTTCCTTAGTAGTTTTTCATGTGCTACGCAATTCCAAACTTGTTACCTTGCTAGCCATGAAGCCAATTCTTGTTGGACAGCAGCGAGTCGAAGGGTTAGTTTTTTGGTGCTCACACATTACTAATCCAGGTTAAGCGAAGCGAGTCATTCCATCTAACGCATAAAAAGTAACAACAATCATTTATTAAGGCAGTCCCCGAGTTACTGCTCGAGGCTCCGCTATTTCATTGATAGGCTCATTGCCGACATACATACCAACATATGAGGATGACTCGGGTACATACACTCTTTAGCTAAGTGTAGAAGGGACGAAGTAGTGCTACATTCCACGGTCGCTTGGATTCCTCTCCGGACCTGTCCGCCTTGTTCTTTTCCTGTGGCTTTGCATCTATGAGATAGTAAGAGTCATTGTGCAATGCTTTGCTCACAATAAATGGTCCTTCCCATGGGGGGGATAATTTATGCATGCCAGTGGTACGCTGTACCAACCAGAGCACCAGATCGCCTTCCCGGAAGACTCGGGGGCACACTTTTCGGCTATGATAGCGTCGGAGATTTTGCTGATATATGGCGGATCTAGACAGTGCCAGTTCTCTCAACATCATTTTGCCGGGCTTCTTGCACTTCGGCTTCTGTGTATTGGGTGACTCTAGGCGAATCATGCTCTATGTCGGCTGGTAATACAGCTTCTGCCCCATATACCAGAAAGAACGGCGTGTAGCCTGTTGATCGATTCGGAGTGGTTCTTAAACTCCACAATACCGCTGGTAGTTCTTCTATCCAGCACCCCGCTGATCTTTGCAGCGGCTCAATGAGCCGGGGTTTTATCCCGGATAGCACTAATCCGTTGGATCTTTCCACTTGTCCGTTCGATGCGGGGTGGGCTACCGAGGCTATGTCGAGTCGGATTTTCTTATCTCGGCAGAATCGTGCAAATGCTCCTTCAGCAAAATTGGTGCCGTTATCAGTTATGATACTGTGAGGATAACCGTATCTCAAGATGATGTCTTTGAGAAATGTCACAGCCGTAGCTCCATCACATTTTCTTATAGGCTTCACTTCGATCCATTTTGTAAACTTGTCCACCATGACCAGAATGTGCGTCATGTTCCCTTTTGCTGGTTTGAACGGGCCAACCATATCCAAGCACCACACAGCAAATGGCCATGTAATTGGTACGGTTTTGAGTTCCGACATAGGCATATGTGTCTTGGTGGCGTATCTTTGGCAACCATTGCATTTTCTCACCAGATCCTCCGCTTGCTCCAAGGCGCTTGGCCAGTAAAATTCATGCCGGAATGCCTTTGCCACTAAGGCCCGGGATGAGGCGTGATGCCCGCATTCTCCTTGGTGTATATCTCGGAGGATGTCAAGTCCTTCTTCCGGATCAACGCACCGCTGGAGGACATTGGTTACACTCCGCTTGTACAGCTCGGAATTGATGATTGTGTAAGCTTTGGCTCTCCTCTGAGTTTGCCTGGCTAGCACTTCCTCAGTGGGTAACGTTCCATCTTTCAAGAACTGATATATAGGCAGTGCCCAAACTGGTACTGCTCTCGCAGGGAACATCTCCTCATCAATTTCCATCTGATCCACCGGCATAACTTCAGCCGGATCACGCTGAACAGTCCCCGGGTCTAGCGAGGTAGTCCTCGAGTTTGCCGAGGTAGTCCCCGAGTTTGTAGAGGTAGTCCCCGGGTTTGCCGAGGTAGTCCCCAGGTTTTCCGAGGTAGTCCCCGGGTTCGGCGCGCTACCTTCCATGTCAATGTCCATGGGTTCAGCTCCGTATTCCGCGTTTTCCGGAACATAGATTGAATCGGTTCCTGGGGACGGCCTGATAGATGGCTTTTTGAGGTGCTCCAATGCAACACCCGGTGGAATTGCCTGTCGGGTCGAACCGAGCTTCGACAGCATGTCGGCAGCTTCGTTTTCCACGCGGGGTACATGGTGAAATTCACATCCCTCAAAGTAACCCGAGATTTTCTGCACATGAAATCTGTATAGTGCCATGTTTGGATCCAGGGCGTCCCACACTCCGGACACTTGCTGTATTACTAGATCCGAGTCGCCAAAGCAGATTATCCATCTTATGCCAATTTCCTTTGCCACTTTGAGACCATGCACAAGAGCCTCGTATTCAGCGACATTGCTCGATGCCGCGAAATGGATCTGCAATACGTACTTGAGCTGATCCTTTTTTGGCGAGGTAAGCACAACCCCGGCACCTAATCCGGTTTTGGTCTTCGATCCGTCAAAATGCATCCTCCAATAGTTTGGATCCGGTGGCGGTGGTTCGTATTGTACCTCGGCCCAATCCACGAAAAAGTCCGCTATAGCCTGGGACTTGATCGCTTCTCTTCTGTCGTACTGGGGCGCGTATGGAGCTAGCTCAATTGCCCATTTCGCAATTTTTCCGTTCGCATCTTTGTTACCCATTATCTCGGATATGGGGGCTTCGCATATGACTTTGATGGGATGCTCCTCAAAGTAGTGCTTTAACTTCTTTCCTGCCATATAAACTCCGTATGCCACCTTTTGAAAATGCGGGTAGTTCTGTTTTGAGGCAGACAATACCTCGCTCAAGTAATACACTGGTCTCTGCATCGACTTACCCTCTTCGTCTCGTTCCACTACAATCACTGCACTTACAACTCGGTTGGTTGCGGCTATGTAGAGCAACATTGGCTCCTTCGACAGTGGAGAAGCTAACACTGGTGCAGTGGCCAACATCTTTTTTAAGTGGGCAAAAGCTTCATCGGCCTGCGGCGTCCAACCGAATTTATCTGATTTTTTCATGAGTTGGTAGAGAGGCAGTGCCTTTTCCCCTAGCCGACATACAAACCGACTCAACGACGCCAGGCATCCAGTGAACTTCTGGACGTCATTGAGACACTTCGATAGCTCTATTCGTTTGATGGCTCGGATCTTAGATGGATTGACCTCGATACCTCGGCTGGAGACGAGAAATCCTAGTAATTTCCCAGCCGGCACACCGAAGGTACATTTCTCCGGGTTAAGCTTCATTCGGAATCTCCTCAAGTTCACGAATGTTTGCCTTATGTCGTCAAGGAGCGTTGCACTTTCCTTGGTCTTGATAACCACATCATCCACGTAAACTTGCACATTTTGACCTATTTGATCGTGCAAACATTTTTGCATACACCTTTGGTACGTTTCTCCTGCGTTTCGTAAACCAAACGGGATAGTGCGATAGCAATAAGCCCCGTACGGGGTAATAAAGGCAGTTTTTATTTGATCATCCGGGTTCAGGGGTATCTGGTGGAAACCAGAATAGGCGTCAATAAATGACAACAGTTCACATCCCGCGGTAGAGTCGATGACCTGATCTATCCTCGGCAGCGGAAATGGATCTTCCGGACATGCCTTGTTCAGGTTCGTGTAATCGATACACATACGCCAAACCACTGCCATGTTCGGATCATCCTTCTTCTTTTCTACCAGTACCGGATTAGAGAGCCAATCCGGATATAGTACCTCCATGATAAATCCTGCTGCTAGCAACCGAGCTATCTCATCACCAATGACCTTTCTCCTATCCTCGGCGAAGCGTCGGAGAGGCTGCTTCACCGGCCTTGCTCCGGGTCTTACATTCAAAGAGTGCTCGGCCAACTCCCTCGGAACACCTTGCAAGTCCTGTGTGGACCAAGCAAAAATATCCCGATTCTCACGGAGGAAGTTGACGAGCTCGCTTTCCTATTTTTCAGTTAGTCCGGCCCCAATCGTCACGGTACGCTCCGGAAACATGTTATCCACCGGGATCTTCTTGGTGTCCTTCGCGACTTGAAATGAAATGCTTCCATGCGGGTTGCTTAACGCCGGCATATACTGCTGCGCAGACTGAGCTAATGCCGCCACCTCTTGGATTTTTCTTTTCTCTTGGGCAATTACGAGTGACTCGGCTAGGTTAGACCCGGCTGAGGCGCACTCAATGGAACGTCGGAAATCCCCAGCGATAGTAACTGCCCCACTTGGCCCGGGCAGCTTCATCTTCAGATAACCAACGTGGCAACTTGCCATGAATTTGCCCAGCGCTGGTCTCCCGAGTAATGCATGATACGCGCTCTCCAGGTTTACCACTTCGAACTCCAGATTTTCGGTTTGGCAGTTATCCCTCGTACCGAATAGCACGTCGACCCGGACTTTGCTTATGGGTTCGCAGGATACGCCGGGCACGATACCGTGAAAAGTTGTTCTTGTAGCCTGGAGCATGTTCTCCGAGATGCCCAACTTGCGCATCGTATCCGCATACATGATGTTAATGCTACTGCCATTGTCGATCAGTATCTTGGAGAATCTCACATTAATATTTGGTCCAATGAACGTCGGATCTAACACCAGTGCATACGAGCCCGGACTTGGCATAAGCTTGGGATGATCTTTAACGCTCCAGGTAATTTCCTGGTCCGACCAAGACATATACCTCGTCACTGCAGGCATAACCGCGTTAACCTCCATATGTCGGTGCTGCAAACTTTTCCTATCTGTTTCTTCTGTTGTGAACACACAATAGCTCTGGTGATGTTCCCTGTACTCATTTCTTCCCTCGCTTCCGGAGTACCTCTGATCCGGTTGTTGCTGGTTTTCTATCTGATGCACCACATCCCTTCTCTCACTGTTGTCATACCTCGGTGGAGGGGGAGGCAACATCAGTTGCTGCGTGTTTGCTCCGGAGAGCAATTACTGCCGGGGTAACTCCTGCCGAGGTTGATCATTCCGAGGTGCCTGAGCATTCCCTGAACCACCTTGTTCTATCTTGCGCATCCACTCACATTGTCTCGTTGTGTGACCCGCCGGGCTGCTCGGATTTGGCGTGTGAAACTTGCACGGCTGGTCCAACATTGACTCGTAGGTATACCTCGGACGATCTTTCTTTTCTTGCCATTGCTTCTTCTGCTCCGGAGTCCATGTTTTCTTGCCATCGTTTCGAGGAGTCCATTGCTCTCCCGTTCTCTGGCGTTGGTTGCTCCCCGCCCCGGGCTGATCTTGATTCACGGCCGCAACTTGTTGCGAGCCATATCGATGATCCGGTCTATCGTCTCTCCTTTTTCCCCTGTAATCGTTCTTCCGGGATGACCTGGATCCGTCCCTCGGATAGTACTCCTCATTTGACTCTTTCGACGCGATCCTAGGTTGAGTTGGATCACCCAAAGCATAAGAATCCACGATCTGGATCATCTCTGCCAATGTGACTGGCATTTTCCTTTGCAATTTCATCCATAACTCGCTGCCATATCTACATCCTTGTGCGAACCATGCTATAGCCTGTGACTGTATGACTCCCTCCCACGAGTTTCTCACGGTACACCACCGGGTCAAAAATTCACGGTCCGTTTCGTTAGATCTCTGCTTGCACATTGCCAGGGTCTGCGGTCTATTCAGTCTCTGATACGTACTTGAGAAGTTGCTGATGAACATTTCTTCAAAATCTATCCAGCAATTGATGCTTCCGGGTGGCAAATTATTCAGCCAAACCCTAGCTGGACCTTCCAACATTTGGGGTATGTATCGTACAACCCATCTCAAGTTGCCAGTCGCAATTTTCACAGCTGTTGCGTAGTTTATTAGCCAATCCTCCGGCTTTGTACTACTGTCATACGTCTTCGTGCCCCTGGGTAATTTGAAATTGGGTACTGGCGGTTCCTTCATGATCCGGGGTCCGAAGCACGCTGGACCCGGAGGACCTTGACATTCGATCTGTTCCGACCTATACAGGCGATCCAGTTTTAGCCTAGCGTCATCCGGCATCAAATCTCTGCTTCCCAATCTCGACCCTATCACATGATAGTCCGGTCTTGTGTATCCCGCATTCATCATCTCCGAGTTTCCATCATTGTATCGGTCTTGCTCTCGTTGTGCTCCTCTCTGTTGCATACCACGGCCGGCACTCTGCTCTTGCCTTGGTGCATTCCGCTGCTGCGGTTGACCCGCTCCTGCCGAGTTTCGCTGTCCGGCATTGCCGTTGGCAGCATTCCCTTGACCGGCATTGCCTTGGTCGTGGTTACCTCGGCTCACACTTCGTCGATCGTCGTTTTTCCGTATCTCTTTTTCTTTTCCTGCACGCGTTGGGTCGTACGGAACGATCTGCTTGTTCCGTCTGGCCGAGGTTACTACCTCTTCTCTTCTAGGGCCACCATGAGGCGATGATTCGGCTCCAGCGGATTTCTCTGGGTTACCCATCACCGAATGGACGATTTTAGAAGCTCCAACTCTCTTCGGGTTACCTCTCAACATCTCCTCATTCTGCCTGTTCACGATCCGAACCAGCTCGTTAACCCGGTCTTGCTGTCTTTGACGGGCTTCACCCGTCAGACCCTCTAGCTCGGACGCTGCGGCATCTGCTGCTCTGAGGTTCTTCGCCGGGGTACTATACTTCGGCAACCCCACAGACAGATAGTTTTCCGACCCTTCTGGTCCATCATCACCTTCTCTGTTCATCTCTCTTATGAGGTTTCTCCCTTTTACCCTCACTGCATCAACCTTGTTTTCTTTCGCGTACTCGCGCAACATCATGTTCAACGACTGCTGAGCCGCTGCTATTTTCTTTGCGCCCTCCAGTATCTTTCGTCGGGTCTCTTCTAGCTCGGCCTGTGCCTGAGCCGGATCTACCACTGCTGCCACCGGGTTAGCCAAGCTATCCATAGCTTCCCTCAGCACGTTCTCGGGCCTCTCTAGCGGAGGACCCCTAGCTTTCCTTGGTGCCTTGGGTGTTGCCTCCGGGTCTGGCGCTGGATCCTTGCTCACGCCCGCGCCTGGCGCAGTCATCATCACCTCGGCATGGTCCGGGGAGCGAGCGATACGCGCCCCGCGAGCCACAGTGAGGGGCGGTTCCCCCGCATCGACGACGCGACGCGGATGAACGCAAGACACGTCCATGGCAACATAGACCTTGTGCGCACCGAGCTTGACGAAGATGCCGTTGCACGGAAGGGGGCGCGTGCCGAAGCAGCCAACGTTGTCGCTGACGTAGTCCAGCGCACCGAAGCGCTGAACGAGCCCGGAGACGATGCGTTCACCGGTGCCGATGAAATTTCCCGTCCGTATCTTCACCCCTGCTAGCGCCGCTAGCCCCACGGTGGGCGCCAACTGTCGTGGTGGTGTCACGGCAGATGCCATGGATAGGCTAAAGGTGGGGACTAATATGCGCTAGGGGAATCCAGGGAGGGATAGTAGAGTGATTCTCTACACAAAAGCTTCGTATTGATGTTCAGTCTCCAAGATTACAAGTGCTCCTCGAGCTGTTTTGACAAGAGGAGGAAGAAGAAAATCTCTTCCTCTTGCCTATTAACTAGCCCAAGAACCCTAGACCTACAAGTAATTTCCTTGCTATGTATCTGAAAAGACCCAACCTCCTTACCAGAATCCCAACCCCCCCCCCTTATATAGGGGTGGTTCGGTCCTGGCCTAGGGCATACGTGGAGGCAGCCTCCTCCCAAATTAGTAACCCGATAGGGGTGCTTTTCCCCCCACGTCACTCTTGCTTTAGCGACGTTGCCTCTGCGGCGCCTGCGTCAGCCGACGTGAGCGTCGTCACCCTTGTCGGCCATGATCCGGTGGTCCTGCCCTTGCTTTATTCGCTCATCCAGTACGCACCGGGCCTTCTTTTTGACCAGAGATATTCCTTCCTTCTCCTAGAAGCCAAACGAGGATCCGGATCATAGTTGATCCGGCCATACCTGTTCCTGCATATAAGCTAGACAAGTGTCTCCGACTTATTCCTTGAGTCGGACGAGACAATGTTAGGCGACCCCCCTGGTCCAGGTTACTCCATGATCCGGCCTGCCTTGAGGTGACTCGGCCAGCATCTGCTTTGACCTTGCCGAACCTCGGCTAACTCGGCCCTTATACCCCGGAGTGACCCTACCCGGGGTTATCCCCCCAACACAAGTTTAATCCTTTTAGCATCAACATTATGAATATGCGTAATACTACTATAGAGATCCAACGGAAATAATCCATTCAACACAGGTGCATGACCATAAAAGATTTATCATATAAATCGAACATACATTGTTTTCAGATTTAAATGAATAACCACTTTGCATCAAACACGATCCGGATACAATGTTCATGCTCAGTTCAGGCACCAAATAAAAATTATTCAGGTTTATAACTAATCCCGACGGCATATGGAGAGGCAGCATTCCAACGGCGATCACATCAACTCTTGATCCATTGCCGACCCGCATCGTGACCTCATCCCTTGCTAGTTGTCGCTTGTTCCGCAGCCCCTGAACCGAGTTACATATATTAGCAACCGATCCCGTATCAAATACCCAGGTGCTACTGCGAGTACTAGTCAAGTACACATCAATAACATGTATATCACATATACCTTTGTTTGCCTTGCCGGCCTTCTTGTCCGCCAAATACTTGGGGCACTTGCGCTTCCAATGGCCAGTCCCCTTGCAATAGTAGCACTCGATGTCAGACTTAGGGCCAGCTCGGGGTTTCTTTTCAGGCGTGGCAATAGACTTGCCACCCTTCTTTCCCTTGTGCTTGCCTTTCTTGTCCTTCTTGAAACCGGTGGTCCTATTGATCATCAACACTTGATGTTCTTTCCTAATCTCCACTTCTGCAGTCTTAAGCATTGACAGAAGCTCGGAAAGAGACTTCTTCATGCCCTGCATATTATAGTTCATCACGAAGCTCTTGTAGCTAGGTGGCAGAGATTGGAGAACACGATGTATGCCTAAGTCAATGGGAATCGTTATTCCCAAGGACACAAGCTTATCGGCGTACCCAGACATTTTGAGTACGTGCTCACTAACGAAGCTGTTTTCCTCCATCATGCAGCTAAAGAACTTTTCTGTAGCATTATAACTCTCTACGTCAGCATGGGTATCAAAAATCATTTTCAATTCTCCCATGGTATCAACGGCATTGCCATTTTCGAAACGCTTTCGAAGTTCTGGCTCTAGCCCATACAGTATGCTGCAATGAACTAAGTTGTAGTCCTCCTGACGAGTTATATAGACGTTCTTTTCCTCGCCAGGGGCATCAGGAGCTAGTGGGGGGCCTAGCGGTGCATCTAGCACATATTGCTTTTGTGCAGCAGTGAGGAGAATCCTCAAATTCATAGCCCAGTTGGTAAAGTTGCTACCATTCGCAGCAAGTTTCTCTTTCTCCATGAACACATTGAAATTAAAAGCAGGTGGTACCATCTACAGCAGAATTTGTAAAGTATATTTAGACTAAGTTTATGATAGATTGAGTTCAACTAGTCCAAATTACTAATGAACTCCCACTCAAAAACGACATCCCTCGTGTCCTTTTGGTGATTATATGAACCAAATCCACTACACCAAGTCCGATCATCACGTGAGTCGGTGTAGCTTCAAAGGCAAGCACATATATGGGCATCATATCAACTATATGCCTCATGCTTAACCTTTCGGTCCGTGTTCTGAGGCCATGTCTGTACATGCTAGGCTCGTCAAGTAAGAACCTTAGTATTTGCGTGTGCAAAACTGTCTTACACCCGTTGTATGAAAGCGTAGAGTTGAGAACACCCGATCATCACGTGATGCCTCAAAACACGATCCACAAAACGGTGCATACTTAAGGAAGAACACATTTTATCTTGATATCTAAATGAGGGATTGTCTTATAATGCTACCAAAAGCGTCAAACTAGCAATATAAGATGCTAACATCTAATGTGTGAAGTGAGGTGATATGGTCCATGCATTTGATCTCTATCATTTGCATTGTGGTATGATCTCTATCATTCCTTTGTGTGTAAGTCCAAGGTCTATGGAACTTACACCTTAAGTGAGTTGTAAGAGTATCTATTATACATATACTTACAACAATACCATATCAAAACACTAGCCCAGCAACGATCTAAACTAGACGCCTCTAATTTATCAATTGCAAGTTTTACGTGGCTTAGGGCTTTTGGAGATAGAACCTGTCTAACCTACGAACATGAACCACAACGAGGACAACCAAGTTATTAGCAACTCGTTGTAAATCAGATATTGACTATAGTAGGAGAGACAGACACCCGCTAGCCACTTATGCAAAACTAGTTGCATGTCAGTCGTGGAACCGGTCACATGTACGATGACATGTAAGGTTGGTCCGGGCCGCTTCATCCCACTATGCCACCAATATCCAAAGTACATAGAAGATGCAATAACATGATCATCATCGCCCACATATAAACATATGTGTACTACCTATGCAAAGCACCTACGCA
This sequence comes from Avena sativa, assembly GCA_916181665.1. NCBI lineage: Eukaryota > Viridiplantae > Streptophyta > Magnoliopsida > Poales > Poaceae > Avena > Avena sativa. Next base: position 447,044,237 of record OV702296.1, on the reverse strand, counting down.
TAGATCAGGCTCTGATACCACTGTTGGGTCCGCAGCATAGAAACAAAAAATTTCCTACGACGAGAACTATACGCCAAGATCTATCTACTAGATACAGAGCAACGGGTGGACATACATCCATGGAGAACTTACCCTCGAAGACAACGAGCTTTGTTAACGGGTAGGAACTCGTGGTTGATGTAGTCGTACACTTGCCGATCTCAAGATCGTGACGAAGTCCGAGCTGATGGGTTCGTAGCATGGAAAACAAAAAATTTCTACCGCAAGAACGAACAAAACCCAGATCTAATCTAGATAAAAGCCAAGATCTAATCTATTAGACAAGTGCAACGAGATAGATCTGTACTAACCCTTGTAGTTTCCAAAGCCTTGTTCGAGATTGGATCTCGTGGTTGATGTAGTTGATCACTTGCCGATCTCAAGATCGAGTAGACGATCCTTCCGGCGCCGCGTTCCGGCAGCGCTTCCGCAGACGGTCACACGTGCGGAGTCGAAGCAGACCTTCCTCTCCCCGTTCCAGCGAGCAGCGGAGGTAGTAGATCTTCTCCACGCAATCCCAGCAGCACGACGGTGTGGTGGTGGTGGTGGAGTAGAGAATTCTGCAGGGCTTCGCCTAAGCCGGAGCAGATGGAAGGAGGAAGAGAGAGGCGGCTAGGGTTTGGAGTGGAAAGGGGCCAAGAGGGGTGGCGCCTCCACCCCTCTATATATAGAGGGAGGGGTGTGGCCTAGGGTTCCCACACCTAGGCCCACCCCTTAGGGCCGACGCACTAGGGAGCTTGGGGGGAGAGTCCTTTCCCCCAAGTTTCCCGTTTAAACTCCCCTTATCTTATCTTATCTTATCTCGGTTTTCAAATAAACTCCAAGATATCTTCTAGAACCTTCCGGAACATTTCGAAACCTTCTAGAATCCCCATACAAACACTCTGGAACATTTCCTAACTTAGAAAATGATCCCCATTATATGAATCTTATTCTCCGAACAATTCCGGATCTCCTCGTGATGTCTCGGATCCAATCCGAGACTCCGAACAACATTCGGTTTCCAACGCACATTCAATATCTACTTAAAACAACTTCGAACCTTAAGTGTGTCACCCTACGGTTCGTGAATAAGTGGACATGATGAAGACACCTCTCCGATCAATAACCATCAGCGGGATCTGGAGATCCATAACGGCTCCCACATACTCAACGATGACTTTGTGATCGATAGAACCATTAACATACGAAAACAATTCCCTTTGTCACGCGATACTCTACTTATCCGAGGTTTGATCGTCGGTATCTCCATACCTAGTTCTACCTTGTTACTGATAAGTACTCTTTACTCGTTCCGTGTTATGCCATCCCTTGTGACCTAGTCACATGCTTGCAAGCTAACTAGATGACATTCCACCGAGAGGGCCTAGAGCATATCTACCCGTCATATGGATGGACAAATCCCAATCTTGGTCCATGCGCTTCAACACATACTTTCAGAATACCTAATGACACCTTTATAACCACCCAGTTACGAAGTGGTGTTTGATGTCATCAAAGTACCCATCCGGTGATGGTGATTAACACAACCTCATGGTCGAAGGATTAGGTTACTATGTATCGAAAGCTTGTAGCAACATGAACTTAATGACTTGATCTTATGCTATGCTTACTATGGGTGTGTATGTCCATTACATCATTCTCCTAATGCCATAACCTTGTTATTAATGACATCCAATGTCCATGATCAGGAAACCATGACCATCAATTAATCAACAAGCTAGTTTAACAAGAGGCTTACTAGGGACTCTTTTATGTTTACAAAACACACATGTATTAGTGTTTCCTTATAATACAATTACAGCATGGGATGCAAACATTCATCATAAACACAAAGATATAATAATAACCACTTTTATTATTGCCTCTTGGGCATATCTCCAACACGAGCGCCGCAACTCAGCAGCGCATCCGCACTCGCACACACGTTCAAGCCACCGGACAACCTCCACCTCCTCGCTCCAGCGATCCAGCGGAAGCAGCAACTCCTTCCAGACGAAATGCCACCGGGAACATGTATCTCGCTAATCCGAGACCATGGGGGAATAATTCTAGAGGGGGAGAGAGATCCTTCACAAGGAGGTGTGAGGATGAAGGAGGGAATGGGTGGCCTTTTATAGGAGGAGGGGGGTGCCCCCTCTCTCCATGGCCGACGCATGGGGGTGACCCCTCACCTCCCCCATTCATGTGGTGGTAACCCCTCCACATTAAAATGCCTCTTCACATTCCCTTTTAAAGTCTCCACTTTAAATGCATTAAATTTCTCCAAATTTAATGCTCTCTCATTTAATAAAACTCTTTTTATTAAATTTATTCAGAATTTTGTTAATTACTTTAATTAACAAACATTCACATATAGCCCCTTGCAATATTTCAATATCACATGCAGAACCACTTTCTGCAATTTCACCCGAAACAATTTCCGGTTTCTATTGAAACAATTCCTGCGCTTTGCAATTCTTTCGTCTGAAACATATGTGCTCCAAAATAGTGTCTGTTAACTCTTAAGTGTGCCACCCTATGGTTCACGAATAATGCAGACATGATCGAGACCCTTCTCCGATCAATAATCAGCAGCGGGACCTGGAGATCCGTACTGACTCCTACACATTCAACGATGACTCCTGTGATCGTGATAACCTATAACGCTTGTAACTAAATCCCTTTGTCTCTTGATATATTACATGTCCGAGATTCGATCATCGGTATCTCCATACCTAATTTGATCTCGTTTCTGACATGCACTATTTTCTCGTTCCCGTGATATAACATTCTAGTGATCACATCACTTGCTTGCAAGCTATCCTAATGTGATATCACCGAGAGGGCCCAGAGTATATCTATCCGTCATCTGGATTGACAAATTCCACTCTTGATCCATGAGCCTCAACATAACAACTTCGTAGTACTGAACCCATCTTTATAGTCACCCTGTTACGGTGTGACGTTTGATGTTATCAAGATACTCTTCTGGTGTTAGCAATTAACATGATCTCATGGTCTAAGGATAAAGATTACTTTGTATGATGTTATAGCAATATAAACATAATGACTTGATCGCAATGCTATACTTCGGATGAATGTTCATCACATCATTTCACAAATGCTGTGACCTTGTTATTAACAACATCCAATGTCCATGATCAGGAAACCTTGATCATCTTGTTAATCAACAAGCTAGTCTATAAGAGAGGCATAACTAGGAACCCTTTTTGTTTATTAAACACACATGTATTGATGTTTCCTATCAATACAATTATAGCATGCAAAATAAACATCTATCATATACAAGGAATACATAATAACAACTTTATTATTGCCTCTCAGGGCATATTTCCTTCAATTCTAATGATGCAAACTTTATTTCTAGTTTGAACTAATGAGAAAGTAGTAATAAAAACTTATAGGATAGATTACAAGGTCTTAAAGATCTCCTGAAGCTTGAAATCAAGCCAGGCGGGTTCAAATAATCCTTTGTGATTATTTGATACTGTGATTGTTGTAGATCATTGTGGCGCCATGGCATGTAACACCGCGGTGCCTAGCTTCTTATTGGTCTCCTCCAAAGCAGTTATGCGGCTGTAGCACCTCCGCAAATCAGACTGTAGAATATCCACTCTATCGGTGAGCTTAGTCACCAATGGAAGGAGGTCTTACTTCTTCTCCATCTCATCGAGACGGTGATGGACTTCAGCGCGATGGAGTAGCTCCTGCTTCTGATATATCTCCAATGCCCGCACGCGATCCTTGGTCCTGGGGACAGCTTCTTCTTCCTCATCCATAATTGATGGATCGGGGAAGTGGAAACCGTACCTCCACTCTTCTTGAGGCTTGACCTTCATGTTGGGTCCGTAGCATAGAAAACAAAAAATTTCCTAAGATGAGAACTATACGCCAAGATCTATCTACTAGATATAGAGCAACGGGTGGACATACATCCATGGAGAACTTACCCTCAAAGACAACGAGTTCTGTTAACGAGTAGGAACTCGTGGTTGATGTAGTCGTACGCTTGCCGATCTCAAGATCGTGTGGACGTCCGAGCGCCGCAACTCAGCAGCGCATCCGCACTCGCACACACGTTCAAGCCACCGGACAACCTCCACCTCCTCGCTCCAGCGATCCAGCGGAAGCAGCAACTCCTTCCAGACGAAATGCCACCAGGAACATGTATCTCGCTAATCCGAGAACATGGGGGCATAATTCTAGAGGGGGAGAGATCCTTCACAAGGAGGTGTGAGGATGAAGGAGGGAATGGGTGGCCTTTTATAGGAGGAGGGGGTGCCCCCTCTCTCCATGGCCGGCGCATGGGGTGGGTGACCCCTCACCTCCCCATTCATGTGGTGGTAACCCCTCCACATTAAAATGCCTCTTCACATTCCCTTTTAAAGTCTCCACTTTAAATGCATTAAATTTATCCAAATTTAATGCTCTCTCATTTAATAAAACTCTTTTTATTAAATTTATTCAGAATTTTGTTAATTACTTTAATTAACAAACATTCACATATATCCCCTTGCAATATTTCAATATCACATGCAGAACCACCTTCTGCAATTTCACCCGAAACAATTTCTGGTTTCTATTGAAACAATTCCTGCGCTTTGCAATTCTTTCGTTTGAAACATATGTGCTCCAAAATGGTGTCTGGTAACTCTTAAGTATGCCACCCTATGGTTCGCGAATAATGCAGACATGATCGAGACCCTTCTCCGATCAATAATCAGCAGCGGGACCTGGAGATCCGTACTGACTCCTACACATTCAACGATGACTCCTGTGATCGTGAGAACCTTTAACGCTTGTAACTAAATCCCTTTGTCTCTCGATATATTACATGTCCGAGATTCGATCATCGGTATCTCCATACCTAGTTTGATCTCGTTACGGACATGCACTCTTTTCCCGTTCCCGTGATATAACATTCTAGTGATCACATCACTTGCTTGCAAGCTATCCTAATGTGATATCACCGAGAGGGCCCAGAGTATATCTATCCGTCATCTGGATTGACAAATTCCACTCTTGATCCATGGGCCTCAACATAATACCTTCATAGTACTGAACCCATCTTTATAGTCACCCTGTTACGGTGTGACGTTTGATGTTATCAAGATACTCTTCGAGTGTTAGCAATTAACATGATCTCATGGTCTAAGGATAAAGATTACTTCGTATGATGTTATAGCAATATAAACATAATGACTTGATCGTAATGCTATACTTCGGATGAATGTTCATCACATCATTTCACAAATGTTGTGACCTTGTTATTAACAACATCCAATGTCCATGATCAGGAAACCTTGATCATCTTGTTAATCAACAAGCTAGTTTATAAGAGAGGCATAACTAGGAACCCTTTTTGTTTATTAAACACACATGTATTGATGTTTCCTATCAATACAATTATAGCATGCAAAATAAACATCTATCATATACAAGGAATACATAATAACAACTTTATTATTGCCTCTCAGGGCATATTTCCTTCACTTCATACAAGCACCAATGGTTGGCTTCGATCCTTCGTTCTCTTGCTAGCACCAGTACCAATATTATATAATTCTTTACGCTTGTGCGGCCTTTGATCCGTAGTGATGAACTTGACCGTCTCCACACGCCCTTTTCCATGTGGTTTGCGATCTTCTCTCTCTTGTTGAGCTTTCTTCATCGCCGCCCAATTGACCTCCGGTGGATCATAGACGTTACGGCGGATGTAGATGTCAACACATCATCGTCAGATCGTTGTTGAAGTAGCTTGGCTCGACGTACTCCTTGTACCTCGGGTTAAACCTCTCAACCTCCTCGTCATCGTCCTCCATGGACGGGATGCTAGAGCGGTCCCTGGAAGGAGCAATGAGCCCCAATGGTTTTCCATGGCCTGGGACAGGATAGCGCATCGCTAGATTTGTTCCTGGAGATTATGATTAGAGAGAAATATAATGGTAGTATATAAGGGGGGTCAGAGGTCGGTAAAACTCGCGAGAAACACCAAATTGTCGCCCAAGAAAAGAATCTGAACAAAACAGGGAAAGAAATCATGGATTTGGAAGTGTCCCGTCGCGTAACGACCAACTATACAGGTGTGGCTCGTATAGCTCCGGCCGTATAGTTGGTTCCGGGCAGATAATTCCAAATATCTCGAGTCCAGGTCGATTAAATCATGACTCGGAGCCAACAATAACGTTTTTTTGGTAATAAACGAAAGACCAAATGAAAAAGTGTCTGAGAGTTTAACGACCAACTATACGGCCGAAATTTTTGGCTCCGGTCATACAGTTGCGATCGTATAGATACAGACACCGAAAATCAAAAGTGTCTGAGAGTTTAACGACCAACTATACGGTCGGAATTTTTACTTCGGTCGTATAGTTGCGACCGTATAGACACAGACACCTAAAGCAAAACCATCTGAGAGTTTAACGACCAACTATACGGCTGGAAATTTTGTCTTCGGTCGTATAGTTGCGATCGTATAGGCTCAGATAGTGAAAACAATTTCACGAAGGTGATACAGAGAGTTTAACGACCAACTATATGGCAGGAGCTTCCTCTTTGGTCGTATAGCTCCGCCCGTATAGTTGGTAAAACCCCTCTAAATCTTCAGAAAAACACAAGGAATTTAAAGGCAGAATTTTCAAAAGCAAAAATTGTGAAAACAGATCACTTATTTGGGTAAGAACACTTACCTTGCACTTACCATTGTTTATTTGAGGATGAAAAATTCCTCCCACAATAAAGACTTCTTTCTTTTGGAGGAATTGACCTTAGTTCATTGAATAATTCCCGTAAACGAAAATCACCAAGACTAAAGTTCCTCTCAATAAGATTGGTGTCTTGCGGCGCGATCATGGACACTGCATCCAACATTTTTATTTCTTGCCTCTGCATAATCTGCAACACAAATTCTTGAAGTGAAAGAATCCAACAGATCAGTCTTGGCTTATGGTCTTTCCTTTCAAGGAGTTCTTTCAAGCCATCATGATCTGTGTGAACTCTTACCTTTGCATCAACTATATAGGAATGAAATTTATCACAAGAGAAAGATATAGCAAAAAGTTCCTTTTCTTCCTTAGGTTAGTTCTTTTGAGCACCATTGAGAGTTCTACTAGCATGATGTATAATATTAAATCTACGACCAATATGTTGTCGTAGAGTTACTCCTACAACATCATCACTAGCTTCACATATTAAATCAAAGGTTGTACCCCAGATAGGTGGTTTAATAATAGGACCACGAGATAAAGCATTTTTGAATCTATCAAAGGCTTCAAGACACTTATCATCAAAATTAAATTTCATTCCCTTTTGCAAGAGGATTGTCAACGGTTTAGATATTCCAGAGAAATTTCTAATGAACCTTCTATAAAAACTCACATGACCAAGAAAACTTCTTATACCTTTAATACCCCTAGGTTGTGGCATTCTCTTTATTGCTTCAACCTTAGTTCTATCAACTTCAATTCCCTTACCTGATACCTGGTGTCCAAGGACTATACCTTCTTTGACCATAAAATGGCATTTCTCCCAGTTTAGAACAAGATTAGTTTCTTCACAACGCTGCAAAACTCTTTAGAGATTATCCAAGCAACTAGTAAACGAAGTTCCATAGACAGAAAAGTCATCCATAAATACTTCCATTATAAGTTCTATAAAATCAGCAAAAATAGCAGCCATGCATCTTTGAAAAGTAGCTAGATCATTACATAAACCAAAAGTCATACGTCGGTAAGCATATAAACCATAAGGACTAATAAAAGTTATTTTAAGTTGGTCATCAGGATGAACAGCTATTTGAGAGAAACTAGAGTATCCGTCCAAGTAGCAAAAATGAGTATGGTTTCCTAGCCTTTCTAAAGTTTGATCTATGAACGGTAATGGATAGTGATCTTTTCTAGTATCTTTATTTAATTTCCTGAGGTCTATGCACATCCTATGCCCAACAATAGTTTTAGTAGGTATCAATTCATTGTTTTCATTAGGAACAACAGTAAAACCGCCCTTCTTAGGGACACAATGAACATGAATTACCCATTCACTTTCTTTAACATGATAGATTATACATGCGTCTAGTAGGCGTACAATTTCTTTTCTTACTACTTCCTTCATTTCAGGCTTCAGTCTTCTGTTGAATTCTGCAACTAGTTTAGCACCTTCTTCCATGAATATTCGATGGATGGATATCATGGGACTAATGTCCTTCAAGTCATCCATTGAGTACCCAAAGGCCTGGTGATGCTCCTTAAGTATCTTCTGGAGTTCTTCTTCTTCTCTTGAAAGTTTAGCATTAATAATAACAGGAAATTATTTGTATCATCTCAAAACCTGTATTTAAGATTTTCTGGTAGAGTCTTCAATTCTGTGGGTGGAAGTTCTTCGTCCCCTCTCTTTTCTAGCTCTTCAAAAGCCTCATCGGTTGGAGGTCCCAATATGGGAAGTGAATCAAATTCATTTTGTAATTCTCCCAAGGACTTGTCCTCCATAACTATTTCTTCATAATTTGGATTTTCATCTATTTCTTCTTCTTGATTACTAAAGAAAAGAACCGCTATTTTTCTCAATAGTTCTCTCTTCCTCTTCTTCTTGTATTTGTGGAGGCTTGTCCTTAAATTTGGAAAAATTGAATTTATTTTCCGTTCCCCTAAGATTAAGAGACACAATATCCTTCTTGAAATTAACATAGGCACCTATATCACCCATAGTTTAGTTGACAGGTACGTAAGATAAATAGATAGATAAGGAGTTGCTCTGATATTCCTTAATTGCATGATATATGTATATATATATATTACAAGAAGTGTGGAGCATGAACTTAGATTCCTACCCCCTCTACTGCATCAAACTTGTCCATTACCTTATATGCCTCTACCTTGGCCCTTAGATCCTCGTTCTCCTTATGAACACCCTGGAGTAGGATGATCCGTCAGGTCATGTCCTCCTTCATTCCTCTCACTACATCCAAGCAATGGTCCCTCTCATAGTAGTCTTCGATGGCAGCCTTTGTTTCGTCGATACGTTCTTTGAGTGTCTTGGTGGTTCTCTCCCGCTAGAGGGTGCATCTTATCTAGATATTGTTCTTGTCCGCCATGAACTTATGCAGCTCATCGCGCTTTGCTTCTAGCCTCTTGATGTCACGTGCAAAATCTAGCGAGATCTCCTTCTGTAGCGACAACCGCCTACATAGGCGCTCATTAGCCTGGGTCAGGGAGCGTACACCCTCTAATTAGTTGTGTCGCGGCTACCTTTTCACGACACTCGGCCTTCGCTTGATGCATCGATCATCTTATTTAAAATAGAAACTCTATAATTCTACTCTAGGTTCTAGGGAAAAACTAATCCATATCACAAAAACCCCAATGTGTCTATGAACAACATTATTTAAAAAACGATTGAGTGTGGTCCCTAATTGTTGGGCAGACACGATCTAAGAAATCCACATTCATAATCATAAAAATAAAAACAAATACATCTCAACAGCACTATTAGTAGTAAAATAAAGTGTGGACATTTGCTACCTCGCTGAGCCAGGAAACGGGGTCGAATAGGTCCTGCAATGCCGCTGTCGTGGTGGATTATGGGTCCACGGCCAGCATGGACTATGTAGAAAAGGATTAAAAAGAAGAATATGTTGGGTTCGCAGCATAGAAAACAAAAAAATTCTACGATGAGCACATCTAAGCACCAAGATCTAGCTACCTAGATACAATTAACGGGTGGATATTCATCCATAGAGACCATATCCTTGAAGAGCGACAAAGCATTGTTAATGAAACTGATTTCGTGGTTGATGTAGTCGTACACTTGCCGATCTCACGATCGTGATTAAGTACAACGAGTCCAGCAGGTCCAGCACCAGCAGGTCCAGCACCAGCAAGTCCAGCACCGCAAAGCAGCGGTGCATCCGTGATCGCACACACGTCCAGTACCCTGACAACCTCCGTGACCTTGCTCCAGTGATGCAGCGGAAGCAACAACTCCTTTCTAGATAAAGCCACTGGAAACATGTATCTCGCTAATCCGAGACCATGGAGAATAATTTCTAGAGGGGGAGAGGGATCCATCACGAGGAGGTGTGAGAGTGGAGGAGGAGGAGGTGCTCCTTATATAGGGGAGTGGGGCTGCCCAAGGTGCATGGATGCCGCCATGGTGGGTACCCCCACATCTCCCTCATTCATGTGGGTGGAGCTCCCACTCACATAAACACAAACCTCCACTCATGTCCACTCACATGCATTAAATTTCTACCAAATTTAATGCAAGCTCTCATTAAATAAAATTATTTTATTGATTTTCTCAGAATTTTTTAATTACTTTAATTAACAAATATTCACATAAAACCCCATGCAACATTTCAATATCACATGCAGAACTAGTTTCTGCAATTTCACCCGAAACAATTCCGGTTTCCATCGAAATGATTCCAGCGTTTTCTTAAATCTTTATCTGAAACATATTTTCTCCAAATGGTGTCGGTATCGCTTAAGTGTGTCACCCTATGGTTCACGAATAATGCAGACATGATCGAGACCCCTCTCTGATCAATAATCAACAGCGGGACCTAGAGATCCTTACTGACTCCCACACATTCAACAGTGACTCTAGTGATCATGTGAACCTTTAACACCATAACTAAATCCCTTTGTCTCATGATATATTACATGTTCGAGATTCGATCATCGGTATCTCCATACCTAGTTTAATCTTGTTACCGAAATGCACTCTTTTCTCGTTCCCGTAATATAACATTCTAGTGATCACATCACTTGCTTGAAAGATATCTCAATGTGATATCACCAAGAGGGCCCAGAGTATATCTATCCGTCATCAGGATGGACAAATCCCACTCTTGATCCATGAGCCTCAACATAACACCTTCGGAGTATCTGAACCCACCTTTATAGTCACCTTGTTACAGTGTGACGTTTGATGTTATCAAGTTACTCTTCTAGTGTTAGCAATTAACATGATCTCATGGTCTAAGGACTAAGATTACTTCGTATGATGTTATAGCAATATAAACATAATGACTTTGATCGTAATGCTATACTTCGGATGAATGTTCCTCACATCATTCACCAATGTTGTGACCTTGTTATTAACAACATCCAATGTTCATGATCAGGAAACCTTGATCATCTTGTTAATTAACGAGCTAGTTTATAAGAGAGGCATAACTAGGAAACCTTTATTTGTTTATTAAACACACATTTATTAATGTTTCCAATCAATACAATTATAGCATACAAAATAAACATTTATCATAAACAAGCAATAAGATAATAACCTCTTAATTATTGCCTTTCGGGCATATTCCCTTCAGAATAACGACAAGAACAATAATAAGACCATGATGTTGAAGAACATGGAGAAGAAAAACAACAACAACAACAACAACAACAACAACAACAAGAAGACCGTACCGGGAGGAGCCTTCATCTATTGGAACATTCTATGCCATTGTCAGGAGAGATTGGGCCTCCGTGAGAGGGGAAGTTTGAGGGGCTGGTAGAGAAAGAACTTCTAGGAGACGAGCTCTCTCCTTTTTTCCTCGCGCATGGCAGACCCGCGTCTCCTCCGGGGAGCCATGGCTGATGCAGAGGGAGGGAGGTGGGGGAAGGAGGAAGAATAAAGTGATTAGTGTGGGAGAATAGTAAAAGATTCTAGGCCATGGTCTAGTATTTTATACTACAAGACCACCATCTACTCCGATGCTATCTCAGGCTACATTTATCATTCGTTCGTTAATCAATAGCCTTTGTTGATACCTTATCAACTAAGGTTCACTGGTAGAACCAGGGAATAAACCCCACACTGTGCATGATGGGACTCAATTGGACTGGTCTTTAAAGCGATGGACAATCCAATGTGCTTCGGCGTGCCGCCTAAACTCGAGCGGTTAAAAGGGATGGGACCATTTGGTAATCACGGGAACAACATGCACGTCCCTCGTTGGTGCGTGCTTGCGAGTGTGTGCCACTTGTTGACGGGGTAGGCATGACACGCAAAACTGCTGCACGGACACGTTGATATATTGAATTCCACACCGACAGGCACGCACGGGACACTTACCGACGCTGCCAGAGCACGCATTTTGTGATTTTTACGTGACTAAACTTATGTTATGTTGATATTTACGAGTCTATAATATTATGTGCCACTTTTGTTGTGATCAAACTATGTTCGGTATGTGACATAGTACAATTTTTACGTGACTGATTCCTTCGATCCGTATTTATGGATTTAGTATAGTAGATTTTTCCCTAGTAGATCTAGGTTTAATCGAACCTTTGGAAACAATGCTAAATCTAAATTAAATGAGACATGTCTATAAGATTTTTTTTGTTCATTTTACCTTCGTTTATTGAACATTTCAAGTTTACTTTCAAATGTTGTTTGTTGCAATGGATGGAGATAGGCCAGGGTTGAAGATTCACCTGCAGTTGCACATCATATGGGACAAAGATAGTGATACACATATTCATGTGTAATGATTTAACAAAGATAAAATTTGCGGGCAGCACATCCTAATATACTAGAGCCTCATAATCTTTATTAATTGCTCCTCATTTTAGCTTAATAGTGTGATTTCCTACACAACACAATTCAAAACAAAGGATTGCACATCTTTTCAATAATTAGTCATTAGTAGCAAGAATAGAGAGATTTTTGGTCACTTGTTTGACTAAAAATGTAGTTTAAACCTGGAGAAAGATGGCCATTGAAGATATTCATGTTGCCTACTTAGCCAAGTCAGCCACAATAAAAAAGGAACCTCTAGAAGTTTTATCGACCTGCCATACGGGCAATTCCACCCTCCGTCCACTCCATATCCATAGCCATCATCTTATACTTGAGATCTCCTTGTGAATTGGCGACCATTGTAAGAATACTTGATTTCAATCTAAGTATTTTGCAAAATATTTTCTATCCTTGATATTATTGTTATGAGTGAGTAGTCCTCATAGCTGTGGGTTGGGGTGAAACCTAGCAGCGATTATGTACATCTAATACATGGGAATATTGTGTGATGATTGAATAAAGATATGTATCTTTGTATCTTTGTCTCTTATCTCGATCCATGGACTTGTAGGTACCCATGATCTTAGGGATTGATAAAGGCTTGAGGTGAGATGAGTGGTGAACGACAACTTCATGTGAAACCTAGTGACAAAAGGGGGAGTACGATAATCCATTAGGGATCCACTTGGGAGTAACAACAACATAATTGTTCTTAAGGCTTTGATCTATATTTACTTAATAATTGTTATAGGTTGGTGCTTCGTGGTATATCGGTTGGATCAAAAGACTATTGATATTCCTGTAACTTGCAGGGGCTTTAGTTTATTTGGATGTACTGCCCATAACCCTGTCTATATTAGATCATTTCACACATGAATGTGATTATTATTATATTTATCTCATATGTATCTCCAGCTGCGGTTGAATCTTCAACCCTAGCCTATTTCCATCCATTGCAACAACCAATGATTAAAAATAAACTAGAAAAGTCCGGTAAACATAAGGTAAAACAAATAAACAAGTCTTGTAGACGTCCCTCATATTTTCCATAAAAAATTGTTTCCCAAGGTTCGATTAAACCTAGGTCTACTAGGGAAAAGCTACTATACTGCATCCGTGAATCCGGATCGAAGGTATCACTTGGCGAGCTGGGGTTTTCCGTAGATTAGCACTAGGGCCAATTAAATTCATGATGATCACCCCTTTTCTACGTTTCTAGGATTTGGCCAGGTGAGGATTGTTGGGTCCGCAGCATAGAAAACAAAAAATTTCCTACGATGAGAACTACACGCCAAGATCTATCTACTAGATACAGAGCAACGGGTGGACATACATCCATGGAGAACTTACCCTCGAAGACAACGAGCTTTGTTAACGAGTAGGAACCCGTGGTTGATGTAGTCGTACACTTGCCGATCTCAAGATCGTGAGGAAGTCCGAGCGCCGCAACTCAGCAGCGCATCCGCACTCACACACACGTTCAAGCCACCGGACAACCTCCACCTCCTCGCTTCAGCGATCCAGCGGAAGCACCAACTCCTTCCAGACGAAACGCCACCGGGAACATGTATCTCGCTAATCCGAGACCATGGGGGAATAATTCTAGAGAGGGAGAGAGATCCTTCACAAGGAGGTGTGAGGATGAAGGAGGGAATGGGTGGCCTTTTATAGGAGGAGGGGGGTGCCCCCTATCTCCATGGCCGGCGCATGGGGCGTGACCCCTCACCTCCCCCATTCATGTGGTGGTAACCCCTCCACATTAAAATGCCTCTTCACATTCCCTTTTAAAGTCTCCATTTTAAATGCATTAAATTTCTCCAATTAATGCTCTCTCATTTAATAAAACTCTTTTTATTAAATTTATTCAGAATTTTGTTAATTACTTTAATTAACAAACATTCACATATAGCCCCTTGCAATATTTCAATATCACATGCAGAACCACCTTCTGCAATTTCACCCGAAACAATTTCCGGTTTCTATTGAAACAATTCCTGCGCTTTGCAATTCTTTCGTCTGAAACATATATGCTCCAAAATGGTGTCCGGTAACTCTTAAGTGTGCAACCCTACGGTTCGCAAATAATGCAGACATGATCGAGACCCTTCTCCGATCAATAATCAGCAGCGGGACCTGGAGATCCATACTGACTCCTACACATTCAACGATGACTCCTGTGATCGTGATAACCTATAACGCTTGTAACTAAATCCCTTTGTCTCTCGATATATTACATGTCCGAGATTCGATCATCGGTATCTCCATACCTAGTTTGGTCTCGTTTCCGACATGCACTCTTTTCTCGTTCCCATGATATAACATTCTAGTGATCACATCACTTGCTTGCAAGCTATCCAAATGTGATATCACCGAGAGGGCCCAGAGTATATCTATCCGTCATCTGGATTGACAAATTCCACTCTTGATCCATGAGCCTCAACATAACAACTTCGCAGTACTGAACCCATCTTTATAGTCACCCTGTTACGGTGTGACGTTTGATGTTATCAAGATACTCTTCTGGTGTTAGCAATTAACATGATCTCATGGTCTAAGGATAAAGATTACTTTGTATGATGTTATAGCAATATAAACATAATGACTTGATCGCAATACTATACTTCAGATGAATGTTCATCACATCATTTCACAAATGTTGTGACCTTGTTATTAACAACATCCAATGTCCATGATCAGGAAACCTTGATCATCTTGTTAATCAACAAGCTAGTCTATAAGAGAGGCATAACTAGGAACCCTTTTTGTTTATTAAACACACATGTATTGATGTTTCCTATCAATACAATTATAGCATGCAAAATAAACATCTATCATATACAAGGAATACATAATAACAACTTTATTATTGCCTCTCAGGGCATATTTCCTTCAGTCTCCCACTTGCACTAGAGACAATAATCTAGTTTATATAGTGATAAATCTAACACCCATGGAGTTCTGGTGTTGATCATGTTTTTCCCTAGGGAGTACTTTAGTCAACGGATCTGCTACATTCAGGTCCGTGAGCACTTTACAAATCTTTATATCTCCATCCTTGACATGCTCGCAGATGGAGTGAAACCGGCGCTTAATATGCTTGGAATTCTTGTGAGACCTTGGTTCCTTGGCGTTGGCTATGGCTCCATTATTGTCGCAATAGATCACCATTGGGTCCAACGCACTAGGAACCACACCTAGTTCCGTTATGAACTCCTTCATCCAAACCACTTCCTGCGCTGCTTCTGAAGCAGCAACATATTCCGCCTCCGTCGTTGATCCAGCCACCACAGGTTGTTTGGAGCTCCTCCAACTAACTGTTGCTCCGTTTAAGAGAAATACGTATCCGGATTGAGACTTAGAGTCATCCGGATCAGTGTCAAAGCTAGCATCGACATAACACTTAGCGACTAGCTCTTCTTCACCTTCGTATACAAGAAACATATCCTTAGTTCTTCTCAAGTACTTAAGGATATTCTTGACCGCTATCCAGTGTTCCGAACCTAGATCAGATTGGTACCTACTAGTCAAACTAATAGCATGTTCCACATACGGTCTTGTACATAGCATGGCATACATTATAGAGCCTATGGCTAAGGCATAGGGGATCTTATCCATTATCTCTCTTTCTTCCGCCGTAGCCGGACTTTGAGTCTTACTCAATGTCTTGCCTTGCAACATAGGTAAGTACCCCTTCTTACTTCTGTCCATATTAAACTTCTTTAATATCTTATCAAGGTATGTACTCTACGATAGCCCAATTAGGCGTCTTGATCTATCTCTATAGATTTTAATGCCTAATATATATGAAGCTTCACCAAGGTCCTTCATCGAAAATTTGCTGTTTAGATAACTTTTAACACTGTTTAAAAGATCTAAATCATTTCCAATCAATAATATGTCATCCACATATAATATCAGAAATGCCACATTGCTCCCACTCACTTTCTTGTAAATACAAGCCTCTCCATAAGTTTGGACAAATCCAAACTCTTTGATCACCTCATCAAAGCGGAGATTCCAACTTCGTGATGCTTGCTTCAGTCCATAGATGGATCGCTGAAGTTTGCACACCTTATTAGCATCCTTAGGATCGACAAAACCCTTAGGTTGTATCATATACAACTCTTCTTCAATATTACCATTGAGGAATGCAGTTTTGACATCCATCTGCCATATTTCATAATCGAAATATGCAGCAATTGCTAACATAATCCTAACCGACTTAAGCATCGCTACGGGAGAGAATGTCTCATCGTAGTCAACTCCTTGAATTTGTCGAAACCCCTTTGTGACAAGTCGAGCCTTATAGATGGTTACCATCAGCATCAGTTTTTCTTTTGAAAATCCATTTATTCTCAACGGCCTTTCGATCGTGAGGTAAGTCCAACAAGGTCCGAACCTGGTTTTCGTACATGGATTCCATCTCGGATTTCATGGCTTCTAGCCATTTGTTGGAATCAGGGCTCATCATCGCTTCTTCATACGTCGCAGGGTCATCTATTTCATCAATCATGAAATTCATAATAGGATTGCCGTACAGTTCAGGAGCTGCATGTGTCCTGCTTGACCTGCGAGGTTCGGTAGTGTCCTCTTTCGGAGTTTCATGATCCATATCATTAGCTCTCTCTTCATTAGGTGAAGTCAACTCCGAAACAACTTCTGGAGCTGCGCTACTTGCCATTTCATGAAGAGAAGGTTCAATAACCTCTTCGAGTTCTACCTTCCGACTACTCACACCTTTCGCGAGAAACTCCTTCTCAAGAAAGGATCCATTCTTGGCAACAAAGACCTTGCCCTCGGATCTGTGATAGAAGGTATACCCAATTGTTTCCTTAGGGTATCCTATAAAGACACATTTTTCTGCTTTGGGTTCGAGTTTATCCGGTTGAAGTTTCTTCACATAAACATCGCATCCCCAAACTTTAAGAAATGACAGCTTAGGTTTGTTTCCAAACCATAATTCATACGGTGTCTTTTCAACGGATTTAGATGGTGCCCTATTTAAAGTGAATGCAGCGGTTTCCAGTGCATAACCCCAAAATGACAGTGGCAAGTCAGTCAGAGACATCATAGATCGAACCATATCCAATAAAGTACGATTACGATGTTCTGACACACCATTACGTTGTGGTGTTCCGGCAGGCGTGAGTTGTGAAACTATTCCACAGTCTTTCATATGTGTGCTAAACTCGTAACTAAGATACTCTCCTCCACGGTCGAACCGTAGAAATTTGATCTTTCTGTTACGATGATTTTCCACTTCATTCTGAAATTCTTTGAACTTTTCAAAAGTTTCAGACTTGTGTTTCATCAAATAGATATACCCATATCTACTCAAATCATCTGTGAAAGTAACAAAATAACGATATCCACCTCGCGCCGACACACTCATTGGTCCACACACATTAGTATGTATGATTTACAATAAATCTGTCGCCCGTTCCATTGAACCGGAAAACGGTGTTCTAGTCATCTTGCCCATAAGGCATGGCTCACATGTATCAAATGATTCAAAATCAAGTGATTCCAAAAGTCCATCAGAATGGAGTTTTTTCATGCGTTTAACGCTAATATGACCTAGACGGCAGTGCCACATATATGTAGATATATCATTATCAAGTTTAATCCTTTTAGCATCAACATTATGAATATGCATAATACTACTATCGAGATCCAACAGAAATAAACCATTCAACACAGGTGCATGACCATAAAAGATATTATTCATATAAATCGAACAACCATTGTTTTCAGACTTAAATAAATAACCACTTTGCATCAAACACGATCCGGATACAATGTTCATGCTCAGTGCAGGCACCAAATAACAATTATTCAGGTTTATAACTAATCCCGACGGCATATGGAGAGGCAGCGTTCCGACGGCGATCACATCAACTCTTGATCCATTGCCGACCCGCATCGTGATCTCATCCCTTGCTAGTTGTCGCTTGTTCCGCAGCCCCTGAACCGAGTTACATATATTAGCAACCGATCCCGTATCAAATACCCAGGTGCTACTGCGATTACTAGTCAAGTACACATCAATAACATGTATATCACATATACCTTTGTTTGCCTTGCCGGCCTTCTTGTCCGCCAAATACTTGGGGCAGTTGCGCTTCCAATGGCCAGTCCCCTTGCAATAGTAGCACTCGGTGTCAGACTTAGGGCCAGCTCGGGGTTTGTTTTCAGGCGCGGCAATAGACTTGCCACCCTTCTTTCCCTTGTGCTTGCCTTTCTTGTCCTTCTTGAAACCGGTGGTCCTATTAATCATCAACACTTGATGTTCTTTCCTAATCTCCACTTCTGCAGTCTTAAGCATTGATAGAAGCTCGGGAAGAGACTTCTTCATGCCCTGCATATTATAGTTCATCATGAAGCTCTTGTAGCTAGGTGGCAGAGATTGGAGAACACGATGTATGCCTAAGTCAATGTGAATCGTTATTCCCAAGGAAACAAGCTTATCGGCGTACCCAGACATTTTGAGTACGTGCTCACTAATGGAGCTATTTTCCTCCATCATGCAGCTAAAGAAATTTTCTGTAGCATTATAACTCTCTACGGCAGCATGGGTATCGAAAATCATTTTCAATTCTCCCATGGTATCAAAGGCATTGCCATTTTCGAAACGCTTTCGAAGTTCTGGCTCTAGCCCATACAGTATGCCGCAATGAACTAAGTTGTGGTCCTCCTGACGAGTTATATAGACGTTCTTTTCCTCGTCAGGGGCATCAAGAGCTGGTGGGGGGCCTAGTGGCGCATCTAGCACATATTGCTTTTGTGCAGCAGTGAGGAGAATCCTCAAATTCATAGCCCAGTTGGTAAAGTTGCTACCATTCGCAGCAAGTTTCTCTTTCTCCATGAACACATTGAAATTAAAAGCAGGTGGTGCCATCTACAACAGAATTTGTAAAGTATATTTAGACTAAGTTTATGATAGATTGAGTTCAACTAATCCAAATTACTAATGAACTCCCACTCAAAAACAACATCCCTCGTGTCCTTTTTGTTACATGAACCAAATCCACTACACCAAGTCCGATCATCACGTGAGTCAGTGTAGCTTCAAAGGCGAGCATCTATATGGGCATCATATCAACTATATGACTCATGCTTAACCTTTCGGTTCGTGTTCCGAGGCCATGTCTGTACATGCTAGGCTCGTCAAGTAAGAACCTTAGTATTTGCGTGTGCAAAACTGTCTTACACCCGTTGTATCAAAGCGTAGAGTTGAGAACACCCGATCATCACGTGATGCCTCAAAACACGATCCACAAAACGGTGCATACTTAAGGAAGAACACATTTTATCTTGATATCTAAATGAGGGATCATCTTATAATGCTACCAAAAGCGCCAAACTAGCACTATAAGATGCTAACATCTAATGTGTGAAGTGAGGTGATATGGTCCATGCATTTGATCTCTATCATTTGCATCGTGGTATGATCTCTATCATTCCTTTGTGTGTAAGGCCAAGGTCTATGGAACTTACACGTTAAGTGAGTTATAAGAGTATCTATTATACATCTACTTACAACAATACCATATCAAAACACTAGCCCAGCAACGATCTAAACTAGACGCCTCTAATTTTTTAATTGCAAGTTTTACGTGGCTTAGAGCTTTCAGAGATAGAACCTGTCTAACCTACGAACATGAACCACAACGAGGATAACCAAGTTATTAGCAACTCGTTGTAAATCAGATATTGACTATAGTAGGAGAGACAGACACCCGCTAGCCACTTATGCAAAACTAGTTGCATGTCAGTCGTGGAACCGGTCACATGTACGATGACATGTAAGGTTGGTCCGGGCCGCTTCATCCCACTATGCCACCAATATCCAAAGTACATAGAAGATGCAATAACAAGATCATCATCGCCCATATATAAACATATGTGTACTACCGTGCAAAGCACCTACGCATAGATCAGGCTCTGATACCACTGTTGGGTCCGCAGCATAGAAAACAAAAAAATTCCTACGATGAGAACTGCACGCCAAGATCTATCTACTAGATACAGAGCAACGGGTGGACATACATCCATGGAGAACTTACCCTCGAAGACAACGAGCTTTGTTAACGAGTAGGAACTCGTGGTTGATGTAGTCGTACACTTGCCGATCTCAAGATCATGAGGAAGTCCGAGCGCCGCAACTCAGCAGCGCATCCGCACTTGCACACACGTTCAAGCCACCGGACAACCTCCACCTCCTCGCTCCAGCGATCCAGCGGAAACAGCAACTCCTTCCAGACGAAATGCCACCGGGAACATGTATCTCGCTAATCCGAGACCATGGGGGAATAATTCTAGAGGGGGAGAGAGATCCTTCACAAGGAGGTGTGAGGATGAAGGAGGGAATGGGTGGCCTTTTATAGGAGGAGGGGGGGTGCCCCCTCTCTCCATGGCCGGCGCATGGGGGGTGACCCCTCACCTCCCCCATTCATGTGGTGGTAACCCCTCCACATTAAAATGCCTCTTCACATTCCCTTTTAAAGTCTCCACTTTAAATGCATTAAATTTCTCCAAATTTAATGCTCTCTCATTTAATAAAACTCTTTTTATTAAAATTTATTCAGAATTTTGTTAATTACTTTAATTAACAAATATTCACATATAGCCCCTTGCAATATTTCAATATCATATGCAGAACCACCTTCTGCAATTTCACCCGAAACAATTTCCGGTTTCTATTGAAACAATTCCTGCGCTTTGCAATTCTTTCGTCTGAAACATATATGCTCCAAAATGGTGTCCGGTAACTCTTAAGTGTGCCACCCTACGGTTCGTGAATAATGCAGACATGATCGAGACCCTTCTCCGATCAATAATCAGCAGCGGGACCTGGAGATCCGTACTGACTCCTACACATTCAACGATGACTCCTGTGATCGTGAGAACCTTTAATGCTTGTAACTAAATCCCTTTGTCTCTCGATATATTACATGTCCGAGATTCGATCATCGGTATCTTCATACCTAGTTTGATCTCGTTTCCGAAATGCACTCTTTACTCGTTCTCGTGATATAACATTCTAGTGATCACATCACTTGCTTGCAAGCTATCCTAATGTGATATCACCGAGAGGGCCCAGAGTATATCTATCCGTCATCTGGATTGACAAATTCCACTCTTGATCCATGAGCCTCAACATAACATCTTCGTAGTACTGAACCCATCTTTATAGTCACCCTGTTACGGTGTGACGTTTGATGTTATCAAGATACTCTTCCGGTGTTAGCAATTAACATGATCTCATGGTCTAAGGATAAAGATTACTTCGTATGATGTTATAGCAATATAAACATAATGACTTGATCGTAATGCTATACTTCGGATGAATGTTCATCACATCATTTCACAAATGTTGTGACCTTGTTATTAACAACATCCAATGTCCATGATCAGGAAACCTTGATCATCTTGTTAATCAACAAGCTAGTCTATAAGAGAGGCATAACTAGGAACCCTTTTTATTTATTAAACACACATGTATTGATGTTTCCTATCAATACAATTATAGCATGCAAAATAAACATCTATTATATACAAGGAATACATAATAACAACTTTATTATTGCCTCTCAGGGCATATTTCCTTCAAGGATTAGAAGGAGGAACTCTCCCCTGATCCAACTCCTCCCTGATAGTTTGGGAAAGAAATAACTTGTATTGATTTAGACAATATTACAACGTTTATATAGAAGAGAAGGAGAGTCGGCCGGCCCAAACTCTAATACCCCCCCCCTCCCCCCGCAGTGTCAATGTCGGGTGCCACGATGTTGAGACTGGAGCAAATGTCAATGAAGGACAAAGGATGGAGTCCTTTGGTAAAAATATCTGCAAACTGTGCACTCGTAAGAACATGTAGAACGCGAACTTCTCCAAGAGCAACTTTTCCCGAACAAAATGAATGTCGATCTCGATGTGCTTGGTACGACGATGTTGCACGGGGTTGGAGGCCATATAGACAGCTGATATGTTGTCACAGTAGACAATAGTGGCGTGCTGGACGGGACGCTGAAGTTCCACAAGTAGTTGGTGAATCCAAACTGCTTCAGCAACAACATGTGCAACCGGCCTGTATTGCGCTTCTGCCGAAGACCGGGAGACCGTAACCTGCCTTTTCGATGACCAAGAAACAAGATTATCACCCAAATAAACACAAAAGCCGGATGTGGATCGTCGAGTATCTGGACATCCTGCCCGGTCTACATCAGAATAAACTGTCAAGCTTGTTGGGGAGGATGAATTAAGGAGTAGACCATGATCAAGAGTGCCTTTTAAGTATCGAAGAATCTTTTTGACATGAGCTAGATGGGGTAAACGAGGATCATGCATATAGAGACATGCTTGCTGAACAGAATAAGGAATGTCAGGTCTGGTGAGAGTGGCGTATTGCAAAGCACCAACAAGACTACGATATAGAGTTGGATCGGGGACAGAATCACCTTCAGCTAAAAGTTTTGAGCCAACATCAGCTGGTGTACGACAAGGGTGACAGTCTATCATGCCTGCTCCGTTTAAGAGATCAAGAATGTATTGACGTTGAGAAAGAAATAGAGTGATGTTCTAGTGGCGGTAACACCGAGAAAATGATGAAGTGATCCTAAATCAGTCAAAGAAAATTCTTTATTGAGAAGAGTGATGATATGTTTAAGAAAAGAATCAGAAGAAGCTATAAGAACAATGTCGTCGACGTATAGAAGAAGATATATTGTGTGAGAGGAAGAATGAAATATAAAAAGAGATGTATCAGATTTGGAAGGAAGAAAGCCAATAGTTTGAATAAATGTAGCAAAACGTTGAAACCAGGCACGAGGATCTTGTTTGAGACCATACAAAGAAGATTGGGATTAGAGGAATCTTCAAAACCGGATGGTTGTTGGCAATATACAGTTTTATTGAGAGTACCATTAAGAAAAGCATTTTTTACATCAAGTTGATGAATAGACCAGGAAGAGGAGACTGCAAGACTGAGAATAATGTGAATAGTGCTGGGCTTAACAACAGGGGAGAAAGTTTCATCAAAGTTAATTCCTTATTGTTGAGAAAAACCTCTGTAGACCCAACGAGCCTTGTACCGAGCCAAAGACCCATCGGAGTTATACTTATGACGAAAAATCCACTTTCCCGAGACAATATTGGTGCCAGATGGTTTAGGAACGAGAGTCCATGTATTATTTTGAATAAGAGCATTGAACTCATCTCGCATGGCAGAGTGCCATAATGGATCGAGAAGGGCTCGTTTGTAGGAACTTGGGATAGGAGAAATCGATGGAGTAGCCGAAAGATTGAGAAAACGTCGGGGAATATGGAAGCCCCGTTTGCCACGAGTACACATAATATGATCATTTGTAGGAATGGGTATTGGAACGACATGAGAAGGAATGTGAGTAGTTGGGGAAGGAGATGATTGAGTAGGGGGTGTGTTTGAGGCGGGAGAGACGGAGTTGGATGATGTGCTAACGGGAGACTCTGCCGCGGCAGGAGAAGGAGACGCGGCAGGAGGTGAGGCTGCCGCGACAGGGGTTTGGGCAGATTCAACTGCCGCGGCAGGGTTTTGGGGGGTTTTGGCTGCCGCGATAGGGAGATCGACGGGAACAAAATATGACGCGATGTAGGGGCAGTAGATGTGGATAGAGGGGTAGGGACCGTTTAAATGGTCTCAAAGGGAAAAGTATTTTCATTGAAAGTGACGTGACGAGATATAAGAACATGACCGGAGGAGGGATCAAAACATCGTGATCCTTTGTGATCATCGGATGGACCTAAATATATACTAGGCAATGATCTTGGAGCGAGTTTATTGGCAGTAGTAGATGAAGTGTTTGGAAAGCAAAGGCAGCCAAAAACACGTAAATCAGAATAATCGGGGTGAGATAGAAAAAGAGATTGAAAGGGGGAATAAAGAGGACATGTTTTGGTTGGTCGTATATTTAGAAGATAGGTGGCGGTCCGGAGAGCCTCAGCCCAAAAACGCGGTGGAA
Source organism: Avena sativa (assembly GCA_916181665.1). Classification (NCBI taxonomy): domain Eukaryota; kingdom Viridiplantae; phylum Streptophyta; class Magnoliopsida; order Poales; family Poaceae; genus Avena; species Avena sativa. Next base: position 447,019,677 of record OV702296.1, on the reverse strand, counting down.
GAGATGCTTGAATGAGAAGAGTGCGTAAGATGTCGTTGATAGAACAAAGAGAGCGTTCAGCCTTGCCGTTTTGAGGAGAAGTGTAAGGACACAAAAACGAAATAGGATGCCTTGGGAGAGAAAGAAAGTTCTGTTTTGGTTGTTATCAAATTCTTTTCCGTTGTCACATTGGATGAAACGAATAGGAAGGCCAAAGTTTGTTAGAACATATTGTCGAAAATTAAGAAAAAGTTGATGAACATCAGATTTAGCACGAAGAGGAAAGGTCCAAACATAATGAGAATAATCATCCAAAATAACGAGATAATATTTGAAACCAGAAACGCTTGGTATTGGAGAGGTCCATAGATCACAATGTAACAATTCAAACGGAAAAGAACTATAGGTTAAAGAAGTGCCGAAAGGTAATCTAATATGTTTGCCGCATTGACAGGCATTACAAACTGAGGAATCATGCGAAGAACTATCACTAGATATGCAAAACTCTTGAAGCAGGGATGACGTGGTATGTTTATTGGGGTGACCAAGACGACCGTGCCAAAGGGTGACGGAGGCAATCATGGCTTGAGGTGTGGAGGTGGGTGCGCCATGGAGAGGATAGAGATCGCCCGAACTATTGTAACGAGCGAGGACCGCCGCCGTTTTCAGATCCTTCACAGACCAACCAAAGGGGTCGAATTCTATGGAAACATTATTATCAATAGTAAATTGTCGAACAGATATTAGATTTTTAATTAATGAGGGAGCAACTAGGATATTTCGTAGAATAAAATTGGTGTTTGGATTAATGATGTAAGATTGGCCGGTGCAAGAGATGGGGATAGAAGATCCATCGCCAATGGTGATAGAAGAAAAATGAGAGGAAGAACAAGCTAACAGAAAATCTATATTTGAAGACATATGCGAGGAAGCACCAGAATCAAAAATCCAATACGTACCTTCGTAATTGTTGAGTGTAAAATTGTTTATGGCAGCGATGAAGGCGGCTTGGTCCCAGCTTGGTGGAGCGGTTGACGGAGCGGGAGACGCAGGCATGTACTGAGGAGCTGGAGTAACATTGTACATGTAGGGCAGCGACGTCGGCGAGGCCACGTATTGAGGTGGCGTCATCTGGGCCATGTAGGGAGGGGGTGGCGCCCGCACGGTGTAGACTTGCGGAGGCTGTCGTCCAAGGAGCCCGGGGGAACCGATTGCAGGACGGAGCCCGGGACTCCAAGTTCCGGTGTAAGCGGGAGGGGCCCCGTAGGAAGACGGAGCGGACCAAGGCATGGACCACGCCTGAACAAGTCCAGTCCACGGGTCGTGCGGAGGTCGCCATGTCGGAGCCGATGGTGGTGTTGTCGGGGGCGCCGTAGGTGGAGCAGGAGCTGGTGGTCGAGGTTGAGGCGGTCTGTACGTGGGATTCTTCCCGCGATAATTTGGACTTGGACGCCATCCATGTGGGGTCTGCGGGGCAGCGTGGGGAGGGCCGGCGGAGGGGGCCGGAGGGGGAGGCCGAGCCGCCGTGTGGAATAACTGAGCTTGAGTGGGCGCGATGCTTTGCGCGCTTGCGTCGTAGCCTCCAGTTGGGTAATAGGGGTAGAGGTGGAGATAGAGGAGGTGGAGGAGGAGGGTTTCACGCCGGCGGCGCGAGCTTCCACCGCGGTCCAGAGAGGACCTTTCGGCGGCGGCGGTGGAGTAGGTGGAGCCATTTAGGTGCGGAAAAATCTAGACGTCTGATACCATGATAGTTTGGGAAAGAAATAACTTGTATTGATTTAGACAATATTACAACGTTTATATAGAAGAGAGGGAGAGTCGGCCGGCCCTAAACCGACTTAGGCTAGAGTCCTACTCCAATACAAAACAAACTCTAATACTCCCCTCCAGCTGCGGTGAGCACCACCTTGGTACTATCAGGCGCTGTCGAGGCACGGGAGGACGATGCCCAATTGCTTGCTTCCACCCACTACTTCTCATTGGCAGCGACAAGGGCAGCTTGCGCTAATTCTTTAGCACGGATTAGGGTTAACCAAGATGAAGAGGAACAATATACATTAAAGAAGAAATCTGAATCCAAAGCAATTTCAAGAAGGAGAGCATCAGGCAAAACCGCGAGCGGCAAAAAACCAGGATCAACAACAGTTGGAAGAGGCTTACCAGTCTGGTTATTATCCGTAGTCACCATCATGGCCTTCTCTAGAATTGGCTCAGATTCGTTCTCCTTGCGCCTCTGGATGCGTCTGGTGAATGAGGAAGGAGTGGCTTGTGCCGCCCGAGCAGTAGTGCTGGCCTTGGAGTTCTTGAATGAGGTAGAGGCCGATTTGGAGAGCATAGCCGCATCAGGAGCCACCATGATAGGGACAGAGCGTTTTCCCCTAGAAATGTCCAGAGAGGCTATTGATTCCTTAGAGAGATCTACTACCGCAAGAAGAGGGTGCACTTTAGCTTCTTTCAGTTTCTTGGAGCGAATAGCCAGGGTTTCATTTTCAAATTCCCACTCATCGGGGCTCTCCCACCCGATCTCCTGCCGCTCCGCCTCCCACAAGCGTTGCATCTTTCTAGGTGTAAAGGAGGGGATATGCACCCTCTCTCCATCCTCAGAAGATTCCTCTAGTGACTTAGAGGAGATAGGCGACACATGAGCATTCTTGGAGGTGGGAAGCGATGAGGGTGGTAGCGGCGAGATAGCCTCGGAAAGCTTCTCCACAAAGGAGGGGGATGCAAGGTGGGAGCCATACTGGTTAAACTTCTTCGCTTTCTCCACGGGCGGAGCAGAGGCTGGAGATGGTAGGTTTGAAGACACAAGTAGGATTAATTGGCGCACTGCCAATGTCTTTGCCCTTAGCCGGCTTGCAAGCCGCCCGCTTCAAGGATCTGGTCTTCCCACACTGGGTGACTCCAACTGCCGCCCCTCGCTGACCCGCTACCACCCCTTTTCCTTTGGCAGACACAGAAGTGACCTCGCCGCTTTGCTACTGGCTGACGAAGCAAGAAAGCTATGGCTAACATTTGTCCAAGCATGCTGCGCTTGCAGGATCCTCGCCATCTCTGGCGATATGGTGTTCATCTACTGGCACTCCTTTCACGAGTCCAAGACCGTTTGACTCTTTATTGCCCTAACTTATGTGTTCATGGGAATACCCAGGGGAAAAACCAAGCCGAGGTTCCGCAAGTTGTGCCCTAGATGCATCTAGTTATACTTATACGCATATAAATGTTTTTAAAGTCAAACACTGCCATGTATGAGCAATCTTTTTGAGAAAAGTATTAAAATTTATAATGTCAAATCTATATCATTAGATACATTATAAATATATTTTCATAATGTGTCCTTATAGTAGTACTATAATAATGGATAGCTTTTTATAAACTTGGTCAAACATGAAACCGTTTGATCAAGTAGTACTGAAGTCGTGCTAAGCCCTAAAGAAATCAGCGTACCAGAGCAGCAACCTTTGCTAAAGAAGGGAACCATAGATCGGAAGAGACTGGCCTCAAACAATACGGATAAATAGGAAAAACGAGCGGTTCCCAAGTGATCCGCTAGACACAACACTCCACACGCCCTCCCTTGTTGCTAGACGCACCGCCGTAGCGAGCATATGGCGGAGAGTATTTTACTATAACTTTAAGATGTAGCCGGCGCCTCAACGTCCGCAGCAAAAAATAGGCTAAGATGTAGCCGGCGCCTCTAGTCCGAAGCAAAAATAGGCTAAAAGAAGAATTAGAACCCACCTTGTTATGATTTATATTTGTTGAGTTTGTGGAGGGACGCTAATTTTTTTCCTATAGTCGTGGTGTAGATAAAAGGAAGAGATCGTTGTGCACATTATATTAGTAAAAAAAAAGAACATTTGCCCTACGTGAGAAAAAAACGACTATACACACCATGTCGGTGTGCGGATTTGAGAGATTAAAGCAACAGCCCTTACACCATCACGGTGCGAAAGAGACATGTATGCTCTCCCAAATCATATCAATGTTCAAGATATTTGTTTTTTTTAGATTGCTCCCCACATGTACCATGTGGTGATAGCTGAACACGAAAAGCTCATTATAAAGTGGTGTAATTCCACTTATCAAAGCCGTGTGGTACTAATAATGATTTGAACTTTCGTCAAACGTTACTGGCTATTGGGCTGCAGCCCGAGATACTTGCAGGCCATATAAGCTGTGTGAGCTAATCGATCCATTGGGTAGTTATATATAAATAGTTCTGTTTTTTTAGTTTTTGTCAACGGTAGGGTACAGTATTTCGACCTGATCCTCACGGGGATCCTCGCTGTTTCGGCCGTGCTCACAAGAAGGAAGCCGGCAAGAGGATCGCTCGGGGCAAGGACAAGAATGCATATGGGCATTGAGAATCCTGACCTCGCCGATACCCGGAGGGCTGTCATTTCACTCCTCTCACGCTCTCTCTTAGCTACAATATTTGAGGGCTCTCTTCTTTGTCCCAGGCTGAGTCGAAGCCCTCCTCGGGGTTGGAGATGTTGTTTGCGTTGACGCCGGCGTTGGCGTTCGTGGGGTTCGGGATGACGTTGGTGTTGGCGTTTGCATTGGCGTTGGCAGGGTTGAGGATGGCGTTGGTGTTCCCCACAAACACGACTTCCGTGGAGTCGCCGTCTGACCCATAGTGAAACAGGGTGTCGTGCTCCTGATCGAAGTCGTTCACGTTGGAGACTGACATGATCGACCCGGCATCGGAGGCCGGGGCGATCGAGTTCGTGTCCTCGTTGGGTTGGCCGTTGTATGCGAGATCAGGATTCACAACGACGGCGGGCGGATCGTTGGTGGAGTCGCCCTCGGAGGAAGCGAGGTTGGAGGAGCTGGGGCTTCGGACGCTTTCCCCCGCCTCCATGGCTTCAGCATCCGTGGTGTAGCCGACAAAGGCGTTGATGCGCCCGAACGACACCATGTAGGAGCTCGTGACCGGCGTGGGCGCCGAGCGGTAGCCGTCATTGGCGGCGTACAACACGGGGACGATTGCGATGAGCTAGCCAATCGTGATCTGGCTGAGTCGGGCCACTATTTTATCTCCAAGTCTCCACTTAGTGGACCTTCCAAATAGAATCCTCCTGTATGCGGGCTTCTTGGTCCTATCAGCCTCATAGACTACTCTCATTCTGGGCCTACCCTGTTGGATATTCCCTCATCAACAAGCAAGCTAATCATGAGAAGGTAAAGTACCCAGGATTACTCTAGCCACTCTCTACACCTGATAGCCCTTGGCAAGCTGTGACACCCGATTACATTGAAGGATTGCCTCGGTCAAAGAATGTCAATTGAATTATGGTGTGGATAAGCTCACCAGGTATGCTCATTTCGTGGCCTTGTTTCACCCTTTCTGAGATGAGCAGGTGGCAATGGCATATATGGACACACTATGTTCAAGCTTCACAGTTTGCCGGAGGTCATGGTGTCAAATTGAGATCCAATATTCACCAGTCGCTTGTGGCAGGAGCTATTCAAGTTGGCAGGGACAGAGCTGGCCATGAGTTCGTATGGACACCCGCAAACAGATGGCTAAACGGAGCGGGTAAATCAGTGTCTCAAAACTTATCTTTGTTGCTTCGCGCATTCTTGCCCTAAGCAGGGGCACTAGTGACCTCTCTAGCCGAGTATTGGTATAACACCTCGTACCATACCACTATTAAGCGTTCACCCTTTGAGGCGATGTATGGGCATCATCCACGTTTTTTTTTGGCATCATTGATACTACGGTATCGGGATTTAGCTCAACACCTGAGTTGTGTCAGACAGATTATGAAGGATCAAACCGAATTTGAAGCAGGGGACAATGTCACGCATGTAACACAGATCCCACGTACTAGTAGGGATACAACGTGCAACTACACCAAGATACGCGACCCCGCTGTAAGAGAAGGAACCAGAGGAGGAGCAAACACCTACGTGCGACAACTTAGCGTCAGGCTGGACCCGATGGTGTGGGACCTTAAGTAGCGACGATCCCAAAGATTCCAAGATATGACAACCTACTATAAACTACAATACTTTCTTTTTTTACAATCAATATCATATATATTTATAGAAGCAAATAGTATATGGTAAAAATATATGAGCTGTATTCAGCAATTACAAAATATAGCAGTTCATCGAGATCACCTTGCACTTTCCAAAGGCAGACGCATAAAAAAGATATAGGTATCAAACCAAACACCTACAAATATCGACGAGGGTTCTCCCATAATTTTAATTTGAGCTGCAGTGCCTAGGCTACGTGCACGCGCGCAGCCATTAGAGTAATCAATCAACATCGGCAAGAGTACCGACACCAGTATTTCAGGGAAGACGAACAGAACAACCTGTTCGACGTCGCCGGGTAGACGAGAGTACGGATCACCATTGTCGAGGACGTAGCAGCTGGGATAGATATTGCGAGGACAAACCTCCTCGCGACGACCAATAAAAATAATCCAAGATCAATCTGGCAAAGCAAGATCCGAAAGACCATACCTAAAGAAATTTGGTCTCCCAACACCACCATTGACGCCGGGAAGAAACTCCCATCGTCGAACGAAGCGCCAAAGAACACTTATTGAATAAGTTGTCATCTCCATCGCCACGAAGCCTAAGAAGCAGACGACCACCAAAACCAACACTAAACTGCTGAAAAACTACACTTTATTGGAAAACTTCACTCATAGATCAGGTCCCCCGCCCCTCCCGATGCCGGCAAGGCTAGCCGGAGGAGGGGGGACCAATGGATGAAGGAGGAGAAGTTGTGGCGGCTAGGGTTTCTAACTACAGTACTTAGTTTCCCCTGTATCGCAACTCTGAAGTGATATTTGTATGGAGAGAGAGCTTGTATTGGGTCCTAAGAGAAGCAGTTCAGATCCAGTTCTACATAGTCAGTACCAAGAATACCTCAGTTGCGACATGAGATTTTTTAGCAACCACCTCCTCAATAAATTCATCCTGTCGCACGGTTCCATCTCCGTAACAATTCATCCGTAACTCTAGGATTCTCGTTACTTGAAACTCAATGTCCACTATGGCACACTGGCCCTTTGCCATGTGGGAAAGAGGACACGGCAAAGGCCCGGACCACGGCAAAGGCACACGACAAATGCCACACAACAACGTTCGCCATGACAAAGCCCCTTTGCCGTGTGTTTTCTAAATAAGACACGACAAAGCCTTTGCCCTGTCTCTTACGCGTAGACACGGCAAAGTAAAGTGAGATGGCAGTTTCCTTGGGGATGACGGTGTCCATTCTTCGTCGTGTGTCGCCCATAAATCCAACACAGCAAAAAGGCTGCCTTTTCAGAAAATGTTGAAAAAAAAATAGTTGTTTTTTTCAAACTTTTTTGCATATTTTTTACTTGTTAGTCTCCTATGTGATACTTTTAACCCTAAGGATGCTTAATATTAGGTCAAACTGTACTCATGATCAAACTTTCCCTTCGGTCACCCATCCTAACACTACTCTGGCCCTAACACGCTTAACTTCTTCATTCCTTACGAATGAGCTTCCCAGAAAGAAATCATACCTTGTCAATAATACATTCATATCAATCCTATTAACTCTTGGACCATGATATCACACATCTCAATTTTAGATTCCAAACAATTACTTAGTTAGACCACAATGAATAAGTAGTACTCTTGAATCCAAATAATAAGATTTTTTGCCTTTTTCTATTTAATATGGAATAATTCATATATTTAAATCCGTAAATCACAATTCGACAAATAAAATATCTAAATCTATCAGAAAAATGAGAGGAATCCAAATATGACATCCATATAATCTTCTGAACCTAAAAATGATAGATGAACCTTGTCACATTGCTTTGATCGTTTTTGGACACATAATCAATATACCAAGTTTGATATTTTTTCTCCGAACTATGTCACATAATATGGCACCACGCGAAGGTCTCACATTTTTTACGATTTTTTTATTTAGTTATGCTCATTTGAAACTATTGTCAAACCCTAATCAATGGTGGGCCTGAAGGCTCTTAGCTCGGGGCTGAGCCTCGTTAAACTTGCATTGGATATCTAAAGAAACATCATATTTTCAACCTAAAAATGATTTTTGTAAAAAATCATGAGCACCAAATCATGTATCTGCAGTTCATATCTGACCCACTTCCTAAAATTTGTCTTTTTCATCAGGGGTGGACAGAAAGGTTTATGAATACCCGGTTGGGACATTGTCCATAAAAGGTGGTCTAGTATTTTTGAAAAATAGGTGGTACCATTTTTGTATTCACTGTTTGGTGTTGCTTCACAAAACGCCCTGATTTTTGCGCTTCGAAAATAGAAAATGGCTTTTCTGTGCGACAAAAAGGAAAACTTCCTCCTGCAGCATTGTTCACCATCCTATGATGCACATGCATGCACAATATGGAAACATTATCATATACTATGTCGCGATTCTGGCCATAACATTGGTTATTTGAATCGAAAGCTAGGAAACCTCGAATGAGATAGGTCATTTTGTGAAGATTTTTTGAGACATAATCAATATACCAAGTTTGTTATTTTTCCTCCGAATTATGTCACATAATATGGCACCACGGGAAGGTCTCGCATTTTTTTGATTTTTTTAATTTAGTTATGTTCATTTGAAACTATCGTCAAACCCTAATCAAACGGCGGGCATGAAGATTCTTAGCTCGGGGCTCAGCCTCGCTAAACTTGCATTGGATCTCTGAAGAAATAACATATTGTGAACCTAAAAATGATTTTTGTAAAAAATCATGAGAACCAGATCATGTACATACAGTTCATATCTGACCCACTTCCTACCGATTCGACAGAAAGTTATGTTTTTCATCAGGGGTGAACGGAAAGGTTTACGAATACCCGGTTAGGATATTTTCCATGTAAGGTTGTATAATATTTCTAAAAAATGGGTGGTAGCATTTTTGTATTCACCATTTTGGTGTTGCTTCATAAAACTCCACGATTTTTGCGCTCCAAAAATAGAAAATAGCTTTTCCGTGCGACGAAAAGGAAAACTTTCTCCTGCAACATTGTTCGCCATCCCATGATGCACATCAATGCACAATATGGGCACATTATCACAAACTATGTCGCGATTCTGGCCATAACATTGGTCATTTGAACCGAAAGTCAGGAAACCTCGAATGAGATAGGTCATTTTGTGAAGGAGTTTTTGAGACATAATCAATATACCAAGTTTGATATTTTACCTCCAAACTATGTCATATAATATGGCATCACGTGAAGGTCTTGTATTTTTTTGATTTTTTTATTTAGTTATGGTCATTTGAAACTAGCGTCAAACCCTAATCGAACGGCGGGCATGAAGATTCTTAGCTCGGGGCTGAGCCTCGCTAAACTTGCATTGGATCTCTGAAGAAACATCATATTATGAATCTAAAAATGATTTTTATAAAACATCATGAGCACCAGATCATGTACATGCAGTTCATATCTGACCCTTCCTATCGATTCGACAGAAATTTGTCTTTTTCATGAGGGGTTGATGAAAAGGTTTACGAATACCCGGTTGGGATATTGTCCATGCAAGGTTTTCTAGTATTTTTTAAAAATGGGTGGTAGCATTTTTGTATTCACCGTTTTGGTGTTGCTTCACAAAACGTCCGATTTTTGCGCTCCAAAAATAGAAAATGGCTTTTCCGTGTGACGCAAAGGAAAACTTCCTCCTGCAACATTGTTCGCCATCCCATGATGCACATAAATACACATATGGACACATTATCACAAACTATGTCGCGATTCTGGCCATAATATTGATCATTTGAACCGAAAGCTAGTTAACCTCGAATGAGATAGGTCATTTTGTAAAAGTTTTTTGAGATATAATCAAATACTAAGTTTGATATTTTTGCTCCCAACTACGTCACATAATATGGCACCACGCGAAGGTCTCGCATTTGTTCGATTTTTTTGTTTAGTTATGGTCATTTGAAACTATCGTCAAACCCTAATCGAACGACGCGCATGAAGATTCTTAGCTCGGGGCTGAGCCTCCCTAAACTTGTATTGGATCTACAAAGAAACATCATATTGGTAACCTAAAAATGATTTTTGTAAAAAATCATGAGCACCAGATCATGTAATTGCAGTTCATATATGACCCACTTCCTACCGATTCGACAGAAATTTGTCTTTTTTATCAGGGGTGGACGGAAAGGTTTACGAATACCCGGTTAGGATATTGTCCATGTAAGGTTGTCTAGTATTTTTGAAAAATGGGTGGTAGCATTTTTTATTCACCGTTTTGTTGTTGCTTCACAAAATGACCCGATTTTTGCGCTCCGAAAATATAAAATGGGTTTTCGTGTGACGAAAAGAAAAACTTCCTCCTACAACATTGTTCGCCATCCCATGATGCCACAATATGGGCACATTATCACAAACTATGTCACAATTCTGGCCATAACATTGGTCATTTGAACCGAAAGCCAGAAAACCTCGAATGAGATAGGTCATTTTGTGAAGGTTTTTTAGACATAATCAATATACCAAGTTTCATATTTTTCCTCCGAACAATGTCACATAATATGGCACAACGCAAAGGTCTCGCATTTTTTCGGGTTTTTTATTTAGTTATGATTATTTAAACCTATCGTCAAACCCTAATCGAACGGCGGGCATGAAGATTCTTAGCTCGGGGCTGAGCCTCCCTAAACTTGTATAGGGTCTCTGAAAAAATATCATATTGTGAACCTAAAAATGATTTTTATAAAAAATCATGAGCACCAGATCATGTACATGCAGTTCATATCTGACCCACTTCCTACTGTTTCGGTAAAAATTTGTCTTTTTATCAGGGGTGGACGAAAAGGTTTACGAATACCCGGTTGGGACATTGTCCATGTAAGGTGGTCTAGTATTTTTGAAAAATGGGTGGTAGCATTTTTGTATTCATCGTTTGGTGTTGCTTCACAAAACACTCCGATTTTTGCGCTCCAAAAATAGAAAATGGCTTTTCGGTGCGATAAAAAGGAAAACTTCCTGCTGCAACATTGTTCGCCATCCCATGATGCACATGCATGCACACTATGGGCATATTATCACAAACTATGTCGCGATTCTGGCCATAATATTGGTTATTTGAACCGAAAGCCAGGAAACCTTAAATGAGATAGGTCATTTTGTGAAGGTATTTTTGAGGCATAATCAATATACCAAATTTGATATTTGTCCTCCCAACTTTGTCACATAATATGACTCCACGCAAAGGTTTCACGTTGGTTCGATCATTTTTTAATTTTTTCTGCCTGTTTTAAACTATGGTCAAAACGACGAGCATGAAGATTCTTATTCAACATAAATATCTAATATTTGAGTGTAAATACACAGCTGCAAGTTTTGATATATTATTTCTATTTTTCTGAATTAGAATGATTTTTTTATGATTTTCTAAGAGTAATGTGATAAAAGGGAAAAAAGGACTTTACCGTGTATACTGTGACATACACACGGCAAAGGTCTTTGCCGTGTATACTGCGGAATACACACGGCAAAAAGCCGGCGATGGCACATGGCAAATAGGCTACCGTCTGTAACCGTTAGCTCCTTCCCGTCAAGTGGACCTACGGGGTCTTCCACCTTGTTGCCGTGACCACACCTATGTTGTGTGCCGTTGTCGACTTTGCCGAGTGTGTTTTTTTTTAAAATTTGCAGTCTAGGTTGTATACGGCAAAGACAAACTTTACTGTGTCCCCGTCCATTTGGCACACGGCAAATCCCTCAGTGGTCCATCCGCGTCGTGTTTTCGAGCGAGAACGTGTCACTGGTTCGATGCCAGATCACCTGCAGACAGACACGTACGCCGGGCATGCCCCTGTCGAAGAATGATCGCGGCTGGCAAAGGCAATAGACGTTCCCCGGCAAACAGGTGTGGCGATCGATCCAAAAGCGGTAGTGGGTGATCGGCGTGCCTACCCTTGATCGACTTCATTCATGATTACACCTCAACACATTGGAACCTACCCACCCGGCGAGCACTGAATTTCTGCGTCCAACTAAACACGGACGTAAGGCAGAGATAGGATCCCTCTTGTTCCTTTCTTCACCGCCTTAGAGCAAGTTTAACAGTATAGTCCATTGTTGGCTATAAGCTACTGTTATGTCATCTGTAGTCACCACTATAGCCAACAAGTATAATAGCTAACTACAAACATGTACTATTTTACTAATATATGGCTCACATGTCACTCCCATAAAGTGCCTAGGAACACGTGTTGTAGCTGGCTCTTAACTTACAGCCAGCTCTTCTTCTCTCTCCTCTTCTTTCTCCTCCAACTCAGTCAAAATATAGTACTTTACCTCTTATAGCCAGCTGATGTCATCCTATTGTACTTCTCTTGTGCACCCAGCGTCCTCGCATTCATCATCGTCGATCCATCATGTCATGTCCTGATGCTCCTCCTACGTGTCCACCGCAAGCGTCTGGTCTGTATAAAACCAAAGGCCGTTCTAGCTACAACCACGATCGACGGAGTGCGGAGTAGAGATGGCTCGTGCTCTTCTGCTCGCCGGAGCAGCATTGTTGGCAGTAGTGCTGGTGGCTGCGGCAGAGCGGGAGGGAGGCTACGCCGGGAACGACGACCTGGAGCAGCGGCACCACCATCCGCCGGTGGCACGTGGCCTGTCGTTCGACTTCTACAAACGTAGCTGCCCGAGGGCGGAGTCCATCGTGCGGGACTACGTCAGGGACGCCATCCGCAAAGACGTCGGCATCGCTGCGGGACTCCTCCGCCTCCACTTCCACGACTGCTTCGTGCAGGGCTGCGACGCTTCGGTGCTGCTGGACGGGTCAGCGACGGGGCCGGGGGAGCAGCAGGCGCCGCCCAACCTCACGCTCCGCCCGTCGGCCTTCGCCGCCATCAACGACATCCGGGACCGCCTCGAGCGCGAGTGCCGGGGCGCCGTGGTCTCATGCTCCGACATCCTCGCCATGGCCGCGCGCGACTCCGTGGCAGAAACCGGCGGGCCATCCTACCGCGTCCCCCTGGGCCGCCGCGACAGCCCGCGCTTCGCCACCCAGCAAGACGTGCTCTCCGGCCTCCCCGCGCCCACCTCCACCGTGCCAGCCCTCCTCGCCGTCCTCCGCAACATCAACCTCGACGCCACCGACCTCGTCGCCCTCTCCGGCGGCCACACCGTGGGGCTCGCCCACTGCACCTCCTTCGACGACCGCCTCTTCCCGCGCCCCGACCCGACCATGAACCCGACCTTCCTCGGCAAGCTCAAACAGACCTGCCCGGCCAAGGGCACCGATGCGCGCACCGTGCTGGACGTGCGCACCCCGAACGCCTTCGACAACAGTACTACGTCAACCTGGTGAATCGGGAGGGGCTCTTCGTCTCCGACCAGGATCTCTACACCAACGCCGCCACACGGCCCATCGTCGAGCGGTTCGCGCAGAGCCAGCGGGAGTTCTTCGACCAGTTCGGCGTGTCCATGGTGAAGATGGGGCAGATCAGGGTGCTCACCGGCAACCAGGGACAGGTCCGCAGGAACTGCTCCGCCCGCAACCCCGGCACCAGACTCGATGACGGCCTGCAATGGTCGTCGTCCCTTGTGCAGACCGTCGTAGAGGCCGCCGCCGAGAGCCTCGGGTTCTAGACTGGTGCTCGGCCTTGAGTGTAGCTGCTCGGCAGTGATGATAATTAGCGGACTTGGACTACTAGCTGTTAATTATATGTCGAAATAAAATGTAATCAAGGCAAGGCGAGGCAAGGTTGCCCAACGTGGCTTTATTTCTTTGTCTTGATCCAGGCGGTGGAAAATTATCAACCTACAATTACCAGATCTTTTTTTTCTTTCAAATGCCAGGTAAAATGGTTAATTATGTACAAACAAATGTGATCAAGGCCATGATAGTGTTAATCGGTCGATGCTTCTCCTCAGTGTGAGAAAAGATCGAACGGCCAGGACTGCAAGTTTTTTCTTTTAGCTTTCACATCCGGAATACAGCAGCCAGGTAAAATGCGTAACTTGCAGATATATTTCCACTACACAACTTACAATAAGCAACTACAAGTACATCTATCTATGTCAAGAACACGAGGACGAAAAGTACAATGAACACAACGACCAGGAAAAGGGATCAGCATCATCTGCCCCTTGACACCGGCCTTCTTCATTATCGCTACTACTTTTTTCTGCAGGAAGATGCATGAGAAAAATCGCGACAGAGATATTAAGTATGTATCAGGCTCTTCTGTAAAAAAAAATATTACCCATCAGGCTCTAGCGTGTCGCCTGACAATTAGAACAACTTGGTTCTAAAAATGGTGAATGAACCTGCACAAAGTCTGAGTCTCTTGAAGTACTTGTTATAAATATGAGCAATTTATCATATAATTTAATCCATGAAAAGAGTAGTTAAAACATGACTAAAAATATAGCAATAGGACTAATCATCGAATCTAAAGTGAGAGTGTAAACATCAATTCTAAACAGATTGCTACAATGTATAATTTGCTTTGGAAGACAGAAGATCTAAACAAGATAGAGAAATATAGCAAACTGTGCAAGATGATGAACTGCTCGCTTTGACGTTAGCGTCAATTATATCGTCAAAGAGGTTGTTGGTGTCAGGAAAGAAGTCGTCGTTACGAAAGATGCCGTCGATGTCCGTAAATGAGTCCATGATAAAGCCGGTAGTCACACGTGAGCGCTTTTAAAAACCCTATCGCCCTTCTCCCGTACAGGACTCAAAGCAGCGGGGTCTTGGAGGCTTACTGTCCCGGCTCACATTGCACGTCGCAAGACGGAATGAGGAACACGGTGACTGCTCAAAGCTCTGGAGCTGAAGGCACTATATGATGGTGTGAGTGTGTATGAGAGGAGGAGAGAACTCTCTCTCTCTTATAGGCAATGTCGAGGAGCTTGTGTAGGTCTCTCACTTTCTCATGTTTTTATTGGAGAGCAACCCCTCATAAGGAGGTCAAACTCTCTCTTAACTAGCAATGTGGGACTAAATTCTTATCCCACCTTTTGCCATGCTTAAAGGGAAAAATAGGCCTTAGGGATTTCAGGAGTTATTGCAAAAGATTAATTGGGCTAAGCCATTTTAGACAAAATTCTAATAATCACCCCCACCAGATCCCAGAAGAATGCACACAAAGTTTGCCTATGATTACAAAGCATTGTTTTATATATACGTACTACAGTGAAAACTGTTAACACTAGTGGAAAACGGGCCTCCAGTCCCGGTCCGTAAGTGGCTTTAGTCCCGGTCCTGGTAACCGGGACTGGAGGGGCGGGACTAAAGGCCCACTCATTAGTCCCGGCCCTCTTACCAGCCGGGACCAATGGGCATCCACGTGGCTGTCTCTGCGGGCGCTGAGTGCCCCCCATTAGTCCCGGTTCGTATTACGAACCGGGACAAATGGTTCTCTGCCGCGGCAGCATTTTAGGCACTTTATCTGCCGCGGCAGCATTTTAGGCACTTTATCTGCCACGGCAGAGTATTTAATTTGTATTCTTTTTTTCATTTCAAAATAGTTTTCTAAGCTACCACATACCGTACATGTTCATGCATACATAAGATAACTTCTCTTAAGATCGAGCATACAAATATATACATGATAGTTACACATGGAGATCACAATTATCGGGACTAGAGCCCGTCTATTCAATTACACGGTCGGGGATCATCGGCGCCTATTCACACTAAATTCTCCGGCGTCATCTATCATCTCGTTCATCAAGAATCCTGCCAGTTCTTCAGCAAATGCTACTACACGTTGCTGTGGTAGGAGCTGATCCCGCATTTTCTCGAACTATATAAGAAAAGGAGATCAATATGAATATCAATCATGATAACAAAAAGTGACGGTAATAAAAATAATGTTATGAATGTATTGCTTACATCGACTCTATAATCATTCAGCTCACTGGTAAACGTGCGAATGAACTCGCAAACGTAGAATCCGTATAGATTCGTCCCCTGTGGCTGCCTCGCGCACTTTACGAGAATAGAATTCAATCAAAATAATAATCCAGCATCATAATTGTATTGAAACTAGAAGTAAAGAGATGTTCCTACTACTTACCGAGACCGGCTTAAACGTCAGCTTCTCAGTAAAGTCACCCGTAACCGCACTCTTGAACTGGTTCTAAACCCTACCCGGTAAAGAAAATGAATGAGTTATTTATTACGTGATATCTCAGGAAATCAACGAAAGAGACCGCTGTAGCGCGAAAATTACCTCTGGAGCATGTCCTGCATGTCACTAAACAGTTCCAGGGGTCTCTTTAATGGGTCCATGACTTCAACTCTTCCCTTATCAAGTTGAATGTCCATGAGAATCCAGTGAAAACTGTACACGTTTATATATACATCAGTAGCTCATCAATTACACTTAACATCGAGTAAGCAAAAGAGAATGTGTACAATAGAGTAAGACACTCACGCGAAATTGTAAGGAAACAGTATGTGGTCATAGAAATTTTGCTCCGTTAGAAACCTTAGAAGGTTTTCCTGTGTGTTCTCGGGTTTTTCCTTTAGCGTCCGACAATGTATTTTATCTGGGTTAATGAACCCAACACTGAAGATTGACCTTCTTTTACATTCCATGATCTTCATTCTGCATAATAATAGAGTACAAAAGGATATAATTAGGATAATTATATGCAATGAACTGAACAACTGAAAAAATGAACAGTTTATATATAGACAATGAATTCAACAACTTACAGACAATAGCAACTCATGAGACTTTTGTCGAGGGCGTCGAAAGTGTATAACTGGAAGAGTTCTGGAAACTCAACATGGACCTCTTCTTCTCGGAAGTAGTAGTCATGTGGGACTTTCGCCACGATCATTATTCTCTCCTCCTTTACGGCTTTCAAGTACCATTTATGTAAACTCCGCATTTGTGTTGGCAGTTGTTGGAACTGCTCAAAGCTGACCAGAGGCTTCCTTGGGACATATGTAGGGACTACCTGAGCCTTGGGTAACTTGTCGTCCTGGGAACCTAGCAATTCCTCAACAGTCACATTCATAGCGGCCGCAAGCTTCTTAGCTTCTTCCATATCCTACTGGGGAGTGTCATAGGATACCACCTTGAGGGGTGGGGTCGATTTTTTGGCCTGTTCCCCGAGCTGGGGGACGTCCTTTCTTTTCCCGGTTCCACTTTGACTTGATGATTTGCTCCCGCTTGCACTTCTACTTGATTTTCTCTTCTTCACTTCCTTCTGAAGTGTGCGCCGATAGTCATCTGGCTTATGGTGCAAGTCATATTGCGATTTTGTGTTCAGAAAAGAAAGTGCATACGCTTTTTGCTTCTGGTGTATACCGGGGTGGGCTCGGGTTTCTTCTTTTGAAGCTGCGCAACACATTCGGCCTTTACGATCATGTCGGTTTCCTCGTCAGTATGATCGTAAGGTCTGATAGAAAGATTCTTATGAGGTACTCTTGGGAGGGGCGACATTTGTCGTTTTGGGCTCCTGCGTCGTTTAGTACTAATCGGAGGCTGCAGCGGAGATCGAGATGGACTCGGGTTGTGGTGGTCGTAGTCATGGGGTGGGCTTCTTGGATGTGATGGAGGTGAAGGTGACATGCGACCACTCAGAGGCGGTGTTGGCTTTGGCGTCCAGCCTGGAAGCTTGGTGTTGTTCTTGTCCCATAGAATGATACCACCCAGTACTTCTCTGAGTGTCCTTTCACCTTCAGGTCCAGGGATGTCAAGCTCCATTGAGTCCCACCCCATTGCGATTTCATCCACACCAACTTTAGCATAGCCAGCTGGAATCTCACGGCCATGCCAGCGTGCGCCAGGTGGACAAGGTAAAGCACATCCGACCGCCACCTTGATGGATAGGTTCTTCACCTTCTGATGGAGCTTACAAGATGCCTGCTCCTTGATTCCATCCACGGGGTAGCCGGGACCGCCATCTACCATACGTGCATCGTCAGAAGGGACCTCCGATTCAGTCACGCTGCTTTTCCGCTGAGATAGGACAGCGGTAATATTGAGTACAGGATCTTGCAGGCGCGCTGCTCCTCGAAGTTCGTCAATCTGTTGCTGATGCATTCGAAGTGTTCCTATCAACTCGGTGAACCTGTCTCCCTCCTCCTCCTACCGTCGCCTCTTTGCTCTCTCTCGGCTCCTATAAGTATCTCTGTCTTTGGGAAACCCCATCTCCCACGTATAACTAGGGCCAAGGCCTCGTACACGTCCTCCGCGTTCGTTATTCCCGAGGACCTTTGTCAGCAAGTCTTTCTCTCTACCGAGACGGAACTTTGTTGTCCCCGCTTTAATCTCCTTCACCACTTTCTGCCATGTATCCCGGGGTATCCTAATCCCGTCACTGCAAATAAGGTCCCCTTTACTTTTGTCATACTCACTCCCATACCCAAGGAACCAATTCCTTGCCCTCAGATCCCATTCTTCGCGTATTGGTTCTGGAGTGATCCCTTTAGCAAGCAGCTCATTCTCTTTAGCATCCCACTTTGGCATGGCAGGCGCGTAGCCCCCTGGCCCCAGGTGATGGTGATATTTCTTCATCGCGGCATTTTTCTTGTTTTTTTCCGACATTTCCATAGCAGGTTGTGACTCCTTGTACTTCACAAATGCATCCCAGTTAGCCTGCTGCTTTGTTAGATAGCATTCAAATTTAGGAGTCTTCTTCGTCTTCTGATACTTTTGCCATAATGCTTTCTTCCAGTTCTTGAATAGTTCGGCCATCTTCGTAAGAGTCCACTGCTTGACTTTCTTCCTCAATGCAGCTGTGTCGGCATCATCCTCACATTCTGGCAGGGTGAAATGTGTCATGAGGTCATTCCAAAGACCCTCTTTGCACCTGTCGGAGACATACTCACCCTCTGTCGCCCCTTTGGTCTTATTCCACTCTCGAACGGTGATCGGTGTGCGATCCCTAACCATAACTCCGCATTATTGTTTAAATATAGTTTTAGCCTTTTCGGGTTCCACCGGTTCACCCCGTGGTGATACCCGCGTAATTGTATAACGCGTAGATGCGTCCAACTTTTTGGCCGGGCCTCGTTTGGAATATTTTTTGCTCGATGTGGAGGCCTAAGAGAAGAAACATTCGTCAATTTATATATATACAACTCAGTTAATGCATCTACTGATCACCAGACTTCATATATATACCTCGTCGTCGGCTTCTCCACCACCGGAGCTGTCGGCTTCTCCTTGATCATTTCGGTCGACCTCCTCTCCCTCACCGGAGGGGTTCAGATAAATGGACGGAGATTCGGGTGGATCAACATGGGGGGTGTCGTTGATCATATCCTCGAGAATTTCTTCCTGTGCTAGGTCTCTCTGGATTGGATCCATAGTTTTCTACAAAATGCACACAATAACATTTTTCATTCAATATTGCTGCATAAAATAACACTAAACAATAATATGAACACGCAATTTGCTACAATAATACTAAGCAATAGCAAAATTCTAGTGATGCCCTAACCCTAACCCTAAGTCCGGGCGGCCCGCAAGCACCACCACCCTAACCCTATCTCCGGGGGCCCACGAGCACCACCACTCTAACCCTAAGTCCGGGGGCCCGCAAGCACCACCACCCTAACCCTATCTCCGGGCAGCCCGCGAGAACTACCACCCTAACCCTAAGTCCGGGGGCCCGCGAGCACCACCATCCTAACCCTATCTCCGGGCGGCCCGCGAGCACTACAACCCTAACCCTAAGTCCGGGGGCCCGCGAGCACTACCACATTAACCCTAAGTCCGGGTGCCCGCGAGCACTACCACCCTAACCCTAAGTCCGGGGGCCCGCGAGCACTATCACACTAACCCTAAGTCCGAGGGCCCGTGAGCACTACCACCCTAACCCTAAGTCCGGTGGTCCGCGAGAACCACCACCCTAACCCTAAGTCCAGTGGCCTGCGAGCACCACCACCCTAACCCTAAGTCCGGGGCCCGCGAGCACTACCGGACTTAGGGTAGTTATTTCTTTAGCTTAAGTCCGGGGGCCCGCGAGCACCACCACCCTAACCCTAAGTCCGGTGGCCCGCGAGCACTACCAACCTAACCCTAAGTCCGGGGGCCCGCGAGCACTACCACCCTAACCCTAAGTCCGGGGGCCCGCGAGCACTACCACCCTAACCCTAAGTCCGGTGGCCCGCGAGCACCACCACCCTAACCCTAAGTCCGGGGGCCCACGAGCACTACCGGACTTAGGGTAGTTATTTCTTTAGCTTATCTTTATTTAGCACTGATGCTTGTCTGTCTCAATCGACACTATAATACTACATACTATATAATATACTACTATATATATTATTACTCGTAATAAATATATATACACAAACATATATATACTATATTTATAAACTAGTAATAAATATTACAATATAAAAAAGATACAAGAAATAAAAAAACATACACTAGAAATTAATATATACTATACTAGAAATTAATAAAAAAACATACACTAGAAATATAAAAAAGATACAAAAAATACTAGTAATAATTCTATCTATCTATTACAAAAAACATACTAGTAATACAAGTAATAATTCTACCTATCTATTACAAAAAAGATACTAGTAATACAAAAAAACATACACTAGTAATACAAAAAATATACAAAAAAACAAAAAATGGCCGGCGGGGTGCCGCCCGGGCTCGCCGG
Organism: Avena sativa; assembly: GCA_916181665.1. Lineage (NCBI taxonomy): Eukaryota > Viridiplantae > Streptophyta > Magnoliopsida > Poales > Poaceae > Avena > Avena sativa. The sequence continues at coordinate 446,999,094 of OV702296.1, read as the reverse complement.
TCGCGGGGCGCTGCCCGGGCTCACTGGGGGGATGGAGGCAGCGCGCGGCCGGTCGCGGGGCGCCGCCCGGGCTCGCTGCGGCCGGGGACGGAGAGGAGGCAGATAGAGCGCGGTGGGGGAAGGGATTACCTCCCACAGCAGCGGGGCGGACGAGCGCGCGTCTCGAGAGGCGGCGGCGCGGCGCGGCAACACGACCGGGTACGCGGACGGGCGGAGAGGCGCGGCGAGGTATTTTGGTAGCCTGGCGGCGTAGTGCTACTCCTCGCTCCGGTCGATGGATTCGACCGGGGAAGAAGGCGGCGCCTTAAATACGCCCAACCCTTTAGTCCTGGTGCGTGGCTGGAACCGGGACTAAAGGGGCGGTTCCAGCCACGCACCGGGACTAAAGGCTTTGGATGCCTTTTCGCCTGCAGAGCCTTTAGTCCCGGATGGTGTTCTGGGCCGGGACTAAAGGCCCAAATTTGCACGCGCTGGGCCTAAGTTGGCGCCTGTTGTTTCAAATATTACAATTTGTAACTATTAGATTTTTTAAACATTTGAATTATATAGTTTTTGCATACTTATGAATTTGAGAAAATTTTCAACATGAAAAGTTTTTGAATTTGAATAAGTAATCCAAATCTATTTTCTGTTTTACAAAATAATTATTCTAACTAGTGAAACTAATAACCATTTTGCCATTTTCAATTTAAAAATGCATTAAATATTATATTTTGCATATTTTTAAATAAGTGATTCAAATCAATTTTCTGTTTTATAAAATAATTATTCTAACTAGTCAAACTATTAACCATTTTGCCATTTTCATGTAATTCCGACGCTCCGGTGGTCTTCCTCCGGCGAAACCCTAGACCGGGGGCCCTGGATCGTCTACCCCGCCTTATTTTTTCCCGCCCGTTCTCTTCCGGATCGTAGCCCCTATAGGGTTTAGGGTTTAGGGTTTAGGGTTTTTGGTTTAGGGTTTAGGGTTTAGGGTTTTTGGTTTAGGGTTTAGGATTTAGGGTTTTTAGTTTAGGGTTTAGGGTTTAGGGTTCCCTCCTCTGACTTAGGGTTTAGGGTTTAGGGTTCCCTCCTCTGACTTAGGGTTTAGGGTTTAGGGTTTAGACTCATATCTGCCGCCTCTCTCCACTCTATCCCATGGCTTCCACCATACCTCTAACCCCAGGGAGGCGGAGATGGAGTCTCTCACGGGCTAGCAGGAAAATATTTTCCGAGGCGGAACTTCTGAAGATGCCATAGGGCGTGTGCACCAAGGACATCTTCGAGAAGTTCCGCCACGGGAGATTTCCCAACCCTTTCCTCCATCCATGGGGATGAAACTCTCCATCCATGTTGGCTTGGTCGTTGCCATAGCACATCTAGACTCATATTTGCCGCCTCTCTCCACTCTATCCCATGGCTTCCACCATACCTCTAACCCCAGGGAGGCGGAGATGGAGTCTTTCACGGGCTAGCAGGAAAATATTTTCCGAGGTGGAACTTCCGAAGATGCCATAGGGCGTGTGCACCAAGGGCATCTTCGAGAAGTTCCGCCACGGGAGATTTCCCAACCCTTTCCTCCATCCATGGGGATGAAACTCTCCATCCATGTTGGCTTGTTGAGTTGCTTGCCATGGCGTATCGATGATCCTTTTATAGGCACGGCGTCGCTTCTACTTTGTCTTCTTCCTCCGACAGGGCGTCGTGCGCTACATGCTTTATCTCATCGAGCAGTGTGTCCACCCACGCGTCCTTATCCTACCGATAGCTTTAGTCCTGGTTTGAGCCCCCACCCGGTACTAAAGATTACCCACGCGTCCTTATCCCACCGACAGTTTTGTTAGATGACATAGAAACCACCTTTAGTCCCGGTTGCACCCACCAGCCGGTACTAAAGGTTAGCCACCCCCCAGATAAGGCCCTCCCAGATAAGCCTCCCCCAGATAAGGCCCCCCCATCTTTTGTCCTGGTTTGAGCCCCCACCCGGGATGAAAGTTTCCCACGCCACTTCGTTCCCGCGCTTTCCACCGGTTCCCACCTCTGTCTTCCCGCCCTTTTTTCAGTATATATATGTACGCTTGGCCTCCATTTACATATCACATCTAGACTCATCATTCTCTTCCCATGGCTTCCATCGTATCTCTAACCACCCGGGAGGCGGAGGCGCTTTGCGCCTCGAACTACCCCTGCCCACCGGGCTACCGCATCCCCACCAGCTGGATGCTGAGCGCCGGAGGCGTGCCGGTCCCTCCTGTCCCTCTAGGTGTGGAGCGCCGGATGGCCATCACGAACCACTACTACCTCGAGCTCACGCCAGAGCAGCGGAGGAATCCCAACTGGCATCCCGACTATTTCCCGACTTGGGAAGCCTTCTTCATCAATCGGCGTGAGAGGGCGCTCGCTAGGCACGAGGAGGACGGCCCACCTCCTTCGAACTTCAACGAGGCCGGCCGTCGGTTGTGGTGGCGCGGCCAGACTCTCCAGAGTGTCATGGCCTATAACACGACCGGCAATAACCCCCGCCTGCGGTACCCTCAAATCCAGCCCACGCGTGCCCAACCTTCAAGGTTCGACTACGGCGACCCCAACGACGACAGCTACGACGGCGCCGGCGACTACAACAACTACAGTGGCGCGTATTACAGGGCTAGGCAGGAGCATGACTGAATCACTCCAACCATTAGGCATGTTTCTTAATTTTCAGTTGTGCTATGTATCCTTAGTGTTTGTGGGTTCCTTCTCTTGTGATGGTTCCTTCTCTTTGTGTGATCACCTAACGCGGCTCAGAACGTCTAGTTTGATTGAGCAAGATGTATTACATGAAAGGGGACCTTTATGTCTCAAATAAAAGGGTTAATACATTACATAGATTTATGTCTCAAATAAAAGGTTTACTTACATAGATTTATGTCTCAAATAAGAGGTTTAATACATTATTACACATCACCAACATCTAGTGTTGTGGTTTTCTTCTGCACCGTAGCCATGGAGAATCTTCATCATTTAACAGGATGCTTGGTTCAGTTTTCACTTTGAAGGGCGGAATTTCATGAAACTTATTGTAATCTTCTGACATGTCTGTCTTGTCATCCACTCCCACGATGTTTCTTTTCCCTGAAAGAACTATGTGGCGCTTTGGCTCATTGTATTCTGTACTCTTTTGCTTATCTTTCCTTTTTCTCGGTTTGGTAGACATGTCCTTCACATAGAAAACCTGAGCCACATCGTTGGCTAGGACGAATGGTTCATCCATGTACGCAAGATTGTTAAGATCCACTGTTGTCATGCCGTACTTTTCGTCTACATGTACCCCGCCTCCTGTCAGCTTGACCCATTTGCACCGAAACAAAGGGACCTTAAAAGTAGGTCCATAGTCAAGTTCCCATATCTCCTCTATGTACCCATAATATGTGTCAATCTTCCCATTGTCATCTGTTGCATCAAAGCGGACACCACTGTTTTGGTTGGTGCTCTTTTTATCTTGGGCGATCGTGTAAAATGTATTTCCATTTATCTCGTACCCTTGGAAAGTACATATAGTCGAAGATGGTAACCTGGCCAACGAGTACAACTCATCTCCAACAGTGGTGGTATTCATGATATGTGTCTGCAACCAATTGCCAAAATTCTTCTCGTGTTCCCCTTTAATCAAGGTTTCAGGCTTCCCTAGGTTTTCGGAGCGTAGAATATTCTTGTGTTTCTCGATATACGGAGCCACCACGGTGGAATTGTGTAGAACTGTGTAGTGTGCTTGAGTGAAAGAATGTCTGTCCCTACATACCATTGATTTCCTTCCTAGTGTGTCTTTTCCAGTCATCCTCCCCTCATACCGAGATTCAGGAACACCAATCGGCTTAAGGTCAGGAAGAAAGTCAACACAAAACTCAATGACCTCCTCTGTTCCATAGCCCTTGGAGATGCTTCCTTCTGGCCTGGCACGGTTATGAACATATTTCTTTAAGACTCCCATGAACCTCTCGAAGGGGAACATATTGTGTAGAAACACAGGATCGAGAATTCTAATCTCTTCGACTAGGTGAACTAGGAGGTGCGTCATAATAATGAAGAAGGATGGCAGGAACAACAACTCGAACCTGACCAGACATTGGACCAAATCAATCTGTAACCCTGATAGACTTTCTCGATCGATTACCTTCTGAGAAATTGCATTGAGGAATGCACATACCTTCACAATGGCTAGTCGAACATTTTATGGTAGAATTCCCCTCAATGCAACCGGAAGCAATTGCGTCATAAGCACATGGCAGTCATGAGACTTTAGGTTTTGAAATTTTTTCTCTTTCATATTTACTATTCGCTTTATATTCGACGAGAAGCCAGACGGGACCTTGATACTGAAAAGGACTTCAAAAAAGATTTTCTTCTCTTCTTTGGTAAGAGCGCAGCTGGCAAGCCCTTGAAACTGCCCTGGATGCTTGCCGTCTTGTCCTTTATGATGTTGCTGGTCCTCCCGTGCTGCCGGGGTATCTTTTGACTTCCCATACAAGCCCAGGAAGCCTAGAATATTCATGCAAAGATTCTTCGTCAAGTGCATCACGTTGATTGCAGAGCGGACCTCATGCACTTTCCAATAGGGTAGCTCCCAAAATATAGATTTCTTCTTCCACATGGGTGCGTGTCCGGTAATGGGGTCTTTCAGAACAGGTTGTCCTCCAGGACCCTTTCCAAAGATTACATCCAAATCCTTGACCATACCAAATACATCAGCACCACTATGGGGGACAGGCTTCGTCCGGGTTTCTGCCTTGCCATTGAAATGCTTGCCTTTCTTCTTTAAGGGATGACTGGGCGGAAGAAAATGACGATTGTACGGGTACACATTCTTTCTACATTTATCCAGATATATACTTTTAGTCTCATCTAAACAGTGTGTACATGCATTGTATCCTTTGTTCGTTTGTCCTGAAATGTTACTAAGAGCAAGCCAATCATTGATGGTTACGAACAACAATGCTTGTAGGTCAAATTCCTGCGGTTTGTGCTCATCCCACACACGTACACCTGGTTTTGCCCACAACTGTAGAAGTTCATCAACTAATGGCCTTAGGTACACATCAATGTCGTTGCCGGGTTGCTTCAGGCCTTGGATGAGCACTGGCATCATAATGAACTTCCGCTTCATGCACAACCAAGGAGGAAGGTTGTAGATACATAGAGTCACGGGCCAGGTGCTGTGACTGCAGTTCTGCTCCCTAAAAGGATTCATGCCATCGGTACTTAGACCAAACCATAAGTTCCTTGCGTCACCAGCAAAGTCCGGGAAGTCTCTCTCGATTTTTCTCCACTGCCGACCATCAGCAGGGTGCCTCAACATCCCGTCTTTCTTACGGTCTTCCATGTGCCATCGCAACAACTTGGCATGCTCTTTATTTCTGAACAAACGTTTCAACCGTGGTATTATAGGAGCATACCACATCACCTTGGCAGGAACCCTCTTCCTGGGTTGCTCGCCCTCAACATCACCAGGGTCATCTTTTCTGATCTTATACCGCAATGCAGTGCATACCGGGCATTTATCCATATTCTCGTACTTCTCACCGCGGTAGAGGATGCAGTCATTAGGGCATGCATGTATCTTCTCCACGTCTAATCCTAGAGGCAGACAAGTTTCTTTGCTTCGTACGTACTGGAGGGCAATTGGTTATTTCTTGGAAGCAGCTTCTTCATTATTACCAGCAACTTTTCAAATCCCGAGTCAGTCATACCGGTCTCTGCCTTCCACTTCAACAATTCTAGTGTGCTACCCAGCTTCTTCTGGCCATCTTCACAAGTTGGATACAGCAATGTGTTGTGGTCCTGTAACATCTGCTCGAACTGCAACCTCTCCTTTTCTGTGTCACAGTCTCGCCTTGCATCACTAATGACCCGACCAAAATCATCAACAGGCTCATCTGATTCCCGTTCTTCACCCCCTTCTTTTTCATTATCTTCAGTTGCGGTATCATCATATTCAAGGAGCATATATTGGTAGTTGTCATCATCGTTCTCTTCTTCATCGCCGTCTTCCATCATAACCCCTCTTTCTCCGTGCTTGGTCCAAACATTATAGCCGGACATGAAACCGGACCGAACAGGTGGCTCTGAATGACTCTTGAGGAGGTGTGAGCCTACTCATTTCGACATTAAACACATGGACAACACATAAAACCATCTCGCCTCTTGTTCGCCTCGGCCACAAGGCGAAAAGAACGCACACCTTCTCTGTAAGCGTCAGAGCGTCGGTCACCGTACATCCATGGGTGGCTCATCTGCATCATACAACCATGCATATATATCAAACGCAATCATGATGCTTAAATTAGTACCGCGCAGTCAAAACGAGAAAATAGTTGCTAACCTTTTAGGACACTTCAAAACAAAGAGGAGAAACCTTAAGTGTCGCTCTGACACCTCATATCATATTTTGTCTTGTGTGAACTCAAGTGGCATCGCTCTAATAGGCATTTCACCGAACACCTCTAGTGTATATGAAGAAAAAAAGTTAGCACAAAGTTATATCCACCTCTCACATAGGAAAAAAATAGTTTTTGTGGAGGGCTGGGTGCATATATATAGGGCCAGGCCATTAGTCCCGGTTTGAGATACAAACCGGGACTAAAGGTTTTGCCAGGAGCTCGCGCGCCGGCCCAGACCCATTTGTCCTCCGGGACAAATGCCTCGGCCTTAAACGGGCCGGGACATAATGCCTCGGCCTCCTCGGGCCGGGACATAATGCCTCGGCCTCCTCGGCCCATCTGGTTCGAACCATTAGTCCCGACCCCAGCCACGACCGGGACTAATGGCCCGAACCAAAGGCCCATTTTCTACTAGTGTAAGTTGAACTTCCACCTAGATTGTTACACTAGTTTACAACTTCTAAAGTGGACTATGCCTTAAACGGCAAGTTTACTGTAAATCTAGTTTCACATAAAGTCTTGACCGATACTAGACAGCCACATGATTTCCCCGCGGGTGGAGCTTATGTGTCATACTCTATGGCCTTTCATGAGTTCATTAGAGAGTACCCAACTCTCATAGACTGTGATGTTTAATAGTCAAACTTATATATGTGTTCTTTAAAAGATGTTCTACAGGATAACATATTTGTTTAAGAAATAAGCCATTTAGAACATATTAAGATAAATTATGTCCGCCGTGTAAAATATAAGAATATTTAATCTTCATGGAGTGGTATTATATAAAGGTAAGGATACTCTTCTCTCTGTTGTCCAATAGCTTGTCTCTCAATTATAATTCATGGGATTTCCGATCATAAAGAGTAGTTTACCACTATGTACAACTCATATTGTTGGTCTCGTACCCATCTTTTTATGCATTATCTATCATGTTACATGCTAGACCCTTTTGAAGGGTTTTGCAGCAGAAAGCAAAAAAAAACTAACACCGTGAACGACATAGCCAAGATCTATTTTATACAGATGTAAGGTAATAGAGGGTTTCGATGTTCATACCCTTGAAAACCGAAAGCGTTACAACGGACGTTGATGATGTAGCCGTATGCCGACAGCGACCTCAAGATCATGTAGGCGTACAAGCAATGAGTGCCACAACTGGCAGCACCTCCGAAGTTCTACACATATATGGTATAGATGATGTCCCCCGAGATCTGGTCCAGCGAAGCAGCGGAAGAAGATTGATCCGGACCGAAGATCCACTAGCACGACAGCGTGCGTATGATAGAGAAACTCCTATCCCCTTATGCATGTTCCAACTTGGAAACCACATGTGAGGGAGAGAGGGAGAGAGATAGGCAAAAGCTAATTAATTGGGTTTGAGGGGAGGGGCTCCCCTCTTTATATAGGAGGTGGAGGAGTGTCACCACAAGGAGGTGGGAAGGTGGGACGACTAAAGTTGCGTCGGCCCTAGTAGGCCCCACACGCGCCCCTCCCTTTTGGCCCAATCGGCCACCTTGTCTTTGGGGTGGTTCCCCTACATCGGCCTTTCCTTCTGGGAAGGGCCCATTTTGGTGGGCCGCTCCTAAATTAAATTTAAAAATATATTTGATATTAATTTATCTAATTAATATCAAACACACATTATTTACTTTCTCTTACTCTGAAATACCTTTCGAAACTCTCCGATATCATCGGATATCCCCAGAACCTTTATGGTACCACCCTAGAACTATTCTGGAGTTTTCTATCTTTTCTCTTACAATTCCGGATCAATCCCTAAGCATCGGATCAATCCCTAAGCATCATCTACCATTAAGCATTCCACCCTACGATTCGGGAGAACGTAGACATGATCGAGACATCTCTCTGATTAATGACCAACAGCAGGATCTGGAAACCCATGATGGCCCCATGTATTCCACGAATTAACTTGATTGCTTGAACCTTGAAGGTCGAGTCTCATTCCTTTTGCTATACGATACCCGTTTTTTTCTATTGTACAATATGTATTCCCTTAGCAACACAATTTCATACTAAAAATAGTTAACTAATGCATTGTACGACTTATCTCTACTGCCTTCTCTAGATGATAAGGGAAGGCAAGCCCTCTCTATCATTGTGCATGCCCTTAATCCGTGGGATTGCAATCCATGTCTACTAAGAAAGGTGTTGTGGTATATCTAAACCACACACACACACATTCTCATGGCTAGCCATTTTAGCACAATTATGGACAACTTCATTAGCTAGCTTTGTAATATACATATATACTCCCTTCTTTCCAAATTAACCAACTCAGCTTTGTGTAGATACGGATGGCCTTATATATATACTAAAGCCAAGTTAGTTAGTTTGGGACAGAGGGAGTACATGTTCGGCAAGAGGAAGAACAAAAAACAATGAGCTGCAGTCTCTTCTTTGCCACACACTACACAAGCAGCGGATGCTGGAATGTGCCGCTGGGCAAGCTGAGAACCTGATGGTAAACAATCATGAGCAAAGCGCCACATGTTAATCTTCATATGGCCTTCTTCCTGCCGAAGATTAATTAACAACTAAGTGCTGCTCTTGCGTGCTCATTCAACTAGTAGTACTCGGTGCTAATGCCTAGAGCACATAATTTAAGTGACAATTATTAATGTCTCTAATCAATTTGCCTCCTATTCCCACGGATGCATGGATCATGGGGCTTCACGGTCTAACAAAATAAGGAGACATGGTGTGGAAATAAACGAAGATCAACTTGAATATGTACATACTACCTATATAAAGGCGCGACCGATTCGGTCCTTCTTAGCGATTCTAAACATCCAAAGTTCCTAGCCAATGGGATGCGGCCACGCTGCCTCAATCGTATCGCAGCCGATCTCTTTCACGATGCCTGCCTTCCGGTTCCTGTTCTATTCCATTTTTTTGCGCCTGCTTCCACAATTACGGGCTGTCGCCCCTTTCCCTATGTTTCCCTATGTGTATACTTACCGGTAGTCGCGCGCGGGTGCAGATATACTCGGACCGTCTATTGCCCGTCCGCCGGTCGCATCCCTCCTTTTTATTTTTTTAGAATAAAATTTGTATTGATCAAATCACAGTATTACAGTCGACTGAGCAGAGTTCTTTTCTCGGATGTATTTCTCAGCTGCCTTTCCTACCTTCTACTCCCTCCGTTCTAAAATATAAGATGTTTTAGCTTTGTGAAAAGAGTGTATCTAATTTTTTTAGTCTGTAGGTTTATGTAGATTTGGAGTGAACCTACACACTAAAAGTGAGCTAGATACACTCCATTCACAAAGCTAAAACATCTTATATTTTGAAACAGAGGGAGTATATCGGAGACGCCGAGGCGTTCCTTCTGGTATTCCTCTACTTGCTGATTCCACGGGTTGGATTTCATTGTCGTTCCTCAGCTCCTGTGCCGTCTCTTATTAAACTTCCGATCTTGCCGTTTTTGCTGATTTGCCTCTGTGTTTCAGGATGTCGGCTTCCTCTGATTCTTGGCGGGGGCGCGGCGCTGTGATCCGCTCGCCGCCTCTTCATGCGGTACGACAACATCGTCGATTGCGAGATGCTACGGTTTCTTTCACGCCGCTGGCGAGCTCGGGCTCAGAATTGTTCCTCTTTCCAGCGATCTCTGGTGTCTTGCCGTCCGGACATGTGTGCTGGTCACTGTCGGCGGACTGCTTCTGATCGGAGCATGTCTCCACCGCCGTCTACAGTCCCTCATGCTGCCGCGTCTGTAGTTCTTACGCCGCCGTCTACACTACCTCATGCTACCGCCGCCGTAGCTCTCCGGCCGACGTCTACAGTCCCTCATACTACCGCGCCCGTACCATCCATGCCATCTCCGTCTTGGCGACGAGAACGAGATGATTTGGCGTTTCCTGCTCCTGCACCACGCAGGCGCTGTGTGCCAGAAGGTATTTCCCTTGTTTTCCTCTCGCTGTGTTCTGTACCTTTTTTCGCTTGCCGTTTTTATTGGTGGTGCGTGTGCAGGCCCTGCCCCTCGCCGGCGAGCACGTTCTGTTCTGTGTCGACGTCACCTGCTCCGGCCGCGTCGGCGCCGTTCTTCTCGGGGTAGCTTTGTTCAGTCTGACGCTGTTCTCCAGGGGCGAATCTAGAAAACAATGGCGATGGGGTCGGCTACTATAAACCTATGCACATCAAACCGTGGAGTCTCTATGCGATCACCGCAACGACAGGAAAAAAATGTACCATCACAGCCACAGTGAAAGACAAGACATACGACGTTGAAGAAGGACTCATAGTGCTCGACGTTAAGAAGGCCAAGCTAAGCTAGAGACCCGCCGACGACAGAACCATGCAGTATCTAACCAAACTCAGCAGCTGCGAAAAAGACGGCCACACTGCTGCCTCTGCCTGAAGACGCACATCACTCACCTGAGAGCAGCAAAGACGCCGGAAACACACCTGCCAAGGACATCATCGATCAGACTGCCACGGACACTGAAGAGGTAAGCACACATAGTCACCGTTTTCCATTGGGTAATCGCCACATAATATTTACTGGCCACACTCTGACAGACTAATTCCACAGGACTCACCCATTCCAACAGATAGCAAAAAAAAGAAAGGCTACAACTTCAACATCTACAAGGACAACAAAAAAGGGTATTCCCTCTCCACATTTGTCATGTTTTGAACGCATACACTTACGATAACATTTCCTTCCACCGAAATGCAGCACCAATGACAGCAAGGAACCACGCACGGGCAGAAAACTAGGTTTCAACAGGTATATACTTTAAACAGACGCTACTTGCTAAGCCCCCATACTAATACTTATTAACTCTTTCTACTCACTTAACTGTAACAGCTAGTAAAACTAGACAGACGCCGTCGCACCAGACTAGCCACTGAGCAACAACCAGGAGCAAAAGTGATGACATCGCCTCTTTTGAGATGATAAAATAAAAGAACCTGCTCACCCTGTCCTCTGTGACAGTACGATCCTATGCATAATTACCTACGAGCTGCTCTGTATAATTATCCAACACTGTCAACCTCTAATAGATTGCCTCCTCACCTTCCTCCGTCCACTCTCTCGCTTCTACTTACTAACCACCTTATGCTCTCTCAGAAAGTACATCCGCAGATGATATCACTAAATATTTAAGACCGGAGCGACGCCGCGCCATGTTACCTAGTAATTGGTCAAAAGAATGAGTTTTCTTAATTTTAGAAAAAGAGAGAGTCTGGCCTCTTTTTTTAGAACTCCAAAAAGAACATATGGTATTAGAGAAACCATAGTTTCTAAAACTGAAGTATTTAATATTGCCAAACACCTCAATGTTTTTGAAATCACGGTATTTTCTGAAAATTAAAGTATTTTTAGATTACTTCAAAAATAATTTAGTGTGAAACTAATCCTGAATTTTTCCCATAGATGTTTAGGCATTCCACCATACTTTTCACTACACTTAGCAAAATTAATCACAAAACGATGATGCTAACATCAATATTTACTATTTTCATTTATACATATAAAAGGTTTTCCCTTGTAAATACAGGCGCAATGAATTTAAACTATATAGTTTGCAAAACAAAGTGACTATTTACCATTTGATAATTTCCCTTAGAAAACCATAGGACAAAAAGTATTCAAATCAATTAGAGAATAAAGTGCATGACTACGCCGACAAATTATGTACCACCTACATGAATTATAGATATATGATATGTTTGTATATATTTTATTACCCTTAAATATCTTTGAGTATTGAACATATTTTCACAGAGACTTCTAGAGTGCAACAAATTGCCGTGTGCCATCTTTGAATAAACCTCTAGGATGAGTTAAACATACATATATATATATATATATATATATATATATCGCTTAGGGAGAGAAATGCTCAAGCACATGCTTAACTAATGGTGTTGTCATCTACACCAAAATCACTTAGTGAGAGAAATGCTCTTTCAATCTCCCAATTTTCTGTGTTTGATGACAACACAATGATTTACTTAAAATATAAACCGACTCATCCTACAAGTGTGGATCATTTTGACTTAGCTTTTGAATGCAAGATGCACACAAATAGGATCCCCTAGATTTTATAGACCAACAAGTACTTTCAAAGGACCAAGGGTATAAAGTAGAGCACATCCAACTGAAAAGCGTTCCCACATCCACACCGAGAGGAGTAGCAAAGGACCACCGATGTAAGCCTCAGCCCTAGTCCTTCGACAAGCCTCGTCCAGCTACGTACGAAAGCAAACAAAGCTTAGTCATGGGGAAGTTCGAAGAGCACATGTAAAGATGGGAAAAATAAAACACTTCATTACCTGCCGGTACAAGAACGCCAATGCCATCAAACCCCAACTCCATTTTTTATCCATTACAGTCAAGGCCTTCGGCCAGTGCTAGTGAGCCATGTTACCCTTACCATCAGGAAATATAGTCTTCGTGATGACATACCACACATACACACAGGCATATATCATGATCTCATCCTCGCTAGCATTCTCAGGACAGGTACTGAAGTTCTGTGTTATCCACTTGAAAGTAGCTCCGGCTGTGGCCCTCAATTTTTCCCCTTTGAGTTTATAGTGTCACAAGGACACTTACCACCAATAAGGGAGCACATCCGACCACGCCAGTTGTCAGAGGATGTGTTAATGCAGAGAGGATCCCCCTAGATAGGGAGTGCAAGGATCATGGACATGTCCTGAAGAGTCACGGTCATCTCACCAGTACAGAGGTGAAAACTATGCGTCTCCGGCCTCCATCGGTCGACAAGCGCGGTGATGACAGCAGGGTTCTTGTGTGGTGTACCACGGTTCACCATATGGATGAACGAGAGCAGTCCTAGCGCTCGGATGTGCACCGTGTACCGATCATCGTATAGCATCATCTCTTGGAAATGCTCGTGATATCTCAGTCGTAGGGTAACAAGAGGCTACACACATACATGCTCGATTATAACAAGTCCATTATACTTGAGCAACATATCATGAATTAGGGGGTTTATTTTTCTTACCTTAATGCCCTCGGCGATGATGTAGCCACGGTGATGCTTATCATACCCTGGCTCAAGGAGCGAGATGCTTTCGATAAACCTTCTTTGTACATGGGTTGGTGCATGGGTTTCTTACTCTTCCGATTCTGACATGCTAGATGATTAAAAAAAGAAAGTATAACTAAATATGTGAGCATATTCTAAACCACCTACTAATATGAATAAAATGCTTTCTATATGGCCATATCCTTTGAGCTAATTTTATAAACCATTCTTCCTATGTGGGCATCTCTATGTGACCAAGGTCAATAGTTAAAAACAAAAAAATTAAAGTAACAATTACATGGGGAATTCCTACCAAGTATTGCTAACCAATGGCCATCTCTATGTGAGCAATCATACTATAAATATGTATGACAACCAAATTTTCAAGCACAAACATACTACAAATATTTTCAAGCACAAACATAATAGAAACTAGAAGCTACAATTATTTGCAAGCTAGAAGCACAAACATACTTTCAAGCATAAATATTCCCACATTATTTTCCACAACAAACATACTACAAATTTATATTCTTAAATTTTTTCCAACCTCAATCATAGTAGAAGCTCATCCTAAACCTAAACCTACTACCACATTATATATTCTCTCTCTAAGTAATCAACAAATAAACTGTATGTCTTGATTTTGGGATGAACTGGGGTTTTCCTAAACTATCAAAATTAGGGAGATTTCTTGGACAAATACCTGCACGAAGAAATTCTTTAGATTTGAGCCATGGGAGAAGGATTAGAGGAGGACGAGATGAACTCTAGCCGCTGCCATGTTCTCTGTGTGCGTTGGAGAGGAAAAGGGAGAAGAGGAGCGGGACGGGCCGACCCGCGCGCGGCTAAGTGGTGGCGACCGTGCGGCGTCGGGTGTTCTGGCGCTACAGGCAAGCGTGCGACGCCTCCCTGAGTGGCGCAGCACTTACGCTGTCGGGGCCCACGGGGCCAGCGTGCGGTGCCGTTCTGTCTGGCGCTGCACGGGCGCGCCAGCGTGGCGGGTTTGCGGGTTTGCGGCGCTAGGACCCACTGAGCCAGCGTGGCAGATGTGCAATGCCGTGTCGGGTGGAATGGCAGCTGTGCGTGCGGCGCCGTACGGGCGGGAGTGGCAGAAAAGGGTTACCGTCTATAAAGTTATTTGCCGGAAGGTTTATTATTTAAATTTTAGGTTATTTTTATTTAAATTGCCTAGATCCGGCGATGACAACAGGTTCCACAACCAGTGCGGGTGAGAACAGCCCTGGAGGTGGGACACTTAAGGTCTGGCATCGGAGGCCGGTGGAGCGCTCTCCGCGCGCGCCGCGACCCCAAACCACCGTCCTCTCGCCGCCCCCAAGGCCGAGGAGGATGGCCACAAGAACTGGCGCACTCCCCTGCCGCCAGACCTACGCTGCCCTCACCTCCAGATGTCGAAGCTCTTCTCATGAGCCGCAGAGCTGCGATCGAGTTCCTTGCCAGCACCTTCCTTGGCGGCCACGCGCTGGCTTCCCAACAGTCACCTCTGACAGCGGTGAGGGAGGAGCAGGGGTAGGGGAGAAGCTAGGGGAGGCTAGGGTCCGTCACCTCTGAGTCACCCAAGAGCGGCGGAACGCGGGGCCGAGTGAAACGTCGGCCGCTGTCACCACATTATTTAGTGTTTTCTGCTGTACAGCTCATGTCACACCTTTGAGCACCAAAATTTGTTTATTATTTGTGCAGGCCGCCACACATATCTCTTCGTGGCGAAATTTTGAATGCAGTTAGAACGCATGTTTATTAGATTTTCCTGCTACAGGAGCATGTGGGCCCCAGTTCTCATTTAAATTTACTGCTTGCACTGTACGTACGTTCTGAGAATGCAAAATCAACACAGCGGTACTGCACACTTGTCGGAAAACGTACGCTACTATACTGGAGGAGGCTCGCATCCTCCACCTAGTTCCCTTGCCCGGGCTCTTCTTCCTTTGTTGGAGGCCCTTCTTGGACCTCGACGTGGCAGCAACCAGAGCGTCTTCACCAAGTGGTATCATCGCCGGCGGAGGCAGTGAATGCCGTGTCTTGAGGTCCGTCGTTGGTGGAGAGGACAGAGGACCAGATTGTTTTTTCTTCTGCTGTCCTAGGGTGTTTTCTGTAAACTTTGAAGCCTTATCCACTTTTCTTACGCTGAAGGCCTCTTTGTAATCTTGTAACCACTTTTTTTTTAATTCAGTTTCCTTGGCCCTTATGGGCTTTACCGTTAAAAAAACACTTGCTTTTAGCCTCTTTCTTACCGTATCTCTAGCGCATATCTGATCAAACCCGCAAAGTATGTAGTTTTGATCTGAAAGTGGCTAAAAAGGGCAAGATTAGACACTGTAAAACTGGTCAAAACCGCAAATTCTTTGGTGTTTCCCGGATATCAACTCGCATGTATCCCCATATATCCAGTTTTCTAGTATCGCATGAAATTTCTGAACGCATCGTCGCTAAACTCGCCGGAGTCTAGCCAAATTCTGTGGAGGTGGTTCGATTCCCCGCACCAATCTACGACTACGGGCGAGGAGATTCGATTCCCTACATCTATTGTTAATTTTCGAGCCGTAAATCATTCATTCCTTTTGGTCACCATTGTTGGAGCCCGAGCAGCGGTTACACACATCATGTGCCTAGGTCGCTAGCAGCCGGCCATACTTGTGTGCGTGCCCATATGTGTGCCTTGCTAGTCAAGATGGGAATGGGCCGGCCTAGACCTGGCCTTGGACCTGGCCCTGTGGCCCCAGGGCCAAATTCCGGGGCCACGGGTCGACCCATTTCGAGAAAATGTTGCGGCCTCGCTGGCCCGTTGGGTACCTAGGGCCGACCCAAAATCCTGTCGCTTCTTCTAGCTCTCGGCAGCAAGCGAGCTTGACCATTTGCTTCTACCTGCAACCCTGATTCTATTCTATACACCAACACACCACAATGTTGCTGCTCATTCAGGTTCGCTGATTGATTCAGCTATGTGTGTATCGGTAGTTTACTTGACTGCTGAAACATTGGAGAAAGCAAGTACGACCTATATTCAGAAATAATCGAGTTTGCTCTTGCACCGATCGATCAAACCCAGCTAAATTACATTACACCCTTTCTTGTTGCATGTTCGATTAAAACCAGCTATGCTTACTAGCAATTTTATGTCTGAATTATGTCTGGAAGAAAGCACGCGAGAGGGTCACGCCTTTCTGTCCAGCGAGCTGGGCGGCGATAGGGAAGACAACGAGACGGCGAGCTGGGTGTCGACCGGAAAGACGGCAAGCTGGGCGGCAACCCGGAAGACGACGAGACCGAGAGCTGGTAGGCAACTAGAAGACGACGAGCTGGGAGGCGACCGGGACTATGAACCAGGCGGCGACCGGGACGACGACGAGCTGGCCGAGGACCTGGACAATACGAGCTGGACGGAGACCAAAAATATGGCGAGCTAGGTGGCGACGAGTCGGGAGGATGAGCAGGAAGCACCGCCGCCCGTAGAGATGGACGGGGACGGGGCGGCGACTGGGCACGGAGCGCCTTGTCTAGCTGTTCTACAAGCGGCAGAGATGGTCGATGGGTCGACCCCGTCGACCCAATGGGTTAGTCGAAGCCGGCCTTGTTGACCTAAAAAAAAACGTCCGAGGCCGACCCGTGTGACCCAATGGCCTCAAAATTTTGGCCCGGGTCAGTGATTCGGTGGATCGACCCGGCCCATTCCCATCTTGACTTGCTAGCTAGCTAGGCGCTTCAGTCCATCCAGCCAGCCAACCTATTTGCTTTGGTCGGTGCAATTCCTAGCGAAGCTGATAGCAAGGCCATAGCACAACAACAACTGGATGGTGCGCAGGGCTAGCAGGAGCAGGGACAATCGAGCACAGGAGCGGATAGCGGGCAGGGGGTCGAGGCAGCGCTTTATCGTGAGTACCTCAGATCTGCGTGCGGGCGAGAGGAAGAAGATGACCGAATATTCGAGAGTATATTCTGTTTTACGGTATGCATGTGCGGTATATTCTGTGCCGATATTTTTTGGACAAAAAAAGGCTTTGCAGTGCACCGTATCCATATTTTGCAGCACCACGGGGTGCGGTATCTGCTAGAGATACTCTTAGCCATTCAATCTGACAAGAGGCACCGTAGACCACAACACAGGTGCTCCGCCGCTGCTCCCTCACCTCCCAACCGCTACTTGCCCCCTTCTCCCCGTTGGCGGCTGGAGCATCTTCCCATGTCGCCATCCAGCCGTAGAGCCTCCTCCGGTTGCCGGCCAGCGCAACATCCCCACCGTTGGTTAGCGTCCTACCATTGGCCAGTAGTCCCGTGTCCTGTGTCCCAGGGCCGCCACCGACCTCCACCTCGCTGCCCTATGACCTGGGGGCGTTGTCGACCCGACCTCCACTGTGCCGCCCTGGAGGTCCTCAGAGCCCGCCCAAGTGCCTTGCGACGCCGCCAACTCGGTCCTCCTTCACGCCGCCTGTACTTCGTGGTCGTCATCGGACCTCCATGCCGCATGTAGTTCGTGGTCGTCATCAGACCTCCGGAGGACGCCAAGCACTT
Organism: Avena sativa; assembly: GCA_916181665.1. Lineage (NCBI taxonomy): Eukaryota > Viridiplantae > Streptophyta > Magnoliopsida > Poales > Poaceae > Avena > Avena sativa. The sequence continues at coordinate 446,981,150 of OV702296.1, read as the reverse complement.
ATCATAGGACATGTACAATGCTAGGAGAGACATGTCTTCTCTTAGCTCTCCGTATCATTTAGAGAAAACACAATATATAAGAGAAGGCTAACATCATCGGATAGTACGTGCCCTTACTTACCATCTATTGGTAGGTGTACATTATTAATACTCCTATTATTTATCCCACCGCTGGAGCGTCGAGCACTGATTTCTGCGTTTGACCTAGACATGGACGCACGGAGGAGATAGGATCCCTTGTCGTTCGTTTCGCACCGTCTCGCCACATCCCCATCCTCGCGTACGTGTTCTACTCTCGCATTCACCATCGATCATGTGATGCTTCACGCTCGTACGTGTCAGCGAGCTACAATCGTCTATAAAACCCAAGGTTCTACTAGTAGCCACCTACTCCTCTGCTCGTACGTGTGTGTGAGGCTTATCGTAGCGCGGAGCAGAGATGGCTCGTGCTTGGAGGACTAGTGCTCCTCTGCTCGCCGCAGCAGTGGTGGCGGTGGCCGTGGCGAGCTCGTCGCTTGCTGCGGCAGAGCAATGGGGCGACGCCCTGAGGCAGCAGCAGCCGCCAGTGGCGAGCGGCCTGTCGTTCGACTTCTACAAGCAGAGCTGCCCCAAGGCAGAGTCCATTGTGCGGGACTACGTCAGAGACGCCGTCCGCAAGGACGTTGGCATCGCCGCCGGACTCCTCCGCCTCCACTTCCACGACTGCTTCGTGCAAGGCTGCGACGCTTCAGTGCTCCTGGACGGGTCAGCGACGGGGCCCGGTGAGCAGCAGGCTCCCCCCAACCTCACGCTTCGCCCGTCGGCCTTCGCCGCCATCAACGACATCCGCGACCGCCTCGAGCGGGAGTGCCAGGGCGCCGTGGTCTCCTGCTCCGACATCCTCGCCCTGGCCGCGCGCGACTCGGTCACCGCCACCGGCGGGCCATCCTACAGCGTGCCCCTCGGCCGCCGCGACAGCCCGCGCTTCGCGACCCAGCAAGACGTGCTCGCCGGCCTCCCGGCCCCCTCCTCCAACGTGCCAGACCTCCTCGCCGTGCTCGGCAACCTCAACCTCGACGCCACCGACCTCGTCGCGCTCTCCGGCGGCCACACCGTGGGGCTGGCGCACTGCACCTCCTTCGACGACCGCCTCTTCCCGCAACCCGACCCCACCATGAACCCGTCCTTCCTCGGCAAGCTCAAACAGACGTGCCCGGCCAAGGGCACCGACGCGCGCACCGTGCTGGACGTGCGCACCCCCGACGCCTTCGACAACAAGTACTACGTCAACCTGCTCAACCGCCAGGGCCTCTTCGTCTCCGACCAGGACCTCTACACCAACGCCGCCACCAGGCCCGTCGTCGAGCGGTTCGCACAGAGCCAGCAGGCCTTCTTCGACCAGTTCGGCGCGTCCATGGTGAAGATGGGGCAGATCAACGTGCTCACCGGCGACCAGGGCCAGGTCCGCAGGAACTGCTCCGCCCGCAACACTGACACCGTCGACGGTCACCTCTCGTGGTCGTCCCTCGCGCAGACCGTCGTCGTCGAGGCCGCCGCCGAGAGCCTCAGGTTCTAGACTACGTATGTACGCACTCGCTTGCCAGCCTTGACGGTGGTGCTCACCGGACTACTTGGCAAGGACTAGCGTCTCGGCTCTAGGCTCTAGCTGTTAATTATGTCCAAATAAAACTTAACCAGGGATACCTACCAGCGTGGCTGAACCAACAGTTTACATGTTATACACACGGCAACCTGTTGGTTTAATCTATACTATATCGATGTTTGTTTTGTCTCTAAACACTGAAAATTCATGAACCCCAGGCATATCGAACAGGCACAAGTGCAAGTTTTTCTTTCTCTTTCAGATGTGGAACACACAACAGAGGAGGTAAAATTGGCTAACTTGTAGTACATATATTTATACTACACAACTTAAAGTAAGCAGCTATACAGTATTGCTATGTCAAGAACACTAGGACGAAAAGTACAATTAACACAACGATCAGGAACAGGATCAGCATCATCTGCCCCTTGATGCCCGCCTTCTTCATTACCGCTGCTACTTTTTTCTGCATGAGAAAAATCGTGTCACAGATATTAAGTATGCATCAGGCTATTCTGACAAAAAAAAGTATGCATCAGGCTGACAATTGGAATAACTTGGCTCTGAATATTGTGAAATAACCTGCACAAAGTCGAGTCTGTTTGAAGTAGTTTCCATCTCCAGACTCAGGTCGCTCAGGATCCTTTCCTACAAAAACAGTAAACATGTACTCCAGTTACTTCCTTTGCCATCTACATACTTAACAAAAATAAATGCATAACTGAACAACTGAAAATCAAACCAGCAATCTTAACTGTAGACCATCGTATTAGTTATTTAGTAGTGAGCATTTTATACCCAAACAAATCTATCAACCTATAGCATGCCTGCCAGTAGTAATTACCTGTCCAGACAGTTCATCGTATATGGTTAGCCCTACGCCTCCGATCCTCTGAACCCTCTCACTGAGCTCATCAAGTTCATCATCCTGCTGCCTGAATGAAATTTGGTACAAGCATCAAAACAATGCAGACGATATGAACTTCACAGTTACAATAGCAGAGTATGATCTCAACTGACAGTCTGAGAGCATAACACAAGTATTTTGTACTTGCAGAAGCAACAACACTTTGGAAAAAACAGTGTAGCCCATGCAGAAAAGTTAACCTTGTACGGTAAGGGCATACTCATACAGGTTCGGAGGAAAGCACATGAATGGGCACATACAAATAAGATCATTCAGTCGATTAAAAGGTTGTATTATGCATGATGAGCACCGAAGACACTAAATAGAATGTAAACACAATACTCATGTGCTGCTTAGGGTGTAATTCTTGTAATGGTTAGCATGCTCATGCTGGCCTAAAACTAGCATTCAGCAGATGTAACAACAAACGGTGAGCATGCTACTTCCACTGTTCCGCAAACATTGCTTTAGCTATGCAAAGAACACCAATAGCTATAAATTAAACACTACATACTGACAGAAAACAAGAGGTTGGTTATCCTACCCCTCGTGTTGAACAGATAGACATAAAAGGATAGCATTGTTTCTGACTAACATATCTGCACAGTACATAAAAAGTAACGAGAAGGCAAACTCACCTCACGAGTAGAAGCTGTCTATCAGATTCCGAATCGATATAGTCATCGTTGTCTTGGGAATAATAGTGGTTACTTCTGCTTGTGCCCGTTAGGTCCTGATGCCTTGCCATTGAAGAATTGTTCTTCCCCTTTTCAACAGCTCTCCTCACACTACCAACCTGGATGAGTTTGTCCAAAGATAAGAGGCCCGAATAAATAAACTTCGCATAACCAATTGTAGAGATAAACCTAGTAACATAGAGAGCATTCCAATATGTCTTATTTTTCCCATACTAACAGGAAATCTTATTCAGCTGTAATGGGTCACCCATGTATGCTCAAGAGTACTGTATTTTTCATCTAAGAAAAGGAGAGATGTGTCTGATTGGGAATCCTCAGAGATAGTTAGAAGAAAAACAGTGGAGAGAATCTGTAGTGTAACTTCGTTCAGAACAAATCCTTGAACCAGTTCGGTTTTAATAACAATGGCAAAGTAAGCCTGAAACTGAATGCCGTTACATCACGAAATACCTGATTACGAGCAGAGCCAACCCAGTTCCGTCGTCTGGAGAGTTCAACTTCATCGAGACCGTAATATGCTGGATCTCTTGATGCGACTGTGATCGTCTTTTCCAACTCATCGACCTTCGACATCAACAAAAACCCGTCAGTCTAGAATAACTACACGGTTCCTATTCAAAGTTCAGACTCGAGATATTGGATTCGAGACAGATTAGGAAATGATGGAAATCAAAAAATTCTTTAAAAAATGGCTATTGGCATTGTTTTGCTGTATTGTCATACCTGCCACTCGATGCTTTCGCAGCTGGTGACAATCTCTTTTGTCAGATGAACATATTCTCCGGTATTTGAAGCAACTTGGTCCCATCGATGGAAATTAGTCTGCAGCTTCCCTATCTGCAAAACAAACGTCCTTATCCTCAGAACCAAAAAGGGAATACAGATGATACATGCAGGTTGATGATGCAATATGTTTCTGAAACCGTGGGAGACTCTTAAGCAGCACAAAAACAAAGGAGGTTTATATTCGGAAATAACAGAACAAGATGGTAAACCGCATGTTCCTAAAAGGCTACAACAATGAGACCCCTTAGCAGCACCGGCAGTCTAGCAACTACTCTAAACTATCCAATCGAAGAGCCTCAGATTACCAGATAAAGAGGACAGACAAAAGTCACATAGATATATGCTGTATCAGGTACCCAGGAAGCATGCCTAAAACCCGCATGTTCACAAATTTACGCATATATCCCCATAGTACAGAACTCCTAAACAAACTAGCAACAAATCACTTGAAGACCCTCCTTTCCCATGGTAGCAACTCCTCTTCCCTCATGTCACAGAAATGATCACGGAGACTGGCGTTCACATACAGCAAGAGAGCCTCCCTCGCAAACTCATAGGCCGGTATTTAAATTGGATAGACTTTCTTCTTGGCTTCGCAACAGAAGATAGCCTGCCTACAAATTCTAACTCCCAACAAGCATCACCTATCCATTTGGCGGTTCAATCAGCCATATATAGTGCTGAATAACCTGTCGGACTACAAACTGTAGAAGTTACAGAACTGATATTTACATGTTCATTCAGTGTGCAACGGACACAGCAAGCACAGACACTTGTGATCGCCGCATATACACATGAAGAAAGGACGAAATATGCAATAACTAACGGGAAGCGGCTGACGAGAAGGGCGAAAGGGGGAGGCAGAGGAGGGCGAGATGGGGGGGTGGGGATTACCGAGCCCTGGATCTCCTCCCGGACGATGTAGAACGGATCCTGCGGGGAGCCCATGCTGAACCCTGGAGGCTAGTGCGCTGCGGATCGCGGGAAGGCTGGAACTGGAATTCGTTCCCCCACCACGAGCCCTAGCGGCAGGATTTGGGCTAGGGATTTTGGAGGCGCGGACTGCAGGGATCCTTCGTTGGTGCGGGTGTGCTTCGGCCAAAGAGACGATCTCTGACAGAACTTGAAGTTTTTGTCCAAGTTATAAAAAACACCGACTGCTGAACAGGGCATTAGTGAAAAACACAAAATTAACATCTAGATGAAAGTTCAACACAAAATGACCCAATTATGATTTGTTTTCTTCAATTTAACCTTTTGAATGACGTCCAACTCAACGTCATGTGGTGCTTAATGTGACAAAAAATCAAATTGCAAAATAAAGTGTGGCAAGTGATCAAATATCCAGAGAAAATGCAGCAAATGGTATGAAATATACATCCACACCTCCAACCAAGTGAATTACACACTTGCTCCATACCACGATATTTATTCGTAGATAAAGGGCTATAAGCAAAGATATTAAGGATATCAAAATGGATTACATCACATAAATATATACTAGATCCATCCAAGTGCCACTAAATTAATCTACCGATTTACATTAATGTATTTTTGTCTCCTGATTTTCTTGGTTCAAGGGATACCCTGTTGAGTTAAAAAAAAGATTGAAATGGCCTTACAAGGCAAATTGTTAAAGTTTATTTAAAATATAATTGCAACCTCAGCTATTGTTTAACCAAACATTGATTATTCATAGTTTGCAACTTTCATAGCTTTTTTTTACTTTGATGAAATAGATAATAAAGAGGTATATATTCTAGTTCAGCAACTTTCATTGGGTGGCCCATTATAAATGCAATGTTGGTTGTTAGAGAGTACTAGTTATGCTTGTTTGATGTATGAACTCCACTTTGTATGTACTGCACAAAAATAATGGCTAAATATATATGGATTTCCCAACTATCTGGCTAATGTTAATTGTAAATGATGGTCATCTTTTGACTGGCTGCTGAAGTACTTGAGTTGATCTGTCTATCTGGCTGGTGAATCATGCTTATTGACGTTCTCTAGTACAAACCGGACAATTGATGTCTCTAAGTAACTCGTTTGTACTAGTGCATGTCGGCGGGCACTAGAAGTCCGACGGCGCCGAGTAGCCGGCCTCATGGTAAAGCCGAGCCTCCCACGGCTGGAGGGATCGACGGCCAAAGTCGTTCGCCTCCGCGGGATCATCGGGTACCTCTCTGCCATAGGCTTCTCTTTACTGGACTTGATGGATTGGGGGAGGAAGTGGAGAAGTGAAGATGTGTGCTCCGAAGACGGCGAGGCTGGCGGCTTTTATTGTCATTTGGGGAAAGCGCGACGAGGACAGGAAGACGGGCGGACGGTGGCACGATTGGACAGGCGGTCGTTGCTCGATAGTCCGACGCGGTAATCGAGGCGAAGTAATGAGAACGAATCGCCTTCTCTCGCTGACAGGACAGGGCCACCAGCGTATTTTTTCCGCTGTTTCAGATTCATCTGGCATTTCCAGGCGACACCCAGCGCCTTAAGTTCGGCCTGTGAACGCCGGAGGAAATTTGGGCAAATCGGCGAATTTTTCAGCTATGGGAACGCGAATACACGAATTTTCGCCGTCCACAGCAAAAAAAAATACTTTTCGCCGTCCACAGCAAAAAAAAATACTGGGAAGGCCATCCTGCGAATGCGAGTGGAGCTGTTCCAAGATTTACGGCATCTGTTGCAAGCTATCCAAAATCCCACCGTTTCTTTCTAGAAAAACTAGCTATGCAGAGACCGGATGTAAATATTATGAATAATAATAAAACGCTATTAAAAAAAACTAGCAGCCCACGAGTTCATCGGGTCCGATCCTTACGAGCTGTGCCAAAACTCCCCAAACATCCAACCAGAGAAGACCTCGCTTTTTTCTCGCACGCCATCTTCTCCCCCTCCCGCGCTATTCTTCCAAAGGTTCGCTGTCCTGCTCCTCGAGCAACCCGTCTGTGATTATCGTGATCAGTCTCGAGATCATGAGCAGCAACGCCGCGGTGCGGCCTTATTTTGATGTTGGATTGGAAAAGCACGATTCAGGAGGATTGCTTAGCTGGAATGTCAAAACAAAAACAAAGGCGTTCAGCTCCAGGACCGACAGCACCCGTCTCTTCATATTTAGGAGTAGCGTCGAGGCGAAACCGGAAATGTACCTTCACAACGATCTCCTTATTATCATCAAATGTGCAATGACAATCAAGGAAACCCAGGTGTATGAGACCGCGGGGATTCACATCCTAGAGCATCTCGCAAAGCTCTTCGAGGCTAAGGAGGAAACAGATGTCACTTTCAGCGTTGGAGAGGAGACCTTCGATGCGCACAAGATCGTGCTTGCCATGCGCTCACCTGTCTTTAAGGCACAGCTCTTCGGGCCGATAAGGGAGACGGGGATGCGGTGTGTGACCATCCAAGACATGCAGCCAGCTGTTTTCAGCGCTCTTCTAGATTTCATCTATACGGATTCGCTGCCTGACTAGGTGGATGACCTTCAAGGCGATGATAGCTGTGAAATGATCCGGCATTTACTAGTGGCTGCCAGCGTTTTGGTTAACCGGGTATCCCGAGCACCCTCGGAAAACTGGTTTACCGGTCAAAAAATCCGGAAATTTTGAATTTTTCTGAAAATTTTGAATTTTAATAAAATTACTCTTTAAATTGTCCTACCGAGAAATTTGAATTCGAAATTTAATTTTAAAATTCGTCCGGGAACCGATCGGGATTTTCCGGTAACCGCGGTAACCGGAAATCCCGACCACCCTCGGGATTTTTTTTCAAGTCGGGAACCAAAACCTTGGTGGCTGCAGACAGGTATGCCATGGACAGGCTCAAGATGATATGTCAGGACATCCTTGCCAAGAATGTCCATGTGGAGAATGTCGCAACTACACTGGGTTTAGCTGATCAGCATAGCTGTGACAAGCTTAAGGATGTCAGCGTTGAGTTTCTCGCCTCTTCGGATATGATGGATCATGTGGTGGCCACACAAGGCTATGCAAATCTCAAAAGATCTTGCCCCTCTCTCTTAATAGATGCTTTAGAGAAGAGAAATAGGTCTCGCAAAGATTAGAAGATCAGCTTGTTGTGAGCTAAGTATATTGATTGGGTAGTTTTGTTTCCTGGCGCACGATACTAGTAGCTTGCTACTTAATTATATTCCAACAGAAGCTCATGATGACTAGAATATGTTATTACCTGATGAACGTGCTAAGTATAGTAGTTTCTGATGTTATGTGCACCTTTCGTCAAATTTATGGAATCTCAAGTAGTATAGGATCAATGTGTGGAACTGTCATTGTCACATCTACTGCAATGAATTAATGTCAGTTAACAGTAGCATGTCATTGCGTGAACATAATAGCAGAAGTAGCAACTACTACTATTATGCTATCATATTGTTAATTGTATTCCATTGAGATGTGAAAGATTTCAGATCATATACCCTTATTCCATTGAGAACATAATGTCAGGTATACAATATGCTATCATATTGGTAAAGATTTCACATCTTTACCAAGGTAGCTACTTATCGCATTACTGAGATTGCTCACAAAGTGATTAGACCTATCCAAACTGTGTTTATGCCGGGACGTCATATCCTTGAGGGTGTTGTCGTTCTTCACGAAACCATACATGAACTTCATCGCAAGAAAATGGATGGTGTGATTTTCAAAATTGATTTTGAAAAGGCATATGATAAGGTGAAGTGGACTTTCTTACAGAATGTTCTTCGGATGAAAGGTTTTGATCCTATTTGGTGTGAATGGATTAAACTATTTATCCAAGAAGGTAGCGTCGGAATAAGGGTCAATGATGATATTGGCCATTATTTTCAGACGAGAAAAGGGTTGCGACAGGGGGATCCCCTTTCTCCGATTCTTTTCAATATCATTGTTGATATGTTGGCTATCCTCATTGCCCGTGTGAAGGAAGATGGCCAAATTGGTGGTTGTATACCTCATCTTGTGGATGGGGGTGTTTCTATTTTACAATATGCGGATGATACTATATTGTTTATGGAACATGATCTTGAGAAGGCTGTTAATATGAAGCTGCTGCTATGCATCTTTGAACAACTTTCAAGGCTTAAAATTAATTTCCATAAAAGTGAAATCTTTTGTTTTGGGAAGGCTAAAGATAGTGAGCACGAGTACAAGCAAATTTTGGGCTGTGAGTCGGGCTCTCTACCTTTTAGGTACCTGGATGTGCCAATTCACTATAGAAAACTACGGAACTCAAAATGGAATCCTGTGGAAGCTCGCTTTCTATGTAAGTTTGGATGTTGGAAAGGGAAAATGCTTTCGTATGGGGATCGACTAGTTCTAATAAATTCGGTTTTGACTAGCCTTCCTATGTTCATGCTATCTTTTATGGAAATTCCAAAAGGGGTGAGGAAACGACTTGACTTTTTCCGATCCCGTTTCTTTTGGCAAAGCGATGGTAATAAGAAGAAATATCGTTTATCAAAGTGGAACATTGTGTGCCGTCCAAAAGACCAAGGAGGTTTAGGGATTGAGGTACTAGAGATAAAGAATAAGTGTTTACTTAGCAAATGGCTATTTAAAATGCTTACTCACGATGGCATATGGCAACAACTGTTAGAAAATAAATATCTAAAGGACAAAACTCTATCTCAGGTACAAGCTAAACCAACTGATTCTCCCTTTTGAAAAGGATTAATGCGAGTAAAGGACTTGTTCTTCTCCCATGGATTTTTTAAAATTGGAGATGGGCGGAGTGTTCGCTTTTGGGAAGATGTTTGGTTGGGTGAACAGTGTCTGGTACAACAATACCCGACTTTATATAATATTGTTCAACGGAAAAATGTCCTTGTGGCCGAGGTTCTTAGTCAAACTCCACTTAATATTGCTTTTAGGAGAAGTTTAACCGGTGGTAAGTGGATGTGCTGGTTGCATCTATGCCGGAGGCTAATGAATGTTCATTTGAATGAGAATAAAGACCGGTTTGTTTGGAAACTAACCACCTCGGGCTCTTTTTCAGTTAAATCTTTATACTTAGAACAAATGAACGGGCACACTGTTTACTTGCACAAGTATCTCTGGAAGCTGAAATTACCGTTGAAGATTAAAATATTTATGTGGTTCCTTAAAAATAAAGTTCTATTGACAAAAGATAACTTGGCAAAAAGGCAATGGATGGGATGTCAAAAATGTTGTTTTTGTGATTCTTTGGAGTCGGTTGAACATTTATTTTTATCATGTCCATTTGCACGAATTATTTGGCGAATGATGTTCTTTGCTTTTGATATTACCCCTCCAACAAATATTACCAATATGTTTGGCAATTGGCTTCATGGGGTAGACAAGCAAAATAAATCTAGATTACGCATTGGAGTATCAGCACTATGTTGGGCTATTTGGAATACTCGGAATGATTTTGTTTTTAACAAACAAAATGGTACTAACTTTTTGCAGGTTATTCGCCGAGCTACATGTTGAATTCAATAATGGTCTTTGCTTCTCCCGGAGGATCAGAGGAAGCATATGGAATCTGGATGCAACCACCTGCTTATGGTTGCACACGACTGTTTTTTCCAGGCTACTGGGTGGCGTCATATTAATCGGTTGCAAAATGGATAGAGCTATGTTGCTTCTTATTTTTACATGGTTGATACGTGTCTCAACCTTATCTGATCCATGATTGTAAAACTTTGTTTTCGCTTGAATAATGCAATAAAAGGGGCTGTGTGCATCAGATGATGCAGAGGACGGGGCCATGCTCCCCATTTCGAAAAAAATACAATTTGGTAATCGATCTCAATAAGATGTTAATACATAACACATATTATTCATATCTTAGAGAACTTCTTATAAGATGAATCCGTTCGATATACTCCTGTACCCTAGCGCGGCAGAACTTATATTTTTTTTCTGGATACTATTGTATATTACAATTGGTACTGGAGCTCGAATGCTCAAATTTACCGTATTTCAGTTAAGAATCTTACTCCAAAGGTGAAACTTGGTTTTATTTCCCCAAGTCAGAATTAATTTACATCGATCTGGCTTGTTTTATTGTTGTTGTTTGTGTTAAGCTGTGTTACTATTCTATTAGGAGTCTTGATATTGCTGCATTGTCTGTTTTAAGGAGTATTAAACATCTTCCCGCTAGCAAGCACTATTCCTCAATTTAGCCACAAAAATTGGCCACGGGGTTCCTGATTTTGTTGGTTGTCTGATAATAAGGTCTGTAATAGAAACATCAGAAGAGAAGTTTGTACTTAAATTCTATCTTCAGTTTGATTGGTTTTAAAATTACGCTGTAGCATATACAGTTGCCTCTGTGTTTTCGTTCATCTATCATGAGCAACGAGCAGGACCATGTTTTTTGACTGTTGTTGTGTGGTGTGGAAATTTTGTGCCTACTAAAATTCAGATTGCATCAGTAGACTGCCGCTATGAATTTGCACCCTACTCAATGCAGTATTCATCTCTGTTTTGGTTGCAAGACAGTCTATTCCTTTTTTTTTAGATCACGGCCACTCTGTTCTGTCAAGAAATATACTCAGATCTAGACAAACACCGATGGATCGATGATTGTTAACGAAAAAGGAAGACAAAACTAAACGAATGGAGCATCTACAATCCAAAATTCAGAATAAGCAGTACTAGCAGTAACGCCGAACCGGTACCTCCCGGTGGAGCCGCAGGCGCTAGTAGCTGTTGGACATGCGGCAGGAGGTCTTGTAGCCAAGGCTGATGCTGAGATTGCTGTCGACGTTGCCGCAGGCATGGCTGACTCTGTTGCCGACCTTCTGGTCTACAAAGTCGTTGCTAGGCTTCAGAACGCACCCCCACTGCTTGAGGTACTCGACGCCCTTGGCCGGCACCTGATCGGGTACATGATGTCTAAGGACGGGAACGAGGGTGAGGATCGAACTGGGTATACATCAGTGGAACAAACCGGTTTGGAATGATACGGCGGATCAATTGAAGACCATCTAGCCCAGGTACTGAACGTGTACCTCACAATAAAACCTCATTTACCATCTGTCATCGGCTTATCTATGCACATGCTTTTTTTCCCTCCATTTTAGTGACCCCTTTTTCAATGAGGTCAAACTCTTGCAGTTTGGTATAGTAATTTTTATTTACACTCGCATAAGTTAGAAGATCATGTACTACATCATTTTCAAATTACTTACACTCTCAGTCAAACAACCATATACTCTCTATAACAAATTCCATTTTTTGAAAGAAGAATAGGTAAAGGAAGACACTATTGTACAAAGAGGAACCTATATTCATGTCCATGAATATTGATTCCACATGGTATGGGATTGTACATCCACTCTTCCAACTAGATAAGTTAGGCACTTCCTCTATATCATGATATTTGTTAGACAAAAGAGATACCTACAAAGATATTAAGGATATTAAAATGAATCACGGTATATACATATACACCATAATCCATCAGAGTGCCAGAAAGTTAATATGTGGACAACATATATACATTTGTTTTTGTATTTTTATTTCCTTGGTTCTAGAGTACTTGACTGAAAAAAATAGATAAAGAATCGAAACTGACAAAACTTAGAAGAAAAATTGTTCAAGTTCATTGAAAGTATAGTTGCAACGATAACTAGAGTTGTGTAGAAAATGTTGATTATTCATTGTTAGCATCATCATTATTATGTAGATAATTTGTGAAGTGTAATAGATAACTGTGATAATTAGTATTTTATCCATGCCGACGTTAGAGAGTGACCTATCTACTAGATTCGGATTATATATATATATAATTCCAGATAAGTTGTTTTTTCTTAAAGAACATTACTCAACAATATACCATGCGGCGACAGATGAACTTATGCAGCTTTATGGAACCTTTCCCAACACATACCCGCTTAATCACATTTGATTATGAAATGAGTGATTCCAAGCAATCGGTTCACATAAGAAAACAAATTAGTCGCCCCCCGCATAAACAGAAATATACTAATATTCATTTGATTCCTCATACTAATGTATAAATCAGGGAAAGATAAGGAGCACACATCTCATTTTGTCCCTCTCTCATTATCCGAGGAAGATAATAAAACAAACAATCTTTGGATTATGTTTAATTTCTGAATTTTAACGCAAATTGAACATATATAGGATAAGTAACTATTTATATTTTTGAAGGTTTATAACCACACACAACTCCTACTTGTTAGACTAAATATTTTAGTCTTATCCAAATTAATTATCGCAAAAATATTGTCTATAATCTTCCTAGGTTCATTGTTTTGCAAAAACAAATTCAGATCAGGGTAGTAATTGACTTTGTTGCAACCAAGCTAAACAAAACCGCATGGTGCGTACAACAAATATGTCCAAAAGAACAAAAATTGGAACAAGATTCCTTAAAGTCAACATATTTAGGTTCTATTTTCACATCCTAAAGAACAAATATGTCGCAACTACATTGGCTTTAGCTTATCAGCATAACTGTGACAAGCTTAAGGATATTTGCATTGAGTTTCTTGCTTCTTCGGATAAGATGGATGATGTGGTGGCAACTCAAGGTTAGGGAAATCTCAAAAGATCTTGCCCCTCTGTCCTGATAGATGCTTTAGACAAGAGAAGTAAGTCTCACAAAGCATAGAAGATCAGCTTGTTGTGAGCTAAGTATGTTGATTGGGTAGTTTTGTTCTTAGAAGAAACTCTGACAAGATTGAAGCATTTCTTGAAACATATCGGCAGATTGAAAACAGAACTCAGCATTCCAATCTTCGTCATGATCTTATTGCGCACCGTTGGTAATTGCTAGGCAGGAGTTTTCATTGAGTTTTCTTTGTATCCATTTGTTTTTCATACAAAACTCTCATTCATTTGTGCTCTTGAATTCTTCATTTTTGAAATGTTGTTGTAAACTATGAAATATTGTTGATTTGTAATTCTATAACATTGATCGATTTGATGAATAAAATTTACATGTGCTTCTTAATTTGGTCTGCAAATATATTTCTAAGATTAATAGACGGTTGGGTACATCGCATCGCGTATGTGATAGAGATGCTCTAATGTGTCGACGCTCGCGTAAAGAAAACAGAGTCATCTTTTGGATAGTACGTGCCAGAAACAGTGTGACATGTGGGTCCATATTACTCTGTACGCCGGCTGGTGGGGTCTATCCATCGAGAGAACGACGTTGGAGGTGGCACGGAGCACAGCGGAGACCCGACACGACGGACCGGGTCCACCACGCAGGCGCCGCCGGCGTAATCATCCCTTTCCTTTCCTCTTCTTCCTCCCAACGTTTCGCTCCCAGATAAGAGAAGCGGGTACACCACACGCGCGCCGCCCAAAAACCCTAGGCGCGTGAACCCCATGGCGGCCTTCACCAACACCGCCGCCTCCGCCGCGCTGGCGTCGCCTCGCCCCTCCGCCGTCACCATCGCGCGCTCTCCGGCGCCGAGCACCTCGCGGTGGGCGCCTCCCCGTCGCTCGCCGGCGGCCGGCGGGCTCCGGCGAGCAGCCGCGCCGCCTCGCCGGGGAGCAGCCCTCCTGGTCAGTACGCGGTGGCATTCTTCTCATATCCGTTGATGCTGGTTAATTAGCGCAGCATTTCTTTTTGACTACTTCCACTAGCTAATGGGTGGAATGGAATAGTCGATCTGAGATGTAAACCTGGAGCTATCAGTTATGCATTGAAACTCCTCTAGAATGATGTATTTTGATGGCGTACCTTCCCATGAGACGGTTCGAAGATAAATTCGTTTAGAATACTAAATTCAGTACCATAGTAGAGATGTTATTTTAGCTAACTTCTGCTTGCTCATGGGAGGGGATGTCCTTTTACAGAGGGGTTTTAGTTTGGACCATATGGTAGAATGGTGTATTTAGATGGGGTACCTTCCCTCCCCCGTGGTGGTTCGAAGATAAATTCGTTTAGAATACTCCTTCCGTCTCAAAATAGATGTCTTAGATTTGTCCAAATTTGGATTTGTCTAGACACTATTTTGTATAAAGGCTCATCTAAATTTAGATAAATTTTCGACATCTATTTTGAGGCGGAGGGAGTAATAAATTCAGTACCATAATAGAGAGGTTGTTTTAGCTAACTTCTGCTTGCTCATGGGAAGGGATGCCCCTTTTAGAGAGGGGTTTTAGTTTGGACCATAGGTTCGGGAAAGCGGAAAAAAGCGCACGCTTATGCGCGCTAAAGCGTGAAGCGGACGGTCTCCGCCTCGATTAGGGGCTAATCGCCTAATTAAGCGCTAGGCGCAATTAATCAGTCTGTTTTTTTGTTATAATCACGACTAGGCGGTGCTGCAATGTTGAAAAAAATCGCTCCCGAAGTGTCACCCTGCGGGAAACTATGGCCCACGCGGGAATTATCGGGACGCGCGGGACCTTTTGGCGCGAGCGCGGGGATTAGTGCGCGCGATCACTCCTCCTCCTAATTGTGTGTCAATGATTCAGTGCCAAATTATATGTAATTCTATATGCTATACAGATCTGGAAGTATGAAATACTTGTTCTTTGTCCTAAAATTCCTGATTTTCGCTAGTTTTTGGTCCTGCCGTTGACTAAATCAATAACGCTTTAGCGCTGCTTAAGCATGCACTAAACGCATAAGCTCTGAGTGGAAGGCCACTGCACCGATTACGCTTTCCGCTTTCCTGAACCTCACCATATGGTAGGATAGAAACTCGCTCTGTGATGTAAATCTGGAGCTATGAGTTAGACATTGGCGCTTCCCCTGCTGTATTTTAGGTTTCCAATTCCATCTTCGTAAAAGCAAATTGGATCTAGCAGCACATGGTTTGGTATTCCGCGGGTAATGAATACATAATTTGATGTCTCCGTTGTCTCATATTGTCACTCACATCTTTTCCACGAGGGCTGTTAACTTCAGGTACGTGAATCTGCGATATATAACCTTCAGTAAACGTGATTTGGACTAGTAAGTAGTCATGACTCATGAGTCACCTATAACATACTTAATCGTGCAACTCTCTTATTCTGTTACAGACATCGGCATAGATCTCAAAAATACTCTGTTGGCATTGCATACTACCTATTGTTATAAAAAGAATGTATATTTCTTTCAGTTTTTTAATTGTTTCTATCTTCCTTTTTTGATAGGTCAAAGCTAAGAAGGAAACATTTTCTTCATTTGACGAGTTATTGGAGAACTCTGAAAAGCCTTTACTAGTTGACTTCTATGCAACTTGGTAAGTAACCAGTAGCGAAACATGTGCACCCAAATGTCTATAGTTCTCTCCATCATCGCCGTGTTAAACCTTATTATGGAGTGGAGTTTGATGGTGGAATATCCTGTTCATCTGTTCCTACCTAGAAAGTACCACCAACAATTTGGGCATTGCACTTGGCCGGGCTCTCTGCTTATGTTCTATGTAAACTCCGTGCAATGTATTCATGTGCTGATTTCCTCCAAAGTAGTATACTGTACTGGTCTTTTCTATAGATCCAGAGTTGTTTTTATTCAGTCTTTATTATTTCTAAAGGGAAAAAGGTTGGTAAGCAGATTCCCTCCCGGGCCTCTTCTTTAGTGTCCATCATGTGGCTCTTAAAATGCTACTGTGATACTTCTCCTTTAGTCCAAAATTGAGTGTCATTTAAAAATGAAGTAAATCTTACTAATTTTAATGTTTTTTTCCATTCATGGTTAATTACATTTGATGAGTGCATTTGTTCCTTCTGAAAAAAAAGAGTCAACCTCAATGGTTACTTATCTACCAGTAGAGACTATGCAAACTAGAAGAGCTAATACCTATTGCTAACGTGTAGAGTTTATTATAGTATGACTCATCACTTAAGTTGCATGGCTATGTTGTAGGGATACATATAAAATCCATACCTTTATGTTGTATATTTGCATTTATTTTTATTATTTTTGTTAGGTGCGGTCCGTGCCAATACATGGTTCCCATACTTCAAGAAGTGCATGAGAAGATGAGTGACAAGATTAACATTGTGAAAATTGATACAGAGAAATACACAAGCATTGCAAATCGTTACAGCATTCAAGCATTACCAACTTTCATAATCTTCAAGAATGGGGAACCTTGTTACCGCTTCGTAAGTTTGATGAACCATGTGTTCTCCATGTACATGAGTAGTTGTTCGATTAGTGCTAGTAATAAGTACAACTACATAAGTAATAACATGGGGCTTTGGGCTCTATTTTTGTTTTTCTGCTGGTATCAGGAGGGAGCGTTGCCTGCTGATCAGTTAATCCTGCAGATTGAGAGTGTGTTGGAGGTCCCAAAGTAGCGTGTGCGGCGAGCAGCAAATTTTTCTATGAGATGTATGTTGCTACTTGCTACTCTGACCATGTCTTTTCTTTTTTAGATATTTGTATATAGACCATATTCATTGTTAATTGAAAATAAATATCCCCTCCAAAGCTACAGTTTGAAACTATTGTACCAATTCATGACTAGTCTTTACATCATCTTTATAAATTGGGGTGATTGGTTTGGTCCCAAATGAGAAACTAAACTAACTAATTTCCAGTAGGTCTGAGACATCTTGGGCTGTCGGTTTCTGATTGCGTATATCAATCTCAATTTCTGATTGTGTATATCTGTAACAAAGTACTCTGTCTTTGTAACTCTGATTGTGGAATCACCAAAGTTAGTCTTGATTCTGTTCTCATGTAGACGGATTTGCCTTTCTTTGACTTCATTTAGTTACATTTTATCATGTCTATACAATTGCCTTATTAGGGCCTTTCATTTTCGTTCTTGGTTCCTAGAGATGTCTCTATTCTTGGTTCCTAGAAGATGTCTCTATTCTTTCGGCAGTGCTTGGTTCCTAGAGATGTCAGTAATTAATAATGAGGTAGTATGATCGAGGATGTGGATATGAAAAATCTATTATTAAGTTGTCTCATTTTATATACTTCTATAAAAAGTTATTGCGTATTTTAATGTTCATTGCCCAGCCAATATTTTCTTTTCTTATCTCGACCGCCCATCTTGGTCTCGATATAGTGCCACTGCGGTCATGTAGTCTACCACTCTTGTGTCGAGATCATTGAATTGTTCACTATTTTGCTGGTCAACTACGCCATCGACTTCAATGGTACTTCTTTTCCCTTTTCTAACAACGTGGCGCTTATTATCTGGGCCACATATTATGTTGAATACTTGGCTGAATTCATTTGTCGGTAAGGTTTTTGGGGTGAACCATATTTGAGCCTCTGATTTCAGTTTGCTGTATTCGCCATTTGGCATGGAAAATTGCCATATCAATATTTATCAACTTGAAACGTGAAGAACTATAAAGTTTACTTGAAGTTGATTGTTACATGGCATATATGTTTTCGTAGTGTGCATCATGAAAAATAAATTTAATCCCATCGCGATCATACGTTTTTTAAGCAAATACAAGAACTATTCGTATGTAATTCATTTTCTCGTGAGAACTGATGTCGGATATACTAAGCTAACACGATTTGTTGTCTCTTTGCTTTCCCCAGAAACAAATAGAATTATTGACTAACAAAATATGCAGCTTGTGAAGCGTGACGCAAGTAATTGCGATTTTGGGTTTATGTTCTTCATGCGTTCCTTAAAAAAATAACAGTAGTATATATGTTCTAAATATCAGGTGGAAGCAACATACACGTAAAACCACATAAATCTGTGTTTAAACTTTTCCAAAGAAATCTAAAATAGGTACAATACATAGAAAGCGTAGTGTTCTATAAACACATAAATCTAAAATGAATGAGTTGGAACTTTACTCTCCTAAAATATTGTATCTTTCGGAACCTTTTATGGATTTTTTATGGTAATTTAGTTTCAAAGAATACTTTACCAAAAAAGATAAAATTGCATGTGTGGTGCTAGAAGAATTTTCATTTTTCCGATCTGTGCTTCGGATCCCTGATTCGATGATTGAGGCTGTTATGTTGGTCTGCTGGCAGGCTTTGTATGTACGTAGTGAGATTACTCATGCAAAACCTCCGCAGCTATGTGAGAACACTACATGTCCTGAAACTGACACCGATGGGCACATGATCAAAGTGATGTTTCAAAATGTGGTTCCCTCTGAATGAGCTCTAGACCACATATCCTAACAGATTTGTTTTGATAAGGAGCATATATGAATATCAAGAAGATACCAATTAAGTTCGATCTCTGTAACAACGCATTGCCCTAGCGGTCTTACGGATGACACAGTCTAAAAAAAGAAAAGGAATTACAAAACGGAAAAGTCACCCAATAGCGATCAATTCTTTGTAGCGGCGACACTAATAACATCACCAAAACAGCACCAGAAGTCCAACATCTCTAATAACGATGTCTTCAAGAAAAAAACAGTACACAAGCGTCGTCGTCGCCCAATCAAAGATTATAGGTTTTTTTCCTGAATAAAATCCTCGCTCACAAAACAATCTCTTCAACAAGACAATTGTGAGACATAACCAATTAAGACCAAACCTTGGATTTTTATCATGAAGGTAAGACTGGAAGAGACGGATCGCGGCTGGCCTTCTTGGTGTGTGAAAATAAACGCTTTAGCTTTACGTGAGCATTTTCTGTCCTTTGTAAAAGTAGCAAGTCCCAATGCAGAATAGGGTTAGCCACAAAAGTTCTACTTCCTCCGACCCATATTAGATGACTTGAATTTGTCTAGATTCGAATGTATCTAACACTAAAACATGTCTAGATACATCCGAATTTAGACAAATCCAAGTCAACTAATATGGGTCGGAGGGAGTACATGGTTTGGCCAGGTTCGGGGCGCGAGGATGTTGTTATGACCTGCAGCAAGAACGTGTTGTAACCCCTTCCTATCAATACAATCTCCTTTTACCCGAAAAAAGGATTTTCATTTGGCTTCGTCTTCTTTTTTTTTTCAAATAACGTTTAGTTGGACGTGTGATCACCTATTGTCCGTCGTCCAACCCTACTCGGACACCCGATCACCCGATGGGCTCCGTTTGGGCGAGCTTACCTATTGTCAAAAAAAAAAAAAGCTTACCAAATCCGAGGCGGACACGAAGCCGGTGAACCAACGTACAAGCGGGTCCTTTTATTACAGCGGAACCAGCGTACAAAGCATCAACACATACTCCCTCTGTTTTAAAATATAAGATGTTTTAGATTTATAAAGCAAATATATCTAGACTTATTTTAGTATATAGGTTCACTCAATTTAGGAATGAATCTACACACTAAAAGAAGTCTAGATTTATTTTCTTCATAAATCTAAAACATCTTATATTTTGAAACGGAGGAAGTACTACTTAGCAAACAACATCCGACTCTCCCGTTTAACTGATGGACGACAAGAACGATAATAGCAGCTGGGACTTGCTCGCGGATGCTCTGGTCGAGATCCTGGTGCGGGTTCCACCCAACGCTCGCCGCCATGCGGAGCCGCACCAAGATCATCGCCGACAGAGATATTGGTCTAATGTCCGTGGTCGACCTCCTCACGCCAGGCAACCCAAGGCGACTGCTGTGGCAGACAGACATGGACACGGCCACACGCTACAGTAGGATGCGCATCGTGGGCACCTGCAACGGCCTCGTCTGCCTGTGCGATGACCTCACGCCCGGCGGGGCCATCACCGTGGCCAACCCGTCGACCGGCGAGGCTACACGTCTCCCGCCGCTGCCGGTGCCGAGCGACGATGTGCACGTGAACAAGAACACCAGCAGCCGGAGGTGGCACCGGACATATATCTTCGCGTACCACCACGTGACGAGGCGGTACAAGGTCGTGCACGTCCCGTGCCACTTGGACCCGTTCTGGCAGCCTGACGTAGTGCACGTGTTCACGCTTGGGGAGACATCATGGCGCGACGTCCACACCGGAACCGACGCAAGGTGCAGCCTCGCCGAAGTTGACGGCACGGTGTACTGGCTCATGCCAGACGCCAGGAAGATCATGGCGTTCGATCTCAAGCATGAGCGCGTCACGTGCACCGAGCCTCTGGCGACGGTACCGGCAACGCGTAGCACCTACAGCCTCACGAAGGTGCACGGGAGGCTGGGCGTTGCCGTCAGCGGCGATGACTACTCTGTCACGGTGTGGGTCTTGGAGGGCGAGAGGTGGAGCCGCCGGTACGTCCTAGAGCTCCGGCAACAGGAGAAACGGCGGATGGCCTGGCGGGAGCTTGTGGTGCCGCACCTTGTTCTCGGCGACTACTCCCTAACGTTAACATATGAAAGCTGGAGTAGACATTTTACCTTGTGTCGGCACACGGTGAGTGAAACTTCAAGGTCGCAAGACGGTGTGGTGCAGATAAGACTCAATGATCATGGCAACGAAGTGACGTCCTTCGGGAGCTTTATCCGGACATTCTCCTACATCGAGACAAAAGAGTCCTTGACCGGTAACAATAATGTGATTTTGGCACATAACTGAACGCTGGATATGGTGGGTCTTTTAGACGTTTGTTTTTCTCTCAACATTGTCCTTTTGGGTCTTAAACATGTTACTTAGCACTGAGGTAGTAAGATGATGATATGGATTTGGACCATCTACTATTAAGTTGTTTCATTTTATACATACCACTAAAAGCTATTACTATTGTGTTGTTTCTAAAAGATATTACAGATACACATGTTTGCCGTATCTTATCTTATCTCGCAAACCTAACCCCTCTTGATCTCGATATAGTGCTGCCGCTAGTGTTAGTATCCTTGGACTACACCATATCGACTTCCACGTTACTCATTTTCCTTTTCCTCACAAAGTGACGCTTCTTATTACTTCGTTCACTTATGTAGAAAACTTGGGTGAGCTATGTTAGAGTATATTTGTATATTGTAGTATCCCCATATGTTAGGGGACTTTCTGTATATTTGCACCTGTACATGTACTATATATTCTGGCCTTTGGCCCCTCTGGTAATACAACAGATTATTACCCTAACATGGTATCAGAGCCGTAAGGCCTTTTTTTTTCGTCGCCTCCGTCGCCGCCGCCGCCCCGGCCGCCGCCCCTGCCGCCGCCGCCCCGGCCCGATCCCGCCGCCCCGGCTCGACCCCGCCGCCGCCTCCCCGGCCGTCGCCGCCGCCCCGGCCCCCGTCGCCGCTGCCCCGGCCCCGTCGCCTCAGTCGGCCCGCCGTCGCCCCAGACTCGCTAGATCTGTTTTCGATCTGGTTTGAAAAAAAAAATGTCTTCCTCATCGGGCTATGTTGCGATTCCTCGCTGCCCGGTGATTTTTGATGGCGCAAATTATCCTGATTTCGCTGCCTTCATGCGCGTCCATATGCGCGGTCTTCGTCTTTGGGGTGTGCTCTCCGGTGAGGTCTCCTGTCCACCGCGCCCCGTTGTGCCTCCAGTGCCTCGTGCCCCGACACCCGTTACCCTTGCCCCCGATGCTACTCAGGCGGTCAAGGATGCAGCCCAGAGTGCTGATGCTTCTGCTCGGGCTGATTATGAGCGCCAGGTTCAGGAGCATTCTACTGCTACTACGACCTACCGGATGGATCTGGCTGACTACACTCAGTGGATAGATGAGGATGCTCGTGCTACTGCTGTTCTCACTTCCAGTGTTCTGCCTCAGTATGCTGCTGAGTTCATGGGTCTTCCCACTGCTGCTGCTCAGTGGGCTTTTCTTCGTCAGCGCTATCAGCCGTCTGGAGACGTTCTTTATCTGCTTGTGGTTCGTCAGGAGCATGATCTTAAACAGGGTGATTCTACTATTGATGATTTCTATACTCAGAGTGCTGCTATTTGGCGTCAACTTGACTCTCTTCGTACAACGGTGTGTAACACCTGTCCCTGCTGTCTGATTGTGCACGTGGATTTGGAGTTTCAGCGCGTCTTTGAGTTCTTGTCATGGCTCCGCAAGGAGTTTGAGCCGCGCCGTGCCCAGTTGCTTGCCCGTGGTCGTGTTCCGCTCTCTGAGGTACTGGCTGAGCTTCGTGCTGAGGAGACTCGTCTTCGTGGTGCTGGTCTTCTTGAGGTTCCTTCTGTTCTTGCTGCTCATGGTCCCCCTGTGCTGCCGGCTTCGTCGCGGTCTCTTGCGCCGTCGCTACTCTCTGCTCCACCGGCCCAGGGTCAGCGTTAGTCTCAGCAACCTCGTGATTCTCGTCCTCCCTGTGCCCACTGTGGCAAGCCTGGCCACAATATCTCTGGTTGCTAGACGAGGGATCCATGCTTACGTCAGCAGTATCTCGCTCGTCGCTAGTCTGGATCTTTAGGATCTTCTGCTGTTGTCTCTGGACCTCCTACTGGTGCTCTGTCTGATCAGGATATTATTCGTGGTCTTCGGAGTCTGCTCGCTGCTACAAGCTCCTCCTCGTCGGGTACTGCTGGTTCTGTGACTAGTTCTTCTGGCACTGAGCGACCATCATCTTCTACACAGTCAGGGACGTCATCCCCGTGGTATCTGGATTCTGGAGCTTCTTTTCATATGACTTCTGCATCTTCTATTCTTTCTGCTCTTCGCTCTCTTATTTCTCCTGTCTGTGTTATTACGGCTGATGGTACCTCTCTTCCTGTTTCCAGTCGAGGCACCCTCTCTACTTCCTCCTTCTCTGTTCCTGATGTTTCTCATGTTCCCAACCTTAAGATGAACCTTTTCTCTGCTAGTCAGCTTACTGATTCTGGTTGTAGGGTTATTCTTGATGCTGATTCTTGTGCTGTTCAGGATCGTCGTACACAGGCTCTGGTTGGAGCTGGCCCTCGCAGCATTGAGTCTCCGGGGCTTTGGGAGTTAGACTGGCTTCGCGTTCCTTCCGCCGACACTTCTTCTGCCACTTCTCCTGCGGTTGCTGCTTCTGTCACTGGCTCTTTTCAGCAGTGGCATCATCGGCTGGGTCATCTTTGTGGCTTCCGTTTATCATCCTTAGTTCATCGTGATCTTCTGGGGCTTGTCTCAGGAGATGTGTCGTCGTTACATTCGTGTCTGGGTTGTAGGTTAGGTAAACAGATTCAGCTTCCCTATCCTACTAGTGTGTCTGTATCTCAGCGACCTTTTGATTTAGTTCATTCAGATGTGTGGGGTCCAGCTCCTTTTGCTTCAAAAGGGGGCCACCGATACTATATTTTGTTTATTGATGATTTTTCACGGTACACATGGTTATTTTTTATACGCTCTCGCAGCGAGGTGCTTGCTATTTATCAGCGTTTTGTGGTCATGGTTCGTACTCAGTATTCCACGCCTATTCGTGTTTTTCGTGCTGATTCTGCAGGAGAGTATATCTCCCAGCACCTGCGTGGCATCCTTGCTGAGCAGGGCACCCTTGCTCAGTTCTCGTGTCCCGACGCCCATGCTCAAAATGGTGTCGCCGAGCGTAAGCATCGTCATATTCTTGAGACTACCCGTGCTATGATGATTGCTTCCTCTCTTCCGCCGCATTTCTGGGCTGAGGCTGTCGCTACGTCGACTTACCTCATTAATATCCAGCCTTCAGCTGCTCTTCAGGGTGACATTCTTCTCGAGTGTCTCTCTGGCTCCTGTCCAGACTACTCGACTCTTCATTTATTTGGTTGCGCTTGCTATGTCCTTCTCCCTCCTCGTGAACGCACCAAACTAACCGCTCAGTCTGTTGAGTGTGTCTTTCTCGGCTATAGTGATGAGCATAAGGGCTATCGCTGTTGGGACCCCGTTGGTCGTCGTATGCGCATCTCTCGTGATGTCACGTTCGATGAGACGCGTCCTTTCTATCCTCGCCCCACCTCGGGTACTTACCCAACTGATGATCTCTCTTTTCTTCTTTTTCCTGATACACCTTCCGCTGTCTCTTCTCCTCCACCTCCTCCTTCTGCTGTGCCTCCTCTGTCTTCGGCGCCATCCTCTCTTCCGTCTAGTTCCCCTAGTTCTCCTCGGTCTCCAGCTTCGGATCCTTCCTCCGTGTCTCCTTCTTCCTCCTCTTCTGATGAGTCATCTTCTGCGGATGAGTTTCCTTCCTCACGACCTGTTCGTCAGCGTCGTGCTCCAGACCGGTACTCTCCTAGTCAGTATGGTCTCTCTGTAGTCTCCGAGCCGACTTCTTATCGGGATGCCGCGTGTCATCCTAAATGGCAGCTTGCCATGGCTGAGGAGATCGCTGCGCTTGAGCGCACTGGCACCTGGGATCTTGTCTCTCCCCCGTCTGGTGTTCGTCCGATCACGTGTAAGTGGGTCTATAAAATTAAGACCCGCTCTGATGGATCTCTTGAGCGCTACAAAGCGCGTCTTGTGGCTCGTGGTTTTCAGCAGGAACATGGTCGTGACTATGATGAGACCTTTGCTCCTGTGGCCCATATGACCACTGTGCGTACTCTTCTTGCTGTTGCTTCTGTTCGACGCTGGTCTGTGTCCCAGCTTGATGTTCAGAATGCTTTTCTTAATGGCAAGTTGAGTGAGGAGGTTTATATGCAGCCTCCTCCTGGGTATGCTGTTCCCGATGGGATGGTTTGTCGTCTTCGACGTTCCCTTTATGGCCTGAAACAGGCCTCTCGTGCCTGGTTTGAGCGCTTTGCCTCTGTGGTGACTGCTGCTGGTTTCTCTCCTAGTTCTCATGATCCAGCGCTTTTCGTTCACACTTCACCTCGTGGACGCACTCTTCTCCTTCTCTATTTTGATGATATGATCATTACTGGTGATGATCCTGAGTATATTGCCTTTGTCAAGGCTCGTCTTCGTGATCAGTTTCTTATGACTGATCTTGGTCCTCTTCGCTGCTTTCTTGGGATTGAGGTTTCCTCCACTTCTGATGGGTTTTCTATCTCTCAGGAAAAGTATATTCAGGATCTTCTTGCTCGGGCTGCTCTTGCGGATGAGCGCACCGTTGAGACTCCTATGGAGCTTCATGTTAAGCTTCGTCCTAGGATGGTGATCCTCTTCCCGATCCCACTCGTTATCGCCATCTTGTTGGGAGTCTTGTTTATCTTGCTGTCACCCGTCCTAATATCTCTTATCCTGTTCATATTCTGAGCCAGTTTGTCTCAGCTCCTACCACTGTTCACTACGGTCATCTCCTCCGTGTCCTTCGTTATCTTCGTGGAACGATGACTCGTCGTCTTTTCTTCCCTCATTCTAGCTCTCTCCAGCTCCAGTGCTACTCGGATGCTACGTGGGCGAATGATCCTACGGATCGTCGTTCACTTTCTGCTTACTGTGTGTTTTTTGGTGGTTCACTTGTTGCTTGGAAGACGAAGAAACAGGTAGCGATTTCCCGTTCGAGTGTTGAGGCTGAGTTGCGGGCTATGGCTTCGGTGACTGCTGAGGTGACCTGGTTACGGTGGTTGCTTGCAGATTTTGGGGTCTCTGTTACGACACCCACTCCACTTTTGTCTGACAGTACAGGTGCTATCAGTATTGCACGTGATCCGGTCAAGCATGAGCTGACCAAGCATATTGGTGTTGATGCTTTTTATACACGTGCTCAGATGCAGGATCAGGTTGTTGCGCTCCATTATGTGCCTTCAGACTTGCAGTTGGCAGATTTCTTTACGAATGCACAAACTCGCGCTGAGCATAATTTCTTACTCTCCAAACTCAGTGTTGTGGATCCACCATGAGTTTGAGGGGGGGGGGGTGTTAGAGTATATTTGTATATTGTAGTATCCCCATATGTTAGAGGGCTTTCTCTATATTTGCACATGTACATGTACTATATATTCTGGCCTTTGGTCCCCTGGTAATACAAGAGATTATTACCCTAACAAGCTATTTAGCTAATACCCATGGCTCATCTTTGGCTTCAATTGATTTGAATTGTGGTGAATGAACATGGACTCTTGGAGATAAAATCTAAAATCATCATAGTGAAGTTGTGATCTTTGGACTTTGACATATTTCTCTCATCTGACATGTAACGGGGGATTTTCTTATACCGGTATAGTCAACTCTCCAAATCTTCTCCATCACATCTTAGCACCTACACTAATGACCATGGGGACTATTTTTAGCCTCTCGTGGTTTCTCATTGTCTTGTATGTACGTTTTCAGCCTTGAGTGTCCTCGAATAATGCATATCCATTCATACCACTTGATGAACCGTTGCATCACGGAGACAACTAACTTTTTTTGGAAAAGTGGAAAACCAGCCTCTGCGTTGGTAGATGCATACATACTTTTATTGAAAGTTCATCATCCAGACTTATTACAACTACCTGAATCGAGCTCGAATTTAGCTGTGCATGAAGAGTCAATTTTCGTAGTAAGAACATCTCTAGCATATGCCGCGTATCTGATCAAACCCGCAAAATATGTAGTTTTAGTTCGAAAATGGCTGAAAAAAGGCCCTGAATAGACAAAACTGGTCAAAACCGTAATTTTTTGCGGTTTCCCGGATATCAACTCGCATGTACCCCATATATCCAGTTTTTTAGTCTGTTTTGCAGCTTCTTGCAAAACTATCAACGCTCATGGGAATGAAATTTCTGAACGCGTCGCCGCTAAACTCGCCAGAGTCTGGCCAAATTCCGGCGAGGTGGTTCGATTCCCCGCACAAAATTCAACTCACGTCGACTAGGTTTGATTCCCTGTGACGGTTGTCGATTTTCGGCGATGATTGTGCAACTCGCAGGCAGTGCAGGAGTAGAAGCAGGGCGACGCGCGACGCTAGTGGCGGTCGTCGGCGGGCGCCGGGGAATGCGGGCGTCCACGGGCGGCAGGCATGTCCCGACGGTCGTCGGTGGGCGGAGGGGAATGCGGGCGGCATGCACGTCTCGGGCATGTACAGGTTGCGCAAGGGATGAAGAAGAGGAGAAAAAAAAGAAAGAATATGCTAGGAATATTCGCTTTGCGGTTTGAGATGCGGTATCTGTTCTGGGCGTATGGTTTTTTAGCCCAAAAGCTCATTCGCAGTATACCGCATCAACGTATAGCCCAAGAAATGTTCAGCTTGTTGAGTGGTGCAAGTATCCGCGATTTTGGCTTTATGTTCTTCATGGGTTTATTCACTCATAGCCTCATAGCAAGTAACAACAGGGCAGATGTTCATGTTCTCAGAAAATATCCAGTCATAACCATGTAAAATTGCTTTTAAACATGTAAAAAAAATCTATAAAGTACAGTACATTGGAAAGGCGGAGTTTTATAACCAGTAAGATCTCAAATTCGTGCCATCTGGAATCGAATGAGTTGGAACTCTAAATTATGCATGTTTATGAAACATTTACTCCAACCAGTCCCAACTCCCGTCCCCATGCGCCCACCGCAGCACCGGGCTGAACCACCGCGCCCCTCCTCGTCCCCCTCACACCTACCTCCCATAGCCGCCGCCCGACCCATCGCTAGGCCAAGCCCCTGTGGTGCGGCGGCGGCCTGCACCTTGATCTTCGGTGGTGATGGAGAAGTAGCGGCGGCCGGGGAGCGACTTCAGTGGATCTGCTGGTGGCGGGACTGACTAGAAGCGGTGGTGGTCGATCTTGGGCTTGGTCCTTGGATCGACAACCTCCAATTTCTGCCGTCTTCCTCATGGACCAATGATATCGCGCGGAGGGCCTCTAGGTTCTGCTCCGCATCACAAGGGCGCATGGAGCGGAGGCCCTGGGCTTGGTGGTGGTGGTCATCTTATCGTCAGAGGTGGTCGGCCTAATGCTACTTTGGCGGACCCCGGGGATTCGTCATCTAGCCCTGGCAACGAGGCAGGGAGACGTAGGTTTCGGTGAAAACCGAGTCGTTGGCATGCAATGACAGTGTTACTACGTCGTTACCTTGATGAAGGCATCGCCGTACAACTAGTGTCGACCTTAATCATGCTGCTCAGGGGGAAACCCTAAGATCTTCGGATCTGGCGATGGCGACACTGTGGTGTCGTGTTCTCTCTTAGGAGCATCATTTGTGGAGCAGTGCTGGAGGTCAGAAGAAGGAGGCGGAGCAGCTTTGTCTTGCATGGAGTCTTTGGCGGAGATGTCAAGTCATGTCTAGCCACTAGGTGGTACGCTCAGTCATGCCTGGTTCGGTAGGTGCTACACACGATAGTTCTTCTGGAGGTCTCTCGATGCGTCTGTTGACGGGACCTAGCGGCATGGTGCCGAGAGGTCTCGGTGGCGATCACGCGTGCTTGGATAAACACCCGCAGGGCAGTGGTGCTGTATGGCGTCATGGCAGCGTCGAGGGATGGCCTCGCAAGGTCATCGCATTGATCTCTCCAAAAGTGGTAGGAGTAGCGAGTTGTTGCTTGTTTTGGTGTGCTTCGGTTTGATATTTGTAATCCTTTTGCAAGATTTTTGAGAATAATCTAATAAAACAGGCCGTGTGCATCTCTTGGATGTAGAGGCTGGGGCGATCTTCCCCCATTTTGAAAGAATGAAACATTTACTGCTAACATAATATTTTTTTTATCAAAAGTTGTTTCCACAATTTGGTTCCTACATGATACTTGTTGGTATTTTTTTTTTCCTGTACGCGCTGATGAAAGGACTTTTTTCATTTGGTTCCATTTTTTTTTCTGGGCGTACACCTCGTTTTGACTCATTAATTGCAAAGATTTAATTTTTTCTTTGTACAGCAACATTTCATTTGGTTCGTCGGATGCGTGATTGAGTCAAAAAAAAGAAAAAGAATCTGGAACCCTACTTGGACAGCATGTGCGTCACCTAATGGGCCTTCGTCCAGCCCTTTTAGTCGAACTCAATCTCAAGAGAAAATTGGCCAGTCCAGATTTCGGCTAACCAAACCCTAAGCGGACGTCAAGCCGATCGATAAACCTAAGAACGAGTTCTTATACGACGGTACAACCGCACAAGGCTCCAGTTAAGGCGATCCGACGGCGCAGGCCAAGCGGGCAACTAATCGACGTCCGACGGCGAGGTCGTGCAGGCCACCGCGCCCTTGCAGGCACTTGTGTTTAACCGATGGACATCAACGATAATAGCAGCCGGATCCTATCCGGCGACGCCCTCGTCCAGATCCTGGTGCGGCTTCCGCCCAACGCCCGCCGCCGGTTCCGCCAAGTCTGCCGGTACTGGCGGAAACTCATCGACAAGCGTACAACGACGGACATGCAGAGGCGCACCAAGATCATCGCCGCTGGGAAGGATTCCAAGTCCGTGGTTGATCTCCTCAAGCCAGGGAGCCCAAGAGTTCAGATGTGGCAGACATACAATTACTTGGTTCAACGCTACAATACAATGAGCATCGTCGGTACCTGTAACGGCCTAATCTGCCTCTGCGATGACCTCAAGCTCGGCGGGGCCATCACCGTGACCAACCCGTCGACCGGCGAGGCTCTGCGTCTGCCACCGCTGATACCAACCTTCGATGTTCGCCTCAACAACAGCGGGAGGAAAAAGAGCTGGCACCAGTCGTACGGCTTCGGGTACCACCACGGGACAGGGCAGTACAAGGTCGTGCATGTCCCGTGTCACCTGGACTGGTTCTGGGAGTCTGACATAGTGCGCGTGTTCACGCTGGGAGAGGCATCATGGCAGCCTCGGCAGTAACAAGGCTCACGGAGGAAGCGGGGAAGATCATGTCGTTCGATCTCAAACATGAGCGCGTCACAAGCATCCAGCCTCTGGCATTACCAGCAATGCCGAGCACCTACCGCCTGGCCAAGGTGCACGGAAGGCTAGGCGTTGCCGTAGTTGATGACTACTCTATGACGGTGTGGGTCCTCGAGGGAGAGGGGTGGAGCTGCCGGTATGTCATGGAACTACAAGAACAAGAGGAGTGGATGATGAGGCGGGAGCCTGTGGTACCGCACTTTGCTCACGGCGACTACTTCCTAACATTAACACGTGAAAGCTGGAGCGGACACTTTGTCTTGTATCGCCACACGATAACAAGCGATACTTCGGACTCGCAAGATGGTGTGGTGCACATACGGCACAAGGACCGAGGAGAGGAAGTGACATATTTCCCGTCCTTAACCTATCAGACGTTTTCCTACGTCGAGACCAAGGAGCCATTGAGTGTTTACCAATGCGGTTCTCGTTCATAACTGGCAGTGGATCTAGAGTGTTTTGGAGTCGTTTGTTTTCTCTCGACATTGGCTTGTTACGTTAGTGCCGAGGTACTACCATGATGATACGGATATGGACCATCTACTATATATTATAATAAGCTGTCTCATTTTATATAAATATGTGACATATTCACATGTTCACCGACATGCTAAAATTTTCTCCTCTTATATTATCTCTTACAAATCTACCCCCTCTTAATATTGATATATTGCTACCCTCACTGTCAAAATCATTGAATTGTTCATTATCCTCTTTGTCAAAGACACCATCAATTCCACAAAGTACTTATTTTCCTTTCCTCACAACATGAGGCCTTTTATTACTTGGGTGCATTGTTTATTTATCCCCTGCGTGACCGAGCTCCAGGTAAAAACTCTAGCCCGTTGCGGGCTTGGAGGCGGCCGGCGGTGACATCATTACCCTCTTGGGGCGTTGCCGGTGAGCTCAGCTTCCATCGGGGTGCAGCTCGTCGAGTCAACGTCTTGACGTCAAGCTTCTTCAACTTTGGGTTGTTCGGTAGTCTTGGTCGCTTCATGTTAGGTGTGGAATCTCATGTTTTTCTTGTTCGACTTCGAGTTGGTGGCTCGTAGCCTTATCGATACGTCGGTTTTCCTTTTGACCTTCTTGTGCATCAGCGTATGTATCTCTGTTTTAGATTTGGCTTTACTTATAAAGTGGGACAGTATCGAGAATGCTAAATTTCTCATTAATAAATCAGTGATGTATGACAGTATGGAAATGGCCGCTGATACTATTCTGTTTTCAGAGAAAATGGCCCTCGCTACTATCGAGTATTAACTATTGAGACGTGTGCGTGTTTGCTAGTTCACCACAGAAGATCCAGAAGCTTATAAGCAGGACGAGTCGTGGCGCTCGCGCCCACACCACACACCCGCCCCAAGTCCCACCCAGAGCGCCTAAGCCAAACGTCGAACACCTTCCGCTCGCCGTCGCCATGTCGTCCACCGCCGCACCGGACGAGCCCCGGCCGGTGCGCTTCGGCATCATGGGCTGCGCCTCGATCGCGCGCAAGGTGTCGCGCGCCATGCTACTGGCCGCCCCCGCCGCAGCCGTGGTCGCCGTGGGCAGCCGCTCCGAGGGCAAGGCGCGCCTCTTCGCGGCCGACAACGGCCTCCCGGCCACCACGCGCCTCCACGGATCCTACGAGGCGCTCCTCGACGACCCAGACGTCGACGCGGTCTACCTGCCCCTCCCGACCAGCCTCCACGTCAAGTGGGCCACTGCCGCCGCCGCGCGGGGGAAGCACGTGCTGCTCGAGAAGCCCACCGCGCTGTGCGCCGCCGACCTCGACGTCATCCTCGCCGCCTGCGAGGAGAACGGAGTCCAGTTCATGGACTCCACCATGTGGATGCACCACCCCCGCACCGCCAAGATGCGCGAGCTGCTGGATGACCGGAGCACAATCGGCGATGTCAGAGTTGTAAGTTCTTCAAACTTTAATTTGTTGCTACATTTGGTGGAATCTTTCTACCAGGATGAAATCATGTTTCACACCTTTATAAATCCCATTTCATGGTAGTAAATACTAACTGTGCTTTCCTGTTAGAGAAATACTAATAGAGGTTTGATTGTTGATGTGGCCCTTTTGATTGTTCTAGTCTAGATGGAGACCTCTTTAATTGGCATTTTGTCTTGTAGGTTTGTCAGGTTGCCTTAATCTATTGCATCTGTTGAAGCCTCCAAAGATTCTCTACTGATCTCCTAGTGTACCTAATCTGATTGCAGTTTGTCGTTTTATCCACCAAGGGCTAGCTGCCTCTTGGTAGCAGAATAAAAAATTAGATGGCAGACTTGAACTTGCTACTGAAACTATACTGGGTTGTGAGATGATTTTTTACTACCGAACAATTCGAAATATTGTTAAGACACAGTGGTACTCCATTACTGATTCTGACCATATGTGCTGGCTTTTATTCCTTTATACTCCCTCGGTTTCAAAATATAAGATGTTTTAGCTTTTGTGAAACTGATGTATTTAGACGCCTTTTACTATGTAGATTGGGAGTGAACCTACACACTAAAAGTATATATTTATTCGTTTCACAAAAGCTAAAACATCTTATATTTTGAAACGGAGGGAGTACTTACTTCAAAATCTATGGAAATTCTGCAAAGTTCTATCACTGTAACTAGTACTTATGACTGCCTAACTAAAAATTGGCCCTGATAGCGATTATGTTTCCAAAAAATTATGTCTGTTCA
Organism: Avena sativa; assembly: GCA_916181665.1. NCBI lineage: Eukaryota > Viridiplantae > Streptophyta > Magnoliopsida > Poales > Poaceae > Avena > Avena sativa. The sequence continues at coordinate 446,948,105 of OV702296.1, read as the reverse complement.
CATAATCTAGCATACAGTTACTATCAACTGAATCTTTAATTCCTTGTCAGTTTGGAACAGACTGAATTGTGATGTTGGCTTAAGGATATGATTAAACGTTCGTTGCTTCAATGTCTGGTCTAAACCTGAATCTGACTGGTTGTTGTTTTAATAAACTATAGACAAGTTACCTTACAAAATATGCATTGTTGAAGTTTTTATGGATCTTTTAGTTAGCACGGTTGCATCCATTTTGGAGATATGACTTAATTGTATCAGCACCAGTGCAAAATGGCAATCCATGAGATTCAGTTCACCATTACGGTGTGATTCTTGCAACCTGGTCGTTTGAGGCACCAAAATCGACCAAAAATCTCCAAAACCAATTACACATGTACTTCTCACTTTACTCTACAAAAGTGTAAAATGTGAAGCTCAAATCGGTATATTTTAGCAGTAACAAAATGGGTAAATTCAGAGAAACGGGAAAAAAGGCTACATCTAGCAGAACCTTTCTTTTGTTTATGTGAACACACTTCAAGTTTCTGTTATGAATTCTATAACACTCCATAGAAATTTATATGTTGGAAGCCCTGACTGAAGCGATATTGCACTATTGCACCCTGAGCCCTGTTGGGCTACATTTGCACCTGATTTCTTGTTGTGCATAGTAGATATTGCTAGAGGCTATGACAACAACATTCATTGCTAAATGGTGCTAAAATATGTGGACGCTTCTTTTCTATTCTCACATGTATGCTTTTGTCTCTGAACTTTATAGTCGTAATGTGAAAAGTGTGGAATTTCAAAATTCCAGGTGGTTACGACTTAGCAGCTAGAAAATAGGAGAATGATTTTGCTACGGCTGTTCGACTAGAATCCCATTATCACTCAGAACTGGAACCGGGTGAAAGGGGGATTAATTTCAATTGGGTTTTGAAATCATCCCAAGCAACCATTACAGTTTTCTGAAAATGAGCCTTTGCTGGTTCTTTGTATAGTCTGTTCAACATGGACACTGGTGACAGTGAAATCAACAGCAATCAAAGAAGATTCAATGAAGTTAGCACCATGCATATTGAATATAGAAAAGTCCTAAAGCTAGAATAACATGTGTCGAGTTAATTTGGACTCATCTAGAGGTGCCATATTTTCACCACTAAGATATATAAATAAATGTTTTCTCTCATGTTGTTTAAGATAAATACAGAAAACTCGTAAAATATAGATTGGCATGTGTCCACTTAATTTGGACTCTTCTAAATTTTCCATGAGAGATTCACCGTTAAGATTCATCGGTGTTTTTTTATCTCTTCTTTCAGATAAACTCAGTGTTCAGCTTCCGAGCAAACGAAGACTTCCTCCACAATGACATCAGGGTAAAGCCGGACCTCGACGCCTTGGGCGCTCTCGGCGATGCCGGATGGTACTGCATCCGTGCCATCCTGTGGGCTGTCAACTACGAGCTTCCCAGGAACGTGATCGCCCTCTGTGACCCTGTCAAGAACCAGGCCGGCGTGCTCCTAGCCTGCGGCGCAACCCTCTACTGGGCCGACGGCAAGATCGCCACCTTCCACTGCTCCTTCCTCACCAACCTCACCATGGACGTCACCGTCGTTGGCACGAACGGTACGCTACACGTCACCGACTTCATCATCCCGTACGAGGAGAAGTCTGGCCCGTTCAGCGTGGCGTCAGAGTCGAATTTCGCGGAGCTGCATATTGGGTGGGTGCCACAGCCGAGCAGGCATGTCGTCACGACGGAGCTGCCGCAGGAGGCCCTCATGGTCCAGGAGTTCTGTAGGCTGGTGCAGGGTATTAGAGATGGTGGCGCCGGGGTTGAGAGGAAGTGGCCGGGCATTACCCGGAAGACCCAGCTCGTGATGGATGCGGTGAAAACTTCCATTGATAACGGGTTTGTGTCTGTCGATGTTACCAGCTAAATACAACACATGGATGGTCATTTCGGTACTGCCATCAAGACAATGGCTTATGGTTCCGTTTTTGTATTTCCCAAAACCATATAGTTACTGAAAATGTTTCTTATCATATTGAGGACAGTATTGCAATTATCAAGTTAAATGTTACTACGAACTTATTCTGTAAGATCCTCGCAAAAAACTGTTCCGTAAGATAGGGAATATGGTATATGGATGCTCAGTGATTTACAAATGGTGTTGTTTGATGTTAACCCAGGTCAATGGCATTATTTGCATGCTCTGTAGGTACACCTAGACACGCTTCCTTTTTTTTCAAATAACATGTTTGCTTTCAAAAGTTCCGAAGCAAATGTAAATGCTGAATACGGTATTTCCATCTCAAGGCTTTAGATTAAGATATCATCAAAGAATACCAAGATAAATTTCCTAAGATAATTTTCAAATATACCATTCATAAGTGCTATGAGCATTTGAAAGGCCATATGACGCCACTAGATACTCTTAAATGTCCAAAGTAAGTTGTGAGAAGCAGTTTTGCAAATATTATCTAGGAACATTCTAGTATTGTGATACATAGACCTGAGCTCCAGCTTAGAGGATACCTTAGCACCGTGTAATTCATCTACGAGATCTTCAATTGCTAAAATTGGGAATTTATTTTGTACTATTAAAACATTCAATTTCTTGTAATCAACACACAATCTCTATGCGTTATCTTTCTTTCTTAGTAGTATATGCTGTCTGATTTTAGACACCATCTCATCTTTTTTTCTATGTGGAACTTTGCAAGGTCAGACCAAAGGTAGTGTACAACCTTGATCGATGGGCTCTTCAAACACATCATTGAATTTCCAGGTCTAATTGTACTTGTTTCTTCAGGTAAAGTTGTGTCATCAAACATAACTGAATGGCATAACCATCAACCCCCTTCTCTTGGTGCTATATAGTATAGTCCCCATTTCAGAAATTTTGTTGACAACACGGACAATTGCTTTATTTGTTGTGAATTTCTGAAATTGAGGTACATTAGAACTTTTAACTGGTTGGCATGGTTCCATTCCTTAGCTTCCCAGAAAGCATCAGTTAGAGTAAGAGGTCTTAATGATCTCAACCTTCCACTGTTCCTTCCTCACCAACCTCACCATGGACGTCACCGTTGTCGGCACGAACGGTACGCTCCACGTGACCGACTTCATCATCCCGTACGAGGAGAAGTCTGGCCCGTTCAGCGTGGCCTCCGAGTCAAACTTCGCGGAGCTGCATACCGACAGGAGGCGCTCATGGTTCAGGAGTTCTGCAGGCTGGTGCAGGGTATTAGAGATGGTGGCGCCGGGGTTGAGAGGAAGACTCAGCTTGTGATTGATGCGGTGAAAAGCTCCATTGATCACGGGTTTGAGTCGGTCGACGTTGCCAGCTAAATACAAAATCGTAGCTGGTCATTTTAGGGGTGATTTCGAGACCATGGCCTATGGTTTGTATATTTCCCCAAACCATACTACTGTAGTACGCAACAAAAAACTTCTTACTGAAATAATCCGAATGTTTCTTGTCACACTTTGGGCAATATTGCACTTGTCAAGGTAAGTTTTACTACTCTACGAATTTCTTCTGTAAGATGGGAATATGGATGCTGAGTGGTCTATAGATTAGACGGTGTTGTTTATCTTAACCCCAAGTCACCGAAGGTGATGTCCAGACTTCAGTTAGTACCTATTTTGAGCTTTCAGCTTGCTGCAATCTTGCATTTTGGTTGGCCCGTTCATCTCAACTCCTCAAGTGTGCAAACCCTGTGCAATAGGTGCATCTTAAAAACATGTTTGTTAGCAAATCCCTATCTGCATAAGCCGGCCATGTGGGCTGTGGCTAGTTTCAAAGTTCAGGGGTACTCGGCCAAATAAGAAGCTCCATGCGGGATCATTCTGTTAGAAAAAAGATAAAATTTTGCACACCATTCATATCCAAAATTTGTCTTTTTTTTGTTTCTTTACGTCTGGATGAAATATTTAGACTTGAAATTTCTCTCCACTCCTTTTTTTCAAAACACATGGCCACATGGGGAGGCATAAAACGATTTTTCACCAATATTTATGCTTCCCCACTTATAAAACGACGGTTATTATCTAGATATATGCCACTAATGTTCTCGTTTTCCACCAAATTGCCACTGAGCATCCCTCTTCCCGTCGCGAACTGGTCTTGTCCCCCGCCCTCTCTCTCTTCTCTTCGGCTAGGGTTCTAGAGCCGCGCCCCTCCGCATTCTCCACTGCCGCCACCGCTCCCACCTCCGCATCGGTCGCCGGCGTTCCCTTACTCCGCATTTACCGCCGCCGCCGCCCCATCTTCCGCGTCTGCCGGCCCTGCCTCACCTCCTACGCGCCCGTCCTCTGTCCTCCTCCGACCGGGCCCTGCCTCACCTCCTACGCGCCCGTCCTCTGTCCTCCTCCGACCGGGCCCTGCCTCCAGCAACCAGACCCTGCCTCGATTCTTCCTCCGAACCGAGCACTGGTGGTACTCCTCTGACTCGAGCCTGCCTCAATCTCTTCTGTCTCCGTCTCCCGAGCACGGGTAGTGGAGCTCCGATCCTCCGCCTCCGTCAAGCCTGCATCGACCTCATCCGGCCCCGACCTTCTTCCGCGCCTCTTCCCTGTCCTCCCGAGGTTGGCAATTTTTTCCCTCTGTTGTATGTCTCTTGAAAATGAATGCATATCAGCATATGGATGCATAAAATGGATGCTATTGGTGTGTATGGATGGGATGCTGTGGATGTTAAATAGATGCTGTTTTATTACTGTGTAATGGATGCAAACAGTGAGCAATCTTGTACGGTTTTAAGATGCAAACACGTATGTTTGCATATAAATTTGAATGTGATAAATTATTGATGCTGGGTCTGTCATGGATAAAAAAATGAAACTGTGTCAAAGCTAATTGAGAAGTCCCTGCATCCCAAGCTTTTCTTGATGTGTGTCTCGGGGACGTGCGAGCGCACAACAATGTGTCTCTCGAGGGCCATACCTTACAATTGATCTCTAATACCTACTCCCTCCGTCTAGAAATATAAGACGTTTTAGCTTTGTAAAACGAATATATCTAGATGACCTTTTGTGTATAGATTCGGAGTGAACCTATACACTAAAAGACATCTAGATACATTTGTTTCATAAAGCTAAAATGTCTTATATTTCTGAACGGAGGGAGCATGTGTTTATATTTCAAGACCTTTTGTTGGGAAGAAAAAATTACACTCTTCCTCTTTTTTCAAGTTTTGAACTGTTCTAAACTTACAATGACACCCTACTGATATTATGATGTTCAGCACTCGTAATTTGATTCTGTGATCATATATACGGCTATATCAGTTAGTCAGAACACAATTTCATTCCTGAGGCACTGTAGAGTTTTTGTCAGACAACTCAGACTCGTATAATTTTTGGTTAATTTCAGGAAGTATGAGCCGCCCGATGGTGCATCCGGTGGGGGTGGAGCTTCCAGTGGATCAGCAACCAGGGGTGAGGATGGAGGTGGTCCCAGGGAAGCCTGGAACGCTTCTCGGCCTCGGCCTTCGGTCTGTACAGCTTGGCTGCGGAGCGATCACGCTCGTAATCATGGCCAGCATAGACTTCACGACCAGTCCTTCATTTCGGTTAGTGTTTTTCTTATTTCCTAAACATGATGCTCCAGTTAATTCTTTTCCCATATCAAACTAATGAGCTGCTGGTTTGCCCAGTTTTCTTGTTGCAGCTTCTGGATTGCTGTGTTTCTGGAGCATGTCACTGGCCAGTCTGGATATCTACGCGCTGCGTATCAAGCGTCATTTACGACATCTTGATTGGTTTTTTACCATCGGAGATGGGGTAATTGCATCTCTACTCCTAATTGTAACTTTATTGACTTCATAGAAATTATATGAGTTAGTGACGTTGTTTCTGTGTAGATCGTGGGGGCAATTATCTTCACTGCAGCAAGCATGGCCGGTGGTATTACCGATTTCATCAGGAGTGACGGGAAAGAGTGTGCGGAATATCACTGTGCTAGATACGTGGTTTCAACAGTGTTTGAGTTCTTAGGCTTCTTTGCACTTTTGGTATCTTTTCTCCTGAATCTTAGTTCGTGGTCTTCGTGAACAGAGTGTCTTATGGGGAAAAATTAGCTGATTTGTAGATATCTGGATGATGGAATCCAAGTTATATATGCATGCATGAACTTAATGAAATGCTATCCTGTGATGAGAAGCTTCTGCTAATGCTTCTATTGTGATATTGTGATATGTCGCATTCAAATTTCAAATTGGTTAAAATCCTCCATGCATTTTAATGTCAATACTTCTGGTGATTAAACTTGTCTTCTCTTCATCTATTCTCAGTTCATATTCTACAGTTTCCTGGGTGATAATTTAAGTCAAAATTAGGAATTGGAAGACTGACGAACTTTCTCATGCAACTTCTGGCTGGGTTCAACTGTCACTTAAACTATCTGGTGAGTGTAATAGATCTCTTTGTGTACAGATGCGATCTCTTGATAAGAAATACACATAACATCTTATATTGGATTACGTACTCAGGTACGTGTTCTACTGAAACTGCGTAGAGAGTTGTCCATTTACCAGGAATTGATTAATTCTATTGCTAATATGAACCTAGATCAATTCAACCTGAGTCCATTTACCAGAAGTTGGTAATTCTTGTTGCGGTTATTATGGTTTGAAAGGCGTCGCCTAGGCGTCCAGGCGCTGCTCCTCCACTTTGAAAAAATATCCGCTTTAGGTGCCTAGGCGTCCAAAACGCCCGACTAGGCGTTGCCTAGGCGTCAGAGCACCCCTAGATCGCCTTAACGCCTTAAAAACCATGGCTGTTATTAATCTAGATCATTTCAACTTGAACATCATCGACAGAGGAGAAAAACAATATTCGCATAGTCTGTACTTCAGTCTATGCTTCATTGCTACTTCTTTACCAGTGGCTACTGGCTACTTGAGCTTGAAGCCAATGGTTATATTTTCTTCATCTATCTTACTGGGACTACAAACAAGATCACTATACTGTAATGCACCTAGCTACCGCTGCTCATTTGAACCATCCACCCAGCTATCTCTTCAGAATATGATATGTAGCTCATAGGAAATCTTTGCAGGTTTCCCAGTCCTGTAATATATCTCTTCTTCCCTTTGATATACTGTAATGCACCTAGCTACCACTGCTCATCTGAACCATCCACCCAGCTATCTCTTCAGAAGATGATATGTAGCTCATAGGAAATCTTTGCAGGTTTCCCAGTCGTATAATATATCTCTTCTTCCATTTGATATGACAATGGAGATTGAAACCCCCCTTCTATTTGCTCAGGTGCCCAACCCTTTGAAACTTGCATTATCTTGTCATCGTCATGATCATATCTGCAGCCCAGTCCCAATCGTGTGAATATACCCCTTGCACTTTTTTTCCATAATGAACTCTTACATAAATAGGCAAGACTTTCCGTTTAAAAAAATTAAGCATTGATTCCAGGGCACGGTCCACTCAAATATATTTTTTGTTGTTGAGAAAACACAAAGGACCTTTGCATTTCATATCATTGAAAAGATAGAGTTGGGTTACTTCCTCCTAGGAGGCCAGCGTAAGCGATAGAACGAACACATCAGTGCACATCCCAAGTGGATGGCAAAACTACTCGGAGCCCCTTGGCTCCAGCTCTAGCCCAAAGCCTGACTTCTTCCTTGATGTTCGCAGCGAGGCGCGACGTCGAAGGTAGGGCTCCGTTGAAGACGCAGTCGTTGCGGTGCTTCCACACCATCCAAGGGATCGCAAGGGCCGGGGAAGCCAGTGCGCCCTGCAGCTGCTTCGACGTGCACCTCCTAGCTCTTTGCCACCATTCCATGAATGAGCTCTCGCTGTCGGGCCCTGGGGCAGTCATGCGCATCCATGCCAGAATCTCGTGCCAAATCTGTTTTGTGAACGGGCAGGTCATCAACAGGTGCTGGATCGTCTCCGGCTCCTGGTCGCACATGGGGCATCTGGGGTGGTGCTGTAGTCCATGGCGGGCAAGTCTCTCAGCGGTCCAGCATCTGTCTTGCAGTGCGAGCCATAGGAAGAATTTAACCCTCGGGGGTGCCCAGGACTTCCAAACTAGCTTCCAGGAGTCGCTCGTGGTGGATCCGTGAAAGGTTGCGAGGTAGCTCGAGCTGGCCGTGTAGACACTGTCCACTGTCCATTTCCATAGCAGCGAGTCCGGCTCGTCGGTGAGGGTGACGCCCTCGAGCTGGCCCCAGAGCAGCAGGTAGTGGCCGATCTCGTGCATGCCAAGGACTCCATGAATGTCACGTGCCTAGCTGTTCTCGTGCAAGGCTTGGGCGATAGTCCGCTGTCTTTGTCTCCTCTTGGGCACACAATTGTAAAGGATGGGGGCGATCTCGCAAATGGACCGGCCTCCCAGCCATTTGTCTTCCCAAAATTGGCCCCTTTGCCCGTTGCCGAGCATCATAGAGGTCGAGGCGAAGAACAGCTGGCGCTCCTCCTGTGAAAAGTGCAGGTCCAGGCCGCTCCATGCCCTGTTGTCGTCGGTCCTGGCGAGCCACATCCATCTGAGTCTCAGGGAGGTACCGGTGCGCTCCAGATCGCGGATTCCTAGGCTGCCAAGCTCCAGTGGTCAACAAACCCTTTGCCAGTTGACATGTCAGTGGCCTCCACTCGCCTCGGCTCGACCCGCCCAGAGGAAGCCGCGCTCGATCTTCTCGATCTGCCTGAGTGTCTTTTTGGACGGTGCGATGACTAACAACTGATGTAGGGGTATAGCACTCAGTACCGCCTTGACCATGGCCAACCTCCCGGTCTTGGTCATCAACCATGACATCCACGATGGCAGCCTACTCGCAATCTTGTCTACCAGTGACTGCAGTTGCACGGCGGTGGGCTTTCTGATGGTGAGGGGGATGCCCAGGTAGGTGATAGACAGATCCACAATGGGGCATCCGAGCGTCTGGATGGTTGGGGTGACCTCCTCATCATTGCAGCGCAACAGCGGTGCCGTGCTCTTGGTGTAGTTCACACGGAGGCCGGAGGCGTCTCCGAACAGCTGCAGGATCTCCACAGCGATGTCGCTAGGCTGCGGGTGGTAGAATAGGACAACGTCGTCGGCGTAAAGCGAGATGGGTGGGATTGCGCATCTCGGGTGCAGCCGCTGCAACACTCTGGCGTCAATTGCTCGCTTGATCAGTCTCCCGAGAACATCTACGGCTAGCACGAACAGTTGTAGGGAGAGCGGGTCGCCTTGCCGAAGACCTCTGTGATGCCAAATGGGTGGTCCAGGCTCTCCGTTCAGAAGGATGCGTGTGCTCGCGGAGGACAGGAGGATGATCAGCCACTCGATGAATCTATGCCCAAATCCATACTGTCTCAGCACCTCAAGAAGGAAGGGCCAAGCGATCGAGTCGAAGGCCTTCGTCAGGTCAAGCTTGAGCAATACCCGTGGGGCGCCTAGGTGGTGGAGGAGCTTGGCCGATTGTCTCACCAGGACAAAGTTATCGTGCAGACTGCGCCCAACAATGAATGCGTTTTGATTGTTGCTGACCAAGTCATTTAGCCTGGGCACCAGACGCAGGGATAGCGTTTTGGCGAACAGCTTCGCCACCAGATGTATCAGGCTGATGGGGCGGTAGTCCCCAAGGGCGCTCGTGTCCGCCTTCTTAGGCAGCAGGGTTAGCAGGGCTTGGTTGAGTTTGCTAAAACCCCTGCCACGCATCTCGTACAGCCTTTGGAACACCTCGGTGATGTCGTGCGTAACGATGCTCCAGCATGCACAGAGGAATTCCACCGTAAAACCGTCAGGCCCGGGTGCCTTGTGCGCAGGCAGGCTTTTCACAGCGCCCCATATTTCCTCCACACTGAATGGCGCGTCGAGGTCCTCGAGGTCATGGTGATCAATCAGGGGCTCGAGGTCAATGGCTCGGGCACGCTCCATCGCCGTGCCCAGGAAGGCGTCATAGTGTGAGTGCGCGGCCTTGGCCATCTGAGCGTGATCCGTGAGCACCTGAGAGTCCGTGCTGATGCTATAAATGCGCTTCTTTTGCTGCCGGTATGTGCATTGGCGGTGGTAGAAGGAAGTGTTGGCGTCGCCGTCCTTGAGGTTAGCGAGGCGGGCCTGCTGCCTGGCTATGGTGCGCTCGAGGGATGCAAGACCCAGGTAGGAGATCTTGAGTTGCTTGCGCAGCTGATTTTCTTCCGGCGCGAGCACCCTGTCCTCTTGGGCTTTGTCGAAGGGCGAAATCAGCTCGCGGGAGATCGCCAACTTGTGCTTGATGTTACCTACTGAACGGGCACTCCAGCTGGTCAGCTTGCGTGCCGTCGCCCTGAGGCGCAACGACAGCCTGAGAAAGGGGTTTGCCTCGTCCACGGATCCCCAAGCCTCGGCCACGGTCTCATGGAACCCGTCCATCCTCAACCAGAAGTCCTCAAAATGGACCACCAAGTTCACTCAAATATCAATTACTACTTTTCATTGTTCCATGTGGACCACCAAGTTCTCTTGTAATATCAAGTACCAACACGGCAACGCATCATTAGTAACATCGAACAGTACCATAGAATGTCCCCATGACTTGAATTGTAATGCTAGCATGCAAAAATAATACTATCATCTCAACCCTCCCTACATTGAGTTTAGTGCTAGGGGCTCACTATAGCTTACACCAGGTCCAGAATGCAAATCTATGGAGAAATCAGACCAGCCGTCTACCTAGGTCTTACCTCCACTGTCAGCATGTGTTTGGCTCCTATCTGGGGAATTTTAAATAAATTTTGCAGGCAATATGAATTTTAGATACATGTTCTTGGCTCGTCAAAGGAAAACCGATTGATTAATTTGTGTTGGAGACTGTCCTAGGAGAGCCTAGAATATTTCAGGGAGTGTTAGTATATTAGTGCTGTCCTAGGAGTGCCTGGAACATTCCAGTATGTTGTAGTCTAAGTTAGTGTCCTACCTAATTCCAGAGTATTCTATAGTGTACTAGTTAAGATGTACCTAAGTTCAGCTATATATATATATAAGAGGGTGTGGAGGTCCGGGGGACTTGCCCATCCCAGATTTTTTCCCCTAAAGACTACATGGTATCAGAGCAAGGTTCTCCTGAGAAGTGGCAATGGTGATGAAGCAGGGCTGCTCTGCTATGGCATAAGCTGAGGAAGGGGGCACTTGTGGTGGCCGGTAGTGAAACAGCAGCTTGTGGAGGAGCTCCAGGCGTTTAGGTGTGAGTGTAGACAGGGGTAGCTAGCTCAAGTGGAAAAGTGTTGGCCAGGTTGACTCGTAGGAAAGAAGGAGAAGCAAGAGAGTTGCAGCTGCTCAAAGTAGAGGTGATTGTTGTTTGCGGTGTGTGCTAGGAGAGGACAAAAGAGAGAGCTTCGTGAGCTCGTGTCTCTTAGCAAAAGCAACAGGGACCGGACGTTGTGCTGCTCCACTTTGAGGTTTCTGTGGTGGCGGACAGCGGTGTGTGTAGTGCAGCCAGGAGAAGTGGTCAGATAGTGCAGCTAGGAGTGGGCTGTACTGCAGCGGAGTAGCGGTTTGGGTTGTGCTATAGCTACGGAGAAGAGTGTGTGCAGGCTGGACTTGTAGAACAGCTGAACAACGTTGTGGATTCAGTCTCAACAACACTTATCAATGGCGGAAAATCAAAGAATTGAGAAGCTACTTCAGAAAATGACTCAATTGATGAAGGAGATAGAAGAATTGAAAGAGTCGAAGAAGATTGCGGAAGTTTCAAAACAAGGTGAAAAAACAACAGCCCTACGAAATTATGTAAATCTCGCACAAGCGGAAGAAGGTATGTCAAATCAAGCTCCTACATTAAACGGAACTTGTTCAAATTGGATACTAGATTCGGGAGCATCTGCACATGTCACGGGAAGGTGGAGTGAGTTCGCATCATATGCGCCAAATCCACCCATGCATAAAGAGACCATCCAAACTACCGATGGAACTTATCAGCCCGTCAAAGGAGTCGGCACGGTGAAATGCACTCCATCAATTACATTGTCTTCGGTCTTGTATGCTCCATCATTTCCAGTGAGTTTGGTGTCTATGAGTGCCTTGGTTGACGACATTGATTGTCGAATTATTGTTGACCGATACAAGTGTATAATTGAGGAGAGGACAACTGGAAGGAGACTTGGGGTTGGCATCAGGCATAAGGGACTATGGTACTTGGATAGACATGAAACAGATGATGCATTATGCACCGCTTTGACAATTGTTGCTGGTGACGATGAAGCAAAGGTGATACTCTTACATTGTCGAATGGGCCATATGTCCTTTGATACTATGAATAAGATATTTCCCGAGGAAATGAAGGTGGATAAAGAAAAACTTGTGTGTGATGCTTGTGAATATGGAAAACACACAAGGACATCATATGTGAGTCGTGGACTCCGAAGCACATCGCCTTTCGTGTTGATTCACTCTGATGTCTGGACTTCTCCTATGGTCTCTATTAGTGGAATGAAGTACTTTGTCACCTTCATTGACTGTTACTCGCGGATGACTTGGATATATCTCATGAAACAAAAAAGTGCGGTGCTTAGTTGTTTCAGGGACTTCTATGCATATATCCAAAATCGTTTCAACATTGGTATTCAAATTATCAGGACTGATAATGGGACAGAGTATGTGAACCATGAATTTGGCAACTTTCTTTCAAAAAAAGGAATACTTCATCAAACTTCATGCCCTGATACTTCTCCACAGAATGGAGTAGCTGAGAGGAAGAATCGACATCTGCTAGAGGTAGCTCGATCGCTTATGTTTACTATGAATGTGCCAAAATTCTTATGGAGTGAAGCAGTTATGACTGCTACTTATCTTATCAACCGAATGCCATCAAGAATTCTTGGGATGAAGACCCCATATGAAATGATCTTTGGTAAAAATGAGTTCATTGTTCCACCAAAGGTGTTTGGGTGTACATGCTTTGTCAGAGACCATAGACCTTCGGTAGGAAAATTGGACCCACGTGCTGTGAAGTGCATCTTCATTGGATACCCATCGACAAAAGGGCTACAAGTGTTGGAGCCCTAGTGAGCGGAGAACATTTGTTAGCTTGGATATGACATTTAGAGAGTCCGAGCCGTTCTACGGAGAGAAGACGGACCTCAGCTCGTTGTTTGACTTTGACTCTCCTAGCACAATTGATGCTAGTCGAGAGGGGGAGACTGAACTGTTGAGGACAAAGGAAGATGAACAATCGAGAGTTGTTGTTGGTTCAATTCCATCTCCTGCAAGTGAAGATAGATGGAGAAAGCCAAATGAGGAAGAAAACTTAAAAGTGTATACACGGAGAAAACCACAACATGAGCAACAGCAACAGGCTCCTACAGCAGGTGACACACAGGTGCAGGGGAAGCAACATGCTCCAACAAGTGGTGGAATTGTTGAATCGACTGAGGGCGCGGCTCCTACATTAGGTGACACAGGTGCCGGGGGAGCAACATGCTCCAACAAGTGTTGAAATTGTTGAATTGACTGAGGGCGTAGGTCCATCTAATACGAGAGATTCAATGGACTTGCCCATTGCCTTAAGAAAAGGAATCCGAGTTGGAGCTAGAAAACCTCCAAATTGGTACCGAGATGAGCATGACATAGCTAATTATGTATCATATACATCTCTATCAACAAACTACTTGGCCTTCATTGCATCATTGCAACCCGTGGTGATCCCAAGAGACTGGAAAGTAGCAAAGCAAGACCCGAAGTGGCGCGAGGCCATGATAGAGGAGTTAAATGCTCTCGAAAAGAATAAAACTTGGGAACTTGTACATCTTCCAGCAGGAAAGAGAGCTGTTGGGTGTAAATGGATTTACACTGTGAAACAAAATCTAGAAGGGAAAATTGAAAGGTACAAGGCAAGACTAGTTGCTAGAGGATATATTCAAACATATGGGATTGACTATGATGAGACATTTGCGCCGGTGGCAAAGATGAACACAGTGAGGATTCCAATCTCTTGTGCAACTAACTTTGGGTGGCCTTTGCATCAGTTGGATGTCAAGAATGCATTCTTGCATGGAGATTTACAGGAGGAGGTATACATGAAGATCCCACCTGGTTTCTCCACTCCTAGAACATCAGGAAAGGTATGCAGGTTGAGAAAATCTCTATACGGTCTCAAGCAATCTCCACGGGCATGGTTTGATAGATTTAGACGAGTGATATGTGGTATGGGATATAAGCAGTGTAATGGAGATCATACGATGTTCTATCGGCACTCAAATAGCCAGATTACAATCCTTGTTGTATATGTTGATGATATCATAATCACGGGAGATGATGCGATGGAGATATCACGGCTGAAAGACAACCTACGCAAGGAATTTGAGGTAAGGATCTTGGTCAACTCAAGTACTTTCTTGGCATAGAAATTGCTAGATCTCCCGAAGGGATTGTGCTCTCCCAGCGGAAGTATGTTTTGGACTTGCTTAGTGACACAGGCATGCTTGGGTGTCGGGTTGCATCAACACCTATCGACCAAAACCACAAATTATGTGCCGAATCTGGTGATCCAGTGGATAAGGAGAAGTACCAGAAGCTTGTTGGAAGACTCATCTATCTATGTCACACAAGACCTGATATTTCATATGCAGTGAGTGTAGTGAGTAGATACATGCATGATCCTAGGAGCGGACACTTGGATGCGGTCAATCAAATCCTCCGGTACTTGAAGGGTGAGTCCAGGAAAGGGACTATGGTTCAAAAGGAATGGTCATCTAAATGTGGATGGGTATTGTGATGCTGACTGGGCAAGTTGCTTGGATGATAGGAGATCAACTTCTGGTTATTGTGTGTTTGTGGGGGGCAATTTGGTGTCATGGCGAAGTAAGAAGCAGCAGGTGGTTTCAAAGTCAACAGCTGAAGCTGAATATAGAGCTATGTCGCAAGGTTTGAGTGAGATGTTATGGGTGAGGAATCTTCTTTCAGAACTGAAAGTGTTGAGGAAAGGCCCTTTAAATTTGTGGTGTGACAACAAGTCAGCAATCAACATCGCAAACAACCCCGTTCAACATGATAGAACCAAGCATGTGGAGATTGATCGCTTCTTCATAAAGGAGAAATTGGATGACGGTATAATTAAGATAAATCATGTAACCTCGAGCGAGCAAATTGCAGACTGTTTAACTAAAGGATTAGGAAATAAAGAGTGTAGTTCCGCTTGTAACAAGATGGGAATGATAGATATCTATCACCCATCTTGAGGGGGAGTGTTGGAGACTGTCCTAGGAGAGCCTAGAATATTCCAGGGAGTGTTAGTATATTAGTGCTGTCCTAGGAGTGCCTGAAACATTCCAGTATGTTGTAGTCTAAGTTAGTGTCCTACCTAATTCTAGAGTATTCTATAGTGTACTAGTTAAGATGTACCTAAGTTCAGCTATATATATATATATATATATATATATATATATATATATATATAGGGTGTGGAGGTCCGGGGGACTTGCCCATCCCAGATTTTTTCCCCTAAAGACTACAATTTGCAACTGCTAACTTGTCTGTATATGGTCAGGGAATCCAGTGAATAGAGGGGGTCTAACATGATTACTAATTTTGGTGGTACAGGAATGTGTTCTGAAGGATGATAATAAATCTGGAATATCCTACCAGACAGCATTGATTCAATTCCCAGAATTTCCGAAGCTTCTCACTGAGAGTCTTAGATACTACTTGTTGCTGCAATAATAATTACATTCATATATTACAAGCAAAACTAAGGCTATTTAATATTCTTCTATTTTGGATAACTGCATTGTTGTTTTTTTACCCTGCTAAATGCATTACTGTTGACACCATATATACCGTAGGACACATACATGATGGTTGTAATCCTATTGACATAGATATGAAAAATAAAATATTCTCCGCTTAGAATACGCTCCATAATAGTTTTTTTTAGCCTTATGAGCACACTGGGGCATAATACCACAATTTTCAGTACTATCAGCTTATAGAAATTGGTTTATAATGTTATTTCCAGTTTGTAGAAACATCAACTGCTGAGACTATTCAGAACCAAAAGAAGAAGAGAGATGTGAGTAAGATCAACACATCATTAAAAGTAACTTGCATGTAGTATTTCCCTTTAATTCCTCCATTCCCGATAAATTGCATTTTGTTGTGAGTTTACTGTATGTCAATATTTCTACTCATATGCCTGCTCCATTCATCACAAACCCTGATGATTTTAACTGATCCCTTTCTGCTTTTTTATTTTTTGCTTTTGAGGTAGCGAATCCCCTGAGGAATAACTTCTGCTGATATCGCTTTAGCTGGTACATATTTTGAGGCTCGGGAGTCAGTTACAGTGCGGCTTTCAATGATAGCAAAGCCCGCAGATTGCATCACCAAGGGCAGCATGTAAAGTTTGTAGGAGTTGCTTCGAGTATGCAGATCTACCCTTGTCGGAGCATCTTTTGCTAGGCTGTCCGTTATGAGATCCTTGTCCAATCTGCCAGCATTTATCTGTTGTCTGTTAAATCTTTTCACTGGCCAGTTTGATGCTAAATTGAGATGGCTATGCCTTCTTGTGTCTGATAACTCTTAGTATGCGTGGGGAAAAGGAGTATCGCAGTGGAACAGTGACGGGAGTAAGATGACTGGGGTAGGGGTTAAGGACTCGTGTCTCATGCGCTTCTCCACGCGTGCAATGGGCGGTGACATCGATGCAATTTTTCGCTCACCAGGGTCTGGCTCTGGTAAAACGGCTGAACCGTTTGTTGACGCGGGCTAACAATCAGGCTAAATTTACATCCAGCAAGCCTCTTTTCAGCTACTGCGGGCTACCAATCGTGCCCTGTGTCGGGTCGTATGGGCTCTGCTGTTGACGCGGTTCCACGTGAGCGACGTCCTCTTCTACACAACCCTCCTGAACGAACCAAAGAATCATTACAGGCAGTGGAGGCATGTCTACATAGATGCGTTATCAATGAAAATGTTTAAGATAGTTTCTGTAACTAATGATCACATCTTAATCTTCAGATTAGATTTTCTCAATTGGGACTCCAGAGTATTTTTGCCATCAAGTGGAGAACCAAATAATGTAGTTTCTCTTTATTTTTTTCTGCTTTTAACAATTTTGGATATACAGAACTATCTTTCAATGCTTCCGATTTGCATCCAACTCATTAAACTTCAGGTCAACTTTGAGTATTTCATATGGACGATTTGAAATGGCGATTGGTCCTGTCTTTTTTGAACTAGAGAAATGTTACTACCTAGCTTGGCAGGTACATCCCAAGGTATTAAGAACTCCTTGCCGATGAGATTTAACACTAATTTTATTTGGTTCTGAAAAATTTAAGTATGAGTTCATTCAGTGTGAACTTTACTTCCGACAGTAACTACTCAAAATCTGTGTGTGTGGGACATCAATAGCCACAACAAGGACTTCCATAATTACTTGCAGAGTAGGTTGTTGCACGTGCTTTTATTTTGCAGTACGTACTATAAAAAAACATCGGAAGCAATAATGCGTCGACATGCATTTTGGGCATACTCGTGTTTAAAAGTGGTTACGAAAAAAAATATATTCTTGGCGAGTCATGTGTTTTACTGAAAACTTCCCTAGTCTACAGACTAAGTTTTTTTTTTGAATGATTAGATAGAAAAGGCAGATCATTTTTTACTCTACCATGCTTTACTGAATACCTGGCTCTCCTACAGTCTGCTAGATTCTTAAAACCTTGCTTCGGTTTACCTGTCGATTTATTTTGTTTCTCTCTAGATGCTTGCCCGTGATTTTTAGGTCCTATTAGTGTAATAAGCGTGCCATCTGCCTATTACGCTTTGTGCTTTTAGCTTCCAACGAATGTAGATGCTAGCATAGAAATCAATTTGGATATGATGTACTTCTTTTCCCATGGCAGAAAATCGACTGCTTATTATTTATTAGCAAGGGTAGGACATATTGTTGTCATAAAATCATCTATAAACTTTAATGACAAGCCAAACATTTCTTAGGGCATATGCCACATAAAGAGACTTAGAGCCAGCTAAAATAATGCTAGATGCTTATTACAGTATTGGTCAAGATTTGCAGTAATCAATTAATAGTTTGGTCAGTATACCAAGCTAGGGTGGGGGTGGATTCTCCGCCCATATGCATCACTTTCATTTTATAAAAACTTTACGCCTGATTTTTATCGATGTTATACAAATGTAAATCACTGCGAATTTAACGGGATCGTGCGTCAAGGCGCACCACTAGATCTAGTGTTACATCAATGTGGTGCGACAAGACCTATCAAGACCGAAGGGCCTCACCTAGACTTCTCGTATCCATGATATTTTTGAACTCCAGTCTGGACACACATAAAAATAACTAAGGGTCCAAATCTTCTAAATGGATATTCTAGAAAAACTTTGACTCCACGGGTAGTGTCAGAAATGCATAACTAGCGGTAAAATGTGAAAATCACTCTTTTAAATATTCCATGTGAGAAAAATATATTATCTATTTCATGTCCGTATACTTAGGGTTAAAAATGGTAAGAAAACTTTCTGTCCGGTTTCCGGAGAAAAAGGAAAAAAAGAGCTAAAAAGGGAAACAGAAAAGGCATTTTGCGAAAAAGGAACGGAAACAAAATATTGTAAACGAAAACGAAAAAAAAATGGAGGAGCCATTTCCCGTGAAAACAAAAATGATATGAAAATTCCGGGTAAACAAAAAGGTAATTTTTTTAAATGTAACCTGCCAGGCCCATGTAACAAATAGTACTTTGGGCTATTGATTTCCGTGCTTTTGTTAGACCATAGAATATACACAGGGTCTACGTTGTACATGTAACCGGCCCATGCTACATACTATTGAAGCGGATATTTTAGTGTTTATGTAAAATTATTAATGTGAACTTATGTGTTTATCAGAGTGTTGAATTATGTGTATTAATTTATGTTTAATTGTCGCTTGTCGAAACTGTGAGCTATTCTTTGTCTACTACATGTTCCTTTTGGTGTACATGCTATGGTATTATGCTACTATTATATTCCAACAAATGTATGTTTTTATATCTCATTTGTCCCGTATCCGTTTCATATTCGCCTCTGATGATTTCCGATTCCGGCGACACAAGAGGAAACAAAAACGATAATGCATATTTTTGTTCTATTTTCAACCGTACATATACTCTATACTTTGTAGAAAATGTTCAATAATGTTGAAAAAGGTTAATGTATCATAACATTAATTTTTTTATATATCATATTTTTTTTGTGTTCATGCATATAGGAAAAATATTACATGTATTTTTAAAGAAGTCATGTATTTGCAAAAAAAGGCAATGAAAATAAAAATAAAAAAGGCATTGAAAAGGAAAAGTTGAAAATAGAAAGAAGAAATTAAAAAATAGAAGTGAATCAGACCATTAGCACGTTTGCCCGGTGCAGGGAGCTCGACATCCACTATGTGTGAAAAACCACACCATAAGCCAAAAACTACACCTTAAAAGCTATCCATATACATAGTGGACCTTGTCCACAAGCCAAAAAGCTTAAGGGTGACCCATAAACTTATGGGTAGTCCACAAGCAATAAAATAATACTATCTAGTACACATAGCAACAAAAAACTAATTTTTAGTCACAAGAATTTGTGTTGTTAGCTCTTACATGTGAGTTCTAGCTTATGGACAAGTTTGTCTACATACATTATGGTGCAATCAATTACCTTATGGTGTAGTATGTGGGTCCTATCTTATAGACAAGTTTTACAAGATAGGTGATAATGTTAGGGCATCTCCACCGGACCGATCCAACCCACCTGGGCGTGCCCGAAAGTGTCCACGCGGACCGGTGGACGGCTGCGTGGCCACTCAGCGATGCGACCCATCCGGACAAACACGTGTGGGCGGACCCATCCGTGCATCAAATTTGGGCAACGGTTGTGTCGGCCCGGACAACGCGCTTGTCCTCGCGTGTTCCCCCGCTTGTTCGCCTGTGCCCTCTAGCCAGTGGCACAAAAGACACTCCTCCACCAAACCCTCGCCTTCCATATCCCGTGGCCAGAGCAGACGCAACCGTCGCCACTGTCATTGACCGCTGCCGCTGTGCCCCCCTCCCCGCGATATCGAGCAGCACCACCGCAGACCACGCGTGTTGCCGGAGTTGACTGGATGCTTCACAGGCCATCCCGCCGCCCCGACCTCCGCCTATCGATTGGACGCACACAACCTGTTCGGTCATTTGCCTAAGGTGCGTTCGTCGGTCCTTTCTTGGTTATCTGGTCTGCTGAGGGAGTTGATATAGCCATTGACGGTAGTGTACTAGACAGATGGGTAGCAGTCGAAGGGCAATCGAGTTCTTCTACAATAATTTCGTCGAGTCATCGTCCGAGGAGGAGTCCGATGTTGAGACCGAAATTCTGCTTGCAGCTGCACAGATCGTGCACGACCACTACCTCCTCCCGCCGTTTAGAGGTGACTCGGAGAAGCAGTGCTAAGCCAACCATGAATGCGACCGGGAAGAGGGACACATACGCCTTTACAAAGACTACTTCCACCCAACTAATCCTGTCGTCAAAGAGAAGGCGTTCCATCGCCACTATCGGATATCTAGGAACCTATTCTTGGACATAGTCAATGGGGTGAGGGAGTACGATAACTACTTTGAGGCCAAGTACGATTGTACCGGTAAGATTGGCTTCTCCTCTTACCAGAAATATTTGGCAGAAAAGAAAAGACTGGAAATGTCCAGCTTAGGTATATGAATGATATACAAGTTATGGGTGTGTTGTTTGCTTGTTAAACAATGATTTTTCGGTATTGAATACTGAATTGGTTGGTGTGAAATGTCACACCAAGAAACTCAATTCATGAACTGCAATGGCCTAAGTAACTAGCAAGAGAACATGTGATGATGTTCATCGAAAACAAATAAAGTGTTATTGTGTTTCTCGTTGACATCAAATCTTACCTTCAAGATTTGTATTTTAATAATTATTATTTTGTTCCGGTATTATGAGAATGATGATCGTTCGAATAATCACCGTATTCCATTGAAGATGGATGAACTCTTACAAATCTAGTTGGATAAATCACGTCCATAAACACTGATGCTAAAGTGTCGCAAGATAAATGATTAAAATATTACTTATGAGTAACATTGCAGTTTAAATCATATCGGAAATAAAACATGAATAAATTCCATTTTGATGGAATTTTGGAGTCTTTTGATTTTTGAATCAATTGACGTTTGTGAGAATTTCCTGAAAATGATTTAAATTTTGTTCATAGGCCAAGGAAGAACAAACGACTAAATTATTAGACATTATGCATGTTGATGTATGCAGCTCATTATGTGTAGCCGTATGTGGTAGATCATTCAAACTTCATATACTTTAACCAAAGATTTGAGTGAATATATGTATATTTACTTAATCAGGGAGAAGTACAAAACGTTTGAAAATGTTCAAATGATTACAAGATGAAGTGCAAAATCATTGTAACGAGAAAATAACGAATTTATGCTTGGATTATAAAGGAAAATATTTGAGTTGCAAGTTTTGCAAAAACACCTAAGATTCAAGTAATCGTTCCATGTATTTATGTTTCCCGATAAACCATGGGAATATGGATTATTCGAGAGATGTAATCAAACCTTGTTTGACTTGGTAGGATCAACGATGTTATTTATAAAATTGCCATTATTTTAAGATTAAGCTCCACTTTTACATTAAAAAGAGCTCCATCATGATCCGTTGAAATGATGCCGTATGAGTTTATAGATTAGGATAAAACCAAAGTTGTCTTTGCTTAAATTTTGGTATACCAGGCATAAGTGATATGTTTGCAACCAAAATCTGATAAGCACGTCCTTGTAGGTTATCCCAAAGCAAAAGTTGGATATTCCTCCATAACATGGAAGACAAAAGTGTTTTTCACCTAGAACATCAAGTTTCTTGATGAGGAATTTTTTCATGAAAAGTTAAGTGGGAGGACAATAGAACTTTGATAAAGTCGTTGAACCTTAGCTATATGTGTTGAGTTGTGCAGCGCTAGAAAGTGTCCCAGAGGCAGCCATAGTGCTCATGACTCTCGTGCCTCAAAAGTTGTGGTCACGAAGATCTAAGTTCCTATTGAACCGCGTAGGTCGAGTAATAATCAAATACTAAGATTTGAGATTAAATCATTATTGTTTGACAATAATAGACCGACTACATGCAAAGAAGCGTTGATGGGTCCTAACTCTGACAAATGACTTGAAGCCATAAAATCAATAAAATACACGAGAAACCAAGTTACTGAATTGGGAAGACCCTCTGAAAGGCATAAATCCTATCTGTCGTATTTGGATTTATAAAGAAATAGACATGGAGTTTTCACATCTATGAAATAGTCAACATGTTGGTAAAAAGTTTACGACAATGTTTAAGAAGTTGAATACGACAAGATTTGATCTTTTGTAGCGATATTTAATCTGGACAGATTATTGTAGCAACCACTACATATGCCAATTGTTGTGTATGCTAGTTGAACGAACAAAACAACATTCTTTTAAAAGAATGGTTACCGAGGACATGGACATGACACGGTCCAAGGGTTTTGTTAAATCAAAGGATGCTAAAAGGCATGCATACTTCAATAGTTGAAGCAAGCATAGCGGAGTTGGAATCTTTAGCGTGATGAAAATATTAAAATGTTTAATTTTATCACAGACGATGAATATGCTCGCATTTGCAACAAATTAAGTGGTAGCATTGAGACATGTTTCTAGTACATTATGTATAAGACATATTGTTGATTGGAAATGATGTATGTTTTATTGACACAAGTTAATGATTTCATTAAAATTAGATTTAAATGAAAGATTTGGGCAAAACCAGAATATTTGGCATCAAAGTCTATTTGATAGATTGAGACGTTAATATGGTTATGCCAAATGTACATAGATAAAATATTGAATGATTTCAATATGGAAACAACGAGAAAGGTTCTTGCCTCATGGAGAAGGTTGAATCAAGATTCAAATATAATGATACTTGGTGAGTGAATCAAGATTCATGTGTTTTGATACTTGGTGAGTAAAATCACATGGATATCTTGATAAACGAGATTCAAGTGTTTTGACACTTAGTGAGTAAAATCACATGAATATCTTGATAAACGAGATTCCCGTGTTTTGACACTTGGTGAGTAAAATCACATGAATAACTTAATCGATCATACCATGATATGTACATATCCAGATATGTCCCATGCTCTAAATGTTATGAGCATATACCAGGGTGACTCATAAGATGATCATGTACGATAGTAAGGATATTCTTATGATCTTTGGAAGAACTAAGAATATATTCTATATGTAGAAGTGACAAATAGTTCATTGTAAAGTGTTACATTGATTCTAGAAAGATAGTTCATTGTAAAATGTTATATTGGCACTATAAAAATAATTAATTGTAAGTGTTACATTGGAACTAAACAGATAGTTCATTGTAAAGTGTTACATTGATACTAGTTTTGTCATAAGATACAAACTAAGTTTATCTCAATTTAGGCCATGGGTTAAGGTGGTACAATTTGATGGAAGAAAGTTCCATGATAGATTTGGATGAGTTCCAGAAGGTTAAGTATTGTGATAGATACTACAATGAAAGGCTAAGTATAAGACTTCTCTAGTAGCAGCATAGGAAAGGCATTTGTGTCAAGAAGTTTGTTAACCAAACTAGGTGTAGTTCCAAGCAGAATAATACGATGAAGTTCTATTGTACGACAATAGCATCAACATGTTTTAAACCTCAAGGAACTAAGGTCTCACCAAAAGACCAAATTCATACAATGCCATCTCATTTGAGAATGAGTGATGCGTAGAGACGGACATACGAATACAAACGGATCTGAAAGTGTCAGATCTGGAGATTATGTTTACCACTAGCAAACATGTATATACAACACCAGAAAGTCATAGGTATTGAATGCGCTAGTTTTTCAAACTAGATTATTGACTCTAGTGCAAGTGGGAGACTGAAAGAAATATGTCTGAGAGGCAATAATAAATTAGTTATTATATTATATTCCATGTTTATTTCTCATGCTATAATTGTGTTAACCGGAAACGTTAATACATGCATGTTTAATAAACAAAGAAAAGGTTCCTAGTAATACCTCTCATTACACTAGCTTGTTGATTAACAGATGATCAAGGTTTCCTGATCATGACATTGGATGTTGTTAATAACAAGGTCACAATATTGATTGAATGATGTGATGAATATACTCCCAATGTATAATAACACGATCAAGCCATTATGTTTACACTACTATAACGTCATTAAAAGTAATTTTAATCCTTAGACCATGAGATCACGTCAATCACTGACTCCGGAAGAGTACTTTGATTGCATCAAATGTCACACCGTAATAGGGTGATTATAAAGGTTTCATCGGGTACTTGGAAAGTGTTAGTTGAGGCTCATGGATCAAGAGTGTGATTTGTCCATCGTGATGATGGAGAGATATACTCAGGGCCCTCTCGGTGATATCACATTATCATAGCTTGCAAGCAAGTGATAATGATCACTAAGAATGTTATATCATGGAAACAAGAAAAGAGTACTTGTCAGTAATGGGATCAAACTAGGTTTGGATGATACCGAATGATCAGATCCCGGACAAGTAAAATATTGTGAGACAAAAGGAATTGGTTACTACGAATAAAGGTCACGCGATCGCTAAGTCATCGCTTGAGCTAGTGGTAGTCATTATGGATCTCTAGGTCCCGCTAATGATTATTGATCGGAGAATGTATCGATCATGTCTGCTCAGTTCGCGGCCCGTAGGGAGACACACTTAAGGGTATTTGATGCATTTGAGTGGATAGGGAACACCGGAGAAAATACTGGACAGTACAAGAATTGTTCTGATAAATCTGCCGGAATAGTTTCGGTGTATCAGAATATTACGGGGGGATAAAATATTAATGTGTTCATTGAATGAAGTGTTCATTAAATTGAGTGACATTAAATCAAGTGAAATAAAAGTTGTTTTAATGAAGAGACTCTTTATTTTTGACTGGAGAATAAATAGAAGAAAGTGGAGAGTAATTTTGGTGAGTGGAGAGTCCACCCACATAATTGGGAGAGAGGTGGGGGTAGCACCATGGCTGTGCGCCATTCCCCCTTGGGCTACCCCTCACCTATAAAAGGCCCCCTCCTCCTCTCTCTTCCACACACACTCACCTCTCCTCTCATATTCCCTTTGGTTGGCATCTTCCTCCCCTTCTAGCCTTGTCCATTGCCACGAGCGAGGTTCTTAGGCGAAGCCCTGCTCAAGATCTTCTCCACCACCATGTCGTAGTGTTGGCGGAGTTCTCGAGGATCCCCTACTTCTGCTGCCGTGATGGAGCAAGGGATGAAAGTTATTGGCACACCGTATGTGTGACTATTGGGGATATACTTTCCGGGTATCCTCATAGTTCCTCACTAACTAGGGTGGCCCACTTCGGGTTATAGCTTTGCTTCATGGGCGGCCTAGTTAGGGAGAGAAGACGGAGTCCAATCCGGCTACGGGAAGGCCCAGAAGACTTACCGACTTAGGCCCATAATGTTACTTGTAGTTCAAGATGTACTCTATAACCGACTC
The DNA here is from genome assembly GCA_916181665.1 of Avena sativa. NCBI lineage: Eukaryota > Viridiplantae > Streptophyta > Magnoliopsida > Poales > Poaceae > Avena > Avena sativa. Next base: position 446,922,584 of record OV702296.1, on the reverse strand, counting down.
TTAGTCGTAGCCGGATAGATCTCTCCTGTAAACCCTAGGCCGGATATCTATATAAGCCGCCCTAGGGAGAGCCTTTAGGGTAACACTCTAAACATCTCAATAGTCTAGAATCTCAACTCGCACAGGCGAACCCTTGTAACCCATATTCCGGCTCTGCCGTATTACTGGATTGCTAGCAGGAGTAGGATCTGTCCAAAGCCGGCGGATTCGAACCTGGGTAAACTTGTGTGCTCACCATCCCGGAATACCGTACGTCGCACACCCCTCTCTTCCGCATGCCTCGAGGACCCCCTCATGGCGTACTTGTCATCAATCCAACGACATTTGGCGCCCACCGTGGGGCAAGTGAGCTTCGGATCTGCGTTCCGAGCAGAATCTACAAGAATCAGAATCGGCGAAACTATCGCCGTCAGTCACATCCTCTACGCCAGTGATGTCCCTCTCATCGTTCTCGACGAGACTTGGATTCCGGCTAGGGAGACTGTGACTGCCTACACAATCATGTCTTTTAGTGAGATCGATGTTTACATCGGTTTCGCTGAACCTGCCCCACCCACCCAAGCGGTGATGATAGAGGCAGAAGAATTTTCTCGGTCCCATTTGTCCGTGGAGGCGGCAGAGTTCCGGATCTCAGAAAACCCTAATCCCACCCAGCCCGCACCAGTTGCGGAGATAGTGGAGAAATCCGAGCCTGAGGAAGACCTAGCGGTCCAAGTCGAATCTAGAGTGGATCTCCTAGGAGAGATCGGATCCCAGATCGACCCACCCGCGGAAGTCGAAAACCAGGAGGAGCTCATCAACGACACTGATTCCGGCTCTGACGATGCCGGGACAGACAGGCCTTTCCTAAGGTACACACTGCGATGTATGATAATGCAAGATGCAAGCGCAGATGCAATCCTCGAGACCATCAAAAGTTTCGACATGGCTGACCGCGAGAGCCGCAGATACCTCAGGAAGCACGCGTCGCACTTCGTCGGATATGTGGGATCCGGATCCGGCTCTTCCGATGATGGAGAAAACACCGACTCTGTGCTAGAGGCGATTGGAACAAACGCCGACGTACCCGCATCCTCGGATGAATCGATGACGCCAGCGGATTTCTGAAAGTTCTCCACGGAATACGAAGAGGAGTATAACTCCAAAGCTGCAGAAGAAGGAGAAGCCATGGATGAAGGATCCGGGGAACACTCTCCCAAAGCGCAGGATGACATGGAAGTCGGAGGTAATCCCGAGGTCCAGATGTCCGAAAGTACCGATCAGAGCTTGACTCCGGGAAACGGACCCAAAGCCGTCTTTGCTACCGGCACTGCCAAGAAGGCAAAGAAGAGAAACAAGAAGAACAAGACCCCGACAAAAGACCCTCTGACAGAGGAGGTGATTGCCGGGGAATACGAAGAAGACTCGGATGGAGCACTTATCCCAGAAGAGCCAAAAAAAGAAGAATCGGTGGATGGACACGTGATCATTGAAGGTGCGCGTAAACTCATCGATGCTGCATTAACCACACCTATTCCTACAGCTACAGAACTTACTGCTGAAGAACTGGACGAGAGGGCGCAGGCCCTAGAAGCGCGTCGTCAAGTACTCCTCGATGAAGCCAAAAACATTGAGGAGGAAAAGAAACGCATAGCATCTGTGGGTAAGTACAACTCCAGGCAATACCAGAAGACCAGGAAGCGTCACACCAGTGACAACCAATTCCCGCAGATCCACTCCGTCCTTTTTGGAGATGAGATGGGGAAGCCTCGGAAAGATAGCAAAGGAGATTGGGTATATCCAACCCCAGTACAGAATACTGTGGCAGCCCGAGAAATTCTATCGGCTAATCCAGGACCGGAGGAAATCCAGTTGAGAATCAAACTACTCAACAAGGGACTGGAGCAGCAAAAGGTCGCCATGTCCGGAAGTGAAAAACTGGTCTCGGATTCTGACCAATGTCGCACAGATCCGGCATGGGCTAACATAAGATCCCAGCGCGTTCCGGAGCAGTATCATCGCCCCGAGCACCGAGAAGACAATTATTCGAGAACCAGATCGTCAGGACAGCACCGCAGAACTGCACGTGACTGGAGCAACGTTGCCCCAGCGGCCGAGAAAGAGGCCATTGCTGCACTGTATCCGAGAAACCCGCCCCGACGAGAGTCGAACGATCGAAGGGGAGAAGATAAAGAGAAGCGTCGGGAGGAGGATCGTCAAAAAATGCCACCTCCTAGACATACAAGCCGTCCGGCTGAGCCTCACCGCGGTGGGAACGACGAACGAAGGAACAACGGAAACCATGCCGAGACAAGCTGGCTGGGGGCATGTCATAGTGAAGACCCTCCCCGGAACCGGAATAATGATGCTCCGGACGGAGGCCGGCGATCAGCTGGAAACAATCCAGCTGCCCCACCCTCTCCACCAAGCAGTCATCACAACGGCTCTCATGGGGGACAAGGAGGACGACATGGCGGAGGAGGTGGTGGTAGAAGCCGAAGTCCGGCTCCAAGGCACCGCAGCCACAACTGACATTTGGGACGATCTCTATCCCCGAACGACGCAAGGCACAGGATCAACTCCAACATAGAGGCGCAGCGCTATGAAAACGATGATATCTACGTGGGCCCAAAATGCTTTGGACCGCGCATCAGAGCTACAAGATTCCCGGAAGGATTTGCAATTTCAAGGCATATCCAAGCCTACGACGGCATTGCTCGGCCAGATACCTGGCTATAGGATTTTTTCCAAGCTTGCTGCATTGCCAAAGGCGGAAACAGCCTGGTCGCAACCCGATATCTCCCACTTATGTTGAGGAAGATGGCGCGATCATGGCTCAATGAACTTCCGGAGAACACCATCCATAACTGGTATGACATGCAAAGTGCGTTCTTTCAGAATTTCGAAGGCACATATCGGAGGCCCTGTACGGTCAGAGACCGACAGGGTTGCACCCAGAAGGCCGGAGAAACTTGCCGAGATTACCTCGGACGATGGATTAACACCAAGAACTCCTGTGAAGGAGTAAACGACCAGACTGCGATTGAAGCTTTCATCGCAGGTCTCCCAATTGGTCTACTGCGCCATCGCTTGAAGTGTGATAAGGTCACTGATTTGGGAGAGATGATAGAAACAGCGAGCAAGTATGCAAACGCCAACGACAATGCAGAGGGATTACTCAATGCCCTAGCTGTGCCACAGTCGGCAAAACAACCAAAGCAACAGGCCCAGAAGTGCAAAAATACCTTGGAAGAAAAACCCAACGCGGAAACGGCAGTGGTCACTGCTACTTTCGGGTCTGGAGGACGAGGAGGACGCGGCGGAGGCTGCGGGTGTGGGCGTGGAACTTCAAGAGTCCAAGGTAGAGGAGTCCAGCAACCAGGCAAAACCTACTCTTGGGCCGACATTGCCAATAACCCATGTGTGCATCACATAGACGCCAATGGGGGCTCGTCCCACACCAATGCCGAATGTCGTTTCAATGACGACATCAAAAGAGATGACACCGTGGGCTACAAAGCTAAGCGGAAGAAGGGAAAGAAGAATCCCGAAAAAGAAAAAGAGACCAAGGAAGATTCCGACATGGAGGAAGCTGATGCTTCAAATCCCAAGCCGGAAGGGAAGAAAACTTTTCCCACCAAGAAGGACACTTATGTCACTTTCCTCGGATCTCAACCAGCAAAGGTCAAGAAAGCAGTTCTACACGAGCTCAACACAATAGTTCCGACTGTCCCACAATACTTGGACTGGTCGAAAGTGGCAATCACATTTGACCGTGCTGATCATTCGCCTAAGTTGCACAGGCGAGGAAAATACGCCTTAATCGCCAATCTACTTATTGACAGTTATGGTTTCTCCAAGATCCTCATGGGCGGTGGTAGTAGTATCAATATTCTCTATGTTGAAACGCTATGCCGGATGAAGATCTCGGAAACCCAGCTGAACCATAGCTCTGTGATCTTTCACGGAGTTGTCCCAAGAAGACAAGCTAATTCCCTGGGAGAGATTACTTTGGATGTTACCTTTGGAACTCCAAAGAACTATCATACGGAAGCACTTTCCTTCGAAGTGGTCCCGTTCAAGAGCGCGTACCACGCTATATTCGGACGTCCGGCTTACTAGGCTTTTATGGATCGTCCGTGTTACATTTACAATATGATGAAAATTCCAGGTCCCAATGGCATGATCACCATCAGGGGAGACCCGAAGAAAGCGCGAGAGCGCGAGGATGGAAATGCCGCCTTTGCTGAAGCTATGCTGCACGCCCAGGAGTCCCAGGAGATCAAGAAGAGCATAGATCGGTCTGAGTTGCCCGCGATGAAGGAGGTGACAAAGCCAAATCCAGAGTTCAAGGCATCAGAAGAGACGAAGAAGACGCCGTTGAAGGATGATGACCCCTCTAAGGTGACCCAGATAGGCGTAGGCCTAGGTAGCGCATAGGAAAGCGTGCTCGTCAAGTTCCTCCAAGCAAATCAAGACATCTTCGCATGGCAGCCATCTAACATGACCGGAGTACCTAGGGAACTTGCCGAGCACTCTCTAAATGTAAACCCGAACGCTAAACCCGTCAAACAGTCCTTACGATGTTTCGACGATGAAAAGCGTAAGGCAATAGCTAAGGAACTAACACGGCTCGAGTTAGCCGGATTCATAGAAGAGGTCATCCACACTGAGTGGTCGGGCAATCCTGTAATGGTCCCTAAAAAGGACATCACTGATTTAAGGATGTGTGTTGATTATACTGCCTTGAACAAGGCTTTTCCAAAAGATCCGTTCGCTCTGCCTAGAATTGATCAAGTTATTGATTCTACGGCAGGCTCGGAACTCCTCTGTTTTCTCGACGCATATTTTGGTTATCACCAAATCCGGATGAAGGAATCTGACAAAGTCAAAACTTCATTCTTAACCCCCTTCGGATGAAAGAGAATCTTGGAAATATTTGGTAGAAAAGAAAAGACTAGAAATGTCCAGCTTGGGTATATGAATGATATACACATTATGGGTGTATTCTTTGCTTGTTAAACAATGTGGTTGTTGGGTATTGGATACTGAATTGTTCGGTGTGAAATGTCACAGAGAGAAACTCAATTCATGAAATACAATGGCCTAAGTAACTAGCAAGACAATATGTGATGATATTCATCTAAAACTAATAAAGTGTTATTGTGTTTCTCATTGACCTCAAAGCTTCCCTTCAATATTTGTATTTTAATAATTGTTATTTCGTTCCTGTATTATGAGAACGATGATCGTTCAAATAATCACCATATTCCATTGAAGATGGATGAACTCTTACAAATCTAGTTGGATAAATCATGTCCATAAACACTAATGCTAAAGTGTCATAAGACGAATGATTAGAAGATCACTTATGAGTAACACTGCAGTTTAAATCATATCGTAAAGAAAACATGAAGAAACTTCATGTTTATGGAATTTTAGAGTCTCTTGATTTTTGAATCAATTGACGCTTGTGAGAATTTCCTGAAAATGATTTAAATTTTGTTCATAGGACAAATAGGAACAAACAACTAAATTATTGGACATTATGCATGTTGATGTATACAGTTCATTATGTGTAGCCATATGTGGTGGAACATTCAAACTTCATATATTTTAACCAAAGATTTGAGTGAATATATGTATATTTACTTAATCAGGGAGAAGTATGAAAGTTTGAAAATTTTCAAATGATTTCAAGCTGAAGTGGAAAATCATTGTAACGAGAAAATAAAGAATTTATGATTGGATCATAAAGGAAAATTTTGAGTTGCAAGTTTAGCAAAAACGCCTAAGATTCAAGTAATCGTTCCTTGGATTTATGTTTCCTGATAAACCATAGGAATATGGAGTATTCGAGAGATGTAATCAAACCTTGTTTGACATGGTAGGATCAATGGTGTTATTTATAAAATTTCCATTATATTTTGAAGATTAAGCTCCGCTTTTACACTAAAAAGAGCTCCATCATGATCCTTTGAAATGACACCATATGAGTTATGGATTGGGAGAAAACCCAAGTTGTGTTTTCATAAATTTTGGTATGCTAGGCATAATTGATATGTTTGCAACCAAAATTGGATAAGCACGTCTTTCTAGGTTATCCCAAGCAAAAGTTGGGTATTCCTCCATAACATGGAAGACAAAAGTGTTTGTCACTTAGAACGTCAAGTTTCTTGAGTAGATTTTTTTTAATGAAAAGTTAAGTGAGAGGACAATAGAACTTTGATAAGTTCGTTGAACCTTAGCTATATGTGTTGAGTTGCGCAGTGCTAGAAAGTGTCCCGGAGGCAGCCATACTGCTCATGGCTCCCGTGCCTCAAAAGCTGTGGTCACGGAGATCTAAGTTCCTATTGAACCGTGTAGGTTGGATAAACAATCAAATACTAAGATTTGATATTAAATCATTATTTTTTGATAATGATTGAACAACTACATGCAAAGAAGCGATGATGGGCCCTAACTCCGGCAAATGACTTGAAGCCATAAAATCTATGATAGTTCCATACACGAGAAACCAAGTTACTGAACTTGGAAGACCCTCTGAAAGGCATGAATCCTATCAGTCATATTTTGATCTATAAAGAAATATACATGGATGTTTCACATCTATGAAATAGTCGACATGTTGGTAAAAAGTTTACGACAATGTTCAAGGATTTCAATATGACAAGATTCGATCTTTCGTAGCGATATTTAGTCTGGATGGATTAGTGCAACAACCACTACATATGTCAATGGTTACGTATGCTAGTTGAACAAACAAAACAACGTTCTTCTAAAAGAATGGTTACCGAGGACATGTACATGACACGGGCCGAGGGGTTTTGTTAAATCAAAGGATGCTAAAAGGCATGCATACTTCAATAGTTGAAGCAAGCATATCGGAGTTGGAATATTCACCGTGATGAAAATGTTAAAATGTTTAATTTCATTAGAGATGATGAAGATGCTCGAATTGGAAAGAAATTAAGTGGGAGCGCTAAGACATGTTTCTAATACATTATGTATAAGACATATTGTTGATTGGAAATGATGTATCTTTTATTGACACAAGTTAAGGATTTCATTAAAATTAGTTCTAAATGAAAGATTTGGAAAAAACCAGAATATTTGGCATCAAAGTCTATTTGGATAGATTGTGACGTTAATATGGTTATGCCAAATGTAAATAGATAAAATATTGAATGAGTTCAATATAGAAACAACGAGAAAGGTTCTTGCCACATGGAGAAGGCTGAATCAAGATTCAAGTGTTTTGACACTTGGTGAGTAAAATCACATGAATATCTTGATAAACAAGATTCAAGTGTTTTGAAACGTAGTGAGTAAAATCACATGAATATCTTGATAAACAAGGTTCAAGTGTTTTTACACTTGGTGAGAAAAATCACATGAATATCTTAATCAATCATACCATGATATGTACATAGCCAGATATGTCCTATGCTCTAAATGTTATGAGCATATACAAGGGTGACTCATGAGATGATCATTGGATGATAGTAAGGATATTCTTATGATCTTTAGAAGAACTAAGAATATATTTTGTATGTAGAATTGGAAAATAGTTCATTGTAAAGTGTTACATTGATGCTATAAATATAGTTCATTGTAAAATGTTACATTGGCACTATACAAATAATTCATTGTAAGTGTTACATTGGAATTAAACAGATAGTTCATTACAAAGTGTTACATTGATACTAGTTTTGTCACAATATACAAACTAAGTTTATATCAATTTAGGCTATGGGTTAAGGTGGCACAATTTTATGGAAGAAAGTTCCATGATAGATTTGGATGAGTTTCAGAAGGTTAAGTATTGTGATGGATACTACAACGAAAGGGTATGTATAAGACTACTCTAGTAGCAGCATAGGAAAGGCATTTGTGTCAAGAAGTTTGTTAATCAAACTAGGTGTTGTTCCAAGCAGAATAATACGATGAAGATCTATTGTATGATAATAGCATCAACATGTTTTAAACCTCAAGGAACTAAGGTCTCATCAAAAGACCAAATTTATACAATGCCATCTCATTTGAGAATGAGTGATGCTTAGAGACACAAAGACATGCAAATACAAACGGACTTGAAATTGTCAGATTTGGAGATTATGTTTACCACTAGCAAACGCGTATATACAACACCAGAAAACCATAGGTGTTGAATGTGCAAGGTTTTCAAACTAGATTGTTGACTCTAGTGCAAGTGGGAGACTGAAAGGAATATGCCTGAGAGGCAATAATAAAGTAGTTATTATATTATATTCCATGTTTATGATAAATGTTTATTTCTCATGCTATAATTGTGTTAACCGGAAACTTTAATACATGTGTGTTTAATAAACAAAGAAAAGGTTCCTAGTAATGCCTCTCATTACACTAGCTTGTTGATTAATAGATGATCAAGGTTTCCTGATCATGACACTGGATGTTGTTAATAACAAGGTCACAACATTGATTGAATGATGTGATGAACATACTCCCAAAATATAGTAACACGATCATACCATTATGTTTACACTACTATAATATCATTCGAAGTAACTCTAATCCTTAGACCATGAGATCACGTGAATCACTGACTCCGGAAGGCTACTTTGATTGCATCAAACATCACACAATAATATGGTGATTATAAAGGTGTCGTCAGGTACTTGGAAAGTGTTAGTTGAGGATCTTGTATCAAGAGTGATATTTGTCTATCCTAATGACGGAGATATATGTAGGGCCCTCTCGGTGATATCACATTAACATAGCTTAAAAGCTTGTAATGATCACTAAGAATGCTATATCACGGGAACAAGAAAAGAGTACTTGTCAATAACGGGATCAAACTAGGTATGGATGATACCAAATGATCGGATCCCGGACAAGTAAAATATCACGAGACAAAAGGAATTGGTTATTGTGAATAAAGGTCACGCGATCACTAAGTCATCGCTTGAGCTAGTGGGAGTCATTATGGATCTCTAGGTCCCACTAGTGATTATTGATCGGAGAATGGATCGATCATGTCCGCTTAGTTCGTGGCCTGTAGGGAGACATTCTTAAGGGCAGTCGACGCATTTGAGTGGATAGGGAACACCGGAGAAAATACTGGATAATGCAGGAATTGTTCTGATAAATCTGCCAGAATAGTTTCGGTGTCTCGAAATATTGCGAGGGGATAAAATGTTAATGTGTTCATTAAATGAAATACTCATTAAATGAAGTGTTCATTAAATTGGTTGACATTAAATCAAGTGAATTAAAAGTGGTTTTATTGAAGGGACTCTTTATTTTTGACTGGAGAATAAATAGAAGAAAGTGGAGAGTGATATTTTGTGAGTGGAGAGTCCACCCACATAATTGGGGGAGAGGTGGGGGCAGCACCATGGCTGTGCGCCACGCTCCCTTGGGCTGCCCCCTCGCCTATAAAAGGCCCCATCCTCCTGTCTCTTCCACACACACTCACATCTCCTCTCATATGCTCTTTGGTTGGCATCTTCCTCCCCTTCTAGCCTTGTCGATTGCCATGAGCGAGGTGCTTAGGCGAAGCCCTTCTCAAGATCTTCTCCACCACCATCACCACCATGTCATAGTGTTGGCAGAATTCCCGAGGATTCCTTACTTTCGCTGCCGTGCTGGAGCGAGGGACGGAAGTCGTCGGCACACCGTATGTGTGACCGATTACGAAGGTGTTGTACGTGTGGTACTGTCATCGTGTCCTTGAGGATGGTCGTGTAAACTCTACAACAACCACGTTTGTTTGCGGGAATGTTATCACACGTTACTGCGGTGACCCAACATACCACTGCATGATGTAGTACACTATAGTCGTTGAGATAACACTAATGAAACACCATTCACTTGTATTACATCCCTCAGAGTGGTACACCAGAAACACATCAGGTCCTAGACATGACTATAGATTACAACTCAACTCTTTACAAAAGATCCAGAGAATACTCTAGGTTAGAGAGAGAGAAAGAAACTTCTTACAAAGAAGCACCAGAAACTACCTGGCTTGTAATTCCTGCTATTGCAATGCTCTACAGAAGTAGGTTATATGTCCAGAGTATCTACTGCTATCTAATATGGAACTTCATCTTCACTTCGGTTGTTGTATATGTCGACTTCGCTAACTTTATTGAGGAACTTGAGCTATTGATGATGGTTTCTTGAGCATAAGTTGGTGTTGACGTCATCTTCAACGGCTTAGAACCTAGCAAGGGTTAAGAAGGTATGGTTTAGTACGAGCGTACTCAACAAGTTAAAGGAGTGTTTGATGAACTACCTACATCCACATACCATAGGTAGTAGACAATGCAGGTTTTCATAAACATTTCTTCAAAGGTTTATTTTATTATGAAAACTATGTCCGTCAGCCTTCATAGGTTTACCAGAACTTTCATGGAGTTCCTTTCCTGCAGTGTTCGCAGCTCCTTCCAGGAACAGTGAGTAACATGTCACAGTTCTTACACTCTGTAGAGGTGTGTTACTTTACCCATGAGAGATCTTAGGCCTTGTTGCACATCCGGGCGTGCATTCTCATTCACACTTCCTTGGTATGAGGCCCGAGCTAAGATCCAAGCCAATAACTGCCCTTCTCTGCGACCCCACATGAAGACATGATCCCCCAAGAAGGTTTACCATGAGTATAGTCTGGGTAGCCTCTCGAAGACTCTGTAAGTAGATCTTCCTGGTAGCCACCATTACTTATGGTGAACCTCAACCAAGACAACTATGCATAGATAATCTAGACACCAATATCATGGGGCACTGAGGGGTCCCACCCATGTGCTGGATTCTCCACGAGAAATCTACAGCTTCACGATAAGGTCATCCGTCCATGCGAAAGGAAGAAGATCCAGCTGACTTCTCCGTCCCATTCCAAATCTCATGGTTAATGCATAATCTACGGCGCTAGCATCACTAGCGACATTGGTTGATTAAGTCCTAGATATTATGTTCCTTTACCACTGGAACTGTATCAATAGATTATTACCCTTTGGTAAATAATCCATAATCATATTATTATGAAAATAGTGTTTTTCTGACCTTTTGGAAATGCAAATGATGACAACATTTGAGTGACAAGCATTTGATAGAAAATAATTAAAGGACATGAGCAAGTGTGAACTTGCCTTTTGTGATTGCAAGATTATGCACTCACAGTCTTCAAGATAATAGAAGATCCAAAATCTGGAAACAACATCATTGGTCCAGTAAGGACTAATGTTAAAGAAGCAAGATGCAATTATGCATAAGTAATGTAATAGAATTTGATAAACATGAATCCCCAGAATAATTGTATCTGATCTAGGTATGGAAACTTAGGATGGTTTCTTTAGAATGTGTTTCACTTTTATACCAGCTTCACACTTGTGCTTTTGTATTAAGGCTTATGAGAATGTGTGAAACAATATGTAAATACAACAGGTAGCATGCAATACTAAAGCACTCAAATGGAGAATGGTATGTAAAACCTTTTTATATAGAGATTGTTAACCAATCAGAGCTTTTATGCAAATGCTTATGTCTTGCTTTATAATCTATGTGAAAATAATAACTTTTGAGGGAAATCTTACTTAAGTAAACAAAAGCATTTAACCTTTAAATTAGCACTCTTAGGGTTTCTTACTAGCTATAGTTCTTTAGGATGAAAGAATTACTTCATTTGAATAATGACCACACTAGTAGTTGAGACTTATCTATCTTGGTCATTGGATGGTATTATAATTTGTTCACTTCATAATGTTTCTCTAAGGTTAATTAAGAGTGGTAACACTTCTATTTGAGTCATGTTTTCTTAACATTATAGTTGAATAGAATCATTTATTTCCTTACAAATGAGTGGTTACAATTCATAATATCGAAACAACATTACTTAGCTACTTATGAATTATCTTTGGATTTTTAGTATGTTTATAAACTTATGGTTAAAGCAATGGTAAAAGGTTTTATTAAGTCAAAAATACCATTCTTGAAGATTTTATATTTGATAAGAATCCTTTTGGTAAACAATATACTATTTTTGATGAGTTTATAACTGATAAAATCTTTTTAGGAAAGTTAAGATACATTTAATTTTAAATGGTAGTTTTAGTAAATACATTTTAAAATGGTTAGATATATTTTGACTTCACTTAACATCATTTCAGCTTGGTATATATTTTAGACTATAAAAAATAATGGTAAAGGCATAAGCAAAGATTTATATAATTTTAATTCATTAAAATAATAGAACATGGTTTAAACAAGAGTTATTAAACATTTTCCTTTATTTTAATTCAAATGTGAAAGGTTATTATTTTTAATGTGTAGATTTTATTTTTGGTGATTATTTTGGTATGTTATATGTATTTTTGAGATTTTTAAATAATAAGATATGATTTTTATCACCTTATAAATACTTAATAAATAATAATATTAATGTGAGTGACACAAAATGTACAAAACAAATTTATAAATGTACATTTTGTTTTTCTAAGAATTTTGTATATATTATATTTATTTTTATGAATTTTAAATAATAATATATGCTTTTTTAAAGATTTATCCTTAATAGAATATTTGCTAATAATAATAAATATTTCATTTAGTGTGGAAAATAAAGTATAATAATAGGATTATATTATAGAGTTTATTTTTTTGAACATTTTGATATAGAATATATATATTTTTGACTTATAAAACAAAAGTTGTTGAATTTATAAGATTTGTTCATTTTATTAAATTTCTGGAAATATTTATATTTGAATTTATACTTTTTATCTATTTACTAAACAAGGAAGTACTTTTTACACTGAGCAGACACATAGACACAATCATTGACTAGTGGGGCTCCTACCAAGTCACATGCCATGTTGGCACGAAATGAGTCAAACCGGTTGACTGGGCTGGGAGTGATGTGAGGATGGCATCGAGGTGACGTCAGCTCACCAGAGCTTGACAGGGGCAACCATCTGGAGCTCCCGGGGATGCACGAAGGGTCGAGTTCGACACTACGCAGCGCGAGGAACCTAATAGTGGCAGCACCACCTCGACTTGACCATCGGAGATGCGCCAACGGTGACGAATGGCGGTAGCGGACGTCAAGGTACGACGGTAGAGAGAACCAGAGCAAGAGAGAGAAGATGGAGTGGTGTTTGAGCACCGTTGAGTCACCCTGGTTGTAGTGGTGACATCAATGAGGACATGCGCGGCCGGAGCGAGCGCTAGACATGAAAACGAGCGAACACCAGCAAAAAGGACCGGTGAAATTCCCATGATTCTGAGCTTCCCTTGCTTCACTACTACCACTCAAGCGATAAGGATGGCGAGGAGCTTCTCCTCGACCACTCCATGTACTTCGAGGTAGGGTGTATCGATGGCTAGCTGAAGCGCGCTGGCAGCAGCTTCGGTGAATTTGTGGAAGATTGGGAGCGAGAGAGAGTAATAGGGAGGATAAGGATGAACCAGGAGGTCGATGCAGCTCTAGGCAGAGTTTTTATATGGCATGGTGGGCACGCACACCTCGGCACGACGTGGAGGACCGATGAGATGCGACGGTGGTGCTAAAATCGATTTGGGCATGAATCTTGATGGGACAGGTGGATAAGGACTCCATGCGAGTAGGGATACGTTCTGAGGTGGTCAATCGCGTCTGGAGTAGTCCATAATGACGGCGGCAACGTGGCTCACCTAGGGCATGTCGATCATGCGGAGGAATACGAAGACGGCGGTTCTCTCTTCGCATGGGCCCCGCCTGTCAGCGAGATATCAAAACGGTATGTGGGCTAGGGCCGAGATGGATGGTGATGGGCTGCTGTAAACCAAGCGAGATGGTGGTTGCTGCTCCTGTGCGGGCGAAGAATAGGTGGATAAGGAATGGGCCTTTGGGCCAGCACTAGACTCTGCTGTTTTCCCTTTTCTTTATCTATTTCTGTTTTCTCTTTTTTACAAATTCATTTCAAATATGAATTTCCAATAGGATTTAAATATCCAGAATTTTTGTAAGACATGAATATTATTATATACAGAAATTCTAACCACCTCCTCTTCATTTCTTGTTGTGAATTCAAAAGCCATAACTATATGAAGGGTTCTTTTAAAGAAAAACTCTTAATAGGAATTAGGATTTTAGAGATTTACTTCTTATGCAAAATCTCTTAAAGATGATTTTATCTTTACTTTGAGAACTGTAATTTCAAAGTCTTAGGAGGGTTATTTATAGTCACAGAACCTTCTTATAAATATGTCATCATATAGAAATTTATAATGGACTAATGTTTTGGTTTATAATATAGTGATTTAAATTTTAAGGTTCTTTAAAGTCTGGACTTTCTTTTATTCCAATTCCATTACAATTTCTTCATAACCATTCTACTCTATTTCAAAGTAGGCATGGATCACTTCTTGAACTATTTGTTCACTACTTTCTTAAGTGTGGTTAATTTTTTGATAGAAGTTTATTATATAATGGCAAACAACTATTATCATTCATGTGGCTCAAGTGATCTCAATGCCCTGCAACATTTACTTATGTTTTTTAATACCACACTTACTATGGACCCTAGAGGATACACTACCCTCAATTTTATTAGTGAATGTTTCTAGGGATCAAGGTTTAAGGATTGCTCCTGACTTTATAGTCTTGAAAGATATCTCAACTTAGAGTGAGCTATAAATATTACTTCTTAATGTGGTCTTGCTGGTTCATGGGTGTAGGTTTCTATTAGGGTTTAAGATATTAAGGTAGACAAGGATTTCATCAATACACTCTCAACTGGTATTCTAATTATCTCTTAGAAACTTCATTTGACCAAGAGTTACTATTCTTTGGTTGCCTAAAAATAGGAATTGGTTCCACTGCTAACTTAATTCTGGGGTTTTGGACAAAGAGGTAAACATGGGTCTTGTCATGGCTTTATATACTATTGGTTAAAGGTTTCTCAAGCACTCCTTCCTTAATACCTCACTAAGCTTATCATTAAATAAGTATTTCCTATCCTAAATATACTCTATATCTCTCTCTTATCTTATTCCCAAAGATCACATCTTCATGAATAAGTCAATCATCTGACTCCACCATATACATCATCATATGATGACATGGTCATGCCACTTCAACAATACCCATTCTCCATTCTTACTCTAGTATGAAACTTCCATTGCTAAACTACCCTTGAGGAAGTCATTCATATAGTTAGTTATAACTTCATTATTCCATTCCCCTAACATTCTTCCTTTACTGCCTAACTTGCACTTCTTAACTACCCTTGATGAATCCATCAATGTAGTTGTTTCTAACTCCATCCATAAACTCCTTTATATTCATCTTGCATTTACTTCCAAGGCCTACAAGATTGTCATCCCCTCTATATTACATGTGATATTGATCCTCTAGAAGATATATGACACTAATCCCATAATACAAGTTTGTTCTTGTATTAGCTTGGTTAAACTACTATGCCTTCAACTACTCCATACAACTCATACTATATACTTCATCATACTCTAGCTTGACTTCTCATGATCAAGCTAGATGATTCAACTTACTAAGGTTTTGCCTAAGTTGGTATTCTCACAACACTTCTTCAACACCCAGTCATCTATTCTCCAATGACTTTAGAATAATGTCCACCATCCTTTGATCATATAAAGCATAGGCTTCTAATTGTCTGATCAAGATCTATCATCAACTAAGTAGTAGACTTGTACTAATCTCTCTATAAAGCTTATCTTGTTAAGGAAGCTTACTCCATATTTGTATCTACTTGGCTTAACAAGATTTATTATTTGACATTCTACCATTTCTAGCTTTCTTATAACTTCACAAGTATTAGTTAATCCTTAGGTTTAGATACTTCTTCTAGTTAACTCATGTGTGAGTTAACTCCTCCGACATCCAATGGTTTGATCACCACTAAGGAGGACATTCCATTGATGATGGCACACCTACCATAACTTGTTCCTCTTAACAATTGACTTAAGGTCTTTGGAAGGTCAATATAATAGGTCAAAGCTAAAGGTTAATAAGTTCTTGGCCAGGGATTGATCACTCAAGATTGATGATCACTTGACTCTAGGACTTGGTTAAATAGGAATGCCATTTATTAATATTACAATAAGGATATGTGATGGATGGTCTTATCTTGACTTCCTTTCCACTCTATTTGTGATAAGAGTTAATGTTTAAGAACTACCATTGTACTCATGGTAGGAATAACTATGGCAAGCAAGTGTATCAAGATTTAGTTAGGTGGTTTCTTTACTTGGAGTTATATACTTAATTGGGTATTCAAGGTTTATTGTAGATAATTCCTGGATATAATCTTTAGAAGATTAAGTATACACCCTTAAGTTCTTATATGGAATACCATGTCATGATCTCTAGAAGATCAAGTACTCGTTATTGAGTAGTGTATTAGGGGTTTAGCTCTATAGCATTTGATCTACCCATAGATCAAATTATACCACCCAAAAATAGGGTTTTAGTAAAGGTCACATTGAAACTTATCGCAGTCAAT
This sequence comes from Avena sativa, assembly GCA_916181665.1. Lineage (NCBI taxonomy): Eukaryota > Viridiplantae > Streptophyta > Magnoliopsida > Poales > Poaceae > Avena > Avena sativa. The sequence continues at coordinate 446,906,106 of OV702296.1, read as the reverse complement.
GATGACCCACAAGTATAGGGGGTGTATCGCAGTATTTTAGATAAGTAAGATTATCGAACCCAACGAGGAGCAGAAGGTGTTGACAAGTGGTTTGGATCAGGAATTCTTTGTAAATTCTTAGCTAACTGATTTTTAGGGTTTTTTGATAATGTAGATAAATAAAGTGCGAGTAAATAAAAGACAATAATAATAATTGCAGCAAGTGGCCCAACCCTTTCTTAAGCAAAGGACAAGCCGGTTGTATTACTTAAGATGACCAAACATTCTCAAGGACACATGGGAATATTGTCAAGTGCTTTTGCTTCATATAGTTGATTAATCTTCTTAAGGACACATGGGAATATTTTCAAGTGTGGGTGAACCTATGCTAATGTACTGACCTTCCTAGGACTAATACATATTTGTGATTATACCCCTTACAAGCATCCACAACTACAAGAAAGTAATTAAGATAAAAACCTAACCACAGCCTGAAACTTTGAGATCCTACACTCCCTTATGCAAAGGTTTCCTAACGGGGGTTCAGGTTTCTATCACTCTGGCAACCGCATAATTAGTAGCCAAATACACAATGCATTCCCCTAGGCCCTTAAAGGTGAAGTATCATGTAGTCGACGTTCACATGACACCACTAGAAGAATAGCACATAACTTAAATACCAAACCATTAAATCTTTCTCAACACAATTCCACTACTAACAACATGACTTCTCCCATGTCCTCTAGAACTAAACGAACTACTCACGAGACATCATATGGATCAAGATCAGAGATGAAATAATGATAAGTAACAATTCGAAAACGGACTCTGCAGGTTTCTGAATTTGGTCTTTAATAAATTCTTCTCGAGTCACCACTTGAATAACATCAATATATTTATTGTAAGAATCTTCAAAAATATAATTTTTGAGTCTTTTGACCATTCACCATCTCATTGCACCATTCTTTCCTAACACTTGAAAATTTTCTTTCATACAAAACTTCACACAATCTTCATTAGCAACATTAGTGCATGCAAGATAATAAACCTTTGGGTTCGATTTCAACTGAAATGCATCAAAACATAAGCTACTGTAGCAACTCTTTTCAAAAACCCAAGAGAATTCAAAAAGGAAATCGATTTAAGAGGCAAATGCAAAAATGGCAGAAATCTGTCAAAACAGACTAGCAGGTAAAGTTCAATTTTTTCGAAAATCTTCTGTTGGTCAAATAAAAAAGTGCAAAAGTAACTAAAGTTAAATAATACCCTGGGTGATACACACAAAAAATTACAGATCCGTATGACGTTCTGGGATTTTTCACGATTTTTTATAGTGAAGCACAAAAATCTGTTTCGGAACAACAACTTCACCAAATCTTACTTCTCTCTCATTAGAGGTTGATCTTGACACAAAAACCAAACAAAAAGGATAAGGAGAGGTTATTACAGAAGCAATAACTTCCAAGACTCAAATACTCAAAAATAAACTGAAAGCAAAAATATAATGGGTTGTCTCCCAAAAAGCTCTTTCTTTATAGCCATTAAGTTATGCATGATAATTTCAATAATACTCACATAAGAATATGAATTGAAGTAAAAGAGAGCATCAATAAGTAAATATACACATATTTAAGTCTAACCCACTTCATATGCAAGGGAATTTTGTAAGAAAATAAATTATTGAAACCAGAGGCTACTAGCATAGGAAGGCAAAACAAGTGCTACATAAAGACTTTCAGCATAAAGCTAGGAAACTTAATATTATTGACGTGCATAAAAACATTTTCCCCTCTCTCATAATAACTTCCAGTATCATGAATAAATTTAATGATATAACCATCACATGAACCATAGTATCAATGATCACTTATTCTGACAGAAAACACAGGGACACTAGCTTTCCTAGTTCTACTAGGGTGTGAAACAATATTAGAAGTATCCTTACAAAGGATTATGTGCCCATCTTATAAATTTTTAGTGACAAAATCTTTCACATAGCAGGTTCAACATCTATTTGTTCATCAGGTGCTATAGCTTTCTTCCTACTTTTGTTAACCATACTAGATATCATAGAATGTTCCTTTACCTTAACAGGGAAAGGTATTTTCTCAATGTAAGGTTCAGGTAAAATATGATCAATGGTGCAAACTTTAGTATTTCTAGTAGGAACACAATCAACAATATCATTATATGGCTCATGATACTTGTTTCATTTCTTTTTAGCAATTTCAATATAGGAGGCAAAGGCCTTAAAACAATTTGCAATACTTTGAGAATCAAGGCCATAAGCAGTACTAATATTATGAAAATCATCAATTCCCATAAAAGATTTAATGCATTCATAATCATAATTTATACTTGACTTTCTTCCTTTATCATTCTCCCATGCTTCAGCATTGTCTTGAATACGGTCTAGAAGATCCCATTTAGCTTCTTCTTCCATACGTGTAAATGATCCAGCACAAGAAGCATCCAATAGATCCTTATCATGAAAAGAAAGCCTTGCATAAAAGTTATTCATAATAATATTATTAGGGAGCTCATGAATAGGACATTTGAGCATCAGTAACTTAATTCTCCCCCAATCTTGGCCGGTAATCTCTCCATCACGAGGCCAAAAGTTATATATTTGATTCCGATCTTTATGAATCTCACTAGGAGGATAAAATTTGGAATAAAAGAGAGGTACAATTTCCTCTCATTCAAGAGATTGGCCATTCTTCAGCAGCTTATACCATTCCTCAGATCTGCCCTTCAATGATACAGAGAATAACTTTTTCTTAACTTGATCTGTTGTAATACCTGCACACTTGAACAATCCGCTTAATTCGTGTATAAAGAGTAAATGATCACCGGGATGGATAGTCCCATCTCCAAAATAGTAATTATCCATAACACGATCAACAATTTTTGTAGGTATTTTAAAAGTATCAATTTTAGCAGATGGTGGTTCATCTACTACCTTAGCAGTGGTAGTAGCATTCCGAAATAAGAAACTAATTGAACTATCCATATTGAAAATAAAGTAGCAAACAAAAATAAACAATACTCATAGTAGAAGTTTCCTTTACCAGTTCCACTCTTCAATAGCGCTTCACTCCTCGGCAACGGCGCCAGAAAATAGTCTTGATGACCCACAAGTATAGGGGGTGTATCGTAGTATTTCTGATAAGTAAGAGTGTCAAACCCAACGAGGAGAAGAAGGTGTTGACACGTGGTTTGGATCAAGAATTCTCTGTAAATACTTAGCAAAAGGATTTTTAGGGTTTTTTGATAATGCAGATAAATAAAGTGCGAGTAAATAAAAGACAATAATAATAATTGTAGCAAGTGGCCCAATCCTTTCTTTATCAAAGGACTAGCCGGTTGTATTACTTAAGATGAACAAACATTCTCAAGGACACATGGGAATATTGTCAAGTGCTTTCGCTTCATATAGTTGATTAATCTTATTTGGTTGGATAAGTGTTGTGTGGGTGAACCTATGCTAATGTACTGACCTTCCTAAGACTAATACATACTTGTGATTATACCCCTTGCAAGCATCCGCAACTACAAGAAAGTAATTAAGATAAAAACCTAACCACAGCCTTAAACTTTGAGATCCTACACTCCCTTATGCAAAGGTTTCCTAACGGGGGTTCATGTTTCTGTCACTCCGGCAACCCCACGATTAGTAGCCATATACACAATGCATTCCCCTAGGACCTTAAAGGTGAAGTATCATGTAGTCGACGTTCACATGACACCACTAGAAGAATAGCACATAACTTAAATATCAAACCATTAAATCTTTCTCAACACAATTCCACTACTAACAACATGACTTCTCCCATGTCCTCTAGAACTAAATGAACTACTCACGAGACATCATATGGATCAAGATCAGAGATGAAATAATGATAAGTAACAATCTGAACATGAACAATAATTCAATGGTTCCACTCAATAGCATCAACTACAACAAGTAATCAACACTAGGAAAGTTTCCCCTAAGAACTATGCAAGATTCAACCCAATTGTTATAGAGGTATAGAGTGGTGGTGATGGTGCTGGTGGAGATGATGGTGGAGATGATGATGATGATCCCGATGAAGTCTAGCTTGATGACGATGTTGATGGCGACGATCTCCCCTCTACAGGAAGGAATTTCCCCGGGAGATTTCTGCATACCGGAGAGCTCTTTCTCTCTCTGTAGTTTCCGCCCCGTAGAGGCGGTGGAACCTTTCTGCCGTTGCTCCTCGAGTCTTAGGGTTTCGAGGGGATTATATACGCCAAAGGGCGATGCCAGAGGTGGGCCAGGGTGGCCACACCACCTGGTGGCGCGGCCAGGGCTGACCTGCACCAGGGGGTGGTGTGGCCCTCCTGTGGCCCATCTCCACTTCCCCTTCTGGCCTCCTTCATCTTCTGAAAAAATAGGAATTTCCGTATATTTTCTGGGATTTTCTGATCTTCGCCATTATTGCATCTGGACAATGATTTTTCTATCAGAATCCAGACTCCAGTGGTTCATCCTCCAAAAGTCATCAATCATGCAAAAATAGATGAAATAACATAAGTATCATCTCTTAATATGAAATATATCAATGAATAACAGTAAATTATGATATAAAATAGTGATGTAAAATGGACGTATCAGTCAACTTGATGATCCACTTCAGTTCCACCAAGTTAAGAGAAGCTTCAATCACTTTGACAAGTTTTATTTAAATGCGCAAAAATTATCCAGATTTTTTATGCACGAATGCAATGCACACATCTCATCTCAGCTCATTTCTAAGCTCTAATGCTGGGATGTTACAATCTCTCCCCCTTAAAATAAACATCATCCCCGAAGTTCATACTCTCTTATGTTTCGGAATAAGGTGTTGACCTGTATCGATCATGACATTTCTCAACTCCATTGCGACCATAATTGGGAATAATTGTGGTATCTCGTATCCAGATCTTTTTCCCTGAATCCTCTTCATACTTGAAAACTTCCAACTGTTGTTTCGAATTTGTAGCATAACTCCTTTTACTATGATTTCTTGTATTATGTCCTTACAGTCCTACTCAGGATTGGTTGTGGACACATTTTGTCCATTCCAATCCGGTTTTCCTATTACACTACACTGGTCTATTCTGGGAATACTCTCTTTACTCTTAAGGACAACTTACGAGTTGTTTCCCCTTTATAACTAGTACGCTAAAGTTAGTCTGGTTTATCTCCTTCCATCATTCATCCGTACATACTCTCGAAAATACTTTATAATGATGACTTCTTATAACCTTATGAGAATAAGGCTTAACCTCATCATAGTCTAGTAAATCTTCTCCAGCCTTTACTCAGAAAGTCAGACAATAATACTTCAGTGTTTATTGTTTCCTCTCCTCATGGGGTTTCCTAAGGGTCTCTAAACTACAGGTATAATATCCATGGCTCTATAATTAGGATCTTGGTCTCTGTCTAGCTTATACTTTACCTCTACAAGGTCTCATGAATGAATCTACGGTATACCCACACAATTGTGGATCTCCAAAATGAATCTTCTAGTGTTACTTGTCTTACTTTTATCTTATTAGACATTATTTCCCATTGATAACCTGATTTCGCGAAACGTCTCGAAAGTCGTTCACTCAAATTTTATACTTCTTTATGTCTTTCCTAACTTAGGGCAAGTTTTATGCTCTTTAAATCATACAAAGATGACCTAATTAGCTAAACCGCTAGGATATCAGTTACTGATACCAGCTGTGGATCCTCCTAGGTGTATGGATTACCCTACGGTGTTTTGATTTACTATTGGCATTCTCTATGAGTTGTCAGAGCTTGAATACCACTTTTGTTCCAAAACTACTTATTTGCACTGATTCATGATACTTCCATGAACTTGGTACAACGACTACTTCCTTAGCTTCGTAGCAACATCACCTACTTTGAGTGATCTTAAGTTCATTCCTTCATGTTGCTCCACACCTTTTCTGCAATAATATTCCTTCTTATTGCCGACTAGTAATGAGTTGGGATTGATCCATCCTTCAAAATAGTGTTGATACTCCTTATATTTGGCTTCACTCTTCATGTAAGTTTTCATCTTGATCTTCGGAACTTGTCACTCCCTTACAGAAATTCCCTTTTATATCTAGGTCTATAACATCAAGTAAATAACGTGATGATGCAACATGCATTTTCACACCAAGTCAAACTTCATGTATAGATCTAGTCAATCAAGAAGATCCAAGAAAAACCAAGAAATCCAAATGTGATGCAGATAACACACATTATTCTAAGCCACTAATATAGTAGTTGAGTAAAACATCTCTAGAATTCAGGCTTAGTTGTGTAACACGTCCTAGTATAGGTTTACACTGTGATACTTAGCACTTAGGGTTAAACTACTCTTTGTCTCAATATTTACCCAAATTTCTCAAGTACAATTGGATAATTTGGAGCAAAGTGGTCTCACTTTGGTTCTGACTAACTGCTTACCTTTCATTCGGGACTACTACAGACTACCAATTTTCCATTTTATCGTAACTATCCTCACATGATGTCTCAAAACTACTAACAAAATTGTAGTTACTACCTTAATCCAAAAATTATCGTATTGTTATAATACCTATGACTTCTATCATAGACCTACACTGTTATTTACTTATTGTTATTACAAGATTTGTTACTAAGTACTTGTCCTAATTACAAATTATCATGGTCTCGGAGCTATTCTCTCCATGAACTTGTTAAGATTTACCTAGTCATCATGATTGGAGAGCTAATCTCACCATGATGGCTCTTCTTCTTAGCTTACTATTGTTGATTCAGAACAAAATTAAACTTCATCATGTAGAATTCTCAAGTGAATCCCACATGATTACTTCCCATTACACTTTATACATGTTCTAATGGTCTATCCTATGTGGTATAGTGGTATCAACTAGTGATAAGGTTCTTCTAATTTACAGGGATTCTAAATATATACTGCATCACTAATACTACTCCACATTATATCCTAAACTTAGCCGTAATCTTCTTTGATATTTTAACTTACATAAGATATCTTAGTGGTGTTATACCTATTTGGAGCTACACAAAAATGGCATTTCCCTAAAGAATACATATAACTAATCCTTAAGAAAGATGATAAAAGCATCCAACTTAAGTCTGACAGGGTTTATCCTCAAGTGGATACCCATCACAAGTCTTGGTTTAGATAAGATGGCTTCCTATAGTCACTATCCAACCTACAGATCTCCTAAAAGGGTTTTAATCCTAAGGTCAAAGCATATGCCCTGATACCAGCTACGGTGGGCCAGCATACCACTGCATGATGTAGTACACTATAGTCGTTGACATAACACCAATGAAACACCCTTCACTATTATTACATCCCTCAGAGTAGTACAACAGAAACATAGCAGGTCCAAGACATGACTATAGATTACAACTCGACTCTTTACAAAAGATCCAGATAATACTCTAGGTTAGAGAGAGAGAAAGAAACTACTTACAAAGAAGCACCAGAAATAACAACTCAGAACTATCTGGCTAATAAGACTAGCATCTAAACTATCTGGTTGCAATTGCTGCTATTGCAATGCTCTATAAAAGTAGGTTCTATGGTTAGAGTATCTACTCCTATCTAATCTGGAACTTCATCTTCACTTCGATTGATGTATATGTTGACTTCGCTGACTTTATTGAAGAACTTGAGTTGTCAATGATAGTTTCTTGAGCATAAGTTGGTGTTGACGTCATCTTCAACGACTTAGAACCTATAAAGGGTTAAGAAGGTACGGTTGAGTACGAGCGTACTCAGCAAGTTTAGTAAAAAGGAGTATTTGATGCACTACCTATAGCCACAGAGCATAGGTCATAGGCAATGCAGGTTTTCGTAAACATTTCTTCAAAGGTTGCTTTTATTATGAAAACTATGTCCATCAGCCTTCATAGGTTTACCAGAACTTTCGTGGAGTTCCTTTCCTGTAGCATTCACAGCTCCTTCCCGGAACAGGGAGTAACATGTCACAATTCTTACACTCTGCAGAGGTACGTTACTTTACCCATGAGAGATTTTAAGCCTTGTTGCACATCCGGGCGCGCATTCCCGTTCACACTTCCTTGGTATGAGGCCCATGATAATATCCAAGCCAATCACTGCCCTTCTCCGCGACCCCGCATGAAGACACGATCCCCCAAGAAGGTTTACCACAAGTACGGTCCGGGTAGCCTCTCGAAGACTCTGTAAGCAGCTCTGTCTGGCAGCCACCATCAGCTATGGTGAACCTCCACCAAGACAGCTATGCAGAGATAATCTAGACACCAATATCGCAGGGCACTGAGGGGTCCCACCCATGTGCTGGATTCTCCACGAGAAATCTACAGCTTCATGATAAGGTCGCCCGTCCATGCGAAAGGAAGAAGATCCAGCTGGCTTCTCCATCCCATTCCAAATCTCATGGTTAACGTGTAATATACGGTGCTAGCACTGGCGATATTGGTTGATTAAGTCCTAGATATTATGTTCCTTTACTACTGGAACTGTATCAATAGATTATTACCCTTTGGTAAATAATCCATAATCATATTATTATGAAAATAATGTTATCTGACCTTTTTGAAATGCAGGTGATGACAACATTTGAGTTACAAGCATTTGATAGAAAATAATCAAAGGACATGAGCAAGTGTGAACTTGCCTTTTGTGATTGCAAGATTATACACTCACGGTCTTCGAGACAATAGAAGATCCAAAATATGGAAACAACATCATTGGTCCAGTTAGGACTAATGTTAAAGAATCAAGATGCAATTATGCATAAGTAATGTAATAGAATTTGATAAACGTGAATCCCCAGAATAATTGTATCTGATCTAGGTATGGAAACTTAGGATGGTTTCTTTAGAATGTGTTTCACTTTTATACCAGCTTCACACTTGTGCTTTTGTATTAAGGCTTGTGAAAGTGTGTGAAACAATATGTAAATACAACAAGTAGCATGCAATACTAAAGCACTCAAATGGGGCATGGTATCTAAGAACTTTTTATATAGAGATTGTTAACCAATCAGAGCTTTTATGGAAATGCTTATGTCTTGCTTGATAATGTATCTTAAAATAATAACTTTTGAGGGAAATCTTACTTAAGTAACCAAAAGCATTTAAACTTTAAATTAACACTCTTAGGGTTTCTTACTAGCTATAGCTCTCTAGGAAGAAAGAATTACTTCATTTGAATAATGACCACACTAGTAGTTGAGACTTATCTATCTTGGTCATTAGATGGTATTATAATTTGTTCACTTCATAATGTTTCTTTAAGGTTAATTAAGAGTTGTAACACTTCTATTTGAGTCATGTTTTCTTAACATTATAGTTGAATAGAATCATTATTTCCTTACAAATGAGTGGTTATAATTCATAATACAAAAACACCATTACTTAGCTACTTATGAATTATCTTTGGATTTTTAGTATGTTTATAAACTTGTGGTTGAAGTAATGGTAAAAGGTTTTATTAAGTCAAAAAGACCATTCTTGAATATTTTATATTTGATAAGAATCCTTCTGGTAAACAATATACTATTTTTGATTAGTTTATAATTGAAAAAATGTTTTTAGGAAAGTTAAGGTACATTTAATTTTAAATGGTAGTTTTAGTAAATACATTTTAAAATGGTTAGATATATTTTGACTTCACTTAACATCATTTGAGCTTGGTATATACTTTTAGACTATAAAAAAAATAATGGTAAAGGCATAAACAAAGATTATATAATTCTAATTCATTAAAATAGAAGAACATGGTTTAAAAAAGACTTATTAAACATTTGCCTTCATTTTACTATAAATGTGAAAGGTTATTATTTTTAATGTGTAGATTTTATTTTTGGTGATCATTTTGGTATATTATATGTATTTTTGTGATTTTTAAATAATAAGATATGATTTTTATTAGTTTTATCACTTTATAAATACTTAGATAAATAATAATATTTAGTGGAGTGACAAAGATGTACAAAATAAATTTATAAATGTGTATTTTGTTTTTCTAAGAATTTTGATATATTATATTTATTTAGAAGAATTTCAAATAATAATATATGCTTTTTAAAGATTTATCCTTAATAGAATATGTGCTAATAATAATAACTCTTTCATTTAGTTTGGAAAATAAAGTATAATAATAGGATTAAATTATAGAGTTTATTTTTCTGAACATTTTGATGTAGAATATATATTTGTATGAATTATAAAACAAAAGTTATTGAATTTATAAGATTTATTCATTTTATTAAATTTCTGGAAAATATTTATATTTGAATCTATACTGTTTTATCTATTTACTAAACATGGAAATACTTTTTACACCGAGCAGACAGCTAGACACAATTACTGACTGGTGGGGCTCCCACCACGTCAGATACCACATTGGCACGGACTGAGTCAATCCGGTTGGCTGGGTTGGGGGTGACGTGAGCATGGCGTCGAGGTGACATCAGCTCACCGGAGCTCAACATGGGGCGACCATCTGGAGCTCCCGGGGCTACGCGAAGGGTCGAGTTCGACACTACGCAATGCGGGGAACCTAATAGTGGCAGCACCGCCTCGATTTGACCACCGGAGATGCGCCAGTGGCGACGACTGGAGGTGTCGGACGACAAGGTACGATGATAGAGAGAACCAGAGAAAGAGAGAGAATATGGAGTGGTGTTGGAGCACCGTTAACTCACCCTGGTTGCAGTGGTGACATCGATGAGGACAGGCATGGACGGAGGCGAGCGCTGGACATGAACTCTAGCGAACACCGGTAAAAAGGAACAGTCAAATTCCCACGATTCTGAGCTGCCCTTGCTTCACTTCTACCACTCAAGTGACAAGGACAGCGAGGCGCTTCTCCTCGACCACTCCACGAACTTCGAGGTGGGTTGTATCGACGGCTAGCTGAAGCTCGCCGGCGGCGGCTTCGGTGAATTTGTGGAAGATTGGGATAGAGAGAGAGAGAGAAATATGGAGGATCAGGATGAACCAAGAGGTCGATGTGGCTCTAGGCAGAGTTTTTATACAGCTTGGCAGTCACAGACATCTCGGCACGACGACGATGATCGACGAGATGCGACGGTGGCGTTGAGCTCGATTCAGGCGCGAATCCTGATGGGATAGGTGGACACGGACTCCAGGCGAGTAGGGACACATTCTGAGATGGTCAATCGCGTCCGAAGCAGCCCGTAATGATGGCGGTGACGTGGATCACCCGTGGCATGTCGATCAGGCGGAGGAATACAAAGATGATGGTTCTCTCTTCACGTGGGCCCTGCCTGTCAGCGAGAGATCAAAATGGTATGTGGGTTAGGGCCGAGATGGTATGCTGCAAACCAAGCGAGACGGTGGTTGCTGCTGGTGTGCGGGTGACGAATAGGTGGATAAGGAATGGGCCTTTGGGCTAGCACTGGACTCTGCTGTTTTCCCTTTTCTTTATCTATTGCTGATTTTTGTTTTTTACAAATTCATTTCAAATATGAATTTACATAAGGATTTAAATATCTAGAATTTTTGTAAGACATGAATATTGTTATATTAAGCAATTCTAACCATCTCCTCTTTGTTTCTTGTTGTGCATTCCAAAGCCATAACTATATGAAGGGTTCTTTTAAAGAAAAACTATTAATAGGAATTAGGATTTTAGAGATTTACTTCTTATGTAAAAATCTCTTAAAGATGATTTTATCTTTATTTTGACAACTGTAATTTCAAAGTATTAGGAGGGTTATTTATAGTCATAGAACCTTCTTATCAATAGGTCATCATATAGCAATTTATAATGGACTAATATTGTGGTTTATAATATAGTGATTTAAATTTTAAGGTTCTTTAAAGTTTGAATTTCTTTTATTCCAATTCCATTCCAATTTCTTCATAACCATTCTACTCTTTTTTCAAAGTAGGCATGGATCACTTCTTGAACTAGCTGTTCACTACTTTCTTAAGTGTGGTTAATGTTTTGATAAAAGTTTATTATATAATGGTGAACAACCATTATCATTCATGTGGCACAAGTGATCTCAATGCCCAGCAAAATTTACTTAGATTTTCTAATACCACACTTACTTTGGACCCTAGAGGATACACTACCCTCAAGTTTATTAGTGAATGTTGCTAGGGATCAAGGTTTAAGGATTTCTCCTGACTTTATAGTCCTGAAAGATATCTCAACTTAGAGTGAGCTATAAAGATTACTTCGTAATGTGGTCTTGATGGTTCAGGGGTCTAGGTTTCTATTAGGGTTTAAGATATTAAGGTATACAATGCTTTCATCAATACACTCTCAACTGGTATTCTAATTATCTCTTAGAAACTTCATTTGACTAAGAGTTACTATTCATTGGCTGCCTAAAAATAGGAATTGGTTCCACTGCTAACGTAATTCTAGGGTTTTGGACAAAGAGGTAAACATGGGTCTTGTCATGGTTTGATATACTATTGGTTAAAGGTTTCTCAAGCACTCCTACCTTAATACCTCACTAAGCTTATCATTAGATAATAATTTCCTTTCCTAAATATACTCTATATATCTCTCTTATCTTATTCCCAAAGATCACATCTTCCTGAATAAGTCAATCATTTGGCTCCACCATATCCATCATCATATGATGACATGGTCATGCCACTTCAACAATACCCATTCTCCATTCTTACTCTAGTATGAAACTTCCATTGCTAAACTACCCTTGAGGAAGTCATTCATCTAGTTAGTTATAACTTCATTATTCCATTCTCCTAGCATTCTTCATTTATTGCCTAACTTGCACTTCTTAACTACCCTTGATGAATCCATCAATGTAGTTGTTTCTAACTCCATCCATAAACCCCTTCATATTCCTCTTGCATTTACTTCCAAGGCCTGCAAGATTATCATCCCCTCTATATTACATCTAATATTGATCCTCTAGAAGAGATATGGCACTACTCCCATAATACAAGTTTGTTCTTGTATTATCTTGGTTAAACTACTATGCCTTTAACTACTCCATACAACTCATACTATATACTTCATCATACTCTAGCTTGACTTCTCATGATCAAGATAGATGATTCATCTTACTATGGCTTTGCCTAATTTGGTATTCTCACAACACTTCTTCAACACCTAGTCATCTATTCTCCAATGACTTGAGAATAATGACCACCATCCTTTGATCATACAAATCTTAGGCTTCTAATTGTCTGATCAAGATCTATCATCAACTAAGTAGTAGACTTGTACTAGTCTCTCTATAAAGCTTATCTTTTTAAGGAAGCTTACTCCATATTTGTATCTACTTGGCTTAACAAGATTTATTATTTGACATTCTACCATTTCTAGCTTTCTTATAACTTCGCAAGTATTAGTTAATTCTTAGGTTTAGATACTTCTTTTAGTTAACTCATGTGTGAGTTAACTCCTCCAACATCCAATGGTTTGATCACCACTAAGGATCACATTCCATTGATGATGGCACACTCTACCATAACTAGTTCCTCCTACTTAATAATTTACTTAAGGTCTTTGGAAGGTCAATATAATAGGTCAAAGCTGAAGGTTAATAAGTTCTAGGTCAGGGATTAATCACTCAACATTGATCATCACTTGACTCTAGGACTTGGTTAAATAGGAATGCCATTTATTAATATGATAATAAGAATATGTGATGGGTGGTGTTGGCTTGACTTCCTTTCCACTCTTTTTGTGATAAGAGTTAATGTTTAAGAACTACCATGATACTCATGGTAGGAATAACTATGGCAAGCAAGTGTATCAAGATTTAGTTAGGGGGTTTCTTTACTTGGAGTTATATACTTTTTTTTGCGGGGACTTGGAGTTATATACTTGATTGGGTATTCAGGGTTTGTTGTAGATAATTCCTGGATATAGTCTTTAGAAGATTAAGTATACATCCTTATGTTATTGCATGGAATACCATGTCATGAGCTCTAGAAGATCAAGTACTCCTTATTGAGTAGTGTGTTAGGGGTTTAGCTCTATAAAATTTGATCTACCCATAGATCAAATTATACTACCCAAAAATAGGGTTTTAGCAAAGGTCACATTGAAACTTATCGCAGTCAACTTGATGATCCACTTCAGTTCCACCAAGTTAAGAGAAGCTTCAATAACTTTGACAAGTTTTATTTAAAATCACGAAAATTATCTAGATTTTCTATGCATGAATGCAATACACACATCTCATCTCAGATTATTTCTAAGCTCTCATGCTGGGATGTTACAGTTATTGTCTTCAAGGGTGAGTCCATCTAAAATCATTACATGTATCTCCTAGATATGATCTTGGTGGTTCCAATCGTAGGAATTTTTTGTTTTCCATCATCAACAAACCCCATCATCGACTACATGCTAGGAAGAATTCAGCAGATGGAGAAGAGCTGAGGTCACCAAGTCAGAAGAACTTGTCACTATAATGTCATCAACATAAATTAAAAGAAACATAGTAACATCTGACTGCTTGTAAAGAAACAAGGATGTGTCTTCCTTAGAAGCAACAAAACCAAGAGTATGAAGCTTGGAACTGAGGCGAGAATACCAAGCCCGAGGTGCCTGTTTTAGACCATAAAGTGCCTTGTAAAGTTTGCAAATATAATTTGGAGTAATAGAAGACTCAAAACCTGGTGGCTGTTTCATGTAAACCTCCTCTTCCATCCCACCTCCCGACCTCCCGCCTATCGATTGGACACGAACAACCTGTTCGGTCGTTTGCCTGAGGTGCATTCGCCGGTCCTTTCTTGGTTATCTGGTCCGCTATGGGAGTTGGCATAGCCATTGACGGAAGTGTATTGGACAGATGGGTAGTAGTCGAAGGACAATCGAGTTATTGTACAAGAATTTCATTGAGTCATCATCTGAGGAGGATACGGTGATACCAAAATTATGCTTGCAGCTGCACAGATGGTGCACAACGACTACCTCCTCCCGCCGCGTAGAGGTGGCTCGGTGAAGCGGCACAAAGCCAACCATGAACGCGGCCGGGAAGAGGGGAACATACGCCTTTTACAAGGACTACTTACACCCAAGAAATCCGGTCTTGAAAGAGAAGGCATTCCGTCGCCGCTATCGAATGTCCAGAAACCTATTCTTGGACATACTCAATGGGGTGAGGGAGTACGACGACTACTTTGAGGCCAAGTACGATTGTACCAGTACGATTGGCTTATCTTCTTACTAGAAACGTTCTGCTGCCGTTCGGTAGCTTGCATATGGAGTGCCCGGTGATCTCCTCGATGACTACATGCGCATGAGCGAGTCCACATTCCATGAGGCCATGTACCGATTCTGCAGTGCAGTTATTGCGGTGTTTGGCAAAGTTTATCTGAGAGAGCCAAACACCGAAGACACTGCCCGCTTTTTGTCCATCAACGAGAGTAGGGGGTTTCTTGGGATGGTTGGCAGCATCGACTGCATGCATTGGCAGTGGAAGAACTGTCCTTTTGGTTGGCAAGAGCAGTTCAAAGGGCATGCATAGGGTTGCACTGTCATACTAGAGGCTGTTGCATCACATGATCTCTGGATTTGGCACTCCTTTTTCGGCATGGCTGGATCAAGCATTGACATCAATGTGCTGTAGAGGTCTATGGTGTTTGCTAGGCTGGAACAAGGCAATGTACCCACAAGTGTCCTATGAGATCAATGGCAATGCATATGATATGGGGTACTATCTAGCTGATGGTATCTATCCATCCTGGTCCACCTTTGTGAAGACCATCCGCAACTCTAGAGATGAGAAATGCAAGAGGTTTGCGAAAGAGCAAGAGGCCGCTAGGACAGATGTGGAGCGAGCATTTGATGTGCTTCAGTAAAGGTGGGCTATTATTCGATACCCTGCTAGAACCTGGAGCACTGAGAGGCTGTGGGACGTGATGACTGCTTGTTTGATCATGCACAACATGATCGTCGAGGACGAGCACGATGACGACATCTTGGACGAAGGCTGAGATTTCTCGGGTCAATTGGTTGAGCAAGAGCCAGATGTAGCGTCTTGGGAAGAATTCATGCAAGTGCATGAAAATTTGCGTCACAGGCACACCCATGACCGGCTTCAACTAGATTTGGTTGAGCATATATGGGCTTGTGCATGAAACCAAAATGCCTAAACCCTTATTTGTTTTCTGTAATTTGAGTGATATTTTGTTAATTTTTATCGAACCATGTGAGTGTGAACTTCGTATGTAAGCACTATTTTAATTATATTACCTAATCTAGTTATTTGCTTGTCAAAATATATATTTGTCTATGTACTTTGTGTTCAAATATGCGAAAAAAAAATTCTGGCTAGCTCTGGACAGCGCTGGGCCAGGCGCGGACAGATGGGTCGCGCCGCTGGGCGCGGTCGGCTAGACAACCCGGACCACGACCCAAAAACGACCGCGGCCCGACCCCAAATAGATAGAAACGGACCGTTTCGGTCACCCGTTTAGGTCGGCCCGGTGGAGATGCCCTTAGTAAGATGTTGGAGAAAGTGTCCGGCACAAATTCTGCTAACATTGCTATGTACTTCTTTCATTCCAAAATAAGTGAAGTGACGCGATTTTGTCTAGATAAATATGTGTATATCGTCTCAGGCAAATAAGGTTGCTAATCAAGGTGGAGGGGCGAGGACGGCGGCGCGCCTTCGGTTCGTGCCAGTGTTTGTATTCGTCGCTAGGAGGTCCAATGACATATTTATAATTTTTATTACTTTTGGGACTCTTTGTACTGCTGTTGATGATTATTAATACATCGGTAGAATTTCGCAAAAAAAAAGTGCAATGAGAAAAATAATTCTCTTGATATTGCACAATCCCTCATGATATGCAAAAAGTGATGTACGTGGTCATTATTAATATATGAGGTTAATAGGCGATCAAAAATGTATTAAATACATATCTTTTTGATATACCGAATCTAAAATGGGGGCAGGTATACAAGACAAAGGAAGTAGAAATAACCATGGAAGGAAAATAATTAAATAACAAAAAGATCTTGTAATTATAGTAAAAAAAGATCTTGTAATTAGGGGTAACGATAGAACCGAATCAACAATTAACGAGAGCAATATATGCTCCATCAGTATCGTCGCAAATACGTACGTGCTATTTTGGTCCGCACGTACGTAATCAATTACTTCCATGTGTAGTGTAGCCTCCATCTCCGCCCTGATCTATAAATAAGAGACCGTCGGCCCGCGAAGAAGCCATCATCGGAAGAAGAAGACGCTATTTGATCTTGACGCAAGAGATCGAGCCAATACTGAATAATCGTCTACCACATGGGGTTGTGCACGAAGCGCGTCTACGCAGTGCTGCTGCTTCTTCTTCTCGGATGCTTCGCTATTCAGGGTCAAAGTAAGAATTCGACCCAACATACTGTAGTAGTATATAATTTCTCTCTTTGTCAAAAAATATACCCTTGTCTCAAAATAGATGTCACACATTTAGATATACCTATATATTAAAACGTGTGCATATTGATGCGAATCCTGATATTTATTTTGAGACAGAGAGGGTATATACAGTTTCTCTCGATCGCATACATCCACTTTGAAAATTTCTGCGTGTTAATCGATTCTCTGAGAATTCCACAGGCAGAGACCTAGAAGCCCACACGGACGCGGAGGTGTGGTGCTACAAGAGCAGCACTTTCCCAATCTGCAACCCGGATAAATACAATTGCTACTGCTGTACGGGCAACTGGACCTGCTACAAGACGAGGCAGGAGTGCGATTCCAAGTGCTCGCTTTCCAAATCATCCTCCTCCTCCTCCTCCTCTAGTGTACTTCCATGAAACTGGATCCTTCTTATGAGATGATGAAAGTCAATAATTACTACTACTAGAACCCCGGCCGTATGAGTTTACTCAAGTTTTCATCGGAATTTTTAATTCGATCGGTTTACATTTTGAATCTGGACTCGTCATAGTGTGATTTTTTTTGAATAAGTTGACTGGCCAGATTGTCGTCTTGGTGAAAATAACTAGTAGCTAGGACATGAAGAAGCACTATTGTTAGCCGATTTAAGGGGGAGCAAATCACTGGCGTACGTGGTGATAAATAACATTAGTATACGTACTAATGACAGACAGATTGCTAAATTCTTATTATAACATGGAAAAATCATGAGTTATAGAGGGTTTTTTTGTAGTACATGGTAACAAATTTGGTGTAATTAAGGGAACGATCATGTGTAAGTAATTTGCCACGACACAGTTTTTATCAGATCACGGACTATAGATGGCCATCAGGCCGGCCTTCCCGGCACAGCCTGTTTGTTTTTCAGGTTAAAAATGACAAAAACACTACTCCCTCCTTCTAGATGTCTCGGCTTTTTTAAAATCCAGATGAATCTAAACACAGAGACATCTATTTTGAGACGGAGAGAGTAGTATAAAAAGACCGTACCGTGCTTTATTTTTACTGATGAAGCGACTTGCCACCCATTTCTGGCTGTGTTTGCGTTTTCAATTTGGACTCGTCGTAGTGCAAATTTTGGAATGAGGCGACAAGCAAGATTGTGATCTTGGTGAAAATAATTACACGAAAAAGTTGATGGCCGATTTCAGGATAAATAATGGCGTACATAGTAATGAATAATGTTAGTCATTGCCTTGTCATAACTAAGTAGTGAATAGTACTTCACAACATGGAAAATAACGAGTTATTTGATGCACACGGGCACTAGTAATTTTGTTCTACAAGAAAATATCGAAAATCATATTTCTGACCTTTAGAAAAACCTGAAAAAAATATTGATGTATCTTATAAACGTACGAAATATCAATTTAAATACTTTGTATTGTGAACTTAAAAAGACAAAAGTGCAGATCTCCTGTGCATATTTTCAAATCTCCAACTTTTATCAGATTTTGTCATTTTTGTGCAGCTCACAATATAAAAAAAATTGGTGACGATTTTGCATCCTTGTATACATTGGCTATAGCCAAGACTTATTTTTAGATTTTTTTTGAAAATTTTAAATATGAATTTTGAAACTTTTATATAAAGGGAGCACGGGAGTCGAAAACACTTTTCCGGTTATATTGGGTTTTATAAAGTAGTATTGTACATGGTAAAATATTGGTGTCATTAAGGGGACGATAAATATGTACTAATTTAAACCTTGTGGATACACAGTGTAAGTAATCTGCCATAACACAGTTTTTATCGGACCATCTTATAACTGGCAATCCGGCCCGTCTACCTGATTGGTTTTCAGGTTTAAACGACTAAAACAGTACTTTCTTAGATTCATAATAAGTACCACTCATCCATATTTTGTAAATCAGCGATACTTATTATGTACTATTAGAAAGTATTAGAAATGAGTTGTGCTTCGGTGTGAGCAGTTTTATTTTGACCCGTCGAAACTCATATCCAGGATATGTATAACTCTGTATAGGTGTACTCGGTCGAGGTGGGTATACTTCTCTCACCAGGTGATCCAACCTCCCATTATCGTGATATATATCTTTGCATGCCATGTTTTGAAATTTTATTTCTGCTGCTATATATTGTCCAATTTTCGCCTCCCACGGACACGTGAGTATACGTGCACTTAGAGAACCATACAAGCTCCATGTGGGTGCGTACGGTCTTTGAAACTAATTGGTATCGAGTTTGAAGCAAAAGTGAATAGAAATACCTCCGATTATATTAGTAGACTCAACTTTATCTAGATTCGTATGTATCTAGTATAAAAAACAGTGTTAAAAACGATAAAAGGGGTATGCCGTGCCCGGGCTTAGCCCATTGCAGGAGAAAGGCCGGCCTGGCCCTTTTGTTTGCACGTCTGACCCTACCGAAAAGAGTCACGGAGGCGGACGTTCCGCCGCCGCCGCCGCCACATACGAATCTCATGACCGGATCAATCGATGGGATCAACTAGCTAGCTGATCGGCTAGATCTGCTACGATCGTTAGCTAGCTGAGCAAGCTAGCTCCTCCTATACCGAAATTCTTTCCCTCTCGTGAGGGTTTCCGGTCTCTCTCGGCGCCGCCGTTGTTGAGCCTTCGTTCTTCCCCGTCTTCCTGATCATCTGCGTCCGTCGGACCTCCCCAGCGGGGTGGAAGTTGTGGGGATTCCTGGGGACTGGGTCGCTGTGCGTGCTTGGACATGGCGACGGATCCAACATCTGCTTCGGCAAGTGGAACTGTCGATGAGGGTTTGGAGAGTATGATGAAGCAGCTTGTCATACAGGAGGAGGATCTCGATGACGTCATGTTTGAAGAACACCCCCCCGCTGCCGGTTGAGGCTACTCGCTGGCTCACCATAGCTAAGGACTATACAAAGGGAGAATACTCGAGTTTCTGGTTCTTTAAAAACATGCGATCTACATGGGACCTGGCACAGGAGGTGAATTCTCAAACCCTAGAACCCAATCTTCATACCTTCCAATTCTCGTGCCTCAAAGATTGGGAGACAGTGATGAAAGGAGGACCTTGGACTTTCCGAGGAAATCCGGTAGTGATTGTGGAGTGGGATGGATTCACTAAACCATATACCATGGAGATGTTTCGGTTAGACATCTGGATACAAATCCATGATCTGCTAGCGGGTTATGCTCCGATGCTCCAAACCCTTGCATCAAAAGTTGGGGAATTTATTTGCTCTGAAGGCTTGTCCAATAACTTCGAAGGGAATTTCTATTGCATTAGAGTTCAATTAGATGTCAGGAGGCCTTTAAAACACTTTGTATCTATGAGCCGTGCTGGAAAAAGGGAGATCTTCCTAGTGAAATTTGAGAAACTGCCGAACTGGTGTCAGGTGTGTGGTCATCTTGGCCATGAATACAAAGATCATGGGGACGGGGTGCATCCACCCCAAGCTCTAATTTACAAGAACCTACGTGTTGCATTGTTAGGGGGATACCCCCGGGTAGGGTCACGCCGGGGTATAAAGGCCGAGTTAGCCGAGGTACGGCAAGGTCAAAGCAAGTGCTGGCCGAGTCACCTCAAGGCAGGCCGAATCACGGAGTAACCCAGACCGAAGGATGTCCGCCTAACTGAGTCCCGGCCGACGTATGTCGTATGCCGGCAGGATTTATCTAACTTGTATGCAGGAACCAGTGTGGCCGGATTAACCAGGCATGATCCAGGTTATATCAGGCTTGCAAGAGAAGGAAGGTATCTCGCTGGTCAAAAGGAGGTCGCTGTACGCTGGAGAGTGAGTGAAGCGGACAGAGGCCAGGACCATCGAGGTGTGTCCGACAAGGGTGACGCTGCCTGTGTCGGATGACGCTGGCGCCGTAGAGGCTCACGTAGCCTCTGCATGGCTTACGCTAGGGAAAAGAGACCCGATCGGTTTACTATTTTGGGAAGAGGCATATTCCAGGGAATATGCCTCCACGTATGTCCTAATTGGAGACCTAGCCACCCCTATATAAGGAGGGCTAGGGCATCTGTAGAAGGGGTTGAGCTTTACTTGGTTGATCTCTAGTATGTTCCTGAGGGCTAGCTAGTGGATAGAGTAAGAGAGTTCTTTCTTCCTCCTCTCCCCAATACAGCTCAAGGAGCACTTGTAAATCTTGGAAGCGAATCGAATACAAACATCAGTGTGTGGAATCACCACACTATCCCTCCCTGGATTCCTCTAGTGCATCTTGTCCCCACCTTTAGCCTATCCACCCACCACGACAGTTGGCGCCCACCGTGGGGCTAGCGGCGCTAGCAGGAGTGAAGATCCGGACGGTAAACCTCATCGGCACCGGCGAACGCATCGTCTCCGGGCTTGTTCAGCGCTTTGGAGCGCTGGACTTTGTCAGCGACAATGCTGGCTGCTTCGGCAAGCGACCCCTCCCGCGCAACGGCCTCTTCGTCAAGCTTGGCGCGCACAAGATCTATGTCGCTGTCGATGTGTCGTGCGTTCATCCGCGGCACGTCGTCGAGGGAGGCGAGCCACCCCTTAGCGTGGCTCGTGGGGCGCGTATCGCTCGCTCCCCGAACCGTGCCGAGGTGATGATGACTACGCCTAACACTGGCGCGAGCAAGGATCCGATACCAGATCCGGAGGTAACACCAAAGGCACCGAGGAAAAGTAGAGGTCCTCCACTAGAGAGGCTAGAGAATGTGCTGCAGTAGGTGATAGATAGCCTAGAGAACCCCATAGCACCTGCAATAGATCCGGCTCAGGCACATGCCGAGTTAGAAGAGACTAGGCAGAAAATACTAGAGGGTGCGAAAAAGATAGTAGCGGCTCAGCAGTCGTTGAACAAGACACTGCGTGAGTATGCAAAGGCAAATAAGGTAGATGCTGTAAAAGTGAAAGGGAGAAACCTCATTAGTGAAATGAACAAAGAGGGTGATACTAGAGTTGAGGAATCAGAGAACATTCTGTCCGTGGGACTACCGAAGTATAGTACCCCGGCAAAGAACCTCAGAGCAGCAGATGCAACTGCGTCCGAGTTAGAGGGTTTGACGGGTGAAGCCCGGCAAAGACAGCAGGATAGGATCAATGATTTAGTTCGGATCGCGAACAGACAAAATGAAGAGTTACTCAGGGCTAATCCGGGAAGAGCTGGGGCCTCCAAAGTCGTTCATTCAGCAGTAGGTAACCCGGAGAAATCTGCTGGAGCTGCATCGCCGCCACATGGTGGCCCAAGAAGAGAGGAGGTGGTAACCTCGGCAAGGAGAAATAAACAGATAGTCCCATACGACCCGGCAAGGGCAGGGAAAGGAAAATAAGTGCAGGGCAATGAAGACCGATGAAGTGTCAGCCGAGGTGAAGCTGGCCGAGGCAACCGCGACCAAGGCAATGCCGGTCAGGGAAACGCTATGAATGGCAATGCCGAACAGCGTAACTCGGTTGGTGCAGGGCAACCGCAACAACGGAATATACCACGGCAAGAGCAAAGTACCGGCCAAGGTATGCAACAGAGAGCCACTCCGCAGGAGCAAGATAGATATAATGATGGTGATTCAGAAATGGTGAACGCAGGATACCCTAGGCCGTACTATCACGTAATAGGGTCAAGGTTGGGAAGCAGGAACTTGATGCCTAATGACGCCAGGTTAAAACTGGATCGACTCTATAGGTCGGAGCAAATTGAGTGTCAAGGTCCTCCGGGTCCGACATGTTTTGGGCCCCGGATCATGAAGGAGCCTCCGGTACCAAACTTCTAGTTACCCAGAGGCACAAAGACGTATGACGGTAGAACCAAGCCAGAGGATTGGTTGATCAACTACGCTACGGCGATGAAAATTGCTACAGGCAACTTGAGATGGGCTATGAGGTATGTACCTCAGATGCTGGAGGGGCCAGCAAGGGTATGGCTAAACAATTTACCACCTGGAAGTATTAACTGTTGGATTGATTTTGAGGAAATGTTTGTCAGTAATTTCTCGAGCACGTATCAGAGGCCGAATAGGCCACATACCCTAGCAATGTGCAAGCAGAGACCGAATGAGACGGACCGGGAGTTCTTAACCCGGTGGTGCACAGTGCGAAATTCATGTGAGGGCGTGATTGAGTCACAGGCCATAGCTTGGTTCGCACAAGGGTGTAGATATGCAAGCATGTTGTGGCAAAGGTTGCAAAGGGATATGCCAACTACACTGGCAGAGAAGATCCGGATTGCTGATTCGTATGCCTTGGGTGATCCGACTCAACCTAGGCTTGTGTCAAACGAGTCAAATGAGGAGCACTACCGGCGATATGGAGCCGGGTCATCCCGGCGGAATGACTACCGGGGTAAGAGAAGAGATGATAGGCCGGATTACAGATACAGTTCGCAACAAGTTGCAGCTGTCAATCAAGACCAACCCGGAGCAGGGAATAATCAATGTCAAAAAACTGGAGGGCAACAATGGACTGCAAGAAATGATGGCAAGAAAAGTTGGACGCCAGAGCAGAAGAAATGATGGCAAGAAAAGAAGGACCGTCCGAGATATACTTATGAGGCAATGCTGGATCAGCCGTGCAAGTTTCACACAACAAATCCGAGTAACCCGGCGGGTCACACGACTCAGCAATGTGAATGGATGAGGAAGATAGAACAAAGTGGTTCAGGGAATGCTCAGGCACCTCGGAACGATCAACCTCGGCAGGAGTTACCCCGGCAGCAATTGCTCTCCAGAGCAAACACGCAACAGTTAATGTTGCCACCCCCTCCACCGAGGTATGAAAACCATGAAAGAAGAGATGCAGTGCATCAGGTAGAAAACCAGCATTAGCCAGATCAGAGGTATCCCGGAAATGAGGGGAGAAATGAATACAGAGAGCATCACTAGAGTTATTATGTGTTTACTACAGAGGAAATAGATAGAAAGAGTTTGCAGCGCCGACATATGGAGGTGAATGCGGTAATGCCCGCAGTGACTAAGTATATACCTTGGTCGGATCAGGAAATTACCTGGAGTATCAAGGATCATCCCAAGCTTATGCCGAGCCCTGGTTCGTATGCGTTGGTGCTGGACCCAATATTCATCAGGCCAAATATCAATGTGAGATTTTCCAAGGTACTGATTGACAATGCCAGCAGCATCAATATCATGTATGTGGATACCATGCGCAAGTTGGGTATCTCGGAGAACATGCTCCAGGCCACGAGGACAACTTTCCATGGTATTGTGCCAGGCATTTCCTGTGAACCAATTGGCAAGGTCCGGGTTGACGTATTATTCGGCTCACGAGATAACTGCCGAACAGAGAGTTTGGAGTTTGAGGTTGTGAACTTAGAAAGCGCGTATCATGCATTACTCGGTAGGCCAGCCCTGAAAAAATTCATGGCAAGTTGTCACATCAGTTACCTGAAGATGAAGTTGCCTGGGTCAAATGGAGTAATCACTATGGCGGGAGATTTCCGACGTTCCATTGAATGTGCGTTGGCCGGGTCTAACCTGGCCGAGTCACTCGTGATCGCACAGGAAAAGAGAAAGATCCAGGAAGTGGCGGCATTGGCTCAATCCGCTTAGCAATATATGCCGGCGCTAAGTAACCCGCATGGAAGTGTTTCGTTTCAAGCAACGAAAGATGCGAAGAAAGTGCCTGTTGATGATCTGTTCCCAGAGCTCACCGTAACAATTGTTGCCGGGTTAAATGACAAATAGGAAAGCGAGCTCGTCAACTTCCTCCGTGAGAATCGGGATATTTTTGCTTGGTCCACACATGACTTACAAGGTGTACCGAGGGAGTTGGCCGAGCACTCTTTGAATGTGAGACCCGGAGCAAGGCCGGTGAAGCAACCTCTCCGCCACTTCGCCGAAGATAGGAGAAAAGTTATTGGAGATGAGATAGCTCAGCTCCTAGCAGCTGGGTTTATCATGGAAGTGCTTTATCCGGATTGGCTATCTAATCCGGTGCTGGTGGAAAAGAAGAAAGATGATCCGAATGTGGCAGTGGTTTGGCGTATGTGCATCGATTACATGAACCTGAATAAGGCGTGCCCAAAAGATCCATTCCCACTACCAAGGATAGATCAAGTCGTAGATTCTACTACGGGGTGTGAACTGTTGTCATTCATAGATGCATATTCTGGTTTCCACCAGATACCTCTGAATCTGAATGATCAAATAAAGACTGCATTTATCACCCCGTATGGGTCTTATTGCTATCGTACCATGCCTTTTGGTTTACGTAATGCAGGGGCAACGTACCAAAGATGTATGCAAAAATGTTTGCACGACCAAATCGGTCGGAATGTGCAAGTATATGTGGATGATGTGGTTATAAAAACCAAGGAAAGCAAAACGGTCCTTGATGATATCAGGCAAACGTTCACGAACCTAAGGAGGTTCCGAATGAAGCTTAACCTGGAGAAATGTACCTTCGGTGTCCCGGCTAGAAAATTACTCGGATTTCTTGTATCTAGCCGAGGTATCGAAGTTAACCCAACTAAAATCCGAGCCATAGAGCGAATGGAGCTGCAGAAGTGTCTTAACGATGTCCAGAAGTTCACTGGTTGCCTGGCGTCTTTAAGTCGGTTTGTATGTCGGATGGGAGAAAATGCATTGCCTCTCTATCAATTAATGAAGAAAGCGGATAAGTTCGTATGGACGCCGCAGGCCAACGAAGCCTTTATACAGTTAAAGAAAATGTTTGCCACTGCACCAATGTTAGCCTCTCCACTATCAAAAGAGCCAATGTTGCTCTATATAGCCGCAACCAACTGAGTTGTAAGTGCAGTGGTGGTGGTAGAGCGCGATGAAGAGGGTAAGTCAGTGCAAAGGCCAGTCTATTACCTGAGCGAGGTATTATCAGCATCGAAGCAAAACTATCCTCACTATCAGAAAATGGCATATGGTGTGTCCATGTCGGCAAAGAAGCTAAAATACTACTTTGAAGAACACCCAATCAAAGTGATATGTGAAGCCCTCATATCTGAGATAATGAGTAACAAAGATGCAAGCGGCCGAATCGCAAAATGGGCAATTGAGCTAGCCCCTTATGCCCTGCAATACGACAGAAGAGATGCGATCAAGTCTCAGGCTGTGGCCGACTTTTTCGTGGATTGGGCCAAGATGCAATACGAACCACCGCTACCAGATCCGAACTATTGAAGAATGCATTTTGATGGATCAAAAACAAAAACCGGGTTAGGCGCAGGAGTTGTACTTACCTCGCCGAAGATTGACCAGCTGAAGTATGTGCTGCAGATCCATTTCGCAGCATCAAACAATGTCGCCGAATATGAAGCACTTGTGCATGGGCTCAAAGTGGCAGAAGAAATTGGAATACGTCAGATCCAATGCTTTGGCGACTCGGATTTGGTAGTTCAGCAAGTCTCAGGGAAGTGGGACGCTCTCGATCCAAACATGGCATTGTACAGATTTCATGTGCAAAAGATATCTGGGTACTTTGAGGGATGCGAGTTTCACCATGTACCCCGGCTGGAAAATGAGGCTGCCGACGTATTGTCGAAGCTCGGATCAACCCGACAAGCAATTCCACCGGGTGTAGCACTAGAACACCTTAGAAAACCATCTATCAGGCCGTCCCCAGAAACCAACTCAATCTACATCCCGGCAGATCCAGAGTCCAGAGCTGTACCCATGGACATTGACGTGGGAAGTGGTTCAGGAAACCCGGGGACTGCGCAGCGTGATCCGGCCGAGGTTATGCCGGTGGAGGAAATGGAAATAGATGAGGATGTGTTTCCAGTGCGAGCTATACCAGCTTGGGCGCTGCCCATATTTCAATTCCTGAAGGATGGAACTTTGCCCAGTGAAGAGGTGCTTTCCAGGCAAATTCAGAGGCACGCAAAGGCGTACACAATCATCAATGCCGAACTATACAAGAGAAATGTCACAAATGTACTATAGCGATGTGTTGACCCGGAAGAAGGGCTTGACATCCTCCGGGATATACATCAAGGGGAATGTGGGCATCACGCCTCATCCAGAGCTTTAGTGGCAAAAGCTTTCCGGCATGGGTTCTACTGGCCAAGTGCCTTGGAACAAGTAGAAGATCTAGTAAGAAAGTGCAATGGTTGTCAGAGGTATGCTACCAAGACACATATGCCAATGTCGGAACTCAAGACTATACCAATTACCTAGCCATTTGCTGTATGGTGTTTGGACATGGTTAGCCCATTTAAACCTGCGAGGGGGAACATGACCCACATCTTAATCATGGTTGATAAGTTTACAAAATGGATTGAAGTAAAGCCAATAAGAAAATGTGATGAAGCTACGGCCGTAACATTCCTCAAAGATATCATCTTGAGATACGGCTATCCTCACAGTATCATAACAGATAATGGCACAAATTTTGCTGAAGGAGCATTTGCACGATTCTGCTGAGATAAGAAGATCTGGCTGGACGTTGCCTCGGTGTCCCACCCCGCATCAAACGGACAAGTGGAGAGATCCAACAGATTAGTATTATCTGGGATAAAACCCCGGCTCACTGAGCCGCTGAAAGATCAGCGGGGTGCTGGATAGAAGAACTACCAGCGATACTGTGGAGTTTAAGAACAACTCCGAATCGATCAACAGGCTATACGCCATTCTTTCTGGTATATGGGGCAGAAGTTGTATTACCAGCCTACATAGAGCATGATTCGCCCAGAGTCATCAAATACACAGAAGCCGAAGTGCGTGAAGCCCGGCAAAATGATGTTGATCTGCTGGAAGAAGCGAGAGAATTGGCATTGTCCAGATCCGCCATATATCAGCAAAATCTCCGACGCTATCATAGCCGGAAAGTTAACCCCCGAGTCTTTCGGGAAGGTGATCTGGTACTCCGGTTGGTACAACGTACTGCTGGCATGCATAAGCTATCCCCCCATGGGAAGGGCCGTTCATTGTGAGCAAAGCATTGCACAATGACTCATATTATCTCATCGATGCAAAACCACAGGAGAAGAACAAGGCGGATAGGTCAGGACCAAAATCTAAGCGTCCATGGAATGTAGCTCTACTTCGTCCGTTCTACACTTAGCAAAGAAGTGTGTGTATCCTAGTCTCTCATATGTCGGTATGTATGCCGGAAATGAGTTTATCAATGAAATCTTGGCACCTCGAGCAGTAACTCGGGGACTGATTAGTGATATTTATTGTTTTCTGTATTTGTTATTTATATGTCGGCAGGCATAAGTTGCTTCTACCTAAGCCGGATTAGTAGTGTGTGAGCACCAAAAACTTAACTCTTCGACTTGCTGCTGTCCAACAAGATTTGGCTTCATGGCAAGCAAGAGAACAAGTTTGGAATTGCGTAGCACATGAAAAACAACTAAGGAAAAGAACTTAATTGAGCCGACGTTTGTTATTCGGACTAACCTTATGCTTACTTTATGTTTACTATGCTGAATTATTTTGAGCTAATCCTAAAGTTTCCAAGTATTGTTAAGTCAATTTTTGAAACTCGGACTCGTAAGCCATAAAACCGAACCAAGGTAGACACGAGCCA
This sequence comes from Avena sativa, assembly GCA_916181665.1. NCBI lineage: Eukaryota > Viridiplantae > Streptophyta > Magnoliopsida > Poales > Poaceae > Avena > Avena sativa. Next base: position 446,877,281 of record OV702296.1, on the reverse strand, counting down.
AGCCAAGAAATTGGAGAAACAAGAAAATGAAACTCGGGGACTACGCCCAAGTTAATCCGGCACGAGCAACTTAGTAGCAAAATATGATCGGTGTGCTTAATACATTTGCACCCGGCATACCGGGGATCTGATAAACTTCAAAGTGTTTGTTATCAAGGAGCAGCAGGAGGAGGTAACTCGGCGCCAGAAGGTGGAACTCCGGCCTCGGCTTCAGCATCATCTTCACCTTCTTCGATGTCCGAGGCTTCGTCCTCTTCCTCCTCACCCGAACCATCTTCGACATATTCGTCGTCAGCAGCACCAAGGAAACTTGGTCCCTCGTTCCATTGATGGATGGGGGCATACTAAATGAGTCTATGGGCGCAAGCCTTGCACCGAGCTATCCAATCCGGATCATTGGACCACCTTGATCTGGTGCGCATGCGCTCAAGAAGATTGAGGTTGATTTTCTCATACCATGTGAGCACGTAGTGGAGGACGATTTCAGCTCCGGCACGTCCAACGGATTCCCTCCAAAGGTCAAGCTGGGTCTCGCACTCCATTAACTTGGCAATAAGAGCAGTGGCCCCCTCCGGAGTATCTTCATCAGGCCAAAAGGCATTGAAGATCCGGATTGCCACATCTAGGATATCCTTACCATAGTTCTTCACAATCTCAACGCGAGAAGATAAGCTGACTAGCAGGTCCTCCATGTCATAGGGAATAATTTCAGCGCCAGGGCCAGTAGGGGTACCCCTCTTCTGGCGGAACTTGGCAACGACGGTGGTTGCAATGGCATCACCCTCCGGAAATTTGTCTGAAAACTAGACAAGTGAAACAGGTGAGGGAGGTTGACCTAGAGAGATTCATGCCGGCTGAAGGAAAAGAACTTACGAGAAATATGGCTATGGATCCGGGTCAGCTCCTTGGTGCAGTTGTCATGCCTCTTCCGGAGTTGCACAAGTTTAGCATTCGCCGACTCAAGCTTAGTGTTGGCCTCTTTCAGCAGTTCTTGATCCTTGGCAATTTGGAGGCTGAGACGCTCTCGCTCTTCAGTAAAATCTTGGCCAGCTTTATCCAGTTTGGATTTGTGGAGCGCCTTGAGTTTTTTCATTTCTGCCTTAAGCTTGGCAATCTCATCATCTTTGGTCCAGAGGAGGGCGAGCTCATCATCCTTCTTCTTGAGTTCGGCCTAATGCTGCCCTTCTTGTTCGAGAAAATGCAGCATCATATCAGGCACGGGCACACTGTCTTCAAGAGATGCTGAAATAGTTTGTTGACCCGGCAAAGCCGAGGTATGAATATTTGCCGAGCCAAGAAGAAAAGGAGATAGAGCGTAGAGGAAGATTAAGAAAAATGACTTACCCTTTATCTGGTCCAAGTTTTTCCTCATGAGGATGTTCTCGGCCTCCACTCCGGCTGCCCAATCCGAATGACAAATTAGTTCGGCGGAAAAACACAAAGAGAAATGGGAAAAATGCCAAGGAAAAACTTACCCCTTTTCTCAAATTCGGCGAGAAGCATAGTATGTTTCGAGCACAACAGCTTATGTGTGTCCAAAAGACGCTGAAAATCAGCGCTCCAGCGATTGGTAGTCACCTGAAAAGAGTACAAAAGGATAGCTTAGTCATGTGCATATTCGAAGTGTACAGAATCCGGGTCAAGTGGAACTTAACCCGGCTCTAGGTGTGTGCATATTTGAAGTGTACAGAATCCGGGCCAAGTGGAACTTAACCCGGCTCTAGGTGTGTGCATATTCGAAGTGTACAGAATCCAAGCTAAGTGGAACCTAACCCGGCTCTAGGTGTGTGCATATTCGAAGTGTACAAAATTCGGGCCAAGTGGAACTTAACCCGGCTCTAGTTGTGTGCATATTCGAAGTGCACAAAATTCGGGCCAAGTGGAACTTAACCCAGCTCTAGGTGTGTGCATATTCGAAGTGTGCAAGATCCGGGCCAAGTGGAACTTAACCCGGCTCTAGGTGTGTGCATATTCGAAGTGTACAAAATCCGGGCCAAGTGGAACTTAACCCGGATCTAGGTCTGTGCATATTCGAAGTGTGCAAGATCCGAGCCAAGTGGAACTTAACCCGGCTCTAGGTGTGTGCATATTCGAAGTTACTAGGGAGCTACGCTAATTCTCTAAGGAGCATCTGGCTGAGTAACAAGTTACTCCCCCGGAGGCTCGGGGACTAATGGTTATATGACTAAGCACTAGTGCATGTTAAAGAAAAAGCAAGGTAGCATACCTCCATCATCCGACCCACAAGGTTGATAGCCTTGGCAGCTGTGTTCATCTATGCAGCAAACTCCGCAGGTCCAAATTTCTCCGGGAGATCGTCGTTATGGACGAACTCCGCCTTGCCCAGTTATTAACGAACTCGATCAAGGTCGGAGGATAGCATTCTCCGCTAAGCATGTGAGGCGCGATCAAACCCTTAGCATGGGCTTCCCTCCTTTCAACCTGGGCAACAACGGGGCTAGTGTGCAAAACAAGTTGCGCATCAGCTGACCCGGCTGAGGTGTCTTTCCTTGGTGGGGTCTTCTTCGGAAGCATGGACGCAAGTGTACACTATCCAACCTCGATAGATGCTGCCCTGGCGGTGTCAGAAGCTTTCTTGCCCTTGGGCTGCTGCTGAGAGGTTGAAGTTTGCGCTGCGGATTTGCCCTTGGGCACAACCTTGGTGCTAGCCTTGGTGCTGGTTGTGTCTTCTCGCCGAGCCTTGGTAGACTCAGACGAGGCCGAGGGAGTTGGTGTTGCTGCTGATGCTTGCGCTACTGCTGCTGCTGGTGCTTGTGCTGGTGCTTGTCTTGGCGAGGGTGCTGTTGGTACCTCGGAGGTAGCTGGTTACGGCTGAGCCGAGGTGGAGCTGGGAGCATCTACTGCTCCGGCAGAGCCACTTCCCCCTGCACCGAGGTTGCCCTCCTCTGGACGAGGTGGGCTAGAACCCGGAGCAGCCGCTGAACCCTTCTGAATGGGGCTCAGCGGGCGAGATTCGTCGCCATGAGGGGGAGAGGGGCTATGCCAGAGGGGCGAAGCAATACTGGATCCGCTCTGCGGTACCTCCACCGCAGCCCTGCCGAATCAAATGATGAATGATAAGAAACTATAACAAAGGAAAAACAAATGAATAGCAAAGCACGAAGCAGGAAATTGGATAAGTAAGAAGTGACTTACTCATCACAGGTTAAAGGCTCCTTTGGCTTGCGAGCTCTTTGGGTTATGGCCTTAGTCGTGGGCTTGGTGGCAGCTTTGTCTGCGGACTTCTTTCGCCTCTTGGTTGGCTTAGAAGGTCTGGAGGAAGAAGCAGATGCGGTCGCTCTTTTCTTTGACGTGGCCGGGACTGGCTCACCCGTGGCAAGGGGAGGGTCTTCATGGATCTGCCCACCCGGGTTAGCTGATGCCGGAAAGGCGTAAGAAAGGGGGACAGCGTCAAATGCTTCCATCACCTCAACGTCTGAATCATCTTCATCATCAGGCCAATCCCTTAAGGAAGATAAGTTACCAGTTGGTCGCTTGGTGGCATCGGGGAACGGCAGGAACATCTCCTGATCCGGCTCCTCCTCGTCCGGGGCATCTCGATCATTCTCCCACTTGAGAGAAGGCTTGGTGCCATCCTCGAGGGTTTGCTGAAGAAACAACTGAGAAGAAAATGCAAAGAGATCAAACAAACAACAAATTCCGATATATGATATAACTCGGAAAAAGATTGGATCACGAGATTTACCACAGGAGGAAGCCTATCTCGGCAGAAGTGCTCGATCCCCCACTCCCAATCAGCGGAGAAGTTTTTGTTAGTAGTGAAGAGGGCCTTGACCGGCGGAATATCTCGGTATTGCTCAACTCGAATGAGGAGGTCCGATTGGGGTCAAGGCGCCAACTCATGTGGCAAAGCTTGTGAGTGCATTTCTGGAGAGGGGAGATCCGGTTGCGGACGAATGTGATCATCGCGTCCTTGTTGAGCAGCCCCGCATCCTTCAGCTCCTGGAACCGTTTGTTGACTTGGTTCGCCAAGGTTGTCGGTTTCTTGGAGATCCGATCCCACAGATCCGGATTAGGAGGACCCGGAGCGTAGGGGCGCAGCCGGATCAGATCTTCAGTCGTGCCATTTCTGACATAAAAGAAGGTTTGGGCCCAGCCCTTGCAAGAATCAAGCCCCGTGACTCGGGGAAAGACGGACTGTTTCTGGGGAGAGATAGAAGCTGCACCGAACTGCGTGAGATGCTTGTCCTCCGAGTCAAGCTCCTTATTCGGAATCACATTCCGGCAGAGACCAAAAAACCGGATCCAAAGCTCCTTAGTGGGCCACAATCCGACGTAGCCCTCTATGGTGGAGGCAAAAGAAGAAAGGGAAGTGATGGCGTTCGACGGAAGGTGGTGCGGTTGAAGCTCGTAGGTGTTGAGCCAATCGTGGAAGAAGTTGCTGACGGGGAGGCCGAACCCACGCTGGAAGTGGGAGAGGAACACCACGAACTCACCCGGATTGGGTGGGGATGCGAGCTCCTCGGAGGCGAGCCGGGCAACGACGCCCTCTGGGATACAGTGCGTGCGGTAGAGCCAGTCAAGGTCGTCCTGGCATACCCAGGACCCAGCCCAGGCGCCACGCTCGGTGTTCTCCGCATCCTCCTCCATCTCCTGTTCCGTGACGATGAGCTCATCTTCAGTCATGTCTTGGTCGCTGTCCTCACTGTCCCTATCGTCGGTGGGGGTCAGTGCCTTGGACTGGCACGAACCCATGGCGGTGGAGATGCGCGGGAGTGGCGGCGATGCTGGTGCACGAGGAACGGTGCGGCGGCGGCGCTGTCGCTGGGAGGAAGAAGAAGAGGCAGAGGGGCGCTGGAATGGGGGAAAGTCCCAAGGGGCGTGCCCCTCCCCTATTTAACCACGCCCTAGCGGGGTAGTGGGATCGTGCGGTGCGGTGAGGCCACACGGTGTGGCCGTGTATTTACCGGATCAACCAATCAGAGGTGAGCCACAGGAAGGGCCACAGGGCGCAGGAGATCCCACGACGTGACGTGGTGATACGGTTAACAAGGAGACAGACATGATGTGACGTGTGCAACAGTAACACCTGACATTAACTGCAGCAGTAACTGGCGCATGCCCTTAAAATGAGGCAAAATAATGATTACCCTCCACGTGGGGAAGCGTAGAAGAGAAGGAAGAATAACCCGGATAACTATAGTGTGACCCGGCCAGCGAGTGAAAACTCAGAATGTGCCAAGGGAAAAGCTAGCCAATGAAATCCGGGATATGATGTAACTCGGAAAAAGGAGCAAGAGGCTCGGTAAAATTGAACCTGCTGTGGCCTTAGCGGCTGAGGCTGCTAAGACCGCACCAGCTTCGAGGACTAATGTTGGGGGGATACCCCCAGGTAAGGTCACGCCGGGGTATAAAGGCCGAGTTAGCCGAGGTACAACAAGGTCAACACAAGTGCTGGCCGAGTCACCTCAAGGCAGGCCGAATCACGGAGTAACCCGGACCGGAGGATGTCCGCCTAACTGAGTCCCGGCCGACATATGTCGTATGCCGACAGGATTTATCTAACTTGTATGCAGGAACAAGTGTGGCCGGATTAACCAGGCATGATCCGGGTTATATCAGGCTTGCAAGAGAAGGAAGGTATCTCGCTGGTCAAAAGGAGGTCGCTGTACGGTGGAGCGTGAGCAAAGCAGACAGAGGCCAGGACCACCGAGGCGTGGCCGACAAGGGTGACGCCGCCTGTGTCAGATGACGCTGGCGCCGCAGAGGCTCGCGTAGCCTCTGCATGGCTTACGCTAGGGAAAAGAGACCCGGTCGGTTTACTATTTTGGGAAGAGGCATATTCCCTGGAATATGCCTCCACGTATGCCCTAATTGGAGACCTAGCCACCCCTATATAAGGAGGGCTAGTGCATCTGTAGAAGGGGTTAAGCTTTACTTGGTTGATCTCTAGTATGTTCCTGAGGGCTAGCTAGTGGATAGAGTAAGAGAGTTCTTTCTTCCTCCTCTCCCCAATACAGCTCAAGGAGCACTTGTAAACCTTGGAAGCGAATCGAATACAAACATCCGTGTGTGGAATCACCACACTATCCCTCCCTGGATTCCTCTAGTGCATCTTGTCCCCACCTTTAGCCTATCCATGGCATCTGCCGTGACACCACCACGACATGCATGGAGTGTCCGCACCAATGGAGGCAGACCGAGTCATGGCAGAGGTACTGCAAGGGGTGGAAGAAGCGGCACGTTCCCAGGAAGGCGTGGGGCTAGACTAGGAGGAACCAAAGATATGCCCATAGAGGAAGCTGATCCAGAGTCTGGTAATATGACAGATGCTATCATGAGTGAGGTTGATCTAAATAGGAAAATGGGAGCTGATAGTTCTCGTATAGACCTTCTCCCTCGTGGAACTATTGCAGCGATGGCGGGGTGACGAGGGTTTAACTCATCAATGCCCATTGTTATGGACTTGGGTTTTGGAGAAGGAGGGAATGCTGGAGACATCTATCGTCTAGCAAACAAGCACACAAGGAACTCGAAGTTTTACCCAGGTTCAGGCCTCGTAGAGGTCCCTACTCTTGCTTGTCTTCTCGTGGAATTATTGAAGGAATCGAGGATTACAATGGTGCGCAGATGCAATCTGGCGAGGGATGTGGAAACTAGGGTTGCGTGTGTCCTCCTCGCCGCCCCTCCTAGCCTTTATATAGATAGGCTAGGTCTCGGGTAGCAGGTCGAGTCGGTTACAAGTTAGGGTTTTCCCCTTTGAACTTTCTATCTTTAGCTTCTTCTTGTTCTTCAAGCAATCGAGAGTCCGTAGGTTACTCGAGTTCTACGTTTGGGCCTTGGCGACACCATGGGCCTCTGCTGTATTCAGACTGTATATACCAATCTCAAGTACCTATAGGGTATACCCATGTCAGTAGCCCCCAAGTGTCCAGTGGAATCGCAGATTCGACTGGACACTTTAGGAATCCTTTCGAGTGCATGACTGAGTATATTTTTCGACTACTTTGTTTGTGCCATAGGGATTGTTGATGTGCGTGCCTGATTTAACTGATGTATCAATATCACTTAACTACATTAGGGTAAAACAACGCCATCTACTCGAACTTGAGTCCCCGGACTCGAATCCGGAAAAGTGCTGGTGTAATTCGACTCAAGCCGTGGAGGTCTTACAGGAGTCGAATTCCAGTATATGGGTGTGAGCACTCGACGCGTCCGTCAAGGCATGTTCATCGTACCTGTAGGCACGGATATATTTCTGGTAGTGCACAGCGAATGTGTTGCCAGGCCTTATTCAGGTCTTACCTTCACGCTGCAAGCACGACATCCGAATTTTGTCACCGCGGAGATGATTCAGGTGACCTAGGAGACACAGTCTCTTTGTAGGGAAAATTCTTGAGGCGGTGTCGCCATAAGCTTCGAGTGTGGATGTTATCAATACGCAGTACGATGTACAAATAATCATAGGGTGCACGCCTAGCGCTCCCTATGGGAGTAGCCCCCGAGTGCCTAGTTGAGTCGAAGACTCAGGCAGGGACTAAATAACTTTTGCGACTGCTGTCGTCTTTTGTTGCTTGTTTCAGTCGAATTTGCTTCTGACGCTCCCTATGGGAGTAACCCATGTCCATAGTCAAATTGTAGTTCGAGTGGTTGGGTTTGCTTTGATTGTCCATGTTCCTGTAAAAAAGAAAAAAAATCGTAGGGTGCGCGACCAGCGCTCCCTATGGGAGTAGCCCCCGAGTGCTTGGTGGAGTCGAAGACTCGAGCAAGGACTAAAGTAGTCGAAGTCTTCTGCTACATAATTTTGGATGACGTCAGTGCTGACGATGCGATGACCTCAGTTGCCCGCATGAGCGAGTTTGACGGGACGTGACGAGCGGTGGGTCCCATTTTCTGACTCTGACTTGATCAGGCATGTGTAATCTTTGTTCTAACTGTGCCTCCTCGATTTCCATGCGTAATGGGGGTAGTGGGGGACGGTTCATGCTTCAGGTCCTCCACGTGTCGAGCACGATGGACGCCACGCGTCTTGTAGGGTTTTTCCTGGCCGTTAGATTACATCTTCCCGTGGGTTAAGTAGCGATGCCGCGACGGTAATTTCCACATCTGCTTCTTTTCCTCCGTCGCCACTGCTGCTGCTCCTCTGCTTCTTTGTGTTCCTCTCTTTCGCGGCGCTGGACCAGCTCCGCGTATTTCCTAGTTACTTTCTCCGGTCACATCGCCACCGTAGAATGGGGAAGAAGAAGGGAGGTGCCGTGACCGATTCCGCCGCCGCCATAGTTGCTGCGAAGAAGAAGGGTGGCTCTGCTGATGTGGGCACCAGCACCGCCGCCGCCGAGAAAAAGAAGGGCACGGGCACTCGCGTCACCAATGGTGCGTGACGTGCATCCGTGATCAAGTCTTCAGAGCTTCATCTTCTACGCTAAGACGGAGTTTTGTATTCCACAATCGCTGACGCGCGCGTCCCTGGCAGCGAGGTAATCCCCTCTCCTCCTGCCGACTTTCGGGTGATGTTCCTAACGTTCATCATCCGTGGTCTCTCGTTGCCCCTGCATCCTTTCTTCAGGGGCCTTCTCTGTTTTTATGGGCTCCAGCTCCATCAGCTGTCCCCAAACTCCATCCTCCATGTAGCTTGCTACATTACTTTTTGCGAGTACTGGCTCGGAATCGAGCCGCACTTCAGTCTCTTCAAGCGCCTCTTCAAGCTGAAGCGCCAATCGGCGTCTGGCTCCGTAGTCTATGATGTAGGCGGCTGTGGTATCCACGTCAACTCCTCCGCCACATACTTCGATATCAAACTCACAGCGTCCATCCAAGGGTGGAGGGACAAGTGGTTCTACATCCACGACCTGAAGGCCGACGGAGACCACTTCGGACTCGTGCCCTTCGATCCCGCGACGCCGTGCAAGAGGAGGCGTTCCTAGAAGAACGTAGTTATGCCCGGCGAGTCCGTGGAGACAGATGTGCTATACGAGCGTGTCTGTGACCTCGAGAGTCACATGGGTAATGAGGAGGGAGGATGTGCCCTCATTCGCACATGGCTACGCCACCGCGTCCAGCCCCTGCAGGCCAGATTCCACCCTATGTTCCAGTGGGCTGGCGCGGACGATGTCACTCGCGTATCTGCCGATGGCGTTTCTGCGAGTGAGGTAGATAAAAGGGTTCGACTGGTCACCAAATACACCGCCAAGGATGTGCTTCCCAATGATCCAGACGTTCCTCCGTTCGATGCTGCTAACCCTCCTCCTGAGGTACAATTGTGCTACATAGTATCTTTGCTTGGTCGACTGCTTCTTAACTATTTCATGACTTTGTGCTAAATTGTTTTCTGTATGCAGGATTGGGCGGTATCACCCTATATGCCCCCTCTTCCTGAGGGGGTTATCCCTCGTGAAGCCTTGGAAGAGGACGAGTCGGATTCGACCGTCCCATCTAATGTGGAGGAGGAAGCCCCCGAGTCGAGTGGTCCGGACACTCGCAAGCGTTCGCGCAGCAAGGATTCGGATGCATCGTCTCCTTTGACTCTGGAAGGTGCAGCTGTTGGCGCAGAGTCGCCGATACCTGCAGTTCCTGTGAGTGCCGTGGCGCCATCTTCTCGCAAGAAGATGCGGCTGCCGAAGGAGTCGTCGTCAGAGTCGGGGGATCAAACCTTCGATTTTGACAAGTTTGATTGGTAAGTATACGAGTCTTCCTTTTGGTTCTTCTTTGGAGTTGCATTCTTTTGATGTTGGTTTTGTTCTGCAGTCAGCTGACGTCGTCGTCTTCTGGCGACGTCCAATTTTTGAAGGAATCTGGAGTCGCGACCTCCAAGGCTAAGAAAGTGGCTGAGCGCACGCCTTCTCCTCCATTGGCGGCCCACTCCGGGCATAATTCGTCAAGTTCTCCACACAATGTGGAGCACCAGATGGTTATCCGGACGTCTGCGAATCCATCGACTTCGGAGTCTTTGGAGGATCATGTAAGTGTAGTATCTCTTCTTCTGATTTTGCAGTCGAATTTTCATCTATGCCATCTGTTGACCCTTTACTATGTTTTTGCCGTAGCTCATGGTGAAGGAAGCCGCTCGTCTTGCGGAGAAGGTGCTTGCGATGGGTCGTCAGCATGCAATGCTGGACAATCGCCATCGCGAAGTGGAAAGTGAGTGTTCTTTACTTTTCCTCCGTATCCTTTTGATGTATTCGACTGATGGTTTATCTTCATTTGTGTCACAGCTAAGCATAAGGCACTCCTCCGTAGTGCTGCTTCCGTCGAGAAACCCTTGCCGCGGCGGTGAAGAGCCGTGATGAGGCAATCGCAGCACATGACGAATCGCGGAAACGCGAGGAGGACCTGTGCGCTTCCATTGCCGCCAGGGAGAAGTTGTTCGAAGAACAGCTTTTCTCGATTGCCAAGGCCCTCTCAGGTATTCCCTTGTCTAGATTTTCGTCGTGTCCCTTCTTTCGAATTTGTTTGCCGTATTTGACTTTTGTGCCGATGCTTGATTTGTGTGTAGATGCCAGTGGTCTGAACTTCGACCCCCAGGCACTCCGTCGTGATGACGCCCTGGTGGGTGCCATTTCAACAGTCGAAGATCACAGCGCTACTGTTCAGGCGACGCTCACCAAGGCCAAGGGCATGCTCAGTCGCCTCCAACAAGAGCTGGCGCCCAAAGCTGAGTTGATCGAGAATATGGATGAGCTGGTGAAGTCCTTTGCCGGAGGCATTCCTTCAAGCTTCAAGAACTCACTCCGTGCGGCTGGTGCTTCAATGTCACTCGCCATGGTTCAAGCACACGGAGTCGAAGTTGATCCTGCAGCAGTCTCCAAGGCGATGCCTGTCAGCGCTGATGGCCAGTAGGTAGTTTTTGCTCCCTTCGCGACTGCTTGTGGCAAGTATGGCCTGCAGCTGATCAATACATTTGCGAAGTACTCTGAGGAGCTTCAGCGAGCCAAGAAGGTGGCTAAGGCTGCGACGTCAGGGGCCGGGGGAAAGTCTGTGGCGTCTGACACTGCCACAGACTCGATGAGGCCCCCAAAACCGAAGTCGAAGTCGAAGAAGCCAATCGCTCCTCAGTAGTTGTATCTTGTAATAGTTAAATAGCTTATGTCTTTTGTCGAGAACATGCCTTTTGGCGAGTGTATCTGCTGATACTTTGTTAATCTTGAATGCACTCGAATCTTTTGTCTATGCATCGCCTTAGTATTCTTATTGCCTCTTGCTTGACTTGTGATAGGGCACATCGAGTGATCCGTTGAGGGAACCTCAGGATTCACCATCCCTTGATGACATCTTGGCACCGCCATGCTCAAGGGTGGATGAGCTGTCTCTGCTCTCGCGACTCCGTGACCGCGTGAAGCAGTTGGACCGTGAATTGCCCGTGCTCCGCGGTAATGCGGATGTATGGAAGTCGAAGGCGGAGAAAGCCGCCGCCCGAGAACAATATCTGTTAGGGGAGGTGATGCAGCTGGGCGACCAATTCAAATGTTAGTTTTATTATTCCTTATCTTTTCCTTGTAGTCATTCGCAGTTGTTCCTTGTCTTCATGCTCCTGCCTTTGCTTGGTATAGTTGTCAGTGCGCGCCATCCACATGATGAGAAAGATAGGATCGCCATTCGCCTGAATGATCTAACTCAAGAGCAGCTTCAGGCGAGTGGATACTTTTGGGTGGATCATGATCGCGCGATCGCACTGGCGACCTTGCAGGATCGTGCGTCGCGAGTGCTCCACTTCCTGAGGAAGTCACAATCATGCCTGAAGAATATTTATCGGACGATGTTCCCGCTGGACATCATTCCATCGAGCCTGCTGGCCCTTCTTGCCAAATTCCAAGATTTGACTGCGGTCTACGAGTGTGTACGGCAGCAGCTAGTGGCTGGTGCCAAGGCCGCTCTGTCGCTGGTGCGACTGCACAGACCCGATGTGGACGTTGCCGCGATTGCGGCCGGACCCCCAGCACCGCCAGCGGGTTCGACTTGGAACATGGTTCCTCACTACCAGTCCAAACCCTAAACGGGAGATGAAGAGATCTAAGTTGGGTGATGTTGAAGAAGATGGTTCTGTAAGCAAACAATTGATATCAGCGACTCCTGGCTCGGGGGTTGTCCGGGAGCAATGAAAATATTAGGTCTGAACTATCAGGGTCTTGGGAACGACCTGGCAGTTTGAGAGCTTTCGGATCTTCGAAGGCGTAGGGACCCCGAGGTGATGTTTTTGTCGAAGACGCACCTTGATGAATATCCGGCTAAGTGTCTTAGGAGGAGGTTAAATATGGATCTAAAAATTGTGAATCCAAGTGATGGAAGAAGTGGTGGGGTTATTCTCTTATGGAAGAAGGATGTTGTTATTCAACAGATTTTTTCAGCTCCAAAGTACATTGATGTGAAGATTATTGAATCACCGGAGAAAATTTGGAGGCTAACTGGCATTTATGGGGAGCCTATGTGGTGGGATAAGATAGGTGGGCTTAATAATAATGAGAACCTTTCGTGGGTTCTTATTGACGATTTTAATGAGATATTATTCTCCCATGAAAAGGAGGGTGGACGTGTTCGAACGCCCGCATACAGGCAAGCGTTCCAGGATACCCTTACGAATTGCAACCTGGAAGACCTTGGGTACTTCAGGGACCCTTTTACTTGGAAACAGGACAGAATTAGGGAGAGATTGGATCGTGCAGTTGGTAATGGAGATTGGGTTAATATGCATCCAGGAGCTATTGTTCAACACTTAGATTATATTCAATCAGACCACCGACCCATTTTAATTGACACTGAATTCCAAGGTGATTTAGGCCAGGGGAGAAGGGGACCTCGTCGCTTCGAGGCAAGGTGGCTGAAAGAGGAAGGATTCCGGAAGGTGGTTTAGGACGCCTGGGTGGCAACATATACTGGAGTTGGGGGCGTCATGGATAGGCTGGGACGACTGCATTCGGCTATTCATAATTGGGATGCTAATGTTCTCCAACAACCGAAGAAGCGTCTCCAAAAGGCACAATGTGAATTGAATGATGCTTTAAATGGGCATATTACTAATGAAAGTGAGGAGAAGGCAAAGGAGATGGCCAACTTGATTGAGCTGTTATTGGAACAGGAGGAAGTATATTGGTCTCAGCTGGATCCAACATGGACACAGGAATAGCTCATTCTTTCATAACTTTGCTTCTGCGCGGTGGTAAAAGAATTTTATTTCGCTTCTGAAAAACGAGGCGGATTATTGGGTCGAAGGTACGGAAGAGCTTAAACCATTTATTTTTCATTATTTTGCTAACCTCTTTTCATCCAAGGTCTAGGAAATTGACCCAGAGGTGTTAGAAAACATTCAACCACGTGTCTCCCAAGCAATGAATGAAAAACTTCTTGCCCCTTTCTCGGTAGAGGACGTGAAGAAGGCGGTTTTTAGTATTAGGGACTTCAAAGCCCCGGGGCTGATAGGCTTCACGCAATATTCTATAAAAAATTCTGGAGCCTATGTGGTGATGAAATAACTCAAGAAGTTTTGCAAGCTCTGAATACGACACAGATTCCTAAAGGATGGAATGATACCATGGTTGTTCTGATACCTAAGGTTGATAGTCCATAATTGATTGCCCAGTTTCGCCCAATTATCTTATGCAATGTGATCTGTAAAATAATCTCCAAAATTCTTGCATTGAGCCTAAAGGGGACTCTTCCTGAGGTAATATCTCCTATGCAGAGTGCATTTGTTTCCGGTCGTCTTATTATTGATAATGTGTTGGTGGCCTATGAAAGTGTTCATTCTATCAAGAATAAAATATCTGGGACCAATGGTTATTGTGCAGTCAAACTTGACATGCACAAAGCTTATGATCGTGTTGAATGGATCTTCTTGGAGAATATGGTGAGAAGACTGGGGTTTGATGAGAGGTGGATCACCTTAATGATGGCTTGTGTTAGGTGAGTAAGGTACCAAGTTAGATTTAAATTCTGAGGAGACTGGCATGTTTGTTCCTACTAGAGGGCTCCGTCAGGGAGATCCTCTCACTCCATCTTTGTTCTTGCTATGTGCAGAGGGATTATCTTGCCTTCTGTTGTAAGAAGAAGAAGTTTGTGGCATCGATGGGGTAAAGGTGTGCAGACAAGCACCGTCAGTTTCACATCTACTATTTGCTGATGATTCCTTGATCCTCATGAAAGCTGATATGAACAATGCAACTTCCTTACAACGGGTGTTAGATATGTACTGTGCTAATTCAGGACAATTGGTAGCCTCCCAAAGTCTAGCATTTATTTCTCTCCTAATACTAGTGTTCTTATGAGAGTCGAAATCTGTGAGACTCTCCATATTGATACGGAAGCCCTTGCAGACAAATACTTGGGCCTTCCTACAATTGTAGGGGCTGATAGAAGTGATTGCTTTGAGCACTTTATTGAAAGAATCATTAAGAGAATAAATGGCTGGAAAGAGAAGCTGTTATCTATAGGTGGGAAGGAGATACTTCTGAACGCAGTTGCTCAAGCTATTTCAGTCTATGCAATGTCAGTTTTTCTGATCCCTAAAGGCGTGTGTAAAAGAATGATGGAAGCTATATCAAAGTTTTGGTGGGGAGATGATGACAATAGCAGAAAGATGCATTGGCTAGCATGGTGAAAGTTGTGTTACCCTAAGAATAAAGGAGGTATGGGCTTTAGAGAGTTTCACTCCTTTAATCTTGCAATGTTGTCCAAACAAGTTTGGAGACTTATTAATGAACCAGATTCCTTATGTGCAAAAGTCCTTCGTGCCAAGTACTACCCGGATGGAGATATTCTAAAAGCAGGACCAAAAAAGGGTGATCTTTTACATGGCAAAGTATCTTAGCGGGTGTCTCAACTTTTAAGAGAGGATATATGGAGAGTTGACAATGGTGAGAAGGTAAATATATGGAGCGATCCTTGGATCCCAAGCAGACCTAACAAGAGGGTGATTTCCCCTAGAGGTGGGGATGTGGTGACTAGAGTAAGTGACCTTATTGATCGTTTGTCTGGGAAGTGGGATGAGGACCTCCTAACCTCCTTGCTCAGTGGGGTTGATGTGCGCCGTATTCTCCAGATCCCGCTCCACTCCCAGGGTTTTGACGGTTCTCGAGCGGCGCGAGCTTGGGGACGACGGGGACAGAGGAAGGGGCTCGCCGACCGGGACAGAACAGAGGGCAACAACGCGCGTCCGAAGCGAGAGAGAGATAGAAGGGCGGCGTAGGAAGATCGGTGATGCGGGAGAGAAAGCCGAAGCGGCGCGGACGCGACGCGAGCTTGGGGAAGACTAGATAGGAAGGAGGGGGTCATGGGGCAGAACGGAGTGGGGGGGGGGGGGGGCGGTGGCGCTCATGCGAGAGGAGGCACGCAGTAGGATGCGGGGGGATCAAGGGGAGCGGGCGGTTGGTGGAGACCGAACATGTGGGCCCCGGTTGGTGGCTGAGGCGATGGGGATACTGATCGTGCATTGCGGCGGGTGTCTGGTACGGTGGGCGTTGGGGTGTTGTGTGGCGGCGGGGTTGTGCTGCAGCGCGCGTGAGTGTATTGATCGATTAGGTGGTGTGCAGAGGCGGCGGGCGCAACAAGGGAGACGGGCGCGTGGTGGGGCCAAGGGTGAGCGGCATGGGATCGTGTGCGGGGAGGGGTGTACGTGGGGCAGGAGCATGCGGGTCTGCCAGGTGTGCGTTGACGTATTGTAGGCGGACGGATTGTCCGATGGCTAATTATAAACGAAAAATGGATGGCACTTTGCACAACTGTAATTAAAAAGGGGGCAGGCGGAGACTGGACCTACTCGCCCCATGCTTGTGACTTTGTATTATTGTCTCTCCAAAATTATATTTTGTTGAGGTGCCCAGTCAAGAGCACACGGTATAATAAAAAAGAATTCAAAAAAAAAGCTCGGGTGTGTGTGTTTAGCCCAGAAAAATGTTCAGAAAAATCTAATTCCCCTTACAATTAAGGTTAATCTAATCAATCCGTCCGTCTTTATTACTCCTTTTCAACGATACATCCGCTTTTTGTTGCTTCCGCTAATCCCCTATCCCGAGGAAGGTGAAGTCCTCCGAGGAGCGGGGTGAACTAGAGATGGTAACATATAGCTCTTATGTCCGAGTATATAGGATAGCCAGGCTAAAAGCGTCGTCAAGGATCATGGCACAAAATAGAAATATCATCAAGGATGGTTCGTTATAGCATCATGATTGTAGTCGGAGTAGGACATGGATAGCTTTTATTCCCGTGCATCACATGGGCTTTTCTGCTAGTTTGGAAAAAATGTCCAATATCGTCATTGACCCTTATGCCAACACTACCTCCCTGGACAAATTGCGTAATCAAATTGCACCACTCAGGCGCGAATCCTTTCATGCGCAATGTTTGTTGGAGAAAAGACCATTTGACCTTGTCATATGCCTTCTCGAAATCAATTTTAAAAAGGACCCCCATCCATTTTTTTTCTGATGAAGCTCATGGATTGTCTCATGAAGGACAACAACCCTTTCAAGGATATGTCGACCAGGCATAAAAGCGGATTGGGTAGGTCTAATTACCTTTGGAGCAATTCCCGTGATACGATTAGTCCCTACTTTAGTAAAAAAATTGAAGCTAACATTCAACAAGCATATGGGTCGATATTGTTGTATTTGTACCATATTTTTCTTTTTTGTTAATAAAATGATGACACCAAAATTATTCAGTATATACCGATCGGTGCTTATAACTATATATAGCAACATCAGTCAGTATCTGATCCATATCCTACCGATCAGTGCGTGGAAACTATGACCATAATATTTCAGAATCTAAACAGTAGTAATATATATTTACTAGCCCATTGGCACATCATCACCACGTGTAGAGGTGGAGCCATATTATATATTAGTCCTAATTAAGTAGAGTGTGATGAGTGAGAGGGAACCCTCCTACAGCATAGCCATAAGCATCTCCAGGAACCGCGGCCCATTTGACCTCAAACGGGCCACGAGCAACACCAGGGTGTTGGCTACACCCAGACAGCCCGAGATCAGTGCAAGTATGGAGGAGATCATCAGTCTCCGGCAGACGGCTTCGTGCTCGTCACTGCAGGACTGGCTGTAGCGGTGGTCGATCATGACCCCAAACGCGGCGCCGGCAGAGCCCCACTGCATGGCCGCCAACACCTGTATGCGTCGCAAATGCCAGAAGGTTAGTGTATAAAGCTAGTCTACGTACAGTACAATGCAAGGAATTATACTAGTATACGTACCGACTCAAAGAAGACGAAAGGGTACATAAAGTGATCCTCTGGCGCCAGCCAGTTGCGAAGGCTAGCGACGTGGGTGCCCAGGAACATCAGGCTCATGAGCATCTCAAGAAACAGCGAAGCCTTCATGACCCTGCACATTGGTTTAATTAATGCATGAACAACTCTTTTTTGTTTCATTTTTATTTTTTCTTTTGTTTTGAAACGAAAATAAAGTCATGCTTTTTCAACGAAGTAGCAGCCTGATCGTAGACTCTGTCACCAGCAGTCAACTCTAGTTGACCCGAATGTTACGAGGTTATGGTGTTCTACTCCCTCTCCTAGGCGACTGATGTAACCTTTTTAAAGATTGTGTTTTGTTCCAGTAGGATACCTATACAAGCTTTCAGTCCAGAAGGATGTATACACAAGATCACTGAATCAAAACTGGGCTGATTTTGGTCGACAACTTGAGTGACTATTCATGGCTTTTATACTCTTTAATTTAATTTAAAGAAAGGAAGGAGGGGATGGATGCCACTTACATAAATGCCCTCAACATGGGGGTGCCTGGGTTCGGCACGGGCCTGAGGAAGAAGGAAGCAAACGCCAGTGCCGAGCAGGCAATCCTCGACAACAGGAGGTAGACGTCACGTCTCTCCATGCCGATCGATCTAGCTTAACTAGACATGCATGTAGAGAAAAAAATTAGTTTTATTTAGCGAGTGCAAGAAAATTCTATGGCATACTTTTATGCTAGTAGAAAGCAATCAAAGATATACAGCTAAATGCCCGTGTGTTGACAGTTGCCACGGTTCATCCTTACGCAAACAAAAGCTTAAGACAACAAACTACGCATGTGCAATCTAACACAAAGCCAAAACAAATATGGGAGTCAATGGAGGACACAACCCACAATAGGTCAAATATCACCGAGGAACTTGGATCAGGATTAGCAGAATATGAGGAATTAATGCTGAAAAATCTGCTGTGAGCTTTGAGCTGTAGTAAAGCTACTGTGGTTTGAGAACTGTGAGAAAACTGAAAGTTGTTTGCTTAAAACAACTCTAAAACTGTAGATTTCATAGAATTTGTTTGTAATACCCTGAGATCGATCCTGCTAAACTGTCTATACGTTGATCGATTGAATATCATGCATCGATACGCTGATATGCATTTAAATCAACGCTATGAAATTAAAAATTTCACTTTCTCTAATGTTTCATATGTATAAAAATACTATTGCCCGTCAATTGCACTAACGTGATGGTACAACATCCATATTATTTTCCACCAGTGAAGAATCATCAAAATTAGTCTCGCAAACACCATTGCTTGACTGATTTGACAATTCAGCAAATAAAAATGATCGACCGAGGTCCAAAACTGAAGAAATTGGCAATGAAACCAACGGATCATTCAGTACATCTAACTGCATCAGCAAATTCACTCGTTGTTAGCACAGCCCCTGTCGCCGAGTACTTTCCGACGACACCGACGAGGAACTTCCGACGAGATGACACGCACGTATCCGATAACTTCCGCCGAGATGCACGTGCTGCTAGCCGATCGATTCTTTTGATCTAACTAGTACACTCACGCACGCACACGCAAAACAACTTTGATTGCCAAAGGCTCTTGTCAAGCCTTGCTTTCTCTCTTGTATTGCTCAACTCCACGGTGTTGTCCGGTACAAGATTACAAGGCCAGGTGTGTGCATATATATATGCACTATTAGGACCTAATCAACTAGAAGTCGGTGTACTACTCCAAAACCTAGTCTAACACATATACGTATACTACCTGGACACCTACACCTACTCGAACTGCAATTCCAATACGTGTAGGACACGTGATTATCTAACAATCACCCCCTAATCACGATGTGCTTCTTTACATCGACCTGGATCCCAAATGCGCCAGCTGCTTTTCGCGGGCGTCATCCACGGCATTGCTTTCGCCGCATCCTTACTCAGTATCCATGTCACCGACTTTGCTTTTGTCGACTTCTCCATGGCTTCACGCCGACAATCCTTTTTGTCCGCGCCCTTCTCCATGCCTTCACCCCGACTATCCTTTTTGTCCACGCCTTGAGACATTATACTTGGTTTGATGAAGTACTTTCTCATCGATGCCTCACATATTTGATCTACTACTTTCCGGTGCTCTTGGATGCAATAGAACAAATAAGTAGGAGGTAACTCAAATTGGTTTTCTTCTAGCTTCTCTATACCATGTGAAAAGCCTTTTGATGGATCTGCACCCCCTATTGTTGGGTCTCCTCCATCTATCTGGCCACCAGTCCACACTCTTGGACCATCGCCTTCTGGCCTTGCTGGCCTGTTTGCTGGGCTCACTTCAGCTCCCCCTCCTCCTCTAATTTTTGGGCAAATAAGTGCAGGTATCGCTGCACATGCATCTGTACGCCCTTCCAGTTCCGTATCTTCTGGCCACAGACTAGCCTTTTCTTCAAACTCTTTGTCTTCTGGGAGAATCCCTAGTGCTTCTGGCCTGGTGTCCACGCTTGGAGCTGCCCCTAGGCCTTCAATGTCTTCCCGAACTTGCTGACAAGGATAAGCTCGATTGATCCATATTTTCTTCATACTCAAGATCCCACATGACGTGAAAAGTTGAATATTCCGGTTCATCGTAGCCCCAATTCCATGACTTGCCTTCCTCAAAGATTACGTCTCCCTTGAAAACCACCTTATTGGTATAAGGATTGCACAAGCGGTATGTCTTTGAGCCTTCATAGCCTGTCATGATCATTGGAATACGTTGCTCCGCCAATTCTGCCTTTACATGCGCCACACATCCAAAAGTACGAAGATGATCAACCGAGGGCTTCCATCCATACCATGCTTCGTACGGTGTTATACCAACTCCACTCTCAGTAGATTCCATGTTCAGCAAATACACAGCCGTATTGACTGCCTCACCCCAGAATTTTCCTGGCAAGCCTTTACTCTTCATCATGCTCCGTGCCATGGTCAACACGGTTTGATGCAGCTCGCCTTCCTGATCAATGCGTAGAACTCTTATATTCGCCTCCACCTTGAACTCTTCGGTTTCCTTGATCTTCTCAAATGCTTGTTGAGCTTGACCCTTACTTTTCAGCAATACAATCCACATGTATTTACTATGATCATCCACCACAAGCATGAAGAACTTATTGCCGGACGGAGTTGCAGGTGAAATTCCAACGCATAGATCGCCATGAACAAGTTCCGAGGCTTCGCTTGCCTCAAACGTGGCTTCACATGGGAACGGGGCACTTTGTTCCTCATGATGCACACACGGTAGATCGTGATCCACTTGCGCCACAATCTCCATAGCCGGTGATGGAGGATCCTCCTCATCCTTTAACTCAGTTACTTCGAGCATCAGCATCATCGGTCCATCATCTCCTTCCTGGGCGATGAGAGCCCTCTCCTTTTCCTTTGGTGCTTTCCTGCAATCAGCCTTGAAGTGACCGAGCTCGCCGCAGTTATGACACCTTACTTTCTTTATGTCAAACTTCCTCCGCGGCGGGGTGTCATCTTCGTCCTCCTGCCCCGCGATGTACTTTTTCGCTGGGCGTTGCTTCTCCTTGATGCTCGTGGAGCCTCCTTGCTTTTCTTTTGAAAGAGTCATCCACTGCTGCCTCGTGAGCATCAGGTGCTCAACCTGTTCTGGATCACCAAAGCTGATCCGGATTCTCTCATCGTGTGCCTTGAATCTTCCGACGAGATCCTCAACCGTCAATGTATTCAGGTCGAGACATTGTTCGATCGATGTAACGATCTGCATGTAGCGCGCCGGTGCCGCACGCAGAAACCTTCTGACGTTCTTGATCTCATCCAATTTCTCGCCATATCCCCTGATTGCGTTGACAAGGGTAACGAAACGGGCGGCAAACTGATCAACCGTCTCGCTCTCCTCCATCTTCAGATCTTCATAGCTTTTTGTCAAAGTTTGAAGATGCGCTTCCTTCACGCGGGCATGACCTTGGTGCAAGATCTTGATCGTCTCCCATGCATCCTTCGCCGATTTCTTTCCGACGAGGTGCTGCATCACGTCCTTCGGCACGACGGAATAGAGCGCCGTTAACGCTTGGCGATCCTTCCGGTACTTCGCGCCTCCCTTGACGTACTCGTTGCCTCCTGGATCGACGGCCTCCCAAACCTCCTGAGCCTCCATGGCCACCTCCATGTTGAGTGCCCATAGCCCGTAGTCCTTGCGATCGAGGCGCGGATACAAAGCCGCCCCCACCGTCTCTGTCACTGGTGCCGATGCCGAGCTCTCGCCAAACTTCACCATCGCCATGACCTCCTAGTACTTTCAGCAGATCACGAACGACAACCTTGGCTCTGATACCAATTGTTAGCACAGCCCCTGTCGCCGAGTACTTTCCGACGACACCGACGAGGAACTTCCGACGAGACGACACGCACGTATCCGATAACTTCCGCCGAGATGCACGTGCTGCTAGCCGATCGATTCTTTTGATCTAACTAGTACACTCACGCACGTACACGCAAAACAACTTTGATTGCCAAAGGCTCTTGTCAAGCCTTGCTTTCTCTCTTGTATTGTTCAACTCCACGGTGTTGTCCGGTACAAGATTACAAGGCCAGGTGTGTGCATATATATATGCACTATTAGGACCTAATCAACTAGAAGTCGGTGTACTACTCCAAAACCTAGTCTAACACATATACGTATACTACCTGGACACCTACACCTACTCGAACTGCAATTCCAATACGTGTAGGACACGTGATTATCTAACACTCGTGTTAACCAAACTGCAAGACGAGAACAAACAACCCTCAGCCCTCCCTCACATGAGCTACGAACATGAATTTTCTCCATGCATGAACTAACAATTTCTTGGCCAAGAACATGTGTGTTGTGCTCCAAAGGATCATCAAAAGAGCTAATAGCCTAGAAGCATATAGTCACTAATTACAGAGATCCGTGCAGAAATTGAGGCGAGCTGCAGCCTGCACGCTACCACCGGTCCTGTACGAGCAGCCCAGCAGGAGGCAACCTGTATGCCATGGCAGGACCATCGGAGGTGGGCGGCGCTCAGCAAGGGACGGACCTGGCTGGCATGTGGAGATGGGTGGAGCTACGGGGAGGGTCGGTAGGGCGGCACACTGCTGGAGGGCGGGCCAATTTGGGGCGGGGCGGCCAACGAGCCAACCCTAGATGCCCTTATCTTCCCGACGTGCGAGCGTGAAGAGGAAACGGAGGAGAAAGAGTCGCGTGTTGGTGTCAGACAAAAAAGAAGGAATTAGCGGCCGGTACTGTCACTTGCCAATCCAACGGCGTGGTGGGTAATTTCCGTCCAATTATTTCAACACACCGCGGCAAAATCAGGGGCAGAGCTGCTGTGGAAATTACACCGCGAGAATCAGATTTAGCTTTAAACTTATATATATCGTCTGTAGTAGAAGCAGGCGGTTACAAAAATCAGAACCAAACGGAAGACTCCTTGCCTTGCTAGCTGCCCTCTCTCGATTCACCCCGCTGCAGCAGATCTACTCGATCGTTTTGAACAACCAAACGGCTAGAACCAGCAGCCGATTAAGCAGAGATCAGCGGGAGGAATGAACTGGGCAGCAATATTCAGAGAGAGAATCTGACCTTAGAGGCTGCGGGCGGGCGGACGGTGGCGGGGAGCGCGGCGAGCGAGGGACCTCCGATCCCCGGAGGCGGAAGCTTCGATGGCAGCGGGCGAGGTGGGTGGGAATGGGAGCCCGGCTTCATCTAGCTGCGGTGGAGCGGGGCAGGGCGCAGGAAAGGAGGGGGAGGCTTAGAGCTCAGGGCCGGGGGAATAATGGACGAAAGGGGAAGGGAAGAGCTGAGCTAGCTACAGCATGGGCATGCATCCATATATATATATATGCACGGATGCATGGGACCCATGCAGCTGAGGTAGCTGAGAAGCACATCATAAAGTACCTTGACCTCGATCGATCGGTATGAAAAAGTAAAGTACTCCTCCTCTCCACTGATCATGTACTAGCACCTAGCAGCTGCTACCTAGCTCGATCGTACTCCCTAGGTAGATAGACAATAAGCTGGAATTTTCCCCTTTGCCGGTTTGGTTAGTTCATTTACTAGTATTTTTACTAGATCGGGGCAGGGGACTACTGATTCAGCTTGTGAAATGAAATGAGCTACTCCTGGCCGGTAGATGAAAACTGACCGGTTTCTGCATACGGCTTGGTGTTTTGCACACCACTAGCTGCTGCTAGAAATGGGCAGTGGCAATGTGGATGAACGCCGGCCGGAGACGAAAGTCCCCTCCATCGGGCAGCTCTGCGGTTGCTGCTCCGCGTCCTCCTCCTGGCTGCGCCTCTGCTGAGAGAGAGGGAAGAGATGGTGGGGAGGGAGAGAGCGGCGGCGCCGGGGAGAGATGGCGGGCGAGCGACGCAGCAGGTTGCCGTTTCCGGCATGAGAGATTCCAGCATATGGGCATGCATATATATATATATATATATATATATATATATATATATATATATATATATATATATATATATATATATATAGTATATGGAGGGGAGGGGAGTCGGGACCTACAGCTAGCTAGCTAGCTAGCAGCTGTGAGAAGAAGGAAGTAGTAGTAGTGTGGTAGTCTCGATCGCGACCAAGTACTACTTGCTGGTGTTGACTGTCTTATCCTGTAGATATACTCCATAACTGCGTTGGACTGTTGCACTTGTCGCCGTACCTAGTACGAGGATTGGGATTATTCTTTTCTTATTCCTCATCTCCTCCTACTTGTGCTTGCTCTTGCACCACTGCTACTGCATGCATTCATGGAAATGGCTGTGAAAACGACGTACCCTAAAGCTACCAACAGGGCCATCGAGGGCAGCTGTGCGTGTGTGCCATCTGCGCGCCGCAGCCAGCTTTAGTTGGTGCTCGCCTCCACCCCTTTCCTGTACTAGTGTACGATCAACATCAGGTGCTGGCTAGCTCCATGTGTGCTGCTGTATTAGAGTGCGTGTGGGTGCACAAAATTAAGACACACATCACCACCGCATTCCCTGCACGTGCATGTTTGTAGGCAGCAGCCACTATAGGGGAAAAATTGTCGTTGCCGTGAAGACAACCATTTGCCGTGCGCCAAAGGGCCCTGAACACGGCCGTGTCTCCCCAAGAAAGCACACGGCAAATATTAGCAGCACGACAAATATCTGCAAAAGAACAAGGCAAAGAAACAATCACGGCAAAGGGTAAGTAAAGGAACACGACAAAGAAAGTAGACACGACAAAGGACCCTGGAAACACGACAAAGATATACCTCACGGCAACAAGGTGGGACCCACGGCCCCACAGGTCCACTTGATGGGGAGGAGCTAACGGCTGCAGACGGTGGCCTCTTTGCCGTGTGTCATTTTCATGTACCACAAGGCAACGATGGCTTTGCCATGTGTATTCCGCAGTATACACGGCAAAGTCCTATTTTTTTCCTCTTTTATCACATTAATCTTAGGAAAAACATAAAAAAATCATTCTAATTCAGAAAAATACAAATAATATATCAAAATTTATAGAAAAATAAGGTCTACCTATCTACACTCAAATATTAGATATTTATATTGAACACGAATCTTCATGATCACCATTTTGATCATAGTTTAAAACGGGCATTAAAAAATTCAAAAACGATCGAAACAACGTGAAACCTTCGCGTGGTGTCATATTATGTGACATGGCTGGAAGGAAAAATATGAAACTTGGTATATTGATTATGTGTCAAAAAAAACCTTCACAAAATGACCTATCTTATTCGAGATTTCCTGACTTTCGGATCAAATGACCAATGTTATGACTAGAATCAAGGCATAGTTTGTGATAATATGCCCATATTATACATGCATGTGCATCATGGGATGGCGAACAATGTTGCAGTAGGAAGTTTCCCTTTTCTTTGCACCAAAAAGCCATTTTCAATTTTTCGAGCGCAAAAAGGGTGGTTTTGTGAAGAAACCACCAAATGGCTAATTCAAAATGCTACCACCCATTTTTTAAAAATACTAGACCACCTTACATGGACAATGTCCCAACAGGGATATCTAAAACGTTTCCATACACCCCTGGTGAAATAGACAAATTTTTACCGAATCGGTAGGAAGTGGGTTAGATATGAACTGCGGGTACATGATCTGATGCTCATGAATTTTTATAAAAATCATTTTTAGGTTCACAATATGCTATTTCATTATAGATACAATGTAAGTTTAGCGAGGCTCAACCCCGAGCTCAGAATCTTGATGCCCACTGTTCGACAAAGTTTGACGATAATTTAAAACAGGCATACAAATTTCAAAAATGATCGAAACAATGCGAAACCTTCGCGTGGTGTCATATTATGTGACATAGTTGGAAGGAAAAATATCAAACTTGGTATATTGATTATGTCTCAAAAAAACATTCATAAAATGACCTATCTCATTCGAGCTTTAATGGCTGTTAGTTCAAATGACCAATGTTATGGCTAGAATTAAGGAATATTTTATGATAATGTTCCCATATTGAGCATGCATATGCATCATGGGATAACGAACAATGTTGTAGCAGGAGTAAGTTTTCCTTTTCGTCGTACCAAAAATCCATTTTCCATTTTTCAAGCGCAAAAAAACGGGTGGGTTTTGTGAAGCAACCACCAAATTGCTAATTAAATATGCGACCACCCCATTTTTCAAAAATACTAGACCACCTAACATGGACAATGTCAGAACAGGAAGATCTAAAACCTTTCCATCCATCCCTGGTGAAAAAGACAAATTTCTGTCGAATCGGTAGGAAGTGGGTCAGATATGAACTACTGGTACATGATCTGATTCTCATGATTTTTTATAAAAATCATTTTTAGGTTCACAATATTCTATTTTATCAGAGATACAATGCAAGTTTAGCGAGGCTCAACC
Organism: Avena sativa; assembly: GCA_916181665.1. Classification (NCBI taxonomy): domain Eukaryota; kingdom Viridiplantae; phylum Streptophyta; class Magnoliopsida; order Poales; family Poaceae; genus Avena; species Avena sativa. Next base: position 446,851,217 of record OV702296.1, on the reverse strand, counting down.
CCGAGCTCATAATCTTGATGCCTGTCGTTCGACAAAGTTTGACGATAGTTCAAAACGAGCATAAAAATTTCAAAAACGATCGAAATAATGCGAAACCTTCACGTGATGTCATATTATGTTACATAGTTGGAAGGAAAATATCAAACTTAGTATGTTGATTATGTGCTAAAAAATCCTTCACAAAATGACCTATCTCATTCGAGGTTTCCTGGTTTCGGTTCAAATGACCAATGTTATGGCTAGAATCAAGGCATAGTTTGTGACAGTGTACCCATATTATGCATGAATGTGCATCATGGGATGGCGAACAATATTGCAGAAGGAAGTTTTCTTTTTCGTTGCACCAAAAAGCCATTTTCCATTTTCCGAGCGCAAAAAACGAGTGGTTTTGTGAAGAAACCACCAAATACCTACCATCGCATTTTTCAAAAATACTAGACCACCTTATGTGGACAATGCCCCAACAGGGGATCTAAAACCTTTGCGTCCACCCTTGGTGAAAAAGATAAATTTCTGTCGAATCAGTAGGAAGTGAGCCAGATATGAACTACAGGTACATGATATGATGCTCGTGATTTTTTACAAAAATCATTCTTAGGATCACAATATGCTATTTCATCAGAGATCCAATTCAAGTTTAGTGAGGCTTAGCCCCGAGTTCAAAATCTTCATCCTCTCCATTCTGACCACAGTTTAAAACAGGCATAAAAAAATTCAAAAACGATCAAAACAATGTGACAAGGTTCATCAATCATTTTTAGGTTCACAAGATTATATGGATGTCATAATAGGATTCCTCTCATTTTTTTCATTGATTTAGATATTTTATTTGTCGAATTCCGATTTACGGATTTAAATATATGAATTATTCCGTGTATTAAATAGTAAAAGGCAAAAAATAAAATCATTTTATTTTATTTTTTATTTGGATTTAAGATTATTATTACTTATTCATTGTTGTCTACTTAAATAATTGTTTGGAATCTCAAACTGAGATGTGTGACATCATGGTCCAAGAGTTAATAGGATTGGTATGAAAGTATTATCAACAAGGTATAATTTTCTTTCTCGGAAGCTCATTCGGAAGAAATAGAAAAGTTAAGCGTGCTAAGACTAGAGTAGTGTTAGGATGAGTGACCTAAGGGGAAGTTTGATTATGAGTGCAATTTGACCTAATATTAAGCATATTTAGGTTAAAAATATTCCATATGAGATTAACGAGTAAAAATTATTCAAAAAACTTTGAAAAAAACAATTGATTTTTTTTTTCAAATTTTTTTGAAAAGACAGCTGCTCTGCCGTGTACAAGACACACGGCAAAGGCAGCATTTGCCGTGTAGGATTTATGGGCGACACACGGCAAAGGCAGTCTTTGTCGTGTTGGATTTCTGGCGACACACGGCAAAGGTAGCCTTTGCCGTGTTGGATTTATGGGCGACACACGGCAAAGAGTAGACACCGTCATCTCCACGAAAACTGTCATCTCGTTTTATACCGTGTCTACGCGTAAGACACACGGCAAAAGCTTTGCCGTGTCCATTTTAGAAAACACACGACAAAGGGCCTTTGTCGTCGCCAACGTTGCCGTGTAGTTCTTGTCGTGTGCTTATACACGGCAAAGCCTTTGCTGTGTTTCGGGGATCCTTTGCCGTGTATTTTGCACACACGGCAAAGATGTTTTCTCCCGTAGTCGCGATCCAGGATTTTTGCGTTAGGGTGGGGCCACTAGAATTTTTGTTTAATATAGTAAAATTAACGTATGATTGTATATGAGTATAAAAATTGCTATAATGACAATAAAAATGTATTTATAATCAGAAACAGCCTTTTGTCACGCTATAAAAACAACAACCTGACTTTAAGCTATCACTAAGATGTCATATACGAGGAACTACATGAGATTTAGCAGGGCATTCAGTCTAATAATATTTATGCACAGTAAAAAAATACAGCACACCAACTTATGTGTACCCAGACTCCTTTTATATCCTTGGATTTGACACATGCGGAATAGAAACTGTGGGCGATTTAGCACGCCATTCAGACCAATTTTTTTTTGCAAAATTCCACCGATCTATTAAAAATTATCAATAGCAGTACAAATAGACCTAAAAGTAATAAAAATTACAAATAGATCAATGGACCACCTAGCCGATGACTACAAACAGTAGCATAAGCCGAAGGCGCGCCGCCGTCCTCGCCCTCTATCACCGGAGCTAGACAAAGCATGTCGTTGTAGAGCTTGTTATAGTAGACAAACGGGAAGTCGTCGTGTTAAGGTCACAAAGGACTAGCGCACCGAGCAGCAATCATCGCTAATGATGATAACCGTAGATCGGAAGAGACTGACCTGAAATCACACCAACGAACACAAAAACGGACTGTATCACTAGTAGAAATTAGGCCTTTAGACCCGATTCGTAAGGACCTTTAGTCCCGGATTGCAAACCGGGATTGTCAGATCGGGACTAAAGGTCCGGCCTTTAGTCCCGGTTCTGTTACGAATCGGGACTAGAGGTCCACCACGTGGCCCCGCGAGCCGCGCTAGGCTGGAGGACATTTAGTTCCGGTTCATAACACGAACCAGGACTGAAGGATCGCTGCCGCGGTAGTGTTTTGAGGCATTTGGCTGCTGCGGCAGGAGATGGGGTTTTAGGTTTTTTCTTTTCATTTTGTGTTTAATTATTTTTCATTTTGTGTTTTCATTACAAACAAGTTTTCGTATACATACGGAACACTACTACATAGTACTTGTATATGTTGATGCATATAATATAATTTCTCTTACAAGCATACATGGAGGTCATTACATGGAGTCCCAACCGGGTCCAGAGCATGTCTATTTGATTACATGAAGATCATTACATGGATGCTTTAGGGTCTATCTAGAGAGTATTCTCCGCATGGGTCTATTAACTCGTCAACCAAAAATCCAGCCAATTCCTCTTGGATTGCTAGTAGACGGTCCTGTGGTAGGAGCTTATCCCGCATCGCGTCCAACTATAAAAAAAGAGGTCATATGAATTAGACTCAACACAACTTATCGTAATAAAAATAAAGGGTGAATATATTGTTTACTTACTCAAACAGTTACAAGGGCTTCTCAGTAGTGATGCGAATGAACTCGCACACGTAGAATCCACATAGATTAGTCCCCCGTGGCTGCCTTGCGCACTTTATAAAAATAAATTTCAATCAAATAATAACTCTAGCATGATAAATATACATAAACTAGAATTAAATAGATGCGCAGATCTAGCTCGTACTACTTACTGGGGTCTGTTTGAAACTCAGCTGATCACTCCATTGACCGCGGACCTTGTTCTTGAACCGTGTCCAAACACTACCCGATAAAGAAATTGAATGAATGAGTTAATACCTACTTGATATCTCAGAAAATAAATGAAAGAAACCGATATAGTGCGATAATGGTTGAAATGACCTCTGGAGCATATCGATCATGCTGCAGTACTCTTCCATGTATTTTTGTAACGAGTCCATGATTTGAAATCTTCCCAAGTCAACCAAAATTCTTAGAAGAATCCAGTGGTAGCTACACAAGGTTTACATATGTCAGTAACTCATCATTTATACTGAACATCGAGTAAGCAAAAGTTAATGTGTACAAGACAATAACACTCTCACCCAAAGTGGTAAGGAAATAGTATTTCAATACAGAAATGTTGCCTCATGAAAAACCAGAGCAAGTTTTGCTCAGTCTCCACTAGCTTATCCTTTAGCATAGCCCCATTAACTCGATGTGTGTCAATGAACCCAAATCCATGAATTATCTTTTTTTACATTCGGGAATCTTCATTCTGCATTATTATAGCGTAAAAAAGAATATAGTGAGTATATTTACCGGCAATGAATTGAACAAGCTGAGCTAGAGACTTAATTACATAAATAAAGTAATCACTTACAGACAATAGCAACTGATGATAGATTTATTGAGTTCCCTTAGATTGAATAACTGAAAGAGTTCTAAAAATTCAATAGGGACCTCATCTTCAGTGAAGTAGTGCTCTTCACGAACTTTCGCTATGAGCCAATGTCGCCCTTTTTCTGCTTCTTTCATGTACCATACATTAAATTGTCGCATTTTTGTTGGCATATCCCGGAGCTTCTCAGAACTGACCAGACGCTCCCTATGAACATATCGTTCTGCTACATCAGCCTTGGCCATATCAGCGCCGCGAATAATTTCATGAATAGACATATTACATTGCTTGGCCAATATCTTATCCATTTCCATATCCATAGGTTCTCCCCCATATAGTTGAGGTTTGGGTAACACCTGGAGCAAGATCGATTGATTTACTTGTTTCCCCAGCTGGGGAACGTCTTTTTTAATTCTTCCGCTACCACTCGATTGTTTTGCTTGTTTCCCCAGTTGGGGAACGTCCATTCTGATGCTTCCGCTACTACTTGATAGTTTTGCTTGTTCCCCCTACTGGGGAATGTCTTTTGTGATGCTTCCTCTACCACTTGATCTCTCTTGTTTCAGTGTCTTCTGAAGACAGCGTGTATAGTTATCTGGAGCATTTAACTGAGCTTGGGATGGCTGCGTCAGTAATCTCCTAAAGTGCTCCTTGGTTTCCGGTTTTATTTGGACCTCTGGCTCAGGTTGTTTCTTTTTAAAATGAGCATCCACTTCGGCCCGTACGACCGCATCGGTCTCCTCATCGTTCAGGTCGTAAGCCCTCTTGGGAGGAACCGGCGGTACTCTTGGGAGGGGCGACAACTGTTGCTTTGGAGGTCGGTTATCCCTCGATGAAGCGGTGCTATTCTTATGCTTTTGGCTCTTAGTGGGTGGAGGCGGCTACGTAGATTGAGATGGACTCGTGCCTTGGTGCCAAGGTGAACTTGGAGGTGGACTTTTACTGGGAGGAGACGGTGGCCTTGGAGGTGGACTTGGAGGTGGACTTTTACTAGGAGGAGATGGTGGCCATGGAGGTGATGGATTGTTTCTCGGTGGAGAAGGTGGCCTTGGTGCTGAGCCTGGAAACTTGATGTATTCCTTTTTCCAAAGAATGAAGCCACTCGTGACTTCTCCAGTGTCGTCTCCCCTTCACCTCCAGGGATGTCAAGCTATAGTGACTGACACATCGGTTGAACTTGATCCACACGGACACGAGCATAGCCAGCTGGAATCGGATTGCAATGGTAGGTCGCTCCCAGTGAAGAAGGTAAAGCAAAGCCAACCTCCACTTTCATGGATATGTTCTTCAGTTCAACATGCAGCTCACAACTAGTCTTCTCCTTAATTGCATCCACGGGGTACACATCCATTGTTGCATCATTAGCATGGCCCTCCGTGGAAGCCACACTGCTTTTCCATTGAGATGGGCCGACCATACTGTCTAGTGCAGGATCATGTTGTCGGAGTCCTTTAAGTTCATTAAGCTCCTCCCGATGCTCCTACAACATGGCTTCAAACCTCGCGAACTACTCTGCATCCTCCTCTTCTCACCGCTTTGTTTTTCTCGATCGGCTTCTGTAGGTGTCAAAGTCCTCGGGAAACCCGATAGGCCATGGACAAGAAGGTCTGAAGCCTCGTGTTCGTCCAACCTTTTCCGGATTCCCGAGGGCCTTTGTCAGCTCATCGTTCTCTCTGTCGGGAACAAACTTTCCCTCTTGAACATCTTTTATTACTTTAATAAGATCATCCTTGGGTCCAACAACTTCTTTTTTTGCAATAATCTCGCCTGTTTCTGGGTCACACGATGCGCCATGCCCGAGTAACCAATTTCTTGACCTCAAGGGCCAACCAGACATAGCTGGAGTGACCCCTTTAGCCGCCAGTCGGCCTCAGCTTTATCCCACTTAGGCATGGCACTCTTGTAGCCACCTGTGCCCATATGATGGTGACATTTCTTTTTGGTTGCATTTAGCTTATTCTTTTCTGACATTGCCACAACTGGTGCCGAGCTCTTGTATTGCACAAATGCGGCCCAGTTATCTCACTGCTTCTCTAGTGGGCTAGTGAATGGAGGAGTTTTTTCTTCAACACATAGTTGCGGTACAATCTTTTCTTCTAGTCCTTGAATAGTTCACCCATCTTCTTAAGAGCCCACTCCTTAACTTTCCTCTTCATTTGCTGTGTGAGCTCATCAGTCTCCAAGACTGGTAGGGTGAAATGTGTCATGAGAGAATTCCACATCGCATCTTTCGCTCTGTCGTCGACAAAACTAGCCCAGCTGGATCCCTTTTCTTTCCTGGCTTATTCCACTCTCGCGTGGTGATCGGGACGGTGTCTATAGCAAACACCCCACATTGATGTACAAATGCATTCACAGATTGTATGGGCTCCAACGGTTGACCCAGCGTAGAGACTAAGTCAATGTTGAAACGGACATCAGCGGACAACTTTTGGGCCGGGCCTTTTTTCCTTGTAGAAGATTGACCAGATGCGGAGGTCTAAGGGAAGAAACATTCGTTAGTACTGATACATCCATTTTGCATCACTATTCTATGTCATAATTCACTGTTATTCATTGATATATTTCGTATTGAGAGGTGATACTTATGTTATTTCATCTATTTTTGCATGGTTGATGAATTTTGGAGCATGGACCGGTGCAGTCAGGATTCTGATGGAAAAGGTGCTGTTTGGAGGCAAAATTCGCGAATATCAGAAAATACGGGAAAATATATGGAAACTCCTATTTTTCCAGAAGACGAAGGAAGCCAGAAGGGGGGCTGGAGATGGGCCACAGGGGGCCCACACCACCCCCTAGAGTGGGCCAGCCTAGGCCGCGCCACCAGGTGGTGTGGCCACCCTGGTCCACCCCTGACACTCCCCTCTGGCGTATATTATCCTCCCGAAACCCTAAGACTTGGGGAGCAACCACAGAAAGATTCCGCCGCCTCTGCGGAGCGGAAAACACCGAGAGAGAAAGATCTCTCCGGCAGACAGATTTCTGCCGGGGGAATTCCTTCCCGGAGAGAGGAGATCATCGCCATCAACACCACCATCAAGCTAGACGTCATCGGGATCATCATCATCATCACCACCATCATCACCATCAGCACCCTCATCACCATCTCCATATTGCTGTAACAATTGGGTTGAATCTTGCATAGTTCATAGGGGAAACTTTCCCGGTGTTGATTACTCTTTGTAGTTGATGCTATTGAGTGAACCATTGAATTATTGTTTATGTTCAGATTGTTATACATCATTATTCCATCTCTGATCATGATCCATATGATGTCTTGTGAGTAGTTCATTTTGTTCTTGAGGACATGGGAGAAGTCATGTTGTTAGTAGTGGAGTTGTGTTGAGAGAGATTCAATAGTTTGATATTTAAGTTGTGATGTACTTCTTCTAGTGGTCTCATGTGAACGTCGACTACATGACACTTCACCTATATGGGCCTAGGGGAATGCATTGTGTATTTGGCTACTTATCGTAGGGGTTGCCGGAGTGACAGAAACCTGAACCCCCGTTAGGAAACCATTGCACAAGGGACATAAGGGTCTTAGAGTTTAAAGCTGTGGTTAGGTTTCTACCTTAATTACTTTCTTGTACTTACGGATGTTTGCAAGGGGTATAATCAAAAGTATGTATTAGTCCTAGGAAGGTCGGTACATTAGCACAGGTTCACCCACACAACACTTAGCAAGCTAAAGAAGATTAATCAACTATATGAAGCGGAAGCACTTGACAGTCTTCCCATGTGTCCTCGAGAACATTTGGTCATCTTAAGTAGTACAACCGGCTTGTCCTTTGCTGCATAAAGGATTGGGCCACTTGTTGCATTTATTCCTACTGTCTTTTATTTACTCGTACTTTGTTTACTTGCTTTATCGAAAACCCCTAAAAATCCGTTTGCTAAGTATTTGCAGAGAATTCCTGATCCATACCACTAGCCAACACCTTCTGCTTCTCGTTGGGTTCGACACTCTGACTTATCGAAAATACTGCGATACACCCCCATACTTGTGGGTCATCAAGACTATTTTCTGGCACCGTTGCCGGGGAGTGAAGCGCTACTGGAGAGTGGAACTGGTAAAGGAAACTTCTACTGTGAGTATTGTTTACTTCTATTATTTGCTTTATTTTCGTTATGGATAATTCGCTGAGTTTCTTATTTGGTAATGCTACTACCACTGCTAAGGTAGTAGATAAGCCACAACCTGCTGAGAATGATGTTTTTAAAATACCTACAAGAATTATTGATCGTGTTATGGATAACTACTATGTTGGGGATGGAACTGTCCATCTCGGTGATCATTTACTCTTTATAGACGAATTATGCGGGTTGTTCAAGTGTGCAGGTATTACTACAGATCAAGTTAAGAAGAAGTTATTCTCATTATCACTGAAAGGAAGAGCTGAGGAATGGTATAAGCTGCTGAAGAATGGTCAAGCTCTGGAATGGGAGGAAATAGTGCCTCTCTTTTATGCGAAGTTTTATCCTCCTAGTGAGATTCATAAAGATCGGAATCAAATATACAACTTTTGGCCTCTTGATGGAGAGATTACAACTCAAGCTTGGGGGATATTGAAGTTACTAATGCTCAAATGTCCCATTCATGAGCTCCCCAACAATATTATTATCAATAAATTTTATGCAAGGCTCCCTCTACATGATAAAGATTTATTGGACGCTTCTTGTGCTGGATCATTCACTCGCATGGAAGAAGAAGCTAAATGGGATCTTCTGGACCGTATTCAAGACAATGTTGAAGCATGGGAGAATGACAAAGGAAGAAAGTCAGGTATAAATTATGATTATGAATGCATTGAATCTTTTATGGGAACTGATGACTTTCAAAATATTAAAAATGCTTATGGTCTAGACTCTCAAGCTATTGCTTCTTATTGTAAGGCTTTTGCTTCCTATATTGAAGTGCCTAAAAAGAAGTGGAATAAGTATCATGAACCTTATAAAGATGTTGCTAAGAGTGTTCCTACAAGAAATACTGAAGATTATACTGCTAATCATGTCTTACCTAAACCTTACATTGAGAAAATGCCTTTCCCAGTTAAGATAAAGGAACATTCTATGATAGCTAGTATGGTTAATGAAAGTGCAAATAAAGCTGTTGAACCTGATAAACAAATGGTTGATGAACCTATAATAGCAAATGTGAAAGACTTTGTTACTAAATATGAAGAAGGGGGACAACTATCCTTTGAAAGGATACCTCTAATATTGTTTCATAAAGTAGTGTTATGAGAGCTAGTATTCCTGTGTTTTCTGTTAAAATAAGTGATCATTGTTACGATAGTCCTTGTGATAGCTATATTGTTAAGTTTATGCATGATACTGAAACTTACTATGAGAGAGGGAAAAGTGTTCTTATGCATCTCAATAATATCAAGTTTCCTCGTTTTATGCTGAAAGTTTTTATGTTGCACTTGTTTTGCCTTCTTATGCAAGTAACCTTTGGTTTCAACAACTTGTTTGTTTACAAAATTCCCTTGCATAGGAAGTGGGTTAGACTTAAACGTGTGTATTTTTGCTTCTTAATGCTCTTTTTCACTTCAATTCATATTCCTATGTGAGCATCTTCAAAATTATCATGCCCATCTTAATGGCTATAAAGAAAGAGCTTTTTGGGAGACAACCCAATTTGTTTTTGCTTGCAGTTTGTTTTTGTTTCTTTGAGTCTTGGAAGTTATTACTTTGGTAATAACCGCTCCTTATCCTTTTTGTTTGGTTTTTGTGTCAAGATCAACCTCTAATGAGAGAGAAGTAAGATTTGGGGAAGTTGCTGTCCCAAAACAGATTTTTGTGCTTCACCGTAAAAATTCGTGAGAGATCTCTGTATGTCGGATTGAGCTGTAATTGTTTGTGCTTCTGCCCCAGGTTGTTACTTAACGTTAGTTAGTTTTGCACTTTTTGATTTGAGCAACACAAGATTTTCGAAAAAAATTGATCTTTACCTGCTGGTCTGTTTTGACAGATTTTGCCACTCTTGCATTTGCTTCTTTATTCGATTTCCTTTTTGAATTCTTTTTGGGTTTTCGGAAGGAGTTGCTGCAGTAGCTTATGTTTTGATGGTTTTCAGTTGAAGTTGGACTCAAAAGGTTTTATCACTTCACTTATATTAATGTTGCTAATGAGAATTGTGTGAAGTTTTGTGTGAAAGAAATTTCCAGGAAGTGGAGATAATGGTGTAATAAGGAAGAGAAGGGTTTTATGACTCAAGTAATAAGTGTATGAAGATGAAGATATTGATGTTATTCAAGTGATGACTCCGGAAGAATCTACTAGATACCAAATTCAGAGACCTGCAGAGTCTGTTTTCAAATAGGTAACAGTTCTGGTAAGAAAAGTTCCGCGAAAATAGTATCCAACTAAATTTTTGCAGTTTTTAGTCAATAAGGAAAGCTACGAAGCGAAAAAGGGACGGAAACGGATCCAGGGTGGCTCACAGCACCCTGTGGCGCGGGCCCACCCCTGGCCACGCCACCAGGTGGTGAGTCCACCCCGGACTCCGCCTCCGACTCGTTTTCTCCCAGTACCTTCCTTTTGATATGAAACTTCGTAATATATAACCCCCCGGATCCCCCGAGGTTCGTATATCGTGTTCTCGTCGTGTTCTTGTTTCGATCTGTTTCTGCCAGGACATACTCTTTGAAAGTTTAGAAGCACAATGGTGTCCGCCAAGGATAAAGGGAAGGAGCCTATGGAGGAAGACCTCCAAGACCCCGGAAAGGAGAAGGAGATCAAGAGTGAATGAGAAGAGGAGCAAGGCCAACATCCGCACACCGGCACTACCATTGTAGGCATTGGAGTGGTAACAAAACCTTCTAGGGTTAGAAGGACTGCACAGATGCAAACTGGGGGGGAAAGCTCCTCGTCACTGCTTGGCTCCACGGTCACTTCCTCCATGCACCAAGAATCCTTTCCATACCCTTATCCATGAGCATCAATACTAGAATATGCCCAAGGGGAAATTACCCTCCAATTGGGATTTACCTTGTTCTAGCCATGCAGGAAAAGAAGACTTCAAGGAGGAAGAGTGGGGAAAGAATAGCAAGAGCTGGAATTCTCTACCCAACATGATCATGATCCGCATTGAGCAAAACTCACAGCTGATTCGTAATCTCACCTTCGAGATTGAGGACTTGGGAAAACTCATCAGAGAGCTCATCGAGAGGATACCACCACCACCAAAGGAGTAATTCGTCATCAGGTTTGGCATCCCCTTGGTTTGTTCCAAGCTTGGGGGAGTGTCGTGGTATCACATCACTATATTCTATCTTTTTACCTTATTAGTAGAGTCATATCATGAATAGAGAAGTTATTATGTAGGATGGTTTGCATTATGGAAGTGTCCCCTCTCTCGTTAGATATGTATCCCTTAGTGTGAGTTGCCATTATGGAATATTAATGAGAAGTTCTATCATTCACTCTTTTTCATAGCTTATATTAGTTTTCAATTCGAGGTTATATGATTGATCTTGTTGTTAGTATTGGTATCACTTTGGGATCATTGAGTTAATATTAGTTGGTTTTGGCAAACCTAGCTCGGTCAGTAGCAACACTTTTTAAGAATTGAATGAAAAAGACAAAAGGACTCTAAAGAAAAATAATTTCATCATCTTTCTTTCTTGATTTGCTCATAAGTTTAGTATTCTCTAGTTAAGATCTTTTGTGCTTCCAAGGAAGATTGCATGTTTGTCTTTATCGCTTGTATGTTTGTTTGTTTCCTTCAACTCTTGTACTTGCTACCTAGCCTTGCTAGCCAAAAACCTGTACTGAGACGGAATTCTTCTTGTGCATCCAATCCTCAAAACAAAACCTTTGCCATTTGTGTCCACCATACCTACCTATTAGCATTATTGCTATTCCAAGTAAATTCTTGTTTTATCTACCTCCCAAATTAAACTTGTTATGTGAAAAGTAGTGATTAAATCTCTCACGAACTTGATGGCACACTTTACTTTCTTGCACTTAATAAACTTGAACCATTGTGCTCACCTATGTTGCGTATATGCTTGCGCTTTGTAAGTTGGGAGTTAGCAGAACCATGCTGTCATGGGAAACGGTTTCAACATTACGCGGGTACTTTGTTCCAAGTTGATATCATGTTCTTTTGTCTATGGATGTCGTCGGTGTGAAATGAAAGGGGAGCTTGTAAGTCCATGGAGTTATGCATGTGTGTTAGAAAAACGCCTGGGCCGCTGGTCTAATCCATGCTGACATGGTGGAAACCTGCAGCGTAACCATAACGAGCATCTATGAAGCATTCTTCTTATAAAAAAAAGAGTCCGATATTGAGAAAAAGAGAAAAAAGAAAAAAAAAGATATTATGAAAAGATGAAAGAGAGAAAAAAGCACCATATTCCCATGGCAAATAAGAAGATTGCTGAGATGCTTGTTGTCTGCTTGCCTTGTCATTTTGATATGGGGATTCTTCCGTATCATCGGGCAAGGGGTACCCGTTGGCGGTTCTCTATGATACACATATGCTTACGATGATAATAACTTACCGGTGACTAAACTTGAGTAGCATGAGGAGCGGCCCTCGTATTCAAGGGACATGAGATTCTCAACTTACAACTTGTCAATGCATATCCTCATATTTGATCACTTTAACCTTAATAACCTAAAGATGCCTATGACAGGGGCAATGAGAGCTAAAAGCTAGTAAGTATCATAATTTTTGGGAGCTCTTTATGAGACTTGCAATCCCTGCTTCCCTCTGCGAAGGGCCTTTCTTTTACTTTTTAGTTGAGTCAGTAAACCTACTCCCTTCTACCTCAGCATGTATTTTGAGTTGTTGTGTTTCATTCATTCATATGATGATTTATTCAATCATGTTTTATGTTCCTTGTTTTGCACATTGCTCTTATCTTGATGTTTACTACTTTGAAAGCTATCATTGAAAACCAGTTATTTGTGAACTCCAGCAAATTATCAACTATTCTTCGACCAAGAGCTAAGTTTGCCATTACCAATTATGATTCACTTTATGTATCTTTATTGTGTTTCCTTTACTCATTGCAAGTTGAGTTATAGAATAGTGAGTTGTCTTCTATTATGATCTATGTATTGATGAATGTGATGCTTCTTGTCCTATTCTTTTATCAACTCTTCACTCCATAAACCTGAGGCCATGTTTATTGAGCTCAGTTTCGCTTGGGGACAATCGAAGTCTAAGCTTGGGGGGAGTTGATACGTCCATTTTGCATCACTATTCTATGTCATAATTCACTGTTATTCATTGATATATTTCGTATTGAGAGGTGATACTTATGTTATTTCATCTGTTTTTGCATGGTTGATGACTTTTGGAGCATGGACCGTTGCAGTCAGGATTCTGATGGAAAAGCTGTTGTTTGGAGGCAAAATTCACGAAGATCAGAAAATCGGGGAAAATATACAGAAAATCCTATTTTTCCAGAAGACGAAGGAAGCCAGAAGGGGGCTGGAGATGGGCCACAGGGGGCCCAAACCACCCCCTGGCACGGGCCAGCCTAGGCTGCGCCACCAGGTGGTGTGGCCACCCTGGTCCACCCCTGCCACTCCCCTCTGGCGTATATTATCCTCCCGAAACCCTAAGACTCGGGGAGCGACCACAGCAAGATTCTGCCGCCTCTACGGGCCGGAAAACACCGAGAGAGAAAGATCTCTCCGACAGATAGATTTCTGCCAGGGGAATTCCTTCCCGAAGAGGGGAGATCGTCGCCATCAACCATCAAGCTGGACTTCATCGGGATCATCATCATCATCACCACCATCATCACCATCAGCACCCTCATCACCATCTCCATATTACTGTAACAATTGGGTTGAATCTTGCATAGTTCATAGGGGAAACTTTCCCGGTGTTGATTACTCTTTGTAGTTGATGCTATTGAGTGAACCATTGAATTATTGTTTATGTTCAGATTGTTATACATCATTATTCCATCTCTGATCGTGATCCATATGATGTCTTGTGAGTAGTTCGTTTTGTTCTTGAGGACATGGGAGAAGTCATGTTGTTAGTAGTGGAGTTGTGTTGAGAGAGATTCAATAGTTTGATATTTAAGTTGTGCTGCACTTCTTCTAGTGGTGTCATGTGAACGTCGACTACATGACACTTCACCTATATGGGCCTAGGGGAATGCATTGTGTATTTGGCTACTAATCATAGGGGTTGCCGGAGTGACAGAAACTTGAACCCTCGTTAGGAAACCATTGCACAAGGGACTGATGACCCACAAGTATAGGGGGTGTATCGCAGTATTTTCGATAAGTAAGAGTGTCGAACCCAACGAGGAGCAGAAGGTGCTGGCTAGTGGTATGGATCAGGAATTCTCTGCAAATACTTAGCAAACTGATTTTTAGGGGTTTTCGATAAAGCAAGTAAACAAAGTACGAGTAAATGAAAGACAGTAAGAATGAATGCAGTAAGTGGCCCAATCCTTTATGCAGCAAAGGGCAAGCCGGTTGTATTACTTAAGATGACCAAACGTTCTCATGGACACATGAGAAGAAAGTAATTAAGGTAGAACCTGTGCTAATATACCGCCCCATCCAAGACTAATACATACTTGTGATTATACCCCTTACAAACATCCGTAAGTACAAGAAAGTAATTAAGGTAGAAACCTAACCACAACTTTAAACTCTAAGACCCTTACGTCCCTTGTGCAATGGTTTCCTAACGGGGGTTCAGGTTTCTGTCACTCCGGCAACCCCTACGATTAGTAGCCAAATACACAATGCATTCCCCTAGGCCCATATAGGTGAAGTGTCATGTAGTCGACGTTCACATGACACCACTAGAAGAAGTACACCACAACTTAAATAACAATATATTGAATCTTTCTCAACGCAACTCCACTACTAACAACAAGACTTCTCCCATGTCCTCAAGAACAAAACGAACTACTCACAAGACATCATATGGATCATGATCAGAGATGGAATAATGATGTATAACAATCTGAACATAAACAATAATTCAATGGTTCACTCAATAGCATCAACTACAAAGAGTAATCAACACCGGGAAAGTTTCCCCTATGAACTATGCAAGATTCAACGCAATTGTCACAGCAATATGGAGATGGTGATGAGGGTGCTGATGGTGATGATGGTGGTGATGATGATGATGATGATCCCGATGAAGTCCAGATTGATGGTGGTGTTGATGGCGACGATCTCCCCTCTCCGGGAAGGAATTCCCCCGGCAGAAATCTGTCTGCCGGAGAGATCTTTCTCTCTCGGTGTTTTCCGCCCCGTAGAGGCGGCGGAATCTAGGCCTGCCCGCGCCATGGGGTGGTGTGGGCTCCCTGTGGCCCACCTGCACTCCATTTTCTGGCATCCTGAGTCTTCTGGAAAAATAGAATTTTCCGTATATTTTCCCGGATTTTCTGATCTTCGCGAATTTTGCCTCCAAACAGCACATTTTCCATCAGAATCCTGACTGCAGCGGTCCATGCTCCAAAAGTCATCAACCATGCAAAAATATATGAAATAACATAAGTATCACCTCTCAATACGAAATATATCAATGAATAATAGTGAATTAAGACATAGAATAGTGATGCAAAATGGACGTATCAGGGACGTAAGGGTCTTAGAGTTTAAAGCTGTGGTTAGGTTTCTAACTTAATTACTTTCTTGTACTTACGGATGTTTGCAAGGGGTATAATCACGAGTATGTATTAGTCCTAGGAAGGTCGGTACATTAGCAAGATTCACTCACACAACACTTATCAAGCTAAAGAAGATTAATCAACTATATGAAGCGGAAACACTTGACAGTCTTCCCATGTGTCCTCAAGAATGTTTGGTCGTCTTAAGTAGTACGACCGGCTTGTCCTTTGCTGCATAAAGGATTGGGCCACCTGCTGCATTTATTCCTACTGTCTTTTATTTACTCGTACTTTGTTTACTTGCTTTATCGAAAACCCCTAAAAATCCGTTTGCTAAGTATTTGCGGAGAATTCCTGATCCATACCACTAGCCAGCACCTTCTGCTCCTCGTTGGGTTCGACACTCCTACTTATTGAAAATGCTGCGATACACCCCCTATACTTGTGGGTCATCAAGTACATATATACGAATTAATTAGTGCATCTATACTAGTGATCGACCAGTAGAGGCTTTATATACCTGGCCGGACTTTGTTATTAAGGTGTCTTCACCATGGTCTCCACCATGGTCAGCACCATCGTCTCCACTACCGTCTCTAGTATCGTCTCCTCCAGACAAATTAAGATACTGGGAGCCATCATCGTAATAAGAACCTCTGGTACCCTCATCTATCATGTTGAGAAGCTCCTCTTCATTCTGTCTACCGTCCATAGCTTAACTAATACAGAAAAAGATAAAACAATTTTGCATTAAGTAAAAGAATATTGCAATTGTGACGACTCAGATACAGAAAAAGATTACGTACTAATAATGAAACAATTTTGAATTCAAGATAAAGCACAATAATATAAGGTAAAGTACAATAATACATCTCACTCATATCTCGCTCATAATATCAAACTAGCAAACTCGGCTGCTGTGTTCTGTGCTATGGCAGCTGTACACCCAGAGAACAGACCGGAGAATAGCTCGGGTGAGATCCGTGAACCTGCCAGAGATTGGAGAACCTGGTCTCCAAAAGATACATATACCGACGGACGTGCTCGTCCTCCTCCCTGATACGATGACGTACCACCTCCTCGGGGGTCGGCTCTCTCTGCACTGCTCCTAGACCTCGTGGACGCCACCAAAGAAGCTCCGGGTCGACGATGAGACCCGGATTCCTCACCAAGGTACGAGTCCCGGCAGGTAGCACCTCCCAGTGCTAGCCCGGCGGAGCCTAGGCTCGGACATCCCCGGACCCGATGGAGTCCAGTACTCCGCCGTTGCCGCCGAGTGGACGATGAGGACACGACATAACTAAATAATAACAATAAACAATCATAAAACATAAATAGAAAATAAATCACTAAGTATTGCCCTAATAACACTAACTAAGTATAAATTCTAACTAAATCCCTAACTAACTAAGTATTCTAACTAAATCCCTAACACTAATCCTAACAAAATCACTAGCACTAACTAAGTATTCTAACTAAATCCCTAATAACACTAACCCTAACTAAATCCCTAACACTAACTAAGTATATATTCTAAGTAAATCCCTAACTAACTAATTATTCTAACTAAATCCCTAACACTAACCCTAACTAAATCTCTAATACTAATCCTAACTAAATCCCTAACACTAACTAAATAATTAAACTATAATAATATCCCTAACCCTAATTCACCTGTAGGGGCGGCGGAGGGCGCGGTTGGCTCTCCTCAGCGGGTGGAGGCGCAGGCGGTGGCGCGGCGTGCTCCTCCACGATCGGCGGCACGGCGAGCTCCTCCACGGGCGTGGGCGGTGGCGGTTCGTGATGACCCACAAGTATAGGGGGTGTATCGCAGTATTTTCGATAAGTAAAAGTGTCGAACCCAACAAGGAGCAGAAGGTGTTGACAAGTGTCTTGGATCAGGAATTCTGGGTAAATACTTAGCAAACAGATTTTTAGGGGTTTTTGATAATGCAAATAAACAAAGTATGAGTAAATAAAAGACAATAATAATAAATGCAGCAAGTGGCCCAATCCTTTCTTTAGCAAAGGACAAGCCGGTTGTATTACTTAAGATGACCAAACGTTCTCGAGGACATACAGGAATATAGTCAAGTGCTTTTGCTTCATATAGTTGATTGATCTTCTTTACTTGGCTAAGTGTTGTGTGGGTGAACCTGTGCTAATGTACCGACCTTCCTAGGACTAATACATACTTGTGATTATACCCTTGCAAGCATCCACAATTACAAGAAAGTAATTAAGATAGAAATCTAACCACAGCTTTAAACTCTAAGACCCTGACATCCCTTGTGCAAAGGTTTCCTAACGAGGGTTCAGGTTTCTGTAACTCCGGCAACCCCTACGATAAGTAGGCAAATACACAATGCATTCTCCTAGGCCCATATAGGTGAAGTGTCATGTAGTCGATGTTCACATGACACCACTAGAAGAAATACACCACAACTTAATTAACAAACCATTGAATCTTTCTCAACACAATTCCACTACTAACAACATGACTTCTCCCATGTCCTCAAGAACTAAACGAACTACTCACAAGATATCATATGGATCAAGATCAGAGATGATATAATGATAAGTAACAATCTGAACATAAACGATAATTCAATGGTTCCACTCAATAGCATCAACTACAGGGAGTAATCAACACCGGGAAAGTTTCCCCTCAGAACTATGCAAGATTCAACCCAATTGTTACAGCGGTATGGAGTGGTGATGATGGTGCTGGTAGAGATGATGATGATGATCCCGATGAAGTCTAGCTTGATGGTGGTGTTGATGGGGACGATCTCCCCTCTCAGGAAAGGAATTTCCCTGGCAGAATTCTGTCTGCCAGAGAGATCTTTCTCTCTTTGTAGTTTTCCGCCCCGTAGAGGCGGCAGAATCTTTCTGTGGTCGCCCCCAGGCTTAGGGTTTTGTGGGGATAATATATGCCAAAGGGGAGAGCCAGGAGTGGGCCAGGGTGGCCACACCACCTAGTGGCGCGGCCAGGGTTGGCTCGCGCTAGGGGGTGGTGTGGGCCCCTGTGGCCCATATCCACTCCCCCTTCTCGCATCTTTCATCTTCTGGAATTTTCCATGTATTTTGCCGGATTTTCTGATCTTCGCGAATTTTGCCTCCAAACAGCCCCTTTTCCATCAGAATCCTGACTGCAGCGGTCCATGCTCCAAAAGTCATCAACTATGCAAAAACAGGTGAAATAACATAAGTATCATCTCTTAATATGAAATATATCAATGAATAATAGTAAATTATGATATAGAATAGTGATGCAAAATTGACGTATCAACTCCCCAAGCTTAGACTTCGCTTGTCCCCAAGCGAAAACTGAGCTCAATAAACATGACCTCAGGTTTATGGAGTGAAGAGTCGATAAAATAATACAGACAAGAAGCATCACATTCATCAATATATAAATCATAATAGAAGACAACTCACTATTATATAACTTAACTTGCAACAGGTAAAGGAAACACAATAAAGATACGTAAAGTAAATCATAATTGGTAATGGCAAACTTAGCTCTTGGTCGAAAAATAGTTTAACAATTTGCAGGAGTTCAAACATAATGGTTTTTCAATGATAGCTTTCAAAGTAATAAACACTAAGATAAGAGCAATGTGCAAAACAAGGAACATAAGAAACATGATTGAATAAATCATCATATGAATGAATGAAACACAACAACTCAAAATACTAGCTAAGATAGAAGGGAATACGTTTACTGACTCAACTAAAAAGTAAAAAGACAGGCCTTCATAGAAGGAAGCAGGGATTCAAGTTTCATAAAGAGCTTCCAAAAATTATGGTACTTATTAGCTTTCAGCTGTCGTTGCCCTATCATAAGCATCTTTAGGTGATTAAGGTTAAAGTGATCAAATATGAGGATATGCTTGACAAGTTGTAAGTTGAAAATCTCATGTCCCTTGAATACGAGGGTCGCTCTTCATGCTACTCAAGTTTAGTTACCGGTAAGTTCTTGTCATAGTAAGTATATGTGTATCATAGAGAACCGCTAACGGGGTACCCCTTGCCCAATGATATGGAAGAATCCCCATATCAAAATGACAAGGCAAGCAGACAATAAGCATCTCAGCAATCTTCTTATTTACCATGGGAAAATGGTGCTTTTTTCTCTCTTTCCTCTTTTCTCATCTCTTTTTTTTCTTTTTTTCAATCTCTATCTCTTTTTTATAATAAGAATGCTTCATAGATGCTCATTATGGTTACGCTGCAGGTTTCCACCATGATTAGGCATGGATTAGACCAGCGGGCCAGGCGTTTCTCTAACACACATACATAACTCCATGGACTTACAAGCTCCCCTGTCATTTCACACCGACGACATTCATAGACAAAAGAGCATGATATCAACTAGGTACAATGTACAAGTGCAATGTTGAAAGCGTTCCCCATGACAACATGGTTCTGCTAATTTACAACTTACAAAGCGCAGGCATATACGCAACATAGATGGGCACAATGGTCCAAGTTTATTAAGTGCAAGAAATGTAAAGTGTGCCATCAAGTTCGTGAGAGCTTTAATCACTAATTTTCACATAACAAGTTTAATTTGAAGGTAGATAAAAACATCAATTTACTTGAAATAGCAATAATGCTAATAGGTAGGTATGGTGGACAAAAAGGCATAGGTTTTTGTTTAAGGATTGGATGCACGAGAAGCACTCCTTCTTAGTAAAGGTTTTTGGCTAGCAAGGCTGGGTAGCAAGTATAAGAGTTGAAGGAAACAAACAAACATACATGTGATAAAAACAAACATGCAATCTTCCTTATAAGCACAAAAGATCTTAACTAGAGAATACTAAGCTTATGAGCCAATCAAGAAAGAAAGATGATGAAATTATATTTCTTGAAAGTACTTTTATCTTTTTTTCATTCAATTCTCAAAATAGTATTTCTACCGACCGAGCCAGGTTTGCCAAAACCAACTAAATTAACTTAATGATCCCAAAGTGATACCAATACTAACAACAATATAAATCATACAATAGCAATTGAAAACTAATATAAGATATGCAAAAGAGTAAATGATAGAAATTCTCATTAATATTCCATAACGGTAACTCACACCAAGGGATACATAGATATCTAACGAGAGGGGGGACACTTCCATAATGCAAACCATCTTGCATGATAACTTCTCTATTCATGATATGACTCTACTAAAAAGGTAAAAAGATAGAAGATAGTGATGTGATACCACGACACTCCCCCAAGCCTGGAACAAACCAAGGGGATGCCGAAACCTGATGACGAATTACTCCTTCGGTGGTGGTGGTGTTCTTTCATCGTCGTCCGACTTCCATGGTAAGGGCTCCCCATCAACAAAAGACATCCTGGTCTCCATCATCCTAAAACTAGCAGCAACAATTATGCGTTCAAACCTAACCGCATACTCACAGTTTTGATTTTGAACATCATAGAGCTATGCTTGTAGTTGGTTGGTTGTTCGGTGGAGTGAGAGAATTTCATCCTTAAGCTCAGCAATCTCCTTTTGGTGCTCGGGATGAGTTCGGAACAAATCGACCTCTTGCTCCAGTGCTTCCATCCTATCCTCCAGACTTCCTTCACCTTTAGGGCCTTGAACCTCTTTTATCTGTACCTTCACATCTTCAAGCAACAACTCTTTGGGATGAATCTTCAACTCAGGCATGTACGGGTTGATAATGTCCGTGGAGGAATCTTCCTTAGCTGATCCAGAGGAAGACATCGTGGCTCCAAAACTAAGACTCCACCTGTCAGAAATAGATCAGAACGGAAACACGACGAGAACACGATATACGAACCTCGGGGGATCCGGGGGATTATATATTACGAAGTTTTACAACAAAAGGAATGTACTGGGAGAAAACAGGTCAGAGACGGACTCCGGGGCAGCCACACCACCTGGTGGTGTGGCCAGGGGTGGGCCTGCACCACAGGGTGGTGTGAGCCACCCTGGCTCCGTTTTCATCCCTCTTTCGCTTCGTTTCTTTCCTTGTTAGATAAAAACTACAAAAATATAACTGGACAGATTTTTCGTGGACCTTTTCTTACCAAAACTGTTACCTATTCGAAAATGGACTCTGCAGGTCTCTGGACTTGGTCCTTAATGAATTCTTCTAGAATCACTACTTGAATAACATCAATATCTTCATCTTCATACACATATTGCTTGAGTCATGAAACCTTTCACTTTCTTATTACACCATTTTCTCCACTAACCTGGAAATTTCTTTCACATAAAACTTCACACAATTCTCATTAGCAACATTAGTTCAACCGAGGTAATAAACCTATTAAGTTCAATTTCAACTGAAATCCATCAAAACATAAGCTACTGAAATAACTCCTTCCGAAAAACCTAAAAGAATTCAAAAAGGAAATCGATTTAAGAGGCGAATGCAAGAGTGGTCAAAATCTGTCAAAACGGAACACCAGGTAAAGATCAATTTTTTTGAAAATCTTCTGTTGCTCAAATAAAAAAGTGCAAAACTAATGAAAGTTAAATAGCAATCTGGGGCAGAAGAAAAAAAATTACAGCTCAATCTGACGTACAGAGATCTTTCACGAATTTTTATAGTGAAGCACAAAAATCTGCTTCAGGACAACAACTTTCCCAAATATTACTTCTCTCTCTTTAGAGGTTAATCTTGACACAAAAACCAAACAAAAAGGATAAGGAGAGGTTATTACCTAAGTAATAACTTCCAAGACTCAAATAAACTAAAACAAACTGAAAGCACAGATATATTGGGTTGTCTCCTAAAAAGCTCTTTCTTTATAGCCATTAAGTTGGACATGATAAATTTCAATGATGCTCACATAGGAATATGAATTGAAGTGAAAGAGAGTATCAAGAAGCAAAAAATACACATGTTTAAGTCTAATTCACTTCCTATGCAAGGGAATTTTGTAAGAAAATAAATTGTTGAAACCAAAGGCTATTAGCATAGGAAGGCAAAACAAGTGCAACATAAAGATTTTCAGCATAAAGTGAGGAAACTTAATATTATTGAGATGCATAAGAACACTTTTCCCTCTCTCATAATAACTTTTAGTATCATGCATAAATTTAACAATATATCTATCACAAGAACCATTGTAGCAATGATCACTTATTCTAATAGAAAACACAAGGACACTAGCTCTCATAACACTACTTTATGAAATAATATTAGAGGTGTCCTTACAAAGAAAAGTGTGTCCATCTTCTACATATTTAGTGACAAAGTCTTTCACATTTGCTATCATGGGTTCAATAGCTACTTATTCATCAGGTTCAACAACTTTATTTGTACTTTCATTAACCATACTAGCTATCATAGAATGTTCCTTTATCTTAACTAGGAAAGGCATTTTCTCAATGTAAGGTTCGGGTTAAACATGATTAGCAGTATAAACTTGAGTATTTCTTGTAGGAACACTGTTAACAATATCTTCATAAGGTTCATGATACTTATTCGACTTCTTTTTAGGAACTTCAATATTGGAAGCAAAAGCCTTGAAATAAGTTGCAATAGCTTGAGAGTCTAGACCATAAACATTTTTAATATTTTGAAAGTCATCAGTTCCCATAAAAGATTCAATGCATTCATAATCATAATTTATACCCGACTTTCTTCCTTTATCATACTCCCATGATTTAGCATTGTCTTGAGTACGGTCTAGAAGATCCCATTTAGCTCCTTCTTCCATGCGTGTGAATGATCCAGCGCAAGAAGCATCTAATAGATCCTTATCATGAAGAGAAAGCCTTGCATAAAAGTTATTGATAATAATATTTGTTGGGGAGCTCATGAATGGGACATTTGAGCATTAATAACTTCAGTCTCCCCATGCTTGAGTTGTACTCTCTCCATCAAGAGGCCAAAAGTTGTATATGTGATTCCGATCTTTATGAATCTCACTAGGAGGATAAAATTTTGCATAAAAGAGAGGCACTATTTCCTCCCATTCAAGAGATTGGCCATTCTTCAGTAGCTTATACCATTCCTCAGCTCTTCCTTTTAGTGATAATGAGAATAACTTCTTCTTGACTTGATCTGTTGTAATACCTGCATACTTGAACAACTCGCATAATTCGTGTATAAAGAGCAAATGATCACCAGGATGGACAGTACCATCCCCAACATAGTAGTTATCCATAACACGATCAATAATTCTTGTATGTATTTTGAAAGTATCATTTTCAGCAGGTGGTGGTTCAGCTACTACCTTAGTTCTGGTATTAGCATTACGAAATAAGAAACTCAATGAATTATCCATATTGAAAATAAAGTAACTAACATAAAATAAACAATACTCATAGTAGAAGTTTCCTTTACCAGTTCCACTCTCCAATAGCGCTTCACTCCCCGGCAACAGCGCCAGAAAATAGTCTTGATGACACACAAGTATAGGGGGTGTATCGCAGTATTTTCGGTAAGTAAGAGTGTCAAACCAAACGAGGAACAGAAGGTGTTGACAAGTGTCTTGGAGGTAAATAATGCAGGTAAATAAAGTACGAGTAAATAAAAGACAATAAGAATAAATGCAACAAGTGGCCCAATCCTTTCTTTAGCAAAGGACAAGCGGGTTGTATTACTTAAGATGACCAAACGTTCTCGATGACACACGGGAATATCGTCAAGTGCTTTCGCTTCACCTAGTTGATTAATCTCCTTTAGTTTTCTAAGTGTTGTGTGGGTGAACCTATGCTAATGTACTGATCTTCCTAGGACTAATACATACTTGTGACTATACCCCTTGCAAGAATCCGCAAGTACAAGAAAGTAATTAAGATAAAAATCTAACCACAGGTTTAAACCCTAAGACCCTGACATCCCTTGTGTAAAGGTTTCCTAACGGGGTTCAGGTTTCGGTCACTCCGGTAACCCCTACGATTAGTACCCAAATACACAATGCATTCCCCTAGGCCCATATAGGTGAAGTGTCATGTAGTCGACGTTCACATGACACCACTAGAAGAAATACACCATAACTTAATTAACAAAACATTGAATCTTTCTCAACACAATTCCACTACTAACAACATGACTTCCCCCATGTCCTCAAGAACTAAACGAACTACTCATAAGACATCATATGGATAAAGATCAGAGATGATATAATGATAAGTAACAATCTGAACATAAACGATAATTCAATGGTTCCACTCAATAGCATCAACTACAAGGAGTAATCAACACCGGTAAAGTTTGCCCTAAGAACTATGCAAGATTCCACCCAATTGTTACAACGGTATGGAGTGGTGATGATGGTGCTGGTAGAGATGATGATGGTGATGATGATGATGATCCCGATAAAGTCCAACTTGATGGTGGTGTTGGGCGATGATCTCCCCTCTCCATGAAGGAATTTCCCTGGTAGAATTCTGTCTGTCGGAGAGATCTTTCTCTCTCTGTAGTTTTCCGCCCCGCAGAGGCGGAGGAATCTTTCTGTGGTCGCCCCCCCAGGCCTAGGGTTTCGTGGGGATAATATACGCCAAAGGGGAGAGCCAGGAGTGGGCTAGGGTGGCCACACCACCTGGTGGCGCGGCCAGGGGTGGCCCACGCCAAGGGGTGGTGTGGGCCCCCTGTGGCCCATCTCCACTCCCCCTTTTGGCATCCTTCGTCTTCTGGAAAAATAGAATTTTCCATGTATTTTCCCGTATTTTCTGTCCTTCGCCTCCAAACAGCCCCTTTTCCATCAGAATCCTGACTGCAGCGGTCCATGCTCCAAAAGTCATCAACCATGCAAAAATAGGTGAAATAACATAATTATCATCTCTTTATATGAAATATATCAATGGATAATAGTAAATTATGATATAGAATAGTGATGCAAAATGGACGTATCAGTTCGCCGTCGGGAAGAAGATCGCGGCTCTCCGGGTCGTGGCTAGACCCGGGGTGGAGGTGGGGTTATTTATAGCCCCAACCTTTAGCCCCGGTTTGAAATACAAACCGGGACTAAGATCATCTTCACTCGTAACCCCCATACGGGCTTCGGCGTGGCCCATTTTTGGCCTGTATGGGGGTCCGCCGACGCGAAATCGGAAATGGGGGGGCGTCGCCTTCCGAGCCGTGCCCCCCAAAGTAAACACACATTTTAATAAAATAATATTTAACTAGGGAAAACCTAATTTTATTACATAATAAAAATAGAAAACTAGTCATAATCGTGCCTAGCCCTGTAGTACTCGTCCTCGTGGTCGTCGTAGGAGCCGTTGTCTTTGTCGTCGGTCGGCGTGCACTCCGGCCTCGGTGGCGTTGGCTAGCCACGACCACACCATATCGAACGATTGCCGAAGAGCGATCGTCGCTTTAGGGACCGGCGCCTGCAATGGCTGCAGCCTTCGCCGTCGCCTCCGCCGCGTGCACAATAGGCTTCCTTCTCCTTCCGCCACAAGGTGTCCCCCAGTGGCGTCGGTTTGAGCGACGCGCGAATGGCCACACGCTAGCCCAGAAATTCTTCCGGGTCGCCGGGACGCCTCTGCTGGCGCGCCGCCATGGCGTATTCCGGAGGGACCACCCACTCCGATCGAGGCTCTGGCTGAGGCTCCGACCGAGCGTCCAGCATCCGGTCGAGGCGTAGCATCACGCGAGGCAAGAAGATCCCAGAACACCACGCGACCTCCGTCCTTTTTCTGCTGGAAGTGCAGGTACCGGAGGTGGGCATAGTTGCCCGCCATTATGTGGTCCATCATGCCGGCAAGAGTCCGGGCGCCCCACCACAGCCTACGACCCTCCTCGTTGTTGTTGACGGGCGGTGGACCGTCCCCATCGTACATGGCGAGCTGCCGCTCGCGACGGTTCGCGAAGAAGGCGTTCCAGGTGGCGGAGTTATCGGGCCCCAGTTGGTGTCCATCCGCTGCTCCGGCGTGAGCTCGCCGTAGTAGTGGTTGGTGATGGCCAACCGGCGGGCAGCACCTTGAGGGACGGGTAGGACCGGCACGCCACCGCTCTAGCCCGGAGGGCACCCGTACCCTAGAGGGCACCCGTACCCCGGCGGGCAGGGTTAGTGGGATGCGCACAGTGCCTCCGCCTCGGCGTATGTTAGTGTGGGGAGGTTGGAGGACGACATTGCGTGTAGATCTGAGCTATGGCAATGGAGGCTGTGGCCTATGTAGCCGGAAATGGCGGGAAGTTGAGGCTGGAAGCGGTGGATCTGGCGGGAACGCGGTGGCAGCCACTTCCGGCCGCCGCGTGGCCGCCGAAGGGCGCGTGGATTGACAGGGCAATATCTTATTCCCCTTCGGCGCCCCTGCTTGCCTCCCTAAAGATAGGGTTTCGCCTGGGGCTGCCGGGTTAATAATTGGGCTGCGCCAGCGGAAATTCTAAAATGAGGGCCGTGGTTGGGCGCGTTTTTTCGGCGCCGGCGGCCCTCATAGACCTTTGGGGGGCCTTTGAGGACCCCAAGTGGAGATGCTCTAAAGGTCACCATTTAGTCCGGTTTGTATTACAAACCGGGGATAAAGGTGTTTTCGGCCCGCCGCTATTCCCCCGTGCGCATACTCCTTTAGCCCCGGTTTTGTAATACAAACTGGGACTAAAGGTGGTTTTTGGCACCAAAAATAAAACTAGTATATAGTTGTCAGAAAATTATGTATTATATATCAAAATTTTCACAAAAAGAAGATCTATACTTTAAATCTATTATCATACTCTATTATACAACTTAAATGAAATTATTTATTATTTAACAAGTATTATATTTAGTATAAATGTTGGAAATATATAATTTATTATTTAAAAAACAGAAAAATACATATAATATACCAAACTATTCATAAAAAATAATATACTCATTAGAAATATAATATTTCATACTAAAACTAGTAACTGGGACTAAAGGATATTTCTGGGGCCTTTAGTCCCGGTTGGAGCCACTAACCGGGACTAGATATTTCCCACCATTTCTCCCACTTCCCGCCATGTTTTCTTCCGATTCCCCTCCCCCCCCGCTTTCCACCATGTTTTGCTGCCATTTCCCTCTATATCTAGGCCGACCGCCATGTCCATCCACACATCCACACCTTCTCTCTCACAATAATGGACACCGCTTACTAGGCCTTTCTAACGCTCGAGGAGACCGAGGCGTTGTGCGCCTCCTGCTACCCATGCCCGCTGGGGTACCGGCTACCCGCCGGCTGGATGCTGAGCGCTGGAGGGGTTCATGTTCCTCCTATGCCTCAAGGTTCGGCCCGCCAGGCGGACATCATGAACCACTTCTACCTCGAGCTCACGCCGGAGCAGCGGATGGATCCCCATTGGGATCCCGACAACCTCGACACCTGGAATGCCTTCTTTGCAAACCGTCATGAAAGGGAGCTCGCTAGGTACGAGGGTGACGGACCGCCCCCAGTGAACCACAACGAGGCTGACCGTCTCCTGTGGTGGGCGAACCGGACTATTGTCGGCGTGATGCGCTACATCTCCATGGGACACCATCCTTGCCTGAGGTACCCGCACTTTATCGCCATGGGAGACCATCCTCGCCTAAGGTACCCGCACTTTCACCAGCCGCATAGCCACAAGAATGGTGGCGGTTGTGAAGGCCGAGGGCGTACTAGGGTCGTCATCCGGGAGCCCCCTCCCCTGTGCGTCGTGAATCCGAGGCTGGAGTGGAAGGTGCCCCCTCCCCCGTTCCCCCGTGCACAAGCCGGGGTAGGGCTGAGGATCCAGCCGCGTGCTACGAGCGACGACGATGACGATGACGATGATGATTCCGAGGACGACCCTGAAGCTATGTACAATAGGGCTAGATATGATTATGAATAATTTTTTACATTTTAATATTAATAATCAAGACATGGCCACACCAAGTTGCAATCCTACCTATTGAGATCGAGACAGTTCATATCCATATATATATATATACAACAGATCATTAAAAATAAAGGTTTAATAATATTGTACATCACCAACATCCACACATCTATATTGTTAGGGTTTTCTTCTAATCCGTAACCATGGAGCATCTTCCTTACTTAATGGGATGCTTGGGTCATCCTTCACTACGAAGGGCGGAATTTCATGAAACTTATCATAATCTTCTGACATGTCTGTCTTATCCTCCACCCCCACAATGTTTCTTTTTCCTAAAAGAACTATGTGGCGCTTTGGCTCATCGTATGTTGTATTCTTTTGCTTATCTTTCCTTTTTCTCTGTTTGGTAGACATGTCCTTCACATAAAAAACCTGAGCCACATCATTAGCTAGGACAAATGGTTCATCTCTATACGCAAGGTTGTTGAGATCCACTGTTGTTATTCCGTATTTCTTGTCTACCTCAATCCCGCCTCCTGTCAGCTTGACCCATTTGCATCGAAACAAAGATACCTTAAAATAAGGTCCATAGTCAAGTTCCCATATCTCCTCTATGTAACCATAATATGCATCCTTTTTCCCATTCTCATCTGTTGCATCAAATCGGATACCACTGTTTTGGTTGGTGCTCTTTTTATCTTGGGTGATCGTGTAAAATGTATTCCCATTTATCTCCTACCCTTGGAAAGTCAGTATAGTCGAAGATGGTGACCTGGCCAACAAGTACAACTGTTCTCCAACAGTGATGTCATTCATAAGATGTGTCTGCAACCAACTGCCAAAAGTCTTCATGTGTTCATCTCTAATCTAGGAGCCAGGCTTCCCCGGGTTGTTGGAGTGTACAATATTCTTGTGTTCCTCGATATACGAAGCCACCAAGGTGGAACTTTGCAGAACTGTGTAGTGTGCTTTAGTGAGAGAATCTCCGTCCATACATATCCTTGCTTGCTTTCCTAGAGTGCCTTTTCCTTTCAGTCTACCCTCATGCCATGATTCAGGAACACCGATGGGCTTAAGGTCAGGAATAAAGTCAACACAAAACTCAATGACCTCCTCTGTTCCACATCCCTTTGAGATGCTTCCTTCTATCCTAGCATGGTTATGAACATATTTCTTTAAGACTCCCATGAACCTCTCAAAGGGGAACATATTGTGTAGAAATATAGGACCGAGAATGTTAATCTCTTTGACTAGGTGAACTAGGAGGTGCGTCATAATATTGAAGAAGGATGGTGGGAATACCAACTCGAAGCTGACAAGACAATGGACCACATCTTTCTGTAACCTTGGTAGACTATCTACACTGATTACCTTCTGAGAAATTGCATTGAGAAACGCACATAGCTTCACAATGGGTACTCGAACATTTTCCGGCAGGAGTCCCCTCAATGCAATCGGAAGCAGCTGTGTCATAAGCACGTGGCAGTCATGAGACTTTAGGTTTTGAAATTTTTTATCTACCATATTTATTATTCCCTTTATGTTTGACGAGAAACCAAACTAGACCTTGATACTGTAAAGGAATTCAAAAAAGATTTCTTTCTCTTCTTTTGTAAGAGCGTAGCTGGCAGTACCTTCAAACAGCTCTGGATGCATGCCGTCTCGGACTTTCATATGTTGTTGGTCTTGCCGTGCTTCCGGTGTATCTTTATTCTTCCCATACACTCCCAAGAAGCCTAGAAGTGTCACACAAAGATTCTTCGTCAGGTGCATCACGTGAATTGCAGAGCGGACCTCTAGGACTTTCCAATAGGGTAGCTCCCAAAATATAGATTTCTTTTTCCACATGGGTGCGTGTCCGACATCGTCCTTCGGAACAGATTGTCTACCAGGACCCTTTCCAAAGATTACTTTTAAATCCTTCACCATATCAAATACATCATCACCAGTACAATGGATAGGCTTACACCGGCTGTCTGCCTCACCATTGAAATGCTAACCTTTCTTTCTTAGGGTGTGCATGGGCGGAACAGAACGACGATTCCCCGGGTACACATTCTTCTTACATTTATCCAAATATATACTTTCAGTCTCACCTAAACAGTATGTGCATGCATTGTATCCCTTGTTTGTCTATCCTAAAATGTTAATAAGAGCAGGCCAATCATTGATTGTTATGAACAACAATGCTCGTATGTCAAATTCCTCCTGCTTGTTCTCATCCCACACACGTACACCTTGTCCATGACACAACTGTAAGAGTTCTTCAACTAATTGCCTTAGGTACACATCAATGTCGTTGCCGGGTTGCTTCGGGCATTGGATGAGCAGTGACATCATAATGAACTTCCGCTTCATGCAGAACCAAGGAGGAAGGTTATAGATACATAGAGTCACAGGCTAGCTGTTGTGACTGCAGCTCTGCTCCCCAAAAGGATTCATGCCATCTGTACTTAGACCAAACTATAAGATCCTCACATCACCTGCAAAGTCCGGGAACTCTCTCGCAATTTTTCTCCACTGCGACCCATCAGCAGGGTGTCTCAACATCTCGTCTTTCTTATGGTCTTCCACGTGCCATCGCAACAACTTGGCATGCTCTTTGTTCTTGAACAAACGTTTCAACCGTGGTATTATAGGAGCATACCACATCACCTTGGCAGGAACCCTCTTCATGCGATGCTTTCCCTCAAGATCACCAGGGTCATCTCGTCTTATCTTATACCGCAATGTAGTGCATATTGGTCATGCATCCAAATTCCCGTACTCCTCACCGCGGTAGAGGATGCAGTCATTAATGCATGCATGTATCTTCTTCACCTTTAATCCTAGAGGGAAGACAACCTTCTTTCTTCGTAGGTACTGGCGGGCAGTTTGTTATCCTTTCGAAGCAACTTATTCATTATTTTCAGCAACTTTTCAAATCCTTTGTCAGTCACACCGTTCTTTGCCTTCCATTGAAGCAATTCCAGTGTGCTACCTAGTTTCTGTGCCCATCTTCACAATTTGGGTACAACAATTTGTTGTGATCCTCTAACATCTTCTTGAACTTCAACCTCTCCCTTTCAGTTACGCATTCTTCCTTTGCATCAGCAATGTCCCGACTAAGATCATCATCGGGCAGATTTGATGCCCTTTCTTCATCTTCTTCTTCATCATTGTCTTCCATTGTAGTACCATCGTATTCAGGGGACATAGTAGGGTAGTCGTTATCATTCTCTTCTTCTTCGTTGTCTTCCATCATAACCCATCTTTCTTCATGCTTGGTCCAACAATTATAGTCGGTTAATACATTGCAAATGTATCTATAATTTTTTATGTTCCATGCTTAGTTTTATCTACTTTCTTGTGTTTTGTCCACATTTTGGAGTACTTTTCATATGATTTCTTAGACTAACCTATTAACAAGAGACACAGTGCCAGCTGCCTGTTTTCTGCTATTTTTGGTTCCAGGAAAGTCAAAAAATGAATATTCTCGGAATTGGACGGGACAAAAGCCAAAGTGCCTATTTTCCGGAAGACATCAGATGCCAGAATACGAGACGGAGAAGGGCTGGGGGTCAGCCACACCACCTGGCCGCACGGCCAGGCCTGACCTGCGCCAGGGGGTGGTCTGGCCGACCCCAACACCCCCTCGGCCTCTCCTTTCGCCTATAAGATGCCCTCGGGACATTGCTGATCATCTCCACGAAAGAGTCTGTAGCCGCCGTCATCTCCATCCCTAGATCGAGAAGGATCTGAAGCTCTTCCCGGCACCCTGCCGGAGAGGGGAATTCACCCTAGAGGCCTTCTTCATCATCATGCAAGCCTCCGGTGTGATGCGTGAGTAGTTCATCTCTGGACTACGGTTCCATGTACTAGCTAGATGGCTGGTTCTCCTCCTTTGTGCTTTAATGTCTAGATCTTGTGAGCTCCTTTCATGATCAAGATCATCTATTTGTAATTCTGCATGCTGTGTTTGCGGGGATCCGATGGATATTGAGCTGCTATTTCAGATTGATTATTGATTCTATCATGTCTTTGTTATTTGTGATCTTGCATGCTTTCCGTTGTTAGTAGCTATCTTGGCCAAGTAGATGCTAGCAACTCCAAGAGTTAGTATTTATGCTCGATAGTGGTTTCATGCCTCTAGTAATCTAGGGAAGTGACAGAAATCTCTAAGGTACTAGATGTGTTGTTGCTACTAGGGAGAAAACAACAATCCTTTGTTCATGGAACAATCGTATTGTTTACTTTACATGCAATTCATAAAGCAATAATCTGTTGCTTGCAACTTAATACTGGAGGGGGTTCGGATGATAACCTGAAGGTGGATTATTAGTCATAGATGCATTTGGATGGCGGTCTATGTATAATGTTGTAATGCCCAATCAAGTCCCAAAGGAGTCAAGATGATTAGTATATGCTTGTATGCTTTCTCGATGTTTGTCAATTGCCCCACTGTAATTTGTTCACCCAGTATGTTATCTATATTAAGGAGAGCCACCTCTAGTGAACTATGGATCCCGGTCCTTTCTTTTATATACAATCTACAAACTGTTTACTGCTTTGTGTTTACTTTCTGCAAACTATTACTTCCTTCCATTCGATATGTTTAATCCTTTGTTTTCAGCAAAAATGGTGAGATTGACAACCTCATCGCAAGTTGGGGACAAAGTTTTGTGGTTGTGTTGTGCAGGTCTCCATGTTGCTACTAGCACCGGTAGTGCGCCCCTGCCAAGGCTCAGCTAGCAACACCTTTGGGGTGTTTCCTTGCTCCTACTGGTTCAATTAAACCTTGGTTTCATAACTGAGAGAAACTTGCTGCTGTGCTCATCATACCTTCCTCTTGGGGTTCCCCAACGAGCTCTACATCAATATTGAGCCATCACCGGTCATGAAACCGGACCGAAACAGGTGGCTGTGAAGGACTCTTGAGGAAGAGTATTCCTTATGATTCCGACAGACACCACATGGACAAGACATAAAACCATTCCGCTTGTTTGCCTCGGCCACAAGGAGAAAATAATGCACGCCTTTAATGAACTCGCTAGAGACTCGGTCAGCGTATATCCATTGCCGGCTCATCTGCATTACATAATTAAGTACATCAAACATAATCATGATGATAAAATTAGTACTGGTCTAAAAAACAAAATTAAAGCCAATAACCGGGACTAAAGATATGATGAACCTTTACTCCCGGTTGGAGGCACCAACCGGGACTAAATGTGGATGTGGCGAAAACATGTCGACACTATGTCCTCAGTGGGCAGCACTAAGCCAGTACATGACGACACTATTTTGGGTGGGTGGCAGCACTATGCCACGGGTGAGTGTCGACATTATGTCTTTAGTGCCCAACACTATGTTGTGCTGCTTAATCTATAAATAGGTATGCACTCTTGTGAAGAACTGCAAGATGGTGTGCGAGAGCAGGGACACCACTACGGCGGAGCTTCTCGAAGATGTCTTAGGATCCCGTCCTCAGACATCTTTGAGGAGCTTGCCATAGAGGCACTCCCTAATATGTGAATTGTTTAGTTACCCGGCATAATAATCTATAGCTAGAGAAGTTATTATTAACTCCAAGATGGTGTGAGATGGACACCACTACGGCGGAGCTTCTCAAAGATGTCTTAGGATCCAATCCTTAGACATCTTCGAGGAGCTCGCCATAGAGTAGCTTCTCAAAGATGTACTGTGATGTCTTCTTATCAAGATTTTATGAATTAACCTTATATTTGTTACAATTCTTTCTGTTTGCTGAAGGCAGGTAGAAGACGAAGAAGGGTTTTTTTCCCAGCTAGTTAGAATGATGAACTCATGCATGTGTGTGCTTCTATGAATCAAATCTTGAGACTACGTGCCAAAACAAGATACGTAGATAGAATCCACATATTGCAAATGATATTTACCTTGGAGTTCATTACATTAATATAAGATAGATAGAATCTAAACATCGATCTCATGTTATCATTGCAAAAATTACTACAAAACTAAATCCATAAATCCATCTACAAGATAGAGCATGAAATGAGCTAATATAGCAATGAGAGTTGGAAGGATGAAGTTGCTCACCTTTTAGAACCTTTGAATAGATGAAGCACCACAAAATGTTGACAAATCTTGAGAAAAAATTGGGCATGAACTCGAGCTTGAAGCAAGAAAGACAGAGGAGCCACCATCTTGAAATGGTGGCTCGGGCAGGAGGGGGAAGAAGATATAGCCAGGCCTTTAGTCCCGGTTCGTGTCTAGAACCGGGACTAAAGGTCCACCTTTAGTCCCGGTTCATATAACAAACCAGGAATAAAGGGTCTAGCGCCGTACCTAGCCTGCCTGACACCCTTTAGTCCCGGTTTGTTACACGAACCGGGACACTAAAGGGTCCGTTCGAACCGGGACTAGTGTCTGCCGCTCCCTGCGGCCAGATAGAGACGTTGGGACCGGGGCATTAGTCCCGGTTTGTAGCAGAACTGGGACTAATACCCCTAGACCAAAAGTCTGTTTTCTACTAGTGGATTCCAAGAGATCCACCGGACAAACGACTCCACGCGCCCTCCGTTGGCGCTAGATGCACCATGAGAGCGAGGATACATCGGAGAGGACATTATTCTGACTCCAAGACATAGCCATCGCCTCAACATCCTGAAGAAGACACTAAAAAGCAGGCCAAACAAAGACCAGAAAACCTCCCGCCGGCGAGAGACCATGGTCCGCCACACAGTAGAAAATGAGTTTAGACAATGCGTAAACAGACTCCAAAAGTAGCACTACAACAAACTCACCTTGTTATATAAATGTGCTCCAGCATCACGTTGTAACAACAATATCAATATTTTCAGATCGCCAATCCCAGCTGCCAAGTGCAGCGGTGTTCCTTCTTCACAAGAAGCATGAACCGCTGCCCCCCGGGCACACTAGTAGAAAAATTGCCTCTAGTACCGGTTGTGGACAAGCTCTAGTACCGGTTATCCAAGAGCGTCGGGGACTTCACGTGGTTGCAATCGAGCGCTGGGGATGGAGGCCCTTTAGCACCAACTAGGACTAAAGATTTTTTAATTTTTGTGTTTTGCTTTTCATTTTGTGTTTTTCATTTAATTATTTTCTCATTTTGTGTTTTCCTTTTCATTTTATGTTTTCCATTCAATACATTTTCATTTCAAAGAAGTTTTTGTCTCGTACATGTCTACGCTATTACATACTATACACGTTGATATATATAAAATATAATTTCTCTTAGAGCATATATATATATACAATTTGGTATATATATATTTAATTATATGCATATCATTATTTTACATGGAGGTATTAGCGGAAATGGTATTCTCCGGTTTTAGATATGAGCTCCTTAAGCAAAAATCCCGCCAATTCCTCTTGAATTGGTTTTTTGTAGGAGCTTCTCCCGCACCTCTTCGGTCTTTAAAGAAGGAGATCGATATGAATATATGAGTATCAAATCTGAAAAAAAATTATGAATGAAACTCAACACACAATTGATGGTAATAAAATAAAATTGTGAATAGTGTTTTCGTACTTGAAGTTGTCTTGGATATCTGCGCCGCTCACTGGTCGTCGTGAGAATGAACTCGCAAACATAGTATGCACATAATTAGTACCATGTGACTACCTCAAGCACTTTAAGATAATAGAATTCAATCGAATAAGAGTCAAACATGATAGTGATATTGAAACTACAATTAAAGAGATGCGCGGACCTAACTAGTACTACCTACCGGGATCCGTCGAAAACGCAGCTTCTTTTTCCATTCACCGGGAACTTGTTTGATGAACCGTTCCAACTCCTGCCTAGCAAAGAATATGGATAAAAGAATTATTAATTACTTGATATCAGGAAATCAACAAAAGAGGCTGATATAGTGCAACTACCTCTGGAGCATTACAAACATGTTGCTATAGTCCTTAATGGATTTATGTAATGAGTCCATGATATCAACTTTTTCAGCGTCAACTTGAATGATTAGCACAATCTAGCGAAAGCTATGCACGTTTATATACGCATGCATGTATAACTCATAAATTACACTTAACATCGAGTAAGAACAATAGAATGTGTATAAGACTGTAACACTCACTTGAAGTTGTAAGGAACTAGTATTTCCGTTCTAGAATTTTGTTCCTTTAAAAACCTTAGCAAGTTAGCCTTTGTATCCTTGGCGTGGTCACATATCATAACAAAATTAACGATATATGGCTCGATGAACCCAATATCATAGATACACCCTCTTTTGCATTTGACAATCTTCGTTCTGCGTAATAGCGTATAAAAGAATATAGTGAGGATAATTAAAGGCAATGGAATAGCTGAGCTAGAGACTTAAAGCGTAATACATATATGATCAACATGGAAGTAATGCTCTTTCTTCACTTCCACCATGAGCATGCTTCGCCCTTCCTTTGAGCATTCCATGTACCACTCATGCAATCTTTACATTTGTGTTGGTAGATACCGGACCTGCTCAGGTTTGACCAGAGGCTGCCCCGGGACAAATTTACATGCTAGATCAGCCTTGGGGATGTCTGTGTCGCCTATCAATTGAGCAACACGGATACCAAGGTCGCTAGCAATGTCGCCATATAAGTCCTTATCGGGAAACACCTTGAGCGGGAGGACCGATTGTTTTTCCTAATCTCCGAGCCGGGGAACTTTTTCCAACTTGCACTACTTCTCGTCTGCTGCATTTGTTCGTTATATGACTTCCTAATACAACAGTTATAGTCTGATGGCATACTAGCCAGATGTAACGATGGTCGCTCAAGCATATCCACAAAGTGCTGAACGGTTTCCGTAGTTATTTTCTCCTTTGGCTGGGGCTGTATCGGTGCAAAATGGCTTTTCACTTGGGCATCCATAAACACTTTGATGCAGCCCGTCCTACTGACACTCCTACATCTACACCAACAAGTCCCCCAAGTGGACCCATGACTCGTGCACGAGCCAAACTCCTACAAGCTAAGGTGAACTCGCTCCTTTCCTCTTGCCAATTTAATACCTCCTTGGATGGCATGCTACTTCATGCAACTACCCTATGCATCATCAGGTACGAAGCTTCGGCACATCACCAAGCACCCAAGGATGGAGAACAAGGAGCAGAGCGTGAGGCAGGAGCCGCTGGAGCCGCTCAGACCGGAGTCTCCGGTCTGCTCACACCGGAGTCTCCGGCCTGCCAAAGTTTCTGGCCTGAAGACACCGGAGTCTCCGGACCCACCTCCGGTCTACCCCTGGAACCAGGCGCTGGGACAATCTGAAGGCCCCTCCAGAGGCCAGTCCGGAGACCGACCGGAGTGTCCGGTCCGACCGTCGCCAGGCATAAAAAGGCCTTTGGGCCTGCGGCCCATGTGCCCCTTAGTCCGTCCAGAACTTGTCTTTTATTCCTAAAGTACCCCTGTTTAAGTGGCTGGCCTATATATAGTACCCCACCTCCATTGTAAACCCTAGGCATGATATTGGAATTAGTGGAAACCCCTTTGTGGATCTATCTAATTCTTGCCTCATGCTCCTTGACTAAGGAGCACTAATATCCCCAAACCTCGTTGGAGTTTGCATCGTGCCTCCACGTTGTACACGGCCTAGGCATCGGTGTCCCTTTGCCTAGACGTCAAGATCTCACCGAGTCTCCCATCTTGCCGAGTTGGTTCGAGAGAGTCTCCTCCGCCCGACGCCGATCCTAGGGATTGCGCCGGACCGGTCACTGCCGGCGTGAGCTATTGGTGTGTATCGTGGTTTTGTGTGTGTGTTCTTCGCGTTCTTCATGCGTGTGTTCGTCGTGTTCATCCTCCCCTCCTCTCCCCGCACTCCATCCTTGATTTGAAAGGGAATCGTGAAAGATCGGGTCACCCTAGAGGTTTGCCCTCAACATATTGGTATCAAGAGCTTCGTT
This sequence comes from Avena sativa, assembly GCA_916181665.1. NCBI lineage: Eukaryota > Viridiplantae > Streptophyta > Magnoliopsida > Poales > Poaceae > Avena > Avena sativa. Next base: position 446,813,025 of record OV702296.1, on the reverse strand, counting down.
GCTCACGATTTCCCCCACAAATTTTTCTTCTATCCACCAGAAAATTCGAAAATCCCCAAAAAACAGCCCATATTTGCCTTTGGATCGATTCCTTGATTTGGATTGTTATTTGTGGTTTTGATCCGACCAAACCTTGTTTTAGGTGTTGGTCCAGCTTTATCCTGCATTTTCCCATCCCAATTTGGCCAATTTTTCGCGGATTTGAGGACCCAAGGCGTGGATTTCTGCTCAAGAACACGAGCAGTTCGCGATCTGACTCCAGACCGGAGTCTCGGACCCGCACACCGGATTCTCTGGCCTACACCGAAGTCTCTGGCCTACCCACACCGGAGTCTCCAGCCTGCACCGGAGTTTCCGGCCTGAAACCCCGGAGTCTCCAGCCTGACGCCTGATTTTGACAGTTTTGCCTCTAATCTTGCAGTGGCTAATTTCTTCTTGTTTGTTTGTGCCCGTGTGCGTGTCGTCAACTAACAACAAGCTTCCGCATCGACAACCCCCGCACTCATCGACACCACGGCCCACGAACATCATCCCGCACCACCGACGCCAAGTTCATCATCAAAGAAGGTATAACTTGCGTCACCTTGTTAACCCTTATCTTCCTTTGTGTGTACCTATCCCATGAGAGTGGCTCATCTTGTGTTTGCTTGAGCATTGTGCATTTTTCCTTGGATAGTGAGTGTGCAAGAGCAACATCAAGTGTGACTAGGTAGCATCAAGGGAGAGCAAAAAAAATACAAAAGAAAGAAAAAGATACAAAGAAAAAGCAAAAGAAAAATAGTCTCCCATTACCAAAGAGAGTCTCAAAGCTTGTAAGCAAGAGAGAAAGAAGAGAGCCCAAGGCAAGTGCACAAATCCGTTGCTCACTTTTCTTCTTTGCAAACGAGCCACGGTCTCTCCTTGCATTGGAACGACAACGAGCTTAGTCTTCGTTAGGACATTTGCTCATTTTCATAGTCGTGTCAATCCCAAATTTCTCCACATGTGTGTACATAGTCGTAGGTTCCCGTCACCCTTTTGAGTTGTTGACCTACGCCTTTGACTTGAGTTTTGTTGGATTTTACCCACATTTGACTATCCCTTTTCTTTTGGTTGGTTCTTTGGCTTTCCACAATCCTAACCTACCACCAACAAGCTTTTGAGAGTTAGTTCTTTCTTTAGTGTGAGTTTTCTTTGCAATTCCACTTTGCACGCTTATAGCTCTCACTTGTGGTTTCTAGTTTGGTGTAATCCCCAAGGTGAGGTACAAGGCTAACACCACCATATTCCACTTCCATATACAATACTTGTGTGTTTTGCATGATGGATAGGCACGGTGAGCCGAGCCAACCACCTCCCCAAGAAGAAGATCAAGGTCCGTACATGACGCGCGCAAGTCACTTCATCGTCCACCAAGAGTTCCCTGAACGTTGCCAAGCCCTTGAGACGCGACAAGATGAACAATTTGGCGAGCCGCAAGCTGAGCTCAAGAACATCGACAACCGCTTCGATGGCCTCGAAAGGCAAATGCAAGCAATGCATCACAACTTCGGCCACCAAAATGAGTTGCTTCAACGCTCCATCGCCGAAAAAAATGACAACCTTCGACGCCTCATCGATGGAATGGCAAGACCATGTTCACACACGCCAAGCTCCTCAAGTTCTTCGCGTCGTCATGCACCTCTTCCGCAAGATCTACATCCAAGTGCTCCAAGACGCAATGATGCCCCCGTGGTTGAAGATGGAACCTCTTCGAACTATGTACCTTCCCCATGCCACGCCGCAACGTCAAGCTATGATGGTGACCTCTCTTCAAGGCCACGAGCAAGGCAAGAAGCACACTGTCATCACGCAAGGGCACTAGTGATCCAACAAGAGAAACCACAAGAGGAACCGCAAGCGCAACCGCAACTGCAACCGCAAGTCTACCACCTTCGACCGCGACACATACTTGACACAACGAGTGATGACTCCAATTTGGAGAATCAAGCTCATCATCGACGTGAAGCTCTCCAAGGTCCTCCTCCTCGTCATCAACGTCATGAACGTCAACACCGACACCATGGTCATCACGAGGCGCCTCCTCCACCTCAACAAAACTTGGAGCGTCAAGTGATACAAGTTGAGCGACGCCCACCACGTCAAGAGTCTCATGACCATGTTCTTCGTCGTGAGGCCCATGTGCCTAACCAACATCACCAACCGAGGAACGAGCCTCCTCTTCGTCATCAACCACGTCAAGAGGCTCCACACCCTCGCCACCATGAGGCCCAAGCGCCTCAACCACGTCAACAACCGCGCCAAGAGCAAGAGCAAGCTCCTCCTCAACAATACCAAGAGCAAGCTCCGCAACAAGGACATGAGAACCAAGTTCCACCTCCCCAACTACAAGATCATCAACAAGGTCACCAAGCTCGTCGCAATGACCGCAACGATGAAGAAACTTTTGGCAAGCTCAAGTTCACAATGCCCAAGTTCACCGGATCCAATGACCCCGAAGAATAGCTCTCGTGGGAACTTAAAGTCGACAAGATCTTCCGCATGCACAACTATAGCAACAAGAAGATGGTCGCCATGGCTTCGCTAGAGTTTGATGATTATGCCAACCTTTGGTGGGAGAAAGTTCAAGTTGCTCGTGATGCAAGAGAAGAACCGCCAATCACAACTTGGCATGATATGAATGCTCACATGAGATCCCGGTTCGTCCCCGCGCACTACACGCGTGACCTCTTCAACAACCTTCAAGCGCTTCGTCAAGGGACAAAGACCGTGGAAGAGTACTTCAAGGAAATGGAACTCAACTTGATTCGCGCCAACATTGATGAGCGCATGGAGCAAATAATGGCACGTTTCCTTATTGGGTTGAACCACCCAATCAAGTGCATCGTCGAGTTCCAAACATACAACACCATGGTTGATCTTGTGCACATAGCAACAAAGTCTAAACGTCAAGTGCAAGAGGATATCAAGTACAACAAGCCCAAGACGTACTTCACATACAAGCAAGCTTCAACCGCGACACCAACAACTTTGAATGGAAGCTCATCAAGTACCTCCAAGCCTTCCTTCAAGCCCACACTTCCTCAAGGAAAACTGCCCCCAAGTGGCAAGCAAGCAAAGAGTGATACACCTTTCAATGGTGAATGCTACAAGTGTGGAGGTAAAGGACACAAGTCGGCCGAATGTGGAAACAAGAAAGTCTTGTTCATCCATGACAATGGTGATGAAGAGTACTTGAGTAAAGATGAGTTTGATGCCCGCGTCAAGGAAGCAATGGCAAGGCAACAAGTGGAAGATGATCAAGAACTCCTCATGTGTGAACATGACGCAAGTCCATCGCTTGTCGTCACAAGGATCCTGACCACTCAAGCACAAGAGCATGAAGACCAACGCTCCAATATCTTTCAAACACGAGCCGGCATCAATGGCAAATCTATCAAGGTGATCATTGACGGAGGGAGTTATCACAACCTTGCTAGCACCGAGTTGTGTGAGAAGCTCAACCTCACCCTCCATCCGCACAAGCACCCCTACCACGTGCAATGGCTAAGTGACCAAGGATCCGTGAAGATCAAACATACCGTATCGGTCTCCTTCGCCATTTGTCCTTACAGAGATACGGTGGAGTGTGATGTGGTTCCTATGACAGTTTGCCACATGCTTCTTGGTCGACCGTGGCAATTTGACAGGGCTGCTCAACATGATGGTCGCACCAATATATACACCTTCAAATGGCTCAACAAAACATGTGTTTTGCAATCGATGACTCCTAGCCAAATAATTGCGGACAATGCAAAGGCTTTAGCGAGGGCGCAAAGCACAACACCTACTTGTGAGAAGAGCGGTGAGAGAGAGAACCACCTCATAGTGAGTGAGAGCCACAAGCCAAATTCGAGTGGAAAAACTAAGAGTGTTCTCCTTGCCGCCAAAAGTGAGATGAGAGATGTTCGGAACAACCCATCCATCTTGCACTATGTCCTCCTTTGCAAGGGACTAGCGCAAGGAACTAACGAATTAACCAATGTTCCTCCATCTTTGATGAGTGTTTTGCAGGAATTCTAGGATGTGTTCCCCGAAGAGCTTCCACATGGACTACCTCCTCTTCGCGGCATCGAACATCGCATTGACCTCATCCCCGGTGCACCACTTCCCAACCGCGCCACCTACCGCACGAACCCGGAGGAGACAAAGGAGATTAAACGTCAAATCAACCAACTCGTCTCCAAAGGTTTGATCCAAGTTAGCACTAGTCCAAGTGCCGTACCCGTGATTCTTGTTCGCAAGACGGATGATACGTTACGGTTATGCATGGACTGCCGTCCAATCAATGCTATCACCGTGCGTTATCGACACCCCATACCACGTCTCGATGACATGCTTGATGAGTTGTGTGGATCCACTATTTTCTCGAAAATTGATCTTCGTAGTGGTTACCATCAAATACGCATGGCTGAAGGTGATGAGTGGAAAACCGCCTTCAATACCAAACTTGGTCTCTATGAATGGTTGGTTATGCCCTTTGGTTTATCTAATGCCCCATCCACCTTCATGCGCCTTATGAATCACATCTTGCGTTCTCTCATTGGAAAAAGTGTTGTTGTCTATTTCGATGATATTCTTGTTTATAGCAAATCACTTGAGGACCATATAACACATGTCAAGGAAGTTTTGCAAATCCTTCGACATGAAAAGCTTTATGCTAATCTTCCCAAGTGCACTTTTGCTAAAGACAAGTTGATTTTTCTTGGATTTGTCGTTTCTTCGAAAGGAATTGAAGTTGATGTTTCCAAGGTAAAGGACATACGAGATTGGCCCATCCCAACAAATGTGAGTGAACTCCGAAGTTTTCATGGGTTGGCCGGTTTCTATCGTCGCTTTGTGAAAGACTTTTCAACCATTGCTTGTCCCCTTAATGAATTGACCAAAAAGAATGTCACCTTCGTGTGGGGCAAAGCACAACAAAAAGCTTTTGACGAACTTAAAAAGAGGCCAACGAAGCACCTCTTCTTGCTTTACCAGATTTCACAAAAACTTTTGAGTTAGAGTGTGATGCTAGTGGTATTGGCATTGGAGGAGTCCTTATGCAAAACGGATGTCCTATAGCCTACCATAGCGAGAAACTTGATGGTGCTCACCTCAACTATCCGATTTATGACAAAGAGCATTTTGCCTTAGTTTGTGTCCTTCAAGTTTGGCAACACTACCTTTGGCCCAAGGAATTTATCATACATTCCGACCACGAGTCGTTGAAATATCTCAAAGGCCAAGCCAACTTGAGCAAGAGAAACGCTAAGTGGGTTGAGTTCATGGATTCTTTTCCGTACATTGTCAAGTATAAGAAGGGCAAAGATAATGTAGTTGCGGACGCATTGTCTCGCAAACACACAAGCCTTCTTACGAGACTTGAAATCAATGTGTTGGGTCTTGAGGAAATAAAATCTTTGTATGCTTCCGATCCGTTCTTTGAACCAATTTTCGCAAAATGCTCCAATGACAAAGAAGTTGATGATTTCTATTTGCATAAGGGCTTTCTATTTAAACAAAACAAGCTATGCATTCTGAAGTCGTCGCTTCAACTTTTGCTTCTCCAAGAATCTCATGGTGGAGGCCTTATGGGTCACTTTGGTCGCGACAAGACATTGGACATGCTCTCCAATCACTACTTTTGGCCCAAGATGAAGCGTGACGTGGAGCGCTACGTTCAACGATGCACGGCATGTGTTCAAGCTAAGTCGCAAGCTAATCCCTATTGTCTTTATATGCCATTGCCTATTCCTCATACACCTTGGTCCGACATTAGCATGGATTTAGTGTTAGGATTGCCTAGATCTAAGAATGGTCATGATTCTATACTTGTTGTTGTGGTTCGTTTTTCCAAAATGGCACACTTTATACCGTGCCATAAGACCGACGATGCTTCACATGTTGCAAATCTGTTTTTTAGGGACATCGTCCGTCTTCACGGTGTGCCAAGGACAATCGTCTCCGACCGCGACGTCAAATTCATGAGCTACTTATGGAAGACCCTCATGGCCAAGCTCGGCGTCAAACTCCTCTTTTCATCCGCATCACATCCTCAAACTGATGGCCAAACCGAAGTTGTCAACCGAAGCCTTGGAACTCTCCTTCGTGTGTTGATCAAGAAAAACCTGAAGGATTGGGAGGAATGCATCCCACACGCCGAGTTCGCCTACAATCGAGCCAAGCACTCAACAACCAAGATGAGTCCATTCATGATCGTCTATGGTTTCGAGCCCCTCACCGCACTCGACATCCTACCACTACCTCTCCATGAGCGAACGAACATGGACGTCGAGAAACACGCACAAGCTATGAAGAAACTTCATGAAGAAACAAGAGCTACTATCGAACAAGTCCTTCACCAAGCTTCAAGGTTAAACAGGGACAAGAAGGAGATGATCTTTGAAGAAGGTGACCTTGTGTGGATACACCTAAGCAAAGACAGCTTCCCCAAGGAACGTGACTCCAAACTCAAGCCTAGATGAGATGGTCCCTTCAAGGTCCTCAAAAGAATCAACAACAACGCCTACATCATCGACATACCGACCTCCAAGTACCTTGCAAGCAATACATTCAATGTCAAGGATCTCTCACCCTACCATGGAGATGTTCAAGATGATAACCATGAAGAGTCGAGGACGACTCTTTCCCGAGGGGGGGAGCTGATGCAGCCCGTCCTACGGACGCTCCTACATCTACACCAACAAGTCCCCCAAGTGGACCCATGACTCGTGCACGAGCCAAACTCCTACAAGCTAAGGTGAACTCGCTCCTTTCCTCGTGCCAATTTGATACCTCCTTGGATGGCATGCTACTTCATGCAATTACCCTATGCATCATCAGGTACGAAGCTTCGGCACATCACCAAGCACCCAAGGATGGAGAACAAGGAGCAGAGCGTGAGGCAGGAGCCGCTCAGACCGGAGTCTCTGGTCTTCTCACACCGGAGTCTCCGGCCTGCCAAAGTATCTGGCCTGAAGACACCGGAGTCTCCGGACCCACCTCCGGTCTGCCCCTGGAACCAAGCGCTGGGACAATCTGAAGGCCCCTCCGGAGGCCAGTCCGGAGACCAACCGGAGTCTCCGGCCCAGACCGGAGTGTCCGGTCCACCACACCGGAGTCTCCGGTCCGACCGTCGCCAGGCATAAAAAGGCCTTTAGGCCTGCGGCCCATGTACCCCTTAGTCCGTCCAGAACTTGTCTTTTATTCCTAAAGTACCCCTGTTTAAGTGGCTCGCCTATATATAGTCCCCCACCTCCATTGTAAACCCTAGGCATGATATTGGAATTAGTGGAAACCCCTTTGTGGATCTATCTAATTCTTGCCTCATGCTCCTTGACTAAGGAGCACCAATATCCCCAAAACTCGTTGGAGTTTGCATCGTGCCTCCACGTTGTACACGGCCTAGGCATCGGTGTCCCTTTGCCTAGACGTCAAGATCTCACCGAGTCTCCCATCTCGCCGAGTCGGTTCGAGAGAGAGTGTCCTCCGCCTGACACCGATCCTAGGGATTGCGCCGGACCGGTCACCGCCGGCGTGAGATATTGGTGTGTATCGTGGTTTTGCGTGTGTGTGTTCTTCGTGTTCTTCGTGCGTGTGTTCGTCGTGTTCATCGTCCCCTCCTCTCCCTGCACTCCATCCTTGATTTGAAAGGGAATCGTGAAAGATCGGGCCACCCTAGAGGTTTGCCCTCAACACACTTTGTTTTCCTCATTAGTCATTTCGTCAGACAACTTGGCAGGAGCCTACTTGGCTTTCTTCGTTGTACCCACTTTCTTTCAAATAGTACTAGTCGACGGAGTGGTGGTCTTCTGCTTTTGCACCTGGGACTTAGTGGGCAGAGTCGGCTGATGTGCCAAAAATCGAGATGGGCTCGGACTGGGGTTCCCCTCGAGGATGGGTGGAGATATAGGTGGATTGCTACTCGGAGGAGTCAGTGGCCTTGGCGTCGAGTCTAGAAACACGATATTTTCCTTTTTCCATAGAATGATACCATACATGAATTTTCCTAGTATCATCTCCCATTCACCTGTAGGGTTGTCAAGCTCCAGTGTCTCATATCCTTTCAGAACTTCATCCACCCCGACACGATCATAGCCAGCTAGAATCTGAGAGCCATCGAATCTTGCTCCAGGTTTTGAAGGTAAAGCAAAGCCGACCACCACCTTCATGGATATGTTCTTCATTGACTGATGTAGCTCACAATTTTTCCTCTCCGTGATATCATCCACGGGGTAGCGAGCCATCAGTGCATCATCCATCAGTGTATCATTAGCCCTGACCCTAGTGGAAGCCACTCTACTTTTCCGCTGAGATGGGCCAGTACTATCGAATGCAGGATCTTGATCCTGCTGAGGTGCCCCTTGCTGGCTAATTGCATCCAGTTGCTCCTACTGCCACATTAATATTCATTCCAATTCCTCGTTCTTGCTTTCTATCTTCTGGAACCGGTCTACCTCCTATTTCTTTTTTCTCTGACGGCTTCTATAACTGTCATTCCACTCGGCATACCCGGTCATCCACGGAACGATGCCTTTGCCTTGTGTTCTTCCTTCGTGTTCAGGATTCCCGAGGGCGAGTGTCAGCTCATAGTTCTCTCTCTCTCTCTCTCTCTCTCTCTCTCTCTCTCTCTCTCTCTCTCTCTCTCTCTCTCTCTCTCTTCTCTCTCTCTCTTTCTCTCTCTCTCGGGCTAGAACATTCCCTTTCGAGCATCGATTATTGCTTTAACAAGATCTTCGGAGGGTTTTACAATTTCTTTCTTTCCAACAATACACTTCCATGTTAGTGGGTCCAACGATTGCCCATGCGCATAAAACCAATGCTTGGACCTCTCGGGCCATTCAACTGTAGATGGAGTGATCCCTTTAGTAGTCAGGGCAGCCTCAGTTTGTTCCCACTTAAGCACGACACTCTTGTAGCCACATGTCCCCATAACATGGTGATATTTCTTTTTCGTAGCATTTGCCTTATTTTTTCCGACCTTTGCACTGCTTCAGATGATGTCTTGTACTCCACAAATGCGTCCCTAATTTTTTATCTTCTCTAGTGGTCCAGTGAATGTTGAAGTTCTATTTTTCTTGATATAGTCACTGTATATCTTTTCTGAAGGTCTGGAATTGTGTGGCCATGTTCTTAAGATCCCACTCCTTGACTTCCGATAGATTGCACTCCGTGAGATCTGGCAGTAGGTTGAAATGTGACAAGGGCATATCGCAAAGCACATGTTTGGATCTTTGGTCAATATAACTAACTCCATCTACATTTGGATTATTCCATTCTCAAGTGGTGATCAGGATGCTGCCCCTAACAATAACACCGCATTGATTTATAAATAAATGTACGTTCGCTTTGGGAGCAATCAGTTCGCCATCTTCAGCAACTTCATCGACCGTGAACCTTTGATGATCGACCAACCTTTTAGTCGGGCCTCATTGCGTTCTAGCAGATTGGCTCGATCCAAAGGGCTAAAATAAGGGAAAGATTCGTTAATATATATATACAAATCAATTAATGCATTGAGTGATCACCAGAGGCTTAATATATATCACTACTAGAGAAAAGGCTATAGGAGACATGCTTATTTGAGGCGCATTTATACTATATGCTCCTCTGATAAAATAGGCGAGGCGCACTGCACTTATATGCGCCTCTAGTATTAAAATAGGCGAGACGCATATTGGTAGGATGCGCCTCCTCTAGTCTCTATATGAACGAAATCTGGCACCCCCATATTATGGGAGGCGCATTCTGATAATATGCGCCTCCAATATATTAGATAGGCGAGGGGCATATTAGATAGACGAGGCGCATATGGGAAGTATGCGCATGTGGTCGAATATGCGAGGCGCATATGGCAATATGCGCCTCCTATACTTGCTAATATGCGAGGCGCATATTTCCATATGCGCCTCCTATAACTTGGCAGATCCCACCCCTCCCCCCGGAACGCCTTTTAAGTTTTGTAAAAAATAAACAAAAATGATAGAAACTTCAAAAGAATAATTCCTTTGAGTTGTAGTTAAATTTTAGGATATAGATCTAAACAAAATTGAAAAACATGAATTTCGATGTATTTTGCAAAAATAGGTCATGGCACGGTAAAACGGCCATAACTTTTCCATACGATGTCAGAAAAAAAAATCTTTAACCTATCCAGATCTGGCCGCCATTTTTTTTTGAAATTCAAAAATAATACCCGAGGCGCATTCGGATCAATATGCGCCTTGCATATTCTAAGTATGGGAGGCGCATATGATCAATATGCGCCTCACATATCTAGGATATAGGAGGCGCATATGATATGCGCCTCGCATAACAAATACTAAAGGTGTGACGCTAGAGGCGCATATGATATGCGCCTCGCATAGGGTTTTTGGTGCGCCTCGGGTAGGGTTTTCCCTAGTAGTGTATACCTCGCTGGACTTTGTTAAGGGTCCAAAATTTTCTTCGCCATCATTTCTTGTTTGCCCTTCGTCTCTTGGTTCTAGTTACATTCCCTCACCAAAGTCGTTCATATAATGTGAGGCATCATCTTGTCCACCGGATATAAGTTTGAACAATATATCTTCACTGTCTCTACTACAGGCGTCCATATCATAACTAGCCCAGAAGAAAGTTAAAACACCAGAAAAGAAGGGAAACAATCAACACATTGAATTGATGCAATGATCAAGCAAGAATGATGATATGACAAGTTAAATGGTGAATATATCACCTTCTAGTATCTAATCGACTCCGCTGAGGGAGTGGAGGAGGATCTCGAGCGAAGAGACGACTCCGGTGAGGGATTGGAGGAGGATCTCGAGCGAAGAGACGACTCTGGTGAGGGAAGATACAACTCTGGTGAGCGAAGAGACGGCTCCGGTGAGGGAACCTTGACTACAAAGTCCGGCGAGGTATATAAATTAAGCCGTTGCTAACTAGATGAATTAATTGATTTGTATATATATTAATAATTCTTTCTTATTTTAGCCCTCCGGATTGAAGAAATCTTCTGGAAGAAAACGAGGCCCGACAAAAAAGTTGGCCCCCGATGCTAGGTTCACGATTGAAGAAGTCACTGCAGATGGCGACCCGATTGCTCCCGCGCAGAATTTAAGATTATTTGTAAGTCAATCCGGAGTTATTGTTAGGGACATCATCTCGATCACCATTCGAGAATGTAATAAGCCAAAGGAGGAGGGAGTTAGTTAGAGGATAGATGCAAATATATGCTTTAGAATACGTTCATGACAAATTTTACCCTACCGCTAGAGGTGGATCCACAAAACAAAGTTATAGAGTCAAAAGTCAAGGAGTGGGCTCTTAAGAAGATGGCCACACAACTCAAACACCACAAGAAAAGATTGTACAAGATGTATGTCCTGAAAAAAAGACTCTGGAGTTCACCAGAGCGAATGATAAGCTAAGAGATCACTAGGACGATTTTGTGGAGTACAAGAAATCTACTGAAGCTATGAAAAGTTCAGAAATAAACAAGGCAAATGCTGGTCTGAAGAAATATCACCATGTTATAGGGACAGGTGGCTACAACACTGCCAGGAATGACCTGATTGATAAAGGAATCGTTCTAGAGACATCGGAGTGGGCCGCACGGGAAAAGTCTTGGTTCTATGGGCATAGGGTGAAAGTTGAACCCAGAAACATGAAGTGTATTTATACAAAAGAACATCTTGCAACACCTTGCGAAGAGCTTAAAACTGAAGCGAAGGAAGTGCAAGAGGGGAAGTTTTGTCCCGATAGAGAGAACGACGAGCTGACACACGTCCTTGGGAATACAGAACACAAAGGACAAACAAGAGGCACTGAAGGCTCCGTTCTGTGGAAGCTTGGGTTTCCCGACGATAGGAAGAAATATCCTAATAAAAGCCATAAGAGGAGTAAGGATAGGGAGGCAGCAGGAGAAAATAAATGCACTTAGCCAGCAAGCTACCAGCCCATCTCAGTGGCAGGACGAAGATCCTGCATTCGATGCTACTGCCCCACCGCCTTGGCGAAAAAGCAACGTGGCTTCCACGGAGCTCCCGACGATGCACTGACGATGGCTTGTCGCTACCCCGTGGATGATATCACGGGTCCAGACAATTGTGAGCTGCATGTGATAGTTGTGACCATATCAATAAAGGTGGCGACCAACTTTGCCTTACCTTCTGGACCTAGACTAACTTAACATTTGTCCCCAGTTCCAGATGGCTACGTTGTTGTCTGTGTGGATGAAGTTATGAAGGGATTTGAGCACCTGATGCTTGAATTACCTACAGGTGAAGGGGATCTGACTAAAGTGGGAGAAGCCAGGAAAGGCACCGTTCTATGGCGAAAGGAAAATATCGTGCTTCCAAATTGGATGCCAAGACCACTGACTTCTCCCAGTTGCAATCTATTTCAATCTCCACCGCCTCAGACGTCTCTGGCGTGTTAGCACACTTCGCCACGTTAGCAGACTCCACTGCCTCAACCATCTCCAGCGCGTCTGCAGATTCCCCCGCGTCAGTAGACTCCGCCGCCTCCGTCGTGTCAGCAGACTCCGCCACCTCAGCCTGGTTGCAAAAGCAGTAGAGCACCGCCGCTCCGGCGGCTAATACTATAGCTGCGGTGAAATCCTCATCAGGTACAAGGAAGAAAGCCAAGCGGACTCATGCCAAGTTACCTTACGACCTGACTGATGAGGAACTCAAAAAGTTCATGGCTGAAGATGTGAAATGCCAGCTTGCACCGAAACAGCCCCGCCAAAGCAGTATTTAGCACCCAAAATAGTGAAACACTTTGTGGAATTTTTGAAAGACCAAGGCCAGTTGATCTGTTATCAGACTATGACCACTCTATTATGAAGTCACATAAGGCGAATGTGGGGTAGTCGAGAAGTACTAGTAGAAGTGGGAAAACAATTCCCCAGCTTGGAGAACAGAAAAACTAATCGTTCCCCCGCTGAATGTGTTTTCCGATGTAGATCCGGCAATTGCAGAACTAGTCGCACAAACGGCTAGTGATCGTGGTATGACTGTTGGTCAATACTTAGGCACGGAAGCCGCACCCATGGCTAAAGTAACATACAAATACTAGTACGGAAAGCCTCTCGTCAGAACTGAGGAGGTCCCGCTTCCACAAACACAAATGTGAAACTTGCATGAGTGGTATATGCGAGCCTCAAAGGAAGGAAAGATCATGATCATAGTGGAAGTTAGATAGGAGCATTACTTCCGTGGAAATGACGAGATACACATTGACTTCATAGAATTATTTCAGTTACTCAATCAAAACGCCCTCGACAAATATCTCATCTGTTGCTATTGTATGTAAGTGATTTATTTCTGTAATTAAGTCTGTAGCTCATCTCGTTCATTGCATGTATAATTATCCTCACTATATTATTTTGTACGATATTATGGAGAATGAAGATTCTCTAATTCAAAATAGGGCGAATCTTTGACCTTGGGTTGATTGATCCAAATAATATTCATGAATATACGGTAAAAAATAACACCGAGGAAATAGAGGATTACTTGCTAAAGTTTCTAACGAAACAACAAAACAAAACGGAATTACTATTTCCTTACAACTTCGATTGAGTGTTACTATCTTGTACACATTCGATTTTGTTTACTCGATGTTAAGTGTAATTGATTAGTTATGCATGCACAGGTTCCATTTTATTCTGCTAGTCATTCAACTTGACCAAGGAAAAGTACTTGTCATAAACTCGAAACATAAAAACCTTGAGATATGGGTGGACCTGATTCTAATGCTCCAGAGATAACTTCAATCATTATCACACTATATCGGTATCTTTCGTTCATTTCCTGATACCAAGTAATTAATAACTTTTTTACTCATTTTCTTTGCCGGGCAGGGTTTGGAAACGGTTCACAAAGGATGTTAGCGGTGAATGGAAAGAGGAGCTTACATTTCGACAACTCAAAGTAAGTAGTACTATAGCTAGGTCTGCGCATCTCTTTGACTCTTGTTTACCATGTTTGATTATTATTTTGATTGAACTCTATTCTTTGTGAAGTGTTTGAGGCAGGATGCCGGGAATAATTTATGTGGATACTACGTTTGCGAGTTCATTCGCTAAACGACCTATGAGCTGGGAAAAATTCCACAACAACTTGCAGTATGTAAATAGTTTTACAATCATATTTTATTACCATCACTTCTGTTGAGTTTCATTATATATATTGATGATCTCCTTCTTTAAATAAGATCGAACGGATGCGGGACGGTCTCCTACCAAAGGATCGCGTACGAGCAATTCAAGTTGAAGTAGCGAGATTCTTACTTAAGGAGGTCATAGATCCAACGGAGAATACCATCGGAAATTTATATTTAGACAATAGGGGTCGTAAGAGAGATTATATTATATATGCATGAATGTGTACACTGTATGTAATATGTTCAACCAAGCACGAAGAAAAAGGTCACTTCGATCTTTATAGTCATGACGATGTTGTGTAATGGTTCCTTCATTGTTGTATGTAGTAGCGTCGAGTTTTATATATACTAGCTGAATGCCCGTGCGTTGCCACGGCCTCTTAATTTTTTTTTCATTGCTTATTCAAACATAACTTAAAGGAAAACTTCAGCTCTTCCAAAAGATTCATCGGGCATTTACTTATGAAAATTAAATCCCCTTATTGTTACAGTGAAAAGATAATGATTTTCGACAATATAATGAAAAGCTAAATAAGGTTTTCAGTTCACAATAAAAGAGGAAACCGAACACCACTTAAGTAACGGAGGTAGTTGTACGTGAAAAATGAAAGCAATGTTTGCTTTACATTCAAGCATTCAAATAATATGAACAATTTAGCACAATCCTTATACTACGTATGAGGTAAACACCAAGGTGCCACTCTGGTGGCAACGGTTTTCGGATTTACGGACATCGATGGCTGCAACTCACAGCCATAAAAGTTTCCTCAGCTATGAAAACATCATGACCAGGTCAAATAGAAAACTGGAAGCCAAACAAATGATTTGCTTGCCATGTGATTACACAAACACCATTCCTTAGAATCCGTGTTTCTTTCTTTCTGACCATAATCTACAGAAAATACAGACTCTGATTCCTTTGCCAAAAAACTAACAAGAGTTTGATAAGATCTTGTTTACTCAGACTTTTATACCACACTTAATACATGCTCGTGTGTTCTAAAAAGTTCAGTAGTATTTGATACTATATCATCTTTGCTACATGTTGAATCGACGCTTGAAATCTGACTCATCACCGAGAATCTTCAGTGCAATCATATCAGATTAGCATTCAGTCATGCCTTCAGTTGATTAGTTTGTTTCAGATCCCTTTCCATTGTAATCCATCATATGCCATTTACATTCTAGACCACAAGGCTTGACTGCATTTTATTTACCTATTTTGCTGCTAGACATTTTCGATTCTTGATTTTATGCGTTAGAATGAAGTTCGCCCAAATTTTTGCACAAAAATTGCACCGTGGTCCTATTTTTATTCGACTATTTTTTTTGTTAGAATGAAGTCATGCTTGTTTGATAATCATTTTCCTTTCAAAATAAAAACCTTCTAAAGGTCTGTACAACAATTGCATATGTCTCCACGCAAAACAAAAAGAAAAATTGTATAGGTCTTTATTTTTGGTCATCCATTCAGTTACTTCTTTCGCTATATACATACATACCGATGTGCCTACAAATATACGAAATCTAAAGTTTGTAGCTAATGTGGAAATGGAATAGACAACTTCTATTTAAATTTATTTGCAGATTCAAGTTAGTCAAGTATTGATGAGTTTTTTAATTGAAAATCAACTGTGTATTAATCAGGTAACATGAGGTTCATTACACGCGAGACCAGACCGAAACACAGTTTGACACTGAATCTGGCAAAATTGCACTACACAAGTGAGCACAACTAAACTATGCCAATGCATGCGCAAAAACCATTGTCTGAATGCTGAATCTTAATTTAGTTCTTTTGATCCTCTATTCAGCGTGGATTTGATGTCTGAGCTATTCTACCACGTCCCTAAAGCACGACATATCCAGGCCAAGGGGCATAGGCATTCGATTCCTTTTACAACGAAAGGCTATTTCCAATCAACTCAAAACATCAGAAAAGCAGCAAACTATGCATTCTGTATACATATATATATATATATATATATATATATATATATATATATATATAGTGGCGTATGGCCTGTCGAGATTCAGAGCACAAGCTTAATTCAACTGCGTCTATGTATTGTTGGATTGCAATACTGAAATTGGAAGAAAATTGAATTGTGGTGGTGAGCAGCAATAACCTGAAGAAGTTGGAGTCAGCCTCCATCGCGAAAATATATGATTTGCAGAGCTGCAGTCCGTGTTGGAGCAGAACGCGAGGTGAGTCGCCGTGGCGGAGTGTGACACTGACCTGCTGCTGCCGCCGATGTGAGTCGTCGTGGCCGCCATGGTGTGCGCCCCCCGTCCGCGAGTCCGCCGGCAGCCGACACCGCCCTCCGATCCTCCGCGGGTCCCCGTCACCATTTCTTCGCCGGCCGTGGGGGCTGTAAGACGAGGCGAGGGGGAGGGGTCACCGGAGAGAGGGGAAGGGCCAGGGCCTGGGGACGGTCGGTAGTGGTTGGGTCCCTCGCGGGCCTTCTCTGCCGCGCCTCGCCGGGAGCTGACCGAGGGCGGTGGTTGGGGCCCTCGACGGCCTTCTCTGATCCAGCCCGCCGGGAGCGGCCTCCATGCCCTGTCCTCCCTCCCTAGCATGAAGATCCGCCCGTCCTGCCCCCTGCAGCAGCCTACGAGCCCTGGGACGGCCTTCTCTGATCCAGCCCGCCGGGAGCGGCCTCTGTGCCTTGTCCTCCCTCCCTAGCATGAAGCTCCGCCCGCCCTGCCCCTGCAGCAGCCTACGAGCCCTGGGGGAGTCCGGCTGAAAGGAGAAAGGGTTGGAGGGAATAGGGCACCAAACCCGTCGGTGGCAAGGAGGAAGCTGCAAGCGGCGGCACATTTGGGAAGAGGCCAGGGCGGCGGGCGGCCAGAGTAGCTGAGGCATCGCGGGCAGAGTGAGCGGAGCCAGAGGTGAAGGAACAGTCCACTTTTGACTTTGCGGTGGCAGAGATGTAATATGTCTGAACTATCAAGGGCAAAACCGTCTTTTTACGGCAGACGGAATTTTTCACCTGGTGACGAACGTACCACAAGAGAAATTAGTAGATAGATAGAGATAGATAGATAGATAGATAGATCATCTCTCGGCATGTCACATACACCAAACCTCTCCCTCTTGCCGTGGCAGAAAACACCCCAAAACTCTGTCGTGGCAAAAAACGCCCCAAAATTCTGTAGCGACTGAACCTGCTGCCGTGGTAGCTGAAACCCCCAATTCACTGCCACGATAGAGCTCCTTTAGTCCCGGTACGAACCGGGACTAAAGGTCCTCCAACACCCGCTCTCCGTCGTGGCCACGTGGAGTGCCTTTAGCTCCGGTTCATAACAGAAACTAAAGGCCCTTACAAACCGGGACTAAATCCCTGTTTTCCACCAGTGCATGCCTACCGAAGGTTTCTAACACCATGCGCAATGCTTCCGACAGATTGTCCGAAGTATTTCCTACAGAGGTTTCTCATCCTAACACATATGAGCATGTTGTATCATGCGAGTGAAACAAAGCAGTAGGCCTCAGGCAGCTCCGCATGACATCCCACAAATAGAAGAGAGCACCACAAACAAACAACACGTTCATGAGGATGATCCAACACCAGCAAAAAGGAACAAAAAATATGAATAAAAAGGAAAAGCAGTATGGTTGCAGAGAGACAAACAAAGCTTCAGCATACATGCGCGAAGCCCATGTGATCTGAAACATACGAAACATTTTAGATTTATATTCTACAAAGACATAGAGAGAGATATAATCTAAGCAAAACCCGTGTGATCCAGGATAGCGGGCAGGGATTGCAAAAGATCGTCCCAAAGACTATATTGTGTTGTTCTAGAAATAGATGATTTGTAGAGCATGTGTATGCAATAACCGAGTATATCTTGACTAAACGGTATTCATGGAACTAAGAATAAAATGTCCATTATAGAAATATGTGAATGACTTAAACATGACATTCCTTATCTACATGACATTCTGTTATCATAAGAGCACAAACAACATGTTGCTCTTTCTTTCTCACTCTAAACTTATAGCAATACAGTCTAGATGAGCGTCTGTTTTTCTAAAATTTATTCAATAAGAAAAAATATAACAGTCCATGTGGATTGAAATTGAAAACATAGCCAAGAGACATTTTAGGCTACAGGCCCGTACGGGACACACGTGCAAAGTGTGCGACAGCACAGGGCCTCCAAATTAGGAGGGCCTCCAAATTACTGCTAATCACTAGCTTAGTTGGAACTAATTGATGCATCGAACAATACGAGTGCCTGAGCCTGCAACGGGATTAACTCCAGAGGTCCACAACTCATGCGCGGTCCTTCTTCACTTTCTTTTCCTTTCTCTTTCTCTTCCGGCGTGAGTACAGTTTTGCTCATCTTCCAATTGCAGCTCTCCTTCTTTTCTTCCAGCCAGGTGCATTCAGAGTGTTTAGTCAGCTAATGCCGATTCATCAAGAGTAGGAGCAACTGGAGTATGAGAGAAACGCGTGCCCACATCCGATGGTCTGCTTTCAAAATAAATCAATTCAAAAGTTGTTAGATTCTATTTTGTCTCCATGTCTTGTTTTTGATACATGACGTTTTGGATAAGGTTTATTATGAAATATTAATTGAGTTTTTTATCTAAAAGAATGTTGGAAAAATAGTGCGTTTCTGCTAGACAATGTGGTACACGCTCTGTCCCAAAATAAATGTCTTAGGTATTTCAAAATTTGGATGAATCTATATACTAAATGATGTCTAGATTCATTCAAATTTTGACAAATTTGAGACATCTATTTTGGGACGGAGGGAGTAGTACTTTTTTTGACAGAAGCACAATGTGGTAGATTTGAGTTCTCATAATTCTTTTTGTAGGATGGAATTCTTACAAAAATCATACTACCACCAACCAAAAATACATATATTACAAAAATTGTCTTTTCCGAATTGCCAATGATTTCGTTGGGGGCATAATTTTTAGTTTCGCACCGGGCCTCCCTTTTCTCAGATACGGCCCTGTTAGGCTACGCGTATTTCCTGGCTCACCAGAGTTCTTTTCCAGGAGTTGAAAATATGCAAGTGCCTCAAGACTATGATTCGTTATTATGTTTTATCAAAGCTGATTGAATGGAGCAAAATGGAAATATGTATGGTGCTTCATATTAGTTTCTAGTTTATAAATAAGAAACAATAGAAATTAATCTGCATATGTCCCCACTGAATATGTATCGAAAAGAGAGAAAGATACTGAGCAGTAGGCATCAAACCAAGAAGATGGAAATATTAAATGGTGGCATACTAACCTGCTGCGTCCGCACATATATAACTAAGAAACGTGGGAAAATTAGTGGGCCGCTGGCCACATGACACACTACCAATTCTTGCAACCAAGTTTCCAACGAATAATCAATTAAGGAACATGAAAAATCGTTGTATGGAGAAGAATGTAAATTAAATATTTCACTCTACAGTGATACCAATTAAGCTGAAGAATAAAATGTTGACATCGGTTTTACACAAAGCTATTACTTGAATCAATATTCACTAAGATATACTCCCTCCGTTTCAAAATATAAGATATTTTAGCTTTGTGAAAGGAGTGTATCTAGACTTGTTTTAGTGTCTAGGTTCACTCCAAATCTAGATGAACCTACACACTAAAAAGGGTCTAGGTACAGTCCATTCACAAAGCTAAAACATCTTATATTTTAAAACAGAGAGAGTACATCTTAGCATTCAGATTAAGGGACCCCAATCCATCTTTCGTGGAGCAAGAATGGACAAAGAATCGGTTCACCAAATCTATAAAGGGATTTCTCCAAAAATTGAAAAAGACAGAAGGTGCATACGAAAAGAAGAGTTACAAAACAATGTACCCGTCCTTGGAGTAGGGTGTTGTGCACAACCCCACTCCAATGTGCAGCACCACACCCAGAAGTGTTCCTTCCCAACCTGACAGTGATCTACTACGTCTCGAATTGTCGAATCGCGGCGAGGTTGCCTTGCTCTTCACCAGCGGGATTGCTCACTCACCTCTAGCCTACAACATGCCGCTGATAACCAGCCAACCTACCTCATCTCGAGCTCTGAGGTTGTAGCCGTTCTCGGCACGAGCCCGCTATACAACCGGCATGCCTCCTTATTCAGCCACGCCATCCCCTTTTTTTTTGGATAAAGGGCGCTTCATTATTTAAAAGGTTTAAGCATTACACCCGGCCTCTGCATAACTAGATGCACACAGCCGTACCAACATCCAAAACAAGATAATAAAGCAAAGAAGTCGAAATACATAGTCCAAGGACTGTAGGTCGCCTATAGTGGAGGAGGCCCGATCCTAAGGTCATGCTGCCATCCATGTAGGGTAAAAGTAGCCCTCGCCGTGTCCTCCAAACGAACACAGACCTCCGTAAATAGGTCTCGAAACTCCACACGCTGAAGAGACGACCACAAACGGAGTATATCTGTGCACCGGTAAATAACCTGCATAAGAGAAAAAAATTTATCAGTAAAAACCTTATCATTTCTACATAGCCATAGCGACCAAATAATGGCTAGCGCTCCCATCCTAAGAAGGACTCTAAACCTTTTATCAACCCCATGTAACCAGTTGCCAAAAATGTTTGCAACACTACGTGGGGGATATAGTCCAGATGCTAACTGGGTGACTGACCATATAGACCGAGCTAATTTACACCGGAAGAATAAGTGTTTTATTGTCTCGTCATGATGACAGAAAACACATGATGCACTTCCACGCCATCCCCTGGCGGAGCAGCCGACCATACAATAAACAGGGAGCCGATGGAAGCAAGGTCGACCAACAAGCCCAAACATTTCTGTGGAGGAAGAAGAAGATCACAGCCGGAATATCCCGTACGTCTAAACCATGGTAGCAAAAAATACCATGGAACAATCTTTTATTAAGACTGTCCATGGTACAGCTATTTGAGGGGGTGGATGAGTTCAAATGGAATTTATTTCAGAGTGGTAAATTTTCGGTTGACTCTATGTATAGGGATATTAAAATTTGGAAAATGAAGTTACCCCTTAAGACGAAGATATTTGCTTGGTACCTTCATAAAGGTGTAATTGTTACTAAAGACAACCTTGTTAAGAGGAATTGGCATGGAAGTACACAATGTATATTTTGTCATCATCATGAGACAATACGACATTTATTCTTCCAATATAAATTTGCTCGTGTTATATATGGTCAATCATTTCAAGTAGCCTCTGGTTTATCTCCTCCGCGACCGGTTGCCAATGTATTCGGCAATTGGTTAAATGGGATTCGGAATAAATATGAGACTTTATTTAGGGTGGGAGCGCTTGCCATTATTTGGTCGCTTTGGCTATGTAGAAATGACAAGATTTTTAATAACATAGTTTTTTCTTCCTTGCAGGTGATCTATCGCGCAACGGCTATCCTACGATTATGGATTCCGCTCCAGCGTATGGAGTTCCGCAACTTGTTTGCGGAGGGGTGTACGCGATTGGAGGATGTGGCGAGGGATATTTTCTCCCAACATGGATGGCAGCGTGATTTGCGGATTGAGCTGCCTTAGCCGCATGCTGTTTTATTTTGTTATATGGATTGTAATTTTCGTACTTTAGTTTGATTCTCATTTTGTGATTGATCGGCTATGTGCATCCTAGTTATACAGAGGCCGGGTGTAAACATTGCTATTGAGTAATATAGCGTCCATTTCTAAAAAAAAGCGAAAAATACGACAGGATGACTCAGGGTTACTCATCGACCTGGGGGGAGGGAGGCCGACAATGATAGGATGCAGACCAGGGATGGCGGAAGGAGAAGAGATGTAGTTAGGGGAAAGATGCACTAGCCTGCATCCATGGCCGCTGGGGCTAAGTCAAGGCGGCGGAGATGCATTCCGCCAAGGCGGTCGCCTCTCTCCTCTCACCCCAAACAGAGGGGATAAACTGTAGGAGTACCACAAAGAATTGCTGGCCATTGCGGGCTCACGGCCACAAGCCCACGTGTCACTTGTCTGCACACATGTGTTACCGTAAATTCAAACCGACCATCATCTATGATTTGATATACGAGAACACCTTTTGTTTTATGTTATGAATTTCATCCAGCCGATTATAAACAACGTTCATGCAAATCACATAAAGTGTCCATACACGCTACGAAAATGTTTGGATAGAAAATAAAACAATATCTCTACGATAAACATTTTTTTGAACCCATGAAGATTTCTTTTGCAAATTTTAATCTTTTTTTAGATGTATGAACATTTTTCAAATGCAAGAACATTTATAAAATACATGAACATTTATAAATAGTAAGTGATTTTGAATGGAGGTTCACATTTGTTGTTCCTAGTGGCCTAGCTCTGCCCATGATACACGTGTATGGATAGATGCTCGGTCTAGCTTGGCCAATTATCCACACCTTTCTCACGATAATCCTTTTGCATATGTACATGTACACAAAATATGTTCTCATAAATGTTCTGATGTTTTTGCTACTCGCGGAAAAATACTATCTTGTCGCCACTAGATATCCCAGTAGAACTGGTTATCTCACCCCATTCAAAGAGCAACTCTGACATGTTCTACAATTCCAAGGTGCGCCTATGTGGAACATGCAGGAGAAATCCAACCATCTTCATTCATCTCAACGAAATGCCACTGAAAGAGCATTTGGTGTTCTGAAGATGAAGTGGCGCATTATGCTTTCTATACCATTTTACCATGATCCAGAGACGCAAGCGAAGATCATCACCACATACATGCATGTGTTTGCATAACTTTATTCGTGTTAGCAACTATATTATGGCCATTTTGACATGATTGAGCAAGGCTCATATATCCATGAGGATAGTTCATCTTATGTCGATGGAAACGCTTCATGTTCTTCTGATAGCGTCATGGGTGCACTGTGACAGAGAATTGCTGAACGTTTAGTTGCCAGATGAGTTAGTCTAATTGAAATTTCACAATCACTAAAAGACTTTTATTTTATTTTGGGCATGTAATGAATTGTACAACTTATTGTATCATCTCATTTGACGATTTTATAATCTTATTTATTCACTTCTATCTCATTATGTACTAAAAATTAACATACATAGGTTATTATCATTTATTTAGATCACATATGAAATTTAGGGACATTACGAATATTTCATAACTTAACACATCAAACAAGCCAGATATCCAAAAGACGAGAAGAATGGAAGGAACTGGATTGTATGAGCTTCTCCCCCAATTTTTCAAAAACTAGATTCTCTAGAATCACAAACACAAAAGAAATCGGCTAAAGTCGCTCCAGGATTTATTGATTGCAGATACTCGAAAGAAAGGTGGCCAACAACGACATCGTGACATGCCTGGCGCATAAGCCTGGTGATGTCCAAGCCCGGCTTGCAGTGACCTACGAGCCTATTGAAGGCCTAGGCCTCTCTAGTGACAAATAAGGTTAGTAATAATCACGGTGTTATGATTATCTTAGGCTCGTCATAGTAGAGAGTATCATATATTGGTATAATGCATAGTATCATATAGTAGTATCATAGTTGCATAATATTTAATTGTTTGTAGAATCCTAATATAAATATGTATACATGATCTATATGATATTAAAATATCTAATTTTATGTGGTATGATACCATATCATAATATGATACCCCACCATAAGTTTTTTTCATTAATTAGCATGTCACGTCAGATTTTTTCTAACATGACATGCATGATACTAGGTATGATATTTAAAGGTCATTAATTTACGGATATTCAGAAAATCAATTACATATCATATATATAAGTTTCTGATACTCTGCCGAATCTGAGAAAAGTAATTTCCCTCGTACAAAGGAACCTTAAGTAGCAGTAGAAGGAAAGTAAGAACAAGAAGATATTGTGCGCGTATCATTTTTCTTAATTAGCCGTTTTGCACAACACACGAGATAGGAGGGCAATGCACTCCATCCGTTTTGCGAACATGCAATTTTGGAAAAAGATTTTCATGACGAGCCTGCCTGAAAGAATCCCTCTGAAAGAATCCCAATTCTGGAAGAGCTTGCAGAAAATCCCAGTTCTGGAAGAGCTTGCAGAAAATCAAACATCTGTTTAACCTGGGAGCTAAACCTGAGGTTAGGGATGGAAAATCCACTCTGTTTTGGCTAGATTGGTGGGTGGGTAGGGCCCCCCTCCGAGAACGGTATCCTCGCATGTTCAACATTGGTGATGAACCTTTTATCCCTATTGCCGAAGTTAGAAGGATTAATGCTTGGGCTATTGACGTTAGACTTTAGACACTCCTTCAGCACCGGAGAGGCGATAGATTGGGACAATTTATCTAGGGAACTTTACCTTACCGTGTTGGCTGAAGAGCCAGATGTGGTTTTCTGGGCATTGGAGCCGCACGGGGCATTCTCAACGGGCTCAATGTACCACAAGCTCTAGCACGGAGCAACCTCGCTGCACTTCAAAGATGTGTGGGTCACAAGAATGGACAACTAATTAGAGGCCGGCTCCCATCCAGTGATAACATAAATCACCTTAGAATGGGCAATGCTATCTCTGTACTGAATTGGAGGACGCAAACGATATTTTCTTCGGCTGTCACCTAGCTAAATTTGTCTTGGTATTGTGTGAGAGAAATCGCCGGGTACAATTGGAATCCAGTAGGGGCTGGTGAGTTCATTGCGATATCTCATGCTCTCTCGGGTAGATCTCGCAAGATCACTTGGGTGTATTTTGCTGCGATGAGCTGGGCACCTTGGCAAATTAGATATAGAATGACAATTGAACACACACTCATCAATCAACCCTCCGATTGTCTCTCTAAAACTATTATCTACTTGCGGTCCTGGAGGATACTAAACAAGTCAAAGGATAGAGCAGCACTGGACTGGATCATCTCCGAGCTCAGGAACCTGCCACTACCTTAAGGAGCTGAGGCAGCATAGTTGTAGGGGGCCTTGCCCTTTCCGTTCTGTCATTTTGATGTAACCGTGCTGATTCAGGTTGTCGTACCTTGCTTTGCCGTGAAGGCCTCTGTCTTGCTGGATGTACTTCTGAACCTTGTTGGTACTGTTGCTTTTATATAGAAAGCTGGGATTCGGCATTTCTTTTAAATCTTTCATTCATAACTACATCTATTTCTGAAAATGTCAACATATATGGATAAGCAGGCCAATCTCATACAGATCTTACAGTTATTCAGTTATGCATAAGATGAACAAAGCGATTGTAGACTTCATTTTAAAAGCTAAGTGTGCTCCTCTAGAACGACAAACATGATCAGATAGGCTGTAGAACGCACACTACATCTATTCAATCTTGGTATCTCTCTTCTGAATTGAATTGGAAGAACTGCCAAAGGAAACAAAAGAACAAAGCAGCAGATAGATTAGATGCAACGTTAAACTTACGGGTATTGATGAGCAAGCACCCATGAGATCTTGTAGGGACTGCTCACGTGCACACATTCAAGCACGAAGCACACAGGTTCTTCTCAAGTTAATCGGTCGGGGAAGAGCACCTGGTTTCTTGTCCGGGAAGTGCAGGGATTCAAGTGTTCAGCGAGGCTCCGGCGTCGCGCGGTCGGGCCGGGATTCTGACCGGAGGGCTTGGGGCTGCGCGCTCTCGCCGAGGCCCCGAGATCCCTCAGCTTAGGGCTCATTCGTTCTCTCCACCTCCGACTCTACAGCTGTCTCGACAGGCATAACCCCGGAGCAACGTGGTCGGCTAGCCCCCTCCTCTGCTCAACCAGGTGCGGCTCTCCGCATTGATTTGTTTAGATTCGGACGTATCTAACACTAAAACATGACTAGATACACCCTAGACAAATCTGATGACATTAGTATGGACCGGAGGAGGAAGTACTACTACTATTAATTAGGTTTTGAATACTGATGGTACGGTGTATCTGTGCCAATATTTCAACAGGCAGAGGCATAGCCGACGAAGTGGTTCCTTTTTGCATGAAGAGTCATAGTATGCCAATCTGTAACCTAGATCACTATAGATGCTACTGTTGTGTAGGCAATTGGCAGTGCTACAAGACGATGGACGAGTGCAATGCCAAGTGCTCAATTTCGCCTGGCTCAGACCCCTCCTCATCTTCCTTTGTACTCCCATGAAACCGGAATCTTACCATTATTAGCCGGAGAGAATGAATATATCGCAGCCGCCCTCCACCAAACCCTAGGCGGCGCCCCCACCCCCTGGCCGTCCCCGCTGCCCTCCCCGACGGTGGTAGCGGCCCCCTTCGTGTCGAAGACGGCGGCAGGGATGGAGAGATGCCTCTGTTGTTTTTCCTCGAGAGTTGGAGGATCACAGGCGGAGGCGCAGGGCGGCGCGGTTGTTCGGGCCGGGGCCTGAGGCCCTCCGGCAGGGCGGTAGGGAGGAGGCGACGGTGTGCCCTCAACTCGTCTTCAACGAGCTTGGCGGCGTGCTGGCTCGTTGGGTCAAGATCTGAGCTGAGTGGCCGATCTCGCCAGATGGGTCCAGCCACGGCCGAGGCGAAGGGATCTGGCGGTTCCTTGGATCGCCGGTACCTGCAGCCTTGCGCTTAGATTGCTTCCTTCCTTTCTTGTCTCCGGCATGGAGGTGACTGGCGGCGTGGGGGCATGCTAGTCTTGCAAATAATTGCGCGGTCCTAGGATTCCTTTTGTCGCCAAGATGATGATCTGTCAGTGCTTGTCTCCATCCATCTGGCGGAAGTGGCGTGTTCTGGAAGGCTCCGTCGGCGAACTCCCATGGGCGAACAATGCCTGGAGATTGCTAGATTGGAGGGATTCAGTCGTGCGTATCAATGTTTTATTCTGACCATTTGGGCTCAAAGGGAGCGCTTCAAAGCTCTCTTGGCTGTTAATATCATGGAGCATGTTCTTGTTCCATGGTTCTGAGGGAGAATGTCATGGAGACCGAGATATGAGGATTGACAATGGTGGTTCGAGTCTGGATGGTGATGAGGAATTGACTTGGTGACTCGTGACTTGGTGCAGTGGTATGCAAGTGGGGGCGACTGCACAGGAGAGGTTCTCAGTCCTACCTTTCAGGGTGAAAACCTAGGGTCTGGCCTTAATTGGTTGTGCCTGGCAATGGCCTTGTTGAAGGTATTGTTTGAGAGCATGGACTTTCTTTTGGGTGAAAACCTAAGATCTATGATCGGGCGATGACGGTGTTTATGCATTGTTCCCTTCTTGGAGGCGTCGCTTTTGGAGAAGCTAGACTTCTGGTGTTGTCTTGGTGGTGGTAGTACCGCTGTTTCAATGAATGTGTCACTGTAGCGGGATTTTTCTTTTTTGTAATTCTTCTTTCTTTTTTGGCTGTGTGCATCCGTACGGCCGCTAGGGCAATGCGTTGTTGCAGAGGCTGGGTGTAATTAGTATCTTCTGATATTAATATATGCTCATTTCCAAAAAAAAAGATCGAGACAATAAATAATTTACTAGTAGTATAAATATATTTCACACTTTTCTTTGCAAGTCTTTCTTGCGACCTCGGTTCTCGTGTGTGCACAGTTTTGTTCAGGGCGCTTGCCCGACCAGTTCTTTTTCTTTCCTTTTTTTTTTCTTTCCTTGTTTTCCTTCATCTCTTAGTTTTTCAGAATTCCATCAATGTATTTCTTTGTGACATATATACTGGTCGGTTAATTGGTAAGTGCTGGTTGCTAGAATCAAACTCTTTAGAAGATTTATGCTAGAGTGGTCGACTATTATATATCTACCTACTTTGCTTAGTACCAACCTTGATCAACTACGCACAAGTTCTATGAAAGTAGAAAACAAAATACTTTATAATAAAAGCAATCCGAATGCTACATTTTTCTAAGACCAAATATTGGCGTATAGTTGTGTCGACTTGGATCTGGCACCATGGTGTCAGCCTGGATCCATCATGGAGCTCCCTCGCCACGGCTAGCTGCGTCGGGGAACTGAGTATCTCCACCGGCACGTTCAATATGGCACCCAATAGGTCTATTGGACGCCAAACACGTTGTGGTTTCACATTGGCGCGTCTAACAGGGGCAGTTTTCCAGCCCAAAAAAATCGCCGGCAAAACCAATCCTACCTCGGTCCAAAAGGTGTGACACAGGAGCGCAGGCATAGAAGGGCGAAGTCAGGAAAAAGGGTCACCGGGGTCAACAGGAACTAGTTGGAAAAATGTGTGCGTACCAAGCATAATACTAATTAAGAAACAATAAAACTGAATTACCTACGCTTAACCACAGCGATTTGACCTTATTAGCCGTCCAATCGTGTCTATGTAAGGTCCAAATTTCACGTGTCGTCACGAAGGCGGCCAGATCCTCTAACGTGGAGTAATAAAGTTAGAGAAGCTACGGTTGTCTGACTTTGCTTCTTTTAAATTGTATTATTTAGTCTAAAATAATTTAAATTAATTTGCATAATATAAGTTTATGTTATGTATTTAGACTAACTACATATGGGCACAATTATAATGTAAAAAATCCAATTTACTTTTTTGAGGCTATAGTAATTATCTACAGTAACGATAAAATAGGGTGATTAACCTTTATTTCTTTGACTTTCCTTCTTTGTTTTCTCTAACTTTGTTCCTTGACGTTAGAGGAGCCGGTTCCGTCACGAAGAGCAAGTGTGGGCTTCTGGACACCATGTCCATGTAGCAGGGCTGCTGCTCCGCAGATTGATCTAGGAGCCTTCTTATTAACCGGGCCAACAGAAGTTGTAGAAAAAGCATCGTTGCTGAAGATCAGATTTGTTTAGTAAGCCCAGCCCGTTGGCTTTTCTCGTTTTCCTAGCTTCCTATGGTCGATCCTATAAAAAAAACTTCATGTGTTCGGTCGGATAATTAGTAATGTTTGGAGGAGAATGCAAGTACTTCAGTGGGATAGAAGCATAGGCAATCTTGAGATAGAAAAATTTCAGTCGTATGATGGTCTATTATAAACTTTTAGTTACAGTACCTGCATAACCATCTGGAGTCTTTGGATGCTGAGCTATTCTAAGCCATATTTATTATTGTAATTTTCTGAGGTTGCTTTATGCCCAGTTGATATTCAAGCAAATTCCAATAATTTATTTTACGAGACGCTAGACCTTTGGCAGTAGTAGATCTGCGATAGCAATATTATGTAAGTTATATTTGTTAAGATCGGTACTTTTGATTTTCTACTCACTTCAGTTATTAGATTATGGTTATTAAGTGACACTTGTAGCCCATCTACGCACATAGAATAATTAATTTTAATATTTCTTATGAATAAAGATGAAAATATCCATATGATTGTACACCATATCCACCGTGTCTTCAAATATTAGACAGGCACGGCAAAGCGCGCTTTTATCGTCTAGTGTACATGTTATAGCTAGCACGTATAGATCCATAGCTGGTATTAATCTTTTTTGGCCTTTACGGTGTTTCATCTTGAGAAACCGGTATATCACAACCTCTTAGGCTCTTACTCGGAGATGAATATATAGAAGACTTTGCTTAGAAACGCAAATGATGCATTGATTCATGAAAGTATCACCAATGCGATTATACCAATGCGATTATGTAGCACTGTCTTCACTATTTTTATTGCTGAAAATCACTTCTCAACAGATAAAGTGGCGACACGAAGAACTAAAAATAGCTTGATCTGTTGGTGTACGAAAGGAAATGTCAAATGCTTGTTTGTACTAACCATTATCTTAGCAAGTTTGGAAATCGCTTTCGGACTTGCAGATCTTCCGGCTGCTCGCACATTTTCAATTGAGAATGAAAGCTTATGGCCAAAGATCCTTCAATTGGATGTAATTGAAATCATTGGTTGTGGGTGTTTTTATTTTCAAATTCAACAAACACTCCACTGATTTTTTTACTACATGTAGAATTTTTTTTGGAGCAACCAGGAGGACTGCTGTCTTTTCTATTAGAAGAAGAGAATTTACCGGTTTAGAAGGGAAACCATCCGAAACCCGATATAGACGTATATACACACGGGTCCGGTTAAAACCGGACCAAAAAAATACCCCAAGCGGCACAGTTTTTAGGAAAAAAGGGCAAAAACCAAGACGAGACCACGCGACCTAGCTTGAGTAGGTCAGAAGCACCACCGGCAGACACCAGCACCACCGTCACCAGAGCCGCCGCGCTGGCAACCACACCAGTCCCGAGATCGCACGCACTCCTGGCCAACGAAGTAGCAACCAAACAAAGCAAGCCCAAGCACCTGGCGGAACACCAAACCTCCAAAAGCACCGCCCCCAAGAGGGAAACGATGGTGGCACCGCCGATGCCCGCTCCGACAGAAACCAGAGGTCAGGTATTCACCCGGAAAGTGTGACCCGGAACGACGA
The DNA here is from genome assembly GCA_916181665.1 of Avena sativa. Taxonomy (NCBI): domain Eukaryota; kingdom Viridiplantae; phylum Streptophyta; class Magnoliopsida; order Poales; family Poaceae; genus Avena; species Avena sativa. The sequence continues at coordinate 446,782,611 of OV702296.1, read as the reverse complement.
GGGAGGTGAAGGAGCTCGTCAAAAATGCCTCCAACAAGGGGAATGATGTCCACGGACGCCGACATCCCCGGCATCAACCTAGGTCGGTGTTGTGCTTTCGCGCGGAGTTCACCAAACCCCAAGACGAACAAGCCTATCCACCAAGGCAAAGAAGCCATGACCGCCTTGCAGCGCATCGCCTCCACAACCTCTTGCCGCAAGAAACCCACCTGGGCACCTCATCCCACAGTGCCCCTTGCCATGCCCACCGCCCCGAGGCCGCCGCCCCGATGTCCACTCCGCAGACAGCCGAAGTCACCGCCGACCACCACCAGGCCACCAAACTGGGAGGGGAAGAACCCGCGAATCCGGCTCCAAAAGCACCGCACCACGCGAAGAATACTAGAACAGAGACCACCGCTCCACTAAGCACCTCGCTGGACGGAGAACATCCCATCCCGAACAAGGGGACAAAAGCAGCCGTTCCACCACCACCTAGCCCGATCGCCACCGCCGCTCGTACGGCCGTGCCGGGCGCCATCGCCGCTCGTACGGCCGTGCCGGGCGCCACCGCCGCTCCCTAGGGTCGCCACCCCAACATCCTCTCCACCACAACAGAGAAACGAAGAGAAGACCCGCGGCCCGCCAAGCCCATCTGGGCCTAGATCGGGCCTGGCCGCACCACCTCCTCCAGAAGCGCCTACGGCCTACGCCACCTCCGCCCCTGGCATAGCAACGCCGCCTGCCGCCGCAACCCACTGCCCGTCGAGCCCTCTAGTCGCCATCCTGTCGAAGCCGTCGTAGGAGACAAAGAAAGGGGCCGTCGGCCAGAAAACGCGCCCACCGCGTGTTCAGCCACATAGAGATAAAAAATATTCCCCTACACGGTGATCCAAAGATCTAGATGAGGTAATAAATCACAAGAATTACCACTAGACGCGCAGTTGCGGAATTGATGAAGCGCTGATACATTGCAAATGTATCTATAATTTTTGATGTTCCATGCTTGATTTTATCTACTTTCTTATGTTTTATCCACACTTTGGAGTACTTTTCATATGATTTCTTGGACTAACCTATTAACAAGATGCCAAGTGCCAGTTGTCTGTTTTCTGCTGTTTTTGGTTTCAGGAAGTCAGAAAATGAATATTCTCGGAATTGGACGGGACAAAAGCCAAAGTTCCTATTTTACAGGAAGACTCATGGAGCCAGAATACGAGATGGAGGAGGGCCCGGGCCTGGCCACACCCCCCAGGCGCAGGCTAGCCCTACCCGCGCCACCAGGTGGTGTGGGCCCCCTGGCACTCCACCGACCTTTCCCTCTAGCCTATAAGAAGCCTCCTGAAGCCAAAACCCAAAATAATCAATCAGAAATCCACGAAAAGTTCCGCAGCGCCGCCGCCACCGAAGAGGAGATTCGGGGGACAGAAAGTCTCTGTTCCGGCACCCTGCCGGGACGGGGAAGTGCCCCTGGAGCCATCTCCATCGATCTCCACCACCATATCCATCACCATTGCTGATTCCCATGATAAGGAGGGAGTAGTTCTCTCTCGAGGCTAAGGGTTCTACCGGTAGCTATGTGTTCATCTCTCTCTCTATGCGTGATCATATCGAGATCATGAGCTTGTAATCTATAGATCTACCTTGCTACTCAAGTGCTTTAATAGATCTCTGCTCTCCCCATATGTGTGAAAGTGACAGCGTGCACACCATGGTGGCACTTAGGCTAGAGATTACAAATACTTGTTATGAGTTATATTTGGAGTTGGATGTCTTTATGAAATTGTGGTGTTTGTTGGACTCATCTAGTACTCAAGGTGACAGTGTGGGGTTTTCTAGATGGGAAAGGCTTACTTTGAGGAGTGTTGTTATAGCCCTACCAACGATTAGAGTGTCCAACCGGAGAGTAGTTAAGAGTAGTATCATGAAGATAATATATTTATATGAGAGAGTGTTCACTAGCGAAAGTATGATCCCTAGGCCTTGTTTCTAAGCACTGAAACACTGTTTGCAATTAGATCTGTTACATGTTTGCTTGCTTCCATCTTTATTTCAGTTTGCCTTTAGTCTCTTCCACGCCACCAAGCTATTTTCTATCACCGTTGTCTTATATCCATACCACTTGTATTTCACTATCTCTTCGCCGAACTAGTGCACCTATACACCTGACAAGTGTATTGGGTGTGTTGGGGACACCAGAGACTTCTTGTATCTTGATTGCAGGGTTGCTTGAGAGGGAATACCTTTGACCACTTCCTCCCTGAGTTCGATAAACCTTGGGTGATCCACTTAAGGGAAAAATTGTTGCTGTTCTACAAACCTCTGCACTTGGAGGCCCAACAATTGTCTACAAGAATAGAAGTGCGTAGACATCAAGCTATTTTCTGGCGCCGTTGCCGGGGAGGTAAGGTAAAAGGTATTCACACATGAGGATTAAAGAAGAAGAACCTCCCACGGCAAACGCCTATTTTCTGGCGCCGTTGCCGGGAAGGAAAGGTAAAAGGTATTCACACCGGAGGATTAAAGAAGAAGAACCTCCCACGGCAAACGCCTATTTTCTGGCGCCGTTGCCGGGGAGGTAAGGTAAAAGGTATTCACACCGGAGGATTAAAGAAGAAGAACCTCCCACGGCAAACGCCTATTTTCTGGCGCCGTTGCCGGGGAGGTAAGGTAAAAGGTACTCACATCCTTCGGTGTGAGTGCTCGAAGTTATTTCCTTTAGATTCTGCAATTTTGTCTTTTTGTTTCTTGTTTCCACTAGTTAGGCTTAATGGAAAACAACAACAAAATTAGAGAGCTTTATAGTATTTATCTTGAGTTAGGACATGAAGTGTTTGAAGAGAAAATTTAAAAACCTATGGAACTTTATTTGCATGCTAATAACAATATTGTTAGTATGAATTCTTTGGACACCATAATTGCTAATGCTATGGAAAAGTCTAAGCTTGGGGAAGCTAGTTCTTATGAAAATGATCTTTTTAGCTCCCCAGCTTTGGAAGATAGCTATTCTATTGCTTATGATGATACAAAACCTCCAATATATGATGATTACAATGATGATTATGATATTTTCAGTCCACCTACTATTGAGGAGAAAATTAATTATGATTACAATATGCCTCCTATATTTGATGATTATGGTGATGAGAATAATAATGATAGCTATTTTGTTGAATTTGCTCCCACCATAATTAATAATAATGACTATGCTTATGTGGAGAGTAATAGTTATTATATGCATGTGGCTCATGAGAAGAATGTTTTATGTGATAGTTATATTGTTGATTTTATTCATGATGCTACTGAAAGTTATTATGAGAGAGGGAAACATGGTTTTATGCATCTCAATAATATTAACTTTCCCCTCTTTATGTTGAAAGTCTTGAAGTTGCACTTGTTTTGCTTTACTATGCTTGTTGCTTTGTTCTTTCATAACTTGTTTCTTTACAATATTCCTATGCATAGGAAGTGGGTTAGACTTAAATGTGCTTTGAATTTGCTTCTTGATCCTCTCTTTTACTTCAATTCATATTTCTTATGTGAGCATCTTCTCAAAATATCATGCCTAACTTAAAGGCGTTACAGAAAAGTACTTGTTGGGAGATAACCCAAGAGTTTTAGATGAGTCTTGGAAGTTATTACCTTAGTAATAACCGCTCCTTATCCTTTTTATTAGCTTTTTGTGCCAAGAGTAACCTCTAATGAGAGAGAAGTAATGATTGGGAAAGTTGCTGTCCCGAAACAGATTTTTGTGCTTCACCGTAAAAATTCGTGTAAAATCTCTGAACGTCTTTTGAGGCGTCAATTTTTGTGCTTCTGCCCCAGGTTGTTATCTAACTTTCGTTAGTTCAACACTTTTTGATTTGAGCAACAGAAGGTCTTCGGAAAAAATCGTCTTTACCTGCTGGTCTGTTTTGACAGATTTTTGTCATTTTCTGCATTTGCTTCTTGTTGGTTCCTTTTTGAGTTCTTTTGGGGAATTGAGCTTTTTGAGGGAAGTGCTACAGTAGCTAGTGTTCTAATGGAAGTTTATTTGGTGTTAGAACTGAACCTTAAGACTTATTTATCTTGAGTGCACTAATGTTGTTAATAAAGATTGTGTGAAGTTTTGTATGAAGGAAAAATTTCAGGTGTATGGAAGGAATGAGTAATGAGATGAAGAATGGACTAAAGCCCAAGCTTGGGATGCCACGCGTGTCACCCCAAGAAATATCCAAGAAGTACAAGCGTCAAAGCTTGGGGATGCCCAAGGCATCCCCTTCTTCATCAATAAAAATCCAAGGTTTCTTCCAAACACTTCATTTTTATTGTTTCATGCACAGTTGTGTTGTTCTTGGAGCGTCTTCTTTTTCGTTTTCGTTTTGGTTTTTCGTTTTGCTTGGTTTGCTTAGTTTGCTGAATAAATTGGTTGGACCCCCTCTTTCATACATTGTTTTGCAAATAGTTTGGTTTGGTTTGGAAAAGAGTAGGAAAGTTCATGCTTATGTGGTAAAAAGAGCTCGTTTTTGACTGTGGTATGTGCTTTGTCATGCCATGCTTGATATTGTTTTGGCTTTATGCTTAGTATTCTTTGTTGTAGCATGACTTGTTATAAACAATTGAGATTGCTTAATGTGCCTTGGATGAATCACGCGTTGTTTTAGCATATTAAAGCATAGTATAGTGGTATTCTCCTTTGATGCTTTATTTGGGTTGACTTGGCACATGCTCACACCATGTTATGACTGTCTCAAGTCACCATAGCCTTTATGATCCTTTAGTTTTCAACTTGTAGTATCACTTTATGCTTTGATCAATGATGTTTTGTCGCTCTGCATGATTATGGCCATTATTGCTCTCTTAGTTTGTCGCTCCCAGTCTTTTGCTAGCCTCCACAACAAAGTATGAGTTCTACTCATGCATCCAACTCCCTAAACCAAGTTATTCCAAAGAGTCCACCATACCTACCTACTAGCATATAATATTCCAAGTATATTCATGCTTTTGTTTACCTTCCAAATTAAACTTGTTATGATAAAACTAGTGATTAAAGCTCTCACGAACTTGATGGCACACTTTACTTTACTTGCCCTTAATAAAATTGAACCATTGTGTCTTCTATGTTGTATGCTTGCACTTATTTATTGGGAATTAGCAAAACCATGCTTTCATGGGGAACGCTTTCAACATTGCACTTGGTACTTGTACCTAGTTGATATCATGCTCTTTTGTATATGGATGTCGTCAGTGTGAAATGAAAGGGGAGCTTGTAAGTCCATGGAGTTATGTATATGTGTTAGAGAAATGCCTGGGCCACTGGTCTAATCCATGCTGACATGGTGGAAACTTACAGCGTAACCATAATGAGCTGTCTATGAAGCATTCTTCTTATAAAAAAAGAGTCCTATATTGAGAAAAAAAAGAAAAGAAAAAAAAGAGATACTATGAAAAGAGGAAAGAGAGAAAAAAGCACCATATTCCCATGGTAAATAAGAAGAATGCTGAGATGCTCGTTTTCTGCTTGCCTTGTCATTTTGATATGGGGATTCTTTCGTATCATCAGGCAAGGGGTACCCCGTTGGCGGTTCTCTATGATACACATGTACTTACGATGACAAGAACTTACGGGTGACTAAACTTGAGTAGCATGAGGAGTGGCCCTCGTATACAAGGGACATGAGATTTCTGACTTATACTTCATCAAGCATGTACACCATAGTTTGTTCACTTTAACCTTAATCACTTCAAGATTCTTATGATAGGGGCAATGAGAGCTGAAAGCTATAAGTACCATAATTTTTGAAAGCTCTTTATGAGACTTAAATCCCTACTTCCTTTTACAAAGGCCTTTCTTCCACCATTATATTGAGTCTCCACCTTCTATCTTTATGCACTTACTTTGAGAGCATAGTGGTATATGTGCATTGTCCCAAGACTAGTTGATTGATGCATAACTTGATATTGCTTGTTTTAAACTATTTGTATCTAGTCACTCTTATGAACTTTGAAGGTGTCCTATCCATTTATATTTGCTACTCTATTTAGGGACAAACTGAATACTTTTATGCTATGTTTTCTTTATGTGAAACAAACAAACGTCTTGCAAAGCATTGTTATTCATGAATCTTTTGTTTGTGCCTTTTCATATTGCATCATAGTTTCTTTGCCTTATTGCTAAAAGTTTGTATTTCATGTTATGACTGAAGTACTATGATCCTAGCTTTGAATGTTTTACAAATACTTTGATCAAGTCTTTGATGGTGCATGTCACCTCAAAAAATTATTCTTTCTTTTTATCACTTACCTACTCGAGGACGAGCAGGAGTTAAGCTTGGGGATGTTGATACATTGCAAATATATCTATAATTTTTGATGTTCCATGCTTAGTTTTATCTACTTTCTTATGTTTTGTCCACACTTTGGAGTACTTTGCATATGATTTCTTGGACTAATCTATTAACAAGATGCCACAGTGCCAGTTGCCTGTTTTCTACTGTTTTTGGTTTCAGGAAGTCAGAAAATGAATATTCTCGGAATTGGACGGGACAAAAGCCAAAGTTCCTATTTTACCGGAAGACTCACGGAGCCAGAATACGAGACGGAGGAGGGCCAGGGCCTGGCCACACCCCCCTAGGCGCGGGCTAGCCCTACCTGTGCCACCAGGTGGTGTGGGCCCCCTGGCACTCCACCGACCTTTCCCTCTGGCCTATAAGAAGCCTCCCAAAGCCAAAACCCAAAATAATCAATCAGAAATCCACTAAAAGTTCCGCAGCGCCGCCGCCACTGAAGGGGAGATTCGGGGGACAGAAAGTCTCTGTTCCGGCACCCTGCCGGGACGGGGAAGTGCCCCCGGAGCCATCTCCATCGATCTCCACCACCATATCCATCACCATTGCTGATTCCCATGATGAGGAGGGAGTAGTTCTCTCTCGAGGCTAAGGGTTCTATCGGTAGCTATGTGTTCATCTCTCTCTCTCTATGCGTGATCATATTGAGATCATGAGCTTGTAATCTATAGATCTACCTTGCTACTCAAGTGCTTTAATAGATCTCTGCTCTCCCCATGCGTGTGAAAGTGACAGCGTGCACACCATGGTGGCACTTAAGCTAGAGATTACAAATACTTGTTATGAGTTATATTTGGAGTTGGATGTCTTTATTAAATTGTGGTGTTTGTTGGACTCATCTAGTACTCAAGGTGACAGTGTGGGGTTTTCTAGATGGGAAAGGCTTACTTTGAGGAGTGTTGTTATAGCCCTACCAACGATTAGAGTGTCCAACCGGAGAGTACTTAAGAGTAGTATCATGAAGATAATATATTTATATGAGAGAGTGTTCACTAGCGAAAGTATGATCCCTAGGCCTTGTTTCTAAGCACTGAAACACCGTTTGCAATTAGATCTGTTACATGTTTGCTTGCTTCCATCTTTATTTCAGTTTGCCTTTAGTCTCTTCCACACCACCAAGCTATTTTCTATCAGCGTTGTCTTATATCCATATCACTTGTATTTCACTATCTCTTCGCCGAATTAGTGCACCTATACACCTGACAAGTGTATTGGGTGTGTTGGGGACACAAGAGACTTCTTGTATCTTGATTGCAGGGTTGCTTGAGAGGGAATACCTTTGACCACTTCCTCCCTGAGTTCGATAAACCTTGGGTGATTCAGTTAAGGGAAAACTTGCTGCTGTTCTACAAACCTCTGCACTTGGAGGCCCAACAACTGTCTACAAGAATAGAAGTGCGTAAACATCAAGCGCTTCCGTTGATTTAGTGTAGTCCTCATGATCCAATCCCATCGTTGAAATGTTGATCCCGCAACACCTCCGTCGGTATCCACACGTACGAGAAGGAGCACCGGCGGTGAACTGCTAGGTTCAATACGGTGGCAGGACTGAACAAGAGTTAGGGTTTCCAATGCATGGAAATGACCTATTTGTAGCACCTCTCTAGGTATGTGTGCTCCAGTATATATAGGGAGTGAAAGTGGGCTTCACTCACTTGTGGCCCATTCACTAAAGCTCATATCAGTCACTGTGAGTCCGACTCACTGACTCGGTCCAAATCCAATTCAAGTCCAACCCAAATGACTTGCTTCCGCTCTTAAGTGTGTGACCCCGCAGGCTGATGGAAAGTTGGACACGATTGGAGTCTGACTCTCAATCGATCAATCGGTAGCGGCTCCTAGCAGAACATGCCGACTCCTAAGTATCAAAGAGTCATGACGACATGCCTTTCCAATGCGACTGATGTCCGAGTCCCTTTTTCCTCACGATATACCTTGTCGAACTATAGGCGAATAATCCTCATTCCTTAAATAGTCCGACTCTCTTCTCGATCCGTGATAAGTAATTCATCCGACTAACTCTTAGTCGACCGCCTCGGTTAACACTTAACCGAGTCGTCTATGGCCATGATTTACGAATCATATCATCCAAGAGGGCCCAGATAATATCTCTCCATATGGAGGGGTAAAATCCCATCTTGGTTATCCACATCACGTAGCTTGATTCTCAGTCGACCCAAACTCTGCCTTTATAACTGCCCTGTTACGGAACAACATTTAGTAGAACCTAAGTCGGTGATCCTCAACTCGGATTGTGCGACAATCTCAGATCTAAGAATTATATTGATTGAGATATACAAATGATAATCTCAATATGGGTCAATCCGACTCGCTAAACTCTTTAGCTAAACTCTTTAGCTGAATCTATGTAAGTCGGAATAGCATCACCATGCTCATGACAAGTGGAACCGAGTCATCAACCGACTTTCACATTAGTCTAAGTTATGTGTCCAGCGCAATCTCAATGACCAAGGATATTTAGTATGAACAACATGAATATATAGTTCTACAATGGAATCACGGAATCACATATTCAATGATATACATCAGATGCTCATGCAAGGACAACTTAATAACTTTATAGATACAATGACAAATACATCATACATGATTGCCTATAGGGCATATTCCCAACATTACTGTCTCTTAATAATCGCGGTGTCATGACTATCGTAGGTTCTCAACTAGTACTAAAGGTCACTAAAAGAGGATTGCACAATCTTTGACAGTAGGGAAAAATATTTAAAGGTCATTAATTTGCAGATATTCAGAAGATCAATTACATAACTGAGTCATAATTTTCTGATACTCTGCCCAATCCGAGGAAAGTAATTTCCCTAGTACAAAGGAAACTTAAGTAGAAGTAGAAGGAAAGTAAGAACAAGAAGACATTGTGCGTATCATTTTTCTTAATTAAGAAGATTTTCATGACCAGCCTGGCCGGCCGTTATCAAATCCTGCCATCTGTAGTATCCATCCTTCTCCCTATATACATCCTTTCTCTTCCTATGTATATGGTCTGGACCATCAGGCCGCCAAGCATCCAAAGACACAAAACCATCGTCCTTTGATCGAAGAGCTAGCGCCGCAACCGTAATCGATCGCTTACAACATGGGAGATTGCACGAAGCGCGTTCAGGCACTGTTGCTACTCGTTCTCCTAGCATGCTTCGCTGTTCATGGACAATGTAAGCCACAGTACTATACTCGCAGACAGCGTCGTACTCTTTTGCCAATAGTATCATTGCTTTAGTTCTTCTGGTTTCTATTTCTTCTACTTCCTCCGGCTCAAATTTAATGTTATTTGATTTTGTCTAGATTCGGATGTATCTAACACTAAAATATTACTAGATACATCCTAGACAAATCTGATAACATTAATATGGACCGGAGGAAGTACTACTACAAAAAAAAATAAGTTTTTGAATACTGATGGTGTATCTGTGCCAATATTTCAACAGGCAGAGGCATAGCCGACGAAGTGTTTCCTTTTTGCATGAAGAGTCATACTATCCCAATCTGTAACCCAGATCACCATAGATGCTACTGTTGTGTAGGCAATTGGCAGTGCTACAAGACGATGGATGAGTGCAATGCTAAGTGCTCAATTTCGCCTGGCTCAGACCCCTCCTCATCTTCCTCTGTACTCCCATGAAACCGGAATCTTACCATCAGCCGGAGAATGAATAAGAATGCGACAATAACTGATTTACTAGAATGAATATATTTCATTCTTTTGCAAGTTTTGCTTGCTGAAACACCATATGTATATGCATTGACCGTGGTTCTCGTGTGTGCACCGTTCTGTTCCATCACTAGTACAGGTCGGGCCTTCGTCCACGGTTCAATTCACTCACGGTGAATTGAACCGTCGCTATCCAAGGATGAGCGATGAGCCTTTAGTATGCTGACGGTTTCTATAACCACGTGCGACATATCACACGATTCGGAAAAGCAAATCGTATACACATACACCTTTACTAACAGATCTGTGCCCAGCTTATGCAAAAACATAAAATAGTATGATATATCTGATATTTGTTTGCACAATTCATACAACTCATATAAATGCAGTTTACATGGTTTAATCGATGGCTATACAAATGAGATAGACATACAAAGTAGATGATCTAGTTTTCTTGGTTGCGTCTTTGTCTTCATCTTCGTGACCTCCTAAGGGATAAGCTATATCCCATGTTGTACCCCATCACGTTTCAACACGAACTCCTCGTATGGCTGAAAATCAAGTGAGGTGCAACTTATCGGCAACTTGGCGGCGAGTTCATGAGAACTTCCTACGCAATGTCACCAAATTAGTCCTATTATACAAAAGTTGAACCACATCAGCAAGCACATTAAGTTGTGTCAACAATTGATCATAAAAAATAACATGATGCAAGCACATAAGCAAGCATATTAAGTCATGGCAACAAAATATCATAAGAAATAATATGATGCAAACACATTAAGTTGTACCACATAAGCAACAAAATTAAGTTGTTGCAACAATAGATCATAAGAAATAACATGATGCAAGCACATTAAGTCGTACCACATAAGCAAGCATATTAAGATGTGGCAACAATAGAACATAAGAAAATAACATGATGCAAGCACATTATGGTTTCCCACATCAGCAAGCACATTAAATTGTGTCAACAATACATCATAAGAAATAACATGATTCAAGCACATAAGCAAGCATATTAAGTTGTAACACATAAACAAACATATTAGGCTGTGGGAACAATAGATTACAAAAATATAATCACTCCATGTGCAGAGTTTACACTGGAAGATATTACCAAGGAAAAAGTTACAAAAAAGACTAATCAGAAAAATGGTATTCAGGCAGGCGTACTCCTTTATTTCTACATATACCTACATCGAAAGACAAATAACAACATAAATTACATTAGGGGCAACATCTTTGCTCTCAGTATACCATTTTCTCTTGCACCAAATCCATCCACCGTCCGCCCCAACGGACATAAATTTTGAGCAAAGTTTCAGAAATATTGTCTGGCCTACAACCCAAACGACAAAATGGAAATTACCAATAACAGAATGGGTACGCGGTTAATGGAAAAGCATGCAGATAATAGAAAAGCTACTAATTCGAACATAATTGCACAGATAGTATGCCCGATATATGTATTTGCTGGCACGATTTACCTTAATAGCTAAATCTGATGCAAGAACTATGGATTTTGAAAGAAATACTAGGTTTGGAGTGACATGAATCATTCAATCTCGTCACAGGATTACAATAACCCAAATGCCAAAAAGTAACACAACCTGAACTATTTGTTCAGCCTTTAGCTCACCTAATAGGACTGCAAAATATCAGCTCCCTCACACGCATTAACACACCAAGTTATTCCATTATTTATTGCCAAAAAACTATGTACCAGGATGCACCTGAGTGTGAAAGTAATTGGTAGGGTATTGCACAACACCAATAGAGCTGGCCTCTCATATATATATAAACCCTATTCAGCACCCAGGGTGCAGAATAGTTATTTTGCACCCCACATATTTTTATGTTCTCACATATAGAAATTTATGTTTTGTATACTAATAATTATGTTTGTGTTCATCAGAAACGTAAAAAAATTGACATAAAAATATGATTTATGAGCCATTATAGTGTAAAAACATAGAAAATACACTTTTTATGTCGTATTTTTATACATCATGTAAACGAATTTTTTTACAACATGTCTAAATTTTCTTATGTTCTTCTCGACTTACGTAAGAGAAAATTTACGTGACGTAAAAAATTTATACGGTTTGTAATATAGAGGGTGGGTGTAGAATAACTATTATACACCTCGGGGGTCAAATAGCGCCACTATATATATATATATATATTTATATGGGTATATAGTATAAATACATGGGTTATGTATATACTCATATCTATACAACACAATGTTTATCACCCTCCCTCAATCTCAACCGTGCCATGTACGTTGAGATTGCGCTTACAAGACGTAAACAGTGGTAATGGAAGGGGTTTGGTGAATATGTCAGCTAGCTGATCCTTGGAGGATATCAAGCGTACCTGAAGCAACTTTTGAGGCACCCTTTCTCTGACAAAGTAAAAATCAACCTCTATGTGTTTAGTACGGGCATGAAACACTGGGTTGGCAGAGACGAACATTGCTCAAATATTGTCACACCAAAGTGTAGGCGGTTAACGTTGAGATACTCCAAGTTCACCAAGCAAGGCCTATACCCAAAACAGCTCAGCAGTAGCATTAGGAAGAGCCTTGTACTCAGAATCTATGCTGGAATGAGAAACTGTAGCATGTTTTCTAGCACTCCAGAAAATCAGATTACCACCATAGAAGATAGAAAGTCTCCCTGTCAATCATCTGTCGTTAGAGCTACCAGCCCAGTCAGCATCAGAGAAGGCAGACAGAAGATCAGGATCAACAGTAGAAGGTCGAAGAAGCAAGCTGTTTGACAAAGTAGCTTTGACATAACGGAGTTAGCTGGCGATCAATGGGAATATTGAGGGCATGTAGATACTGACACACCTTGTTGACCATAAAAGACAAATCCGGACGTGTCATAGTAAGATACTGTAGTGGTCCCACAATACTGCGATATTTGGTGGAATCCTCAGTAGATAGTAATGTACCATCAGTAGTTGCAAGCCTATGAGAGGACACCATCGGGGTAGAAACCGGAGTACACTTGGTCAAACCAGCACGCTGCAGAAGCTCGATTGCATATTTGCACTGACTCGTCAAAAGACCATGACTCATGGTATGAACCTCAAAAACCAAGGAAGTAGTGTACGTGCCCATGATCTTTGAGAGCAAAAATAGTACCAAGATGATGAACCAGACGATCAGTAGTTGGCAGCGAGGGGCTCACCACGATGATGTCATCCACATAGACAAGTAGGTAGATGGTAGTGTCTGGTCTGCCCAGAATGAACAAGGACATATCAGTAGTAGAGCCTGTAAAACCAAGATCACCAAGAATAGAACTCAACCGAGCATGCCAGGCACGGGGCGCTTGCTTCAACCCATAAAGATCTTCAACAAGACAACACAAATTACTGGAACAAGTGGGATCCTCAAATCCAGGAGGCTAGCGCATGAACACTTCCTCCTCGAGAACAACATGTAGGAAGTGTTGGAAATATGCCATAGAGTCAAATAGTTAGAAGGACTATTATCATATTTCGTATAGTTTATGATTAAGTTTTATATCATGATATAACTGTATTGAGTGGAAACATCAATACACGTGTGATATATAAACAACAGGGGTTCTCAGTGTAACTCTAGTCACTGGTTCATTGGTCAACAGATGATCATGTTTCCTGATCATGTGGCATTTATGCCAGTTGTAAATGGAGACAACTCATTCTGAGAATAAGATGATGAACCAATACCCAACCTAAACATCGTGACCCTATCATGTCACGAAGTTCAAGTTACGATGATTAGAAATGGATCCTCGTAGACTATTCCTTAGACCGTGAGGCTATATCAATCACTGTCTCCCGAGAGTGCTTTGATAGCATCAAGCGCCACTTGGTAATATAGTGGTTATAAAGGTGTGTTAAGGTACTCGGAGGAAACCGTAGAGGCAATATATGTCAAGAGCGGGATTTGTCCGTCCACGTGATGGAAAGATACCCAAGGGCCCACTCGGAGAGGTTATATCCAATAGTTGTGCAGCGTGTGATTTGATCACAGGGATATCACTTGTGGGAACGAGTCAAGTAGCATTGTTCGATAACGAGATTGAAAACGACATGGTGATGTCATTGATCAGATCTCGGGCAATGCAAGTATCGAGAGACAAAGGTAATAAGACACGATTGTCCCAGTTCAAATGACAAAAGATCTTCGTGGAACGCACAGGGGTCACATGGCCATCCAGGTCCCTCTTTCGATCATTGGTGCGGGAGTGTCCCGACCATGTCTGGAGTGTTCCCGAATCGTGGGGTGTCACGCTTAAGGGCTTGATGATGCTTAGAGAGTGTTTATAGGATCGAAAGAATCGCCGAAGAATAGTAGAGAGAAAACCGGAAGGGTTTCGGTAAGTCCGGACGATGTCCGGAGTGGAGGTGGAAGGTGTTCCATAGCCATGAAGGTTGAATAATATGTGAACAAATGTTAAATGTTGATTTAATCATTTATTCATAATTATTTAATAAAGAGAAAATCATTTAAAAGGTCAAAGGCTTAAAAGGCCAATTTCCGGAGGGAAGAGGGCCCATTAGGGAAAGGTGAGAGGGAGAAGGGCCAGAGGGGGTGGCCGGCGCCCTAGTGGGCCAGCCCCCCCCCCCCCCCCCCGTGCGTGGGGCCCATGGGGGTGGTCGGCGGTGCCACCCCTCCCCCTGTCCTCTCCTTTAGTCCCATCCCGGGACTTTAAGGGAGGTAGTACCTCCCCTCCCCCTATATATAGTGGGGTATTTGGCCATATAAATACACACAATATTCAATAAAGGTCTTCTCACTTTTGTAAGACCTCCAATTGATATTCTCTCTCTCGTGACTGTGGTCCCAAGTCTAGACTGCACGAACGAGAGACATCTTCACCGCGGAGCGCCGTCGCGCTGCGGGATTCGGATCTAGGAGCTCTACTTCCGCAACTGCTACTGGATCGGGGAAGCGGGAGTCATTGTCAGGCACCGGACATATGTAACTCCCCGCGAGGTTTCACACTTGAGGCACTCAAGTCGTTGAGCCACAGGAGCGCAAGGACTTCATCACGACCTTGAGGTCGGCTTCAGCTTGTCTACATCTACCACACTCTCCTGAGCGTTCACAACGCTTTTCGGTCTTCAAGGGTAAGTTCGCGAAAAGCCCCTCTCATTACTGTATTACTAATAGATAGGTCCTCGCAGCATCAGGGGTTTAGGGGCATAGGGTAAAAATTTATTGTTTTCATACGCGGAACCCCTACAGTGGTATCAGAGCTAGATCTATGCGTAGTAATGCTAGTACGGGTAGAACACACGAGATGTAGCGTGTGGGCGTTGATCTTTTAGTTGTTACCCTCCCACATGTACTTGTGTATACCGCAGTAATGCTTGATGAAGCGGCTCCCAACCGACTTTACGCGTTCATTCGCCAGACTGGTCCACGCTTGACATACGGCTTGTACCGTATAAAGTGGCTTAGGGGGTGTCTGTCTCTCTCGCATTAGTTGGTACGCCATTTACAATGGAGGGCCCCGAAAGGGGTGTAGTAGAGACAACTACTTGATCAGCGTTGTGCTGAAAGTTCGTAGGTAAGAACGGTTCTTGTGCGAAAACCCATTCATCCATGTAAAACATGCAAAGATAAAGTAGAGGCGTCTAACTTTGTTTTGCAGGGGGGCATTGCTTTGTGATATGTTTGTGGCAAAGGTAAAGTGATTACCTTTTGTTACGTAGTAGTAGATAGTCACGAAGGTGTCGGACTACCACGCCGGTACCCTGGTGTCTACGGCGTCGGAACCCTGGCGCCGGAATCCGGTGACGACGGATGGAGATCACGACGTGAAGGACCATATCACATCGCATTTACATTCAATGTTATTGTTTGTATATCTTATTGTGTGCTAGTATTAGATACTCGATGGTAGCCTAATAAGATGATCCCTGTTAAAATTACCAACGATTGTGTTCCTCCTTAGTGTGCACCACCAAGAAAGTTCTTCGGTATGAGGCAGGCCGTGATGATCGGGCGTCAGACATATCTACGTTCGCATAAAGTGGGTGTAAGCCATGTTGCACAGCGAATACACTAAGGTTGAGTTGACGAGCCTAGCATGTACAGACATGGCCTCGGAACACAGATGGTCGAAAGATCGAGCACGAGTCGCATGAATGATGTGACCGACGTTTAGCGTCCACCCTTGAACCCACATTGATGGCCATGATGATCGGGAGAGTGTTGGAGATATGCCCTAGAGGTAATAATAAATGTAGTTATTATTATATATCTTTGTGTTTATGATAAATGTTTACATTCATGCTATAATAGTATTAACAAGGAAACCATTAATACTTGTGTGATTTGTAAACTTAATTTGAAGTCCCTAGTATGGCCTCTATACTTCACTAGCTTGTTGGTTGATTGATGATGTGGTTTCTTTGTCATGAACATTGAGATGTTATCAACAACAAGATCATATCGTTAGGAGAATGATATGGTGGACATACTCCTATAGACAAGCGTAGCATAAAGATCAAGTCATTTCAATAGTTCAATTGCTATATGCTTTCTGATACATAGTAACCTAATTCCTTCGACCATGAGATCATGCATATTGCCTTTACTGGATGGATGCTTTGATGTCATCAAACACCACACCGTAACAGGGTGGCTATAAAAGTGGCATTGGGTGTTCGGAAAGTATTGGTTGAAACACATGGATCAAGAGTGGGATTTGTCCATCCACATGACGGATAGATATTCTCTGGGCCCTCTCGGTGAAATGTCATCCAATTAGCTTGCAAGCATGTGACTTGGTCACAAGGGATCACATATCACGGGAACGAGAAAAGAGTACTTATCAGTAACGAGGTTGAACTAGGTATGCAGAGATACCGACGATCATGACCTCGGATAAGTAACATATCGTGAGACAAAGGGAAATTGGTATCGTATGTAAGTGGTTCATTCGATCGCAAAGTAATCGTAGAAATATGTGGGAGCCATATGAATTTCCAGATTCCTCTATTGGTTATTGTTCGGAGAAGTGTCTGGATCATGTCCGCATAATTCACGAACCGTAGGGAGACACACTTAAGGATTCGACGTTGTTTGAGTAGTTATGGTATTATGAGAAAGAGACCGAATGTTGTTCGGAGTCTCGGATGGGATCCGGGATATCACGAGGTGATCCGGAATGGTCCGGAGAATAAGATTCATATAAGGAAAGTCCCATTTCGGAGTTGGGGAATGGTTCCGGTGTTTTCATCGGGAACATTCTAGAAGGTCCCGGAATGTCCGGCACTCCGGGGGGGAAGGGGTACATGAATGTGTCATTGCAAGTTGGAATGATTGCATCATGTACTAGGTGTTCTCGCTGTCCAAAATAAAGGGTTTATTTAATTCCTAAATTGGAAAAGTCAAACGGCTAATTTGAAAGTCAAACTGCCAATTTTGGGAAGTGGGAAAAGAGGAGGATTGGTGGAGGCCGAATTGGGGGAGGACTCCTCCCTTGGCCGGCGCCCCACCAAGCCGACTTGGGGAGGGACTCTCCTCCCCATGGCGCAGCCAGCCCTCCCACCTATATAAGGAGGGGCAGGGCTCCCCTCCCAATACACACAAGTTCCTATCCTCTAAACTAGAAACTAGACCTAGACCCCGGTTTAGAGCTGTTTCGGTTTAGAGCCTTCTAATTGGTTTAGAGCCCTCTAATTGGTGTGTCTAATTACTAGACCACTAATAGCCTCTCTCATAAGCTCCACCATACTCGCACCGGCTTAAGGCGAAGCCCTGCGGGATCTCCCCTCTACCTCCGGTACTACGCCGTTGTGCTGCCGGAATCGCGAGGAGAGTGCTACAACCTCCGCTGCCTGCTGGAACAAGGGAGAGGAAGGTCTTCGTCGAGTACCGAACGTGTGACCGACTGCGGGAGCGCTGCGGGAACGCGGCGCCGGAAGGATCGTCTACGCGATCTTGAGATCGGAAAGAGTACGACTACATCACCCACGAGAATCTGCTCTCGTTAAACACTTTGGAATCTTCGAGGGTGAGTTATTCCATCGACTCGTTGCTACAATCTAGTAGATAGATCTTGGCTTGTTTGTTTGTATGCGATAGAAAATTTTTGTTTTCATGCTACGAACCCCTACAGTGGTATCAGAGCCGTGTCTATATGTAGATCTGTTGCACGAGTAGAACACAATGGTCATTGTGGGCGTTGATGCTTTTATTGTAGATTGCTTTTTGTGTACTTTGCATCTTGCGGTATGTTGGGATGAAGCGGCCCGGGCTAACCTTACATGACATCGTTCATGAGACTTGCTCCACGCTTGACATGCAACTCGTTTTGCATAAGTGGCTTTGCGGGTGCCTGTTTCTCCTAGCATAGTAAAGATCCAATTTACAACGGGTGATCAACAATGCTAGTATCAATGTTGTGGTTCTTGTTCGTAAGTTAGAACGACACTTATGGAAAGCCCCAAACCACGTAAAATATGCAAAGAAAGTAGAAGCGTCTAACTTTGTTTTGCAGGGGTGTGCAGTGATGTGATATGGCCATGATTGTGATTATATTTGATGTATGCAATGATCCTTATTGTAAGTTGGCAACCGGCAGGAGCCATATGGTTGTCTTTAATTTCTGTTAAGGCCTGCGTGTCTATTCAAAATAGTTGTAATAGTTGAAGTTGGCGGACGACAACCATGAAGAAGCGTCATTGACCTTGATGCTATGCCGGTGATGATGGAGATCATGTTCGTGCTTGAAGATGGAGATCGGAAGCACAAAGAAGAAAGGCCATATCATATCACATATTATGAATTGCATGTGATGTTAATCCTTTATGCATCTTGTATTGCTTAGTAGACGACGGTAGCATTATAAGATGATCCCTCATGCACATAAATTTCAAGTTCTAAAAGTGTTCACCCTTAGTATGCACCGTTGCCAAAGCTTGCTGCTTCGAAGCACCACATGATGATCGGGTGTCTTTGATTCCGCGGGTGACTACAACGTAAGCAAGCCAGATTTGCTTATGCGGAAGCTAAGGTTTGATCTTGACGAGCCTAGCATGTACAGACATGGCCTCAGGAACACGGATCGCCGAAAGGCAAAGCATGAATCATATAGTAGATATGATGAACATGATGATTGTTCGCCATTAAAACTATATCAGCTCTCGTGATGATCGGTGTTGATGTAGTGGATTTGGTTCGTGTGATCACTAAAACAATGTGAGGGATGTTGTTTTGAGTGGGAGTTCACCTAGTTTAATTTCATTAATTAATTTGAACTCAATTTGTCATAAACTTAGTCTAAACTATTGCAAATATGTTGTAGATCAATGGCAGCCCCTACCATCAATTTTAATGCGTTCCTAGAGAAAGAAAAGTTGAAAAACAATGGAAGCAACTTCGCGGATTGGTTCCGCAATTTGAGGATTGTCCTCACAGCTGGTAATTTGACCTATGTGCTGGATGCACCGCTAGGTGACCCACCTGCAGCTGATGCTACCGATGAAGTAAAGAATGTTTACCTCGCTCGGAAGAATCAGTACTCCATAGTTCAGTGTGCTATCTTGTATGGTTTAGAATCGGAGCTTCAGAAAAGGTTTGAAGAGTCAGATCCATATGATATTGTCGAGGATCTCAAATTAATCTTTGAGACTCATGCAGCAATTGAAAGTTATGAAGCTTCTGAAAAGTTCTTTAACTGCAAGATGGAAGAGGGTAGCTCCGTCAGTGAGCATGTGCTTAAAATGTCTGGGCACGCAAATAAACTTCAAAGTTTGGGTATAGTGATTCCTAATACTTTGGGAGTTTACCGCATCCTCCAATCACTACCACCAAGTTACAAGAACTTTGTGATGAACTACAACATGCAGAACATGAACAAAGAGTTGCCAGAACTATTTGCTATGTTAAAATCTGCAGAAGTGGAGATCAAGAAAGAGCACCAAGTGTTGATGGTCAATAAGACCACCAAATTCAAGAAAGGCAAGTCTAAGCAGAAGGGACACTTCAAGAAGGGTGGTAAGAAAGTTACCACGCCGACGAAGAGGACCAAGGCTGGACCCAAGCCTGATACTGAGTGCTTTTACTGCAAGGGAGAAGGTCACTGGAAGCGGAATTGCCCAAGGTACTTGGCGGATTTGAAGAACGGCAACATCAAGAAGAAAGGTATATCTGATATACATGTTATTGATGTGTATCTCACTAGTACTCGTAGTAGTGCCTGGGTATTTGATACTGGTTCGGTTGCTCATATTTGTAACTCGAAACAGGAGCTGCAGAATAAACGGAAGCTAGTGAAGAACGAGGTGACGATGCGCGTGGGAAACGGATCAAAGGTTGATGTGATCGCGGTCGGCACACTACCTCTTCATCTACCATCGGGATTAGTTTTATACTTAAATAATTGTTATTTGGTGCCTGCGTTGAGCATGAACATTATATCGGGATCTTGTTTATTGCGAGACGGTTACTTGTTTAAATCCGAGAATAATGGTTGTTCGATTTATATGAGTAATATGTTTTATGCACATGCACCTTTGATAGATGGTCTATTCATATTGAATCTCGATAGTAGAAATACACATATTAATAACATTGAGGCTAAACGTTTGAAATCAAGCGATAATTTGACCTATATGTGGCACTGTCGTCTTGGTCACATTGGAGTGAAGCGTATGAAGAAACTCCATTCCGATGGACTTCTTGAATCACTTGATTTTGAATCACTTGAAAGATGCGAAGCATGTCTGATGGGTAAAATGACTAAGACTCCATTTTCTGGTATGATGGAGCGAGCTACAGACTTATTGGAAATCATACATACCGATGTGTGTGGTCCAATGAGTGTAGCATCGCGCAGTGGTTATCGTTATGTTCTTACCTTCACGGATGACTTGAGTAGATATGGGTATATCTATTTTATGAAACATAAGTCCGAAACTTTCGAGAAGTTTAAGGAGTTTCAAAGTGAGGTAGAGAATCAACGTAACAAGAAGATTAAATTTCTACGATCTGATCGTGGAGGTGAATATCTAAGTTACGAGTTTGGCGAGCATTTGAAGAAATGTGGAATACTTTCGCAGTTGACACCGCCGGGAACACCACAGCGTAATGGTGTGTCTGAACGTCGTAATCGAACTCTCTTAGATATGGTTCGTTCTATGATGTCACTTACAGATTTGCCACTATCGTTTTGGGGTTATGCATTAGAAACAGCCGCATTCACTTTAAATAGGGCACCGTCTAAATCCGTTGAAACGACACCGTATGAATTATGGTTTGGGAAGAAACCTAAATTGTCGTTCCTTAAAGTTTGGGGATGCGAAGCCTATGTAAAGAAGTTACAGCCGGACAAGCTTGAACCCAAAGCGGAAAAATGCGTCTTCATAGGATACCCGAAGGAAACTGTTGGGTATACCTTCTATCATAGATCCGAAGGCAAAATCTTCGTTGCTAAGAATGGATCCTTTCTAGAGAAGGAATTTCTCTCGAAAGAAGTGACTGGAAGGAAAGTAGAACTCGACGAGGTTGTCGAACCTTCTCTCGAAATTGCGAGTAGCGCAGCACCGGAAGAAGTTCCTGTGGTGCCTGCACCAATAAGAGAGGAAGCTAATGATGGTGATCATGAAACTTCGGTTGAAGTTACTACAGAGCCTCGGAGGTCAACGAGAACTCGTACCACTCCAGATTGGTATGATTCCGTTATGAATGTCATGTTGGTGGACAACACCGATAACCCCGAGACATATGAGGAAGCGATGATGAGCCCAGATTCCAATAAATGGCAAGAAGCCATGAAATCCGAGATTGGATCCATGTACGAAAACCAAGTATGGACTTTGGTGGACTTACCGGATGGCCGGAAGGCTGTCGAGAACAAATGGATTTTCAAGAAGAAAACAGATGCTGATGGTAATGTTACTGTCTATAAAGCTCGACTTGTCGCAAAAGGGTTTCGACAAATTCAAGGAGTTGACTACGATGAGACTTTCTCACCGGTAGCGAAGCTAAAGTCTGTGAGGATTATGTTAGCAATCGCTGCATATTATGATTATGAGATATGGCAGATGGATGTCAAAACAGCATTCCTCAATGGAGACATTGATGAAGAATTGTATATGATGCAACCCAAAGGTTTTGTCGATCCTAAAGATGCTAACAAGGTATGCAAGCTTCAACGGTCCATCTATGGATTGAAGCAAGCATCCCGAAGTTGGAATCAACGTTTTGATAAGGTAATCAAAAGTTTTGGTTTTATACAAACTTATGGAGAAGCTTGTATTTACAAGAAAGTGAGTGGGAGCTCTGTAGCATTCTTAATACTGTATGTGGATGACATATTGTTGATTGGGAATGATGTAGACCTTCTTAATAGTGTCAAGGAATATTTGAATAATAGTTTTTCAATGAAGGATCTTGGCGAAGCAGCTTACATATTAGGCATAAAGATTTATAGAGATAGATCGAAACGCCAAATATCATTGTCACAAAGTACATATTTGGACAAAGTTCTAAAGAGGTTTGGAATGGAAGATAGCAAGAAAGGGTTCTTGCCCATGTTGCCCAATACGACCTTGAGTAAAACTCAAAGTCCGACATCGGCAGAAGATAGAGAAAAGATGAGTAAGACTCCCTATGCCTCAGCCATAGGATCTCTAATGTATGCCATGCTATGTACTAGACCCGACATCGCATATGCTGTTAGTCTAACTAGCAGATATCAAAGTGATCCAGGAGTGGATCATTGGACAGCGGTCAAAAACATCCTTAAGTACTTGAGAAGAACTAAGGATATGGTTCTTTCTTATGGAGGTGATGAACAGCTCGTTGTTAATGGTTACACCGATGCTAGTTGGAACACCGATCCGGATGATTCTAAATCACAATCTGGATACGTATTTATTTTGAATGGTGCAGCAGTTAGCTGGAGGAGTGCAAAGCAAAGCGTTGTGGCGAGATCTTCAACTGAATCGGAATACATGGCTGCTTCGGAGGCTTCACAAGAAGCGATATGGATGAAAGAGTTCATTACAGAGCTGGGTGTGGTTCCAAGTGCGCTGGACCCAATGTCTATCTACTGTGATAACATGGGCGCCATAGCCAATGCGCAAGAACCAAGGTCACACAAGAAGCTGAAGCATATCAAGCTGCGTTTCCACGCTATTCGAGAACATATCCAGGATGGGGATATAAAGATTTGCAAAGTACACACAGATCTGAATGTGGCGGATCCGTTGACTAAACCTCTCCCGAGGGCAAAACATGACCAACACCAAACTGCCATGGGTGTTCGGTATATTACCATGTAATCTAGATTAGATGACTCTAGTGCAAGTGGGAGACTGTTGGAGATATGCCCTAGAGGTAATAATAAATGTAGTTATTATTATATATCTTTGTGTTTATGATAAATGTTTACATTCATGCTATAATAGTATTAACAAGGAAACCATTAATACTTGTGTGATTTGTAAACTTAATTTGAAGTCCCTAGTATGGCCTCTATACTTCACTAGCTTGTTGGTTGATTGATGATGTGGTTTCTTTGTCATGAACATTGAGATGTTATCAACAACAAGATCATATCGTTAGGAGAATGATATGGTGGACATACTCCTATAGACAAGCGTAGCATAAAGATCAAGTCATTTCAATAGTTCAATTGCTATATGCTTTCTGATACATAGTAACCTAATTCCTTCGACCATGAGATCATGCATATTGCCTTTACTGGATGGATGCTTTGATGTCATCAAACACCACACCGTAACAGGGTGGCTATAAAAGTGGCATTGGGTGTTCGGAAAGTATTGGTTGAAACACATGGATCAAGAGTGGGATTTGTCCATCCACATGACGGATAGATATTCTCTGGGCCCTCTCGGTGAAATGTCATCCAATTAGCTTGCAAGCATGTGACTTGGTCACAAGGGATCACATATCACGGGAACGAGAAAAGAGTACTTATCAGTAACGAGGTTGAACTAGGTATGCAGAGATACCGACGATCATGACCTCGGATAAGTAACATATCGTGAGACAAAGGGAAATTGGTATCGTATGTAAGTGGTTCATTCGATCGCAAAGTAATCGTAGAAATATGTGGGAGCCATATGAATTTCCAGATTCCTCTATTGGTTATTGTTCGGAGAAGTGTCTGGATCATGTCCGCATAATTCACGAACCGTAGGGAGACACACTTAAGGATTCGACGTTGTTTGAGTAGTTATGGTATTATGAGAAAGAGACCGAATGTTGTTCGGAGTCTCGGATGGGATCCGGGATATCACGAGGTGATCCGGAATGGTCCGGAGAATAAGATTCATATAAGGAAAGTCCCATTTCGGAGTTGGGGAATGGTTCCGGTGTTTTCATCGGGAACATTCTAGAAGGTCCCGGAATGTCCGGCACTCCGGGGGGGAAGGGGTACATGAATGTGTCATTGCAAGTTGGAATGATTGCATCATGTACTAGGTGTTCTCGCTGTCCAAAATAAAGGGTTTATTTAATTCCTAAATTGGAAAAGTCAAACGGCTAATTTGAAAGTCAAACTGCCAATTTTGGGAAGTGGGAAAAGAGGAGGATTGGTGGAGGCCGAATTGGGGGAGGACTCCTCCCTTGGCCGGCGCCCCACCAAGCCGACTTGGGGAGGGACTCTCCTCCCCATGGCGCAGCCAGCCCTCCCACCTATATAAGGAGGGGCAGGGCTCCCCTCCCAATACACACAAGTTCCTATCCTCTAAACTAGAAACTAGACCTAGACCCCGGTTTAGAGCTGTTTCGGTTTAGAGCCTTCTAATTGGTTTAGAGCCCTCTAATTGGTGTGTCTAATTACTAGACCACTAATAGCCTCTCTCATAAGCTCCACCATACTCGCACCGGCTTAAGGCGAAGCCCTGCGGGATCTCCCCTCTACCTCCGGTACTACGCCGTTGTGCTGCCGGAATCGCGAGGAGAGTGCTACAACCTCCGCTGCCTGCTGGAACAAGGGAGAGGAAGGTCTTCGTCGAGTACCGAACGTGTGACCGACTGCGGGAGCGCTGCGGGAACGCGGCGCCGGAAGGATCGTCTACGCGATCTTGAGATCGGAAAGAGTACGACTACATCACCCACGAGAATCTGCTCTCGTTAAACACTTTGGAATCTTCGAGGGTGAGTTATTCCATCGACTCGTTGCTACAATCTAGTAGATAGATCTTGGCTTGTTTGTTTGTATGCGATAGAAAATTTTTGTTTTCATGCTACGAACCCCTACAGAGAGATGTGGCTGATAGGGGTCGTGTTATCACTAAGAACCCTTCTGGGGATAGGTGTTTCTGAGTGGAGTTATTATTAACTCAATTAATTATAAACTTAGTATAAATTCCTTTTTGCAATTATATATGTAGAAAATGGTTCTCCCCGAGATTACCTTCCCTATTGACAATTGGTTAAAAGGAGAAAAGCTCAAGTTAGATGGATCCAACTTTTCTGCATGGGTCATGTGCCTTCATGATCTCCTTAGCAAGAACAAAGTGGCTGACTACATGATCTACGAGATGTAGTTGGAGCCACCCTATATTCAGGAGACCCAGGAGCAGCGGGATCTCCACTGCCGTCGTCGTGTGATGGCCGCATTCATATCAGTAGCAATGCGCCTCGGGAGGGAAGATGGGTTGTGGCCGATTGTGGGAAGTATTAATCCCCAAACGGTTATGGCACATCTGAGATCGCATTTCGTGGAACAAGTGCGCACATGGGAGTATGAGATGATGGGGGATTTCCTCTCCATAAAGATGGAGGAGGGCTCCTCACTGTACGATCATATGATGCATACATGAGTCTGGCATACTACCTATACAAATGGTTCGCAAGCTCTTTTGCAATAGGAGTTGTGCTACGGTCGCTGCCACCAAGCTTCCAAGCACAAGTCAGGATTTGCATTATGAGAGGCGACGCGGAAACACAGGATTTCCACGAGTTCATATCACATTTCAGAGATGTGATGGTTAAACCCGTTGTCACTAAGGTCATCGGTGACAAAGGTATATATTTGATATACAATTTTATAAATGTTATAATCTTGCAAACACATTTGCAATGCTAAGTATATTTGATACTTGTTCTGTTTTTCTGAAAACATGTCCTTCTACATGAGAGGCACATGCTGGAGAGGAGGTGACGTTGCGTGTTGATGGCAAGCATGATGATGATGGCCAACGACACTCTCCCTCAACATTTATGATTTAGTTTATGTTTAGGATGATTATTGTAATCAATAGATCGTGAACCTCTTTAGTGTGTCTCACACTTTGTGAGACGGTTATTCATATCAGTTTGTAACAAACAGGTGTTCTACTATTATG
This sequence comes from Avena sativa, assembly GCA_916181665.1. Taxonomy (NCBI): domain Eukaryota; kingdom Viridiplantae; phylum Streptophyta; class Magnoliopsida; order Poales; family Poaceae; genus Avena; species Avena sativa. Next base: position 446,756,277 of record OV702296.1, on the reverse strand, counting down.
AATGATTTCTATTTGTGTTCATATCTTGTTTGATTATATGTGAATTATCCTTGTTGTTTGAAACTAATTGATAATACATGAACATTTGTAAAATATTGAAATTCCTTAAAAATACCCAACTTAATGATATTTCATTAATGAATGAAACCATTGCTTAAATTCAAAGTTATGTGATAATATGTGAAAGTCATTCGATTTCTTATCACATATAAATCATGCCTAAGTTCGGCAAAATAACTTGAACACCGTGTATTACTTGAATACAAAGTGTTTTAATGAATTGTTGAAAGTAAATACATATTCAATGTATTGCGTTTTAACAAAAATGGTAATTATCATTATATGATTGTTTAAATGTGTAAAGAAGTTTACCAAAGTAAACATGAATATGAAACTATTTGATATGATCAAAGTATTCATCAACAAAGGGTGTAAATATAAAAGGGAATCTAATTACTATGATTTGATCAATAGTAATGAAATTCGACTTTATAAGAATGGCATAAAGAAATTGTGAAATGCAAAGCGTTTTGAAACGTCAAAATGCAAAGCATCACAATATGATATTAGATATCAAAATGGGTGAATTGATGGAACCAAATAATTCATTGTAGTGTAGATGTAGAGACCATTATTTAGAAATAGTTAGAACTTAATTAAAAAATATAGTGAACCATCTAGATTCGTAAAAGTTTTGGGGTTATTTGATATAACCAAAACAATAGCGAATTAGTCCTTGTAAAGTATTCATTGGAAACTTTGAATACAAAATCCATAACTGAAACCAAAAGAGAAGCAAAATTCGTATTGCTTGGATTTTAGTACATTCTTGAGAAAGTTCACTATTAGTGATATTTCTCAATTATGGAGCAAATGGAAGATAGTGAAAAACACGATGAGGATTCAAATCCATGCATCAGAGTGTTGAGAAGCGCAACGGAAAATGTTCCTGAACGATTCTCTTCGCAGAAAAAAAGAATCAATGATAATGATCATTGTGTTTTCCCCACTAGTGTTTTCACTACATGAAGTAGGATTCAAAATGTAACCCATATTTTGTATGGAGACATTTTTGAATCATTTGTCATGATTCTTGGAATATGATATACCTACGAACTACTAAGGAAATAATGGTAAACTAGAATTATGAGAAATCCTAATAGCAAAATTCCCTTGAGATTAGAAAGCAATTCGTTGCTAAATCTCACAAGTAAAAGGGGTTGCTTGAATTTTCCCAAATGACTTCAAAGCCATAGTGGAAAAGGGGGTGAATGACAAAAGCACAATTTTTCAAGTATTGGACAAATTCAAATGAGTTCGATTCAAGTGTGCTAAATGTCTTGTGGATTTAAAACTAGTAAAAGTACTGGTGTCTCATAGTAAATCTCTCACTTTGATATTTGATCAAAGGATTTGAAGTTGTTCAAAATAGTGATTAAATATGCAATTTGCATAAAATTGAGTGGGAGCTATGAAAGTCTTCCTAAAACAATATGTGAATGACATATTTTTTGAGAGGGAGCAATATAAGTCTCAAATTAAAATATGTAGGAACATAGTTTGAGTAAGAGTAGTGACTCATACCCAAATATGTTGGGAACATATTTTTTAGTGGGAGCTTATAGAGAGATTCTTAAGTGTGTTAAGAATAAAAGAGCAAGTACCGATAAATAATGATTTATAAGGTGTAGAAGTTGATAAAGGTGTATTATGATATTGTGTAGTATTCCTTAAGGGATTCTGAAAAGGGTTTCGGAATAGAAGTTAATTAAGGAACTAGTCCTTAATAACTCAGATTCGGAATAGTATTAAGTTTAACATCAATGGTTGAAAGAAAGAAAAGGATGATCATCATCCACTATGTTAAGACATAGGTTCTATCTTAGAAAACCATGATGATACTTAACATAATATATGATCTAATAAGGAACGTTTAAAAGTGATTAAGTTTGAATCACGGAACGTTGAGCTGAGTTTGTCCGCAGTGTCTAATAAAGAACTGTAGACATTTTTTCCAAATCCAAAAAAGGATGACATATCTTAAAGCATAAAGAGTTATGTTATAAGGGAATATGTTGGAAACTCCTGTAAATACCGATTAAAGTCAAGTAGGAAGCGAGGTGAACAAAAACATCAAAAGTTGCACAGAGTGCACTCGTATTTCAATGAATACATATATAATAATAGATAAGGGTACCATCTAAAGTCTTGTATAATGTTATGGCGGGGATAGTTCACTTTTAACATAGAATGATGTGTCCCAGGGCACAGTGTCCATGAGAAAGCCCTCGAGGTTGATCTAAAGTCACTATAGGCTCCTGGAATCAGGCCTCGTTCTACTACCACAGCGACAATGCATACACACAGATGTTATCATGTGATGATAAAGTATTAATGTCAATCATGGTGATTTTAGTAAGTTGCAAAGGATTTGGGACTGTAAAGTACAGACCCAAGACTCGACCTCTTCCATGAGCAAGCATGTTCAGGGTACCGGTAATATGGTGCCAATGATTAAGAACAAATGCAACTAGTTTATTTATACTCTAGTGCAAGTGGGAGACTGTTGGAAATATGCCCTAGAGTCAAATAGTTATAAGGACTATTATCATATTTCGTATAGTTTATGATTAAGTTTTATATCATGCTATAACTGTATTGTGTGGAAACATCAATACACGTGTGATATATAAACAACCAAGGGTTCCCAGTGTAACTCTATTCACTGGTTCATTGGTCAACAGATGATCATGTTTCCTGATCATGTGGCATTTATGCCAGTTGGAAATGGAGACAACTCATTCTGAGAATGAGATGATGAACCAATACCCAACCTAAACATCATGACACGATCATGTCACGAAGTTCAAGTTACGACGATTAGAAATGGATACTTGTAGACTATTCCTTAGACCGTGAGGCTATATCAATCACTGTCTCCCGAGAGTGCTTTGATAGCATCAAGCACCACTTGGTAATACAGTTGTTATAAAGGTGTGTTCAGGTACTCGGAGGAAACCGTAGAGGCAATATATGTCAAGAGCAGGATTTGTCCGTCCACGTGATGGAAAGATACTCAAGGGCCCACTCGGAGAGGTTATGTCCAATAGTTGCGCATCGTGTGATTTGATCACAGGGATATCACTTGTCGGAACACGTCAAATAACATTGTTCAGTAATGATATTGAACACAACTGATGTCATTGATCAGATCTCAGGCAATGCAAGTATCGAGAGACAAAGGGAATAAGACACGACTGTCTCGGTTCAAACAATGAAAGATCTTCGTGGAACGCACAGGGGTCACATGGCCATCCAGGTCCCTCTATCGATCATTGGTGCGGGAGTGTCCCGACCATGTCTGGAGTGTTCCCGAACCATGGGGTATCACGCTTAAGGGCTTGATGATGCTTAGAGAGTGTTTATAGGATCGGAAGAATCATCTAAGAATAGTAGAGAGAAAACCGGAAGGGTTTTGGTAAGTACAGAGGATGTCCGGAGTGGAGGTGGAAGGTGTTCCATAGCCATGAAGGTTGAATAATATGTGAATGAATGTTAAATGTTGATTTAATCATTTATTCATAATTATTTAATAAAGAGAAAATCAATTTAAAAGGTCAAAAGCTTAATGGGCCAATTTTCGGAGGGAAGAGGGACCATTAGGGAAAGGTTAGAGGGAGAAATGCCAGAGGGGGTGGCCGGCGCCCTAGTGGGCCAGCCCCCCCCCTGCACGGGGCCCATGGGGGTGGCCGGTGGTGCCACTCCTCCCCCTCTCCTCTCCTTTAGTCCCTCCCCGGGACTTTAAGGGTGGAAGTACCTTCCCTCCCCTTATATATAGTGGGGTATTTGGCCAGATAAATACACACAATATTCAATAAAGGTCTTCTCACTTTTGGAAGACCTCCAATTTATATTCTCTCTATCTCGTGGCCGTGGTCCCAAGTCTGGACAGCGCGAACGAGAGACATCTTCACCGCAGAGCGCCGTCGCGTTGCGGGATTCGGATCTAGGATCTCTACTTCCACAGCTAATGCTGGATCGGGAAAGCGAGAGTCATCGTCATGCACCGGACGTGTGTAACTCCCCGCGAGGTGTCACACTTGAGGCACTCAAGTCGTTGAGCCACAGGAGCGCAAGGACTTCATCACGACCTTGAGGTCGGCTTCGGCTCGTCTACATCAACCACGCTCTCCTGAGCATTCACAATGCTTTTCGTTCTTCAAGGGTAAGTTCACGAAAAGCCCCTCCCATTACTGTATTACTAATAGATAGATCCTGGTAGCATCAGGGGTTCAGGGGCGTAGGGTAAAAATTTATTGCTTTCATACGCGGAACCCCTACAAGAAGGCATTATGTATATCCAGCTGGTGAAGATGCCAACCCTAAGAGAGATCCATGGAGAGTAACATCCGAATAGTAGCAGGTTTAACAACGGGACTGAAAGTATCCTCATAGTCCAAGCCATACTGTTGTTTGAACCCTTTGGAAACAATACATGCTGTGTATCTTTCAATAGAACCATCTGCCTTCCCTTTAATTTCAAATACCCATTTGCAATCAATAATATTCACACCAGAACATGGAGGAACGAGATACCATGTATGATTGTTCTGAAGAGCAGTGAACTCAGTCTCCATTGCAATGCGCCAATGAGGAGAGGAAAGAGCCGCCCTATAGTCAGGTGGTTCTATATGTAGGAGAGTAGTATCATCAGTACAAGTAGTACTCCAGGCAATAGTACCGTCGGTGTGGAGTTTCAACTAACGAAGTCCCAGCTGTAGCCGAGTAACCGCGCAAAGGCGAGGAGTAGCAGGCATAGCCTCTAGAGTAGGTGTTGCCGAGGCGAACGACACAGTATATGTCGCCGAAGAAGAGGGAACCAACGACGGCGGCCCAGCAGAAATGGGCATTGTGTAGCTGTTGGTCGCACTGGGTGACAGCGGGTGAGCAGCCAAGGCCGGTGTAGATGGGCTGCTCACGGTCACCCAGGCGACGCACTGCTAGCGATGTAGGAAGGGGAGGATGGGCCAATCCCCCTGCATGGGAAGCCGCCGATCCATGCACATCGCCCATGATCAGCGTGACGAGGAGGCGACGAGGCGTCTAGGATCTCAAGGCGGGCACCGCGGCCAGTTCCTGCACCATGGTAAGCTAGCAGTGTAGGGGAATATGCAGCATCAACAAATTGGTCAGAATGCAATGGAGTAGTGGATGATGGTGTCGACATATGTGGAGGCGCAAGTTGAGAGAAGGGAAAACCCGTCTCATCAAAATCATCATGAGATATGTAGACTCTGTTGGTAGGGATATGTATGCATTTGTAACCTTTATAAAGAGAGCTATAACTAAGGAATACACATTGTTTAGAACTAAACTCAATTTTACGATTATTATAGGGACGAAGATGTGGCTAACAGGCGCACCCAAAAAACTATAAAAAGGTGTAGTTAGGTGTTTCACCTAGAAGACGTTCAAGAGGAGTTTGCATATTAATGACCCGTGTAGGTAGACGTTAATAATAAAACATTCCATGGAGAAGGCATCGCTACAAAAACGGTAAGGGCCGAGGCATGCGCTATAAGGGTTAAGCCAGTCTCTATGATATGACGATGTTTATGTTAAGTAGTGCCATTTTTTTTACTCGTACGAGGACATGATACACGATGAGAGATACCAATATCAGAAAAGAATTTGTTCAACTTAAGGTGTTCACCACCCCAATCACTCTAGACATGAATAATTTTGCGATTTAAAAGGCGTTCAACATGCTGTTGGAATTGAAGAAAAATTTGGAACACATCAGATTTATGCTTAAGGAGATAAAGCCATGTAAAACGACTGTAGGCATCAATAAAACTGACGTAAAACTGGAGTCCACTAATAGGTTTGGGCAGGACCCCAAACATCAGAATAAATAATCTCAAGATGTGCAATAGCAACACGACTTGATACAGAAAAGGAGGTAATTGGTGACTCTTGTCTTGCTGACAGACATCACAAACTACATCATTATTGACTGATAAAGGTGGAAGCTCATGGCGATGTAAGACATGTTGAACTATAGGAGTGTATGGATGACCTAGACGGGAGTGGCACTGATCTCGTGACAACCTGACACTACTAAAAGCTTGTCTCACGGACTCGAGATTGAGATTATAGAGGCCTCCACGAAGTCCTCCTCTAAGCAGGACCTCCTTCGTAGCCCGATCTTTAACAAGAAAATACCACGGGTGAAACTCAAAGAACACATTATTATCCGATGCAAACTGTCTAATGGGGACTAGATTATGTGTAATGGATGGAACATGAAGAATATTTTTGAGGTGGAGAGAATTGGATAATTTAGGAACTGTAGACTGACCAATATGTGTAATGTGTATACCTGTGCCATTGGGCAGTTTGGACCTGGTCCTTGTCATTGTATTGTTCCGTCATAGTAAGCATGTTGATGTCATTGGTGAAGTTACCCGTTGCGCTAGTGTCAGGATACCATCTTGGATCAACAGGGTAGGAGGTAGTAGTGCCACTATTCGTGGCAGTATAGGTAGCGCCACCACTAGGGTGTTTGAAGTCGGTGATCTGGCGTCCATGTTGCGCCCTTCGTTGCCAACACCGAGGAAGTTGGCTTGAAGCAACATGAGGCGACGTGTCCCACCTTCCCGCATATCTAGCAGACGGGGCCAGTGCCACCAGCGGAACCCTGAGCGGGCGCGACTGGCCATGGGGAAGGCGGCCCCATGCCGACACCACCATGGCCTCCTCCAGGACCCGTGTGCGCCGAGTAGTTGGCGAGGTTGACGTAGCACGATGTTCGACACGCCGGTTCTCGACACGCTTCTCCATGTTCATTAGTTGTGCATACACTTCACGCATCGACATAGGGTCCGTAACAGGACGTGTGAAACACGATCAGCGAGCAGGTCGTAGTCGCCGTCAAGGCTGCCGAGGAGGTAGGAGTTGAACTCTTCAGGCCGGAGAGGCTGGCCGAAGGAGGCCATGGTGTCGGCGAGCGCCTTGACCTCGTTGAAGTAGACGATGGCCGTCTTGTCCCGCTTCCTGCACTTCGAGGCACTTGGAGAGGGCAATCCGAAGCTGCATGACGCGCGAGGTAGACTGTGTGGCGTAGCTTGCCTCCAACGTCTCCCACACCTCTTGTGACGTGGTGGAAAGCATGACCATCCCAATGACCCCCTTAGTAACAGTGGAGACGATGGCGGAGAGGATCGCCTGATCCTGTTGATGCCAGACACCATACTCCGGGTTGGGGATGGTAGCAGGAGTAGGGCTGCCGTCGTGGCCGCCGGGTTCTTGATCTTGGCATCTATGCAGGGAAGAGTCCCATGGACAAACCCATAGAGAAGGTTGCTCCGCAGAATCGGGATGACCTGGGTACGCCAGTAGATGGAGTTGTCGGCGGTTAGTCGGATGGTGATGGAGGTCGTGATGGAGATCGGCGCGGTGGGGATCCGTGACGCCATAGCCTTGCCTACGCTAGCACCGACCGAGCTACTGGAGCCGCTGGAGAGGACGGAGGAGGTGGAGTTGGATAACAACATGCGGGCGGCGGCCTAGGGTAGGAGGCATCGGCGTGCGGTAGAGTAGGGGAAGATTTTTGGGGTGGCGGCGGCGGTAGGGTTTGGAGATCAATCCGATCTCGGGCGGTAGGCAGAAGCGGGGTAGGGTGGCGGTGAGATCGATCACCCTCGCTCTGATACCATGTGAAAGTAATTGGTAGGATATTGCACAACACCAATAGGGTTGGCCTCTCTCATATATATATATGGGTATACAGTACAAATACATGGGTTACATACAGGCCTATCGTATATGCTCATATCTATACACCACAATGTTTATCACTGACACTACAGGATGCGCCGGCTAGGCCGACGGCTAAAAGCCCTCGGCGTAGACAGCTAGACCGTCGGCCTACGCTACGCCGAGGGCTGCCGTCGGCGTAGCCTCCTCGGTGAACCTCTCCCTCGGCGGAGCAAAAAAAGCCGTCGGCGTATGGTCTAGCCCTCGGTGTAAGCTTTGCCGACGGTCGTCGCAGGCCCCTCGGCGTAGTAGCCGTCGGCGAAAGGCAAGCCCGCCGTTACACCGGCTGCTAGCGGCGCAGTCGGTACGCCGACGGCATGGCCCTCGGCGTAGCGTCGGCACGTGGCAGACTGTGGGCGCCCCAGGCAGGCAGCTGGGCCGACGGCCGCGGCCCTCGGCGTAGGCCTAGGCATACGCCGACGGTTAGGCCCTCGGCATAGCTGTAGCACGTGGCAGGCGCTGGCCGTGCCAGGCAGACAGCTACGCCGATGGTTAGGCCCTCGGCATATCGTGTACCATTTGGCACAGAGGAGGCACTACGCCGACGGCATGGCCCTCGGCGTAGGCCCAGCCCAGAATTTTTTTCCCTGTTTCGCTGCAGTTTTATTTCTTCAATATTATTCACAGCAATATTGAACATGTATTTCACAAAAAATCAAACAAAATCACATCATTCATACATGTATCAAACAAGATCACATCATTCAAACATGTATCAACATGATCACATCATTCATACATGTATCAACATGATCACATCATTCATACATGTATCAACATCGTCACACATGCATAGACAATAAAACCCTACAACTCTGGAGGAGACGGGGTGTACCCGAGATCTCCCCTGGTGAAAAGAGGCGACCTCCGGCGAGGGTGGCGTCCAGTAGAAGTAGCAGAAGAACCATCTCGCGAGGTAGTAGGAGAAGTGTCGGGGTGAGTATTGGGAGAACCACCAGCAGAATGGCCAGGAGAAGGACCATTGTCATGAAGCGGTGTGATCTGACGCCCATCCAGCGAGGCATGGCTAAAGTGCTGGTTCCCAGAAGCTCCCGTTCCCTACATGTTGCCTACATGTTAGCAACTTGCGAGGCAAAGTAAAGCGATAACTAGTGGGCTAGCAAAGAACTTACCGGTGTCGATGCGTAGTATGTCCTAGCGAAACTGTCCCTCGATGGCATGCATGGCGGCTGCCCCGGCATGGGAGGCACAGGCCCTAAATCCATATTCTGTCCAGTTTGATTATTAATCAACATCGCCTGCAAGATAGTTTAGATGCCAGGCCGTAATACAACAAACTAGGGGAAATGGGACTTGTATCTTTTGCAAAAATAAAGGTTCAAACTTACATTTATGTATTGCATGTAGATCGCATTCGCCTCCTGATATTGCCGAAAGGCCACCTGATATTCATCATGAGCGGCATCATAGGCCGCCTCGAACTCAGGCTACAATTTCAAATACAATGAATGTCGTCAGCAGTTAGCCATGCAGAAACAAAAGTCATAAAGATGATGAAAATGAGTAAAACTTACATCATCTCTAGAGGTGGATCGACGAGGCTGGCTACGAGGCGGGATAGGGGGGCTGTCGGCGGGGTGGGTAGCCTTGAGACGCGTGAAGCTCGTGGTGAGGGTAGGCTTGACCTTCTTATTCAGAATCTTGAGACGTCCATGCTGCAATCCGTGCCCCGACAGGACCAACGACTCCTCGTTGATCTCCGCGTGAATGGGGTCATCCACATGGGGGTGACGAGCCTTCACCATCGCGCTGTAGTCCGCCAAGTTGTTCTGGGCAGTGCCGTAGTACTCGGGTAACAAGGGCTGAGGCTGCGAGGTATCGGGCTTCTTTCGCCGCATCATCTCATAGACGGCGACATCATGAATCACCTCCCCGGGTTGTGCCTCGGCCACCTGCATCGCAGAAAGAAATATTATGCATATGAAGTACGAACATGACGAGAAATAAATGCAGGTCGTTCCATGTATAGACATACCACCTTCCCCTTGAAGCGGTCAAAGTTGCGGTTTCCCGCGCAGTGTGTTCCACCATCGCCTCGATTCTCCGCGTTCCGCCTCGACAAGGCTGCAAACTCTTCGTCTTCACTGAGCCACCTCGTCCTAACCAGCTCCTCCCATGTGAGTCGATGCGGCTCAGCCCAATCGGGGACAACCTGAAAATGCAATACTAAACTCCAGACAAAGCAATGGCAACTTAGCAACAATGTAGAATCTCATTGACATTTTACTCACCGACATGTACTCTTCTGGCATCATCGAGTACTCAGGATTATACTTCTTACCGACAATGTCTTCCTTCCTGATCCTCACGCCCCTGTCGGCCCAGAAGTGACTAGCGGCCGTGACCTTCTGGTTGTACCACACCTGGGGTGTCAACTTCACACAAGCCCCAAGCAAAGTCCTGTCTGCCTTCTCCTGGTCCTCCTCAGCCACACGATAAAAGCACTTCAATCATGCATAAAAACAATTGTAAGAGTCATGAGTTAGCACGGTGGGGTCATCAAGTATTAACTCGAGAAATATGCCTTACCCAAAACTTGGTGATGACAGCATTAGCAGCTTCGGAAATCCCGGGACACGAGTAGTCTGGTAGTCCGCCCAAGTAGTAGCTAGCCTCCTGACACCATCAGGGGAAATGTGATAGCCCGGCCAGAACTTCCTAATCAGAGCTCCAACCAGGCTGGTAGGAAGGCGAGGCTTGGTCCCCGGAGGAAATGTCCAATTGCTGCACAATAATAAACATTAGTACACATGCCAAATTATTTATGACCAATATGAAATTACATGTTTTAAATTGCAAAATTAGTACACTTACTCAAGGCCATCTGGAATAATAAGAGCTTTCGCCTCCTGGGTCCTAGGCTCTAACCTCTCCTCAGGGACTCCCGATTCCCCACGATTCCGCAATTTCTTTGGCGGCACCAACTCGTAGCTAGTGTCAGCCTCCTCCTCCGCCTCGTATCTAGACTCCGTCTCGGTCTCCGCCTCCCTCTCGGTCTCTGGCTCCGCCTCGTCCCCAAAAGGCTGCTCTGTCAGGAAGAACTCAGGAGCCATGTCGCCACAAGCGGAGGGTGGTGGGTCAAAGTCCACGCCTCCTCCCCTACCACCTCGTCCTCCTCCTCGACCTCGACCTCGACCTCGTCCTCCTCCCGCACCAGCAAGATCGGGGTAACGCGGATTGGGATTTGGCTGTCTCCCACTCTGTGTAGCTTTTTTCTTGCGCTGTTTCAGCGCATTAAGCAAGGACGAAGAGCTTGCCTTGCCCTTGCTCATATTTTTCAATCACCTGCATTGAATAAGAGAAAACAGTTAAGCACAAAGACATAATAAAATGTATACACAAAGCATAAAGGCATAATGCAATTAAGAAAACAATTAAGCACAAAGACATAATAAATACTCACTATCATTCTGATTCTCATTCCCATTCTCATTCTCACTATCACTATCACTATCTTTTGAGTAGAAAGCTGGATTCTCATCGAAGGGTGGAGGCTCATCATCGTTGTCATTCTCTGTATGAAACTTCTCGAGCATATCTATATCATGTAGATTCACCACCCTGTAACCCCGAGTTTCTGCATCATTCCCAAGGTCCTCAAGATCAACTGGTTCTAAATCAAAGTGCCCGACGTCCTCTTGCTCTTGATAAAAAATTCCCTCGTACGTTACAGGGTTAATGTTGTTGTAATCATCCTCGGAGGGAATCGGTAGGTTACCATATGGCGATACCTGGAACACGACTTCCCAGCCCTGGAGTTCCGCTTTCTGGCATGGGTAGGGCAAATAAAAAACTTGGTTGGCTTGGTGAGCAACAACAAAGACGTCGGCTCCGCTATAGGTGGTTGAAGGCCTAACTTCAACTAACCCAATGGAAGGGGTACTTCTCAGTCCACCCCTTGGGTCGAACCAGTGGCACTTGAACACAACAAGATTGAGTTGTACGTTCGTACGATTGAAGGTCAGCTTGTATACATTCTCTAACCTTCCGTAGTAATCAAGGGAATCGGCTCCTCTGGTGAAGACCCCAGTATTTACCGTTTTTGCATTCGGTCGCCCCTTCTGGTGCGTCTCTGTATGGAAGCGAAACCCATTCACATCATACTTCTCATACTTCATGACGTCAAGGTTAAAACCTTGGGAAACACATTTCAGCTCATCTGACATCTCAACATTGGGATCAGCTCCCTACAGGTTTGTTCCGTTCATTAGTTACGTGGAATAAGAGGGACAAGTCACATATTGCAAGGTAAGAGGGACAGGTTAGAAATTACTTTTTCCATGAACCAGGACACAAATTTTTTTTTTATTTCCAGGAGCACCCTCTTTCAGTAGAGTGTCCAACTCCATGGGAGAGGGATCCGTCGGTCCCGACCACTGTTCATCCGTGAAGTCGCTAAGGAGAAAATAAGCATTAGACCGAGTTACTAGCTACATAGAGCATTAGACCGAGAAAATAAGAACTTGTTTACCATTTTACCTAATGAAATCGACCACTTCCTTCATGTTCATAAGCACATAGAGCATTATGCAATCCTTCTCTTCCTTCGGCAAGCTATATTTTAGTCCTTTACCGGCCTTGCCACCGGGAAATTGGAATAGTTTGAGATTGGGGTCATTCTTGGGCAGGTCGACATTGTAACAAGAGACCGGGTTATGCATAGTGGGAACATCATCGGGCCAGTAGGTTGTCGCGGCGTCTGCCATCTCCCGAAAGCATGTTGCTTCAGCTATGCATGCTTCAATCTTGGCTTTGTTTCCAGTTATCTTTCGAATATACTTAAACTCTCTCTCAATACAAAACTGCCAACAAAATTGCACCGGGCCCCCCAAGAGTGCCTCGTTTGCGAGGTGCACAATGAGATGTGCCATCGGAGTAAAGAAGCCTGGCGGAAAGATCATCTCCAAATTGCATAGCAACTCCGGCACCTGAACTTGCAGCTTCTCAATAACCAGAGGACATATCTGCTTAGCACAGAGCGTGCGGAAGAAATGGCTCAACTCCGCAAGCACTAGCCAGAATTTCTCGGGGAGATACCCTCGAACCATCACCGGCATCAGCCGCTCAATCGATATATGAAGTCGTGACTCTTGAGCCCGGTGACTTGTCCCGTCGAAAGATTGACTCCCTTACTTATATTCGAACAATAACCATCAGGGAACATCACGACATATTTGAGCCACCTGAATGACTCCTTCTTTTGGACATTATCAAGGCAGTAGTAGGCATGCGGCTTGAACCAATTCTTTCGACGGACAGTAGGAGGCTGCATGTGTAATCTCTTCCTATCACAAAGCTTCTCAACATCGACTCTAGCCTTGACATTATCCTTTGACTTTCCAGGAATGTTCAGTACTGTGTGAAAAAGGGACTCCCCGACATTCTTTTCGGTGTGCATCACATCGATGTTATGGGAAAGTTCAAGGTCCTTGTAATACACAAGATTCGTTAAGGCTGCCACATGAGTCCAGTTGTGCGTTACACCATATCCGCAAATAGATGGCCAGTTCCCGGCGCCGCAGGCACGAGAGCACGTAGCTCGGCATCAACAACTGAACCATCGAACTTTGGTACCTCTTTTACTTCATGCACAACTTTGCCCTTCTTGAAGTTCTTCTTGTCTTCTCTGAACGGATGCTTTCTTTTGAGGTACTGTCGATTCGTGTCAAACGCAACATACTTGTGACCCGACTTTAGCCAAAGAAACTCAAGTCGGTGCCTGCACACTGGGCATGGCCACTTACCAGTTGTACACCATCCGCACATTAGGGCGTACCCGGGCATGTCATGCATGGTATACTGCAACCAAACTTTCATCAAGAAGTTTCTCTTCGATGCTCGGTCGTATGTCAACGTCCCGTGTATCCAGGAGTGGTTCAAATCATCCACAATCGGTTGCATGTAGACACTCAAATTTTTCCCCGGGTACTCTGGCCCTGGAATGATCAACGACAGAAACATGGTCTTCCGTTGCATTAATACTCCGGGGGAGATTGAGCGGAATAACAAACACCGGCTAGCAGTTGTACGTGGCCGTCGACAAACCATATGGGTTGAAGCCATCTGTTGCTATCGCAATTCTAACATTCCGAGCCTCTTCTGCCCATCGGGGGTATTTTTCATCGAAGTTCTTCCATGCCTTACCATCAGACGGATGTCCCATCTTCTTCTGTCCATGCTCGTCCTCATATCTCTTCCCCTTCTTGTGCCACGTCATCTGTTTGGCAGTCTCCTCGCTCAAGTAAAGCCGCTGGATTCTTTTTATGAATGGGAGATACCAAAGAATCTTTAGAGCGACATTCGACTGCCTCATCTGACCATCCTTTCCCTTTACCTCATCATACCTAGAGGCCCCACAAATGGAGCAGTACTTGTCATCCGCAAACTGTTTCCAAAACAAAAGGCAACCTTTTGGACAACAATCTATCTTTTCATAATCCATGTTCAGCTCCTTCATGAGTTTCTTCGTTTCGTAAAAGGTTTTAGGCAGACAATGCCCTTCGGGCAACATGTTACCACATGTTCTCAGATTAGCTTCAAAGTGAGAACGGGTGGCGGAGTACTGGCACTTGTCTGCTAGACACTGAGAGATGGCATCGAGCTGAGAAATCTTTGCACCCTCGTACAGAGGCCTCTTAGCCACGGCCATCATATCAAGGAAGGCCTTCGCGGTTGGCTCTGGTTCTAGCGGTTCCTCTGGTTCAGGTGGTTCCTCTGGTTTTGGTGGTTCCTCCCGTCGAGGTGGCAAATCCGGCTGGTCAGCATCGATGAGATCATCTAGAAAGTTTCTAATCCCATCGTGCTCATTGCCATTGAGTCGCTGATGCATCACCTCACCCCTGTCACGTTCGTACCGAGCAAAGTCGACTTGCGTGACATAGTTAGACATGTACCCATATTGCAGAAGGTGTTTATAGATGTCATCCTTTCCCTGACGATAACGCTTAGTGCAATGAGCGCAGGGACAAAGTGCCCGAACCATTGCCTTCGAACGACACGCTAACTCATTCACTAACAAATGAGTGTTCCGTACCCAACCGTCTGTTTTATTAGTCGCACTAATACGGCCACTGTACATCCACCCATTATCAGCCATCCTCTTCTGCTTTGTTAGGAGCCAAACAACAAATATAACATTTTATATCAAACAGGAGATTAAATGCTTCATATTTTTATGCATTCATCAACCTACATGTCTAATAAGAAAAGAGGGTCCTAACCAGCCGCCGGATCCGTAGATTGGGTAAGTTCTCCCTGGCTCTACCCCGATCCGAGCAGAATTTTGGCAGCACCTCCCTGCTGCTCTCCCGATACACGTCTCGACAAAAAGCCAAGAGGATGTGCATCCGGAGAACAACGAGGAGGCGTCACTGAAATCCTGTCTCGAATCAAGGTAGAGCTAGGGAGAACCATACCCAACTACGAATCCGCCGACTGCCTGATAAAAGCCGTATGCATTACGGTTCAAAATATGCGAGACCACTAATGCATATTAAGTCGCGTAACGCTTACGATCGAGATGATGCCTAGGTGACGCGATAGACTTGGTGACATAGACACGAAAATAAACCTAGGTACAAGAGAGGCGAACGGATTCTCACCCTCGAAGCGTGATCAAATCATCGAAGATGATCCGGGACCCTGCCGTCGAAACACCCCCCGCTCACCCTCCGGTAACTGCAAAAAACATGAACAAATGGTTAAATATGCAACATCTATTTAGCAAATTTCATCTATTTTAGCCAAGTGTAGGATTTAGCTCTAATCTTTAAAATTCTCGATGTACCTGCGAGAGACCGGAGCTCTGGCGATGGCTCGACGGAGGGACGGGACAGGGAGGAGGGGGCGATGCAGCGAGGCGGCTACTGCGCAGGGGAGGCAGCATAGGAAAGGGGCGAGCTCGGGGAGGAGGAGGGGCGAGCTCCAGGACTAGGAGGGGCGGCGGCCGCGAGCTCGGGGAGGAGGAGGGGCTCTGGGCGGAGCTCGGGTAGGAGGGGCTCGGGGAGGAGGAGGGGCTCGGGAAGGAGGGGCTCGGGGAAGAGGAGGGGCTTGGGGAGGAGGGGCGGCGGCGAGGTCGGGAGGAGGAGGGGTGGCGGCGGGGTCGGGAGGAGGAGGGGCGGCGGCGGCAGCAGGGTTGGGAGGAGGAGGGGTGGCAGCGGCGGCGAGGTCGGGAGGAGGAGGAGGAGCTCGGGGAGGCGGCGGGGCTCGGGGAGGAGGGACGGCGGCGGGGTCGGGAGGAGGAGGGGTGGCGACGGGGTCGGGAGGAGGAGGGGCGGCGGTGGTGGCGGGGTCGGGAGGAGGAGGGGTGGCGGCAGGGTCGGGAGGAGGGGCGGCGGTAGGGTCGGGCTCGGGGAGCAGCGGCTGGTGGCGGCGGGGTCGGGGAGCAGCGGCTAGTGGCGGATTGGGGACAGGTCGGGGGTGAGTGGCCCAGGTGGGCCGCGGGCAAAAAATGGGATAACGCTACGCCGACGGCCAGTATACGTCGAGGGCTGCCGTCGGCGTAGCTAGGTTTTTTTTAATTTTCTAGTATTAGTATATACTTTATACTTTTTTATATTATTACTATACTATATTATATTATTACTATATTATTACTATATACTTTTTATATTCTACCCCCTAGACGTTTTTTTTAATTTTCTACTCCCTCCGTCCAGAAATAACTGACTTGGATTTGTCTATATTCGAATGTATCTATACACTAAAATGAGTCGAGATACATTCGAATCTAGATAAAACCAAGTGAGTTATTAGTATATACTTTATACTTTTTTATATTCTACCCCCCTAAACGTTCCTCTGACAGGGGTAGCCCGGCGTAGCTCTCTCTTGTTTTATGTTTGTTTAGGTCATATGATGATGTAAAACTATGTTGGTTCACAAGGTGCGACAGTATCCTACCCGGTTTCACCGGAACGGGG
Source organism: Avena sativa (assembly GCA_916181665.1). Classification (NCBI taxonomy): domain Eukaryota; kingdom Viridiplantae; phylum Streptophyta; class Magnoliopsida; order Poales; family Poaceae; genus Avena; species Avena sativa. Next base: position 446,739,517 of record OV702296.1, on the reverse strand, counting down.
AGTTTCCCCCTTATATAAGTCCAGAACCTTCCCTTTTAGGTTACAGCGCATGCATGCGAAGGGGGACACATTCATGCAATCTGGGGACTAGGTTTTGCATGTTTCAACACAACACCACACCTCCATGCATGTGCAAGGGCCACATGCAAGTTCTTGAGGGTTTCTTACGACCCGGAGCGCGGTTTGCCGCGGAACCCTGATCTGTGGGCCTCGGATCGTCTACCCCCCTAGACGTTCCTCTGACAGGGGTAGCCCAGCATAGCTCTCTCTTGTTTTGTGTTTGTTTATGTCTTATGATGATGTAAAACCATGTTGGTTCACAACGTGCGGCAGTATCCTACCCGGTTTCACCGGAACGAGGAGTTTCCCCCTTATATAAGTCCAGAACCTTCGCTTTTAGGTTACAGCGCATGCATGCGAAGGGGGACACAATCATGCAACCCGGGGACTAGGTTTTGCATGTTTCAACACAACACCACACCTCCATGCATGTGCAAGAGCCACATGCAAGTTCTTGAGGGTTTCCTACGACCCGGAGCGCGGTTTGCCGCGGAACCCTGATCTGTGGGCCTCGGATCGTCTACCCCCTAGACGTTCCTCTGACAGGGGTAGCCCGGCGTAGCTCTCTCTTGTTTTGTGTTTGTTTAGGTCATATGATGATGTAAAACCATGTTGGTTCACATGGTGCGGGAGTATCCTACCCGGTTTTACCGGAACAGGGAGTTTGCCCCTTATATAAGTCCAGAACCTTCCCTTTTAGGTTACAGCGCATGCATGCGAAGGGGGACACATTCATGCAACCCGGGGACTGGGTTTTGCATGTTTCAACACAACACCACACCTCCATTCATGTGCAAGGGCCACATGCAAGTTCTTCAGGGTTTCCTACGACCCGGAGCGCGGTTTGCCGCGGAACCCTGATCTGTGGGCCTCGGATTGTCTATCCCCCTAGACGTTCCTCTGACAGGGGTATCCCGGCGTAGCTCTCTCTTGTTTTGTGTTTGTTTAGGTCATATGATGATGTAAAACCATGTTGGTTCACAAGGTGCAGCAGTATCCTACCCGAATTCACCGGAACAGGGAGTTTCCCCCTTATATAAGTCCAGAACCTTCCCTTTTAGGTTACAGCGCATGCATGCGAAGGGGAACACATTCATGCAACCCGGGGACTAGGTTTTGCATGTTTCAATAGAACACCACACCTCCATGCATGTGCAGGGGCCACATGCAAGTTCTTGAGGGTTTCCTACGACCCGGAGCGCGGTTTGCCGCGGAACCCTGATCTGTGGGCCTCGGATCGTCTACCCCCTAGACGTTCCTCTGACAGGGGTAGCCCGGCGTAGCTCTCTCTTTTTTTGTGTTTGTTTAGGTCATATGATGATGTAAAACCATGTTGGTTCACAAGGTGCGGCAGTATGCTACCCGGTTTCACCGGAACAGGGAGTTTCCCCCTTATATAAGTCCAGAACCTTCCCTTTTAGGTTACAGCGCATGCATGCGAAGGGGGACACATTCATGCAACCCGGGGACTAGGTTTTGCATGTTTCAAAACAACACCACACCTCCATGCATGTGCAAGGGCCACATGCAAGTTCTTGAGGGTTTCCTACGACCCGGAGCGCGGTTTGTCGCGGAACCCTGATCTGTGGGCCGCGGATCGTCTACCCCCCTAGACGTTCCTCTGACAGGGGTAGCCCGGCGTAGCTCTCTCCTGATTTGTGTTTGTTTAGGTCATATGATGATGTAAAACCATGTTGGTTCACAAGGTGCGGCAGTATCCTACCCGGTTTCACCGGAACAGGGAGTTTCCCCCTTATATAAGTCCAGAACCTTCCCTTTTAGGTTACAGCGCATGAATGCGAAGGGTGCCACATTCATGCAACCCGGGGACTAGGTTTTGCATGTTTCAACACAACACAACACCTCCATGCATGTGCAAGGGCCACATGCAAGTTCTTGAGGGTTTCCTATGACTCGGAGCGCGGTTTGCCGCGGAACCCTGATCTGTGGGCCGCGGATCGTCTACCCCCCTAGACGTTCCTCTGACAGGGGTAGCCCGGCGTAGTTCTCTCTTGTTTTGTGTTTGTTTAGGTCATATGATGATGTAAAACCATGTTGGTTCACAAGGTACGGCAGTATCCTACCCGGTTTCACCGGAACAGGGAGCTTCCCCCTTATATAAGTTCAGAACCTTCCCTTTTAGGTTACAGCGCATGCATGTGAAGGGGGACATATTCATGCAACCCGGGGACTAGGTTTTGCATGTTTCTACACGACACCACACCTCCATGCATGTGCAAGGGACACATGCAAGTTCTTGAGGGGTTCCTACGACCCGGAGCGCGGTTTGCCGCGGAACCCTGATCTGTGGGCCGCAGATCGTCTACCCCCCTAGACGTTCCTCTGACAGGGGTAGGCCGGCGTAGCTCTCTCTTGTTTTGTGTTTGTTTAGGTCATATGATGATTTAAAACCATGTTGGTTCACAAGGTGCGGCAGTATCCTACTCGGTTTCACCAGAACGGGGAGTTTCCCCCTTATATAAGTCCAGAACCTTCCCTTTTAGGTTACAGCGCATGCATGCGAAGGGGGACACATTCATGCAACCCGGGGACTAGGTTTTGCATGTTTCAACACAACACCACACATCCATTCATGTGCAAGGGCCACATGCAAGTTCTTAAGGGTTTCCTACGACCCGGAGCGCGGTTTGCCGCGGAACCCTGATCTGTGGGCCTCGGATCTTCTACCCCACTAAACGTTCCTCTGACAGGGGTAGCCCGGCATAGCTCTCTCTTGTTTTGTGTTTGTTTAGGTCATATGATGATGTAAAACCATGTTGGTTCACAAGGTGCGGCAGTATCCTACCCGGTTTCACCGGAACAGGGAGTTTCCCCCTTATATAAGTCCAGAACCTTCCCTTTTAGGTTACAGCGCATGCATGCGAAGGGGGACACATTCATGCAACCCGGGGACTAGGTTTTGCATGTTTCAACACAACATCACACCTCCATGCATGTGCAAGGGCCACATGCAAGTTCTTGAGGGTTTCCTACGACCCGGAGGGCGGTTTGCCGCGGAACCCTGATCTGTGGGCCGTGGAACCCTGATCTGTGGGCCGCGGAACCCCCTAGTGATAAGGATTGAATCTCTGAACAACTTCACTAAAAGTGTGATATATAAATTTCACAGACATGTGATAATAACAGTTACAAACATGCAAATTTCTCAAGGTGTGAGAAGATTCGACATTTCATATGGGCGTGGAGACTATTATTTGGAGGCTACGAATCCGTCGATTTGATAAAATAGAACCTAAATAATTGATACTAATAAAAAAATACAAATATAAAATAAATTTATAATTGGGTGGAAAAAATAAATAAAAATGTACGGCGATACACCGACGGTGACCCTCGGCGTATGAATAAAAAAAACGTACGGCGGTACGCCGACGGTCACCCTCGGCGTATTGATGGCGCCGTTAGGGATCCGTCCCAGCCAGGCTGGCAAGTGCCACGTGGACACCCCGTACGCCGAGGGCCACCGTCGGCGTATCGGTGGCTACGCCGACGGCGAGGCTATGCCGAGGGCTCGGAAGCGGGGCTGGCCTGGCCCGGTGCTACGCCGACGGCCCCGACAATTGGCCGTCTGCGTACGGGCCGGCCGTCGGCGCACCGCGCCATTCCTGTAGTGTGAGCACATGCACACCTGAATTCAGTATTCAAGTAATTGTAAATCTTATGATCTTGAATGAATGAGTTGATAAGCTTTTCTAAACCTATGCAGTTGCTAGCCAGTTCTTTATTTGCCCAAAAGTATGGACAATGATGCACGCGAGCACAATATACAGCAGTGGTTTCTTGCATACTCCAACGGGAAACTAAGACAAACTAATTGAAGCGGCCCCTAATTTGCAATGGTAACTAAAGCGCAACAAGAACTCAAATTAAAGATCGACCTGGAGCCTCAATGCTTTGCGCTCCGAAGAAATTCAGAAAAAAAAAGTAATCCAAGGTGTAATTAGCTGGAGTAAATATGAAAAAAAAAAGTAATCCAAGGCCAGAAATTTCTGTGCTGCAAGCAGGTGGACTCCAGGTGCGCTCTGTGGAAGGGTCAGTGGCGGTGTGCAGTCACTTGTAGAGATATGCTTAGTGGCGGTGTGCCGCTAATATGGCCCCGCTTACTGAGGACGTATCAGCCCGTAGTGGGGCGTTAAATCTATTTAAGTATTTTCCATCATAATTGGGAAACTCATGTTATTCTCTCTCTTTATTATTTTCAGGTATGGTTGGACTAATCTTTTGAAAATTGGTTTAAATAAAATACAATCAAGTTGGATAGTCATGTTTATCTACTCTCATATAAATTTTTGAATCTAAGGTTGAAAGAATTTGAAAATAATTCCAAAAAAGTTTCTTTTCCTTGAGAACTTTCAAGAAACAAGTTAATCAAATTTACTTTAATATTTTAACATTCGAAAAATTTGGAATGTGACAATATAGTTTCGATCAGCTATTCATACCAAACCGGGAAGGAGCAGTACTACAGAATGCAGATGGATGTGATCCGGAAATCCAATTTGACTCGCAGGTGCACATGAGCCCATCAGTTGAAAACATATTTCGAAATATCAAAACAAAATTCAAATGTACATCTAGACATTTCTTGTTTGCACACAGGTTTTCTGAAAAAAAAGAACAGTTTTTATGTCCCGCGTAAAAAGACAAGTCACATAAAATATTCTTTTTCCTCGAAAACTTGTGTGCAGACACAAAATGTCCGGATGTACACGTGAAAATTTTCTTTCAGATTCTTTTGACATTTTGAAATTGCTTTTTTAGTATTTTTTACAATAGGTTTATTTGCATCCGTGAGCCAAAACAACCACCTCCGATGTGATTTTCATAATGCCCAAAGAGAAGATGAAGTGGAGTGCGGCCTGTTGGACTTGATCCATGCCACATGCAGCACCATGGCATTGGTGCCACTCACAACATTGAGAAGCATGGTTGGGCCACGTGAGATGTGGTACCTATGCCACGGTACTCAGCGATGCATGTACGCTTGAAGATATCGTCGTTGAGGATGCCCAACGCATCTAACACTAATCCCGGTACAGGGCAACGAAGGGCTGTGAAAATTACTGCACGCCCGTTTGGCTTAGCGCTAACAAATTAACTTCATATTGAATGCATGGAGGACAGGACAGTTCTAAATTTTGGTAGGACGAATTTATAGACATACATTGTTTTATTAGAACAATGGGGGGGCAAATGCCCCCCTCCTCTATACTATTTTACTACGGCTGGACGGATCTTCCCTCCCCGCGAGTCCCCCGCGAGTACAGTAGAGGAGAGGAGGGAGAGGAGGTGAAAGAGAGGAGCACTCGACTTACACAAACGCCTCTGCAACAAGAGTGTTCCTACTAAGCAGTGGCCCGATGACGAACGTTTCCACCACCAGCGCCATGCAGGCTGCCCTAGAAGTCACAAGGTACTAGTCCAGTTTGTTCATGGATGCTGTCTACCCACTACTAGAAAACAACCTATTCGTGGCGCACATATTTTGGACATCCGTGGCGCACATGGGGTGCGCCACTAAACGCGCGTCATGGCTAAATTTTAGCCATGGCGCACTAGGTGGTGCGCCACAGGTAATAGAAGTTAGTCGTGGCGCACCCCATATGCGCCACAGCTAAGGGTTCCATGTGCACCACGGGTACAATTTTGAAAATTCAAAAAACAAGCGAGATCCAGATTCAGATCTTGTCGCCGGAGTCTCCTCGTCTCGCTCCCGTCGTCGCCGGAGTCGCCTCGGAGGTGTGGGAGGCCATGGCCATAGCCTACGACCGCAAGGAGGTGCGGGAGGCCATGGCCACAACCGACCATAGGAGGGCGCGGCCGGAGGTGGGCGGAGGAGGTGCTCGGAGGAGGGATCCATCAAAGAGAGGAGGAGAAGTGGAGGAGAAGGAGAAGGGAGAAGAAGGAGAAGAGAGGAGAAGGAGAAGGGAGGAGAAGGAGAAGAGAAGGGAGGAGAAGGGAGAGGGGAGAGGAAGGAGAAGGAGAAGCAAAGTAAAGGTAGGTGGCAGGCCGGTTCAAATTTCGAATCCCGCCCTCACTTAGCCATGACACACCACTATGAGGTGCGCCACGGCTAAGTGGCCTCAATTTTTTTTCCTTTTTGCCGTATCTTTTTTCCTTTTCTGATTTTGAGAATCTAATAAATTGGTGCTCGTCGTTTTGATATATTATAGATTTTTTTCCGACATTGCATGCAAAAGTTATGGCTGTTTTACCATGACGTGACATTTTTATGCAAAAAAGGTCGAAATTCATGTTTGTTAATTTTCCTAGAAACTACATCACATAACCTACCTATATCCGAAAAGATTTTATTTTTTAAAGTGTTTATCATTTTCTGTTATTTTTTTACAAACCTAAAAAGGCGATCCGAGGGGGAGGGGTGTGGAGCTGAAAATAGGCAGTGCACTTACCCGTGGAGCACTATTATGAGGTGCCCCACGGGTAACCAACATAGCCGTGGCGCATGGCCTCATGTGCGCCACAGCTAAGTGCCCTGCCCTCGTAGGCACCCTGGCCCACCGATAGTGGTGGCTCATGGCCTTCATATGCGCCACGGCTATGTGACCAATCCGTGGGGCACTTCCTCCAGGTGCGCCACGGCATGTGTGCCACGGCTATACGGATTACCTATAGCTGTTTTTCGAATAGTGACCTTAGCCAACCAAACATGCAGACAAAAAATTAGGTGAAAAAAGTTAGTATAAGACGGAAAAGAAACAAAATGTGTATTGTTTTGTCTGGACTAAAACAACCAGAAACACCAAACAACGCTAGTATAATTGGTATATAGTGCAAAAAAATGAAGAAAGGAAACACGGCGAGGACGCCCCTGAGAGGCGAGCACAAAATGAAGGCATGTAGATTGTTTCTCCCCAACACACTCACTCACAATTTGGTTTGTTTCTCGCCATATTATTTGCTCACCCATGTTGTTGGAGCTACTCTATGTAGGGGAGGACTAGGGAGGAAGAGGATACGAAGTGGAGGTGCTACTCGATGCGTCATGCAGGGTGACGGGTTTCGGTGCGCTATGTTCATATGTATGCTATCACCATGCAGAAACTTCCCTCTTGCACCATTGGCAATGGCCAATGCACTCATAGCATCGGAAACCTCGGACACCGCATCCATCTTTCCCTATCTTTAGCCCCCGAGACTCCCTGGTTTATCAGATCTCTCCTTAGCTCAACATCCTCGAACCTCGCCGCAGTATTAAACACCAAAATAATCTTCTGAAAACGTAATTTCAAACGGTATGAAAAGACATGGCGAAGAGGGAGGGATGAAGATCTGGAGGGAGGAAGAGAAGACGGGAGGAAGAAGGGAGGGGGGAAGATAATAAACGAAGGAACAAGAGAGGGAGGAAGGAAGAGAGGAAGGGAGGAAGAGAATAAGGGAGGAAGAAGTGTGGAAGAGAAGGATAATGGGAGAAAAAGGATAGGTGGTAGGTGTGGCCGGTTCAATTTCAAATCCCCCATAGAGGTCTGGCATGGGCAAGAGAGCTTTTTTATTTTGCAGGAAAAAATCTTATTTTGCCGTAATTTTTTTCTTTTAGAACTTTGGGATTCTAAAAAATCAATAAACGACCGTAGGTGGTTGCCATCGGATGTAGAATTTTGCATAGATGAATTTTCATATATTTTTTATTGATATTGTATGCAAAAGTTATGGCCGTTTACCAGGACCTAAAGTTTTTTTTGCAAAAAAAAGTTAAAATTCACATTTATTATTTTTCCTAAAAATAGATCACGTAACCTCATTACATCTCAAATGATTTTATTTTTTGAAGAGATTATCATTTTCTTTTATTTTTTCTAACTCAAAAGGCGATTCACTAGGGGGTGGAGTTGAAAATCTGCAGCACCCTTATCCATGGCGCATGGCATAGTTGTGCGCCACGCGGTAGATACCCCCGGCAGCCAGGGCAAAACTTACACCGGCGCATCACTTTTCGCGGTGCGCCATGGGTAAGTTGCTACAAGTGCCATACCTATATGTGGTGCGGGGCACCTCCTTTTGTGTGCTCCACGGGTATGTGATCTATCTATAGTTACTTTCTAGTAGTAAATGACAGGCTTACGGTGAGGTCATCAAACGGTTAGTAAAAGAGGGAGAATTTCCTCCAATATAGGTTTTACCTTAGTGACCTCGGAAGGTCTTAGTGGGGAATGATCTTCTCGAAAGTGAAGCTTTGACCTAGGAGGTTAATGGGCTTGCATGTTGAATTGTTGGATCGAATGAGATGCTTACATGATGTTGATGGCAACAACTCCATGTATATCCACTCGTTGGAACTCTAAGTGCAGAGTGTTATATCATGTGTGTTTTCCCCTTAAGGGTGACTCGAGGATTTATATTAAACTCTCGGGGAATTGGCTTAACTTTTTTTCTTGTCTTCTTCAACCAATCTACAAAACAAGTATCTACTTTGTTTCCCCAACTCTATCTTATAGTTGTCAAGCACAAGGTTTCGTATTAGTAAAACTGAAATAAAACTATAAATAGTTAAAAGCAAATAATTATGTCTAGATAAGAAAAGTAAAAACAATAAAGTAAAGTTCTTTTTGGTTTTTTGTGCTTGCTAATAGTATTTATTGTATTTTCGGATTTAATGCAGAAAATATAAAAGGCAATAAAAGTAATGGAATGCGATTTGTTATAATGAAAAGTGGACTAGGGTTAATGGGTTCACTTGTTTATTCTCTCACAAGGCTTAATGGACATAAAACTATTCAGGAAAGAAATAAAATTGATGAAACTTTATTATGTGTTTGATGAGCATTCATACGGGTATCATGTTCTAATATAAAAATGATGCAACACATCTCACTTATAATCCTATAGAAAGTAAATATCTATACAATCTAGCATCAAGAATAAACAAAGTAATCTTGCATACTTTTACATGATATTTGAATATTAAATGTGCTAGCTCGAACAAACAAGATCACCTTGGCTATCACGAGATAATTATAACACATGCATTCACTTTATCTAACAAAATAAAGCTAAAAATCATAGTGGCTCACGAGTTTTCTATCATTTTCCAATCCCCACCACCATGTAACTCCATCTAATAAACACATACCCCCACACATGTTTCTCCAGACAAATTTGATCATCACAAGTACTCCCTCCTCCCAAAATATAAGACGTCTAAGCACTAGTCAAAAGTCAAATCTTACTAACTTTGATCAAATATTTAGAAAAAAATGTATACATCTACATTATGAAATGGACACATTAAGAAAATATACTTGATGATAAATCTATTGATATTGATTAGGTATTGTAAATATTTATATTTTTGTGTATAATCTAGGTTAAACTTAGAAAACGTTGACTTTTGTCTAAACCTTAGGCGCCTTATATTTTGGGACGGAAGGGGTACTTAGAACCGGGGTACATAATATGCATCTATCAACACATATTACACATAATAGAATTCAAATTTCAAATATCAAATCATAAAACAAAGATCCACCATATAAGAATTACATAGATGACCGTAATCATGTTGGCCAGCTCATATGATACTAAAACAATGATCGCACAAAAGAGAGATAGATCAAGATATTATCACAAACCCATAGTCAAGAGGTGGACTACTCCCTCATCAACATGAGACGATGTAGATGACGTTGGAGAAGGTGCATATCCAACCGGTGGCGGCTCCGATAGTTTTTCCCCTCCAATCTTTGATGGTTCGGATAATGTTTCGGTGTTTCAATATTTTTGCTCCGCCTCCTTCGAGGTCGCTCTAGGGGGTCTTTGTATTGGCGTTTTTAGGTCAATACTTCGAGATTGAGATGAGATATTCAGATGCGGACGCTCGAGGAGGGAACGATCCCTAGTGGCGCGGCCAGGGGTGGGTTGCGCAACCGGGCCTCGTACCTCCCCTCTGGTCATCCAAGTGCTCTAGTCCTTTCTCTTCAAGAAAAAATAATTCTTAAAAAATATCAGGTCCATTTGACTTTGTTTAGGTACCGGAAAGATAAAAAAATCACAAAAAGGGTTTTTCTCTCCTACATAGTAATAACCCAAATAAAGGCATCATTGGTAAATCCCAATCAATCATTGTAAATTATGGATATAACACTCTATATGCTGTAAATATATGTGAATATCTATCAGTAAATTACAAAGAATATGTATGCATTTTACTTAGGTCTAGCTTAAGATGATGTGAGGGATGCCATTAGTAGGTTGTCCAGCTACTTCTGTGGATAGGCCACTGCGGGAATTGAGGTCCTGGCACTAGCATGTACTCCCTCCGTTCAGAAATATAAGACATTTTAGCTTTGTGAAATGAATATATCTAGACAGTGGCGAAGGACGGAAAGAATTGGAGGTAGGGAGAACTCGGGAAAATAATGGGTAGATAAAATAGTGCAGAGACAATAATTTTGTACAACCTAAAAGCATATCGACAATGATGTTTTAATGGAAGTCATAGAAAACAGCAAAGCTCTACTTTAAAAAATCTTTTGTACTTTCTTTGATCATGACTTTTTAATATGACTCATATTTGTTATCAAGAAAACCCTTTCAATAATTGTCCTCGTCACCAGTGTAATAAATCAACTCACAGGGAGGCGATAATCCAACTGAAACATGCACTACTAGGAAACTAGCTAGAGATAAAAAATGCTTCCTATGGCGCATATAAAATGACATGCTCCACAGAATTATTTCTGTGACGCATTTAAATGTATGCGCCACAGAAATATGGCAATTCTATGGAGCACGGAACCCATATGTGCCACAGAAAGGGATGATTCGGTGGCGCATATTTTCCCGTGCACCACAGAAAGTGATGATTCTATGGCGCATATAGACATATGCGCCACAGAAATGTGACGGGACCCAGAACCAACTAAGTTGGAGAGACAATTATGTGGTGCATATGTCTATATGCGCCACAGAAAAAGTGATATTTTGTGGCGCATATGATATGCGCCACAGATAGTTGGCCACAGAAAGTGATCCCACTCCCCCTCTCCTCCCTCTGGATCGCCTTTTAAGTTTTGTAAAAAATAAACAAAAATGATAATAACTTCAAAAAAATAATTCCTTAAAGATGTAGTTATATTTTGGGGTATAGTTTTGGAAAAATTGAAAAACAGAAATTTTGATGTATTTTGCAAAAAGAGGGCATGGCATGGTAAAACAGCCATAACTTTTGCGTACGATGTCAGAAAAAATATTTAACCTATAAAAATGATTGTCTTAAAATTTCCTATTTGAATTCAACGGCCAAAAGCCGTTCTGGATTTTACAGAATCCTCAAATATGAAAAGAGTAAAAAGTTATGAACCAAATAAGATTTTTTCCAGTAAAAAAATAAAAAGGAGGAGATAATTCTATGGCGCATATCTCCAATATGCGCCACTGGATTGTCGGGCAGGATTCGAAATTTGAATCCCGTCGACGCCCCTTCTTCCTCTCTTTTCTCCTTTTTCACCCCTCCACTTATCCTCCCCTTCACACTTCTCCTCTCCTCCACTTCTTCTCCCCTTCTCCCTCTCTTTTCTGTTGCGTCTGCAGCATTGAAAACAAAAATTTTCCTACGATGAGAACTACACGCCAAGATCTATCTACTAGGTACAGATCAACGGGTGGACATACATCCATCGAGAACTTATCCTCGAAGACAACGAGTTTTGTTAACGAGTAGGAACTCGTGGTTGATGTAGTCGTACACTTGTCGATCTCAAGATCGTGAGGAAGTCTGAGCGCCGCAACTCAGCAGCGCATCCGTACTCACACACACGTTCAAGCCACCGGACAACCTCCACCTCCTCGCTCCAGCGATCCAGCGGAAGCAGCAACTCCTTCCAGATGAAATGCCATCGGGAACATGTATCTCGCTAACCTGAGACCTGGGGGAATAATTCTAGAGGGGGGGAGAGATCCTTCATGAGGAGGTGTGAGGAAGAAGGAGGAAGAGGGGGCTTTTATAGGAGGAGGGGGGTGCCCCTCTCTCCATGGCCGGCGCATGGGGGGTGACTCCTCACCTCCCCCATTCATGTGGTGGTAACCCCTCCACATTAAAATGCCTCTTCACATTCCCTTTTAAAGTCCCCACTTTAAATGCATTAAAATTCTCTAAGTTTAATGCTCTCTCATTTAATAAAACTCTTTTATTAAATTTATTTAGAATTTTGTTAATTACTTTAATTAACAAACATTCATATATAACCCCTTGCAATATTTCAATATCACATGCATAACCACTTTCTGTAATTTCACCCGAAACAATTTCCGGTTTCTATCGAAACAATTCCTGCGCTTTGCAATTCTTTCGTCTGAAACATATGTGCTCCAAAATGGTGTCCGGTAACTCTTAAGTGTGTCACCCTACGGTTCGTGAATAATGCAGACATGATTGAGACTCCTCTCAGATCAATAATCAGAAGCGGGACCTGGAGGTCCATACTAACTCCTTCATATTCAACGATGACTTCTGTGATCGTGAGAACCTTTAACGCTTGTAATTTAATCCCTTTATCTCTTGATATAATACATGTCCGAGATTCGATCATCGGTATCCAAATACCTAGTTTGATCTTGTTACCTACATGCACTCTTTTCTCGTTCCCGTGATATAACATTCTAGTGATCACATCACTTGCTTGCAAGCTATCTCAATGTGATATCACCGAGAGGGCCCAGAGTATATCTATCCGTCATCGGGATTGAAAAATTCCACTCTTGATCCATGAGCCTCAACATAACACCTTCGTAGCACTGAACCCATCTTTATAGTCACCCTGTTACGGTGTGACGTTTGATGTTATCAAGATACTCTTCCGGTGTTAGCAATTAACATGATCTCATGGTCTAAGGATAAAGATTACTTCGTATGATGTTATAGCAATGTAAACATAATGACTTGATCATAATGCTATACTTCGGATGAATGTTCATCACATCATTTCACAAATGTTATGACCTTGTTATTAACAAAATCCAATGTCCATGATCAGGAAACCTTGATCATCTTGTTAATCAACAAGTTGGTCTATAAGAGAGGCATAACTAGGAACCCTTTTTGTTTATTAAACACACATGTATTGATGTTTCCGATCAATACAATTCTAGCATGCAAAATAAACATCTATCATATATAAGGAATACATAATAACAACTTTATTATTGCCTCTCAGGGCATATTTCCTTTAGTCTCCCACTTGCACTAGAGACAATAATATAGTTCACATAGTGATAAATCTAACACCCATGGAGTTCTGGTGTTGATCATGTTTTGCCCTAGGGAGAGCTTTAGTCAATGGATCTACTACATTTAGGTCTGTGTGTACTTTTCAAATCTTTATATCTCCATCCTTGACATGTTCGCGGATGGAGTGAAACCGTCGCTTAATATGCTTGGAATTCTTGTGAGACCTCGGTTCCTTGGTGTTGGCTATGGCTCCATTGTTGTCACAATAGATCACCATCGGGTCCAATGCACTAGGAACCACACCTAGTTCCTCAATGAACTCTTTCATCCAAACCGCGTCCTGCGCCGCTTCTGAAGCAGCAACATATTCCGCCTCCGTCGTTGATCCAGCCACCACAGGTTGTTTGGAACTCCTCCAACTAATTGCTGCTCCGTTCAAGACAAATACGTATCTGGATTGGGACTTAGAGTCATCCGGGTCGGTGTCAAAGCTAGCATCGACATAACACTTAGCGACTAGCTCTTCTTCACCTCCGTATATAAGAAACATATCCCTAGTTCTTCTCAAGTACTTGAGGATGTTCTTGACCTCTATCCAGTGTTCTGAACCTGGATCAGATTGGTACCTACTAGTCAAACTAATAGCATGTGCCACATCCGGTCTTGTACATAGCATGGCATACATTATAGAGCCTATGGCCGAGGCATAGGGGATCTTATCCATCATCTCTCTTTCTTCCGCTGTAGCCGGACTTTGAGTCTTACTCAATTTCTTGCCTTGCAACATAGGTAAGAACCCCTTCTTACTTCCGTCCATATTAAACTTCTTTAATATCTTATCAAGGTATGTACTCTATGATAGCCCAATTAGGCGCCTTGATCTATCTCTATAGATATTAATGCCTAATATATATGACGCTTCACCAAGGTCTTTCATCGAAAATTTGTTGTTTAGATAACTTTTAACACTGTTTAAAAGATCTATATCGTTTCCAATCAATAATATGTCATCCACATATAATATTAGAAATGCCACATTCCTCCCACTCACTTTCTTGTAAATACAAGCCTCTCCATCAGTTTGGACAAATCCAAACTCTTTGATCACCTCATCAAAGCGGAGATTCCAACTCCGGGATGCTTGCTTCAGTCCATAGATGAATCACTAAAGTTTGCATACCTTATTAGCATCCTTAGGATCGACAAAACCCTTAGATTGTATCATATACAACTCTTCTTCAATATTACCATTGAGGAACGCAGTTTTGACATCCATCTGCCATATTTCATAATCGAAATATGCAGCAATTGCTAACATAATCCTAACCGACTTAAGCATCGCTACGGGAGAGAATGTCTCATCGTAATCAACTCCTTGAATTTTTTGAAACCCCTTTGCGACAAGTCGAGCCTTATAGATGGTCACATTACCATCAGCATCAGTTTTTCTTTTGAAAATCCATTTATTCTCAACGGCCTTTCGATCGTGAGGTAAGTCCACCAAGGTCCAAACCTGGTTCTCGTACATGGATTCCATCTCGGATTTCATGGCTTCTAGCCATTTGTTGGAATCCGGGCTCATCATCGCTTCTTCATACGTCGTAGGGTCATCCATCTCATCAACCATGAAATTCACAACAGGATTGCCGTACAGTTCAGGAGTTGCACGTGTCCTGCTTGACCTGTGAGGTTCGGTAGTGTCCTCTTTCGGAGTTTCATGATCAATATCATTAGCTCTCTCTTCATTAGGTGAAGTCAACTCCAAAACAATTTCCGGTGCTGCGCTACTCGCCATTTCATGAAGAGAAGGTTCAATAACCTCTTCGAGTTCTACCTTCCGACTACTCACACCTTTCGTGAGAAACTCCTTCTCAAGAAAGGATCCATTCTTGGCAACAAAAACCTTGCCCTCGGATCTGTGATAGAAGGTATACCCAATCGTTTCCTTAGGGTATCCTATGAAGACGCATTTTTCCGCTTTGGGTTCGAGTTTATCCGGTTGAAGTTTCTTCACATAAACATCGTATCCCCAAACTTTAAGAAATGACAACTTAGGTTTGTTTCCAAATCATAATTCATACGGTGTCGTTTCAACGGATTTAGATGGTGCCCGATTTAAAGTGAATGCAGTTGTTTCCAGTGCATAACCCCAAAATGACAGTGGCAAGTCAGTCAGAGACATCATAGATCGAACCATATCCAATAAAGTACGATTACGACGTTCTGGCACACCATTATGTTGTGGTGTTCCGGCAGGCGTGAGTTGTGAAACTATTCCACACTCTTTCATGTGTGTGCTAAACTCGTAACTTAGATACTCACCTCCACGGTCAGACCGCAGAAATTTGATCTTTCTATTACGATGATTTTCCACTTAATTCTGAAATTCCTTGAACTTTTCAAAGGTTTCAGACTTGTGTTTCATCAAATAGATATACCCGTATCTACTCAAATCATCCGTGAAAGTGACAAAATAACGATATCCACCTCGCCCCGACACACTCATTGGTCCACATACATCAGTATGTATGATTTCCAATAAATCTGTCGCCCGTTCCATTGAACCGGAAAACGGCGTTCTAGTCATCTTGCCCATAAGGCATGGCTCACCTGTATCAAATGATTCAAAATCAAGTGATTCCAAAAGTCCATCAGAATGGAGTTTCTTCATGCGTTTAACGCCAATATGACCTAGACGGCAGTGCCACATATATGCAGATATATCATTATCAAGTTTAATCTTTTTAGCATTAACATTATGAATATGCGTAATCGAGATCCAACAGAAATAAACCATTCAACATAGGTGCATGACCATAAAAGATATCATTATTATAAATTGAACAACCATTGTTTTCAGATTTAAAGGAATAACCACTTTGCATCAAACACGATCCGGATACAATGTTCATGCTAAGTGCAGGCACCAAATAACAATTATTTAGGTTTATAACTAATCCCGATGGCATATGGAGAGGTAGCGTCCCGACGGCGATCACATCAACTCTTGATCCATTGCCGACCCGCATCCTGACCTCATCCCTTGCTAGTTGTCGCTTGTTCCGCAGCCCCTGAATCGAGTTACATATATTAGCAACCGATCCTGTATCAAATACCCAGGTGCTACTGCGAGTACTAGTCAAGTACACATCAATAACATGTATATCACATATACCTTTGTTTGCCTTGCCGGATTTCTTGTCCGCCAAATACTTAGGGCAATTGCGCTTCCAATGGCCAGTCCCCTTGCAATAGTAACACTCGGTGTCAGACTTAGGGCCAACTCAGGGTTTCTTTTCAGGTGTGGCAACAGATTTGCCACCCTTCTTTCCCTTGTGCTTGCCTTTCTTGTCCTTCTTGAAACCGGTGGTCCTATTGATCATCAACACTTGATGTTCTTTCCTAATCTCCACTTCTGCAGTCTTAAGCATTGACAGAAGCTCGGGAAGAGACTTCTTCATGCCCTGCATATTATAGTTCATCACGAAGCTCTTGTAGCTAGGTGGCAGAGATTGGAGAACATGATGTATGCCTAAGTCAATGGGAATCGTTATTCCCAAGGACACAAGCTTATCGGCGTATCCAGACATTTTGAGTACATGCTCACTAACGGAGTTGTTCTCCTCCATCATGCAGCTAAAGAACTTTTCAATAGCATTATAACTCTCTATGGAAGCATGGGTATCTAAAATCATTTTCAATTCTCCCATGGTATCAAAGGCATTGCCGTTTTCGAAACGCTTTCGAAGTTCTGGCTCTAGCCCATACAGTATGCCGCAATGAACTAAGTTGTGGTCCTCCTTATGAGTCACATAGACATTCTTTTCCTCGTCAGGGGCATCAGGAGCTGGTGGGGGGCCTAGCGGCGCATCTAGCACATATTGCTTTTGTGCAGCAGTGAGGAGAATCCTCAAATTCATAGCCCAGTTGGTGAAGTTGCTACCATTCGCAGCAAGTTTCTCTTTCTCCATGAACACATTGAAATTAAAAGTAGGTGGTGCCATCTACAACAGAATTTGTAAAGTTTATTTAGACTAAGTTTATGATAGAGTGAGTTCAACTAATCCAAATTACTAATAAACTCCCACTCAAAAACGACATCCCTCGTGTCCTTTTGGTGATTACATGAACCAAATCCACTACACCAATTCCGATCATCACGTGAGTTGATGTAGATTCAAAGGCGAGCATCTATATGGGCATCACATCAACTATATGACTCATGCTTAACCTTTCGGTCCGTGTTCCGAGACCATGTCTGTACATGCTAGGCTCGCCAAGTAAGAACCTTAGTATTCGCGTATGTAAAACTGTCTTACACCCGTTCATATGAAAGCGTAGATTCGAGTACACCCGATCATCACGTGATGTCTCGAAACACGATCCACAGAACGGTGCATACTCAAGGAAGAACATATTTTTATCTTGATATCTAAATGAGAGGTCATCTTACAATGCTACAGAAAGTGTCAAACTAGCAGTATAAGATGCTAACATCTAATGTGTAAAGTGAGATGATATGGTCCATGCATTTGATCTCTATCATTTGTATCGTGGTATGATCTCTATCATTCCTTTGTGTGTAAGGCTAAGGTCTATGGAACTTACACGTTGAATGTGTTGTAAGAGTATCTATCATACATCTGCTTACAACAATACCATATCAATACACTAGCCCAGCAACGATCTAAACTAGACGCCTCTAATTTATCAATTGCAAGTTTTACGTGGCTTAGGGCTTTCGGAGATAGAACCGTTCTTACCTACGAACATGAACCACAACGAGGATAACCAAGTTATTAGCAACTCGTTGTAAATCAGATATTGACTATAGTAGGAGAGACAGACAACCGCCAGCCATTATGCAAAACTAGTTGCATGTCAGTCGTGTAACCGGTCTCATGTACGATGACATGTAAGGTTGGTCCGGGCCGCTTCATCCCACTATGCCACCAATATCCAAAATACATAGAAGATGCAATAACATGATCATCATCGCCCATATATAAACATATGTGTACTACTCGTGCAAAGCACCTACGAATAGATCAGGCTCTGATATCACTGTTGGGTCCGCAGCATAGAAAACAAAAAAAAATCCTACGATGAGAACTACACGCCAAGATCTATCTACTAGGTACAGAGCAACGGGTGAACATACATCCATCGAGAACTTACCCTCGAAGACATTGATTTTTGTTAACGAGTAGTAACTCGTGGTTGATGTAGTCGTACACTTGTCGATCTCAAGATCGTGAGGAAGTCCGAGCGCCGCAACTCAGCAGCGCATCTGTACTCGCACACACGTTCAAGCCACCGGACAACCTTCACCTCCTCGCTCCAGCGATCCAGCGAAAGCAGCAACTCCTTTCAGACAAAATGCCACCGGGAACATGTATCTCGCTAATCCGAGACCATGGGGGAATAATTCTAGAGGGGGAGAGAGATCCTTCACGAGAAGGTGTGAGGAAGAAGGAGGAAGAGGGGGCCTTTTATAGGAGGAGGGGGGTGCCCCTCTCTCCATGGTCGGCGCATGGGGGGTGACTCCTCACCTTCCCCATTCATGTGGTGGTAACCCCTCCACATTAAAATGCCTCTTCACATTCCCTTTTAAAGTCCCCACTTTAAATGCATTAAAATTCTCTAAGTTTAATGCTCTCTCATTTAATAAAACTCTTTTATTAAATTTATTCAGAATTTTGTTAATTACTTTAATTAACAAACATTCACATATAACCCCTTGCAATATTTCAATATCACATGCAGAACCACTTTCTGCAATTTCACCCGAAACAATTTCCGGTTTCTATCGAAACAATTCCTGCGCTTTGCAATTCTTTCGTCTGAAACATATGTGCTCCAAAATGGTGTCCGGTAACTCTTAAGTGTGTCACCGTACGGTTCACGAATAATGCAGACATGATTGAGACTCCTCTCATATCAATAATCAGAAGCGGGACCTGGAGGTCCATACTGACTCCTGGATATTCAACGATGACTTCTGTGATCGTGAGAACCTTTAACGCTTGTAATTTAATCCCTTTGTCTCTTGATATAATACATGTCCGAGATTCGATCATCGGTATCCAAATACCTAGTTTGATCTCGTTACCGACATGAACTCTTTTCTCGTTCCCGTGATTTAGACTTTCTAGTGATCACATCACTTGCTTGCAAGCTATCTCAATGTAATATCACCGAGAGGGCCCAGATTATATATATCCGTCATCGGGATTGACAAATTCCAATCTTGATCCATGAGCCTCAACATAACACCTTCGTAGCACTGAACCATCTTTATAGTCACCCTGCTACGGTGTGACGTTTGATGTTATCAAGAACTCTTCCGGTGTTAGCAATTAACATGATCTCATGGTATAAGGATAAAGATTACTTCGTATGATGTTATAGCAATGTAAACATAATGACTTGATCGTAATGCTATACTTCGGATGAATGTTTATCACATCATTTCACAAATGATGTGACCTTGTTATTAACAACATCCAATGTCTATGATCAGGAAACCTTGATCATCTTGTTAATCAACAAGCTAGTCTATAAGAGAGGCATAACTAAAAACCCTTTTGTTTATTAAACACACATGTATTGATGTTTCCGATCAATACAATTCTAGCATGCAAAATAAACATCTATCATATATAAGGAATACATAATAACAACTTTATTATTGCTTCTCAGGGCATATTTTCTTCATTTTCTCCTTCTCCTCCCCTCCATACTTCTCCCCTTCTCCTTCACTCTCCAGCGACCTCCTCCTCCACCTCTGGTCATGGCCTCCTCCTCCACCTCGATGACCTCCTACTACTACTCCTCCTCCTCCTCCACACCGGTGACCTCCTCCTCCGGCGACCTCCACCACCTCCGGCAACCCCATCCTCCACCTCCGGCAACCTCCTCATCCTCCACCACCACCTCCGGTGGCCTCCTCCGACCATCTCCGGCAACCCCTTCCTCCACCTACGGTGGCCTCCTCCTCCTACTCCGACCACCTCCGACGGCCTCCTCCTCCTTCTCCTCCGGCCATCACCTATGATGAACCCCTCCTCCTGCGACCCCCACCTCCGACCAGATCTGGCCGCTTTTTTAAAATTCTAAAAAACAAACTGTGGCGCATATTGCAATATGTGCCATAGAAATTTGAGATCTGGCCCGCCTTTTTTTGAAATTTAGGAAAACAATTCTGTGGCGCATATTGCCCATATGCGCCACAGAAATTTGAGATTTTTATGGCGCATATCAATATGCGCCATAGAAAGAAATTTCAGTGGTGAGGTAACAGTGGTGCATCTGATATGCGGCACAGAATTGCAAAATACGTGCGCCACTGATAAGCCTTTTTCTAGTAGTGATGATAATGCCTTTTCAATACAAAGATAATCTCTATAGTATTCAAGTCTCCACGTAAGAATGATGAATAGCTCCATATTAACTTGTATATTCTCATGCTCATAATAAGATCCATGATAAATCTCTCTAAGACAAGCAATATTATTTACATGAGTGTCTTGTGTCAAGACAAGAGAATTTGTAAAACAACTCATGAAGATAGATCATTAAAGTGACGGTAAAAATTGGCGATAATAGAGTCTATAGCAACATAGAAGGTGATGAAACTATAAAGGCAATTAATATTGACATATTTTCTTGACACTTATCTTGATTTCTCCCATTTTGTTACCATTTCATCCATACTTTATATTGTGAAGCAATAGTTTGTGCAAATTCACATCTTCAGTAGGGGCTCAAATCCGCAATCTATCTAATTGAGAATATCCTTAGAAAAATACATTGACTTCAATAATACAATTATAATTTTAGATCAATACAATGTACAAAACCAAAGTAGAACCATAGAACATAATCCATCGCATACCCAAAGTTGGAATTGCTCATGCCCCATAAGCTATCAAAAATACCCTCAAGTCCTCCTTAATTATCCCACCTATGATATTGTTTAGAGTGGAGTCTTGCTAGATTTATATTTAGATATTGCAAAGATAAAGAGTTAGTGTCCAACTGGACAATATCTAGTTCGTATTTTCTGTTCAAAATCGGTTTTGCATAGTGTTCACTAAAACAAGCATAATTTTCTCGTACGGAGTCCGTTTTTGATATACAACCATTCAAATTGTTCAGAAAAAACATGTGCATCTAAAGGTTTTCGCTAAAAATCAAGGTAGAGAGGCTGTCCTACCTTGCCCTACTGGAGCTCCGCCCCTGTATCTAGACACATTTTAGTGTATAGGTTCACTCCGAATCTCTACAAACCTATACACTAAAAGATGCTAGATACATTCGATTGACAAAGCTAAAATGTATTATATTTCTGAATGGAGAGAGTAGAACTGATTCTGAACTCCTTCTTTGGTCTTCTAGTTTGGTAAATGCCACGACCTAGAAGTCTTTTTGGTGCGTGTGAATTTGTACGGCTAAGATAACCGAAGGTGGTGATCACAATGAGATTTCTGTCCGTGAGGTCTATTAATACGACGGATGTGAATATATATAACACTTCATAGATCATGCAGAAATTGCCTGCAAAAGTTTTTTCACGGCTGATTACGGTTTTGCGGCGCATTGTAAGCGTGGCACACCGTTTTACGCCGTGGTATTATCAATTAAACTGAAAATTATGAGATATATGCCTCGAAATATTTGCAATTGGATTTGCATTTATAAGATGTTTCTATTGATATATTTTTTATGAAAAACAATTAATATTTTGGCTACTAAATTGTTGATCAAAGTCTTTCTTAAACAAAACGCATGCTTTATAAACTGAATCGGGGAAGCATTATAGAACTCAAAGCATTAAGATTTACTTTTGACTAATGCTAGATGTCTTACATTTTCGGAGAGAACCGCTCTCGGCGTTGTGTGGCAACGACAACGATACAACAGAGCCTACATGCGTTTGGGATTTTGTGTTCTCCCGTCTGGACCCCTTTTATGTTTCAGACAGGGTTATAACATTTCCACCTGCCCTCCCCAAATCATCGCCGACAGCGAGTTACTGGGGGCACAGGCAGTGCAATCCCAAATTGGGGAAGCCGTTTTTCCAGCGGCGCTCCCGATACTTCAATCTCCATACGAACAAATTTAAAACAAATATCACTTAAACCGGTGTCGGGTTCATACTCGGGCAAAGTTTGGACAAACTTAGACAAAGTTTAGACAAATTTATATAAAACACACAAAAGAAATCCCCTTCTTTTCGGCAAGCTCGCCGCCGCCCTAGTCGCCGCGGTAGAAGACGGGGAAGTGGAGGCCGCCCTACTCGCCGTAGTCGAAGACGGAGAAGTCGAGGCCGTCATCGTTGTCGTCCTCCTCGTCCCTCCTCCAGTCCTCCCAGTCGTCGTCTTCCTCGTCCTCCGGCTCCGGTTTTGGGGCGGCCGGTGACGCCCACACGGACGGCGCTAGCGCGTCAGGCTCGTTGTTGACGTCAACCACGTTGCCAGCGTCTTCTGCCGACCACCACTTCACGTACGCATCGGTGGCCGGCTGGATGGTGTTGAAGGACGCCGCCAGGAGTGTCGCCTTCCCCGGATTGTCTTCGGAGTCGTTGGGGTCGGCGTGCTGAGCCTGGGCCTCAAGCTCGAGCTCCCACCATGCCTTCTCCTTCTTCGGGGCCGGTGTCGGTGGCTGGAGCCTCGGCTCTGGCTTCGGGCAGCGAAGAAGGAGACGGCCGCGCGGGGGCGACGCGGGCATCTCCGGCTTGGGGCTTAGGAGGCGCGGTTCGTCGTGAATGACGCCGCCGCTAGATCATTGAGGGGGCAGGTACGGCGCGGCGCAAGGCGACGGCGTGCGACCGCGATGGCGCCGATGGGAAGAGGAGGCGGGGCAATGGGCCTGGCGGCTACGACCTGTAGCCGTACTCCCGCAGCGTCTCGTCGATGTCACGTCCGTGCCTCCAGGCCTTCCTCCCGATGCGGTTGAACTGCGGCGAGTATGGCCCAAACATCCAGGCGATCTTCTTCTCCCGCTCCTCCTGGAACCAGGGGAGTCAGAGCGCCGGGTCGCCCATTGCCCAGCCGAGGTCGTCGAGCTGATCGGCGTCTAGATTCCGGTGCCGCTCGTTGATGTTGTAGGTCATGAGGTTATCCCCCTTCGGGATGGGCTGCACGGCGTAGCCCGCCGCGGAGATGTTCCAGCCTTGTGGGAGCCGCCAGTCCGACGGCACCAGCAGGCCGTTCTTCTGGAGGACGAGCGCCTCCTCCTAGTTGAGGTTGTGGCTGCGCTCCTCCACCGGTTCCTTGCTGGCGGCGAGAGCTGCCGGCTTCGCCATCGTGTGCCATGATCGCCGTTGGAGATGTTGCATGGGGTATCTATGATTTGCGGTGGCGGCAGGAGAGATTGGGAGAGAGTTGTGGGCAGTGTGGTAGGCAGAGAGGGATTTATGGACACGCAGGGGCGGTGGAGATGGCCAAATGCCTTTACTCCGGTGTCGGGGTTTGCGCCGGCACGCGTCGGAGACGATGGGATGCATCGGCGGCCAGCCCTGACAAAAAGCTGTGGCGAGACGCGAGGGCACTCCCATGCCGGTCCTTCGAAACAGGGGTTAGATTGGGCTTTCCCGCGCTTCTATTTGGCTTGGAAAAGTGCCAGCTAGTTTTGGGAGGTGCCGCTGTGAGCAGATTTTCGGGCCGGCGCCCAATACGGCTATTGGGAGCAGGAGCGCCGGTGTAGATGCTCTTACAAGAGTTGTAGGAATCGTTGCAATCTGTACAAGGACTTTTGGCTCGTACTATACTACATAACATGGGAAGCCACCGTACGTACGTGAGCCCGAATCCTTTTCTAACACGTACATATACCACATATGAAGCTAGCTAGGACTTACCAAGCGTGTGTTTGTGCTACGTGCTAGGACTTACCATGTATAGGATGCTCGCCGTCTCGTTGACCGACCATATATCATCAATTCAATAGCGGCCGAGAGGAGAAAGTCTACAAAGATCGATGGCAGAGTCGCCGCTACCGGACGCGATCATCCAGGACGAGATCTTCCTGCGCCTCCACAACGACGGCGACGTGTTCGCCCTATTCCGATGCGCCGCCACCTGCAGGCACTGGCGCCGCCTTGTAGCCGGCTCCCCCTTCCTCCGCCAGCGATGGCCATCCCCCCTCGTCGGCTTCTTCGCCCGGCAGTCGCCACCGGGTACGGGCGGCACACCTCTCGCCTTCGTCCCGTCCGGCAGGTCTAAGGCAGCGACTCGGCTCAACGGTTCGTCTCCTCCGTTCCGCCCTCTCAGCTCCTTCGTCCGTGACGCGACCGCGACGGACTCGCTCGACCGCGCTGAGCCGCTGGCCTCGTCGGGAAGCCTCCTCCTGGTGCGCATCTTCCCCGACAACCACGACCGGGAACCCCACCATGTCCGCCTGGCCGTCTGCGATCTGCTTGCGGGCACGTGCTACATGTTGCCCAAGCTGGCCTGCAACTGCCGTTTCGCCGACTACACCAACTCTCATGGCTATGCCATCCTATCGAGCCGCGTCGGCGACCACCGCTACTACTGCTCCTCCTCCGCTGGTGGCTTCCCGTCGCCACCGGACTTCAGAGTGCTGATGATCGGCCAGGAGAAGCACCTGGCGAACTACGATCTCCACGTTTTCACATCCGACAAGCTCGCCTGGATCACAACTTGCTTCCACACAACAGAGCACCGAGTATGGCCGATGAAGCAAGCAAAAGCGGTCGTCTGCCGAGGCCACGCACACTGGCTGTTCTCCGGCATGTCAAGCTTCAGCATCCTCAGCGTCGAGATCGAGACGGGGCATGTCTCGCTGACAAACCTCCTGAGACCGTCCCCGACCCCGGCGAGGTGGCTCGGGCTGCCTGGCGACTACCTTGCCAATGCAATGGATTTGTACTTGAACTTGTCAGATGGTCTCTCCAACGCGGACCGTCTTACCACCACGGCAAATGGTACGCTGCTGACATTGTGTGTGTACCATAATGATGGCTGCCGGCTGGCGATGTGGACGCGACAAGAAGCTGATGGAGGGCAGAGTACAAATGGTGGTGATTCAGAGTGGATCCACACTAGGGTGATTGACCTCAAAACGTTGCTAAACCAGGTGCTTGCGCACACCACATGCGTATGCTTGGGAGAAAGGAGCGGCAGGTTGCTCATCGCGGATGGTAGTCGCCGCATGTGCATTGTTGATCTCGAGACTGGGGCTCTGGAAGAGGTGACAGACCAGTTTCAGGGTCATGCTTATAACTGTATTGTGCCTGTGGAGATAGATTGGCCTAGATTCCAGGCTCGGTCGGCTTAATCAACTTAGAGCAGCCAGCCATATGTGAGCCTGATTATGTCGCGTGCTAGGCGTCCTCCGGACGATGGGGACTCCCATCGTCCTGCTTCCGCGCGCGACACGTGTCCCAAAATCGGTCCAAATCCCGCGTTTGTTGCAAATGTCTCCGCTTTTGCTTCCGAAGCAAAAAAAAAACGGTTCGTTTCAAAATAGAACGTCTCGCCGGAGATTTCGCCGGAGACCTCGCCTCGCCGGAGACCATGCAGCAAAAAAATTATACTAATGTAGCAAAACCGACTTCGCCGGAAACATCGTCGAAAAAAACTCGCCGGTAACTCTCGCTGGAGACCTTGTAGCAAAAAGTTGACACTATTGTAGCAAAACCACAGTACGGTTGTAGCAAAAAAGTTCTTCTAATGTAGCAAAAAACCTACTTCATCGAAGACATCGACGGAGATTTTTGTAGACACCTCATCGGAAGCCTCACCGGGATATCACATAGCAAAAATTTACGATATTATAGCAAAAAAAGAAAACAAATGTAGCAAAAAAATAACAAACATGTAGCAAAACCCGAATTCGCCGAAAACATTGTCACAAAAACATGCTATATAGCAAAATAGTCCGTCATATGTAGCAACGCCGACTGTCGTATGTAGCAAATTTGACCACCGTGGGTAGCAAAAATTGCCAACGGAGCAGCGCCGCAGCGACCACCTATGGAGGAACCCTAGGCCATGAGGTAGAGGAGAGGCGGAAGGCTCGTCGTCGGAGAGGAGCAGAGGCGCGTGCCGGAGGGAGGAGGCGGCGTTGCTCCGGCCAGCAGCAGGGCAGGCGGCGGCGGTTGAGGCGGACGCGGCGGCGTTCCCGGAGTTCATACAGCAGCATCAGGGCGGCGACGGCCGGCGGGCACTCGAACGGTGGCGGGGCACCACGCGGAGGAGGGCGGCGGGCTTGGGTCGACGGCGGGAAACCGGGAGTCGTGCTCTGGGCAGTGGAGGCGGACGCGGCGACGGTTGCCGGGCTCCAACGCGGAGGAGGGGCGTCGGGGCGCGAGCGTCGAGCGCCTAGGATCCGGACGATCCGGACGATGGATCCCCCGGGGGATTACCATCATTTTCCTTTTCTATATGAGCCAAGGTTTTTTTTCTCTCTCTCTCTCTCGGGTAGGACGTTCTTCTAGGGGTAGGCATCGGTAGGACAGGTTAGCGAAAAATACAAAATCACTTTTGCTCCGATGTCCTCCCCCTCCTCTAAAACTTATAGAAAACTAAAAACACAAGAACGGTCAAGATTGGATGATACCTCTTCGTGCTCTTCTAACCGATGTTGACCTTCATGATCAGTGCCCACTCGAAATAGTTCGTCATTGTCAATGGTGGATAGACGATGGTGCTGCTGGCCTGGTGGACGACGCGCTGCTGCACCACCACCTCGTGGCCTGCTCGGTCGGCGGAATGAACTTAGAGCAGCCATATATGAGCTTGGTTATAGTAGTATTTTTCTATCGGAGCCAAGGGTTTTCTCTGGTTAAGTTCTTCTTCGGGTAGATTCCCTGCTCGGTGGGCTTAATTAATGAACTTAGAGCAGCCATATATGAGCCTGATTATGTTTTTTATTTGAGCCAAGGTTTTTGTTTCTCTCTCGGGTAGGCACCCGTAGAACCGGTTACCGAAAAATACAAAAAACCAAGGACTTTTACTGTATGAAATTGTTAAAACAAAGCTTGAATTCAAAATCACAAATGTTGGAAGTAAGGAAATTGTATATCCTATGCAAAGTACACAGTGCTGACATTTTGCTAGTACTAAATAGAAAAAAACTAATTTCATCTAGTTTTCACAGGTTATATTTGAGTTTTTCTGGAAAAAAATTGAATGGTTGCCATTGTTAGAGTATATTTGTGTATTCTAGTTTTCCCATATGTTAGAAGGCTTTCTGTATATTTGCACTTGTACATGTACTATATATTCTGGCCTTTGGCCCTCTGGTAATACAAGAGATCTATTACCCTAACATGGTATCAGAGCCGTAAGGCTTTTTTTTCACCGCCGCCGCCGCCGCCCGTCCCGGCATCTCGCTGCCGCGCCCGGCCGCCGCCGCACCGCCCCCGGCCGCCGCCGCCGCACCGCCCCCGGCCGCCGCCTCCTCTTCCGCGCCCGCCGCCGGCCCCTCCGCCGCCGTCGCCGACCCGCCCCGTCGCCGCCGCCTCCTCTCCCTCGTCGCCGGTCGCCGGTCGCCGCCTCCCCCGCCGCCTGCCCCTCGGCTGCCGCCCTCCAGCCGCTGCCCTTCAGCCGCCGCCAGATCTGGTCAGATCCGATCTAGGTCGGTTTGAAAAAAAAAATGTCTTCCTCGTCGGGCTATGTTGCGATTCCTCGCTGCCCGGTGATTTTTGATGGCGCGAATTATCCTGATTTCGCTGCCTTCATGCGCGTCCATATGCGCGGTCTTCGCCTTTGGGGTGTGCTTTCCGGTGAGGTCTCCTGTACACCGCGCCCCGTTGTGCCTCCTGTGCCTCTTGCACCGATGCCCGTTGTCCTTGCCCCCGATGCTACTTAGGCGGTCAAGGATGCAGCCTAGAGTGCTGATGATTCTGCTCGGGCCGATTATGAGCTCCGTGTCCAGGCGCATTCTACTGCTACTACGACCTACCGGCTGGATCTGGCTGACTACACTCAGTGGATTGATGAGGATGCTCGTGCTGCTGCTGTTCTCACTTCCAGTGTTCTGCCTCAGTATGCTGCTGAGTTCATGGGCCTTCCCACTGCAGCTGCTCAGTGGGCTTTTCTTCGTCAGCGCTATCAGCCATCTGGAGATGCTCTTTATCTGTCTGTGGTTCGTCAGGAGCATGAGCTTAAGCAGGGTGATTCTACTATTGATGATTTCTATACTCAGAGTGCTGCTATTTGGCGTCAGCTTGACTCTCTTCGCACAGCGGTGTGTAACACCTGTCCCTGTTGTCTGATTGTGCGCGCAGATCTGGAGTTTCAGCGCGTCTTTGAGTTCTTGTCACGGCTCCGCAAGGAGTTTGAGCCACGTCGTGCCCAGCTGCTTGCCCGTGGTCGTGTTCCGCTCTCTGAGGTACTGGCTGAGCTTCGTGCTGAGGAGACTCATCTTCGTGGTGCTGGTCTTCTTGAGGTTCCTTCTGTTCTTGCTGCTCGTGGTCCACCCGTGTCGCCGGCTTCGTCGCGGTCTCTCGCGCCGCCGTTACTCTTTGCTCCACCGGCCTAGGGTCAGAGTCACTCTCAGCAGCCTCGTGGTTCTCGTCCTCCCTGTGCCCACTGTGGCAAGCCTGGCCACGATATCTCTGGTTGCTGGACGAGGGATCCACGCTTACGTCAGTAGTATCTTGCTCGTCGCCAGTCTGGTTCTTCAGGATCTTCTGTTGTTGCCTCTGGACCTCCTACTGGTGCTTTTGGACCTCCTGCTGGTCCTCTGTCTGATCAGGATATTATTCGTGGTCTTCATAGTCTGCTCGCTGCTACAGGCTCCTCCTCGTCGGGTACTGCTGGTTCTGTGCCTAGTTCTTCTGGCACCGTGCGACCATCATCTTCTACACAGTCAGATACGTCATCCCCGTGGTATCTGGATTCTGGAGCTTCTTTTCATATGACTTCTGCGTCTTCTATTCTTTCTGCTCTTTGCTCTCTTATTTCTCCGGTCCGTGTTATTACGGCTGATGGTACCTCTCTTCCTGTTTCCAGTCGAGGCACCCTCTCTACTTCCTCCTTCTCTGTTCCTGATGTTTCTCATGTTCCCAGCCTTAAGATGAACCTTTTCTCTGCTAGTCAGCTTACTGATTCTGGTTGTCGTGTCATTCTTGATGCTGATTCTTGTGCTGTTCAGGACCGTCGTGCATAGGCTCTGGTTGGAGCTGGCCCTCGCAGCATTGAGTCTCCGGGGCTCTGGGAGTTAGACTGGCTTCGCGTTCCTTCCGCTGACACTTCTTCTGCCACTTCTCCTGCGGTTGCTGCTTCTGTCACTGGCTCGTTTCAGCAGTGGCATCATCGGCTGGGTCATCTTTGTGGCTCCCGTTTATCATCCTTAGTTCGTCGTGATCTTCTGGGGCGTGTCTTAGGAGATGTGTCGTCGTTACATTCGTGTCAGGGTTGTAGCTTAGGTAAACAGATTTAGCTTTCCTATCCTACTAGTGTGTCTGTATCTCAGCGACCTTTTGATTTAGTTCATTCAGATGTGTGGGGTCCTGCTCCCTTTGCTTCAAAAGGGGGCCACCGATACTATATTTTGTTTATTGATGATTTTTCACGGTACACCTGATTATTTTTTATGCGCTCTCGCAGCGAGGTGCTTGCTATTTATCAGCGTTTTGCGGCCATGGTTCGTACTTAGTATTTCACGCCTATTCGTGTGTTTCGTGCTGATTCTGCAGGAGAGTATATCTCCCAGCACCTGCGTGGCATCCTTGCTGAGCAGGGCACCCTTGCTCAGTTCTCGTGTCCTAGCGTCCATGCTCAAAATGGTGTCGCCGAGAGTAAGCATCGTCATATTCTTGAGACTACCCGCGCTATGATGATTGCTTCCTCTCTTCCGCCGCATTTCTGGCTGAGGCTGTCGCTACGTCGACTTACCTCATTAATATCCAGCCTTCAGCTGCTCTTCAGGGTGACATTCCTCTCGAGCGTCTCTCTGGCTCCTGTACTCGACTCTTTGTTTATTGGGTTGTGTTTGCTATGTCCTTCTCCCTCCTCGTGAACGCACCAAACTAATCGCTCAGTCTGTTGAGTGTGTTTTTCTTGGCTATAGTGATGAGCATAAGGGCTATCACTGTTGGGACCCCGTTGGTCGTCGTATGCGCATCTCTCGTGATGTCACGTTCGATGAGACGCGTCCTTTCTATCCTCGCCCCACCTCTGGTACTTACCCAACGGATGATCTCTCTTTTCTTCTTTTTCCTGATACACCTTCCGATGTCCCTTCTCTTCCACCTCCTCCACCTCCTTCTGTTGCGCCTCCTTCTTCTTCGGCGACCTCCTCTCCTCCGTCTAGTTCCCCTAGTTCTCCTCGGTCTCCGTCTTCGGATCCTTCCTCCGCGCCTCCTTCTTCCTCCTCTTCTGATGAGTCATCTTCTGCGGATGAGCTTTCTTCCTCACGGCCTGTTCGTCAGCGTCGTGCTCCAGACCGTTACTCCCCTAGTCAGTATGGTCTCTCTGTAGTCTCCGAGCCGACTTCTTATCGGGATGCCGTGTGTCATCCTGAATGACAGCTTGCCATGGTTGAGGAGATCGCTGCGCTTGAGCGCACTGACACCTGGGATCTTGTCTCTCCTCCTTCCGGTGTTCGTCCTATCACGTGTAAGTGGGTCTATAAAATTAAGACCCGCTCTGATGGATCTCTTGAGCGCTATAAAGCGCGTCTTGTGGCTCGTGGTTTTCAGCAGGAACATGGTCGTGACTATGATGAGACCTTTGCTCCTGTGGCCCATATGACCACTGTGCGTACTCTTCTTGCTGTTGCTTCTGTCCGACGCTGGTCTGTGTCCTAGCTTGATGTTCAGAATGGTTTTCTTAATGGCAAGTTGAGTGAGGAGGTTTACATGCAGCCTCCTCCTGGGTATTCTGTTCCCGATGGGATGGTTTGTCGTCTTCGACGTTCCCTTTATGGCCTGAAACAGGCCCCTCATGCCTGGTTTGAGCGCTTTGCCTCTGTGGTGACTGTTGCTGGTTTCTCTCCTATCTCATGATCCAGCGCTTTTTGTTCACACTTCACCTCGTGGACGCACTCTTCTCCTTCTCTATGTTGATGATATGATCATTACTGGTGATGATCCTGAGTATATTGTCTTTGTCAAGGCTCGTCTTCGTGATCAGTTTCTTATGACTGATCTTGGTCCTCTTCGCTACTTTCTTGGGATTGAGGTTTTCTCCACTTCTGATGGGTTTTCTATCTCTCAGGAAAAGTATATTCAGGATCTTCTTGCTCGGGCTGCTCTTGCGGATGAGCGCACCGTTGAGACTCCTATGGAGCTTCATGTTAAGCTTCGTTCGATGGATGGTGATCCTCTTCCCGATCCCACTCGTTATCGCCATCTTGTTGGGAGTCTTGTTTATCTTGCTGTCACCCGTCCTGATATCTCTTATCCTGTTCATATTCTGAGTCAGTTTGTCTCAGCTCCTACTACTGTTCACTACGGTCATCTCCTCCGTGTTCTTCGTTATCTTCGTGGCACGATTACTTGTCGTCTTTTCTTTCCTCGTTCTAGCTCTCTCCAGCTCCAGTGTTACTCGGATGCTACGTGGGCGAATGATCCTACGGATCGTCGTTCACTTTCTGCTTACTGTGTGTTTTTTGGTGGTTCGCTTGTTGCTTGGAAGACGAAGAAACAGGTAGCGGTTTCCCGTTCGAGTGTTGAGGCTGAGTTGCGGGCTATGACTTCGATGACTGCTGAGGTGACCTGGTTACGATGGTTACTTGCAGATTTTGGGGTCTCTGTTACGACACCCATTCCACTTTTGTCAGACAGTACAGGTGCTATCAGTATTGCACGTGATCCGGTCAAGCATGAGCTGACCAAGCATATTGGGGTTGATGCTTTTTATACACGTGCTCAGGTGCAGGATCAGGTTGTTGCGCTCCATTATGTGCCTTCAGACTTGCAATTGGCAGATTTCTTTACAAAGGCACAAATCCGCGCTCAGCATGATTTCTTACTCTCCAAACTCAGTGTTGTGGATCCACCATGAGTTTGAGGGGGGTGTTAGAGTATATTTGTGTATTGTAGTTTCCCCATATTTTAGGAGGCTTTCTGTATATTTGCACCTGTACATGTACTATATATTCTGAACTTTGGCCCTCTAGTAATACAAGAGATCTATTACCCTAACAGCCATATTTCTCAGAGGGAGGCAAAACATTTCAGTTTATGATAGTTTTATTGTATGATCCCATAGATACAGGCTCCCATGGATCATGAGTGTATTTCCCTGAACAAAATTACAAACCATCAAGATGTGGGCGTATGTTTGTTGCAAGATCTCATTACTTCCAGATTGGTTGGTACGTCCTGCAAAGCATAAACCAGTCGTGGGATTATTACTAGGGTTAATTATTGGTTTGCCACTAGAGGCCGCTATATACATAGTTTTGCCACTAGCGTGAAATGGTGCTTAGTTTTGCCACTATTTTAGGCGTAGCTACTATGGCGATGCCAACCGGCTAGTTTAAATGAGTATAACAAATTCAAAAAATATCAAAAAAATGAAAAATCTGCGCACATAGTCTTTTTATATCTTATATTAACGATTCAAGATGATAAACATGGTCTACATCCATTCAAATGAAAAATTCATGTATTCATGTATGTAGACCTTGTTTATCATGTATTCATGAATTTTTTGTTTAAATGTATGTAAACCTTGTTTATCAACTTGAATCGCTAGTATATGACATAATAAGACTATATGCACAGGTTTTTCATTTTTTTGAATTTTTTTGAATTTGTTATGCTCATTTAAACTAGCCGGTTGGCATCGCCATAGCATCTGTGCCCGAAATAGTGGCAAAACTGAGCACCATTCTGCGCTAGTGGCAAAACTGAGCATATGGCGGTATGTAGTGGCAAACCAATAATTAACCCTTATTACTAGCACAAACCCCGGCAGCATTGTATTACAATCGAACCAAAGAATCAAGATCAACTTCTATGGGGTCAGCCTCCCCCTAACAGACCTAACGAAACACACATTTCGTCAGAC
Organism: Avena sativa; assembly: GCA_916181665.1. Classification (NCBI taxonomy): domain Eukaryota; kingdom Viridiplantae; phylum Streptophyta; class Magnoliopsida; order Poales; family Poaceae; genus Avena; species Avena sativa. Next base: position 446,706,256 of record OV702296.1, on the reverse strand, counting down.
TCGGAGGCTTGTTTGGCGCGTACATTTGCTGTCTTGTGTTGTTTTGAAATCGTAATGTTGGAGCACATGGATATTTTACTACTCACTTTCTCGGTTAGTTTTTCCTTTTTGGATCTTCTGTACATGAATGGATTGTATGCTTACCTGCTGACCGTTGTGATATCTTCGGTTTTGATCTTTTATGCAATGGTAGCGGCTCTCTCTTATGTCTTAAGTCTGCCTTTAATTAGGTTTCTGAAACAGTGGATTTGCTCTTATAGTTGAGACCTATAGTTGAGATCAGCAACTTTATCACCCTCAGCTCTAGCCTGCTCTGCGGCTGACCAATTATCAGTGTTCTGAGTATGTAAAAAGTCATGTACTGAAAACAGAGTATCTTCTTCAGGTAGATGAATTTCCACCCCTCCTCACAAAAAGATAGCACTTTCCTGACTAAAACCTGAGAATGTTGGGTTGTCGCACTCCACCACTGTCCCCGGCCTCATGTGGAAAGTACCACATTTACTGTGGCTGGAATGACCCATCTGCTTTGGTGATAAAGTTTCTACATGTCGCGAGCCAGCAGGAAACATAAGGCTCAAATATGTGAACAAACAAATTTGAAGAATGTTATGCAGTTAAGGTGAACATAAATACGACGATGCATCTTGGAGTTCAACCTAGTGACAGTTAGACATATCTTACGCATGACAAATGTACGATCTCGGGAACAACCATGACAAATGACAAATGTTATCCAGTTAAGGAGAACGTCATTTGATAGCCCTGGGCAAGTTACTTACCAACGTGACAAATGTATGATCTGGAACCACCAAACTAGTGGTTCAGTGCTCTACATTTTCTAACAATAATGAAACAACAACTGAAAAACATAATAGCAGTGTGACACAAAGATACAAACCAGGAACGCCTCCACCAGAGAACCGTTGATCAAGTATGGATGATTCCATGATATCCTCTGTATTCAACTGCTGACTCTGTGTAGTTAAATACTGAATGAATACACATTCAAATTATAAGATGGTAGGGTGCCAAAAGACAGCACAGGGAAATAATTCGACAATTCTTCGTGTTATATACAGAATGCTTTAGGATAAGTATGTGGATGTTTTTAACATAAGACATATATCAAAGTTACTGTCCATGTACTCATGCAGAAGTTGGAGAAAAGGGTTCTTTAAAAAAATACATGATTACAATTTATTGACACTGAAACAAAATTCAGTTAATAGTTGCTGCTGAAGTTGAGTTGTCTACTTAATATCTGAAATATATCTATGAACAAAAGAGTAAATTCCGGAAGTCATGCTCATTGTTCCAAGAAAAGGGGACTACGGAAAGAATGCAACATTCACCCATTACGTTGAGAAACCATGATTTAGCGATATAATTTACGTTAAGACCTGTACATTCCACCCCAAAAGTTCATGCAAGCTATCAAAAGAGCAGTAGAGAAAATATATTGTGAACTTACTTCCGCTGAAAGTTTATTAGATGTATTTGTTTGTTAAAAAACTCATCAACAGCTAAAGAATAACTACAACTTTGATCTGACAATTATACCTCCGAATTGCTTGAGAAGTTGGACGACTGTATCTGAAGTATTTTGTGAGGTGACCCGTTCGTGAAACCAAATGGTTTAAGTACACTGGTTGTAGGAGTTGGCAGAAGCGGAACTGTTTTAGTGAAATCATCTTTGGGGAGAGAGGAGCCATTCAATCCACCTTGATTATAACTTTTTGTCGGAGGATCTCTTGTTCCAGCAGTATTCTGTAATAACAAACTGATACCATCACCACGATTTTATTTGTCATTGTCAGGGGCTTTCTTTTTTTCCTGCAAGGCATGATGTTGCTCTTTCCTTATCGCCTGAAATGTAGCTGCAAGAGACATCAAAACGAGATATTCTGTATCCGTGCAGGAATAAAGATATGATCAGATCGGTGTGCATCGGCAGTTACCTCTCCTCTTCCTTTCTTCTTCCATTCTGTCGTTGTTCCAGTTTCTGAAAGAGCCAAAAGTCACGGTGTTAATCAAGTCAACATTTTGGTGTGGAACAGGTGGAGGCTGCAATCAGCATGCAGGGTATTTTATCACTTCCATGACAGTAGCATTAAACAAACAGGGTGTAAGGAAAGACACAGTCTCTTGCTCTGCATCAAACGAACACAAATCGAGGGAGAAGAAGCACATTGAGCCGATGATTACTGGATATACAAACCTTGTATTGGCGTGTGGGCTGCTCCCCTGATCGTTCGATGCCAAAGGTCCACCATAACACACGGGATCCTAGGGAAAGTGCCGCTCCCCAGCAACCCGTCACGCTCGCTCATTTCTCTGCCAGTAGTGCGTACATTGCTTCCCAGGATGTAATTCTGCAAGGGAACCGCATAATCAACAAATCTGGAAACTGAAAGCCACGTGCTCCATCAGACTACTAAGCAATTCAGACACTTAACTGTTTAGTGCTATTCCAATGCCAATTGGATGACTAGAGCACTTGAAAGTGTGAAAACAGCAATCTAACTGACCTATCAACATTCTGGTAACACACAAAAGAAATGAATTTTTTTTTTAGATTCAAAGGGCCCAGGCCCCGGTTCCCATTACTGAAACCAAAAACTTGTCTTACAGCGTTATTACAGCACTCGAGTGACTACAGAGTGCAGTGGCCAGAAAACACACCCAAAACCAGAGGCTAATGCCTCCACGCACCACCACCAAAATGGAGCAACATAGTTCGAGGCAACAACATTCACACTGCTGAAAACACCTAGAGAACCTCCTCAAACAATAGCGACAACTAGGGCACCATCCCTGTACTAATCGCCGTTGCCCACCAGCATCAGATCATTCGCGTCCAGGGTTCTTGCCAGCTCTTCAGCAGTGATCACCACCTCCTCACCAACACGTGTGAGATTCTCGAACTCCACCATCGCCTGAGTCATCCTCCTTTTCTCCATTCTCACCCAGGATCCGGCAATAACAGCAGTTGTGGGGCACGTGCTAGGGCTTCCAGAGATCACACTACTGTGTCGAGCCTTCCTTTTCCTTCTTCCCCAGCAGAATCCACCACAGAGCAAGATTGTAAGCATATTTTCTCCAGATCCCCTGCATTCCAGGCCAAATGGCACGATTGAAACACATGTCATTTTTTATAAGCCATATAGCCCATAAAACAGCAGCATATATGACATTTTCAACTCTAAAGAATTTGTTATTCTTCCATTTAGAGGCAACATCATCAAAACACATCAAAGTAGTATTAGCATAACCCAGACTAGCTATCTCTGCCTAGGCAGATCTAGCAACTGCACATTCGAAAAATAAATGCTAGCAAGTTTCAATTTCATTACAAAATAGACAAGTCAGATCATCCACATTCTGCCTCTTCACCAGGTTATCTCTAGTGAGAACCCTATTATGGGAGAGCAACCAAAGAAAGAAATGAATCTTTAGTGGAAGCTTAACATCCCAGACTTGTTGGACATTAACAGGCATAATACCCTTAAAATTGATCACAACATAAAAGGATTTCACAGTATATTGCCCACTTGGTTCATATTTCCACAACAAGCAATCATCCTCAGCAGTAAGCTGCAAGGACTGTGCAATTTGCAAGATCTCATTCCATTGGAATAACAAATTTTGATCAAAACACCTCCTAAAGGTAAAAAAAATGAAAAAATGCCCTATTGTACCAGTATGATAATCTCGCAATACCATAAACGTTCACATTTAAAACTGGAATATATGCATGTCAAGTCACGCTCCACTTGGAATCACTCTTTTTCTGCAAATTGTGAACTTACCCAGTTGATTCGACTCGATATTAGTGTTTGATCCAGACGAACAAGCGTCCCCAAACCTGCCGAATGGCTCAGCATAGTGCCCCCAGTCTCGACCAGGCTAAGCTCACTGCTTCAAACCAAACACATTCATCTGAGATTTAGAGTCATCTTCCATACCAATAAATCCCACGTCGGGAGAAGTGGACGGACTGGGCACAGATATTGGTGACTGAAACTAGCAGGGAAACACACACCTCAACTTGGAGGCGTCGAGGCCGACGGGAAGCCTTGTGCGGCCTCCGACGAGGTCCCGACGGAGATTAGGAACTCCCTGGAGTACACGATCCTCTTTCTCATCGCGCTCCCCTCCTCCTCATATGGACTGTTTAGGTGTTAAACCCATCAGTGACCAATCACCAAACCCTAGGCTAGAACAAAGTGACAGAGGAAGCAGAGTACCTCGAGTTGGAGGCGGCAGGATCAGGATGCCCCAAGCTCATCTTCATTGGGTACGGGGAGCGACACAGTTGGCTCAGATCACGATGAAATCGGTGGAGGGATCGCCGAGTTCGTGGCCTGTAGCAAGAGCGAGAAATGAAAAGAGGGGGAGAGAGACTGTTTTTGAAGGCGTGGACCAACTTCAAGAAGCGAAAAACAAGATAGCAACCATTTTTCAGATCTAAATTGCCACCTGTCAATCATACGAGTTGATCCACCCGTCTCATCAAACTATTTTCCACATATAGGGAGAGGAGTGATGCACATGACCCAAAAAATAAACGGGAGAAACTGATCGGCGAAAATTGGCATCCACGACCGCAATCGGCCACAACACACGGGTATTTCTCCAATTCTTTACTTGTAGTCTATTTCATGCCCTATTTTACTATGATTGTTGATTGGTGAACAATTACAAATGATGGTTGATATTGTCTTTGTTCGTTGTTGCAATATGGTCACTCATACGCGGTTAATAACTTATCGAGTTAATCTACTAGCTTTGTATCTTTTGCTCGATTGTTTCTTTAGACATTTCATTTATAAAGTGTGCATCCCCCAACCCCCATTGTGAAAAGGAAATGAGAGAACGAGTAGAAGAGTGGATACAATCATACAAAGGATCGATTGATAGATTCTTTTAGAGTAATGTAAGCACATCAAAATTTTTAGATGAGCTGGCGATCCTTGTGGAGGAACATCTAAATAATGTTAAACCAGAACACCAGGAACCTACATAAGTTAATGTTGACATGGAATGGTAACTGTATGACTGGTCTCATGCGCACTTGTTTAATTCATCTCCTCGATACTATTGATTTTGGGAAGCACAAAGTCTTTCCTTATAACATTCGTACAAACATATATTAAAAAAATATCTATGAAGGGCCCTGGGTTGTAATTTCTCCCCGGACCTCCGAAATCTTAGGACCGGCCTGATCCGCTAGTAAATCATGTAGATACAATGGATAGATACGGTGCGTTGGAGAGGTGGTATCTTGCCCACCCGTTTCTTCACTGGACTGGCCTGAGTGACAAATAATTGCCGGGTAGTTGTGATGCACATCCTTGACCTCTTGTAGCTTTTTGCAAGTTACGAAATACTTCCTCCGTTTTAAAATATAAGATGTTTTAGGTTTGTGAAATATAAGATGTTTTAGGTTTGTGAAGAAAATGTATCTAGACTTCTTTTAGTACGTAGATTGGCTCGAAATCTGAGTGAACCTACATACTAAAAAAAGTCGAGATATATTTGCTTCACAAAGCTAAAACATCGTATATTTTGATATGAAGGGAGTAGTTGCCATCACACGTGTAGACTGGCCCTTTTGTGTTTCATCTGCTTCGTCGTCTCCTCGCGCGTGAGGGAGGAGAGTATCATCTCGGTGCAACTTGAGCTTCATTCCGCTTTGTTGTGCACGTATTTGTTAGTTACCTGTTCCAAAATGTAAATCACTGATAGAAATGTAAATCAACTTGAGGTAGTAGTGCGTAGCGTTGTAAGTTGTTTCATTAGCACCCTTGTACCGTATATAGAGCTTTAAGATGGGTTCTAGTGCGTGTTCTCTAAACAAAAAGTGGGTATGTGCAACACATCGATTTTGAAAGGGCATTTGCGTACAAAAATCCATACATTACTTCCACTCTGATCTGTGTATGAAGCTGAAAGTCTCATTATCCAATCGTCGACACCTGTAGGGCCGGGTGGGCAGAAGACCCGACACCTGATTATCGATGCAGGCGGATGTCCGCCAAACCCCTCCCGCATGTCCGCCTCCTTTCCTATTTCTGATTCATCTTCTAATTATGTACTTCTCCGTGTCAGTTTTTAATTTTGCATGTAGGCATCTGATGGACTATCCGCCTAGTCCATTGGACTGTCCACTTGCATCCGTACACCTGATGCATTTACCGAGAGAGGGGGTCTGCATGGGCTACCCTTTGCTGCTCCAAGATGCTCGCGGAAGGCATATGTATTACCGAGGCTGCATGTCGCGTCGCAGGAAGTGGCGACGTACTAGCAGATCTGGAGGTTTTGGACGGAGAGATGTTAGTGTGGCCCAATACTCTTTCTATTTGGCTGCTCCTTTTCTACTTACTTCGGGTCGTTCGGGTGCCGGCATTTAAAGCCTCGCTCTGCATCAAAGCTTCTTGAGGCGTGTCTCCCATTTGTGCAATTCAGGAAAAACCCTAACACCAAGTCCATTTTTTGAACAAACTTTGGAAATCGTTCCTGGTTACCCGACAATTTAGAGCTCGGACAACCCGACCTGAATTGTTCTAGTGACCAGAACGAGTTGATGGTACACTGTTTTGTGTCCATCAAGAAATTTGCACTTATTCTTCACGTAATGAACATCTACAACGAAATCTTTGGTGTGGTGCAATCTATAAAAGAAACAAGAGTTCTTAAACGCCCGCGGAAAATAACCAAGTTCAAGGTCCAGAAAGTTCAGTGATATATTCTGGTTGATGCAGAGCAGAGAACATCTATTTCAAAACAGAGCCACGGAGGGCATCCTGGTGGCACTCATCAAAAACTTCAGAAAAACATATATTTCATTGAAACTAAAAGTAGAGCTATCTAGTTTAACCTAGATTGAAAACAAAAATATCTCCTAAGAACGATAGAACTAGGAATACTCATCAACAAAGCTAGCTTTGTTTATAAAAGCATTGATTACCAGTTAGTACTCCATAGACAAACATAGCAGTACAGTCTTCATCATACATATTGACAAGCACGGCTACAGTGGCACCATAGAGCAGTACTCCTACATAGATAGATGTCCCTGCTTCTTGAAACTAAAGCAAACCACATATTCCAAATTACAACCGGGAGGAGGATTAGAAAAGGGACCAGGCGACGGTAAACCTCCAACCGAAGGCTGAATTTCTTCACATGCATGTAACAGGCCGCTTTTCGAGATTTCTTAGCTGAAAACCATACAACGCCTTCCTCACCACCACCATTCTCAAAGAAAGAAAACACATATTCCCATTATGTTCAGCACAAACAACCCGCCTTGATAGGTTGATAAGGCCAACATCAACAGGCAATTCATCATCATTAAGATGCACTAGCGCGATTTCGATGACTTCTTGACAAGCTGTAGTAGCATTAAGAACACCTTGAAAACCATGTGGCCACGTGTCTAAAAATATGAAGAACGTCATCTATAATAACTATGCATAATAATCATGTTAATTGTTTGATGGTAATCTGATAACCATGGTAACCTAATCTAGAAAAGAATTTCATCGAAACATAATAACATGGGATCTAGTTTTTAAGCTCTCGTCAAGGCGAACTCGCAGTAAAAGAAGATCCCTAATAAAATTAGAGATTTAGAAAATAAATCATTTTAAAATTTTCGATTTTAGCAATTAATGCGACGATGTCAACATGAGGTGTGAGATTCCTCCGCGCATGCATGCATGTCATCCCTCCTATAAAAGAAAAGCACACAAAGAGATGCCGCCGCATGGGAGGAATCACACAGAAAGCCCCCATGTATAGGATACATCCATATTTGGGTCTTCTTCATGAGTCCCTGTTCCATTGACGGTGAAGCCAAAGCGCTATTCCCGATTCATGTATGCATTACATCCCACGGCTTCTTCCCTTCCCTTGTCCGCACAATTATTAGAAAACCTGCTCGGACTTGCCGGTGATCGATCCCCATTGTGATTGCAGCCAGGTCCAGACAAGAAGAATGGCGGACGAGGCGGCACCGCCAAAGCCGCAAATGTCGGACAATACGTCGAACTTGATCGACATCATCGTCGCTATCATCATTCCACCCCTCGGTGTCTTCCTCAAGTATGGTTGCGAGGTACGTAAGCATCAACCACAGAGGTCGTCTATGTGACATAATGCTTTACGGTTACGAATTTAACCATCCACACATGTGCACATTAAATAGGTGTGCATCTGATTTGATGGGTTCTTGGCATCGTTTCTACCACAGGTTGAGTTCTGGATCTGTCTGATCCTGTCATTCTTCGCATACCTGCCAGGAATAATCTACGCCGTCTTTGTGATCCTAAAAGAGTAGAGAGTGTCTCCACACGTCAAAAATTCATGCATTATTAGATTCTCCATTTCAAAGCCCAATGGGAGAATGCAAAGGTTCCACATCGGCAAGGATTCCGCCAAATTTGAAGGAGGAAAAGAAGTCGAAATGGCGACGTTTGAAGGAGTTGTTTCACCGTAGTTTTAGGCTATTTATTTTTATTTTTATTATTGGACAATGCTAGGCGGCGACACCACATTTCTGAATTTTAAAGAGTTTTGTCTGTCAGACCGTTGATCTGCTTGGCGATCCATTTTCACCATTAGCTTACCCTTGACGAGATCTTCGAAACTAAATCTCTTGTTGGAATGTTTCGGATTTTTTTTATCTTATCGATCATCATTTGCAGAATACTATCACATATATTGTGACCGTGCACACCACTGCATGCTATAGTGCGCAATTATTGATATAACACATGTGGTCCATCATTTCACAATTATTACATCCCTCGTAATAGTAAAATAAAAACATTGTAGGTCCAATACAAGACTATGATTTCCTTGCAAGGGAATTTCAGAAAGAGCATCTCGTAGACTACTCTGCTATAACAATGCTCTATAGATATAGGTTCTATTCCTCCTTTGGATGGTGTGCATTGCCCTCCTATCCCGTGTGCTGTGTTGTGCAAAAGACTAATTAAGAAGAAAAATATATACGGACAAGATCTTTTCTTATTTTCATCCAAGATTATTTGTTCTATTTCCTATGTTGTTCGGGAAATAAATAGTCCGTGCCATTTCCCTGTGTGGCCTCTTGCTGAGCTTGTTTTCTTATCTTTCTATTTTGTCTACCTCGGATAGGAAGGCATGGCCAATATGTCGCCTCAACATGCTACCCTGTAGAGTGTGCCAGAAAAGTGATAGCTTGAAGGTGCGAGGTGCTTCTTGTGGAAGAGGCAAGTTCCTCGTTTCGAGAATGGGTGGAAAATCTAAGAGAGTGAGAAAGACAAGAGAAAGGAGAGAAGAATGGCATCCCGATGAGGAAGAAATGTGAAGTGAGAGAGGAGAAAAGGCTGCCATTTAGAGGAAAAGGCTGCCATTTAGAGGAGGAGTGGTTTTAACATTATAGAACCGAACTGAGGCAGCTAGTTTGTACCTGTTGGTGCCCTAATTAATTTAGAACTCAACGGAAAAAAGTTGATAGTATTTTCTGGCGAGATGCGTCCATGGTTGTGGGGTGGGTATGGGTTTAGCTAAACCCAGTGTGTGGGAATACCATTATTGAGGTGTGCTTCGGTGTCCTCCCCCCCCCCCCCTCCCCCCTTCAAAATTAAGTTTGTGCGGGTCAGTGTTCTTTTGACCCATCGAAACCCATTTTTATGCTATGTATACCTTCGTATAGGTGTACCCGGTCGATCTGGGTATTCTCCATGTTTTTACCGGCTAATCCCACCTCCCGTTATCGCGATCTATGTCTTTGCATGCCACGTTTTGAAATTTTGTTGTTACTGGTATATACCTCCCGATTTCCGCCTCCCACGGGCACGTGAGTATACGTCTAAGAGGACCATACGAGCTTCAGTTGTACGGTCTTCAAAATAAATTGGTGTGGAGGTTTTTGTTGGGGATCGCAGCAGAAAACAAAAAATTTCCAATGATGTAACCCCAGAAACTGCCTAGGATCTATCTATGTAGTAATGCGGTAATGGCCAATGCGTAGAGAATACATACCCTTGTAGACCGTACGCGGTTAACGTTCAGCGGGAAACGTGGTTGAAGTAGTTGTACTCGTAGCCGACCTCAAGGTCGCGAAGCTCCTCGCAGGTCACCCCTTGATCCTTCTTCATCTTCATCGTGCAGCAGCTCCGTCTCACGACATTTAAGCGCCCCAAGTGTTGCGCCTCGTGTCTTCGTACACATCCGGTGCACGATGAGACCTCCGGCTCCCTGATCCTGTCGGGAGTGTGGAAGTTGATATCCGGCTAGGAATCCCTGTAGCGCAACAACGTACTATAGGCGTGCCTTGATCGCACAGCCCAGACTTGAGGCCATGGTCACAAGGTATAGAGAGAGGGAGGGAGAAAGTCAACCAAAGGACTTCTCAAGTTGTGTGTTTAATCCCACCCACGGGCACCCCTTTATATGGGGGGGTGTGCCCTCCCCTTTGGGTTTCCCATGTGGGACTATTCAAGGGAGAGGGGGAGGCGCATGGGCCCTTAGGGCTTCATGGGCCAGTCGGCCAGGGGTGGGCCCCACCCCACACACAGCCCTAGGCTGGCCGGGTGGGCCCCCTTGTGGCGGCTGGGCCTCGGCCCTTTAGCCCTTGGCCCTTCCCTCCTCCGGTTTTCCCTCATGGGCCTTTATTCACTAGGAAGTTTGGCCCATTAGTAGAATAACCCTTCAAATTAGATTTTAATATTATATTTAATATTAATTACATTAATTAATATGTAAATACATATTACAAAATCCGTCTTGACCCGAAACACCTTTCGGTTCCCTTTTGATTTCCTCCGAACAACTTCGGATCTTTCCCGGAATAATTCCGGTGTTTTATTCTTTCTCCGAACAACTTCGGATCTCTCCGCGGAACGATTCCGGCTTTCTCTCTTTCTCTACTATGATTCCGTCTTACGAATGATCATTCTCATCGTACCCTTAAGTGTATCCTCTCATGGCTCGGGAATACACTAGACATGATCTAAATCAATGATCAACAGAGGAACCAGGGATATCCATGTGACCCCTATGCATTCCTGATGACAATGTCGTTTGAACCGCTAAATGTAGTATCCTCTTCCTTTTGTTTCTCGATACAACTTGTCTGAGATCCGATCATTGATATCCCATACCTTCTTCAATCTCGTTCACAACAAGTTCTGTTCTCTTGTTACCGTGATATTACATCCCCATGACCTAGTCACATGTTGATCTCACCAAGTCGGCCGTATGTATCTTTACCCGTCATGTGGGTGAACAAATCCCGCTCTTGACATATATTGTCTCTACAGTTCCTCCGAGGACCTGAACACACCTTTATAACCACTTTATAACCAAGTGGCGCTTGATGCTATGTAAGCACTCTCAGGAGACTGTGATTGATATCATCTCACGGTCTAAGGAGAAGGAGTCTAGTATAGCTGTTGCAACAATGAACTATATGACTTGATCGTGTTGCAATCCTTCGAGAAATGTCCAATCACATCATTCTCCAATGATATGATCCTGTTGTCAGTCGACATAAATGCCCATGATCTTGAAACCCAGATCATCTTCGTGACCAACAAACTAGTATGAATAGAGGCTACTAGGGACTTTGTTGTTTCATACCACACATGTACCAATGTTTCTACTTGGCACAGTTATAGCACAATATGAAACTTATTATAAACTAATTGAGATATGACAATAAAAAACTATTTATTATTTGCCTCTAGGACATATCTCCTTCAGTTTTGTTGTCAAAGTTTGAAAAGAGAGGGGGACACCGAAGCAAAAGTGACCATTATTAGGAGAAATAAGACCACACTTTAGTCTTCCATCTGAGAAAACTAAGATTATGATGGCAATCTTTCGAAGTAGCAATAAACTTTCGCAACTATAAGGTTCATGATTTTCTTTTTGCGAAATTCCACCGATCTATTAATAATCATCAACATTGGTATAAAGAGTCCCAAAAGTAATAAAAATTACAAATAGGTCACTGGACCACCTAGCGACGACTAAAAACACTGGCACGAGCCGAAGGCCTGCCGCCGTCCTCGCCCCTCCATCACCAGAGTTGGGCAAAGCTTGTCGTAGTAGAGCTTGTTGTAGTAGACGGACGGAAAGTCGTCGTGCTAAGGTCCCAAAGGACCAGCGCACCATAGCAGCAACCATCGTCGAAAATGAACAACGTAGATCGGAAGAGACTGACCTCAAAACACACATACGAAAAACGATCGGATCCCAAGGAATTCGTCGGACACATGACTCCACGCGCCCTCCACTGATGCTAGATGCACCACCAAAGCGAGGAGAGGACGGGAAGAGTCTTATTCTGACCTCAGGACGTAGCCGCCGCCTCAACATCCTGAAGAAGATACTGAAAATAGACTAAACAGAACACTGAAACCTCCCGCCGGTGAGAGGCCATGGTCCGCCACGTCTCCAAGGCTCTAAGGCCGCCGGAGACGGGACGGGCCGGTGGCATCGCTGGCGGAGGGAAGGAACCCTAGATTGGTTTGCTGTCGCCTCTTGGAAAGCTCTCCTTTTCTTTCGTACGTAATGGTTCGGCGTCTGATTTCAAGGAATCATCATACTTTCTTACAATCTTTCAAGTAACAACCAACTCAAAGAAGACTTGTTGGCGTCGGGCTCAACACCCTAGACACATGGCTGCGAAAACATACTCTTCATCCGGACCTTTCATCACTATATCTTTTTTGGAAAGGAGCATATATTAATATCATAATATACCAATTACACCCAGCCTCTGCAACAACGCATTGTCCTGCGGCCATATTGATGCACACAGCCAAAAAAAGAAAGAAGAATTAAAAAAAAAGAAAAGTCCCGATATAGTGACCCATTCGTTGAGACAACAGTACTACCACCACCAAGACAACACCAAAAGTCCAGCTTCTCCAAAAGCGATGCCTCCAAGAAGGGAATAGTGCACAACACCATCATCGTCCGATCATAGATTTTAGGTTTTCACCCTGAAGAAAGTCCACGCTCTCAAAACAATGCCTTCAACAAGGCTATTGCCAGGCACAACCAATTAAGGCCAGACCTTGGGTTTTCACCCTGATAGGTAGGACTGTGAACCTCTCCTGTGTAGTCACCCTCACTTGCATTCCGCTACTCCAAGTCACAAGTCACCAAGCCAATTCCTCATCACCACCCAGAGTCGAACCACCATTGTCAGTCCTCAGAACTCGGTCTCCATGATATTCTCTGTCAGCACCATGGAACAAGAACATGCCCCATGATATTAACAGCCAACTGAGCTTCGAAGCGCTCCCTCTGAACCCAAACGGTCAGAGTAAAACATGGGTGCGCATGACCGAATCTTTCCAATCTGGCAATCTCCAGGCATTATTCGCCCATGGGAGTTCCCCGGCGGGACCTTCCGGAACTCACCATTCTGACCAGATCAATAAGGGCAAGCAACAACAGATCTTCATGTTTGCGCGAGAGGAACCATAGGACCGCCTCCATTATTCAAGCACACCAGCAGGCCCCCACGCCGCCGATCAGAACAACGAAAGAGAGGGCAAGGCAACGCTAGGGACAAGTACCAGATCGGATAAATCCAGATCGAACCCATCTCTAAGCGTGCCCCGCGACCACCCTTTGCCACTCCGGCTCGTGCCCACCATGGCCAGGAGGACCATGGCCACGCTTGGATCCCGCCAAAAATTAGGGTTAGAGGGCCAATCTAGGTCTTCCAAACGGAATCCCAACACCAGCACCTCCTCCACCAGATCTCCACCATGAGGAACCGCCGAAGGGACGCCGCCTAGGTCGCCGCGCCTCAGCCTCCGCCACCGCCGCCCCAGCAGCTCCGGCCTCCGCCTCCGACGCACCACCCGCCAGCCACCTTCAGCGGCTAGGACCGCTGCCACCGCGGCGAGGGCCGGCGGTAGTGGCGGCGATAGGTTCCGTAGAGGAGCTTCTGGCGGCGGCGGGGCGACCCCCTAGCGTCGCCCTGGGGAGCGACGCGAGGGGGTCATCTGTCACATCCATGGTAACCCCACAATTCAACGACGTTGTTGCGCTTATCAAGTCCATTTTATCCTGACTGGTCACCAGTTCTCATCGAGTCCGCCATCTTAAGAATATCAGACATCATCAATAGCACTGACGACTAGATCTTGGATAATTTACACAATAAAGCCAATCTGTATGACATAGGTGCTGGCCAAGTGAACCCCGCGAAAAGCCGAAGACCCTGGCTATGTGTACGACCTTAGCAGGACCGGGCCGACAAAATTCGAGGCCCTGTGCGAAACTCTAAAACAGGCCCTATCTCTCTATAAATTTTTTTTGCGGAAATCTCTATAAAAATATTGAACTAATGTAGAATTATAATGTACACGCCACAATATTTTAATAACAATTGGATATATTAAGAATTTGACCTACTCAACTGGAGATTGGATTAAATCTTGTTCTGTCAATTTTCTCGTGTTTTTGGACAACGTATTGATGATTTTTCATGATGACTCCGAATCTCCCATCTTAATTCTTGAAACACTAGTTACGTAAAAAGAAAAAGAAAACAAAATTAAACTTCACCAGGGAGGCAATGAATGAAATTGATTGGAATTGTGCACACCTAGGCGGATAATTGGGATTCAAATACATACAGCCATACAAGAAGAGCGCCCTGACGGGAACGGCGACTCGGCAATTGGTCGACGTCACAGGAAGAAGGCAAACAGACACCTCTATCCCTCGGCGGCTCGGCCTCGCATCTCCCGTCGTGGGGAGAGGGATGAATCGATCGACTCCTCGCACCTTGATAACTCTGATTGAAGTCCAACTCCACCGCAGGTAAGGCCTTTCATAACGGACCGTTTCTTAGCACGCTATCATAGACAGTGTCATATTCTAAGAAACAGTCTCTACAATGGACTGTTTTTTAAAGGTGTATCTTATAAGTTCGTGCATTTAATGATTTGGGGCTCATGCATGCATAGGTTTGGGCTAGCCAATTTTTGTCTCTATGGTTGCGTGCAGGAGGTGTAGCTTAGCTAAGATACAACACCACCCGCTTTCATCATTAACTATAGTGCCACATAAGCAAATTGCCTAGGATATAGAGCTAAGATACACCCATTGTGAAAGGCCTAAGGGCAAGGCCCAGTTAAGAGGCACGTCTAGCTTGCACTTGCCACAGGCGGACAGGCTCCAAGCGGTTGGGCTGCCAATATTTTCCACTTTCAAGGTTATGTGCATATAAAGGCCTGCACGAAAATTTGGGCCCCAAAAATTTATGGGCCCTGTTCGGCTGCACGGGCCGCACTCCCACGGCCCAGGCCTGGACCTTAGCATCATTAACTAGGCGGGTGGGCAACTATTTCGTAACTTTCGCGAAGCTACAAGATGTCTATCACGCCACGGTATCGAGGTCGAGGATGTCGGGGCGGCGGTCTTGTGAGGTGGTCTGCACGGGCGTTCCTCCGGCGGAGGCGGCTCGCGTTGGTGTTCCTCAGACCGGCGGCGGTCCGGCAGACCTGGGTGAGCTCGATGGCGTTGGTGCTGCTGCTTGGCGGCATAGATCTGAAGTTGGAGTTGGCGGGTACGGTGGACCCTTGCTGTCGTGCGGCGGCGGGACTTCACGAGCCCATTTGGGCTCGGCCGGGCCAGAGGGCCTGGTTTGTCTTGCTACTGCATCCGGTCGGCTACCGCCGTCTAGCGGTGGAGGTAGTTCCCTCCCGCGTGCTAATATCATGCTGACTCTCGCTGATGTTTCCGCTTCCTCGGTCCTACCGGCCTTGCTCCGGGGCTCACGGTGTGACGGCGGGGCGACCTCAAGACCGTGGTGGCGCATGCACGTGGGCGGTGAGGTTGGTGGGGCATTACAAACGTCCTGGGAGGGTGGGTGAGAGGTCGGGAGAAATCCTTGTCACTTTGATACTGACGCGGCGATGCCTGCGGGTATCACCGTCCTTCCTGAAGGGCGTCGGGTGTAGCTCTTCCCTACCTCCCGTGGCGTACCGGGGGAAACCCTAGGACTAGTTCGGGCAACATTGTCGTCATCGTCACTTCCCTTCTTGGAGGTGCTGCTTGGTACGAGGCGTTTTGGAATGCTAGGTTTGTGGTGGTACTTCTCCGGAGGGCGCAACGGTTGCGAGTTACCTCCGTTTTCGTCACACCGCTGATGTCGGCTTTATTTTCTTTTCTCTCTTCTTGTTTTTCTTTTGGGCTTGGCTTGTGCTGTTTTGTCCCAGCATGGTTTGAAACTTTGTATCGATCGTTTGCTATGTTAATATAGCGGGGCGTAAAGCCTATTTCGAGAAATCTGCAAGAGGTCAATGACGTGCATCTTAACTACGGACTATTACCATGCCGCCGTCCAAGTACTAATTAACTGGTGTTGCGCGTCTTCCGAGAGAAACTACTCGATCGTGGAGGGACGCCTGAGATGGGTAAGAGCAAGTTTAATAATATAGCCGGTTGTTGGCTATAAGCAAGTGACACGTCATTTATAGCCATCTCTATAGCTAATATGTACAATAGTTGGTAACAAAAGTGTACTACTTAATCAATATGTGGCCCACATGTCAATCTCATAAAGTGCCTAGGAGCACGTGCTAGAGCTGGCTCTTAACTTATAGCTGGCTTATCTTCTCTCTCCTCTTCTCTCTCCTCCACCTCACCCAAACTATATTATTTTATCTCTTATAGTCAGCTGACTGTACCCTATTGTACTTGATCTAACCAAAGAAGCATGTCGTGCGGACCCCCATCGTCGTATCCACTAAAGCGGGTAGTCGTTCTTCCACACCAAAACTAGTAATAAGGAAAACAATCACATAAATGGTGGTGCTGGAACAAAGTTGGGAACGATCCTATAATAATTATGTACGTAATATTTTGTGTCGTTCATAGTACTCTCTCCGACCCAAATTAGTTGATTTAGATTTGTCTAGATTCGAATGTGACGAGGGTTTGATTCGTCAATGCCCATTGTTATGGACTTGGGTTTTGGAGAAGGAGGGAGCGCTGGAGACATCTATCGGCTAGCAAACAAGCACACATGGGACAAAGGATTTACCCAGGTTCGGGCCTCGTAGAGGTCCCTACTCCTGCTTGTCTGCTCATGGAATTATCGAGGGAGTCGAAAGTTACAATAGTGCGCAAACGAAATCTGGCGAGGGTTGTGGAAACTAGGGTTGCGTGTGTTCTCCTCGCCGCCCCCTCCTAGCATTTATATAGATATGCTAGGTCTCAGGTAGCAGGTCGAGTCGGTTACAAGTTGGATTAAAACTCTAGTCTTGAGCTTCTTCTTGTCCTTCAAGCAATCGAGAGTCCGTAGGTTACTCGAGTCCCTCCATCCGGGCCTTGGCGATACCGTGGGCCTGTATGTATTTGGACCGTATATGCCAAGCTCGAGTACCCGTAGGGTATACCCATGTCAGTAGCCCCCGAGTGCCCAGTGGAATCGCAGATTCGACTAGGGACTTTTGAAGCCTTCGAGTGCCTAAATGAGTACATTTCGATTGCTTTTGTGTCATAGGGATTGTTGATATACGTGCCTGATATAACCGAAGTATCGGTATCAGTTAACCACCTTAGGGTGAAACAACGCAATCTACTCAAATTCGAGTCCTCGGACTCGAATCCGGAAAAATGCTGGTGTAATTCGACTCAGGCCGCGGAGGTCTTACAGGAGTCGAATTCCAGTGTATGGGTGTGAGCACTCGACGCGTCCGTCAAGGCATATTCATCGTACATGCAGGCACGGATATATCTCTGATAGTACGCAGCAGATGCGTTGCCAGGCCTTATTCAGGTTTTACCTTCACGCTGTAAGCGTGGCATCCGAACTTTTTGTCATCGCGGAGATGATTCGGGTAACCCAGGAGACGTAGTCTCTTTGTAGGGGAAAAATTATGAGGCGGTGTCGCCATGAGTTTCGAGTGTGGTTATCAACACACAGTTTTTTGTTCAAATAATCATAGGGTGCGCGACCAGCGCTCCCTATGGGAGTAGCCCCCGAGTGCCTAGTTGAGTCGAAGACTCAGGCAGGGACTAAAAACTTTTGCGACTGCTGTCGTCATTTGCTTGTTTGTTTGGTTGATGGCCCAGGCAGGTACTAAAACACTTTCGCGACTGTTGTCGTCTTTGCCTGCTTGTTTCAGTCGATGAATCAGGCGATTAGATATTTTCGCGACTGTTGTCGTCTTTTGCCTGCTTGTTTTCGGCGCTCCCTATGGGACTAACCCATGTTCATAATCGAACTATGTTTCGAGTGATTGGGTTTGCTCTTTGTGATGGTCCATGTTCCTGCAACAAGAAAAAGAAAAGTCGTAGGGGGCGCGGCCAGCGCTCCCTATGGGAGTAGCCCCCGAGTGCTTGGTGGAGTCGAAGACTCTAGTAAGGGCTAAAATAGTCGAAGTTCTTCACTGCATAGCCTTGATGACGTCAGTGTTGACGCTTGTATGACTTTAGTTGCCCGCGTGAGTGAGTTTGACGGGACGTGACGAGCAGTGAGTCCCACTTTCTGACTTTGATTTGACTGGGCGTGCGTAATCTTTATTTTTTAACTATGCCTCCTCAATTTCCACGCTTAATGGTAGAAGTGGGGGGACGGTTCGCGCTTCCTCTTCTCCACGTGTCTTACGCGATGCGTGCCACGCGTCCAATAGGGTTTTTGTCAGCCATTGGATTGCATCTTCCAGGGGTTAAGTAGCGATGCGACTGCGGTAATTTTTCATCTGCTCTTTCTTCCTTACTGTCATCGCCATTGCCGTTCCTGCTTTTCTCTACGCCCATCTTCTCCACGACGCTGGACCATCTCCGCTCGTTCCCTAGCTATTTTCTTCGCTCTCATCTCCGCCGTGCAATGGGGAAGAAGAAGGGAGGCGCTGCCGCTGATTCCGCGGCCACCCATGCTGCAGCGAAGAAGAGAGGTGGTTCCGCTGCTGCGTCCACCAGTACCGCCGCCGCCGGGAAGAAGAAGGTCGCGGGTACCCGCGTGACGAATGGCGCATGGCGCCCCTCCATCATCAAGGCGTCGGATCTCCGTCTTCTTCGCCAAGACGGAGTAATTTCTGCATCAATCGCTGATTCGCGCGTCCCTAGTGGTGAGACTGTTCCTGTGCCTCCCGCTGGTTATCGAGTGATGTTTCTTGCATTCATCATTCGTGGTCTTTCCTTGCCTCTTCACCCCTTTCTCCGGGGTCTTCTATGTTTCTATGGGCTCCAGCTCCACCAGCTGTCCCCAAATTCTCTCCTCCACATCACTTGCTTCATCACTGTCTGCGAGTGTTGGCTCGGAATCGAGCCACACTTTGGTCTTTTCAAACGCATTTTTAAATTGAAGCGTCAGTCCGCATCTGGCTCTTTAGTTTACGATGTAGGTGGTTGCGGAATCCATGTTGATCCATCTGCCACCTACTTTGATATCAAGCTCGCCAAGTTCGTCTAGGGATGGAGGGACAGATGGTTCTATGTGCGCGATCAGAAGGCCAATGACGAGCACTTTGGACTTGCTCCCTTCGATCCCGCGACTCCCTGCAAGAAGATGCGTTCTTGGAAGAACGTGATCATGCCTTCCGAACTGGCGGAGACAGACGTGCTATATCAGCGTGTCTACGACCTCGAGAGTCGCATAGGCGCAGAAGAGGGAGGCCGCGCCCTTGTCAGGACCTGGTTGTGTCGTCGCGTCCAGCCTCTCCAGGCCAGGGTCCATCCCATGTTCCAATGGGGTGGTTCTGATGATCCCACTCGCGTGTCTGCCGATGGCATGTCCGCGAGTGAGGTAGATAAGAGGTTGCGACTGGTTACGAAGTATACCCTCAGGGATGTGCTTCCGAACGAGCCGGTCGTTCCTCCTTTCGATGCTTCGAATCCTCCCCCTGAGGTATGGTTGTGCTACGTAGTAGCGTTTTTTCTTGATTGCGTCTTCTATTGCTTATCTGTTTTGCTTTTTGTATGCAGGATTGGGCGGTGTCGCCTTGCATGCCTCCCCTCCCTGAGGGGATTATTCCTCGTGAGGCTGTGGAAGAGGACTAGTCTGAGTCGACTATCCCTTCCGACGTGGAAGAGGAAGCCCCCGAGTCCGAGAGTCCGGATACTCGCAAGCGTCCACGCAGCGAAGATTCCGACGCGTCGACTCCTTCCACTCTAGGAGGTGCGGCTGTTGGCGCAGAGTCGCCAATTCCCGCCGTTCCTATTAGGGCTATGGCACCGCCTTTTCGCAAGAAAATGCGATTGCCCAAGGAGTCTTCATCGGAGTCGACGGAGGCCACATTTGATCTTGACAGATTTGACTGGTAAGTTTGCTAGTGTATTCGTTCTTCGTTGTTTTCTTCTTGTTGGCTTTGCCCTTTTTTGAGTGCGGATTTTATCTTGCAGTCAAGAGGCGTTGTCATCATCTAGCAACGTCGAATTTTTGAAGGAATCAGGAGTCGCGACCTCAAAGGCCAAGATGGAGGTCGAGCGTGCTCCTTCTCCTCCGGCGGCGGCCCACTCCGGGCACAATTCTTTGATCTCTCCTCACGTAGGGGAGCATCGAGTAGTAGCTCGGATGATGGTTCAGCAATCTTCTTCGGAGTCGCCGGAGGACCACGTAAGTATATCTCCCCTTTTTTTTATAAGTTGGCAGTCAACGCCCTTTGTTGCCCTCTGCTGATTCCTTGCTTCGCGCGACAAATCCTTGTAAAGGAAGCCGCGCAGGTAGCGGAGCAAGTGATGGTGATAGGTCGCCAGCATGCGATGCTGGAGAAGCGCCACCGCGTGGTTGAGAGTGAGTATTCCATACTTGTTCTTTTTGTTTTCTCTGTATTTTGGCATTATCGACTGACAACCAGATTTTTGACTGTCCTGTAGCTGAGCATAATGCCTTACTGCGTGACGTCGCCACGTTGGAGAAGACGCTGGCCGCAGCAGTGAAGGGGCGCGACGAGGCAATCACGGCTCGTGATGAGGCCCAGAAGCGTGAAGAGGATCTGTGTGCCTCCTTTGCGGCTAGGGAGAAGTTGTTTGAAGAGCAACTTTTGTCAGTCGCCAAGGCCCTCTCAGGTACATCTACTTGGTAGATATTTTATTGATGTTCTTCCCTTCCTCTATGGTGCCGGTGGCCTTAGGAGTTTGATCCGTGTACGTGTTTTTGTTGTAGATGCCGGTGGCTTGAGCTTTGACCCGCAAGTCCTTGGTCGCGATGACGTTTTGGCGAGCGCGGTATCTGCAGTCGAAGACCGTAGCGCCGTTGTCCAAAACACGTTGTCCAAAGCCAAGGCTACCCTGAATCGCCTCCGGGAGGAGCTGATGCCGAAGGCGGAGCTGGTAGACAATGTGGAGGAGCTGGTTGAGTCACTCGCTGGGGGTCACTACAAGAAATGTGTCAATCTATGACCTTTTGATAGTGACCGTGGACAAAATCGTCATATAGTTATGATGGTTTCATACCAGATGGTTGTAAGACGTTTGGGAGAGCCAAAAACCTAAATAATTAAGACGATTTAGGTCAAAATCGTCATAGTTCATTAGGTGAAATCGTCATAACATAGTTCTAGGCGACTAGACATAAGGGAGGACAATTCTAGCCGTTGGATGTGAACGTGATGGACGGATGAGATACTTCTATGTGGAAACTTGTCGCGGATGGATGAGGGATGGCGCCCCACCTCACGCGCATACCCAATGAATTTCATTTTTAGCTGACCAAAAATTGGGTGACCAACCCCCAGCGAGCCAAATCCGACTAGACCCCATCCCCAGTCAACACCGAGGTGATTCCCAGCCGCGCCGCCGCTCGGCCCTCTCAGCCTGCTCTCGCCACCGCTGCTGCTGGCCTCCGGCCGTGTTGGCGGCAGGCCCGGCTGCCTAAGGTCCCTCCTCCTCTCTCTCCAAGCGCGCTCTGCAGCACAAGATCGACGCCGCCGCTGACTTTTCTCTTCGCGACCTCGCCCTAAGCTCCGGCGCTCCAGCCTTGCCGCCGGCCAGGCCACCTCAGCACCGCCACCCTACGACGCGGCCCCGGATCCGTCTCCCCTGCCGATTCCCTCAAGACTGCGCCTCCAATCGAGCTCCTAACCACGCCGCCGTGAAACCCTAGGGTGTCGCCGGTCGGTTGGCGTCGAAGACGGCACGTCTCGGCTCCCCCAGGTCCTCCGCCTCCCAGCGGTCGCCTCGCCGCTCCGTCCCCTACTGCGTAGGACCCTAGATGCTGCCCCGCCCGCACGCCAGACCGGTCTGGCCATGGTGGAGCCGGCCGCGCATGCTCCTGGCCGTGCCTGCTCACTGGACGCCTTCAAGGTCGCCGAGCCCAGCACCGTCAATGCCATGGAGGTCTCCGACGCCGGCCACGGGGTAAAGCCCCCCACAATCAGTTTCTCCTCATCCTCCTACTACTGTATGCCGTCTTCAGTTGCCGCTGCTGCTGCAAGAACTGACTGCTCTGATTTTGCTCCGCTCCACTCTGCAGTATGCTCTCTTGTATTTACTTTGTGTAGTTTCTCTACTAGGTTCATGTAGCAGGGGAACTTCATTAACTATGGTGCTTGGCTGATCCTATTTTTTCTAGAAGGATGTAACTAGTAACACTAGTTGTCTTGCCGGTGTACACTATGCTCTGATGTATACTATGAGGTGTAGGTATGTTCCATTCTTGTGTTTGGTTCAGAATCAAGAGCCTTACTTGTCTTGCTGGTAAGTAGTTGCTGTGTAGATTGAATAATGGAACTCTGTGTACCATCTACTCCATCAGTTCAGAAATAAGTGTCATATATTTTAGTGTGTAGATACATGCATATCTAGACAAATCTGTGGCACTTATTTCCAAATGGATGAATAAAGGAAATCATTTCCATGTATTACTTGTACCTAACATAGGAAGAACATTGATAACTTTCTAGAAGTAAAGAACACTCTTTGTTTGTTTTATTAAAGATGCTTATAATCTGCGTGCTAAACAGTAAAGTATCAATTCAAATTCTAAGGTATGATATACACTTTTTGAATTGTTTGGAATTCATGCTATCTTGTTGTTCTACGACCTTAGACAGGTTGAGTTTCATGCCTTGCAAATGGCATTTATTTGAATATATCATTTAGCATTAGTCTTGCTTGTCATAATTCTACAAGAGAAGACTTGCTGCTGCATCTACGGGCAGTTGTACTATTGACTAGGAACTGTACTATTGATTTTAGAATATGATGATGTTCTTCCCTCATAATACTTGCGTTTTTCAGTTGGTTAATGTTATAGCCGATCTTATCTGCATTACTTGCATATCATGATTTGACCATGTCAATTACATCTTCTATTACAGATGCAGAGATCATGATTGTACATGGAAAGTTTTCAATTTATAAATGTGTTCTTAATTGAATAAGTGGCTGCTGTCACTGTTGCCATTTACTTGCTCATGTTTGATATTTTTGATTGGTTGACGCTGAGTTCTTATGATGCAGCCACTGCATTCATTTCTTAGTGGTATACATCAGCCCCTGATGTTTATGATTTGCATAGAACCGTTTCGTTCCCCCCTTTTTTTTGAATCATCAATATATCGTATATGCTATTTAGTTCAGAATTATGCTCTTGTTGTCTTATAAGTGATGTTTATAGTTATTACTTTGTTGCTTCGATGCATATCATTGGCTGTAATGTGTTGCTGTTTGTCTTGTGTGTTGCCAGGAAAGTTTGGTACTTAACATAGCACAAGGGCTGTATTGTGTCCGTATCCTTCAGTACATGTTGCGGCCAGCTGCGGCGCGGTGGCAAACAACATTGGTGACATCCACAAGTGCAGTGGAGATGTGCCCCAGTGGTTGTGGATTGACTACGATGTCTCCTTAAAGAGCAGCACCACCGCTCCTGCCGGTCTCTCTTATCTGAGGCCTTCACCTACCAGGTTACCACAGGTACCTTCCTCAGTTTGATTCAGTGCGTGTTGCCATACATGTTTTGGTTGAAGTGTGTTGCTGGTTTGTGAATGAATGTTGGTGTTGTAGTCAAACTAGATTCTGTTTTGTGCATATAGTAAGTTAATTATCCTCTGTTCTTGCCATACATGTTTTGGTTGACGGATTGATGGAGGACGTGCTTAGTAGCGCACCATGAAGGTGGGGCTAATCGAGGGCCTCGCCAAGAATCTCAAGAATCCAAGAAGCTCAAGGTAGTACCAGCTGACTTGTTTAAAAAAGATACTATTGTAATTGCTCTCGAAACAAGTCTTCACGGTTATGGTACGCTATTCTAATCGCTCTCTGAACAGAAAGTCTTATTCTTGTTGACATCTAAGTCTAGTTCATAGAATATCATGATTCTTATAAATTAACTGTTGCGGGTTTTTTGTGACCTAATGCTAGCTCTAACTTATGTTCTGATGCTCTAGCTATTGGTTTCTTATTTAGTATGTGTTGACACTGGTTGTTTCATGCTGTTTTTGTATTCTTACTTGTGGGCTGGTTGCACTTGTTGGATCTGAGCTGGACTACTCGATTGAAGTGGTTGTTCTTTCGTGCTACAACAAACACAGTATTTTCCTAAGATAGATGAATTCTGTTGCTGCTGGTTACTGAAAGATTAATTTCTGCAACTAAGCTACCGCTGAATTGTTGCCTTTGTATAGTTGGTCAATTAGTACATGCCTAAATTCTCACTTTATGTTCAAATATTTTATACATGTATGGGCAGTGCCTGTTGTAAATATCAATTGTGAATTTTGTATCTGAGGTGTAGTACTCTCCTTTCTTAGAGAAAACGCAAAGGACCTTTTTGTTTCATTTCATTGAACATATAGAGTTTGCTTACATCCTCCTAAGAGACAAATACAGAAAAACAACTAACCTATCAATGCACATCTCGAGTGGGTGGCAGTATAACCCGAAGCCCTTTTGCGCCTGCTCTAGCCCATAGGTTGATTTCCTCCTTGAACTTTGCAGCTAGGGAAAACATAGAGGGCTGGGCGCCAATGAATGGAACTTGATGAATGTGTTTCTCATGAACATGTCTCTTTTAGCCAACTAAAGTATCTCCATGTGAATTTGTGGGTCTAGCTGATAGTGTGGGTTTTGTCGAGTTTCTAGTGACAATAGAAAGCAATGATATAGTTTAAATCCACATGAAGCATTGCTGTTGTAAAATGTGCTACTGTGTCTTGTGGGCAAAGTTGAAACCCTCCCAAATTTATTCTTGCTAAATTTGCTCTACTAAGTACTGAGTTGTTCTTTTTGAGGACAACAAGGAGGTCTACATGATAGCCGAAGGTACTGATGCATTGCTTGTAAGCTTGAAGACAAGGAAACATCACCATGTGCTTTTGTTGAGCTTCTATCTCTACGTAGCTGATTTTTTTAGCACCTCAGGTGTTCTACATGATAGCCGAAGGTCCTGATGCATTGCTTGTAAGCTCGTACCTGGTGTATCATATCAGGCTATTAATCCCGACAACATTGACAGTCCATCTTCTACTGCACATCAGTAAAAGACAATACATCTTGACAACATTTCCAAGGTTTATGCTTCCTCTACTCCACATAAGTAACAATTTGCTGAAACTTTGCAACTACTCCTAGTAACAGTAGTGCACTGTGTTGTTTGAACTAGAACCTGTTGAATATTATTAATAGTGCACTGTTGTTTGAACTAGAACCTGTTCCCATTTTCTGTAGTTTGATTTTTGCTACTGTTTAATTCGAGGAAGATTTTTTCTGTTGTACTAGAAACATTATTTTAGGTTTCAAAACCATATTGTATACTGAAACATGCACATCAAT
The DNA here is from genome assembly GCA_916181665.1 of Avena sativa. NCBI lineage: Eukaryota > Viridiplantae > Streptophyta > Magnoliopsida > Poales > Poaceae > Avena > Avena sativa. The sequence goes on along the minus strand of OV702296.1, from coordinate 446,680,507 downwards.
TATAATTGCACATTTACACATTTTCATTGTTCATAATCATGCTCCATCTTATTTTTAGTGCTGATGTGCCGGAACGGGAGAAGACAGTGTTGATTCGCGGCGGAGCTTTGGTCCTGGACATTCTGGATGTGATCATAGTGTAATACAGTTATTGTTTTGTTCCTGTGCATGATTTGATGTATTACAATATTGCAAAATTGATGTTCTGTTCCTGTATGTTTTAAAATATTGCTGTAACTTATTGAAGTTGTGCGTAGATGGATCTGAAAAAGGTGTTGGACTGGAATTTCAAATTTAAATAAAACACAATTAAATGATTGAATAAAAAAGGAATGGCCTGTAATAAGGCCACAACCCATAGAAAGAAATAGACCTTAAAAGGCTAGGGCCCCAAACGAAAAGCATCGATAAAGGCTAGGAATATTGGGTCTGGCCAATCTAGATGAAAAGAAAAAAGCCCATCTAAATGAAATGAAGAAGGCTAGAATTGTTGGGCTTGGCCTACATAGACGACCGAATGGACTGGGCTGAATTCACACTACGACGATTTAATTTCGTCACAATTTTGCCACGTAGGATCGGCCACGTAGGATCTGACTTGGCCATACTAGATGGATCGTGACGATATTTGATCGTCATAGACGTTATGACGATCCAATATCGTCATAGACGGTTATGACGATTTTACCAAAAACGTTGTTATAGTTCATTTGCGACGCCCAGCTTTCGACGATCTCAAAATCGTCATAGAATCGTCATAAACGGACTACTATGACGATTCTGTGACGAAAATGGAGGGTCATATATAGCCAGATTCCTTGTAGTGGGTGTACCTACCACGTACAAGAACTCCCTCCGCGCAGCTGGCGCGACCATGTCGCTTGCCATGGTGCAAGCCCACGGAATCGAAGTGGATCCCTCCGCGGTGTCGAAGACAATGCCTGTTGGCGCGGATGGTCAGCAGGTAGTGTTCACTCCTTTTGCGATTGCTTGTGCCAAATATGGCCATTACTTGATAAACACCGTTGCCAAGTATTCGGAGGAGCTGAATCGCGCAAAGAAGGCGGCGAAAACTTCGGCCTCAGGGGCTGTCGGAAAGTCAGTGGCATCTGATACTGCCACAGACTTGATGAAGCCCCCAAGGTCCTCGAAGTCGAAGAAGCCAGCTGCTCCGTATTTAGTTTCTTGTAATAGCTGACGAACTCGCTCTTTTGTGATTGGAGATTATGCCTCTTGGCAAATGTGTTTGTACATACTTTTTATTGGTCCTGAATGCCCCTGTTACTTTTGACTTTTGAGTTGGTCGCCTTATGTTGCTTCTGACTTGATTTTTTGATAGGGTACGTCAAGTGGCCCTGTGGGGGAAACCCCGGTCTCGCCATCTCTTGAGGATACAATGGCACCACCTCGCTCTAGAGTAGAGGAGTTTTCCCTGCTTTCGCGACTTCATGATCACGTTAAGCAGCTGGAGCGTGAGTTGCCTGTGATCCGTGGTAGCGCGGACGTGTGGAAGTCGAAGGCTGAAAAAGCCGCCGCCCATGAGCAATATCTGCTTGGCGAGGTGACGCAGCTAGGCGACCAGTTTAAGTGTTAGTTTGCTCATCCTCATCTTTTCCTTTGTAGATGATCGCAATGGTACGTTGTACTCATGCTGTTGATGCTGCTTCGTGTAGTTGTTAGCGCGCACCGTCCGCAGGACGAGAGGGATAGGATTGCCATCCGCCTTCATGATCTCACCCAAGAGTAACTTCAGGAGAGTGGATACTTCTAGGTAGATCATGATCGTGCGACTGCGCTAGCGACCCTGCAGGATCGCGCCTCGCGAATGCTACTTTTTCTGAAGAAGTCGCATTCGTGCTTGAAGAACATCTACCGGGCGATGTTCCCGCTGGATGATACTCCAGCAAGCCTGCTGGCCCTTCTAACGAAATTTCAATATATGTCCGCAGTTCGCGAGTGCGTGAGGCAGCAGCTGGTGGCTGGTGCCAAGGCTGCGCTCTCCGTCGTGCATTTGCACAGGCCTGACGTGGATGTCGCCGCCATTGCATCTGGGCCACCGGCGCCACCAGCAGGATCTTCCTGGAACATGGTGTCGCACTATCAAGCAGTGGATCGTCCAGCTGAGGAAATCGTCGACTTCTTTGAGGATTAGACTAATGTTCTTCTGTTGCAAGGGTAGCCAAATATGTATCATGCATACAAGTGTACTGGTGTTGTAAATCTCATATATAGTTTGTAGATAATTTACAAATAGCTTTATAAACGTGGGGTGCATTGCACTTATGCGAATCCTTTTCGTTAGCCTAGCCATCTTTGTATCTTTCCCTTGCCAACCTGTCAGCTGTGTGGCAACTGGGTTGTGTTTGTGTTAAGGGGTGCGATTGATGTGCCAGCTACTCGGGATGTCGCGTTATTGTTCGAAGAACATATGTATATAGGGTGGCGTAGCCCCCGAGTATGGAAATTGACAAAAGAAAAGAGAACACGGAGTTTTGGGGCACTTAGCTTTTATTTATTCGGAGAACAGTATGTAGTACAATGTGGCGGCTAAGTAGCCTTATTTGCGATGCAAAATTAAAGGAGAAACGACTAAGGGTAGAAGCGTCGCAGTTGTGCGACGTTCCAAGGGTTGGAGTATGCGACTCCTGTCTCTAAATCTTGAAGGCGATAGGCGCCACCTGGGATTACTTCTGTAATCACGTAGGGTCCTTCACAGGGGGACTCGAGCTTGAGATGCCCCTGCTGCTTCAGTCGCAGGACCAGGTCACCTTCGACGAAGGATCTTGGGCGAAGCCTTCTGCTATGGTAGTTGCGCAGGTTCTGCTGGTAGATCGTAGATCTTTCTGCGGCGATCTCTCTTGCCTCGTCAAGGAGGTCGACGGAGTCTTCGTGTGCGAGGAATGACTCATTCTCACTGTAGGCGACTACGCGTGGCGCTCTGTATCGTACCTCGGCAGGTAATACTGTCTCTGCTCCGTGCACCATAAAGAATGGTGTGTAGCCGGTGGCGCTGTTTGGAGTTGTACGCAGGCTCCAGAGTACGGATTGCAGTTCGTTTGGCCAGCATCCCGTGGCTTGTTCGAGTGGCTGAAGAAGTCGTTTCTTGATGCCGCTGCAGACGAGCCCATTAGCCTTTTCTACCTGACCGTTGGTCTGCGGGTGTGCGACTGAGGCATAGCTGATGTTGATCCCCAGATTCTCGCAGAAATCTTGGAACTCCTTGGATGTAAAATTTGTTCCGTTGTCGGTGATGATGTTGTGTGGCACGCCGAAGCGATAGACGATGGACTCGAAGAACTTGACTGCGCTGTGCCCTGATTGCTTGGTTACTGGCATGGCTTCGATCCACTTGGTGAATTTGTCGACTGCGACCAAGAGGTAGACGTAGCCTCCTTGCGAGGACCTTGGAAGTTTGCCAACCATGTCGAGTCCCCATTGAGCGAAGGGCCAGGCCAATGGAATAGGCCGTAGTTCTGCGCCTGGTGCATGTGGCTTGTCCGCGAATCGCTGACAGGCATTGCACTTTTGGACTATGTCCTTGGCGTCGCGCATGGCCGTGGGCCAGTAAAATCCAGCTCGTAGAGCTTTGGCGACGAGGGCGCAGCTGCCAGCGTGGTGCCCACAGGTCCCTTCATGGATGTCAAGGAGGACTGCTCTTCCATCGGCTAGGAAGACGCATCGCTGTAACACGCCTGTGATGGTACATTTATATAGTTCGCCGTTGATAACGGCGAATGCCTTGGAGCGTTGTGCGATGTGTCGCGCATCTGTCGGGTCGTCCGGCAGGCGCTTGCTGAGGAGGTACGTAATGTACAGCTGCGTCCAGGATTGTTCAATCATCATGACGCTCATTGGCCCCTCGAGTCCTGTGTCGAGCTCCAAATCATCGATTGGTGTTGGCTCATTGGGTGGCGTAGCCCCCAAGTCCGTTGCTGCGCTTGTATTCTTCTCTGCGGCCTTCGGATTGATGGAGAGTTCGCATATGCGCTCGAGAAATACTCCGGGTGGTATGGGTGCGCAGGTGGAGCCTATGTTGGCGAGTGCATCCGCCTCCTCATTGCTTTCACGACCTATGTGTCGCAGTTCGCAACCATCGAAGTCTCCTTCAAGCGTGTCGTAGAGGTCACGATATGTGATCATGTTGTCGTTTAGTGCGTCGCACTCGTGCATTGCTTGGTTGACGACCAGTTTGGAGTCGCCATATATAATTAGTCTCTTTGCGCTGCAGGCTTTTGCCATCCTCATCCCATGTAATAGGGCCTCGTATTCGGCCTCGTTGTTTGAGGTCGTGAACTACATTCGCAGGACGTATTTCAGCTTATCTCCTTGAGGTGATGTCAGTATGACACCTGCTCCTGCTCCGTCTTTCCTCTTGGACCCATCGAAGTGCATTGTCCAGAGGTAGGACATGTCTGGCCTGTCCGGGAGTTGGTTTTCCATCCAATGTACGAGGAAGTCCGGGAGAACTTGCGACTTGATTGCGCCGCGCTTTTCATATGTGATGTCTCGTGGAGACAGCTCTATTCCCCAAAGCACGACTCGCCCTGTGGCGTCAGGGTTATTGAGGATATGTCCCAATGGGGCATCGTAGACTACCACGATTGGGTGTTCCTGGAAGTAATAGCGCAGTCGCCGGGCGGTCATAAAGACGTCGTACGCCAGCTTCTGGTAGTGTGGGTACCGCTGCTTTGTTGGCGTGAGGACCTCGCTGAGGTAGTACACCGGGCGTTGTACGCCGTGGACCTTGTTTTCCTCGGCCCGTTCGACGATGAGCACTGTGCTAACCACTTGGTTGGTGGCGGAGATGTACAGCAGCAGTGGTTCCCTTTCTCGTGGAGTTACCAATACTGGCGAGGTGGATAGTAGGCACTTGAGGTCCTCGAATGCTTCTTGTGCTTCGTTGGTCCACTCGAATTTGTCGGCTTTGCGGAGGAGCTGATAGAAGGGCAGCACCTTTTCTCCCATTCGACTGATAAATCGACTGAGGGCCGCGATTCGCCCAACGAGTTGTTGAACGCCTCTTATGTTCTTTGGCTTCTCCATGGCCAGTATGGCCTTTATCTTTTTTGGGTTTTCCTCAATCCCTCTCGCGGAGATGATATATCCGAGCAGTTGCCCAGAGGGTACGCCGAAGGCGCATTTGTCTGGATTGAGCTTTATCTGGTAGCGATCGAGGTTGGCGAAGGTTTTGCGCAAGTCGTTGATTAGAGAGGCTTCTTCCTTGGTCTTGATTACCATGTCGTCGACATAGACTTGGATGTTGCGACCAAGTTGCTCCTTGAGGCAGGCCTGCATGCATCGCTGGTACGTGGCTCCTGCGTTTTTTAGCCCGAAGGGCATTGTGTTGTAGCAGAACACACTACTAGGAAATTGGCCTTTAGTGGCGCACCTGGAATCATCATCCGTGGCGCACTAGCAGTGCGCCACGGGCCTTGCGCTACGGCTATCTCTCAGCCGTGGCGCACTGCCTAGTGCGCCACGTTTGTGTAGAGACAGGCGTAGCGCACCTGCTAGTGCGCCACAGATGTTTGGGCAGGTGCGCTATCCCTGGGATCTTCTGTGGCGCACTACCAAGTGCGCCACTAAACTTCCATAGTGCGCTTTAGGTGAAGTGCGCCACAGATGGTAGACCATGTGCGCCACAGATGTATTTTTTGTTTTTTTTTAATTTCCGAGCCAGATTATATGCAATACAGATTATATACAATATTACAGCAGATATACACACACAGATACAAGATATACAATTATATATATATATAAATACTCAATATGAAAAACAAGATTGAAACAAATACATATAGATAAGTCTCATACATGAATACATAGTCTAAGTTAATTACATTGTTTCGATCATGTTACAAAGTAGTAGTTGGTGACATGCGAATACATGTGTCGATCGAACAAGTTAGAGCTCGGAAGCTCGCCTAGACATCTAAACTAGCTAGCTAGACACAAACGCGGGATAAATAACCAAAGAAGATAAGCATGATCACCGCCGCGACGAAGGTGTAGGTCTTCATCCGGTTCCTTGTCCTAACTCCCGCTAGAAAGCGCGTGTATCTAGCTTCCGCCTCCGCCATAGTGTTGTACCCTTTGTAGCTATTGCCGCTGAAACGGTGCACCTGTCTCCGGCAGTCTTCCCAATCATCGTAGGCTCCGGGAACCCGTCCCTTGTACACGACGTACCACGTCATCTATAAGTTGACAATAATAATTAACCGACTATTGAAAAAAACATATATAATTAAAGTCGCATATGAAGATACACTTATAGAAAGTACTCCTAAATTAAAAAGACCAAACTCAAAAAGCATGCCTCATATATAACTAGGTTGTTCGACACAGGAATATGCTACGATGGAACTGTCCGCCAAGTAGGATGCACAACACCTGGACCTATGCATAGCACAAGGCGGACAATCCCATCGCAGCACATTCACATATAGTGTGCCACGACATTTCAATCATCGGCATTATTCTCGAAAAAGACCAAAGTAACTCAAAAAGCATGCCTCATATATATACATAGGTCGTTCGACACAGGAATATGCTACGACGGAACGGTACACCAAGTAGGATGCACAACACCTGGACTTGTGCATAGCACAAGGCGTACAATCCCATCGTAGCACATTCACATATATAGTGTGCCACGACATTTCAATCATCGGCATTATTCTCGAAAAAGACCAAAGTAACTCAAAAAGCATGCCTCATATATATACCTAGGTCGTTCGACACAGGAATATGCTACGATGGAACCGTACGCCAAGTAGGATGCACAACACCTGGACTTGTGCATAGCACAAGGCGTACAATCCCATCGCAGCACATTCACATATATAGTGTGCCACGACATTTCAATCATCGACATTATTCTCGAAAAAGACCAAAGTAACTCAAAAAGAATGCCTCATATATAACTAGCTAGGTCGTTGGACATAGGAATATGCTACGATGGAAGTGTTCGCCAAGTAGGATGCACAACACCTGGACCTGTGCATAGCACAAGGCGAACAATCCCATCGTAGCACATTCACATATATAGTGTGCCACGACATTTCAATCATCGGCATTATTCTCGAAAAATACCAAAGTAGCTCGAAAAGAATGCCTCATATATAACTATCTAGGTCGTTGGACACAGGAATATGCTATGACGGAACAGTCAGCCAAGTAGGATGCACAATTCCTGGACTTGTGCATATCACAAGGCTAACTATCCCGTCATAGCACATTCACATATATATTGTGCCACGACATTTCAATCATCGGCATATTCTTGAAAAAGACAAAAATAACTCGAAAAGAATGCCTCATATATATACATAGGTCGTTGGACACAGGAATATGCTACGATGGAACGGTGAGCCAAGTAGGATGCACAAGACCTGGACTTGTGCATATCACAAGGCTCACAGTCCCATCGTAGCACATTCACATATATAGTGTGCCACGACTTTCAATCATCGGCATTATTCTCGAAAAAAGAGTAAGGAAAAAAAGAAGGACCAAATTGAGCAAAGGACCAAAGAGTAAGCAAAAAACCAAGCATTGATTGATATATAATAATAATAAGCAAAATAAGTTCACTTGTCGTCCACACACACACACAAAGGTCATCTATAGTTTGTAACTACAACTAGGCCAACATCAAGCCTTCTGGCTCGGCTTAGGGAACGGGAGGACGCCCTGTCTCGTCATGAACTTCCTATAGTCACCCTGCATCTCTAGGCGATCTTCTATGTCACGGTTATTCGGGATATTTCCTCCGTAGAAGATCCCCCCCGAAGTCATGACATCACGAAAGATGATTACCCCAAACTGCTGCTGGATGCGATACATCTCTTGTCTAATATCCGAATCATTGATCTTGGCCTTTGCTTCGGCCCACTGTTTGAGATGATCTGGCAGCGTAGAATTCTGTTGGTCAAGTAGGAACGCCCTCATGTGATGGAGTGCGTAGTAGGCTTCCTTCTTACTGTTTTCCGGCTGCTTCACGCAGGGGAACTCCGTTACGTGGTTGAAGACGTGCCTGCCGAACTTGACCTTCTTACGCACGAAGCTGGTGCCTTCCGTAGAGGCAAAGCCAGTGAGAGCATCATCCAGAACTTCCTTGATCTTGTCGTAGTTTTTCTTCTTTTCTAGACTCCCCGAGTCGAAATACGTGGCGTGGGAATGCTTCGGCGATATGGAGATGAGCGTGCAGTGTTCATCTCTGTGCAAAAAATTCAAATGGAATGTGTTGGAAAAAGAATGATGATGATCTAATAAAGCCAATCGACGGTGGCGAGTGAATAACGACTTACTCGGGAAAGTAAGGCACGAGAATGTATTCCTTTGTCTTGTTCGCCACGAGGATTCTTTTTAGGTACGAGGCCACGATACGTCGTTCGGCGGGGGAACCCAAGCAGCCGTCACACATGTAGTAGGGGTCCACTATAGCGATGCCCGGTGTCTTCTCTCTAATGATCTGCGTGGCCAGGCTGAGAGAAAACAGACGGACCATGGTATAGTGCAGCGGGTATAGGTGGAACATATTGAAGATGTCCTCGAACCGCAGGAAGAACAGATCCGCGGGGGCAGTGTCGACGAAGCCCAAGCCTGGTGGCACCTTAACCACGAATACCGGGTGCGAGGGATCTTTCTCCGATAGAAGGCGTCTCTTTATCGTCGGCACGCTGTCATGCACACTCTGCATTTCCGAACTGGCGAGCTTCCGCAAATTCTTAGGTAGCATGGGCTCACCCGCCACATGAATCCTCCACATAATACCCTCGGGTCTTGGTGGCCCATCCCGAAACCTGATCGGATTCGTAGTTGTTGACGCCACCAGCTGGCTCGAGCTGCTCGATTTTCTTTTCCTGCCCTTTTTTTCTTTTGGAGAGCGGGCAGGCACCGCAATCTGAGCACTGGCCGCCCTATGTAGTGTGTCAGGGCTTAGAATAAAGGGCCGCTTGGTTATATCAGCTGGCTCTGTAAAGGCGCAAGCTGGAGGCGTCTCCTGAGAACCAAACAGACGCTTGGTGATAGTGGCTTTCTCTGTGGGGCCACCAGCTAGGTCTTCTTCATTGCCAAACTGAGTGCTGAAGAAGTGATCATTCCAGTCTTCGTCGTCCTCGGCCGGATCCTGCGCCATGTGCATATCATCAACATGATCATCCGACCCACCGCGTGGAGGTGACGGCGAGGGCGGTAAGGGGGCCTTGCCACCGCTTGTCGCTGGAACGACAGGCGGTGTTGTTGTCTATGGCGTGATGGCCCCCGCCGTCCCCAAACGGATCATGCTCTTTGGCCATAGCAAGAATAAGCCGAAGCAACTTCTGAGGACAGACGACTCTTCTTCATCCGCTCCTGGGGGTTGAATGGGAGGTTCCAGGTCGTCGCAGCCCCTTAGCACCCGACTAATTTTAACCCTGTGCACGCTATCTGGCATCGGCTTTGAGTGGAACGTGCGCTGCAAGGGTTGCACGATGGTACCCTTGGCAACATCCCTCAGCTCGTTGTTCACGTAGCATAAGAGAGTGCAAGGAACATCCGTCTGCGGAAAACATGTACGGCGTCGTCAGAGCGAGATGCCATAAGAGTAATAGATGGCATGAAAGGCGGTAATTAAAGCAATTTGTTTACCGTGATGGCGTCGAGATCGGCTAATGTCGACGCACCACATACGGCGACGGGCGTGCAAGAGACGGAAGGGCTGCTTGATGGCGCGGTGCTGGCCGCCGGTGTATTCTCCCTACCGACGGGTGCTTGAAGCTCCGGTGCCGCCGCGACGATGGCAGGGGGGCACCAACATGTACTCCGGCGCCGCGGTGATGGCAGGGGGAGTCACCAACACTTGCGGCGCCGCGGTGCTAGCTGGCGGAGTCACGAACACGTAGTTCGCCTGATTCGTCGGCGCCGCGTTGTTTGAGTGGCTGCTGACCATGCTTGGAATCGGGCACGGCCCTACTCGACCACCCGCACTCCAGTTCGCTATTGACTCCACCAAGGTAGGCAGGAAGGACGTGAGGGTGATTGCCACGTTGTCTTGGACGATCTACGGGATCCGCGCCACTTGTGCCTTAAGTTCTTGAACCTCTCGGTTTTCCTCCTCGCTCCTTCCCGACGGCGCCACATGCGTCCTCGGCGGTGGACCAAAATGATCCACCCAATTCTTACCCCCGAGGCCGGCCAGACGGCCAGTCGACGATGGCTTCTTCGTAACCAGCTCTATTTTCTTGGCCCGGTTCATCGCCCTGTTAAAAGGGTTATCCCACCGGGTGGCCGCCGTCGACCCCTGGGATGAGGAACCCTGGGATCCATGACTAGCAACAATTTCCTCCTCCTGCAGAAGAAGTAACGGTGAATCATTTAGATCATCGATTAGATTGCAATCGTGTTGATCCGCGGTAATTAGATTATACTTACCACAATTTCCTCGAATTCCTTCACTGCAGGATCTGCGGTGAGTTGTTTGGTTTTTGGGTCCACATGGTAACAGGCCCTGATGAAGTTTCGAACCTGCCCGGGTTCGAATTTAGCAAAGGGGTTTTCTATCCCCTTGGATCTATACTCTTCGTCCTCCTTATTCCATTTGGCCTCCGCGGTTCTGTATCCACCAGATCCGAGATGATGATGACCTATATTCATCGCCTGCAGCGCCTTTCCCTGATTACTATTGGCCAGGGCTCTTTCGGATTCACACCTCTCCTTGAACTCCCGGAACTGATCTTCGGTGATCTGCGGGTCAATCTTCTGGATCTCCTCGAGACTTTTGCCTTCTTTATAGATCTTCTTCTTTATCCGGGTTCTCCAGCTGGCCAGGGCGGTGCTCATCTTTGTGAGGGCGGATTTGTTTACTTCGTTCCCATGATAATTTGTGTTCTGATACTTAGCGGCGAACTTGTATCTGGCGTGCAGCTTCTCGAAGAGGAGTGTGCGCAAGTGGCCATTATCTTTATGCCGGAGATTCTCGGTGTTGATCGAGATGGTTATCCGGGTGATCGCCGCCACTTGCCCACCGTACCCTTTGACGACAAGGGCGGGCTCCAAAGGAACCCCTGATGGGCTCACTTCGGTAATTTCCTCCCTGACCGTGCCAATCGTGTTCGGGCGCCGGTCCTTCGGCTTCTTCTTCTTCTTAGGAGGGTTGCTACCACTCCCTGTGCCCTCGCCGCCATCAGTGGTTTCATCACCTGCCGTTCCTTCGGCTTCTTCCTCCGCGTCTTCCATCTCATCATCCTCGCTCTCCGAAGGATGGTATTCTTCATCGTCTTCTAGCCGCTAGGCCGCCTCCCAGAATGTCAATTGTTTATTCGGAGGTCTGAGTTCTCCTTCAGCGCTGATGCGCTTAGAACATCCAGCCTCGTCATTGTCACACATCTTTGCACTAATAAAAAACAAATAATTGGTTAAATGCACGGAAAAATCCGGCATGACCTTTGCTAATTTTCTTAAACTAGGAGTGCCCGATTTCTGCCGAAACGGAAGTTAATCAACATTCCGGCAAAAATCGGGACTCATTTCATACAAGAACCTGCATACACGACATAATAAAGTGCCTCATACAAGCACAATCACAATTTCAAGTGCTACAATTATATCACCACAGATTATATCACCTGTCATTGATGATAGCAAGCAAATACATGCAGATTATAGCACCTGTCATTATATGACAGCAAGCAAATACAAGTTTATATGACAACAAGTAACTTATATGACAACAAATAACTTATATGACATCAAATATGACAGCAAATATGGTCAGATTATATGACAGCAAGTTTTCACCATGTATTTTCAAACTAGGAGCATTTTAAACCAAGAGCATTTTAGATCAGCACTAGCAAATATGGTCAGATTATATGGTCACCATTTCAGCACTACTAGACCATCACCAGGAGCATTTTAGAAGCTACTACAGCAACTACATATGTGAATTTTATAAGCTACTACAGCAACTACAGCAACTACTAGAAGCTACTACAGCTACTACAGCAACTACTAGACCATCACCAGGAGCATTTTAGAAGCTACTACAGCAACTACAGCAACTACTAGACCATCACCAGGAGCATTTTAAACCAAGAGCATGTTGATGACACTAACCTACTACAACAACTACAAGCTAACTGCAAGCTACTACATCCACTACAATGAATCAAGCTAAACAAATCCTTGCTATCATCATATCATATGTGAATATGACCAACATATTCTTGTACAGACACAGTGGACTGAAACTACTTTTCATATCAACATCACATAGTGTATTTATGGTGAAGCATCATGTGGCCCCAGTGTCAATTTTATATATGTCAAATTACTTCTAACTGTATCAGTGCTACTGCTGTACTTCTAACTGCATTATGGTGATGACCCCTATTTCCTAAGTTCCTCTATTTCATGATGACCCAATTATGCTGAACCAGGCTATTCCAGACCACATACACTGGGCCTAATTATTTTATCAAGCAGATATACAATAGAAGAATACCAAGTATGGTTTGAGTGACTTCAAACCATGCGTGAAAAAATAACTTATGCATCAGATTGCAATTGACAAACATGAGGTAGGGTATGATTTAGCATGGCCAAAATTTCAACTGAATACAACATCCTACAAGTGTGATTCAGTAATGTAAATGCAATTGTTGTATCTTATGTCTATCTGCCTGAACAAGTGGGAGTAACCTTGGACATTCATCACCATTAACCAGCAGCCGCATGATAGATGTAGAGCTGTAGAGGCAAGTACAATTTTTTTCTATTTTAATTTTCTTGTTTGCTTACCTGGAGGGAAATTTCTTGAATCTGGAGCTATACTACCTGCTTTCGTTTTTCCATGGCTGCTCTCCTAGGTGCATCTATAATGTAATTCTGAGACATTTACATGTGAAGTACCCACCTCATCTTTGATGGATTTATAAGAATGTTGATGTACATTTTTCTATGCGCTGGCCAAGGTGATCATCGACTGATTTATATGATGATGATTCCTACACTTTTCTAACCTTGATGTTACCATGATCAAATATGTACAAATGTACTTCAATCAAATAAGTTTTGCATCTCAAGCAAGAGTTCCCTTCTAGTGGCTCTATTGCCTTTATGTGTGTTTTTCTAATGCAGCTGCCAACAATTAACCATCATATAGGGAATTTATAATCAGGAAAACCATGTTGATTCAAACATATCAGTACCAGTTGGGGTTATCATGCAGCAGCATCAGCACTTTGAGTCCTCATGGAGTTCTTTCTTTCTATATACCTTTTTCAAATCATAAACAACACTCCCAAAAAATATTGTTCTTCCTAAAAAGACAACGAATTTCATTTTGAGCACTTCTTCATCCGAGCTCGTTTTTAACTTCAATTTGTGGTAACACACATCTCTGAGTTGTTTGGCTAATGGAATTGCATCTAACAGAAACCATTACCGACACAGAGATGAGGGAGAGAGGGGAGAGAGGGAGAGAGAGAGGGAGAGAGGGGAGAGAGAGGGAGAGAGGGAGAGAGAGGGAGAGAGGGGAGGGGCGACGCTGACCTCTGAGATGAGGACGACGATGGCGGGCAGGCGGGCGGACGACGATGGCGGCGGGCCTCCTCCTCGAGCGGCGGCGGGCCTCCTCCTGCTCCTGCTCCACGGCCTCCTCCTCGAGCGACAGCGGCGGTGGATGGAGAGAGCGGCGGCGGGGGCTCGGGGTCGGGATCGACAACGGCGGCGGTTGAGAATGGGGATGAGGCCGACGTGTGCCTGCGTGAAAGTGGATAAGGCACAGATATGCGTAGCGCACTCTGGCATAGTGCGCTACAGATATCCGTAGCGTACTATGCCAGAGTGCGCTACGCCTATCTCCCCCAGCAATTGTATAAGAAAGGAGCGTCCCACTATCTAACAGAATCACTATCCTATCCCACTGGTTCTGCCCACTACTCTATTCTAAACTTCAGAGCATCCAGGTTCAAATCCTGGTGCCCCCCTTTTTTTGTTTTTATTTTAAAAATATTTTTAAATGTTCCAAAATGCCCAAAAGTGGTAATATATGTCATATTTGTTTTGTTTTTATTTTATAAATACTTTTTAAATGTTCCAAAAATTCCCAAAAGTGATAATATATGTCATAAAAGTGGTACAAATAATATGATTTAAAGTATAACTAAATTTTATAATAATTTGTCCATAATAATATGAATCGGGCACGGCCCTACTCGACCACCCGCACTTTACAATCTTTTTCGACCACGCGTTTTACAATATATTTTGAGCTAGCGTTTTACAATCTTTTTTCCCTTCTTTGTCGCGGTTGAATAATTTAGCCCCGACACTTTAATGTTTCTTCTTTCGAACGGGCTACCTTTTTTGGGTAGGGTTGTCCTTTTTCTTCTTGTGATGTATGTTGCTGCATCGTAGTCGTCGTCATCTTCAATCTTTGGATCGTCGTACTGGTCGAAGTCTTGCTCGTTGGCGACTCCATCCATTCCGATGATGTTTCTTTTTCCTCTCCTCACGACAACACGGCTAGGCTTTGTCGGGTCGGTAATGAAAAAACATTGGTCCACTTTGGTAGCCAGTACCCACGGTTCATTTTTCGCGGCCACGTTTGCACCGGCGGCCTTGGATTTGGCTGCTTCGGGTATAACCATGGTTGTGAAATACCGGTCTTCTCTTTCGACGCTCTTTGCCCATCTGACACGGAACATCGGCACCTTTTCTCCACAGTAGTCGAGCTCCCAGACCTCCTCGATTCTTTCGTAGAATCTTTCCTTCACGTTGTCATCGGTGTAGAATTCCGACGTTACGCATGAGTTCTGATAATCACACTTGTTGTCCTTTTCCTCCGTGTAGAATGTGTAGCCGTTGATATCATACGCCTGATAGGTCACCAGGTTTTGCATCGGTCCCTGCGACAAGGTGAATATGATCTTTTCCGTGTCAGAAGAATGCGAGCGCGGGGGATTATCAAGGAGCGTCTGCCTAAACCAACGCGTGAAATCTAAGTTGTGCTCTTTGATTATTTCTCCCTGCGTCCTCTGTATGCCCCGGTCACTGTACTTCTTCTCGATTAACCTTTTGTGCTTCTGTACCCAAGGATCGACCAGTTCTAAATGCTGTAGCGCGACGAGGTTTTCTCGATCAAAGTCTACGCGTCGAATATCGAAGTCTGCATGCAGTATGCGACGACCCTCTCGGTGACCAGATCCGTCGAGCTTGCCAAGGTGTCTGTTGACGGGAAGACCGACAGGGTTCTCGATGTCTAGTTAATTCGTGCAGAAAGAGATGCACTCTTCGGCCAGAAAGCCCTTGGCTATGCTTCCATCTGGACGGGACCTGTTGCGAACGTATCCTTTGATGTGTCGGTTCATCCTTTCGAACGCCATCATGTTGCGGAGGAACATCGGCCCGAGTTGTACGATGTCCTCCACGACATGGACCAGCAGATGCACCATAATGTCGAAGAATGCGGGTGGGAAGTAGACCTCAAGCTCACTCATGATCATCGTCATCTTCCTGATCATCAGGAGTAGTGCGTCCTCCGTGAAGCTCCTTCCGGATACCCAAGAATGTCGATGACCCTGGATCTTTCTCTAGTTGGAGATAGCTTGTGTTATCCATGCACCTAACGCATGCGCAGAATCCTTGGATAACCTGCCCCGAGATATACCATAACGTGGCTAGCTCCTCTTTCAACAGCCCGAGATACAGATTGATGTCGGTACCAGGTTGTTTCGGCCCTTGAATTAGCATACTCATTTGTATGTAGTTCTTCTTCATGCACAACCATGGAGGGAGGTTGTACATCCATACAAACACGGGCCAAGTGCTGTGCGTGCTGCTCTGGCTACCGAACGGATTGAGTCCATCGGTGCTCGCACAAAGCCTGATGTTCCTCGAATCTCCACCGAATTCTGGGAATTCGAGGTCCAATGCTTTCCACTGGCTAGCATCTGAAGGGTGCGTCAGCAGCTCGTCCTTTTCGGGGTCATCATCATCTCCTGGCTTCTTCCTTTCTGCATGCCATCGCATGAGCTTCGCTTCCTTAGGGTCCGCGAAATAGAGCTGCAGACGAGGAGTGATAGGAAAGTACCATACCACTTTTCGAGGTGCTTTCTTCCCTTTCTTGTATCGACTCACGCCGCACACCGGACATGTGGTTTTCTCCGTGTCCTCGCCCCGATAAATGATGCAATCGTTGATGCATACGTGATATCTAACGTGCGGTAGATCGAGAGGACAGACGATTTTCTTGGCATCCTCGATACTAGTTGGACATGTGTTCCCCTCCGGGAGACGATCGTGCCAGAATGCCATCATATCGTCGAAGCTTGCGTCGCTCAATTTGTGCTTTGCCTTCATCTCCATAGCCTTGAGCGTTACATTCAACCGGGTATCATCGGGCCTGCATCCTTCATACAATGGAGTAACCGCGTCTTTCTCAAGTTGCGCAAGCTTGGCTTTCTCTCTAGCAGCAGCCCTGGCGTTACTCGTCTGCTTGAGAAGCAGCTCTTGCACATAAGGGTCCCGCACCCAGCCTGACGTTGTTCCATCGTCGTCTGCTCCTCCGGCATCTAGATCATCATCATCCCAGTCTGCTTCCGCACCTTCACCATCTCCAGGAGACTCTTCATCATCTCGCCCGTTCTCGCCGTGATGATGATCATCGTCATGTTGGCCACCTTCTTCACCGTCTCCATCATCTACGTCATCGCTTATCCAACGAGTGTATCCATCCATGAAACCATGGCGGAGCAGGTGCGCCTGTAGATTCCCGGAATCTGGGTCGATCACCCAGTTGAGTTTGCATCTTCTACACGGACATCTTATATCTGTCTTGTTATTTCGTATCATGTCGGCCGTCGCACATTTCAAAAATCTAGCCACAATGCCTTCGCTCATTATGCGGACCATTTTTGCCTGCACGATGTACACGGTACAATTTTGAATCAACATTTTGGCAAAACAAATGGCAACTTGTTCACATACAAACACAAGAGAGAGAGAGAGACCGATCCATACACACATGAACATATCATTATCCTCTCCATACACACATGCATGAGCATCATCGATACTCTCCATATACACACACATATGACCATCGATCCTTTCCACATACACACATCATGAGCATCGATCATCTACATACATATGAGCACAGCATCATCCATATACACATGAACACATCCTTACATGGACAACTTACCGATCGCGAGAAAGATGGAAAGGAGAGGTGCGCGCGTCGACCGGAGAAGGATAGATGAGAGACTGGAGACCTCCTCTATTACTTATGTAACATCCAAAGCAAGTTTTACATGCTAAAAATGGTGAATGTGTGGAGAAATTGAGGTGGGAAGGAGAAGATCCCGACTAGATCTAAGGAGGAAGAAGAAGGGGAAAGTGAAGTGTGGGGTGGTGGATGTGGTCACACATGTGCACATAAAGTGCTGTCCTAAAGAAATCGACACATCCATGGCGCACACGGCCCTAGTGCGCCACGGATGACCCTAACAACCGTGGCGCACTAGGCCGAGTGCGCCACAGAAGTTTGTGGCCGTTTCAGAGCAGAGGGGGGCATGCGCTTAGGCGTAGCGCACCAGCCCCATGTGCGCCACAGATGACCCTAACAACCGTGGCGCACATGACTGTAGTGCGCTATAGATGTTTGGCGTGCGGCCAACAGGGCCCTGGCCCACACACATCTGTGGCGCACTATAGTCATGTGCGCCACAGTTGTTCTAGTTATTAGTAGGGCACTGCCCACAGGTGAGCCACGCCTGTTTTAGCCGTGGGGCACTTCAACCATGTGAGCCACGGATGTGCTGATTACCTATAGCCGTTTTCCTAGTAGTGACACGCCGAAGGGCGTTGTAAACGCGGTCTTCTCCTGGTCTTCCTCCTTCATTCGAATTTGGTTATAGCCTAAGTAGGCGTCGAGGAAGGAGAGGCACTCGCATCCAGCAGTGGAGTCGATGATTTGATCGATCTGTGGTAGCGGGAAGTGATCTTTTGGGCAGTGCTTGTTAAGAGAAGTGAAGTCCACGCACATCCGCAGGATATCCATGTCCTTTTTTGGCACCAGCACCGTATTGGCGAGCCAAGTGCTTTCCTTGATCTCGCGTATGAATTTGGCCTCGAGGAGTCTGTTGATCTCCATTCCGACTGCCTGTGCTCGTGGTTCAGACAGTCGCCTGATTGTTTGCTTGACTGGCCTTGCGTCGGGGTTGACGTTGTCTGCATGCTCGGCGAATTCCCTGGGAACTCCTGGCATGTCCGCAGGACACCAGGCGAAAATTTCCCAGTGCTCACGGAGGAATTCGAGGAGCGCGAGTTCCTATGCGGGACTCAAGTTGTTGGCGATGAGGGCCGTTTTAGCGGGATCCGATGGATGGACCTGCACCTTCTTTGTGTGCACAGATGAGTCGAAGGAGAGATCGGGTGAGCTTGGCCTACTCAGAGGGGGCAGACTGTTGTCTGTCGTTTCCTTCAATCGCGCGAGTTCCTCCTGCATGCCGAAGGACTGAGAGATTCTGTTGAATTCCCTGTCACAGCTGTCAGATCGCTCGAAACTCCCATTGATCATGATGACACCGTTAGGACCTGGCATTTTCATCTGTAGGTAGGCGTAGTGAGGTACTGCCATGAATCTAGCGAACGCGACGCGCCCGAGGATGCAGTGGTATTGTGAGGGCCAGTCGACAACTTCAAAGTCGATGCGCTCGCGCCGGAAGTTCTTCGGCGTGCCGAATATGACGTCGAGGTTGATTTTGCCCAGGGAGTATACACCTTTTCCTGGGACGATGCCATGGAACGTTGTGTCCGATGCCTCCAAGCAGGTTAGAGGGATCCTCATTGCTCGCAAGGTACTTGCGAATATGAGGTTGATACCGCTTCCGTCGTCCATGAAGATGCGACTCATGTCGAAGCCTCCAATTTGCGCCTCGAGTACGAGGGGGCAATGACCTGGGTGAGGTACTTGAGGCGGGTGATCGCGTTTGTCGAAGGTAATGCACGACTCACTGCCACTGAGGTACTCAGTGGTGGATGGTGGCGAGTGCGTGGCCAAGTTGACTTGGCGAGTGATGGCCTTCTGCACCCTGTTGGAGGGGCGTCCCTTTTGGATCATCATGGTACCCATGGCCCGTGGGTATGGTTTGCCTCTGTGACGCTGGTTCGGTGCGGCTCCGTTTGGGGGTGGCCCAGGTGGTGGTGGTGGTGCGCCATGTGCCACTGCGACTGGAGCGGTTCTGTAGCCTCTTTCGACCGTGTTGCGGTTCATCCGCACCAACCCCTCGTGTAGCTTGAGGAACTCGCGGCAGTCTTTGAGGAGGTGGCAGGATTTTCTCTTGCCGTCATGCTTGTCGATGTAGAAGTGTATTGTGCATGGTCCGGACAATTTATCTTTGATGGTGGTCGCGGGTGCTTCATCGCGGGTGCGGTGTTGCCATACTTGCGTGGTTGTTGGGGGGATACCCCCGGGTAGGGTCACTCCGGGGTATAAGGGCCGAGTTAGCCGAGGTTCGGCAAGGTCAAAGCGGATGCTGGCCGAGTCACCTCAAGGAAGGCCAGATCACGGAGTAACCCGGACCAGGGGGTCGCCTAACATTATCTCATCCGACCTAAGGAGTAAGTCGGAAATGCTTGTCTAACTTATATGAAGGAACAGGTGTGGCCGGATCTACTATGAGCCGGATCCTCGCTTAGCTTCTAGGAGAAGGAAGGAATCTCTCTGGTCAAAAAAGAAGGTCTGGTACGTACTGGATGAGTGAATAAAGCCAAGGCAGGACCACCGGGTCATGGCCGACAAGGGTGACGATGCTCACGTCGGCTGACGCGGGCACCCCGGTCGGTTTACCACTTTGGGAGGGGGCATATTCTTAGGAATATGCCTCCACGTATGCCCTAGGCCAGGACCGAACCACCACTATATAAGGGGGGTTAGGGTTTTGGTAGAGGGGGTTGGCAGAATTCTAGTTGGTTGAGCACTAGTGGATCTAGGGTTCTTAGGCTAGATAGCAGGCAAGAGTAAGAGAGTTTCTTCTTCCTCCTCTTGTCAATACAGCTCAAGGAGCACTTGTAATCTTGGAGATAGAACATCAATACAAAGCTTCTGCATGGAGAATCACTCCACTATCCCTCCCTGGATTCCCCTAGCACGTATTAGTCCCCACCTTTAGCCTATCCATGGCATCTTCCGTGACACCACCATGACAGTTGGCGCCCACCGTGGGGCTCACAGCGCTAGCAGGGGTGAAGATCCGGACGGGAAACCTCATCGGCACCGGCGAAAGCATCGTCTCCGGGCTCATTCAGCGCTTTGGAGCGCTGGACTTCGTCAGCAACAACGCTGGCTGCTTCGGCACGTGCCCCCTTCCGCGTAATGGCCTCTTCGTCAAGCTCGGTGCGCACAAGGTCTACGTTGCTGTGGACGTGTCTTGCATTCATCCTCGTCGCGTCGTCGATGCGAGGGAACCACCCCTCACTGTGGCTCGTGGGGCGCGTATCGCTCGCTCCCCGGACCATGCAGAGGTGATGATGACTGCGCCAGGCACGGGCGTGAGCAAAGATCTAGCGCCAGACCCAGAGGTAACACCTAAGGCACCGAGGAAAGCTAGGGGTCCTCCACTAGAGAGGCCTGAGAACGTGCTGAGGGAAGCTATGGATAGCTTGGCAAACCCGGTGGCAGCAGTGGTAGATCCGGCTCAGGCACAGGCCAAGCTAGAGGAAACTCGGCAAAAGATACTGGAGGGCGCAAAGAAAATAGCAGCGGCTCAGCAGTCGCTGAACATGACGTTGCGTGAATACGCAAAGGCAAACAAAGTTGACATGGTAAAAGTAAAAGGGAGAAATCTCATAAACGAGATGAACAGAGAAGGTGATGATGGACCAGAAGGGTCGAAAAATTATCTATCTGTGGGGTTGCCGAAGTATAGTACCCTGGCGAAGAACCTCAGAGCAGCAGATGCGGCTGCGTCCGAGTTAGAAGGTCTGACGAGTGAGGCCCACCAAAGACAGCAAGATAGGGTTAACGAGCTAGTTCGGATCGCGAACAGACAGAACGAAGAGCTGCTCAGAGGTAACCCGGAGAGAGTTGGAGCTTCCAAAATCGTCCATTTGGAGATGGGTAACCCGGAGAAATCCGCTGGAGCAGCATCGTCGCCTCATGGTGGCCCAAGGAGAGAAGAAGTAGTAACCTCGGCCAGACGAAACAAGCAGATCGTCCCGTACGACCCAACGCGTGCGGGAAAGTAAAAGGAGATGCGGAAAAATGACGATCGACGAAGTGTGAGCCGAGGTGAAGCTGGCCGAGGTAATCACGACCAAGGCAATGTCGGTCAAGGAAATGCTGCCAACGGCAATGCCGGACAGCGAAACTCGGCAGGAGCAGGTCAACCGCAGCAGCGGAATATACCAAGGCAAGAGCAAAGCGCCGGCCGAGGTATGCAGCAGAAAGACGTGCAACGAGGGCAAAACCGATACAATGACGGTGATTCAGAGATGGTGAACGCAGGATACGCAAGACCGGACTATCATGTGATAGGGTCGAGATTGGGAAGCAGGGATTTGATGCCGGACGATGCCAGGTTAAAGCTGGATCGCCTGTATAGGTCGGAACAAATTGAATGTCAAGGCCCCCCAGGTCCAGCATGCTTCGGACCCCGGATCATGAAAGAGCCACCAGTACCTAATTTCCAGCTACCTAGAGGCACGAAGACGTATGACGGCAGCACCAAGTCGGAGGATTGGCTGATAAACTACGCTACAACTGTGAAAATTGCCACTGGCAACTTGAGATGGGCTGTACGATACGTACCCTAGATGTTGGAAGGTCCGGCCAGGGTATGGCTGAATAATTTACCACCCGGAAGCATCAATTGCTGGATAGATTTTGAAGAAATGTTTATCAGCAACTTCTCAAGTACATATCAGAGACCGAATAGACCGCAGACCCTGGCGATGTGCAAGCAGAGATCTAACGAAACGGATCGTGAGTTCTTGACCCGGTGGTGTA
Organism: Avena sativa; assembly: GCA_916181665.1. Taxonomy (NCBI): domain Eukaryota; kingdom Viridiplantae; phylum Streptophyta; class Magnoliopsida; order Poales; family Poaceae; genus Avena; species Avena sativa. The sequence continues at coordinate 446,658,507 of OV702296.1, read as the reverse complement.
CCATGAGAAACTCGTGTGAGGGAGTCATAGAGTCGCAAGCCATAGCATGGTTCGCACAAGGGTGCAGATATGGCAGCGAGTTGTGGATGAAGTTGCAAAGGAAAATGCCAATTACGTTGGCAGAGATGATCCGGATTGCGGATTCATATGCTTTGGGTGACCCGACTCAACCCAGGATCGCGTCAAACGAGTCAAATGAGGAGTACTATCAGAGGGACGGAGCCGGGTCATCCCGGAGGAACGATTACAGGGGGAAAAGGAGAGACGATAGACCGGATCATCGGTACAGTTCGCAACAAGTTGTAGCTGTGAATCAAGATCAACCCGGAGCAGGGAGCAACCAAAGCCAGAAAACGGGAGGGCAATGGACTCCGAGAAACGATGGCAAGAAAACATGGACTCCGGAGCAGAAGAAACAATGGCAAGAAAATAAAGACCGTCCGAGGTATACCTACGAGTCAATGTTGGACCAGCCGTGTAAGTTTCACACGCCAAATCCGAACAGCCCGGCGAGTCACACAACGAGGCAATGTGAGTGGATGCGTAAGATAGAACAAGGTGGTTCGGGGAATGCTCAGGCACCCCGGAATGATCAACCTCGGCAGGAGTTACCTCGGCAGCAATTGCTCTCAGGAGCGAACACACAACAGCTAATGTTGCCTCCCCCTCCGCCGAGGTATGACAACAATGAGAGAAGGGATGCAGTGCATCAGGTGGAAAACCAGCAACAACCGGATCAGAGATACTCCGGAAACGAGGGAAGGAATGAGTACAGGGAACATCACCAGAGCTATTGTGTGTTCACAACAGAGGAAACAGATAGGAAGAGCTTGCAGCACCGACATATGGAGGTTAACGTGGTTATGCCTGCAGTAACGAGGTACATGCCTTGGTCGGACCAGGAAATCACCTAGAGCATCAAAGATCATCCCAAGCTTATGCCGAGTCCAGGCTCGTATGCGCTAGTGTTAGATTCGACATTGATTGGACCGAACATTAATGTTAGGTTCTCCAAGGTACTGATTGACAATGGCAGTAGCATTAACATCATGTATGCGGATACGATGCGCAAGTTGGGCATCTCGGAGAACATGCTCCAGGCTACAAGAACAACTTTCCATGGCATCGTACCAGGCATCTCCTATGAGCCCATAGGCAAAGTCCGGGTCGACGTGCTATTCAGCACGAGGGATAACTGCCGAACTGAGAATCTGGAGTTTGAGGTGGTGAACTTGGAAAGCGCATATCACGCGTTACTCGGAAGACCAACACTAAACAAGTTCATGGCAAGCTGCCACATTAGTTATCTGAAGATGAAGTTGCCCAGGCCAAATGGAGCGATTACCATTGCTGGAGATTTCCGACGTTCTATTGAGTGCGCCTCAGCCGGGTCTAACCTAGCCGAGTCACTCGTAATTGCGCAAGAGAAAAGAAAAATCCAAGAGGTGGCGGCATTAGCTCAGTCCGCGCAGCAGTATATGCCGGCGATAAGTAACCCGCATGGTAGCGTTTCGTTTCAAGCCGCAAAGGACACCAAGAAGATTCCAGTGGATAACATGTTCCCGGAGCGCAGCGTAACGATTGGTGCCGGGTTAACTGACAAATAGGAAAGCGAGCTCGTCAACTTCCTCCGTGAGAATCGGGATATTTTTGCTTGGTCTACAAAGGACTTGCAAGGTGTTCCGAGGGAGTTGGTCGAGCACTCTTTGAACGTAAGACCCGGAGCAAGGCCGGTGAAGCAACCTCTCCGACGCTTCGCCGAGGATAGGAGAAAAGTCATTGGAGACGAGATAACTCGGTTACTGGCAGCAGGATTCATCATGGAGGTACTATATCCGGATTGGCTCTCTAATCCGGTGCTAGTGGAAAAGAAGAAGGACGATCCGAACGTGGCGGTGGTCTGGCGTATGTGTATCGATTACACGAACCTGAACAAGGCGTGTCCAAATGACCCATTTCCACTGCCCAGGATAGATCAGGTCATAGACTCAACCGTGGGATGTGAACTATTGTCATTCATTGACGCATATTCTGGTTTCCACCAGATACCTCTGAACCCGGATGATCAAATAAAAACGGCGTTTATTACCCCGTACGGGGCTGACTGCTATCACACTATGCCGTTTGGTTTACGTAACGCAGGTGCAACGTACCAAAGATGTATGCAAAAGTGTTTGCACGACCAAATAGGTCAAAACGTACAAGTATACGTGGATGATGTTGTTATCAAGACCAAGGAAAGCACAACACTCCTTGACGACATAAGACAAACTTTCACGAACTTGAGAAGGTTCCGGGTGAAGCTTAACCCGGAAAAATGTACCTTCGGTGTCCCGGCTGGAAAGTTACTCGGATTTCTCGTCTCCAACCGAGGTATCGAGGTTAATCCAACTAAGATCCGAGCCATCGAACAAATGGAGCTGCCGAAGTGTCTTAACGATGTCCAGAAGTTCACTGGATGCCTGGCGTCGTTGAGTCGGTTTGTGTGTCGGTTAGGAGAAAAGGCACTGCCTCTCTACCAGCTCATGAAAAAGTCGGATAAGTTTGTTTGGACGCCACAGGCCGATGAAGCTTTTGCCCACTTAAAAAAGATGTTGGCCACTGCACCAGTGTTAGCTTCTCCACTATCAAAGGAGTCAATGTTGCTCTACATAGCCGCAACCAACCGAGTTGTAAGTGTAGTGATTGTAGTGGAGCGCGATGAAGAGGGTAAGTCGGTGCAGAGGCCAGTGTATTACTTGAGCGAGGTATTGTCTGCCTCGAAGCAGAACTACCCGCACTTCCAAAAGGTGGCATACGGTGTCTATATGGCGGCAAAGAAGTTAAAGCACTACTTTGAGGAGCATCCCATCAAAGTGATATGCAAAGCCCCCATATCCAAGATAATGGGTAACAAGGATGCGAATGGCAGAATTGCGAAATGGGCAATTGAGCTAGCACCCTATGCACCCCAATATGATAGAAGAGAAGCAATCAAGTCTCAGGCTGTGGCGGACTTTTTTGTAGATTGGGCCGAGGTACAATACGAACCACCGCCACCGGATCCGAACTACTGGAGGATTCACTTTGATGGGTCGAAAACCAAAACCGGATTAGGTGCCGAGGTTGTGCTTACCTCACCAAAGAAGGACCAGCTGAGGTACGTCTTGCAGATCCATTTCGCGGCATCAAACAATGTCGCTGAGTACGAGGCTCTTGTGCATGGTCTCAAAGTGGCAAAGGAGATTGGCATACGTCGGATAATATGCTTTGGCGACATGGATCTGGTGATACAGCAAGTGTCCGGAGTGTGGGACGCCCTGGATCCAAACATGGCACTATACAGATTTCATGTGCAGAAGATCTCGGGTTATTTTGAGGGATGCGAATTTCACCATGTACCCCGCGTGGAAAACAAAGCTGCCGACATGCTGTCAAAGCTCGGATCGACCCGACAGGCAATTCCACCGGGCGTAGCATTGGAGCACCTCAGAAAACCATCTATCAGGCCGTCCCCAGAAACCGACTCAATCTATGTCCCGGAAAACACGGAATCCGGAGATGAGCCCATGGACATTGACATGGGAGGTAGCACGCCAAACCCGGGGACTACCTCGGCAAACCTGGGGACTACCTCAGTAGACCCGAGGACTACCTCGCTAGACCCGGGGACTGTTCAGCGTGATCCGGCTGAAGTTATGCTGGTGGATCAGATGGAAATTAATGAGGAGATGTTCCCTACGTGAGCGATACTAGCTTGGGCACTGCCTATATTCCAATTCTTGAAAGATGGAACGTTACCCACTGAGGAAGTGCCAGCCAGGCAAACTCAGAGGAGATCCAAATCTTACACAATCATCAATTTCGAGCTGTACAAACAAAGTGTAACCAACGTCCTCCAGCGGTGTGTTGACCCAGAAGAAGGACTTAACATCCTCCGAGATATACACCAAGGAGAATGCGGGCATCATGCCTCATCCCGAGCCTTAGTGGCAAAGGCGTTCCGACATGGATTCTACTGGCCAAGTGCCTTGGAGCAAGCAGAAGATCTGGTAAGAAAATGCAATGGTTGTCAAAGGTACGCCACCAAGACACATATGCCTATGTCGGAACTCAAGACCATACCAATTACATGGCCATTTGCTGTATGGTGCTTGGATATGGTTGGCCCGTTCAAACCAGCGAGAGGAAACATGACACACATTTTGGTCATGGTGGACAAGTTTACAAAATGGATCGAAGTGAAGCCTATAAGAAAATATGATGGAGCTACGACCGTGACATTTCTCAAAGACATCATCTTGAGATACGGTTATCCACACAGCATTATAACTGATAATGGAACGAATTTCGCGGAAGGAGCATTTGCGCGCTTTTGCCGAGACAAGAAAATCCAACTCGACGTAGCCTCGGTAGCCCACCCCGCATCGAACGAACAAGTGGAAAGATCCAACGGATTAGTGTTATCCGGGATAAAACCCCGGCTCGTTGAGCCGCTGCAAAGATCAGCGAGGTGCTGGATAGAAGAACTACCAGCGGTATTGTGGAGTTTAAGAACAACTCTGAATCGATCAACAGGCTATACGCCATTTTTTCTGGTATATGGGGCAGAAGCTGTATTACCAGCCGACATAGAGCATGATTCGCCCAGGGTCACCCAATACACAGAAGCCGAAGTGCAAGAAGCCCGACAAAATGATGTTGATCTGCTAGAAGAAGCAAGAGAACTGGCATTGTCCAGATCCGCCATATATCAGCAAAATCTTTGACGCTATCATAGCCAGAAAGTGTGCCCCCGAGTCTTCCGGGAAGGTGATCTGGTGCTCCGGTTGGTACAACGTACTACTGGCATGCATAAACTATCCCCCCATGGGAAGGGCCATTCATTGTGAGCAAAGCATTGCACAATGATTCTTACTATCTTATAGATGCAAAGCCACAGGAAAAGAACAAGGCGGACAGGTCCGGAGAGGAATCTAAGCGACCGTGGAATGTAGCACTACTTCATCCTTTCTACACTTAGCTAAGAAATGTATGTATCCGAGTCTTCTCATATGTCGGTATGTATGTCGGCAATGAGCTTATCAATGAAATAGCTGAGCCTCGAGCAGTAACTCGGGGACTGCCTTAATAATAGTTGTTGTTACTTTTTATGCGTTAACTGGAATGACTCGTTTTACTTAACCCAGATTAGTAATGTGTGAGCACCAAAAACCCAACCCTTCGACTTGCTGCTGTCCAACAAGAATTGGCTTCATGGCAAGCAAGGGAACAAGTTTGGAATTGCGTAGCACATGAAAAAACACTAAGGAAACGAACTTATTCGAGCTAACGTTTGTTTTTTCGGACTAACCCCGTATTTACTTTCAAATTATTATGTTGAATTATTTTGAGCCAAGCCTCAAAGTTTCTAAGTATTGTTAAAACGATTCTTGAAGCTCGGATTTGTAAGTCGTAAAACCGAATCAAGGTAGACACGGATCGAGCCAGAGGATTGGAAGAACAAGAAAATGAAACTCGGGGACTACGCCCAAGTTAATCCGGCATACAAACATAGTAGCAAAATATCATATATTCAGCATACAATTGCACCCGCATACCGGGGATCTGATAAATTTTCAAGTTTTTTTTAACTAAGGAGCGGCAGGAGGAGGAAGTTCGGCGTCGTCATCACTGTCTTCAATATCTGAAGCAGCATCTTCTCCATCCTCACCCGACCCATCCTCCACGTTCTCCATATGCTTGTCCCCGCCGGACTCCAGAAAGCTCGGCCCCTCAACCCAGTCATGGATTGGAGAATATTCGACGAGGCTGTAGGCGCAAGCCTGGTGCCGAGCTACCCACTCTGGATCATCGGTCCATTTGGATCTGGTGCGCCGGCGTGTGAGGAGGCTTAGGTCGATCTTCTCGTACCATGTAAGGATATGATGGAGGAGGGTATCTGCTGCGGCACGCCCGGCGGATTCTCTCCAGAGGTCAAGCTGTGTCTCGATTTCCAATAGCTTTTCAGCAAGGAGTGTGATCCTTTTCGGAGTGCTCTCGCTTGGCCAGAAGGTGTTGTAGATCCGGACCGCAACGTCGAGGAGATCTTTCCCATAGTTCTTGATGGTTTCCACCTGAGCTGACACGCTGACCAACATGTCCTCCATGTCTAAGGGGATGCTCTCACCATCAGGAGCGATGGGAGTACCCCTCTCTCGGCGGAATTTGGCAACAGCAGCACTGGCAATGCGAGTACCCTCGGGAAAGTGATCTGGAAACAAGGAAAGGGAAGATGCTGAAGCAAAGGCATAGGAGCTAACCCGGAAAACTATGTCGGATAAGGGAAAGAAACTTACGTGAGATATGGCGGTGGATCTAGGTCAACTCCTTGATGCAATTGTCGCGTCTCTGGCGAAGTTTTTCAAGCTCAGCGAGCGCCGACCCAAGCTGGACCTCGGATTCTTTAAGCAGGTCCTGGTCCTTGGAGATCTGGAGAGTAAGGCGCTCACGCTCTTCCGAGAAGTTCTGGTCAACTTTTTGGAGTTCGGTTCGGTGCTGGGCCTTCATCTTCTCCATCTCAGCTTTGAGCTTGGTGATCTCGTTGTCCTTGGTCCGGAGGAGAGCAAGCTCGTCATCTTTTTTCTTCAGCTCGGCCTGGTGCTGCCCTTCTTGTTCGAGAAAATGCAGCATCATATCAGGCACGGGCACACTATCCTCAAGCGATGCTGAAATAGTATGTTGACCCGGTAGAGCCGAGGAGTGAATGATTGCCGAGCCAAGGAAAAGAAGAAATGGAAAACGTTACGGGGTCGAACAAAAGAGAACATACCCCAGATTTCCTCCAAGTTCTTCCGCATAATTTTGTTTTCCGCCTCCACCCCAGCTGCAGAAACCGAATGAGGAGATTAGTTCGGCGATAGAAGGTGAAGAAAAACAGAGAGGTGCCAAGGGAGAAAATTACCCCTCTTTTCATGTTCTGCACCAAGTGCAGCATGCTTGGCGCGTAGCATCTTGTGGGTATCAGGCAAGCGTTGGAATTCAGCGCTCCGGCGGTTAGTGGTTACCTGAAAAAAAGTACAGAAGTGTAAAATTACCTTGGTGCATATTCGAAGTGTACAAGATCTGGGCCAAGTGGAACTTAACCCGGCTCTAGGTGTGTGCATATTCGAAGTGTACAAGATCCGGGCCAAGTGGAACTTAACCCGGCTCTAGGTGTGTGCATATTCGAAGTGTACAAGATCCGGGCCAAGTGGAACTTAACCCGGCTATAGGTGTGTGCATACTCGAAGTGTACAAGATCCGGGCCAAGTGGAACTTAACCCGGCTCTAGGTGTGTGCATATTCGAAGTGTACAAGATCCGGGCCAAGTGGAACTTAACCCTGTTCTAGGTGTGTGCATATTCGAAGTGTACAAGATCCGGGCCAAGTGGAACTTAACCCGGCTCTAGGTGTGTGCATATTCAAAGTGTACAAGATCCGGGCCAAGTGGAACTTAACCCGGCTCTAGGTGTGTGCATATTCGAAGTGTACAAGATCCGGGCCAAGTGGAACTTAACCCGGCTCTAGGTGTGTGCATATTCGAAGTGTACAAGATCCGGGCCAAGTGGAACTTAACCCGGCTCTAGGTGTGTGCATATTCGAAGTGTACAAGATCCGGGCCAAGTGGAACTTAACCCGGCTCTAGGTGTGTGCATATTCGAAGTGTACGAGATCCGGGCCAAGTGGAACTTAACCCGGCTCTAGGTGTGTGCATATTTGATGTTTACATGCAGCTACGTTAGTTTTCTAGTGAGCATCCGGCCGAGTAACAAGTTACTCCACCGGAGGCTCGGGGACTAATGGTTATTATCTACAGCATGTAAAGGATAAACGCCATACCTCCATCATTCGCCCCGCCAGGTTAATTGCCTTAGCGGCAGTGTTCATCTGGGCGGAAAATTCCGCGGGGCCGAACTTCTCAGGGATATCGTTGTTGTGGACGAACTCCGCCTTATTCCAGTTCATGACGAACTCGATAAGGCTCGGAGGGTAATGCTCACCAGTAGGCATATGGGGTGCCACCAAACCCTTTGCGTGAGCTTCTTTCCTCTCAACTAGGGCAAGAGCTGGGCTGGTGTGCAGAACCATCTGTTGCGCGTCAGCTGGCTCGGCAGGAACATCCTTTGCTGCTAGTGATTTCTTCGGAAGCATCGACAAAAGGATTCGCTGCCTGGCCTCGACGGCCACGGGCTTGGTGGCATCCGGAGCCTTCTTGCTTTTAACTTGCTGGGAAGATGTGACCATGGTGGATTTGCCCTTTGAAGCTGCTGGAGTGGTTCCTCGCCGAGCTTGGGATGACTCGGACGAGGCAGACGAACTTGGCACGGGAGCTTTGGTAGCAGAACTGGGAGCTGTTGTTGGTTTCTTCGGAGCCAGGACAGGCGCTGATTCAGTGGCTGGTACTGGAGCTGCTGCTGGTGCTGGCGTTGTGGTAGACTCGGTTGTTGCTGGTTGTGGCGATGCCGAAGTGGTGGACATCGTCACCTCGGCTGGACCAACTCCTCCCGCTCCGAGGTCGTGTTCCTCTCGGCGAGGCACGGCGGAACCCGGAGCAGCCGCTGAACCCTCAGGAATAGGGCTCAGCGGGCATGACTCGTCATCACGAGGAGTAGAAGGGTTGGGCCGAAGAGGTGAGGAGATGTTGGATCCGCTCTGAGTGACCTCCACAGGAGCCCTGGAGAAGAGAATAATGTCAGAAGAAAAAGTACCACGATGCAAGGAAAAATGAGTCACGCAGTGAAAAGTGACTTACGCATCCGAGGTTTCGGCCTCCTTGGGTTTCCGAGCCCTCCGTGCCAGGGCTTTGCCTGCCCGCTTGGAGGCAGTCTTGTCTCCGGCCTTCTTTTGCCTCTTGGGGGGCTGAGAAGGTTCGGAGGAAGAACTTGACGCGGCTTCGCGCTTCTTCTTCGGCGCCACCGGAACAGGCTCGCCCATAGCAAGTGGGGGATCCTCGTGGATATGCCCACCGGGGTTAGCTGATGCCGGAAAGGCAAAAGAAAGAGGGACAGCCTCAACGGGTTCAATCATGTCGATATCCGAGTCATCCTCATCATCGGGCCAATCTCTAAGAGAAGAGAATTTACCACTGGGTCGTTTGGTGGCGTCGGTCATGGGGAGGAACATCTCCTGGTCCGGCTCCTCCTCATCCGGGATTTCTCGGTCCAGGGCCCACTTAAGGGTCGGATTCGTACCATCCTCGAGAGTTTGCTGAAGGAACAGCTGAGAAAAAGAATGAGAAATAGAGTCAAAAATACGGCAAAAACCGACGCATACTTGATCCGAAATGAATTTGCCTCGTGAAGCTTACCGCGGGAGGGAGCCTGTCACGGCAGAAATGCTCAATTCCCCACGTCCATTCGGCGGAGAAATCCTTATGGGTGGTGAAAAGAGCCTTGACCCGGTGGAAAATCTCCGTGTTGCTCAACTCGAACGAGGAGGTTCGGTTGGGGTTGCGGCTGAAGCTCATGTGGCACAACTTGTGGGTGCGCTTCTGGAGGGGAGAGATTCGGTTGTGCACGAACGTGATCATGGCATCCTCGTTGCGCAATCCGACTTTCTTCAGCTCCGCGAACCTTTTGTTGACTTGGTTGGCCAGAGCTGTAGGTTTCTTGGTGACCTCCTCCCAGAAATCCGTGTCAGGGGGACCCAGAGCGTAGGGCAGCAACCGAATCATGTCTTCGGTACCCTCGTTCCGGACGTAGAAGAAGGTCCGGGCCCATCCTTTACAGGAGTCAAGCCCGGTGACCCAGGGAAAGATTGAAAATCTCCGGGGCAAGATCGAGGCAGCCGAACTGGGTGAGCTGCTTGTCCTCCGACTCAACGTGGATGTTGGGGACGACGTTGCGACGGAGGCCGAAGAACCGGATCCACAGCTCCTTCGTGGGCCATAGTCCGGTGTAGCCCTCGATCGTAGAGGCGAAAGCGGAAAGAGAGGTGATGGCGTTTGCTGGGAGATGGTGTGGCTGCAGATGATACGTCCTGACCCAGTCCCGGAAGAAGTCGCTCACCGGGAGACCAAATCCCCGTTGGAAATGCGATAGGAATACGACGAACTCACCCGGATTGGGTGAGGGGGCCAGTTCCGAGGAGGGGAGACGAGCGGCGATGCCGGCGGGAATACGCCTGGTCCGGTAGAGCCAGTCGATGTCGTCTTGGCAGACCCACGAACCGGCCCACGCGCCGCGGTCCGCCCCGCCGGCGTCCTCCTCCATCTCCTGCTCGACGACCACGAGCTCCTCCTCCGTCATCTCGTATCCGCTGTCCTCGCTGGAGCTAGCGGCGGCGGGGGTCTGTGGTCTAGATTGACGAGGACCCGTGGCTAAGCAGTTGCGCAGCGGTGGCCGCGGTGCGGAGGCACGGGGAGGTGCGGCGGTGGCGTTGCTGATGGAAAGCACCGGCGGCTTGGTCGCAGGGAAGACGAAGGTGAAAATCGCAACGGGCAAAGGGGCGCGGAGATGGAAAAATGCTAAGGGACGCGTCCCTCCCCTATTTAACCGCCCCCAGTGATCGATGAGTGGGATCGCGCTGCGCCGGCGAGCCACGCGGTATGGCCGTGTATCACCGGCATCAGCCAATCAGAGAAAAGCCACACAGGGGGCCACAGAGTAGATGAGATCCCATGACACGACGTGCTGTTGAGGTAAACGAGGAGACAGGGATGACGTAACCCGCGCACAATAAAACTAACAATTACTGCGGCGGTTACTGTGCAGGCCCTTAAAATAAGACAAGGTAATGATTAGCCTCCACGTGGGTTGGTGTATGAGAGAAGGAAACGGGGCCCGGATCAAACCATGATAACCATGGGATCCGAGCCAAAGTGGTGACCCGGCCGGCAAGTGAAAACTTGGAACATGCGAAGGGAACGTAAATCCATGTAATTCGAGATAAGGAGCTAGCCTGGAATTAAAACGTCTGAGGCTCGGACATAAATGAACCTGATGTGGCCTTAGCGGCCGAGGCAACTAAGACCGCACCAGCTTCAGGGACTAATGTTGGGGGGATACCCCCGGGTAGGGTCACTCTGGGGTATAAGGGCCGAGTTAGCTGAGGTTCGGCGAGGTCAAAGCGGATCCTGGCCGAGTCACCTCAAGGAAGGCCGGATCACGGAGTAACCCGGACCAGGGGGTCGCCTAACATTATCTCATCCGACCTAAGGAGTAAGTCGAAAATGCTTGTCTAACTTATATGCAGGAACAGGTGTGGCCGGATCTACTATGATCCGGATCCTCGCTTAGCTTCTAGGAGAAGGAAGGAATCTCTCTGGTCAAAAAAGAAGGTCCGGTACGTACTGGATGAGCGAATAAAGCCAAGGCAGGACCACCGGGTCATGGCCGACAAGGGTGACGACGCTCACGTCGGCTGACCTGGGCGCCGCAGAGGCTACATCGCTAAAGCATGTGTGACGCGGGGGAAAAGCACCCCGGTCGGGTTACCACTTTGGGAGGGGGCATATTCTTAGGAATATGCCTCCATGTATGCCCTAGGCCAGGACCGAACCACCACTATATAAGGGGGGTTAGGGTTCTGGTAGAGGGGGTTGGCAAAATTCTAGTTGGTTGAGCACTAGTGGATCTAGGGTTCTTAGGCTAGATAGCAGGCAAGAGTAAGAGAGTTTCTTCTTCCTCCTCTTGTCAATACAACTCAAGGAGCACTTGTAATCTTGGAGATAGAACATCAATACAAAGCTTCTGCGTGGAGAATCACTCTAGCGCGTATTAGTCCCCACCTTTAGCCTATCCATGGCATCTGCCGTGACACCACCACGACAGTGGTTTTCCCGGAGTCGCGATATCCACTGTTGCGGTTGTCGTCGCGTCTATCGGCGTAGCCGGCGGCGACCATGTTGACGTCATCGCGGTCGTCGTAGACACGCATACGATGTTTGCCCCGGCGGTCGCGTCTGAGTTCTGCTTTCTCGTCAGAGTGCGGTTCTTCAGCGAATCTTCTCCATCAGCCCACCGGTTCGCGATCTCCATCAGGTGGTCGATGGTCTTGGGCTTTGAGCGTCCTAGCTCCTCCCTGAGTTCTATGCGGCGGACACCGTCGTTGAATGCATCAATCGCGCGGTCTTCCGAGATGTTCTCCGCGGAGTTCTTGATGATGGACCACCTTTAGATGTAAGAGCGCAGCGATTCGCCAGATTTTTGCTGGCAGCATCTCAGTACTTCGATTGAAGCGGGGTGTTTGTATGTGCCCTTGAAGTTGTGTACGAAGCTGTAGACCAGCTCATCCCAGCTGCGAATGGATCCGCGCGGGAGGTTATTGAGCCATGCCCAGGCTGCGCCTTGCAGCTGTAGCTGCAAGCATTGCATGGCAGTACTTCGACTGCCTCCGTGCAGCCTGACTAAGGAGATGTGATCTTCCAGCCAGATCTTGGGGTCCTGTAGACCGTCGAATTTCGGATTCTCCGATGGGAGTTTGAACCCTTTGGGCATTCTCTTTTGCCTGATGGATTTGTTGAAGCATCTGGCGCCGCAGAGCTCTCCATCTTCTTCTTCCGAATCAGTCGACCGGGCACGTCGTGCCCTTGACTTGTCAACCTTGCGCTGCGTGAGCTTGTCGTGTGCATCATAGTCGCGATTGTGCCGTCATGAACGGCGGCGTCGAGACAGGTCGTGACTGTCGTCGCTTGACGAGGACGAGAAATAGCGTTTTGCTAATGCCTTGCCCTTTTTTGGGTCTGGTACTGGTTCTTTGTCGAGGGCGGCCTCGATTAGTCCAAGGCCCGCGATCGTAGATCAGTGCATGGCCGTCCGGGGATCTCCAGCCGGTGGCTGGTTATTGAGAAGGTACATGGTGGCCACCGTTACCGCGGCCTGCGGCGTCCTGGGAACCACGTTGCCTCTCGTGTCGACTGTCATGGAGCCGAAGTCGAGGATTTTCGCGGAGTCTATGCGTTCTTGTTCGGTGAGGTGAGCCATCCGCGATTGCCTCTTATTGGCGATGTGTTCGTTGCCTCTTGAGGAGGAGCCTTCGTAGGAAGAGAGCCCAGCACTACGAAGGCTTGACTCGTCTGTCGCCTTTTTACGCGCCTCAAGTTCCGCGATTGCTTGTTTCTGGCGCTTGAATTCCTCCTTTAGAAGCCAGTGGTAGCCCATCAGTAGTTTTTGCGGGGACCCGAAGGGTAGAGGTGTACCTCGTAGGGCTTCGCGGCAGCGTTCCCACTCTTGCTCGTTGAGCCTGATCACGACGCGTTTGCCGGTTTGCTCGTTGATTATGGTGGGGGGTTCGACTGCTCCTCCATTGCCACCGTTGGCGGCGTTGGGTGGATCGGTGCCGTTGCCGCGGTTGGCGGAGGTGTCGCCCGCGTTGATGACGGCGCACATGAAGTGATTTGGGAAGCTGTTGCTTCCACAACTTTCAGATCCGAAACCGTAGGTTCCCTCTTTAGTGGCCAGATCGCTTAGATCGAAGTCGCGACTGCTGTCGCTGATCGTGTTTTCGACTGCCACCGGAGTGTTGAGCTTGCTGAGGGTGCCGATCGATGGAGGGAACCATGATGTTGGGGCAATCGCCGGTGTTGTCGGCTGATCAGGCATGCGGAGCGTGCCCATCTGACCAACTTGAAAGCGAAAGCTCCCAATCGCCAGGCTGATTCCGTCGCCCACGGACTCGAAGGCCGGGCGAGTGGCCGGCGTGTGGATGGTGAAGTCGAAGGCACCGAAGAGCTGGCGAATCTCAGCTGTTGCGGAGTTGTAGATCGCAGTTGATGGGGCCGAAGAAGCCGCGACATCAGCACTCACAATTCCCACATACGGCGCCAATTGACGAGGGTTTGATTCGTCAATGCCCATTGTTATGGACTTGGGTTTTGGAGAAGGAGGGAGCGCTGGAGACATCTATCGGCTAGCAAACAAGCACACAGGGGACAAAGGATTTATCCAGGTTCGGGCCTCGTAGAGGTCCCTACTCCTGCTTGTCTACTCGTGGAATTATCGAGGGAGTCGAAAGTTATAATGGTGCGCAGACGAAATCTGGCGAGGGTTGTGGAAACTAGGGTTGCGTGTGTTCTCCTCGCCGCCCCCTCCTAGCCTTTATATAGATAGGCTAGGTCTCAGGTAGCAGGTCGAGTCGGTTACAAGTTGGATTAAAACTCTAGTCTTGAGCTTCTTCTTGTCCTTCAAGCCATCGAGAGTCCGTAGGTTACTCGAGTCCCTCCATCCGGGCCTTGGCGACACCGTGGACCTGTATGTATTTAGACCGTATATGTCAAGCTCGAGTACCCGTAGGGTATACCCATGTCAGAATGTATCTAGACTTGTTTTAGTGCTACATATCTCCGAATCTAGACAAAACCAAGTCAACTAATTTGGTTTGGAGGGAGTACAATATTTCTGCAAGAGAGTGGAGACTATCGTCTCCCGAGATACACAGTGATCCTATTTTTTTTAAAGAAAAAGTGAAAATCATATTTGCGAGTTTCAAAACAATGATGCTGATAAACCCACAAAATATCAACTTCAAATACTTTGTATTCTAAGCTACACAAAAATGACAAAAAAGTGTAGATTCAAGTATAAATATTTTCATATCCCTAATTTTATCATATTTTCATTTCCGTGTAGCCTACAATACAAAAAAAAATCTCATTGCAATTTTTGCAGAAATATGTTTTTTTTAAACTCGTAAATTTTTGCAATTGTCAATCTTTGTACAAAACAAGCGACACTTATTATGGATCGGAGGGAGTACAAAAGTTCCAAAATAAACTAGCTTACAGATGAATACTAACCTCCGTTCCAAAGTTTAAGGCTTATATTTTTTATAAAAGTCAAACTACGTAAAGTTTGACCAAGTTTTTTTTAAATATGAATATTTATAATACGAAATCCCATACCATTTGATACATCATAAAACATACTTTCACATGGATCTATATAATATCATAGTTTTTTCTAAAAGTTTAGTCAAACTTTTCATAACTTGATTTTAAAAAAATATAAAGCTTAATCTTTAGGACCGAGGTAGTATTCAAGTACTCCAACACTATAATCTCAAAACAACACCACACACAATTTGAGGTCTGGCAATTATGTACGGGATTTAAGATCTGAAAAAACAACCTTTCAACTTTTTTACACGATTTCTAATTCACCCGTCTTCATTAAGGTAACAAAAAAATGAAACGGTGCTAGGAGGAACTAGACACTCTTTAGAAGGGATCGAACTACGGTTACTGGGATGCGCCAACTGTGATCCAACCACTAGGCTATTGTCCCATAACTGTTAATATATCCAACTCAAAGGAAACTGGAACCACTGACGTGCCACATTCTTGTGGTTGACTTACTAAGAGCATCTTCACTAGCATTCTCAGGAGGGTCTTTCTGGACTTTTCTTTATCTAGACGGCGAAATTTCACCCACTCGCGTTCCCAAGACACATTTTTTGCCGTATTTGACCCAACTTTCATCCGGCGTTCCTATGCTGGAAATGCTTGATAGAAGGAAAACTGGGTGGATAGAAGGAAAACTGGGCGGGCCAGTCCTATCGGTGAGACATTCCACTTCGACCTGGGAACGCCCAATGAGTGAAATTCGGCCATTTCTAAACCGAAAGTTTCATCTATCCGGCGCTATTTGGCTCTGGATTTCGGCCTGAGAACGCCCAACGAGTGGAGGTGCTCTAAGTCACGTCCATTGCAGGAGGCCAGACCTAGAGGAGACGAACTCAGTCAGGGTCATACGCGTTGCGGCTGATCAACATTCATTCCTTGCTCTAAGTCACGGGAATATGTCGCGACTAGCATAGGAGAGCCCGTGGCAATGTTGGTCCGAGGCTATGGTCGCCACGGCCGCGAAGGATCGAACGGTTCTAGACAGGTGAGGGCGTGCTATTAAGTTCATTCATCTCCTCCACGTCCGTCCGCCGTCGACGGCTATAAACCTTTGTTTGGCAGTTTTCAAATTTTCTTTGCAATTTGGTTTATTACCATTATTTGTAAGGCATCATATACAAATTGTGAAATTGAAAAACTATGCAATATTGGTTGTGAGGTTACAAAAAAAATTAAGTGCAGATAATATTTGTGAACTAAAACCACTACAGGTATTTTGGATCGGAAGGTGTACTTGATTTTCCCTGACTCTTATTCTGTTATATTTCATATAATTACAAAGAAAATATAAAATCATAAGAGGAAATAATGAAAATATTTAATTATATATTATTAGTTGATACATCAATTAGGATGTGATTACTAATCAGGAACGACATAACTTTGGAAGAAATATGACTTTTTTGTTAAAGGATATTCATACCAAGATGATCAATTATACCTAGCCTCTGCAACAACATAATCACTAGAGCAAGTCTAGAAATCAAGGATGCATCCAGCCAAAAAATAAAAGAAGAAGAAAAAAGAAAATAAAGAACCCGCCAAAGCAATTAGAGACTTGTAGCAGCAAAAGCACCACCGGTTGTCATGCCATCTCGACTCCAAAAATCTTCTCCAAAACGACATCTCCAGGAAGGTAGTGGTGCAAAAACATTGTCTTTGTCCAGTCTAATCAGGATGGTCAGATCCTACGTTTTCACCCTGGAGAAGGTCTACATCTCTAGACAATGCCTTCAACAAAAAAATGACTAGGGAGCTATCATTGCCAAGTACAACCACCAAAGGTTAGACCTAGTGTTTTCACCCCGGAAAACTGAGACATGGAGATCCACCAAGGACGAAGTCTGCCAATGTCACTATCCCCACTCGTCGAGAATACTACTGCAAAACGCCGATCGTCGGACAAGCATACTTCTCCCGATTAGCCGTGAGTACTCCCTGAGATCTTCTTAAATCAACACGAGCATGCGAGATGGATTCTCTGGAACCTATCCAGTCTTGACGACTGCCATGATCCCCCATCAAAAACCTTGATAATCGCAGCAATGGAGATGCCAAGGCTGAACCAAGGTGGCCAAAGATTGCCACAAGCCATGCGAAAAATCTTAACCTCGGGCGCACTCCCGCGTCAAGGGCAAAGCAGGCGAAGATCCCATTGTGCTGCCTTCCACAGACATTAATCCCACACATGTAGATTCAGTTCAAGCATGTGCGCCTCCTTTGTTGAGTCCATGTGATTACTGTGGCCGGAGTAGCCAGCGGTGAGGGATCATGGAGTCCTCTGAATGGCGCCAGCTCGGAGGAGGCACTCCATAGCCATGCCGGGATCCTACATCTCGATCTTATCTAGCATCGCCGGAAACAGGACATGAGGGTGGCAACAAAACACACTAGGGGCACCGAGAAAAGGACTTTATTGGGGCACTCCTCGGCCGCCATCCGTCGACAACCTCCTCCTCCTGCAGCGGCAGGGTGAAGGGGTTGTGAGAAGGCCCTTGTGGGTGGTGTTGCGCTAGGAGGGTCTCCAGAGTCGCCCTACAATCGACCCTGGAGGATTCGGTCTTATTATACACAATAAACCCAATTGCTATTTATGGCTTAGAGCGCGCTAATAGAGCACACCTGAGCGTTTCCCCAATATGGCGGAGCTCAATAGGCGTGTTGACGGTTTTCTTTCTTCTGTGATTTTTCTGTTTGGTTATTTCATGTGGTTTTTCCTGGATTTGGTTTCCTTGTTTCTACACGATTTTTTTTAAAATTTAAATAAATGTTTTATTTAAACAATTATCAAATATGAACATTTTAGGAATTTAAACAATTTCTGAATGAGAACAATTTGTATATTTGAACAATTTTTATATTTCAATAGTTTCACAAGTGAACAATTTTTATGTTTGATTTTTTTCGAAAATCCCAAACGATTCATTACTGTTATAACAGAAAAAAAAATTCTAACTCTATTGGGCCGGAATCGGGGCGGCCCGTAAGGGGAAGGCTTCATACGTGCATTAATAGTGCACGCGCTGAGCGGAAAATAGCAGCTCCTAGACAATAAATGGAAAATTCTGGTTTTAGCGAATAGGATGGACCGTTCCGAAGAAGAAATATACATGACAAGCCCGACCTCTATATCAATTGGTACCCTATTTGTAGCCTCCATCTTCCTCATAACACATACCTCTATTATTTGGGTTAATGCAAGCATTTAGGCGTTGCCTCGGGGGCTACTCTTATCAGGAGCCCTGAGCGCCCACCCGATAAAAACAACGTAAATCCTCCAATGAAGTCGAAAAGGTAAAAACCTATGAGCATTACGTAGCTGTATCCTCAAATGTTTACTCCCATAAGGAGCACTCGTATCACATCCGATAAAAATAAGCTGACAACTTCAGCAATTCCAACAGCCAAACAAGGCAGTCGACGAAAAACAAAGTTCTTAGACTGTGTATGCCACGATAACATGTCTAAATGTCGTGTTCACAACATGAAGATAAGACCCCAGGATCTGTCCTGTGTGGCCTGGCAACTGTACAAGAATGCACTTTGCCAGTATTTTATCTGTATCTACGATTAAAAATACAGACGGACATGTTGGATACCCGAAATAAAGCACTTGGATTCAGTATTCGATAAGACCTCCGTGGCCTGAACTGAATTACGCCGGCATATACCGAGTACAAGCCCAGGGACTTGAATTCGATGTAGGTTCATGGTGTTTTGGCCCAAGAGCAATTAACTGGTTCCCGATCTTCGACTCATAGCTAAAATGGTCTTTGAGACTCAACCCGAATTGATGATTCCGATGGATTCTCGGGGACTACTAACATAGGTATGACCTATCGGGTCCCCGTGATTAACTACCCTAGGCGTACAACAGCCCAGGGCCCACGAAGTCCGTGAAGAATAAGAGAAGTCTCGGAAGCATCCGATGAACAAAGGTGTGTCATGGCAATCAAGAAATAGGAATCGACATAATATTAGTGTTGTAATTGTAACCTGTAACCTATTTGTATATGGTTTTGGACCTAGCATATTATATAAAGGCTGTGAGGAGCCAACGGAGAGGCACCGAAGTTCTGAGCAATCTGTAACCACACTTTTCCCAATAATCAGACGATCTCGACTCCCTTGTTTGTCTGATCAGCCGACGAAATCATCAGCGTCCTCTTTTCCACTAAACCTTAAATCCATAACCATGGGCATTGTCGAGGTTACCCCTCATCAGTTAGACTTTGACTAAATATGATATGCACCACATTATGGGACCGAGGGAGTATATACAAATGTTTTTGCTAAACATAAATTACTAGGTTCTTATATTGTAAAATACATGTGATGGCAACAATCATGGCCACTTTTCGTTGGGACTTCAAGTATAGAATGTTGTAGCAAGCTTATTTTCCCCACAAGGGTGACTAGAGGGTTTATATCGAACTCTCGGGGAATTGGTTATGGAAATTTTATTCGTATTCTCGTTGTCAAGTAACCTGTAAAGTAAAATAATTTGTCTTGTGTCCCCAACTCCACCAAGTGGTTCTCAAGCACAAGGTTTCGTATTAGTAATATGAAATATAATATAAAGTAAACTGAAATAAAATAAAGTAATGCAAACTATATGATATGGAAGATAATAGAGTTGTTTTGGGGTTTTTATGGATGATTGTAAGTAGGAAAAGTATTTTTGTATTTTAGAAATAATAAATTGCAGAAAATATAAAAGGTAGTAATTGCAATTGAAAAGTGTTTCTTATGATTAAAATTGGACCAGGGGTTCATGGATTCACTTATCTACTCTGTTTTTAAGTTGTAGTGATCATAAACAATTCATCAATGATAAATATTCATGCAACTTCTATATGTGTATGATAAGCATTCATATGAGTGATGTGTTCGTCGTTCGACGTAGAGCTCGTTGGGAACCCCAAGAGGAAGGTATGATGAGCACATCAGCAAGTTCTTCCTTAGTTATGAAACCAAGGTTTAATCGAACCAGTAGGAGCAAGGAAACACCCCAAAGGTGTTACTAGCTGAGCTTTGGCAGGGCGCACTACCGGTGCTAGTAGCAACGTGGAGACCTACACAACACAACCACAGAACTTTGTCCCCAACTTGCGATGAGGTTGTCAATCTCACCGTGTTTTGCGGAAAACAAAGGATTAAACATATCGAATGGAAAGAAGTAAAAGTTTGCAGAAAGTAAACACAAAGAAGTAAATAGTTGTAGATTGTATGTAAAGAGAAAGGACCGGGATCCATAGTTCACTAGAGGTGGCTCTCCTTAGATAGATAGCATGCTGGGTGAACAAATTACAGCGGGGCAATTGACAAACACCGAGAAAGCAATACATGCATATACTAATCATCTTGACTCCTTTGAGACTTGATTGGGCATTACAACATAATACATAGACCGCCATCCAACTACATCTATGACTAATAATCCACCTTCAGGTTATCATCCGAACCCCCTCCAGTATTAAGTTGCAAGCAACAGATTATTGCTTTACGAACTGCGTGTAAAGTAAACAATACGATTGTTCTATGAACAAAGGATTGTCGTTTTCTCCCTAGTAGCAACAGCACATCTAGTACCTTAGAGATTTCTGTCACTTCCCCAGATTACCAGAGGCATGAACCCACTATCGAGCATAAATACTAACTCTTGGAGTTGCTAGCATCTACTTGGCCAAGATAGCTACTAACAACGGAAAGCCTGCAAGATCACAAATAACAAAGACATGATAGAATCAATAATCAATCTGAAATAGCATCTCAATATCCATCGGATCCCTGCAGACACAACATGTATGAATTACAAATAGATGATCTTGATCATGAACGGAGCTCACAAGATCTAAACATGAAAGCACAAAGGAGGAGAACCAGCCATCTAGCTACTACATGGATCCGTAGTCCAAGGATGAACTACTCACGCATCACACCGGAGGCTTGCATGGTGATGAAGAAGGCCTCCAGGGTGAATTCCCCTCTCTGGCAGGGTGCCGGAAAGAGCTTCAGATCCCTCCCAATCTAGGGATGGAGATGACGACGGCTACAGACTCTTTCGTGGA
The DNA here is from genome assembly GCA_916181665.1 of Avena sativa. Taxonomy (NCBI): domain Eukaryota; kingdom Viridiplantae; phylum Streptophyta; class Magnoliopsida; order Poales; family Poaceae; genus Avena; species Avena sativa. Next base: position 446,637,597 of record OV702296.1, on the reverse strand, counting down.
TTTTTGATCGGGTACTTAGGGTTTTCGTCCTGAGGGCAATATATAGGCGGAAGGAGAGGCCGAGGGGATGCCGGGAGCGGCCACACCACCCCCTGGCGCGGGCCAGGCCTGGCCGCGCGGCCAGGTGGTGTGGTGGCTCCCTGTCCCTTCTCCGTCTCGTATTCTGGCACTTGATCCCTTCCGGAAAAATAGGCACTTTGGCTTTTATCCCGTCCAATTCCGAGAATATTCGTTTTCTGACTTTCCTGGAACCAAAAACAGCAGAAAATAGGCAGCTGGCACTGTGGCTCTTGTTAATAGGTTAGTCCAAGAAATCATATGAAAAGTACTCCAAAGTTGGAACAAAACACAAGAAAGTGGATAAAACCAAGCATGGAACATCAAAAATTATAGATACATTTGCAATGTATCAACATCCCCAAGCTTAACTCCTGCTCGTCCTCGAGTAGGTATGTGATAAAAAGAAGAATAATTTTTGAGGTGACATGCACCATTAAAGACTTGATCAAAGTATTTGCAAAACATTCAAAGCTGGGATCATATTACTTCAATCATAACATGAAAGACAAAGTTCTAGCAATAAGCAAAGAAACTATGATGCAACATGAAAAGTCACAAACAAAAGAATCATGAATAACATGCTTTGCAAGACGTTTGTTTGTTTCACATAAAGAAAACATGGCATAATAGTATTCAGCTTGTCCCTCAATAGAGTAGCAAATATAAATGCATAGACACCTTCAAAGTTCATAAGAGTGACTAGATACAAATAGTTTAAAACAAGCAATATCAAAGCTATGCATCAATCAACAAGTCTTGGGACAATGCACATAGAACTAAGAATGGCCACTATGCTCTCAAAGTAGGTGCATAAAGATAGAAGGTGGAGACTCAACATAAAAGTAAAAGAAAGGGCCTTCATAGAAGGAAGTAGGGATTCAAGTCTCATAAAGAGCTTCCAAAAATTATGGTACTTATAGCTTTGAGCTCTCATTGCCCCTATCATAAGCATCTTGAAGTGATTAAGGTTAAAGTGAACAAACTATGGTGTACATGCTTGACGAAGTATAAGTCAGAAATCTCATGTCCCTTGTATACGAGGGTCGCTCCTCATGCTACTCAAGTTTAGTCACCGGTAAGTTCTTGTCATTGTAAGTACATGTGTATCATTGAGAACCGCCAACGGGATACCCCTTGCCCGATGATACGAAAGAATCCCCATATCAAAATGACCAGGCAAGCAGACAACGAGCATCTCAACATTCTTCTTATTTACCATGGGAATATGGTGCTTTTTTCTCTCTTTCCTCTTTTCATAGTATCTCTTTTTTTCTTTTCTCTTTGTTTCTCCATATAGGACTCTTTTTTATAAGAAGAATGCTTTACGCTGTAGGTTTCCACCATGTCAGCATGGATTAGACCAGCGGCCCAGACGTTTCTCTAACACATATACATAACTCCATGGACTTACAAGCTCCCATTTCATTTCACACCGACGACATCCATATACAAAAGAGCATGATATCAACTAGGTACAAGTACCAAGTGCAATGTTGAAAGCGTTCCCCATGAAAGCATGGTTCTCCTAATTCCCAACAAATAAGTGCAAGCATATACATCATAGAAGACACAATGGTTCAAGTTTATTAAGGGCAAGTAAAGTAAAGTGTGCCATCAAGTTCGTGAGAGCTTTAATCACTAGTTTTCTCATAATAAGTTTAATTTGGAAGGTAAACAAAAGCATGAATATACTTGGAATAGCATAAGCTAGTAGGTAGGTATGGTGGACTCTTTGGAATAACTTGGTTTAGTGAGTTGGATGCATGAGTGGAACTCATACTTGGTTGTGGAGGCTAGCAAAAGACTAGGAGCGACAAACTAAGAGAGCAATAATGGCCATAATCATGCAGAGCGACAAAACATCATTGATCAAAGCATAAAGTGATACTACAAGTTGAAAACTAAAGGATCATAAAGGCTATGGTGACTTGTGACAGTCATAACATGGTGTGAGCATGCGCCAAGTCAACCCAAATAAAGCATCAAAGGAGAATACCACTATACTATGCTTTAATATGCTGAAACAACGCATGATTCATCCAAGGCACATTAAGCAATCTCAATTGTTTATAACAAGTCATGCTACAGCAAATAATACTAAGCATAAAGCCAAAACAATATCAAGCATGGCATGACAAAGCACAGGCCACAGTCAAAAACAAGCTCTTTTTACCACATAAGTATGAACTTTCCTACTCTTTTCCAAACCAAACCAAACCAATTGCAAACCAATGTATGAAAGAGGGGGTCCAACCAATTTATTCAGAAAACTAAGCAAACCAAGCAAACTAAAAACCAAAACAAAAACAAAAAAGAAGATGCTCCAAGAAAAACACAATTGTGCATGAAACAATAAAAATGAAGCGTTTGGAAGAAACCTAGGATTTTTATTGATGAAGAAGGGATGCCTTGGGCATCCCCAAGCTTTGACGTTTGTACTTCTTGGATATTTATTGGGATGACACGCGTGGCATTCCCAAGCTTGAGCTTTAGTCCATCCTTCATCTCATTACTCATTCCTTCCATACACCTGGAAATTTTCCTTCATACAAAACTTCACACAATCTTTATTAGCAACATTAGTGCACTCAAGATAAATAAGTCTTAAGGTTCAGTTCTAACACCAAATAAACTTCCATTAGAACACTATCTACTGTAGCACTTCCTTCAAAAAGCTCAATTTCCCAAAAGAACTCAAAAAGGAACCCACAAGAAGCAAATGCAGAAAATGGCAGAAATCTGTCAAAACAGACCAGCAGGTAAAGACGAATTTTTTCGAAGACCTTCTGTTGCTCAAATCAAAAAGTGTTGAACTAACGAAAGTTAGATAACAACCTGGGGCAGAAGCACAAACAATTACAGCTCAATCCGACATACAGAGCTCTCTCACGAATTTTTATGTTGAAGCATAAAAATCTGTTTCGGGACAGCAACTTTCCCAATCATTACTTCACTCTCATTAGAGGTTACTCTTGGCACAAAAAGCAAATAAAAAGGATAAGGAGAGGTTATTACCGAAGTAATAACTTCTAAGACTTATCTAAAACTTTTGGGTTATCCCCCAATAAGTACTTTATTTAACGCCTTTAAGTTAGGCATGATAGTTTGAGAAGATGTTCACATAAGAAATATGAATTGAAGTAAAAGAGAGCATCAAGAAGAAAATTCAAAACACATTTAAGTCTAACCCACTTCCTATGCATATGAATCTTGTAAGAAAATAAATCAAAGAAGCACATAGTAACAAGAATGGGTAGATAAAACAAGAGCAACTTTAAAACTTTCAGCACATAGAGAGGTGTTTCATTACCATAAAAACTTCTACAACCATATTTTCCTCTCTCATAATAATTTTCAGTAGCCTCATGAATAAACTCAACAATATAACTATCACATAAAGCATTTTTTCATGATCTACAAACACTAGAGCTTTATTATAAACATTTTTAAAAGAATCCTCAGGAACATGACATTCGTCCTCCTTTGGTAAGCATGGGGGACAATCAAATAATGTAAGGGATAAAGAGTTACTCTCATTAGAAGGTAGGCATGGGTAGATCCATTCTTCCTCCTTTTGTTCATCACTCTCCTCCTCTCTTTCATCTAATGAGATTTCTGGTTCATCAATTTCTTCTTCCATAGGATCCTGCAAGGCATTAGTTTCTTCCATTTGTGGAAAGCATCTATTAAAATATTCAAGAATATAGCCATTTTCATCCTTGTAATTATCAAAGCAAAATTTAAGTATACCATAAACCTCATATTTGTAAGGTGAATCATCAATATTTTCAAGCAAACTAGCAAGTTCAAAAGCACCCTTCCAAGCAATAAATTCTTCAATTTGTTCCGCATCATAAAAGTCATAAATTCCTTTAGCATAAGAAGATATGGTATCATTATCATTATACTCACATTGAAAAGGAAGGTGTTTATACCTCTTTCCGCAACAACATTTATCACAACAATAAGTAACATTATAAGTAGAGCACACGTTTCTAGCAATGGTATAGAATTTATCAATTAGTTCCCACAAGTGTTTCCCTTTTTGTGACAAACGGTGTTCCTTATAATAATATTTTTGATCTTCCGTGAACCCACCTTGCCAATAAGATTCAGTTTCAAAGAAACCAACCATTGACAACAAGCATGATAAAGGAAGACAATAACAGACCAACGAAAATAACAATTAGAGTAGGAACTAATTTTTTTTTTGGGTTTTCAAATAAGAAAGCAAACTTGTAAAACTAATTTTTTTTGTGTTTTTGAAGAATAAAACAAGCAAAAAAAGCAAAAAGAAACTAAGCAAAACAAAAACAACAAAGTAAAGAGATTGGTTATGAGGGACTCCCCTTGTGAAGATGTCCTTGACTCCCCGGCAACGGCGCCAGAAAAGATCTTGATGTGCTCGTTGCTCGACGTAGAGCTCGTTGGGAACCCCAAGAGGAAGGTATGATGAGCACAACAGCAAGTTTTCCCTCAGTTATGAAACCAAGGTTTAATCAAACCAGTAGGAGCAAGGAAACACCCCAAAGATGTTACTAGCTGAGCTTTGGCAGGGCGCACTACCGGTGCTAGTAGCAACATGGAGACCTGCACAACACAACCACAGAACTTTGTCCCCAACTTGCGATGAGGTTGTCAATCTCACCGTGTTTTATGGAAAACAAAGGATTAAACGTATCGAATGGAAAGAAGTAAAAGTTTGCAGAAAGTAAACACAAAGAAGTAAATAGTTGTAGATTGTATGTAAAGAGAAAGGACCGGGATCCATAGTTCACTAGAGGTGACTCTCCTTAGATAGATAACATGCTGGGTGAACAAATTACAGCGGGGCAATTGACAAACACCGAGAAAACAATACATGCATATACTAATCATCTTGACTCCTTTGAGAATTGATTGGGCATTACAACATAATACATAGACCGCCATCCAACTGCATCTATGACTAATAATCCACCTTCAGGTTATCATCCGAACTCCCTCCAGTATTAAGTTGCAAGCAACAGATTATTGCTTTACGAACTGCGTGTAAAGTAAACAATACGATTGTTCTATGAACAAAGGATTGTTGTTTTCTCCCTAGTAGCAACAGCACATCTAGTACCTTAGAGATTTCTGTCACTTCCCCAGATTACCAGAGGCATGAACCCACTATCGAGCATAAATACTAACTCTTGGAGTTGCTAGCATCTAATTGGCCAAGATAGCTACTAACAACGGAAAGCATGCAAGACCACAAATAACAAAGACATGATAGAATCAATAATCAATCTGAAATAGCATCTAAATATCCATTGGATCCCCGCAAACACAATATGTATGAATTACAAATAGATGATCTTGATCATGAACGGAGCTCACAAGATCTAAACATGAAAGCACAAAGGAGGAGAACCAGCCATCTAGCTACTACATGGATCCGTAGTCCAAGGATGAACTACTCACGCATCACACCGGAGGCTTGCATGGTGATGAAGAAGGCCTCCAGGGTGAATTCCCCTCTCCGGCAGGGTGCCGGGAAGAGCTTCAGATCCCTCCCGATCTAGGGATGGAGATGACGGTGGCTATAGACTCTTTCGTGGATTTTTGATCGGGTACTGAGGGTTTTCGTCCTGAGGGTAATATATAGGCGGAAGGAGAGGCTGAGGGGGTGCCGGGAGTGGCCACACCACCCCCTGGCGCGGGCCAGGCCTAGCCGCGCGGCCAGGTGGTGTGGTGGCTCCCTGGCCCTTCTCCGTATCGTATTCTGGCACTTGATCCCTTTCGGAAAAATAGGCACTTTTGCTTTTGTCCCGTCCAATTCCGAGAATATTCATTTTCTGACTTTCCTGGAACCAAAAACAGCAGAAAACAGGCAGCTGGCACTGCGGCTCTTGTTAATAGGTTAGTCCAAGAAATCATATGAAAAGTACTCCAAAGTTGGAACAAAACACAAGAAAGTGGATAAAACCAAGCATTGAACATCAAAAATTATAGATACATTTGCAATGTATCAATGAGCATCACGTCCTAACATAGAGATGAAACAAATCTCTCTTATACTCCTCAAGAAACGGAAACTCCATGCAATCTTGAATTAAGAACAAATCAGAGTATAGCTTTAAGTAATATGACATGATGTTTGAAATACAAATATGCTACCTTGATCCAATAAGATTATCTCATTGTCACATGATAATTATAGCACATGATTTCACTTTATCCCTAGTGAGGCAGCAAAAGAAAGGTAAAAACTAAAGTAGATCTTGAATATTGTTTCTCACAATTCAATCACTACCCCCATGATACTCCATCTAATACATACTTCTCCCCATTCAAGTTCTTGCATACAAGTTGGATCAAAACAAGAAATTAAGAACGGGATACATGATATGGATCTACCAATACATCTTACACAAAATAGGTTCCAATCTCATATATCAAATCATAAAATAAAGATCCACCACATAGGAATTACATATATGACCATAATCATGTTGGGCAGCTCATATGGTACTAGATCTATGAAGAACTAGAGAGAAATAGATCAAGCTACTTCCATAAACCCATAGTACAGAGGTAGACTACTCCCTATTCATCATGGTGATGATGTTGGAGAGGGTGGAGATCCCCCGGAGGCGGCTATGGCGTAGTTTCCCCCTCCAATCTTTGCTAGATCTGACTCTGTTTGATGGTGTTTTCGTCTGTAGTGTCTTCTATATCGAGGACTCCCCGAGGATTCTTATATAGGGTTTTTAGGTCAAGAGAATTCCGTGGGTGAAAGAATGAAGGCAATCGAACGGATGAGGAGGAAAAGAGGGTAGGTGGCGCGCCCACCTGGGCTGGGTGCACCACCTAGGCTCTTTTGGGCCTCCTGGACCTCCAGATGAGGTTCTTGTGCTCCAGATTCTTCTAGTGGATAAATATTGACATCTCCAAAAGTTCAGGTCCATTTGACTCCATATAGATCCTGAAACACCAAAAACATTGAAAACAAGATTTTTCTACCCTGTCGGGTTATAATCAAAATAAAGGGGATCATTGGTAAATCCCCCAAAATCAATGTAAAACATGGATATAACATTATATATGATGCTAATATATGGATAAATATGTTAACAAACTACAAAGTTCATGTATACATTTTAAATGCATCAACACGATAATTAAAATGGTATATACATAAGTTTTTTCTACATGTAAATTACTAGGTTCTTATATTGTATATACATGACAATTATAGTGGTACATACAAAAGCATGAATTTTTTGTCATCGTAAATTAACCAATATACATGATAATTATGGAAGTATATACAAGATTGGACATGAACTCATGGCAACTAAGACCGCCACCCTGCATAGGCCCGCCTGATTCTATCCGACCGGACAGAGGGCATGGCCCAATGGGGCACCACAAATAGACTGCGCCCGCGATTTTGTCTGTTTGACCTCCATTTCTATCCCAGATTTGGGATGGCTTTGCGGGGACACGAACAACCGGCGCTTCCGAGTGTGTCCTCCCCTGGTCATCGTGGTGCCCGCACATCAGCGAGAGATGGAGAGGAAGCGGCGTGGTCCACCAACCGCTCAAGTTCATAGTAATGAGGGCTTCCTCTACCATCGCTATCCATCCACACTCCCAGTCCCCCACTGGATTTTCCATCCCATGCGAGCATATTAGAAACCTTAGATAAACTCTATAGCTCCAATGGCGAAGGAATGCGGCACGGGCTAGTTCGACCGCCCCACCCACAACAACAATGAGGCGGGGTCCTCACGCGGCGGCCGCTGCTTCTATGCATCCTTACCTCCGCACTGAGCGTCAGGTGTACGTCGATGTGGAGGTGGCATGGAAATTCGTTGAGTTGGGCATGCCACTGACTTGGCCAGATGTCCACATGCCCCACTAGTGGCATAAAAACCAGGCGCATGTGCAAATTCTCACCATTCTGACGACCGACCCATCCCGCCGCCACAGGATCTCCGGCGCCGTTCCTTCCTCAAGCCGGATCTACAGCAGGACCCTACGTACGCCGTTGACTCCTTGTTGTGGAAGCGCTGGTTTGAGGTTGAACGCAATGCTCAGCGAGAAGGGCTCACTAGTAGAAAACAGGGCTTTCGTTCGGAGCTACTTTTGCCTCTAGTGCCGGTTGTGTTTAGGACCGCTAGTCATGGTTCGTCCTGGCTCGGACGGCTAGGAGGCCGGGAAACCTCTAGTCCCGTGTCGTAACATATCTCTAGTCCCGGTTCGTGATACGGCCAGGGACTAGAGGGCACGCGCCAGCCAGCCCCACATGTGGGAGCCTTTAGTCCCGGTTGGTATCACGGCCTGGACAAGAGGTCAATCACTAGTTCCGGTTCGTAATACCAACCGGGACTAAATAAATGGGAAAAAAAATCGAGTTCTGCCGCGGCAGAAAAACAGGGAGCGGCAGGAGACGGCTGTCCACACCCCCCTTGGCAGGAGATCGCCTTTTCTAGTTTCAAAAGCATGCCAAAAATTTATAAAAAATTCCAAAAATAAAATCCTTCGAACTATAATTATATTAAGTTATTTAGTTGTTACAAAAATTAACAAACATGAATTGTGACATAATTTGCAAAAAATGACATGAAAACTTCAAATGACCACAACTTTTGCATACAACCTATCAAAACATGCATAAAAAATTCCTCTTAGATTCTTAAAATTCGAACATAAAAAAAAGTTATTTCAAAAATTAAGTTTTTTTAGTAAATTTTTATGTCATATTTGGATTCCTCACATTTTTTTGATAATAATGGATATATTATTTGTCGAATTTCGATTTACAGATTTGAAGATAGTGTTTATGTCATATTAAATGAATAAATGGCAAAAAATGAATAAAATATTAATTTAATTAGTTTTTTATTTTCATTGAATAAAATATATTATTACTTATTTATTGTTGTTTACTTAAATAGTTCTTCGTAATTTCAAAAAATAAAGATGTGTGACATATTGATATGAGTTAATAGGATTCATATACTAGTCTTGAGAACAAGGTATAAGGTCCTTCGTGCAAGGTGAGAGAGATGGAATTGAGAAGTTAAGCGTGTTGGGGTGGAGTAGTGCTAGCATGGGTGACCGACCGAAAAGTTTGACCATAAGTACAATTTGACCTAAGATTAAGTATAGTGTGTTAAAAATGAGAGATGTGACAGATTAGCGAGTCAAACAATTTAAAAGTTTAAGAAAAATTTGAAAACAAAATTCAAAGAAAAATTCAAAAAAAAATTGGAACTTTTTTCGAAAAAAGCTCTGATCTACGAATGCCATTATCGAAAAAAAGTTGTTCGTCTCTTTGTTTTCAGGACAGTCTCCTCTGATCTACGAATATCATTATTGGCGATGGTTGCTGCTCAAGTGCGCTGATCTTTTGTGTCCTTAGCACGACGATTTCTCTTCTGTCTACTACAACAAGCTCTACTACAACAAGCTTTGCCCGATTGCAGTGATGGAGGGGCGAGGACGGCGGCGCACCTTCGGCTTGCGCTAGTGTTTCTAGCCATCGCTACGTGGTCCAGTGACCTATTTATAATTATTATTACTTTTGGTTCTTTTTGTACTGTTGTTGATGATTATTAATAGATTGGTAAAATTTTGCAAAAAAAAATCTAGAGTATAAATGCAGCGCCTTAGTGCATCTAAGAACAATCACAATTTTAGGATGATGGGTGTTGGTGGTGTAGGCCTGGGGCTGGGGGAAACCCTTGTACGGAGTCTAACCACGGTGGTCGTGATGCCAATTGGGCTCCTCTCTCATTCTAGAAGGTACTGTTGAGGTCCCTCCTCCCCACCCTATTCTAGGTTCCTGGGTGAAAACGCAAAATCTAAGGATTGGGTGGCGGTGGCAATGTTGGTGTGACTACCCCTTGGAGGTGTTGTCTAGGGAATGCTGGAACCGCGGGTGTGTTTGGTAGTGGGATGCTGGCGGTGCTGAGGCTCGGGAGGTAGTGATGGTGTTTGGTCCAACGGGTCTTCTGCACCGTGCTCGTCATCAGTTGTGTGTTGCTTCCCTCTGGCGGGTCGGCGTCCTCGGGTCTATGTAGAAGGAGATAGGGTTCTATTTCTTGGTAGTAGCAGTGGCTTGATGGTGGTGGCGAGCTCCAGGTTCTTCCCAATGGTGGTTGGTCTTGATCTTGATGCTCTTCCGCTCGTTCTCGGTCTCATTTTCTTGTGCTTCCGTGTGTGGAAGCATTTGTAGCGGCTGTGGTGTGCTTTCTGCGGCAAGGTGGTTGAGTGCAGTGCTCCCTATCGGTCTCGAGGGCAGTACCCATCCTAGTTCTTGGGTGAGCAGCTCTAGCAGCCGACGTTCCGATGCCCTTCAATCCAGGGCAAGAGGGTGAAGTGCTGTCTTTGGCATTGAGAAAGAATGGGGATGCGGCTCCTCAATCCGTGGAGCTCATGTATGCGTGTTCAATCCTCTTCAACTTCATCTACTTTGTTGTCTCGTGTGTTATGTGTTGTTTGTAGCGTTGCCTTGTGTTGTAAGTTGTTTGATCAGCACCCTAGCACCCGATATATAGTACTCCCTCCGATCTATATTAATTGTCACCGAAATGGATGTATCTAGACATGTTTTACTGCTAGATACATCCAATCCAATCACAATTAATATGAATCATAGGGATTATAGAGCTTTAGACCTGGCGTAATGCATGTTCTCTAAATAAAAGCGAGTGCGTATGACACTTATATTTTGATCAATGTACTCCCTCCATATAGAAATATAAGACGTTTTAGCTTTGTAAAATGAATGTATCTAGACGACTTTTATGTATAGATTTGAAGTGAACTACAGTAAAGACATCTAGATGTATTCGTTTCATAAAGCTAAAATGTCTTATATTTCTAAACGGGTATGATACATACAGTGCTTCCCTTTTGAGGGGTTTATGCACGAAAAACTTAAAACTTAACTGAAAACACCTTACCGGCCAGTAAGGCTCATTTTGCAGGATGTCCAATCGCTAAGGCTGAGGCTTCGTAGACTGCTGCATGAATCTAGTTGCTTGTACACTGAGAAATCTGATCTGCAGTTATTATTCACTACTGAACATCTACGACAGAATGTTTGTTTTGCGCAGAAGCAGAATTCCTAAATGCCAGTGAGGGAACCATTTGGAGACACGTTTTCTACACAAATTAAGAGAGGAGAGCATCAATTTCAAAACTGAGGGTACCACCGTTACACAAATAACCATGAAATTTCAGAAAAACATGTACGGTGTACTTTTGAAACTAACAATACCAAAGTCTAGTTTTATATAAAATAAAACATCACCCAAGAACAATGACCGAATTAAGAATCGCAACAAACGATAACTTTGTTTGTACAAGCATAGACAAACACTAAAAAACACATTACCGTCCTCGGCACACCTATTGACAAACATGTCTACAGTACAACCATAGAGCATTACAAAGATAGATATCCCTACTTGCAGCAACTTAAGAAAACCACACACATTCCAAATTACTTCCGGCACCGGATTAGAAAAGGGACCAGGCTACATTAATTTCCAACCAAAGGTCAAATTTCTTCACATGGATGTAATTAGTTGCTCTTCGAGATTTTTCAGCTGCAATCCATAGAGCACCTTGCTCACCAACACCATTCTCAAAGAGAGAGACTCCCAGCCTGCCATCATGTTCAACGCAAACAACACGCCTCGATAGCTTGATAAAGCCATCATCATCAAGAGGCAATTCATCATCATCATTGAGATCAAGCAGTGCTATTGTAATTTCTTTTTTAGCATCTGTAGTAGCATTAAGAACACCTCGAAAACGATGTGGCCATTGCCCTTGATAGACTCGAACACTAATTGTGGCCTCCACAGACACACGGACAGTGTAGTGCTGCACCTCCAGTGTGCAGAGCTTGTTGGTGTACTCAATAGGATGGACGCAGCCCAATGTGTAACTCTTGACAAATTTGCTTAAATATTCATCTTCCGCTTCAGTAAGACCCTTCTTTTTTAGCACAACCTCTAAATGTGAAGCATCATTATTAATAATAACACCCCGGGTAGGACCTGTCAGTCTTAGGTACGAATCCTGCATGCATCAGTAAGCAAATTAAGTGAACAAGAACAATAATTAATGTTTCTTTCATGAATAAAGAAAAGACTGCAGTGGCATATTGAAGTTATCCAATGTTGACAAAAAATGAGAGTGTTTCCCTTGGAACATAATTTATGTATCAATTAATTAAGTACAAATAAATAACAATGTTTCTTTCATCAATAGTAAGATTGTAGTGGAATATATATTCAATTCATCCAGCATTGAAAAAAGGTGTGGCCATTGAAACATAATTTCTGAACAAATTAATTAAGTAAAAACAACAACATTTGTTTCATCAATAGTAAGACTGCGGTGGAATATATTCTATCCATCCATCGTTGAAAAAAGGCTTGTACATTAAAATATAATTTTATGTATCGAGAGGATCTTGATTACAGTAACCCGAGCAGAATTTTACAGAGAGCAAACATGTCATCATTAAAAATCCTTTAGCTTTTTGAACCAATTAGAAGAAATAATAATTAAACTTGAGCCAAGATATGAGATAAATAGCATGTCATATGGAACACAAGAAAAAAAAAGAGGGAGCTTGTCTGTTGGATGCTACTACTCCATTCTAATCCTAATTGCAGTTTTGACAAACCAACCTGTTTGCCGATAGACTGGCAGTCCTCCCTTTGGCGGTTGAAGACCATAATACGTTTGCGGTCCACTATATCACGTACAGCGACAAAACCATATATATCAAGTGGCCACTGTAAAGAACCGCCATCTAATGGTTTGACTTGGACTGAAACGATCTGCAGAGTATCCCTTGGCGCGACATTGTAATCATAATAATCGGGGCCTTTCAAGTCAGTATCGGTGAAACGCAAGCAGGGGATTTCAGCTGCATCAAACGATCGATCACGTGAAATCTAGTTAGTTGCTAGAGCTGCCATGGATGCATATGGGTAAAAACAGATAAATCCTAGCAAACCTAGTTATCGCCAAACCTTTCCCAAATAAATAAAATAATAAATAAATAAATATGTACAGCAGAATATAATACTAGTATAGTAATAGTTTGGGGGGTAGCTGCTGCTTACTAACGGCGTCGAAGGGAAAAACGCTCCCGTAAAGCCAGTTATCGCTAAACCTTTCCCATGTTTCGCTGAGGAACTTGTCCCGTTCTTTCTCGCGCTGTTGCCGCTGGGCAGGTGTTGTCAGCATCTTGAAAAACTCTTGGGACGACATCTTCGGACGCCTTTCAGCTTTCGCTACCGACGCCGCCGCCGCCTCGGCGTCCGCCATGGCAGCTGCTCCCTCCGCTTTCCAATGATTTTTCCCGGGCGCCGGTTCTGCCTCTACATCCATCTCTCTTCGGATGAACCGATCTAGCTTCGCCTCCAAAGTAAATAATAGTAGATCCGATTGGGGTCGGCTTGTATATATAAATAGTCCAGGGGTACACCGACATAGCCTGGGCTTCTCTTTCTTGCTGGGCTTATTTCGTGGGTTCCTTCACAGGAGAAAGGAAAAGAAAAAGAACTTTCCCTAAAAAAAATGCAAACATAGGCTTGATTCCTACGCTGGATTTTATTATTTGACCTTCTTTACTTTGACACTCTACAATTTGCCCTCTTTTACATCTGAGTGTCTGACTTTCTTTTTTGCCACACACTTCTTTGGCAGTCGATGATTTTCCTATTTATTTTGAGAAGATATCCAAAATCTTCGAGACATCTGTACCCGTTGGCAGTGGCTGCACGCACGACGGGCGCTATGAGGCCAACACGCTACCAGCGGATACAATATAGACGTGGTGGCTACTCTGCAAGCTGCCAATGAGGGTGTAACGAGGATACATGGGGGGAGACGGGCCACGGTGTTGGTGCCACTGGGCAGGGATTTAACTCTGCCGAACTACACGTGGGCATTATTACAATTGCAGAGTAGACAACGAGAAAGTAAATGAAATCGGTATCGTTTATTCATTATAGGCAAAGGCTTATACATAGTTGAACGGTTACAATCGAGGATAGTTGGTTCCGCGTAGACGCTCTCAGGATCGTGTACGTCAGTTCCAGAATTGTGGAACCGCATGTTTCATATCTTGGATGAACTGGGAATTATTCCCAATAACTGCTTGAGTTGTTTAATTTTAACACTCTCCCTAATCAGCTTGACTATATAAAGTTCATCATCTTGATCAAGTCTCCTCCAAAAACACTGTGGGAAAATGTGAGGAGTATGGTTGGATATGTTGTCAAAACTCTTTCAAACCCAGTGAAAAAATAAAGAGAAAATGACGCAACATATAATGATTATTGCCTCTGTTAACTCGATATGAAGTAAATCCATAGAATATAGAGGTCAATAAAATAAGTCGTTTATACCTTCCTAAAAATCACGATGGAAAAAACGGATAGTATGACATATGATCTTATGTTGATATTACCTCATTAAAAATCTTAATGAGAACATGTAAAGTAAACTCATTTAAGGGAAAAACAGTGTAATATGATGCTTTGAACATGAATTCATGAAGATGCTTCCCCCTGATTCTTGCAAATCTCGAAGCCATTGCATACCAATTTCATGAATGTATTTCTAAAATGTTGAAGTTGGTAGAGACTTCATAAATAAGTCGGCGAGATTATCGCATGATTTGACTTGCAAGATGTTTATTTCCCCATTCTTTGGAGCTCATGGGGATAAAACAATTTGTCGTGGTGGTGTCACGGTTGATGCTATGGGAAGGCTTGAGTTGGGGCCGAATGGATGCCAGAGGATTCGGGGGGGGGGGGGGGGGGGGGGGGGGGGGGATGGTGGGGTAAAGACCGCACACGGAACACATACAAGTACACACGATGTACCCAGGTTCGGGGCTCTCCATTTGAGATAACACCCATACTCCTGCATCTATCTCTCTATATCTCAATATGTATCAAGTGTAACAACCTTGCTCCTTGAGCTGTATGCTCCAAGGAGGAAGAAGCTCTCTCCTTACAACTCTCTCTAAGTGCCAAGGGGGAGAAAAGGAGAACAAATGGATCGACCCTCTCGCTGGAGGCCCTGGGTACCTTTTATACGGTCCCCAGGTTACAAAGTTAGGGCACAGGTGGCACAGAATATTCTCTATGGTGGTATCAAAATCGTTTCCCTAGGCCTGCAGATGCCGATCTTGTCACTAGGTCACTCCTGATAACCATCGATGGGACTTGACATGGCCATCCCCGTTTATCGTTGCCACGCCTGATGATGGCTCTAAAATATAGCGATCTACGTCCATATTTAAACTGGATATTATTCATATTTTTTTATGAAATATCTCTCTAAACCCTGCCACTAATGCCTAATGATCAAAGGGGTATGCAATCCTTTTTTTCTATTTTTCCCTGCGCAGATAATGACGTTTGATGATGGGAATCACAACATTAAAGTCAAATATACGAGATTTCCACCAACCTAAAGAAACTAGGAGTCGTGAAGTGGAGACAGACGCTTTAACGACCAACCAGACGGCGGGAATAAAATTATGGCCGTATAGTTGCGGTCGTATAGTTGCCATCGAAACCCCTAGGTCAAACAGAACAACTTTCGTGAAGGGGCCCCTATATAAACAGGCCTCGAGCGACGAGAAACAGGAGCTCTTTCCGATCACACAGCCGCCCCTAGATCTCCATTGATACGTCCAAAACGTATCTACTTTCTCGAACACTTTTCCTATTGTTTCTCCTCTAAACTTGTGTGATTTGGATACAACTAACACGGACTAACACTGTTTTCAACAGAATTACCTTGGTGTCTAGTTTTTGTGCAGAAAATCAACTATCAGAAAAAATCCTGGAAAATATGCAAAAAATCATATTTCACCAGAAGACTCACAGAGCCAGAAGACGAGACGGAGGAGGGCCACGAGGGGCCCATACTACCTGACCGCGTGGGCCAGGCCAGGCCGCGCCTAGGGGTGGTGTGGCCGCCTCGGTCACCCCCTCGGCCTCCCTCTTCGCCTATAAGTTGCCTCTTGACCTAAAAACCAAGGGGGGATCGACGTTTTTCCAGATAGAGTTCCGCTACGTCGCCACCACCATATTCCGCGAATCAGAACCAGAAACTCCGTTCTGGCACCCTGCCGGGACGGTGAATTGGAGGAGATCATCGCCATCATCATCACCATCGCTTCTCCATCGACCATCCATGAATCCCCCATCCATGAGTGAGTAATCCCCCGCTTTAGGCTATGTGGATGGTAGGGATTGGATGAGATCGTTCATGTAATGGCATCAGATTGTTAGGGCATGGTGCCTAGTATATATTATTAGTGCTTTTTAACTTTGTTGTAACTTGTTATGCTTAATGCTTGTCACTAGGGCCCGAGTGCCCTGATTTCATATCTGAACATGTTATTGATTCATTATGATAGTATTGTTTATGGTCTTTCCTGCAAGTTATATACACATATTGTTGTCCAGAATCAAAGGCCTCGAAGTGACAGCAATCGAGATAACCGGAGGGAATGGCTTTAATGTGAGGATCACATGTGTTCATGGAATGTTAATACTTTGCGCCGGTACTCTATTAAAAGGAGCACCTTAATTGCCAGTAGTTCCCTTGAGGCCCCGCTACAAACGGGCTGGGAGGACAAAAGATGTTGTGCAAGTTCTCATTGCGAGCACGTATGACTATATATGGAACACATGCCTATGATTATCTAGTACTTGGATGTTTTATCTTATTTATCTGCAAACGCCCTATGTCTTGATTGCCATATGAATTGTCTTGTCCATGCAACGCCCGTCCATCCATCACTATGCCTACCGCACTTTAATCCTACTGTTTACTGCATTTGTTACTACTGTCTTTACTTTTACCACTGCTATTACTTTACTATTGCTACTACAAATCTATTGCTACTGATAAACTGTTGTGAGCAAGATTGTTTCCAGGTGCAACTGAATTGACAACTCAGCTGTTAAGGCTTATAAATATTCTTTGGCTCCCCTTGTGTCGAATCAATAAATTGGGTTTCACTTCCCTCGAAAATACTGCGATACACCCCCTATACTTGTGGGTCATCATGACTATTTTCTAGCGCTGTTGCCGGGGAGCATAGCTTTATTTATCAAGTTCACTTGGAATCACTATTGTTCACTGCCATTCATCCATCATGGGTAAGTCTCATGATGGCAAGGTCCCTATTTTACCATCCACTACAAGAAGAGGTATGGTTCTGAACACCTATGTTGCTCTTGATTCACCATCTGTTATGAGTAAGTTCCTTATACCACCACATACACATGCTACATATACTGCTACTACTGCTGAATCTGAAACTTCTGATACTTATGATGCTGCTTCTACTGTGCTTGATAAGAGTGGTTCATTAGGTCCTTTTCTAGATGCTACGTTTGCTAGAACTATAGCTGGAAATACTGAAACTCCTAATGAAGACACTACTACACATGTCAGTTCACCTGAGTCTAGAGAGAGCTATGATATTGAAGACGGATATATAGAAATGACTTATGAATTTATTAAAGAATGTCAAAACACCCACGATAGGAGTGCTATTAAGAGTCTCCTTGAGTGGCGTACTATAAAACCCAAATTGTCTCCTAATGCTAAGTTTCCTGCATCTCCTATAAACATTAAAGATAAGGATTATGATTTCTCTCTTGATTTACATAACTATTGTTGAGAAATAACCTTTTTGTGGGACTAAGAGTGAAAGTGCGATAGCACATATGACTGAGCTTTCTACCATGAGTGGCTTATTTTCTGATGATATTAAGATGCGCACCTACTTTGTTGCTAAATTTTTCCTGTTTTCACTGAAAGGAGAAGCTAAAACTTGGTTTAATAATTTACCTCCTGGATCTATTAATAGCCCTGATTGCTTGATTAGTACCTTCCTTTAGAAATATTTCCCACCTAGTGCTAGACATGCTATTTTGCAGGAACTTTTTTATTTTAAACAAGGAGAAAAATAGATATTGCCTGAATCATGGGCAAGGTTATGTGCTTTGATTCATGCACAAGCTGGATGTCCATTACCTAAGAACGAGCTTCTTGATATATTTTTATAATGGACTAACTGAAGAATCTAGGACATACCTAGATAGTTGTGCTGATTGTGTTTTCAGGAATAGGACTCCCAAGGAAGCTGAGGAATTAATGGCTAAAATAAGCAAGAATTATGAAGATTGGACTCCTCCTGAACCAACTGTACCTGAGACAACTACACCTGAGTTAACTATTCCTGCACCTACACCAACATCAAAGAAGAGGCGAGTTATTGAACTAAATGATGAAGTGATGAAGGAAGCCAAGAAATGTCTTAAGGAGAAGGGAATTAAAGCTGTAGATGTCAAGAATTTACCTCCTATAGAAGAACTATGTATGACAATCCCCCACTCATCCACTATTGAGGTACACTCTCTCCAACATTTTGATGAAGGTGATATTCCTTACTCTAAACCTCCTGATCAATGCTTAGAAGAATTTGATATTTTTATTGTTAAGCAAGATAATTTTAATAAAAGGGTGCAAAATTATCTAATGGAAAACTCTAGATCTATTGTTGAGTTGAAGGATATTGTGGAAAGAACCTCTAATGATGTTAAAATGCTTATTAAACATTTTCAAATGGTTCAAACTCAAATTGATCAGCTTATTAAGGTACAAAAATACTTGCTAGTTAATGCTGCTAAAGAAAAACATGCTTATGAAATTAGAACTAGAAGTGGTGCTGCTACCCAGGATCCTCTATATCCTGAGGGGAATCCTAAAATAATTGAGCAGGATTCTCAACAAGCTGAAAATAGTTGTACTACTCCTAAGAAAAGGAAAAAGGAACATAAAACTATTGTAGAACCTTCTCAACCTGCTAAAGATCCTAATAGTATATCTGTCTCTAATGCTGAAACTAAAAGTGGTAATGAGGAAAATGATGCTCCTGATAAAGAAAAAGTTGAAGAAGAACCGGAAAGACACACTAAGAATACTAAATACACTAAAGAAGATTTTGTTGCTAAGAAACATGGTAGTGAAATAGAGCCTTGGGTCCAAAAACCTATGCCTTTCCCAGACAAGAAACACAAGTCAAAGGAAGATGAACACTATAATAAATTTTGTGAGTGGATGAAACCTTTATTTTTGCAAATATCTTTGACTGATGCTATTAAATTACCTCCTTATTCAAAGTATATGAAGGATATTGTCTCTAATAAAAGGAAGATCCCTAATGAAGAAATTTCTACTTTGCTTGCTAATTATTCCTTTAATGGTAAGGTTCCAAAAAAACTTGGAGACCTAGGGATACCAACTATTCCTTGCTCTATTAAAAATAGTTATGTTAGAACTGCTTTGTGTGATTTGGGAGTAGGAGTTAGTGTTATGCCTTTTTCTCTCTATAAGAGAATTCAACTGGAAAAACTAATACCAACTGATATATATTTGCAAATGGATGATAAATCTACTACTATTCCTGTTGGTATATGTGAGGATGTACCTGTTCAAGTGGCTCATAATTTCTTGATATTAACTGATTTTGTTGTGCTTGAAATGCCTGAAGATGATAATATGTCTATCATTCTTGGGAGACCTTTTCTTAATACTGCAGGAGCTGTTATTAATTGTAATCAAGGAAAGGTGAGTTTTAATGCTAATGATAAGGAGCATACTGTCTATTTCCCCAAGAAGATTGATAGGACTTATGGTTTAAACTCAATTGAACATGTTGAGGGCATTCAAGTTGGAGAAATATATTGTCCCATACCACGAGAAAAATATGAAATTATTATGATTGGGGCCATTGCTATCAAGGTTGAGGTAACATAATCATTAGTGGAATATAAAGTTTTGTTTCGTATAAATTGTTTTGGTAACAAGACCTAATCAACCTTGTTAACAAAGGAATTTTAATGAATAAAACAATGTTTTCACCATGATTATCTTTGCTTACTTTTATTTTATTCATTTTAGTTTTTTGCTTTCACTTAGTTTACTTTTCTGTTGCTAGTTGCTTGCATATTAGAGTGTCTTAGAACTTCTGAAGTTTTAGTTTTGTTTTGCTTTTGCATCATTCCAAAAACATCTTTCTGTCAAAAATCATTCATCTATACCTGAAAATTGCTCAATAATAAAGTGTCTCGGAAAATTCCAGAAAATTCATATTAAATTTTTACGTGAAAAAAGGGCCAGAGAAGTGCCTGGAGTGTACCAGGGGGCCCACCAGGCACACCACCTGGTGGCGCGGCCACCCTAGGGGCGCGCCTAACCATGGTGTGGTCCACCCCTGGCCCTCCACACAGTGTCTCACTTCCCACCGCCTTCTCTCTCCCAAGAAAACACCAGCTCATTGCTCAAAATCGCGTTCTTGCTATTCTTGTCCACGATTTTTCGATCTCCTTGCTCAGCACATCTTTGCTGCTGATATTTGGAGCATTTGTTCTTCGGTATGTGACTCCTCCGCTTGTCCAAGTAGATTTGTGTTTAGTGGTTTATATCTTGAGTATTTTGATGTTGTAGGTGACAGGTTATGTGAGCTTGTAAGCTTGTTCAATGCTTAGAAAATTTGTTTTGATACATGTTTAGGCCTCTTATAAGTCCCTATGGGTAGTTCCCTTCATTATGTATTCACTTTGCAATCACTCGTATAATGGATGCTTAAATTTCAGAATATCAAAGATGAACAACCACACCTTTGGAGAAATATTTGAGAGGGACACACCCAGGAGGGCAAGGTCTTCAAGATCAGCCTCTCAGTTTAGGCCATCATACAATGAAGATCTTATTGCATCACGCTTTGGCAATGAAGGAGATGAGGGAGATGCTCACCCATCTACCTTCCCTTGTTTTACCTTTTTGCAAGCTGCAGGGATCCTCAATGATTTATTACTACTGGTTCAGAGGGTTGGCATGACCACATACATGGAAGATGAGAGTGAGCAATATGCCGTTCTCACCAAAACCTTCGTTGAGAGTTTCGTTTTCACTAACACCCCTTATCAGTCAACTGTTTCTTTCAGCATTTATAATCAGCCTATTACCATGTCATTGGAAAGATTTTGCAGCATTATAGGTATAGGCATGACTGGGACAGTGAAGAAGATCCATGGTCGACCCGCTGATTTGCTGGAGCTCTATCGAAGTGTGACAAATGACGATGACCGCGTAGCTAAGCGTAGTAAGATAAGGAACATTCAACTCCTAGCTCTTAGATATTTTGCTTATTATCTTGCCACTAGCATACTTGGTAGGGAGAACACTAGCAATATTTCTAATTATCATTTAGCCTTCCTCGCTGATGCACTTAATAATGATACCAAGTATAATCTTGGCTCTCTCATTGCTCGCCACCTAGCTGCTAGGGGACCTATTTATGGGGGCATTATTGCCTCACGCATGGTTGCTGCTTTAGAACTCTCTGTGGATCCTAATGACACTGTGTTGGCACCGCAAAGGCTTGATCTTGCTGCTATGAAAACACATCACTTTGACATTGCTGACTCTAGTACGGAGGGTTTAGTATACAAGATGTTGTTTACTGACCGGGAAAATAGGGAAATTCCTTTGCCACAATCTACTTTGTTCAGTATTTATAGGAGGCCATGGTCGCGTTCCAAGGAGGAGGTGGACGAGCAGCTCCGCTTGCTTGGTTTCCACGGGAAGCGCCAGGAGGATGTGCCCTCTTACGACTATTCTGCGCACTATGGTGGGGCGTCGTCGAGCTCGTATCAGGACGAGGGCACCTCCTCGTCGTACTACGGAGGCGATCCATCTTGGCCAGCGTGGGATTGATACCCACTTAGGCCAAAAGCCTAAGCTTGGGGGAGGGACACCTACATCACACTCTTCTACATATCATGTTTAGTCGGTACTTTGTATATCCATGTTTCTCTTTCTTTTGCTTTCTAAAACACAAAAAGACCAAAAATATTTTCGTTGTTTCTCTTTGTTTGCTTCTTTTTCTTTTTTCCTTGGTTTGCTTCTTCCTTTTTGCTTTGTCTTAATTATTCGAAAAACCCAAAAAGATTTTGCTTTGCTTGTTCTTCCTTTTGGTTCTTGCCTTTAAAAATCGAAAACCCAAAAATATTTGTTGTTCTTATTTGGTTTTGTGAAGTTTGTTGCAGGGTTCAACAGTCCTCAGTGGAATTTGGTTTCATGTTATTATTCAAGCCACACAAGTGAAGGGCAGTAATGAGGATTAATGACAACTTGAGGTGTGGTAAGAGGCTGGTAACGAACTCTATTTGTTTTCATTTTTGTACATATACTCATCATTGTGGGCATGCTTAGTCTGCTCATGTAAGGTGTATGTTATTTATGGATGCTTAGTAGTTCTTGCTTTCTTATGATTAGCTCCATCTTGCTAATGGTTTGTAGCATGTCATATGAATATTTGCTTGCATTGTTCTATTCATAACTTGGTATGACACCGTGGTATCCTCCTCTGAATGTTTCACTTGAATTGACATGGCACATGCTCACGCATGCATATGACTGAAACAATAATCAATTAAGCCTCGATGAATTATTTTGCCTCAGCGGTCTTGAATCACTTTGATGCCATGTTTAGTCCTGTTTTGTTGCAAGCATGATTATGACAGTTATTGCTCTCTCGTTTGTCGCTCCCTTACTATTGCTAGCCTTCACTTGCACTGAGTATGAGCTCTACTCATGTTTCCAACTCCCCAAAACCAATATTGCTAAAAGTGTCCACCATACCTACCTATTAGCATCATTTGCTTTTCCATGCATATTCAGTATGCCGTGTTTTGTTCCGAATAAAATGTTTGCTTGTTATGGGAAAGTTAGTTAGTAAAGCTCTCACAAACTTGATGGCACACTTTATTTCTTGCACTTAATAAACCTGAACCATTGTGACTATCCATGAAAGTTATATGCTTGCAAATTATAGGCTGGAGATTAGCAGAACCGTGTTATCACGGGAAACGCTTTCAACACCTATAAATATATACCTAGTTGATATCATGCTCTTTTTTATGGATGTCGTCGGTGTGAAATAAAAGGGGAGCATGTAATTCCATGGAGTTATGTATGTGTGTTAAAGAAACGCCTGGGCGGCTGGTCTAATCCATGCCTAATCATGGTGGAAACCTGCAGCGTAACCATAATGATAAATCTATGAAGCATTCTTCTTATATAAAAAAAGAGAGATAGTTATTGAGAAAAAGAAAAAAAGAGATGATGAGAAAAGAGGAAAGAGAGAAAAAAGCACCATTTTCCCATGGTAAATAAAAAGATTGCTGAGATACTCTTGTCTGCTTGCCTTGTCATTTTGATATGGGGATTCTTCCGTATCATCGGGCAAAGGGTACCCCGTTGGCAGTTCTCTATGATACGCATGTATTTACTATGACAAGAACTTACCGGTAACTAAAGTTGAGTAGCATGAGGAGCGGCCCTCGTACTCAAGGGACATGAGATTTCTAGTTTATGGTCTATCAAGCATATAACTCGTATTGGACCTCACTTTCACTTTAACCATTTAAAGATGCTTATGATAGGGGCAATGAGAGCTCAAAGCTAACGAGTACCATACTTTCAGCATTTTGAAGCCTTTCAAACTTTTCAAAACCTTTTCATTTCCTTGTCGAGTCACCACATATTATATGAGCACTTTCTTGAGAGCATAGTTGTCATTCTTAGTGTAATATACTTGTCACAAAACTTGATTAATTGTGTCATGACTTTGATGCATGTATCTTTGATATCTTTACTTCTAGTCCTCACTTGAACTTCAAAGGTGCCTTGGCATTTACGTTTGCTCTACAATCAAAGGCAAGCGAGATACCACTCTATCATACCTTGTTATGAGCATTGCAATGTTGCTTATGTTTATGTTTCATGCTATTTATTATTTTTGAGTTGGAATCTCTTCATAGCTTGCAATGACTATTAAGTAAACTTAGTTGCATACTCTTTATTATGAATTGCCTAAGTAGTTGATCATATGCTGACAATATATACATCTTATGAAGCAAATGTGTTCGTGAAAGTTTCTTTTATCGCACTCAGTTTTCAACTGGATTGCTTGAGGACAAGCAATAAGCTAAGCTTGGGGGAGTTGATACGTCCAAAACGTATCTACTTTCCCGAACACTTTTGCTATTGTTTCTCCTCTAAACTTGTGTCATTTGGATATAACTAACACTGACTGACGTTGTTTTCAGCAGAATTACCTTGGTGTCTAGTTTTTGTGCAGAAAATCAACTATCAGGAAAAATCCCAGAAAATATGCCAAAAATCCTATTTCACCAGAAGACTCACGGAGCTAGATCACGAGACGGAGAAGGGCCACGAGGGGCCCAAACCACCTGGCCGCGCGGGCCAGGCCAGGCCACGCCTAGGGGTGGTGTGGCCGCCTCGGTCACCCCCTCAGCCTCCCTCTTCACCTATAAGTTGCCTCTTGACCTAAAAACCAAGGGGGGTTCGATGTTTTTCCAGATAGAGTTCCACTACGCCGCCACCACCAGATTCCGCGAATTAGAACCATAAAATCCGTTATGGCACCCTGCCGAGACGGGGAATTGGAGGAGATCATCGCCATCATCATCACCGTCGCTTCTCCATCGACCATCCGTGATTCCCCCATCCATGAGTGAGTAATCCCCCGCTGTAGGCTATGGGGATGGTAGGGATCGGATGAGATCGTTCATGTAATGACATCGGATTGTTAGGGCATGGTGCCTAGTATCTATTATTAGTGCTATTTGACTTTGTTGCAACTTGTTATGCTTAATGCTTGTCACTAGGGCCCGAGTGCCATGATTGCAGATCTGAACATGTTATTGATTCATTATGATAGTATTGTTTATGGTCTTACCTGCAAGTTGTATACACATATTGTTGTCCGGAACCAAAGGCCCCGAAGTGACAGCAATCGGGATAACCGGAGGGAATGGCTTTGATGTGAGGATCACATGTGTTCACAGAGTGTTAATGCTTTGCTCCGGTGCTCTATTAAAAGAGCACCTTAATTGTCAGTAGTTCCCTTGAGGCCCCACTGCAAACGGGCTGGCAGGACAAAAGATGGTTTGCAAGTTCTCATTGCGAGCACGTATGACTATATATGAAACACATGCCTATGATTATCTAGTACTTGGATGCTTTATCTTATTTATCTGCAAACACCCTATGTCTTGATTGACATATGAATTGTCTTGTCCATGCAGCACCTGTCCATCCATCCCTATGCCTACCACGCTTTAATCCTACTATTTACTGCAATTGTTACTACTGTCTTTACTTTTACTACTGCTATTACTTTGGTTTTGCTACTACAAAACTGTTGCTACTGATAAACTATAGTGAGCAAGATTGTTTCCAGGTGCAGCTGAATTGAAAACTCAGTTGTTAAGGCTTATAAATATTCTTTGGCTCCCCTTTTGTCGAATCAATAAATTGGGTTTCACTTCCCTCGAAAATACTGTGATACACCCCCTATACTTGTGGGTCATCATCCATCCACAACATCGAAGAGACGCCGGAGGAATAGACTTAGATCTAATCTCCAAACCCTTCTCCATCACCATAGCCATATTCCATCACTTGTAATCGTAGGTCTCATTTTCGATTGGCGACATTGTAAGACTATTTGCTCTCAATCTCATGATTCCCATTACAATTTTTATGATTGTTGATTTCATCTCTATGTGTGAGTAATTCTCCTTGGGCTAAGGGCTTCGGCCTAGACATGTAGATTTTTTGCATGTTATATATCATAGATGGGATCATGTATTAGTTTGTATGACATGATGATTATTGTATCCTCCCTTGCCTCAATCTACGGACTTGTTATGTACCCAAGATCACGAGGATTGAGCCAGGTATAGGGAGTATGAGTAATGACTAATCTGTAGGTTGGGAACCCTAATGATAGAAGGGATAGTACGGCTGTATGTGAGGGATTTACTTGGAATTAACGGTGCCGTCACTATGCATATCATTAGTTCTCTTTCTTCTATGCATGAGACTAGTAGGTTATTGCTATAAGAGGTTGCGGAGGCAATATCAATTATGGATGCACTGCCGATATATAATTTATCTTGCTCTAACAATTACATGCATACTTTATTATTATCTTTATTCCCATCAGATGTTTTGCATAGCTACAGGTGAAACCAAAAGCCCTAGGCCCGCTCTCTCATCATCGACAACAATAAAAGACAACAAACTCTTGGTCTGGTAAAACACAAAAAGAATTCTAAAACTCCCAAAGGTCTGTTAAAGTAACTTCACTATGCTTTCTACTTCCCGAGGATTCGATAACCTAGGTCTAATAGGGAAAAAGAGCTATACTACATCCATAATCTAGATTGAAGGTATCAACCCTTTTTCTGGTGTCGTTGCCGAGGAAGCAATAGCTACCCTGGTGAGGTTAGTAGGAACCTTGCTAGTTTTAATTCTTGTTAGTTTGCTTTCAGTCTTTATTTGAAAAACCAAAAAATAGTTAGTCTTTAAATTCTTGTTTTTATTATCATAAGACTTTGTCTAAGAAAACCCAAAAACATAGGAAATATGGCTGAAAAGAAGCTTGGGGAGTTTGCATCTCGCAACAATGATTATTTGCGTACTTATATTACTTAGCCAACAATGGCTGTTGATGATTATGAGATTAAGCTCCACTATTTAAGTTTGGTTCAACAAAATCAATTTGGAGGCTCTGATGTTGAGGACGCAGGTATGTGCTTGAATACTTTCACTGAAATATGTGATACGATGCGCATAAAAGATGTTGACCCCGATGCGGTCAAATTGCGCTTATTCCCTTTCTCTCTTAGAGGAAGAGCAAAAGAATGGTTGTTTTCTTTTCCTAGAAATACTATTACATCATGGGTGGAATGTACTTCTTTATTTATGACTAAAATTTTCCACCTATAAAGACTATGCAACTAAGATCTAATATTACTGGTTTTAGATAGGAAGAGTGTGAGCCACTAGTGCTTGCATGGGAGAGGATGAAAGAGTGCATGAGAAACTGTCCCAGTCATGGGATGGAAGATTGGTTAATACTCCATTTGTTTTATAATGCTCATAACCCTGTGTCTAAGTCTATGCTTGATACTGCAGCTGGAGGAACATTATGGGTAAACATATTACAGAAGCAAAGCAGCTGCTAGACAATATGCAAGACAACCGTGCCCAATGGCATGTGGATAGATCGAACACGAAGAAGGTGAACTCCGTCTTACCACAAGAAAATGAAGAACTCAATGCTAAGCTGGATGAGCTCATATTAGCTGTAAAAGATAAGGAAATCCAGGTAAGAGCTATTGATGACCCACAAGTATAGGGGGTGTATCGCAGTATTTTTGATAAGTAAGAGTGTCGAACCCAACGAGCAGCAGAAGGTTCTGGCGAGTGGCTAGGAGCAAGAATTCTTTGCAAATACTTAGCAAAAAGATTTTTGGGGTTTTTGATAATGCATGTAAATAAAGTACGAGTAAATAAAATACAATAAGAATAAATGCAGCAAGTAGCCCAATCCTTTCTTCAGCAAAGGACAAGACGGTTGTATTACTTAAGATGACCAAACATTCTCGAGGACACACGGGAATATCGTCAAGTGCTTTCGCTTCATATAGTTGATTAATCTTCTTTAGTTTGCTAAGTGTTGTGTGGGTGAACCTGTGCTAATGTACCGACCTTCCTAGGACTAATACATACTTGTGATTATACCCCTTGCAAGCATCCGCAAGTACAAGAAAGTAATTAAGGTAGAAACCTAACCACAGCTTTGAACTCTAAGACCCTGACGTTCCTTGTGCAATGGTTTCCTAACGGGGGTTCAGGTTTCTGTCACTCCAGCAACCCCTACGATTAGTACCCAAATACACAATGCATTCCCCTAGGCCCATATAGGTGAAGTGTCATGTAGTCGATGTTCACATGACACCACTAGAAGAAGTACACCATGATACGTCCATAACGTATCTATAATTTTTGATGGTTTTATGCTAATAATATGCTTTTGACACTCCTTTTTGTATAAAGTTTATGATTTATTTGGACTAACCTACTAATAGTTGCAAAAGTGCATAATGTTCTTCTTTTACACTTTTATGTGTAGGAATTACCAAGAATACAAGTGGAAACCTTGTTGGAGTCAAATTGAGATTTTTCCAGAAATCTGTCTCAGAACTCTTTTTGAAGATGGTCACGTTTCGGATCGAAAACAGCGTCAAACGGATAACTCTTCAACTACAAAGTTGTTGGAAATGTCGCGATGAACGTTCTAGATATAAAATTTAGCTGATTACGAGTCCGGACAGGCCTTTTAAACTCGATTTACTACAGCCCAAGATGGGGTGACGGGAATCCGAGAAGCTATATAAAGGGAGGAAACCTAATTCGCCCAGGGCATCTCCACCCACGAATTTGCAGCCACCAAAGCCATGTTTTTGCCTCCCCGTGGATCCCATCTCCATGGGGGAGGGCTCCCAAGAAGCCACGAAGGAAGGGGGCTAAGGGGCGGTGCTCCCCCATGATACCGGTGGCGGGGAAGGAGTCCCCCGCGCCGCCGCCGCCGCCACCTTATTCACAATCTTCACCGCCATCTCCATCACCTAATCCTCCTAGTATGCAGTGGTTCATCCTCCCACACACCTCTGTACCGTCCTATGTAAACATGGTGTTTGATGCTATAAGTTATAATCCTATGATCTATGTCATGTTTGCATAGTTTCTTTATTCTTAGATTGAATGGTTGAACGTCTTTGGTTCATTAGAGTTGTATGTTGATATGGTACAGTCCTTTGGTGTCCATTATATTTGTGTGCGCATGGATTAAACATCATAGGGTTTATAGTATGTGTAACAGGAAGGGAGGAAGTTCTGCCGGAGTGACAGGAACCTAAGGACGCGAACCGGAACGTTGCACGTATGGGAGTAAGAGGACCATTAAACTTAAGGCTATGGTTGAGGAAACCTTAATGCATTGATTAGTACTTATGGATGTTTGCTAACAATCCAATCATATAGTACATATAATTCCAAGTAGTGAAGCGCATGTATATTTAGCCTCTCCCACATAGAAAACTGCATCGAAGACAATGAGCCCGATCTATTCGCTATTTAAACTTGGACAAAGCCACCACAATTACCACCACTATTCCACACTCATGGTTCTGTTAGTTTAGTGTATTTTATTGCTGCAGCAACTAGCTTTACTTTCTTGTTATTTATTATCATGCAAAGCTATCTCTATTATTGCTCTAGTTTTATATCCTAGATAATGCAAACGTTTAGTATGCGTAGAGTTGTATCATTGGTTGATAGAACTTGAGAGAATATTTATCCTACCTTTAGCTCCTCGTTGGGTTCGACACTCTTACTTATCGAAAAGGCTACACACGATCCCCTATACTTGTGGGTTATCAAGACCTTTTCTGGCGCCGTTGCCGGGGAGCAATAGCGTGTGGGTGAATATTCTTGTGTGCACTTGTTTGCTTTATCTCTAAGTAGGTTTTACTTTCAGTTTTAAGTTGTTCTCTATCTTAGTATGGATAGGGAATGCGAATTACAAAAAAAATTAGTTGTACTTGTTACCTAAAAATGTTTGAAAAAAGGAAAGTGATTGGAAAGATGAGTAATGGTTAAGTGGGGGTCGACCTTGAACACTTGTGTTCATGCCTATGAAAACAAAACAAATCTTTCCATGGAAGATTTTCAATTGAAAACTTGTAGGAATGCATGAAGCCTTGAAAAAGAAAGATATTTCTGGTATTGACCTTAATGCTTATTCATTCGAAAATACTTGAATCTTGATCCTATGCCTAACTTAAAGGCATTAAAGAATAGTACTTATTGGGAGATAACCCAAAAGTTTTAGTTGAGTCTTAAAAGTTATGGCTTCAGTAATAACCTCTCTTTATCCTTTTTATTTGCTTTTTGTGCCAAGAGTAACCTCTAATGAGAGAGAAGTAATGCTTGGGAAAGTTGTTGTCCCGAAACAGATTTTTGTGCTTCGCTGTAAAAATTCATGTAAAATCTCTGTATGTCAGTTTGAGCTGTAATTGTATGTGCTTCTTCCCCAGGTTGTTATCCAACTTTCGATAGTTTAACACTTTTCTATTTGAGCAACAGAAGGTCTTCAAAAAAATTGGTTTCTATCTGCTGGTCTGTTTTGACAGATTTCTGCTATTATTTGCATTTGCTTCTTGTTGATTCCTTTTTAGGGTCTCTTTGGGGAATTGAGCTTTTTAAGGGAAGTGCTACCGTAGCTTGTGTTTTAATGGAAGTTTTATTGGTGTTTAAACTAAACCCAAATACTTATTATCTTGAGTACACTAATGTTGCTAATGAAGATTATGTGAAGTTTTGTATGAAGGAAAAATTTCAGGTGTTAAGGAAAGAATGATGTAATGCGATGAAGAATGGACTAAATCTCAAGCTTAGGGATGCCACCCCGTGTCACCCCAAGAAATATCCAAGAAGTACAAGCGTCAAAGCTTGGGGATGCCCAAGGCATCACCTTCTTCATCAATAAAAATCTCAGGTTCTTCCAAACACTTCATTTTTATTGTTTCATGCACAATTGTGTTGTTCTTGGAGCGTCTTCATTTTCATTTTTGGTTTTTGTTTGCTTGGTTTGCTTAGTTTGCTTGAATAAATTGGTTGGACCCCCTCTTTCATATATTAGTTTTCAAATAAGTGTGGTTTGGATTGGAAAAGAGTAGGAAAAGTTCATGCTTAGGTGGTAAAAGGAGCTCATTTTTTACTGTGGCCTATGCTTTGTCATGTCATGCTTGACATTTTTTTGGATTTATGCTTAGTGATTTTTGCTGTAGCATGACATGTTATAAACAATTGAGATTTCTTAATGTTCCTTGAAAGAATCATGCATTGTTTTAGCATATTAAAGCATAGTATTGTGGTATTCTCTTTTGACGCTTTATTTGGGTTGACTTGGGGCATGCTCACACCATGTTATGACTATCCCAAGTCACCATAGCCTTTATGATCCTTTAGTTTTTGACTTGTAATATCACTTTATACTTTAATTAATGATGTTTTGTCGCTTTGCATGATTCTGGCCATTATTGCTCTTTTAGTTGGTCACTCCCAGTCTTTTGCTAGCCTCCATAACCAAGTATGAGTTCCACTCATGCATCCAACTCCAAATAAAACCAAGTTATCCCAAAGAGTCCACCATACCTACCTATTAGCATTGGCTATTTCAAGTATATTCATGAGTTTATCTACCTTCCGAATTAAACTTGTTATGAGAAAACTAGTGATTAAAGCTCTCACGAACTTGATGGCACACTTTACTTTTCTTGCCCCTAATGAACTTGAACCATTGTGTCATCTATGTTGTATATGCTTGCACTTATATGTTGGGGATTAGCAGAACCATGATGTCATGGGGAACACTTTCAACATTGCACTTGTACATTGTTCCTAGTTGATATCATGCTCTTTTGTCTATGGATGTCGTCGGTGTGAAATATCAAACTACTCAAATATCAAACTATTGAATCTTTCTCAACACAATTCCACTACTAACAACATGACTTCTCCCATGTCCTCAAGAACTAAACAAACTACTTGCAAGACATCATATGGATCATGATTAGAGATGAAATAATGATGTGTAACAATCTGAACATAAACAATAATTCAATGGTTCACTCAATAGCATCAACTACAAGGAGTAATCAACACCAGGAAAGTTTCCCCTAAGAACTATGCAAGATTAAACCGAATTGTTACAACGGTATGAAGTGGTGATGATGGTGCTGGTGGAGATGATGGTGGTGATGATGATGGTGATGATCCCGACGAAGTCTAGTTTGATGGTGGTGTTGATGGCGACGATCTCCCCTCTCTGGGAAGGAATTCCCCCAGCAGAATTCTGTCTGGCGGAGAGATCTTTCTCTCTCGGTGTTTTCTACCCCGTAGAGGCGGCAGAATCTTTCTATGGTTGCTCCATGAGTATTAGGGTTTCAGGAGGATATTATATGCCAGAGGGGAGAGCCAGGGGTGGACCAGGGCAGCCACACCACCTGGTGGCGTGGCCTAGGGTGGCCAGCGCCAGGGGGTGGTGTGGACCCCCTGTGGCCCATCTCCGCTTCCCCTTCTGGCTTTCTTTTTCTTCTGAAAAATAGGATTTTCCATGTTTTTCCCAGATATTTTGATCTTCGTGAATTTTGCCTCCAAACAACACCTTTTCCATTAGAATCCTGACTGCAGCGGTCCATGCTCCAAAAGTCATCAACCATGCAAAAACAGATGAAATAGCATAAGTATCATCTCCTAATATGAAATCTATCAATGAATAACAATAAATTATGATATAGAATAGTGATGCAAAATGGACGTATCAACTCCCCCAAGCTTAGACTTCGCTTGTCCCCAAGCAAAACTGAACTCAATAAACATGAACTCGGGTTTATAGAGTGAAGGGTCGATAAAAGAATACAGACAAGGAGCATCACATTCATCAATACATAAATCATAATAGAAGACAACTCACTATTATATAACTTAACTTGCAATAAGTAAAGGAAACACAATAAAAATACATAAAGTAAACCATAATTGGTAATGGCAAACTTAGCTCTTGGTCGAAGAATAGTTGATAATTTGCTGGAGTTCACACATAACTGGTTTGCAATGATACCTTTCAAAGTAGCAATCACCAGGATAAGAGCAAAGTGCAAAACAAGGAACATAAGAAACATGACTGAATAAATCATCATATGAATGAATGAAACACAACAACTCAAAATGCTTGCTGAGGTAGAGGGGAATAGGTTTACTGACTCAACTAAAAAGTAAAAGATAGGCCCTTCGCAGAGGGAAGTAAGGATTTCAAGTTTCATAAAGAGCTTCCAAAAATTATGGTACTTATTAGCTTTCAGCTCTCATTGCCCCTATCATAGGCATCTTTAGGTGATTAAGGTTAAAGTGACACAACTAAGAGGATATGCTTGACAAGTTATAAGTTGAAATCTCATGCCCCTTACTTACAAGTATCAAACCTCATGCTACTCAACTTCAGTCACAAGTAAGCTCTTGTCATTGTGAATACATATGTATCATAGAGAACCGCCAACAGGGTACCCCTTGCACATGATACAGGAGCTATCCCATAATCAAAATGACAAGGCAAGCAGACAATGAGCATCTCAGCAATCCTTTTATTTGCTATTTGCATAGGTTTTTATTGAAGATGCTTCATAGAGTGCTCATTATGGTTATGCTGCAAGTTTCCACCATGATTAGGCATGGCTTAGGCAAGCAGCCCAGATGTTTCTCTAACACACATATAAACTCCATGATCTTACAAGTTCCCCTTTTATTTCACACTGTCGGGATCCATAAGCAAAAGAATCATGATATCAACGAGGTACAAAGTACCAGTGCAATGCTGAAAGCGTTCCCCATGATACATGGTTCTACTAACTTCAACTTATAAAGCGCAAGCATATACGCAACAAAGATGGACACAATGGTTTAGGTTTATTAATTGCAAGAAAGTAAAGTGTGCCATCAAGTTCGTGAGAGCTTGAATCACTAATTTTCTCATAACAAGTTTAATTTGGAAGGTAGATAAAAACAAGAATTTACTTGGAATAGCAATAGTGCTAGTAGGTAGGTATGGTGGACACAAATGGCATAGGTTTTGGTTTAAGGATTGGATGCACGAGAAGCGTTCCCTCTCAGTACAGGTTTTTGGCTAGCAAGGCTGGGTAGCAACCATAAGATTTGAAGGAAACAAACAAACATTCAAGTGATAAAAACAAACATGCAAGCTTCCTTGGAAGCACAAAAGATCTTAACTAGAGAATACTAGACTCATGAGCAAATAAAGAAAGAAAGATGATGAAATTATATTTCTTTAAGAGTACTTTTATCTTTTTCATTCAACTCTCAAAAATAGTGTTGCTACTGACCGAGCTTGGTTTGCCAAAACCAACTAAATTAACTCAATGATCCCAAAGTGATACCAATACTAATGACAAGATCAATCATATAACCATGAATTGAAAACTAATATAAGATATGCAAAAGAGTAAATGATAGAACTTCTCATTAATAAACCATAACGTCAACTCACACCAAGGGATACATAGATATCTAACAAGAGGGGGGACACTTCCATATGCAAACCATCCTACATGATAGCTTCTCTATTCATGACATGACTCTACTAAAAAGGTAAAAAGATAGAAGATAGTGATGTGATACCGTGGCACTCCCCCAAGCTTGGAACAAACCAAGGGGATGCCAAAACCTGATGACGAAATACTCCTTCGGTGGTGGTGGTATTCTCTCATCATCGTCCGATTTCCAAGGTAAGGGCTTGATGACCCAAAATATATCGAGCCCATTGGGTAACCCCAAGAGGAAGGTATGATGAGCACGACAGCAAGTTTTTCCTCAGTTATGAAACCAAGGTTATCAATCCAGTAGGAGCAAGGAAACACCCCAAAGGTGTTGCTAGCTGAACTTTGGCAGGGCGCACTACCGGTGCCAACAGCAACATGGAGACCTGCACAACACAACCACAAAACTCTGCCCCCAACTTGCAATGAGGTTGTCAATCTCACTGGTTTTGCTGAAAACAAAGGATTAAACGTATCGAGTGGAAGAAAGTAATAGTTTGCAGAAAGTAAACATAAAGCAGTAATCAGTTGATTGTAGATTGATGGTAAAAGAAAGGACCGAGGGTCCATATTTCACTAGTGGTGGCTCTCCTTAAGATAGATGACATGTTGGGTGAACAAATTACAGTGGGGCAATTGACAAACATCGAGAGAGCAATCATGCATATACTACTCATCTTGACTCCTTTGAGATTCGATTGGGCATTACAACATTATACATAGACCACCATCCAACTGCATCTATGACTAATAATCCACCTTCAGGTTATCATCCAAACCCCCTCCAGTATTAAGTTGCAAGCAACGGATAATTGCATTACGCATTGCGTGTAAAGTAAACAATACGATTGTTCTAAGAACAAAAGATTGTTGTTTTCTCCCTAGTAGCAACAGCACATCTAGTACCTTAGAGATTTCTGTCACTTCCCCAGATTACTAGAGGCATGAACCCACTATCGATCTTAAATACTAACTCTTGGAGTTGCTAGCATCTACTTGGACAAGATAGCTACTAACAACGGAAAGCATGCAAGATCACAAATAACAAAGACATGATAGAATCAATAATCAATCTGAAATATCATCTCAATATCCATCGGAACCCCGCAAACACAACATGTAGGAATAACAAATAGATGATCTTGATCATGAACGGAGCTCACAAGATCTAAACATGATAGCACAAAGGAGGAGAACTAGCCATCTAGCTACTTCATGGACCCGTAGTCTAGAGATGAACTACTCACGCATCACACCAGAGGCTTGCATGGTGATGAAGAAGGCCTCCAGTGTGAATTCCCCTCTCTAGCAGGGTGCCAGGAAGAGCTTCAGATCCCTCCCGATCTAGGGAGTGAGATGATGGCGACTACAGACTCTTTCGTGGAATTTTGATCGGGTCCTTAGGGTTTCTGTATCGGAGGCAATATATAGGCGAAAGGAGAGTCCGAGGGGGTGCCTGGGGCGGCCAGACCACCCCCTTGCATGGACCAGACCTGGCCACCTGGCCAGGTGGTGTGGCCGGTCCCCATCCCCTCTCCGGCTCGTATTCTGGCTCCGGGTGTCCCTCGGTGAAAAACTGACTTTGGCTTTTGTCCCGTACAATTCCGAGACTGTTCATTTTCTGAGTTTCCTGGAACCAAAAACAGCAGAAAACAAGCAGCTGGCACTATGGCTCTTGTTAATAGGTTAGTCCAAGAAATCATATGAAATGTACTCCAAAGTGTGGACAAAACATAAGAAAGTATATAAAACCAAGCATGGAACATCAAAAATTATGGATACGTTAGCCACATATCAGGGCTTCCCATCAACAAAGGACATTGTGGTCTCCAGCATCCTGAAACTTGCAGCAGCACTTATGCGTTTAAACCTAACCTCGTACTCACAGTTTTGATTTTGAACGTCCTAGAGTTGTGCTTGCAGTTGGTTGGTTGTTTGGCGGAGTGAGAAAACTTCATCCTTGAGCTGAACAGTCTCCTTTTGGTGCTCGGCGATGAGTTCGAAACAAATCTTAAGGATGATATCCACTTCACGTTCTACCATCTTCTTGTACCTAAAGACTTCTTGCTCTAGTGCTTCCATCCTGTCTTCTAGACTTCCTTCACCTATAGGGCCTTGAACCTCTTTTATCCGTACCTCCCCATCTTCAAGCAAACTCCTTGGGATGAAGCTTCAACTCTCTCATGTATGGGTTGATGATATCCGCTGAGGAATCTTCCTGGGCTGATCCAGAGGAAGACATTGTGGCTCAAAATCTGGGACTCTACCTGTCAGAAACAGATAGAAACGAAACATGACGAGAACACGATATATGAACCTCGGGGGATTCGGGGATTATATATTACGATGTTTTACAACAAAAGGAAGGTACTGGGAGAAAACGGGTCGGAGACGAAGGCCGAGGTGGCCACACCACCTGCTGGCGCGGCCAGGGGGCCCGCACCAGGGGGTGGTGTGAGCCACCCTGGCTCCGTTTTCGTCCCTCTTTCACTTCGTAGCTTTCCTTGTTGGATAAAAACTGCAAAAATATAGCTGGACAGAATTTTCGTGGTGGTTTTCTTATCAGAACTATTACCTATTCGAAAACAGACTCTGCAGGTCTTTGAATTTGGTCTTTGATAAGTTTTTCCGGAGTTATAACTTGAAAAGCATCAACATCTTCATTGTAAGAATATCCAACAATATAGTGCTTGAGTCGCTGCCCTTTCACCACTTGTGTAGTGTTATCTTTTAAAGAAGAAATTTTTATCACTCATGAACGGTACACTTCTTCAATAACGAAAGGTCCTTCCCATTTTGATAGTAGTTTCCCTGCAAAAAATCTGAGACGAGACCTATACAATAGAACTTTCTCACCAACATGGAATTCTCTCTTAAGTATTCGCTTGTCATGCCATCTTTTAACTTTTTCCTTAAAGAGTCTAGCATTCTCATATGCTTCACTCCTCCATTCATTCAACAAACTTAAGTCAAATAATCTTTTTTCACCAGCAAGCTTACAATCTCTATTAAGTTCTTTAATATCCCAATAAGCTTTATGTTCTAATTCTAAAGGTAGGTGACGAGGGTTTAACTCATCAATGCCCATTGTTATGGACTTGGGTTTTGGAGAAGGAGGGAGCGCTGGAGACATCTATCGGCTAGCAAACAAGCACACAGGGGACACAGATTTACCCAGGTTCAGGCCTCGTAGAGGTCCCTACTCCTGCTTGTCTGCTCGTGGAATTATCAAAGGAATCGAAAGTTACAATGGTGCGCAGATGCAATCTGGCGAGGGTTGTGGAAACTAGGGTTGCGTGTGTCCTCCTCGCTGCCCCCTCCTAGCCTTTATATAGATAGGCTAGGTCTCGGGTGGCAGGTCGAGTCGGTTACAAGTTAGGGTTTTCCCCTTCAAACTTTCAATCTTTAGCTTCTTCTTGTTTTTCAAGCAATCGAGAGTCCATAGGTTACTCGAGTCCTTTCATCTGGGCCTTGGCGACACCGTGGGCCTGTACGTATTTGGACCGTATATACCAAGCTCGAGTACCTGTAGGGTATACCCATGTCAGTATCCCCCGAGTGTCCAGAGGAATCATAGATTCGACTAGGGACTTTTTTGAAGTCTTCGAGTGCCTGAATGAGTGCATTTCGACTGCTTTTATTTGTGTCATAGGGATTATCGATATACGTGCCTGATGTAAGCGAAGTATCGGTATCAGTTAACCACCTTAGGGTGAAACAACGCAATCTACTCGAACTCGAGTCCCCGGACTCGAATCCGGAAAAGTGCTGGTGTAATTCGACTCAAGCTGCGGAGGTCTTACAGGAGTCCAATTCCAGTATATGGGTGTGAGCACTCGACGCGTCCGTCAAGGCGTATTGATCATACCTGTAGGCACGGATATATTTCTGGTAGTGCGCAGCAAATGCGTTGCCAGGCCTTATTCAGGTCTTACCTTCACGCTATAAGCGCGGCATCCGAATTTTATCATCGCGGAGACGATTCGGGTGACCCAGGAGATGCAGTCTCTTTGTAAGGAAAAATTATAAGGCGGTGTCGCCATGAGCTACGAGTGCGGATGTTATCAACACACAGTTTTCTGTACAAATAATCATAGGGTGCGCGGCCAGCGCTCCCTATGGGAGTAGCCCCCGAGTGCCTGGTTGAGTCGAAGACTCAGGCAGGGACTAAATAACTTTTGCGACTGCCGTCATCTTTTGGTTGCTTGTTTCAGTCGAATTTTTCCAGCGCTCCCTATAGGAGTAACCCATGTCCATAGTCGAATCGTATTTCGAATGGTTTGGGTTTGCTTTTGATTGTCCTTGTTCCGGCAAAAAGAAAAGAAAATCATAGGGTGCGCGGCCAGCGCTCCCTATGGGAGTAGCCCCCGAGTGCTTGGTGGAGTCGAAGACTCTAGCAAGGACTAAAGTAGTCGAAGTTGTCCGCTGCGTAGCTTTGATGACGTTAGTGCTGACGCTTGTATGACCTCAGTTGCCCGCGTGAGCGAGTTTGGTGGGACGTGACGAGTAGTGGGTCCCACTTTCTGACTTTGATTTGACTAGGCGTGCGTAATCTTTATTTTAACTGCGTCTCCTCGATTTCCGTGCGTAATGGGAGTAGTGGAGGGACGGTTCGCGCTTCCCCTTCTCCACGTGTCCAACGCGATGTGTGCCACGCGTTCAGTAGGGTTTTCTGAGCCGTTGGATTGCATCTTCCAGGGGTTAAGTAGCGGTGATGCGACGGTAATTTTTCCCATCTGTTCTCATTCATCCTTGCTGCCATCGCCATTGCCGCTGCTCCCCTGCTTTTCTTTGTGCCCGTTTCCTCCACGACGCTGGACCAGCTCCGCTCGTTTCCGAGCTACTTTCTTCGCTCGCATCGCTGTCGTGCAATGGGGAAGAAGAAGGGAGGCGCTGCTGCTGATTCCGCGGGCACCGTTGCCGCGACGAAGAAGAAGGGCGGCTCTGCCGCTGCGGGCACCAGCACCGCCGCCGGTGGGAAGAAGAAGGTCGCGGGCACCCGCGTCACGAATGGTGCATGGCGCCCTTCCATCAACAAGGCGTCTGATCACTGTCTTATTCGCCAAGACGGAGTGCTGTCCCCAGCGGTGAGACCATTCCTGCTCCTCCCGCTGGTTTTCGAGTGATGTTTCTTGCATTCATCATTCACGGTCTTTCCTTGCCTCTTCACCCCTTTTTTAGGGGTCTTCTTTGTTTCTACGGGGTCCAGCTCCATCAGCTGTCCCCAAATTCGATCCTCCACATCTCTTGCTTCATCACACTTTGCGAGTGCTGGCTCGGAATCGAGCCACACTTCGGCCTTTTCAAGCGCATCTTCAAATTGAAGCGTCAGTCTGCATCTGGCTCTTTAGTTTATGACGTAGGTGGTTGCGGAATCCACGTCGACCCATTTGCCACCTACTTCGACATCAAGCTCATGAAGTCCGTCCAAGGGTGGAGGGACAAATGGTTCTACATTCGCGACCAGAAGGCCAGCGATGAGCACTTTGGACTCGCGCCCTTCGATCCCGCGACGCCGTGCAGGAGGATGCGCTCCTGAAAGAACGTAGTCATGCCTGGCAAGCTCACGAAGACAGACATGTTGTATCAACGCGTCTGCGACCTAGAGAGTCACATAGGCAAAGAGGAGGGAGGTTGCTCTCTCATCCGTACTCCCTGGAGCGGCTCCGTAGCCTCTTTCGACTGCATTGCGGTTCATCCGAACCAATCCCTCATGTAGTTTGAGGAACTCACGACAGTCCTTGAGGAGGTGGCTGGACTTTCTCTTGCCATCATGCTTGTCAATGTAGAAGTGTACCGTGCATGGCCCGGACAGTTTATCCTCGATGGAGGTCGCGGGTGCCTCATCGCGAGTGCAGCGTTACCATACTTGCGTGGTTTTCCCAGAGTCGCGGTACCCGCCGCTACGGTATCCGTTGTTGCGGTTATCGTCGCGGCTATCAGTGTAGCCGGCCGCGACCATGTTGACGTTGTCGCGGTCATCATAGATTCGCATGCAGCGCTTGCCTCGGCGGTCGCGTCTGTGTTCGAGTTCTGCCTCCTCGTCGGAGTGAGCGCGATTCTTCACCGAATCTTCTCCATCGGCCCACCGATTTGCGATCTCCATCAGGTGGTCGATGGTTTGGGGCTTTGAGCGGCCCAGCTCCTCCCTGAGTTCCAGGCGGCGGACACCACCGTTGAATGCATCAATCGTGCGGTCTTCCGAGATGTTCTCCGCGGAGTTCTTGATGATTGACCACCTTTGGATGTAGGAGCGCAGCGATTCGCCAGATCTTTGCTGGCAGCATCTCAAGTCTTCGATTGATGCGGGCCGCTTGTACGTGCCCTTAAAGTTGCGCACGAAGCTGTAAACCAGCTCATCCCAGCCGCGAATGGATCCGCGTGGGAGGTTATTGAGCCATGCTCGGGCAGCACCCTGCAGCTGTA
This sequence comes from Avena sativa, assembly GCA_916181665.1. NCBI lineage: Eukaryota > Viridiplantae > Streptophyta > Magnoliopsida > Poales > Poaceae > Avena > Avena sativa. The sequence goes on along the minus strand of OV702296.1, from coordinate 446,596,948 downwards.
GCTGCAAGCATTGCATGGCAGTGCTTCGACTGCCTCCGTGGAGTCTGACAGAGGAGATGTGGTCCTCCAGCTAGATCTTGGGGTCCTGTAGGCCGTCAAACTTCGGGTTCTCCGATGGGAGTTTAAACCCTTTAGGCATTCGCTTCTGCCTAATGGATCTGCTGAAGCATCTGGCGCCGCAGAGCTCCCCATCTTCTTCTTCTGTGTCAGTCGACCGAGCATGTCGTGCCCTCGATTTGTCGATCTTGTGCTGCGTGAGGTCATCGCGTGCATCGTAGTCACGATCGTGTCGCCGTGAGCGGCGACACCGGGACAGGTCGTGACTGTCATGGCTGGACGAGGGTGAGGAGTGGCACTTTGCTAGCGCTTTACCCTTTTTTGGGTCTGGTGTTGGCTCCTTGTCGAGGGCGGCCTCGATTAATCCCAAGCCCACGATCATAGATTGGTGCATGGCAGTTCAGGGATCTCCAGCTGGCGGCTGGTTATTGAGGAGGTACATGGTAGCTGCTGTCACCGCAGCCTATAGCATCCTGGGGACCATGTTGCCTCTCGTGTCGACTGTCATAGAGCCAAAGTCGAGGACATTCGCGGCCTCTATGCATTCTTGCTCGGTGAGATGAGCCATCCGCGACTGCCTCTTCTTGGCGAGGTACTCATTGCCCTTTGAGGAGGATCCTCCGTAGGAGGAGAGCCCAGCGCGACGAAGGCTTGATTCATCCGCTGCCTTTTTACGCGCTTGAAGTTGCGCGATTGTCTGCAGTTGGCGCTTGAATTCTTCCTTCAGGAGCCAGTGATAGCCCATCAACAGTTCTTGTGGGGACCCGAGGGGTAGAGGTGTGCCTCGTAAGGCCTCGCGGTAGCGATCCCACTCTTGCTCGTTGAGCTTGATTACGACGCGTTCGCCGGTTTGCTCATTGATTATGCTGGGAGGTTCGACTGCTCCTCCATTGTTGGCGGGGGTGCGATTGCCACCATTACCGCCGTTGCCACCATTGCCACCGTTACTGGCGTTGGGTGGATCGGTGCCATTACCAGGGTTGCCACCATTACCGCGATTGGCAGCGGTGTCGCCAGCGTTGATGACGGTGCACATGAAGTGATTGGGGAAGCTGTTACTTCCACAACTCTCTGATCTGGAACCGTAGGTTCCATCTTCAGTGGCAAGATCACTCAGATCGGAGTCGCTACTGTTGTCGCTGACCGTATTTTCGACTGCTGTCGGGGCGTTGAGCTCGTTGAGGGTGCCGATCGATGGAGGGAACCATGATGCTAGGGCAATCGCCGGTGCTGTCGGCTGGTCGGGCATGTGAAGCGTGCCCATCTGGCCAACTTGGAAGCGGAAGCTCCCGATTGCGAGGCTGATTCCATCGCCTACGGATTCGAAGGCCGGGCGAGTGGCCAGCGTGTGGACAGTGAAGTCGAACACGCCGAAGAGCTGGAAAATCTCCGCTGTTGTGGAGTTGTAGATCACAGTTGATGGGGCGGAAGAAGCCGCAACATCAGCACTCCCTTTTCCCACAGACGGCGCCAATTGACGAGGGTTTAACTCATCAATGCCCATTGTTATGGACTTGGGTTTTGGAGAAGGAGGGAGCGCTGGAGACATCTATCGGCTAGCAAACAAGCACACAGGGGACAAAGATTTACCCAGGTTCAGGCCTTGTAGAGGTCCCTACTCCTGCTTGTCTGCTCGTGGAAGTATCGAAGGAATCGAAAGTTACAATGGTGCGCAGATGCAATCTGACGAGGGTTGTGGAAACTAGGGTTGCGTGTGTCCTCCTCGCCACCCCCTCCTAGCCTTTATATAGATAGGCTAGGTCTCAGGTGGCAGGTCGAGTCGGTTACAAGTTAGGGTTTTCCCCTCCAAACTTTCTATCTTTAGCTTCTTCTTGTTCTTCAAGCAATCGAAAGTCCGTAGGTTACTCGAGTCCTTTCATCTGGGCCTTGGCGACACCGTGGGCCTGTATGTATTTGGACCGTATATACTAAGCTCGAGTACCTATAGGGTATACCCATGTTAGTAGGTGACAAGCTTTCCCATAAACCATTTTATAAGGAGACATCCCCGTGGGGTTTTTATAGGCAGTCCTATAAGCCCATAAAGCATCGTTCAACTTTTTAGCCCAATTTTTCCTAGACCTATTAACAGTCTTTTGCAAGATGGATTTAATTTATCTATTTGATAACTCTACTTGTCCACTAGTTTGGGGATGATAAGGTGAAGCGATTCTATGATTAACATCATATTTAGCAAGGGTCTTTCTAAAACCACCATGAATGAAATGAGAACCTCCATTAGTCATAAGATACCTAGGCACGCCAAACCTAGGAAAGATAACATCCTTAAGCATTTTTAGAGAGGTCTCCCCATCAGCACTCTTTGTAGGTATAGCTTCTACCCACTTAGTGACATAATCAATGGCAATAATAATATGAGTATAACCTTTTGAGGGAGGAAAAGGACCCATAAAGTCAAATCCCCAGCAATCAAAGGGTTCAATAACTAGAGAGTAGTTCATAGGCATTTCATTGCGTCTAGAAATATTACCAACACGCTGACACTCATCACAAGATAAAACAAATTTTCTTGCGTCTTTAAAAAGGGTAGGCCAGTAGAAACCTGATTGTAGCACCTTTTGCGCAGTTCTATCTCCTGCATGATGTCCTCCATAAGAATTACCATGACATTTACGCAATATATCCTTTTGTTCATATTCTGGAATACATCTTCGCATAATACCATCCACTCCTTCTTTATATAAATGTGGGTCATCCCAAAAATAATGCCTCAAATTGTAAAAGAACTTACTTCTTTGCTGAGCTCATGAAAGTTGGAGGCAAATACTTGGAGACAATAAAGTTAGCACAATCAGCATACCAAGGGCTCCCTCGCGAGCTTACCGCTACTGCAGCCAACTGTTCATTTTGGAAACTATCATTAATAGGCATAGGATCAAAAGAAATGTTTTCCAATCGAGATAAATTATCAGCTATAGGATTTTCAGCACTTTTCCTGTCTACAATATGTAGGTTAAACTCCTGTAAGAGTAGCACCCATCTAATAAGCCTAGGCTTAGCATCTTTCTTCGTCATAAGGGACTTAATAACAGCATGATCAGTATGAATGGTAACTTTTGAGTCTACAATATAAGTTCTAAACTTATCACAAGCAAAGACGGCGGCTAGGAATTCTTTTTAGTAGTAGCATAATTCCTTTGAGCAGCATCAAGAGTCTTACTAGCATAATGGATAACATTTAACATTTTATCAATTCGTTGCCCAAGGACAGCACCTACAGCAAAATCACTAGCATCACACATTATTTCAAAGGGTAAGCTCCAATCAGGTGGTTGAACGATAGGAGCTGTAGTTAAAGCCTTCTTTAGAGTTTCAAAAGCTTCCTTACAATCATCATCAAAGACAAAGGGTACATCTTTTTGAAGAAGATTAGTGAGGGGTTTTGATATCTTAGAGAAATCTTTAATAAACCTTCTATAGAAACCAGCATGACCAAGGATACTACGAATACCTTTGATGTCTCTTGGACAAGGCATTTTCTCAATTGCCTCAACTTTAGCTCTATCAACTTCTATGCCTCTTTTAGAAACCTTATGTCCAAGTACAATCCCTTCATTCACCATGAAGTGGCATTTCTCCCAATTAAGAACAAGATTAGTTTCTTCACATCTCTGCGAAACTTTATCGAGGTTGTGTAGACAATTATCAAAAGAAGTTCCATAGACGGAGAAGTCATCCATGAACACTTCCACAATTTCCTCAGACAAACCATGAAAGATAGCAGACATGCATCTTTGAAAAGTAGCAGGAGCATTACATAAACCAAAATGCATACGTCTATAAGCATAGATTTCGTAAGGGCATGTAAAAGTAGTTTTTTCTTGATCTTGTTGTTTAACAGCAATTTGAGAGAAACCAGAATATCCATCAAGAAAACAAAAATGGGTCTTTTTAGACAACCTTTCTAACATTTGATCAATAAAAGGAAGTGGGTAATGATCTTTCTTAGTAACTGTGTTAACTTTCCTGAAATCAATGCACATTCTATAGCCTACTACTATTCTTTGGGGAATAAGCTCATCATTATCATTAGGGACGACGGTAATTCCCCCTTTTTTAGGGACACAACGAACATGACTAACCCACGCACTATTAGCAATAGGGTAAATAATACCAGCATCAAGGAGTTTCAATACCTCATTTCTTACCACTTCCTTCATCTTAGGATTTAAACGCCGTTGGTGCTCTACCACTGGCTTTGCATCTGGTTCTATATTGATGGCATGCTGACATATAGTAGGAGAAATCCCTTTTAAATCATCCAGAGTATAGCCCATAGCTCCTCGTTGTTTCTTTAGTACCTCCAATAACCTTTCTTCTTCCTTCCCTAAAAGTTTAGATCTCATAATAATAGGATATATCTTATTATCATCAATGTAAGCATAATTAAGAACGTCAGGTAAAGGTTTTAGATCAAAGACCGAATCCTTTTTAGGTGGCAACGTGGTACCCAAGTCTTCTACAGGCAAGTTATGCTTAAGCATCTTAGGTTGACGACGGAGAATCTCGTCAATCTCATTTCTTTCTTCCATGAAGATTTCACTTTCATGATCTTCCATAAATTGCTACAAAGCATTGTTAGGAGCAAGAGAAATAGAAGCAAGTTGTTCAATTCTAAAATCCTCATTATGGGTTTCATTTTCACAAGGTTATTTAGTAAATTTCAAAAAATTAAACTCATAAGATTCCCCATCAAATTCGGTGAAGATTTTCTCCCTTTTGCAGTCTATAATAGCTCCACAAGTACTCAAGAAAGGTCTACCAAAAATGATGGGATAAGTTTTACTAGCAGCCTAACCAAGTACTAGAAAATCAGCAGGATATTTGATCTTACCACAAAGAACTTCTACATCCTGCATAATACCAATTGGAGAGATGGTCTCTCTATTAGCAAGGTGAATAACCACATCCATCTCTTCCAGTTCACAGGGACTGATTTCATGCATAATTTCTTTGTAAAGCTCATAAGGAATAGCCCTTGAACTTGCACCAATATCACATAAACCATAATAGCAATGATCACCAATTCTAACTGAAAGCACATGGACACTAGCCTTTTTAGTTCTATTAGGATGTGAGACAATATTAGAAGCATCCTCACAAAAGACTATGTGTCCATCTTCTACACTTTTGTGACTAGGTCTTTCACAATTGCTACAACAGGTTCAATGTTTATTTGTTCATCAGGTTTTACAGTTCTCTTTGCACTTTTATTGATTACACTAGTTATCATAGGATGATACTTTACCTTATCCGGGAAGGGTATTTTCTCGATATAAGGTTCAGGTAGGATGTGATCAATAGTGCAAAATTCAGTACTCCCAACAGGAACACAATCAACAATATCTTTATATGGTGCATGATACTTGTTCCATCCCTTTTTCGGAATTTCAATATAAGAAGCAAAAGCCTTAAAACAATTTGTAATAACTTGAGAATCAAGACCATAAGCATTACTAATATTTTGAAAGTCATCAGTTCCCATAAAAGATTCAATGCATTCATAATCATAATTTATACCCGACTTTTTTCCTTTGTCATTCTCCCATGCTTCAGCATTATCTTGAATACGGTCCAGAAGATCCCATTTGGCTTCTTCTTCCATGCGTGTGAATGATCCAGCACAAGAGGCATAAAATAAATCCTTATCATGAAGAGAAAGCCTTGCATAACATTTATTGATAATAATATTGTTGGGGAGCTCATGAATGGGACATTTGAGCATTAGTAACTTCAATCTCCCCCAAGCTTGAGTTGTACTCTCTCCATCGAGAGGCCAAAAATTGTATATTTGATTTCGATCTATATGAATCTCACTAGGATGATAAAATTTAGAATAAAAGAGAGGTACTACTTCCTCCCATTCAAGAGCTTGACCATTCTTTAGCAGCTTATACCATTCCTCAGCTCTTCCTTTCAGTGATAATGAGAATAACTTCTTCTTGACTTGATCTATTGTAATACTTGCACACTTAAACAACTCGCATAATTCGTGTATAAAGAGAAAATGATCACCGGGATGGACAGTTCCATCTCCAACATAATAGTTATCCATAACACGATCAATAATTCTTGTAGGTATTTTAAAAGTATCATTCTCAGCATAGCAGTGGTAGTAGCATTACGAAATAAGAAACTCAGCGAATTATCCATAATGAAAATAAAGCAACTAATAGAAGTAAACAATACTCACAGTAGAAGTTTCCTTTACCAGTTCCACTCTCCAAAAGCGCTTCACTCCCCGGCAACGGCGCCAGAAAAGTCTTGATGACCCACAAGTATAGGGGGTGTATCGCAATATTTTCGATAAGTAAGAGTGTCGAACCCGACGATGAGCATAAGTTGCTGGCGAGTGGCTAGGAGCAGGAATTCTCTGCAAATTCTTAGCAGACAGATTTTTAGGGGTTTTTGATAAGGCAAGTAAATAAAGTACGAGTAAATAAAAGACAATAAGAATAAATGCAACAAGTGTCCCAATCCTTTCTTCAGCAAAGGACAAGCCGGTTGTATTACTTAAGATGACCAAACATTCTCGAGGACACACGGGAATATTGTCAAGTGCTTTCGCTTCATATAGTTGATTAATCTTCTTTAGTTTGCTAAGTGTTGTGTGGGTGAACCTGTGCTAATGTACCGACCTTCCTAAGACTAATAAATACTTGTGATTATACCCCTTGCAAGATTCCGCAAGTACAAGAAAGTAATTAAGGTAAAAACCTAACCACGGATTTAAACTCTAAGACCCTGACATCCCTTGTACAATGGTTTCCTGACGGGGGTTCAGATTTCTGTCACTCTGGCAACCCCTATGATTAGTAGCCAAATACACAATGCATTCCCCTAGGCCCATATAAATGAAGTGTCATGTAGTCGATGTTCACATGACACCACTAGAAGAAGTACACCACAACTTAAATATCAAACTATTGAATCTTTCTCAACACAATTCCACTACTAACAACATGACTTCTCCCATGTCCTCAAGAACTAAACAAACTACTCACATGACATCATATCGATCATGATCAGAGATGAAATAATGATGTGTAACAATCTGAACATAAACAATAATTCAATGGTTCACTCAATAGCATCAACTACAAGGAGTAATCAACATCGGGAAAGTTTCCTCTAAGAACTATGGAAGATTCAACCCAATTGCTACAGCAGTATGATGTGGTGATGATGGTGGTGATGATCCCGATGAAGTCTAGCTTGATGGTGGTGTTGATGGCGACGATCTCCCCTCTCCGGGAAGGAATTGCCTCGGCATAATTCTGTCTGCCGAAGAGATCTTTCTCTCTCGGTGTTTTCCGCCCCGCAGAGGCGGCGGAATCTTTCTATGGTTGCTCCCCGAGTATTAGGGTTTCGGGAGGATAATATACGCCAGAGGGGAGAGCCAGGGGTGGACCAGGGCGGCCACACCACCTGGTGGCGCGGCCTAGGGTGGCCCTCGCCAGGGGGTGGTGTGGGCCCCCTGTGGCCCATCTCGGCTTCCCCTTCTGGCTTTCTTCATCTTCTGGAAAAATAGGATTTTCCATGTATTTTCCCGGATTTTCTGATCTTCGTGAATTTTGCCTCCAAACAGCACCTTTTCCATCAGAATCCTGACTGCAGCGGTCCATGCTCCAAAAGTCATCAACCATGCAAAAACAGATGAAATAGCATAAGTATCATCTCCTAATATGAAATATATCAATCAATAACAGTAAATTATGATATAGAATAGTGATGCAAAATGGACGTATCAGCTATCCCAGAATCAAATATTGAAGAAATAGACTTCATAGCTCGTAATGATTATAACCCTGCTTCGAAGAAGAATTATAATCCTAATTTTCAGAAACATTATTCTAGTCCTGCAGGTAACTCTAATAATAATATGGGAACAAGTAATGGTAGTCTCCAAGAAACACATAAGTCTTTTATAGACTCACAAAATGAGCAAAACAATATTCTTGTTAAAATAACGGAGAACCATGATGCTATGCTTTGTAAATTATCTAACGAAGCTTTAAGTTTGAGGAATAATTTGCAGGCCCTCCAAGAAAGAACAAGGATTGTTGAGGCACAGCTAGGTAAGATAACAGAGAGTCAAACTCTCATTCTAGCTAAATTTGCAGGTAAAGTGATACATTGCAAATGTATCTATAATTTTTGATGTTCCATGCTTGGTTTTATCCACTTTCTTGTGTTTTGTTCCAACTTTGGAGTACTTTTCATATGATTTCTTGGAATAACCTATTAACAAGAGCCATAGTGCTAGCTGCCTGTTTTCTGCTGTTTTGGGTTCCAGGAAAGTCAGAAAATGAATATTCTCGTAATTGGACGGGGAAAAAAGCCAAAGTGCCTATTTTTTTGGAAGTGATCAAGTGCCAGAATACGAGACGGAGAAGGTCCAGGGAGCCACCACACCACCTGGCCGCACGGCCAGGCCTAGCCCACGCCAGGGGGTGGTGTGGCCCCTCCCGGAACCCCCTCGGCCTCTCCTTCCGCCTATATATTACCCTCGGGACGAAAATCCTAAGTACCCGATCAAAAATCCATGAAAGAGTCTGTAGCCGCCGTATCTCCATCCCTAGATCGGGAGGGATCTGAAGCTCTTCCCGGCACCCTGCCGGAGAGGGGAATTCACCCTTGAGGCTTTTTTCATCACCATGCAAGCCTCCGATGTGATGCGTGAGTAGTTCATCCTTGGACTACGGATCCATGTAGTAACTAGATGGATGGTTTCTCCTCCTTTGTGCTTTCATGTTTAGATCTTGTGAGCTCCGTTCATGATCAAGATCATCTATTTGTAATTCATACATGTTGTGTTTGTGGGGATCCGATGGATATTGAGATGCTATTTTAGATTGATTATTGATTCTATCATGTCTTTGTTATTTGAGATCTTGCATGCTTTCCGTTGTTAGTAGTTATCTTGGCCAAGTATCAACTCCAAGAGTTAGTATTTATGCTCGATAGTGGGTTCATGCCTCTGGTAATCTGGGGAAGTGATAGAAATCTCTAAGGTACTAGATGTGTTGTTGCTACTAGGGAGAAAACAACAATCCTTTGTTGATAGAACAATTGTATTGTTTACTTTACACGCAGTTCGTGAAGCAATAATATGTTGCTTGCAACTTAATATTGGAGGGGGTTCGGATGATAACCTGAAGGTGGATTATTAGTCATAGATGCAGTTGGATGGCGGTCTATGTATTATGTTGTAATGCCCAATCAAGTCTCAGAGGAGTCAAGATGATTAGTATATGCATGTATTGCTTTCTCGGTGTTTGTCAATTGCCCCGCTGTAATTTGTTCACCCAGCATGTTATCTATCTAATGAGAGCCACCTCAAGTGAACTATGGATCCCGGTTCTTTTTCTTTACATACAATCTACAACTGTTTACTGCTTTGTGTTTACTTTCTGCAAACTTTTACTTCTTTCCATTCGATACGTTTAATCCTTTGTTTTTAGCAAAACACGGTGAGACTGACAACCTCATCGCAAGTTGGGGACAAAGTTCTATGGTTGTGTTGTGCAGGTCTCCACGTTGCTACTAGCACCGGTAGTGCGCCCTGCCAAAGCTCAGCTAGTAACACCTTTGGGGTGTTTCCTTGCTCCTACTGGTTCGATTAAACCTTGGTTTCATAACTGAGGGAAAACTTACTGCTGTGCTCATCATACCTTCCTCTTGGGGTTCCCAACAAGCTCTACGTTGAAAGTCGAGCGCATCAGTAAAGCTGAGCCCAATCCTGTTGAAGACCTCAAGATGATGAGAATCCGAAGGGAGGAGCCTGAAGAACTTGAAAATTGTAATGCCTCTTCACCAAGTTACACTGTTGAAGATCTTGTAAAAAAGATCAATATCAAGATTCTGGTAAGTGAAGGAAATGAGGAAGCTATGTATCAACACTCGTAAATCAAGTAGCAGTAAAGGTACGTGAGCTTGAGGAAGAATATAAGAAAATTGCTGAAAAATTACCTATAAAGCTTAATGATATATTTGAGCCTACTATTAATATTAGAATTGGGACCAATGAGATAGCTGCACTTTGTGATTTAGGTACAAGCGTTTCAACAATTCCAAAAAAGTCTTTTTAATAAGTTAAACCTTGGCTCTTTTGAAATCACCGAGTTAAAATTGCATCTAGAAGATTCTACCTACAAACAAGTTGTAGGAATTAAGTTGAATACTTTATTATACATTAAAGGTTGTCCTGCTCTTATTGATTTTGTTATTGTTGACATGCGTGAACATGCTACTGCTCCTATTATATTAGGCCGTCCATTCTTAAGAACTATTAATGCTTTGATTAACCTACATGAAGGGAACGTAAAGCTTCAATTTCCTTTGCGGGATCCTTTTGTTATTATTTTCCTAGGAAGAAGAAAGACAAGCAAGATGAAAAGGAGGCCATCACCTTGAAGTCCAACTATGTTGGAGTCGGTGTTCCACTCATCTGGCCTCGGTGAGCAACATCAAGGTCAAGCTATTGACCATAAAAGAGCGCTTCATGGGAGGCAACCCATGTGAAATAAAGGTTTGAGTAAAGTCTTTAAGTTTTATGTTTAATAAAGAGTGCTAGAAAGTTACAATTGAGGAGAAGAAGTTCGGTAGTACTAAAAATCCTGCATTATACATGTTGATGTTGGTCGACAATATTTACTGTCATTTTCTATAAAAACAAGGTGTTTCGCTAAGTTTCAGGATGAGAAAGAATTCTCGAAGAAATAGAATTGTTTTGATGTCTATAGAAGGTTTAACGACTAACTATACAACGAGAATAAAAATTCCGGTCGTATAGATATTTTTGCCATTGACAATTTTTCTTTCGTAAGTACTGAAGGTTTAACGACCAACTATACGGCGGGAATAAAAATTTCGGCTGTATAGTTTCGATCGTATAGATATCGATGCTTTTGTACAATTTATTTTCCAGGTACAGAAGGTTTGACGACCAACTATACAGTGGGAACAAATTGCTTCGGCCATATAGTTCCGATCGTATAGTCGCGTCCGACCACAAAATCGCCACGATAGGTACCTCCAACCCCAAAACTTCAATCATTTTTCTCTCTTGTACCTCCAAAATCTCTCAAAACCTCAAGAGATCTTCATGTCTACTCAATTTCGTTGATTTCCTTGCACATAAGTGATCTATGGTATGTTTATCTTCCGATCCTCCAATTACTTTTTGCAAATTCATCTTCGATGTATTATCATTATCAATCTAGGGTGAGATCTACTATGAACTAATTCCCATGATTCTCTTGCCTAGATTATTATTCTGAGGGGATTCTTTAGTGTGCTATGATGAGGAATATGTTATGCTTATTATTGTTGGATCAAAAAGTTTTATTTTTGTCTTTCTTTATTATTTTAGATGATGAACACAAGGAGCCAAACTCGTGCTCGTGCCGCCGCTAGCGCTTCTTGGGCTGCCTCTCAGGAACGCATGGGGATACAGTTCAGGAAGGAACTCCAACGTGATCGCTTCAACAAGATCAAGAACCGAGAAGTGAAGGCAACCAAGTGGTCTTTCCCCATTATATTAAACCAACTCGGTATTTCTAATGACTTCAATTTACTTTGCAATAGGGTTAGCCTGCAAAACTTTGTATTCAATGATGTGCCTACTTATCGCTGGTTAACTCTTGAATTTCTAAGTTCTTTGCAAAGCACCGTTAAACTATGGCAGGGACATGACATGATTTCTTTCCAACTTATGGACAACAATTATGTTTTATCACTAAATGAATGGTGCACATGTTTTATTTGTAAACAATGATGCTAATGACTTGCGCGCGTCCTTTAATAGCTTAGACACTTCCTTGGAACAATATTATAATGGAATGAGCTTCACTTCTAGAGTGAGCAAGGGGAAGAATAGTCAAGATCCTGCAATTCGCTATTTGTTCTATGTTATTGCTACCACCTTGCAGGCACGAAATGAGTTCACGAGACTCAATGAGGAGGACATCTTAGTCCTCGCAAAAGCTGCTTACAACAACTGTGACTAGTCACTCAATTTGGGTGCAATTCTTGTGCGCTACCTGGAGCACCAATCCTCCCAAAGCCAAGGACCAATCACAGGTGGACGCGTCATCATCGTGCTTTCCATTTCCCTAGGCATCGACCTAGGTGAGTTGCAACCCGTGCTAGGTGAGCGACGTGTTGGTTTCTTTACTTTAAAGGCTTGTGGAATGCTCACTAGGAGAGGTGGTGTTTATTACTTGCATATTGCTGGAGCTGGGCATCTCTACCCCTATCCTTTGCCTAATGGTCTTTTCTCTATTGAGGAAGGACGTTTGCTATATGACTTACAGGTTGAGAAACACCAACCATAGGAGGAGATTCTAGATGAGGATGAGGACCAAGAAGAGGAGCAAGAAGTTCCTTATCAAGAGGAGTAGCCACCAACCAGGTTTGCTACACACCAAGACTCCCAAGAACTTAGAGGGACTGTGGAGAGGATGCATAGTCTCTCCTTGAACCTTCGAGTAACAATTAGTAATTTACTGACTCAATTTGCTAATAGGAGTTCCAACTTTTTCCCGCCACCACAATGATTTGAAGGTCTTGCAAAAGCCTAAGCTTGGGAAAGTTTCCTCATTATCTTTATTTGGTGTTCATTTGCTTTTATTTATTTCGAGGTTATGTTTTTAATTCGAGTTTGGTTTTCCCAACACTTTATCTTTAGTTATTTCTATTTGTTTTCGAGATTTTCTAGCCGAGCTTTGCCGCCAATTTTCTATTCTTTAATTCCCTCTCTTAAAAACAACAAAAAGATTTCTCCATTTATCTTTATTTTCCTCATTTATTTTCTTTTCATCTCGAGGTTCTCATATATTTGCAGGAAGACTGGTCGACTTCGAGTTTCCAGTAAGAAAATCAAAAGGAAATGGAACCAAACATGAGAGGTATGCCTTATGACTCTCCACTTTTATTCTGAAGTTCAAGAAACCCATACTAGTTAGTAGTAAATGTTAAGATATTATATTGGTGGAGTGAGTCTCTATATTGTACTAAAATTTTGTTTGCATCGGTATTTAGTTGGGTACGTTTTGTTCCAGCTCTTGTAGTTAACCAAGTCTTGCCTAAACATTTTCTAAACAATTGTAATAAGAAAAAGTCTCACAATTGAAGGCTTGGGTGTTGTAGTGTTTAGGCTTGAAGGCTTATTTCTAGAGACATTCAACACCACAGAAAATAATGATTGACTTGATATCTCTCTTTAAAAGGATTTGTTCAATTGAATTAACGTTTGGCGGTTTTTGTGAGCATGCCACAGTTTGACTTGTGAATCATAAGAATGATTTAGCTTTATGCATGTCAAACTTCATGGGATGCCAACAACTCTGCTAGCCTACGAACTATCTTCATGGTGGAAACTCCTAGATTTCGGCTATGAGTTGATTGAACATATGTAGCAGCAATGCTATAATGAATAAGATTCTTGGCACTCCTGGGTAGCTGTGTTCATGATGGAATCACTCCTCTGGCTGATATGAGTTATCATTGTACAAAAGGAACATTACCTTGGTGATGCCACGAGTGTCCATGAGGGCCCGATAAACTAATAATTTTTTTTGGCATGCTCTCAATTACTTAAGAACTGAAGTTCTTGAAGGACAATGAATGGCAAAGTAGTGCTTGAAAAGTCTTTATTTATTGATGTGGGAGAATTGAGATACTCTAGTGTATATTATTTTCATGTCAACTCTCACACTCTCAATTTTACATGATTATACTTTATTGGTCAAAGGCAAGCCTATGAGTTGATTACATGACATGGAATAAAGTTTACTCATTTGAATCATCCATGTTAACAATAATTTTGCTGCGCTATAAGGATGTAGAAAAACCCATATGATATGCTTGCCATTACTCTATCTATGCTAAAGTTTTTCAGATTAATAAAGTGGAGGAAACATGAGACTACCAATCATGAGTAAGATCATCATCTCATTATTACAGTTTAAATGTTGAGTTCCTTTTTGATTTTGGTTTTCTTGCTCGAGGACGATCAAGTTTAAGCTTGGGGAGGTTGATGGCTATGAAATATATCCATCTACGTCCATATTTAAACTGGATATTATTCATATTTTTGATGAAATATCTCTCTAAACACTGCCACTAATGCCTAATGAACAAAGGGGTATGCAATCCTTTCTTCTATTTTTCCCTGCGGGCATATTATTCATATTTTTGATGGGAATCACAACATTAAAGTAAAAGATACGAGATTTCCAACAACCTGAAGAAACCAGGAGTCGTGAAGTGGAGACAGACGCTTTAACGACCAACTATACGGCGGGAATAAAATTTTGGCCGTATAATTGCGGTCGTATAGTTGCCGCCGACACCGCTAGGTAAAACATGACAACTTTCATGAAGGGACCCCTATATAAAGAGGCCTCGGGGGACAAGAAACATGAGCTCTTTCCGATCACCAGCCGCATCCAGATCTCCATCCACAACACCGAAGAGCCACTGAAGGAATAGACTTAGATCTAATCTCCAAACACTTCTCCATCACCATAGCCACATTACATCAATTGTAATAGTAGATCTTATCTTTGATTGGCGATATTGCAAGACTATTTGCTATCAATCTCATGATTCCCATTACAATGTTTATGATTGTTGATTTCATCTCTATGCGTCTCCTTGGGCTAAGGGCTTCGGCCTAGTCATGTAGCTTTTGTGCATGTTATTTATCATAGATCGGATCATGTATTAATTTGTATGACATGATGATTATTGTATCCTCTCTTGCCTCAATCTAAGGACTTGTCAGGTACCCAAGACCCCGAGGATTGAGCCAGGTATAGGGCATATGAGTAATCACTAATCCGCAGGTTGGGAACCCCAGTGATAGAAGGGGTAGTATGGTTGTATGTCTGGGACTTACTTGGGGTTAACGGTGACATCACTATGCATATCATTAGTTCTCTTTCTTCTATGGATGAGACTAGTAGGTTATTGCTATAAGCGGTTGTGGAGGCAATAGCAATTATGGATGCACTGCCCACATATAATTTATCTTGCTCTAACAATTACATGCATACTTTATTATTATCTTTTATTCCCATCAGATGTTTTGCAGAGCTACAGGTGAAACCGAAAGCCCTAGGCCCTCTCTCTCATCATCGACAAGAACAAAAGCCAGCAAACTCTTGGTCCGGTAAAACACAAAAAGAATTCTAAAACTCTCGAAGGTCCGTTAAAGTAACTTCACTATGCTTTCTGCTTCCCGAGGATTTGATAACTTAGGTCTACTAGGGAAAAAGAGCAATACTACATCCGTAATCCGGATCGAAGGTATCACTTGACAACGGTCTCCTCCTGGATATCCTTGATCTGACTGTACACTGTAACCCATGGTCATGCCTCCGTATTATGGGGGCACGTCCGCCTGACAACAGATAAGATCTCTGGGATTTTTGGGTTGGATAGAAGCATTTCCCTCGAGGCCGGCATACATCCATGGGTCATACGCGAGCCCCTTATGCCGGTTCCATGGTGAAAGCCAAGATAACTCGGCCTGGCTTGTCTCTGCAGTAAGGGAGCAAACAAGTTTTACCGACATAACTTATGTATGTCGGCCTTGGTATGTTGGCTTATGTCGACCACCTCTACGTCGGTCAACCTTAATCTTGGTCGACCTCTTGACTTCTCTTTACATGGTGCCTTGACCCTACCGAGGGTCATCCCCCCGATATTAGTCCCCGAAGCTGTCATGGTCTTGTAGTGCCATCTGAAAGGCCACAACAGGTTCCTCTAACTACCAGGAAACACATCTCGTCTGCCGACATATTTTTATATCGGCCAAACAATCAGTTTTAGCTTTGTTATTGGCAATTCTTAGCCAATGCCGACTTTTCTCGGCCGGAGCCGAACTTTACCTCGGGTAAGGACTATCTTGTATTCCTTATGTCGGCTTCGCTGTAACTTGCAACTTTGCCTTAGGCCTTTACCTTATTTTAAACTTTCCCCTTCTACGTGACACGCACCCATCATGCGTGGGCTTATTTTTTGTACCAAGACGTGACATGTAACAATGTTGATACAGCCCATGGGTTCCACCAGAAGTCAAATCTCCCAATGACTAGTCCAATATCCCCCACAACGCCTCGCTTACCACATTTACCGCAGGATCCATCATGGTGCTAGGAGCCATTACTGACCGTGCGACACGATCTGTGGGGCGGTTTCGCGAAATTAGTCTGCATGCTCCCGCGATCATGGGTGCAAACGATCCCACGATCCGTGATGTGGTCCTGCCTATAAATAGAAGGGCGGGGGGAAACCCTATTTTACTTTCCCCCACCACTATTCCTCTTCACAGCGCCACCGCCGTTCTCTCCTTCCCGCTTCTTCATTGTGGTACCTTATCTAGCACCACCACCCAGTGTCTCTTCTTCTCGCGTTGCCGATGAAACTCTTCTTCTCGCTGCTCCTCTGGTGCGATCTCACACCGCTGCTACGGTACGCAACCATTCTAGGCCGAGCGCCACCATAGAGATGGCGACTTAGGAGGTTGTCACCGTCGACCACGGCGAGGAGGAGGTGGACGCCCTTCCAAAGTGAGCTTCGTGGGAGGGTTCTGACATGATCTTTGGCGAGATCGACTGGCCCCGTCGAACACTGCGGATCCCGTCGGAGGTGGAATGTTGGCTGCCCGCCGGTGAGTCTTCACCTGAAGTTAGCCCGAGTGAGTACGTAGTATTCATCTCCCACTTTGAGCGTGCGTTTGGCCTCCCGAATAGTGATTTAACCAAGAAGTTCATGGAAACCTTTAGTCTTCAACCACACCATCTCCCGACCAACGCTATTACCGTCATGTCCTCTTCTGTATCTTGCTCGGAGGGTTATCTTGGCTTGTGGCCATCGATCAATCTTTGGGCCAGGTAGTTCTAGTTCTGACCCCATGTTATCTGATCCAGAACTTCCTACTGGCGCAAAGCCGATGACCTAGTGTGGGGCTCACTACTAGGAAACCCCTTATCAGTGGCGCACATTTTTTCACTATCAGTGGCACATCATACGTCGCCACTAATAATTATCTTCTGTGGCGCATATTGAAATGCGCCACAGAAATCTCAAAATTCTAGAGCGCATATGGCCAATATGCGCCATAGAAGTTTTTTCCAAAATTCAAAAAAAAGGCGGGCCAGATCTCAAATTTCTATGGCGCATATGGCCAATATGCGCCACAGAAGTTTTTTTCAAATTTCAAAAAAAACGCGGGCCAGATCTTGATCTGGCCTGAGGTGGTGGTGGTGGTGGTGGCGGCGGCTGGTGGCTGGAGGAGGGCCAGGAGTGGGTCGTCGGAGGTGGTGGCCATAGTAGAAGGAGGAGGAGGCCACCACCAGAGGTGGTTGGAGTAGGAGGAGGAGTCCGCCAGAGGTGGAGGAAGGTGTCATTGGAATTGGAGGAGGAGGTCGCCGGAGTTGGTGGTGGTGGAGGAGGAGGTCACCGGAGGAGGAGGATAAGGTTGCCAGAGGTGGTGGAGCAGGAGAAGGAGGAGGTCACCATGGTGGAGGAGCTCATCGGGGTGGAGGTGGAGGTCGCCGGAGAGTGGAGAAGGAGGAGGGAGGAGAAGGGGAGAAGTGTGGAGGGGAGGAGAAGTGGGGAGGGGAGAAGAAGTGGGGGAGAAAAAGGAAAAAGGAGGGAGAATGGCGTTGGTGGGATTCAAATTTCGAATCTCTCCCAAGACTTTTGTGGCGCATATGGGAGAAATGCGCCACAAAAGTTTCTCCCTCTTTTTTATTTTTTTGCAGGAAAAAATCTTCTTTCATCCATAACTTTTTACTCTTTTCGAATTTGGGGATTCTGTAAAATCCAGAAAGGCCATAGGCCGTTAAAATCGAGTAGTAAATTTCGAGACAATCATTTTGATATATTAAACTTTTTTATGACATCGTATGCAACCGTTATGGCCGTTTTACCGTGCCATGACCTATTTTTGCAAAATACATCGAAGTTCATGTATTACAATTTTCACTACAACTACACCCTAAAATATAACTACATCTCAAAGAAATTTTTTTAAGTTTTTATCATTTTCATTTATTTTTTACAAAACTGAAAAGGCGGTCAACGGGGGGGGGGGGGGAGGGGTATGTGATCTGTTTTTCCATATTCTGTGGCGCATATGGACATATGCACCACAGAATTGTCTCCCCCATTTTTTTGGTGCTGGGTCCCATCAACTTTCTGTGGCGCATACATCTATATGCGCCACAGAATCATCACTTTCTAAGGCGCACACAAAAGTATGCGCTAGAGAAATGTGGACTTCTGTGGCACATATTGGTTCCGTGCGCCACTGAACTGCCAAATTTCAGTGGCGTTTTTTTCCGTATGCGCCACTGATATTTATCTATGGCGCATGGTTTTGCATATGAGCCACAGAGTAGCTTGTCTACCTGTAGCTGTTTTCCTAGTAGTGGCTGCCATGTTCGTGTTGGAAATATGCCCTAGAGACAAATAGTAGTAAGGACTATTATCACATTTCATATAGTTTATGGTTCAGTTTTATATCATGCTATAACAGTATTGATTGGAAACATCAATACAAGTGTGATATACAAACAACCACGGATTCCCAGTGAAACTCTAGTCACTGGTTCATTGGTCAACAAATGATCATGTTTCCTGATCATGTGGCATTTATGCCAGTTGGAAATGGAGTCAACTCATTCCGATAATGAGATGATGAACCAATAGCCAACCTAAACATCGTGACCCAATCATGTCATGAAGTTCAAGTTACGATGATTAGAAATGGATCCTCGTAGACTATTCCTTAGACCGTGAGGCTATATCAATCACTGTCTCTCGAGAGTGCTTAGATATCATCAAACGCCACTCGGTAATACAGTGGTTATAAAGGTGTGTTCAGGTACTCAGAGGAAACCGTAGAGGCAATATATGTCAAGAGCGGGATTTGTCCGTCCATGTGACGGGAAGATACTCAAGGGCCCACTCGGAGAGGTTATATCCAATAGCTGTGCAGCGTGTGATTTGATCACGGGTATAGCACTTATCGGAACGAGTCAAGTAGCATTGTTCAGTAACGAGATTGAACACGACATGGTGATGTCATAGATCAGATCTCGGACAATGCAAGTATTGAGTGACAAAGGGAATAAGACACGTCTGTCCCAGTTCAAACAACGAAAGATCTTCGTGGAACGCACAGGGGTCACATGGCCATCCAGGTCCCTCTATTGATCATTGGTGTGGGAATGTCCCGACCATGTCTGGAGTGTTCCTGGACCATGGAGTATCACGCTTAACAGCTTGATGATGCTTAGAGAGGGTTTATAGGATCGGTGGAATCACCGAAGAATAGTAGAGAGGAAACCGGAAGGGTTTCGGTAAGTCCGAAGGATGTCCGGAGTGGAGGTGGAAGGTGTTCCATAGCCACGGAGATTGAATAATATGTGAATGAATATTAAATATTGATTTAATAATTTATTCATAATTATTTAATAAAGAGAAAAATCAATTTAAATGGTCAAAGGCTACGGGATTCGGATCCGAGAGTTGTACTTCCGCAACCGCTGCTAGATCAGGGAAGCGAGAGTCATCGTCAGGCACCGGACGTGTGTAACTCCCCGCGAGGTGTCGCACTTGAGGCACTCAAGTCATTGGAGCCAAGGAGCGCAAGGACTTCATCACGACCTTGAGGTCGACTTCGGCTCGTCTACATCAACCACGCTCTCCTGAGCATTGACAACGCTTTTCGGTCTTCAAGGGTAAGTTCGCGAAAAGCCCCTCCCGTTACTGTATTACTAATAGATAGGTCCTGGCAGCTTCAGGGGTTCAGGGGCGTAGGGTAAAACTTTATTGTTTTCATACACAGAACCCCTACAGTGGTATCAAAGCTAGATCTCTGCGTAGTAATACTAATATGGGTAGAACAGACGAGATGTAGCATGTGGGCATTGATCTTTTAGTTGTTACCCTCCCACGTGTACTTGTGCATACCGAAGTAATGCTTGATGAAGCGGCCCCCAACCGACTTTACGCGTTCATTCGTGAGACTGGTCCACGCTTGACATACGGCTTATACCGTATAAAGTGCCTTAGGGGGGTGTATGTCTCTCCCACATTAGTTGGTATCTCATTTGCAACGGAGGGCCCCGAAAGGGTTGTAGTAGAGACAACTACTTGATCAGCGTTGTGCTGAAAGTTCATAGGTAAGAATGGTTCTTGTGCGAAAGCCCATTCAGCCACGTAAAACATACAAAGATAAAGTAGAGGCGTCTAACTTTGTTTTGCAGGGGGCGTTGCTTTGTGATATGGTTGTGACAAAGGTAAAGTAATTACCTTGTGTTACGTAGTAGTAGATAGTCACGGAGGTGACAGACTACCACGCCGGAATGACACTGGTACCCTGGTGTCTACGGCGCCGGAACCCTGGCGCCGGAATCCGGCGACGATGGATGGAGATCACGACGTGAAGGACCATATCACATTGCATTAACGTTCAATGTTATTGTTTGTATATCTTATTGTGTACTAGTATTAGATACTCGACGGTAGCCTAATAAGATGATCCCTGTTAAAATTACCAATGATTGTGTTCCCCCTTAGTGTGCACCACCAAGAAAGTTCTTCGGTATGAGGCGATCCAGGGTACAGGCATGGGTGTCAAACACATCTACGTTCGCATACAGTGGGTGTAAGCCATGTTGCACAGCGAATACACTAAGGTTGAGTTGGCGAGCCTAGCATGTGCAGACATGGCCTCGGAACGCGGATGGACGAAAGATCGAGCACGAGTCGCATGAATTATGTGACCGACGTCTAGCATCCACCCTTGAACCCACATTGATGGCCGTGACGATCGGGGGAGATGTGGCTAATAGGGGTCGTGTTATCACTAGGAACCCTTCTGGGGATAGGTGTTTCTGAGTGGAGTTATTATTAACTCATTTTATTATAAACTTAGTATAAATTCCTTTTGCAATTATAAATGTAGATGGCTCACTATAAAGCTTACTTTGTCATTAAGGATTGGGTAAAGGGTGAGAAACTTAGACTTGATGGATCCAACTTCCCTAGTTGGCTTGTGCGCCTGAATGATCTCCTTACTAGGAACCATGTGGTAGACTACATACGCTGCACGATGGATTTAACTGAGCCAGACTACTATGAGACCCCACAAGAGCTAGCAAACCGCTACTATCATCAAGAGATGTCCACCTACATTCAGATAATAATGCATTTACGGGATGGTGGATGAACTACATCAGCTCATGGGTGATCTTGATCCATATTCAATGGTGGATCAGCTGAGAGCGGAGTTCATAGGCCATGTGCGCATGTGGAAGCACGAGCTGCTTGGACAGTTCCTTTCCATACAGATGGAGGAGCATACATGTCTGAAGGGTCACTTGGAGCGCATGCTTGATGCACACATGAGACTGGTTCACTTTGTGGATTACTGGATGGCTGATCCATTTGCGATAGACGTACTGCTTCGATCGTTGCCTCCCAGCTACGAAGGACATGTCCGGAGTAGCATCATGAGTGGTGATACGGAAACATTGGATTTCCATGAGTTCATATTACGTTTCAGGAACGTAAAGGTTGAACCAATCACCGGAGAGGTCATCGATGACAAAGGTATATATTTGATATATAGTTTTATAAATGTTATAATCTTGCGAACACATTTGTAGTGTTAAGTATATCTGATACTTGTTCTGTTTTGCTGAAAACAGGTCCTTCTGCATGAGAGGTGCTTGCTGGAGAGGAGGTGACGTTGCGTGTTGATGGCGAGCATGATGATGATGGCTGACGACAGTCTCCCTCGACATTTATCATTTAATTTATGTTTTAGGATGATTATTGTAATCAAGAGATTGTAAACTTCTTTAGTGTGTCTCACACTTCGTGAGACGGTTATTCATATGAGTTTGTAACAAACAGTTGTTCCACTTTTATGAATGATTTCTATTCGTGTTCATATCTTGTTTGATTATGTGTGAATTATCCTTGTTGTTCGAAACTATTTGATAATGCATGAACATTTGTAAAATATTAAAATGCCTTGTTAAAATACCCAAATTAATGATATTTCACTAATGAATGAAACCATTGTTTAAATTCAAATTTATAATGATAATATGTGAAAGTCATTCGATTTCTTATCACATATAAATCATGCCTAAGTTCGGCAAAATAACTTGAACATCGTGTATTACTTGAATACAAAGTGTTTAAAGAATTGTTAAAAGTAAATACATATTCGATGTATTGGGTTTTAACGAAAATGGAAATTATCATTATATGATTGTTTAAATGTGTAAATAAGTTTACCAAAGGAAACATGAATATGAAACTATTTGATTTGATCAAAGTGTTTCATCAACAAAGGGTATAAATATAAAAGAGAATCTAATTACTATGATTTGATCAATAGTAATGAAATTCCACTTTATAAGAATGGCATAAAAGAAGTTGTGGAATGCAAAGCATCACAATGTGATATTAGATATCAAAGTGGGTGAATTGAAGGCACCAAATAGATCATTGTAGTGTAGATGTAGAGACCATTAGTTAAGTAATATTTATCACTCAATTATAAAAATATAGTGAACCACTTGAATTCATGAAAGTTTTGGGGTTATTCGATATAACCAAAACAAATAACGAGTAAGTCCTTGTAGAGTATTCATTGTAAACCTTTGAATACGAAATCCATAGCTAAACCAAGATAGAAGCAAAAGAAGTATTGCTTGGATTTTGGTGCATTCTTGAGAAAGCTCACTTTTAGTGATATTTCTCGATTATGGAGCAAATGGAACATAGTGTAAAACATGATGCGGATTCAAAACCCTGCATCAGAGTGTTGAGAAGCGCAACGGAAAATGTTCTTGAACGATTCTCTTCACAAAAGGAAAGAATCAATGATAATGATCATTGTGTTTTTCCCACTAGTGTTTTCACTACATGAAGTAGGATTCAAAATGTAACCCATATCTTGTATGAGACATTTGTGAATAATTTGTCATGATTCTTGTAATATGACATACCTACGAATTACTAAGGAAATAATGGTAAACTAAAATTATGAGAAATCCTAGAAGCAACATTCACTTGAGATTAGAAAGCAATTCGTTGCTGAATCTCACAAGTCAAAGGGGTTACTTGGAATTTTCCCAAATGACTGCAAAGCCATAGTGGAAAGGGGGTGAATGACAAAAGCACAGTTTGTCAAGTATTGAATAAATTCAAATGAATTTGATTCATGTGTGCTAAATGTCTAGTGGATTTAAAACTAGTAAAGTACTAGTATCTCATAGTAAATCTCCAAGTTTGATATTTGATCAAGGGTTTTTAAAGTTATTCAAAATAGTGAGTGGATATGCAATTTGCATAAAATTGAGTGGGAGCTATGAAAGTCTTCCTAAAACAATATGTGATTGACATATTTTTGGGTGGGATCTTATAGGAGTAATTCTTAAGTGTGTTAAGAATGAAAGCGAAAATAATTATAAATAATGATTTATAAGATGTAGAAGTTGATAATAGGTGTATTATGATATTATGTAGTATTCCTTAAGGGATTCTGAAAAGGGTTTCAGAATAGAAGTCAATTAAGGAACTGGTCCTTAATAACTCAAATTAGGAATAGTATTAAGTTTAACATCAATGGTTGAAAAAAAAGGATGATCGTCATCCACTATGTTGAGACATAGGTTCTATCTTAGTAAACCATGATGATAACTTAGCATAATATGAGATCCAAATAAATAACGTTTAAAAGTGATTAAGTTCGAATCACAGAACGTTGAGCTAAGTTTGTTTGCAGCGTCTAGTAGAGAACTGTGGATATATTTTCCAAATCCATAAAGGATGACATATCTTAAAGCATAAAGAGTTATGTTATCAGGGAATATGTTGGAAACTCCTATAAATACCAATTAAGGTCAAGTAGGAAGCGAGGTGAACAAAACATCGAAAGTTGCACAAAGTGCACTAGTGTTTTGATGAATACATTTATATTAATAGATAAGGGTACCATCTAAAGTGTTGTATAATGTACTGGCTGGGCTAGTTCGCTTTTAACGTAGAATGATGTGTCCCAGGGAACAGTGCCCATGAGAAAGCCCTCGAGGTTGATCTAACGTCATTGTAGGCTCCTGGAATCAGGCCTCGTTCTGCTGCCATAACGATGATGCATACACATAGATGCTATCATGTGATGATAAAGTATTAATGTCAATCAAGGTGACGTTAGTAAGTTGCAAAGGATTTGGGACTATAAACTACAGAACCAAGACTCAACCTATTCCATGAGCAAGCATGTTCAGGGTACCGGATATATGGTGCCAATGATTGAGAACAAATGCAGCTAGTGTATTTGTACTCTAGTGCAAGCGGGAGACTGTTGGAAATATGCCCTAGAGACAAATAGTAGTAAGGACTATTATCATATTTCATATAGTTTATGATTAAGTTTTATATCATGCTATAATTGTATGGAGTGGAAACATCAATACACGTGTGATATACAAACAACCAGGGGTTCCCAGTGAAACTCTAGTCACTGGTTCATTGGTCAACAGATGATCATATTTCCTGATCATGTGGCATTTATGCCAGTTGGAAATGGAGTCAACTTATTCCGAGAATGAGACGATGAACCAATACCCAAACTAAACATTGTGACTCGATCATGTCACGAAGTTCAAGTTACGATGATTAGAAATGGATCATCGTAGACTATTCCTTAGACCGTGAGGCTATATCAATCACTCTCTCCCGGTAATACAGTGGTTATAAAGGTGTGTTCGGGTACTCAGAAGAAACCGTAGATGCAATATATGTCAACAGCGGGATTTGTCTGTCCATGTGACGGGAAGATACTCAAGGGCCTACTCGGAGAGGTTATATCCAATAGCTGCGCAGCGTGTGATTTGATCACGGGGATATCACTTATCGGAACGAGTCAAGTAGCATTGTTCAGAAACGAGATTGAACACGACATGGTGATGTCATTGATCAGATCTCCGGCAATGCAAGTATCGAGTGACAAAGGGAATAAGACACGATTGTCTCGGTTCAAACGACAAAAGATCTTCGTGGAACGCACATGGGTCACATGGCCATCCAGGTCCCTCTGTTGATCATTGGTGCAGGAGTGTCCCGACCATGTATGGAGTGTTCCCGAACTGTGGGGTATCACGCTTAAGGGCTTGATGATGCTTAGAGAGTGTTTATAGGATCGGTGGAATCACCGAAGAATAGTAGAGAGAAAACCGAAAGGGTTTCGGTAAGTCCGGAGGATGTCCGGAGTGGAGGTGGAAGGTGTTCCATAGCCAGGGAGATTGAATAATATGTGAATGAATGTTAAATATTGATTTAGTCATTTATTCATAATTATTTAATAAACAGAAAAATCAGTTTAAATGGTCAAAGGCTTAATGGGCCAATTCCCGGAGGGGAGAGGGCCCATTAGGGAAAGGAGAGAGGTAGAAGGGGCCAAGGGGGTGGCCGGCGGCCTAGTGGGCCAGCCCCTCCCACGCGCGGGGCCCATGGGGGTGGCCGGCGGTGCCACCCCTCCCCCCTCCTCTCCTTTAGTCCCACCCCGGGACTTTGAGGGAGGTAGTACCTCCCCTCCCCCTATATATAGTGGGGGTATTTGGCCAAATAAAATACACCAATAATCAATAAAGGTCTTCTCTCTTTTTGAAGGACCTCCAATTGATGTTTTCTCTCTCCACCTCTCTCTCTCGTGACCATGGTCCCAAGTCTGGACTGCGCGAGCGATTGACATCTTCACCGCGGAGCACCATCGCGTTGCGGGATTCGGATCCGGGAGCTCTACTTTTGCAACTACTACTAGATCAGGGAAGCGGGAGTCATCGTCAGGCACCGGAAGTGTGTAACTCCCTACGAGGTGTCGCACTTGAGGCACTCAAGTTGTTGGAGCCAAGGAGCGCAAGGTCTTCATCACGACCTTGAGGTCGGCTTCGGCTCATCTACATCAACCACGCTCTCCTGAGCGTTGACAATGCTTTTCGGTCTTCAAGGGTAAGTTCGTGAAAAGCCCCTCCCGTTACAGTATTACTAATAGATAGGTCCTGGCAGCTTCAGGGGTTCTGGGGCATAGGGTAAAATTTTATTGTTTTCACACGCGGAACCCCTACAGTTCGTACCTCGGCGAAGCTCTGCCTTTCCCCGGATTCATGGGTTAGATTCTTGCAAGAAGTGGCAACGGTCATTCTTCTATGTGAAGAACATGACCAAGACAGATATGATCAGATTGCCAAACTATGTTATTGTTGTCCCTGAAATAAAGCGCAATTGGAAAATGGACCCAAAGGAGCTCACTTCGAGGTCAACCAGATACACTCGGCCATTCTGGAGCTTATGCAAGTGGGTATGTCGGTTCATGACCTCGTGGCGACATTTATCAGTCGCCGAGTCTCTCTACTTTAGTGCAGACCACACAAGATTTTCCAAATGAGTGTCTGACATGACCCAACCTGGACATCGATGGTCGTGCTAAACAAGCTTGAGATTCGAAGACGGGTTAAGGCCATCGCCAATACTAAGATGGTCAAGGAGTGGTGATGCATGTAAAATGCATACATGAACTTTGTAGTTTGTTAATATGTTTTCCCACATATTTGCATCATATGTAATGTTATATCCCTGTTTTATATTGATTTTGTGGGATTCACCAATGATCCCCTTTATTTTGGTTACAACCCTGCAGGGCAGAAAAACCCTGTTTTCAATGTTTTTGATGTTTCAGGACCTAAACAAAGTCAAATGGACCTATACTTTTGGGAATACCAATATTTATCCGAGAAGCATCTAGAGCACTGTAATCTCACCACGAGGGCCAGGAGCGCCAGGAGGGCCAAAGAGCCCAGGTGGCGCGCCTAGGCCTAGTGGGCGTGCCACCCAGGGTCTTTCCCTCCTCGACCGTCCGATCGCCTTGATTCTTTCTCCCACGGACTTCGCTTGACCTAAAAAACCCTATATAAGGATTCCCTAGGGCATCCTCGAGACGAGAGGCACCAGAGACGAAAACACCACCAAAAAGAGTCAGATCCAGTGAAGATTGGAGGGGAAAATTCTGCCGAAGCCACCTCCGGGGAGATCTCCACCCTCTCCAACATCTCCTGCTTCATCACCATGATGAAGAGGGAGTAGTCCACCTCCGGGCTATGTGTTTGTGGCAGTAGCTTGATCTATTTATCTCTTGTTCTTCATAGATCTAGTACCATATGAGCCGCCCAACATGACTATGGTCATATTTGTGATTCCTAAGTGGTGGATCTTTGTTCTATGATTTGATATTTGAGATTGGAATCTATTTTGTGTATGATGTTTTAATAGATGCATATCATGCACTCCGTTCTTCATTGCTTGTGTTGAACCAACTCGTATGCAATAACTTATTTGGGGAGAAGTGTGTGTTAGATGGAGTAGCATAGGGGTGTCAAACTTCATGGGATGCCAACAACTCCACTAGCCTACGTACGATCTATGGTATAACCATAGATTTCGGCTATGAGTGGATGACATGAGTGGCATAAGTGTCACTTTAATGGGAAAAAGTATTGATACTCTCAAAGGTTGTGCAAGAAATTATAAAAAGAAACACTCAATGATCCTTGAAAGAAGGAAGAAAAAATATATGAAGATCCACACAACAAGTCCTTGCCATGGTCTCATTACTACTTTATGAATTTCTTGAAAGACAATGATTGGATTTCAAGTGTTTTGATAGCCTTTATTTACTAACCTGTACTATGCATGATTCTCGCGTGTCACTCGCAAGGAAAACGTACGGATCCCCTAAACTCATCTCCGTGACTCATGTAACTGAATACTTGGATTACAAACACATTCTAACTTAGCGCACTAGATCAAACCTCAACCTATAACCTAATAAATCACTCACACATGGATGAATGATAAAACATAGATGAATATATTCATAAATTAACAACCATGTTCAATTTTGCAATTACAAGATCGAAGACAAGGGAGAGAGAGATGGAGACACCGTTGGAGATGATGATGATGAATGGTGCAGGCGGTGAAGGTGGGGGCACCTACTTCTCATCCTCTTGCTTGATTATGTGGAGATGTGGATCTTGTGTGCGGAGTCTATGGAGGCGGCGGAGCGTCAGGGATCTGCCCCTGAGGCATGGATGGATTCTTCCCCTTGTTCTAGGATTTTCCCCTCTTTAAATTGGAATCTGGAGGTAATTTTTGCGAACCGACAAAGCTAGGGGCCGAGTATGCCCATTGGGCCTTCACAAGTGTTGTTCCATTTGAAGAAGAGAAGCAGTCAGAGGGTGGTACGGCCATACGGTATGGGAAGGCTCCGCCCATACCAGTCGTCGTTACACCTGTAGTACTCCGTAGTGTTTTGGCCGCCATTTCTTCATACGAACTCCGATTGAGGTGTTCTTTGGATCGTTGGATTTGTATGGACGAGGGATACAACACAATGTCCTTAGATATTCATTTGGAGTTGATAGAAAAATCTATTTTTTCCTCCCATCAAATGGCTAAGTCTGGTGCCTGCAACTTCTCCATATTGAATCCTCTTGACTCCTTTTATCCATGATTATTCATAGAACCTACACACAAATCAAAAAAAGAAAA
Organism: Avena sativa; assembly: GCA_916181665.1. Classification (NCBI taxonomy): domain Eukaryota; kingdom Viridiplantae; phylum Streptophyta; class Magnoliopsida; order Poales; family Poaceae; genus Avena; species Avena sativa. The sequence goes on along the minus strand of OV702296.1, from coordinate 446,568,220 downwards.
AAGAAATAAAATCCTAATAAAACTACTATTGTGCAAAGTCAATGTGGAAATGAATGAGAACTAGTAATCATACATAATAGGCATAGTTATAGATAGATGTAGCATGTAATGAGTGATAATATGAATAATTCATATACTTGAATATGATTCAATTTTGAGGCAGCGGTGGCATTGATTCAGGCAAGGTACCCCGTCAGTGATCGAGACACGAAGACGACAATGTGATCTAAGATCGGAGAAGGATTGGTAAGTTATTCGTTCTATCTCAGTCGATCAATATCATAAATCGGGTTTTGCCTTCGCATTTTGGTTCTTGGATCTCACGAACTTCAGTTTGGGGTTTTCTCAGCGGGACATAGTGCCGAAGTGCATCTATGATAGTAGATTCCATGGCGTCGTGCTTAACAAAGACTTCTTCTCAGAATGCTTCTGCGGAAGGCTTCCCCGCAGGCACGTCACATTTAGGGGAAAGCACACCGGCCGTAGATTCTATGGCTGCAACTTTAAAAAACCGAGGTGATGCTGCCTTACTTGGTGTCATGAACCGCATTCAGAAGTGATGCAACGTACATTGGAGAGATTAACATAGGAAGGAAAGAATGATCAATCGACGGAGAAGAGTACGAGGAGGACGCAAAAATTACAGCAAAGGAAGAGATGAGTGAATCGTTGAGTGTGATTAAGACTGTGTGCAACATAGTTAGTCTTGGCTTTCGTTCGGTTATGGAATCACTAGATAAAATGGGATTCAAACACGTTTCCTAGGAATAAACTTTGTTTTAGTATTTTCTGAACTGCTTATTAATTAGTAGTATGTTTGTTACTATTTCTTATTCTCAAGCTGCTAGCGTTTTCCTTTTGGGTCCATAGTATTAGTTTCCAAAAGGATGGGGTGACCCAGTAGTATACTAGTCAAACTCTATGCGCACAAAATTTCCCCCTCACCTAGAGCTCAATAGCATCGAACCCTAAATCGAATCCATGTCGTGCCGCGCCGAATCGCCCACCTCCGACGTCAATTCCATCCACGTGCATCTACTTCTCTTCTCGGTGGTGCTGCTCTCGACCGGACCGTTGCACTCTTCGTCGCGGCTCTTCTCTCGACAAGACCGTTCCCCTCTTTCCTGCAGCAGTGCCCTATATCGGCCTCACCTTCTTCCTCTCCGTCATGTAGCCCTCCATCGACCGCGTAGTCCTGCTCCCAAGTACGCCAATAGCTAAGTCCTTTACCGGTCTAGATTTGCTTTGTATTTCTCTACATTTAAGGTCTTGTGCTTTTAGGCAATGGCATTGGCAAATACTACGAGCTTCTCTCGGAGCGGAACAACATTACGCAAACAACCAGTCGATGTAGTCGCTCAAATTCTTCCTAGAATTCCTCCACATCCTCGCATCTTACTGATGGTATTAGCCGTCTGTTCTAATTGGAGGGGACTGATCAGAACCAACAATTTCAGACAGCTAACCATGTCACACAATGGTGGAAACCCATTGCTAGGATTTTTCTACCAAAGCAGTGATAATGCTCGTTGTTTAATCACCGCACATCATCTTGACCCAACCATCTTGCCTAAATTTCCACTTAGAGATGAAGACAATGTCGGTGAGATTGATAGTGATAGTGATGACAGGGTATACGGAACCTTGTGTATCCTTGCATCCCGGCATGGTGTGTTCTACTACATTATTTAGCTTACCCAACCCTGTTAGTTCGAGATCCAATCAGGAACAGTGATACATTTGTGTGTGAACCATTATTGCGTGTGTTACAAACTAAGTTCAATGGAACAATTCTCTATTCCAGCAACCATCACTACAAAAATACCCACCCATACCCGACGGATTCGTGGGGCACCACAAGCGAAAACTACCTGCAAAAGTTGGATGTGCGATGGATGGGCAATCGTGGCACCATTTTGTCACGACGGCCGATAATATGACGTGGTACCCACGATAGCGGCGGATTTTGGTGTTGTGGTAGGTGCCATGGAAGATCGACGTTTTCTGGTGCCGCGCATCAGCGAAGGAGGCATTTTGTTTTGCCCCGTGCATTGTAATCGACAGGAAAAGTGCATCTACACTATAGAAGAGACAAACATGTCCCGTTGCCTGTTCACGCTCATCTCTTTGACATGTGCTACCAGTGAGCTGTTTGACGGGCCTCTATTTATACACCGCCCACAGTACACACGCTTATCGCTAAGATCCACCCACTGCGCCATCTCCTCTAAACTGCCACGTTAATCATATCTCGTACGTGAAGGACACATAAGGAATCTGATTGATAGCAAATGCAAGCGCAGCGGTGGCATCTTATGTTATCTTCATGGAAGGTTCATTTATGATTGTCAAATTTGTTTGATTATGTAATTTGGGGTATAATTTATACATGTATTTTGGTTGATTTCTTCAAATAAATACCATATAAGCATCCCAGACTTCCATGTGTACAATAACCACTAATAAGGGCCTATTGAACAAGTGATGGGCCCTAATTTTGCAATAAGGCGCACTTGCTCAATAGGCTCATGAAATTATCTATATAAAATAGGAACCCTAACCCAAACTCCTCACGCCTCACAACGTCGCCCCACTCCCCACTCCCAAGCCCGAAGTCCCAGATCTCCACTCCCCTTCAAAGATTAGCCAAACTCTACACTTCTCCACTCGATCTGCCGACCCCCCACCCACTCTCAGCCAACCATTCCCCTCTGCTGCTACTAGCCAAACTCTAGACTTGTCCATTTGATCTGCCTCCCACTCACGCTCTAGGTATGTTGGTGAACCTTTCTGCACATCGTGTTTCTACATGTTCCATAGATTTTTGGTTATTTCTCCATTTTCTCCGAATATGCTCTTTGTATTGAATAACTCTTATCTGTACTTCAGATCTATGTCATCAGCGATTCAGCATACGTGTGAGGCTCGCGGTGAGTTACCAGATCTGTAGTGATGGCATCAACCTATGGCGCTAGAGAATGGCGCTCGAAGATCCTGCACCGAATCAAGATGTAGAAATTAGCAGAACAGAGAGATGATCAAGAGAGAGAAGACTCTTAGTGAGTCTTCTCCTAGTTAGGATTTTTTAGATTATTTAGATGGGGGTGCTAAATAGAGAGGATCTCAATATGCTTCCTTCTCTAAAAAAATATAATCATCACCCCTTAACCCAAATAAAAATTCATAGAAGAGGTTGCAGTGTAATGTAATGAGTTTTATATGGTAATAAAATTTAATTTTGGATGTTTTGGTGTATATCTAGTATGATCTGAATGTAATGGAGAAACAAATTATTTAGGCTTAATTGTAATTAAAAGTAGTGCCGCTGAAAAGTCTACCAAGCACGGCGAAGCAGTTTCACTATTTCAAGGGAAGTATTGGCCCCGTCGTGTTTCTTATAACGTGGAATATCCTCTGGCGCACCGTGGAAGCGCTAGTTAGGCAGATCACATTGTTTTGCGCTAAAAAATCCGCCAACGTTCGTGAATCCTCGACGCAGTTATCCTTGTTGGCTTTTTTGGCCACGCCAGTGTGAACATGGCGACTAAGGCTGTGCCTCGGCGTCTATAAGCGCCAACACCCGAGCTCCGTGTTGTAGTGCATGCTGGACCATTTACCCACAATTGTCACATAAGAAATTTCCTGATTGTTTGAATAACACCAAACACTAAACAAGTAGAGGTACAAAGGTACTCATCGGAGACACACAAATGGGATTCAGTTGCATCCATTCCATCGATAGCAATGTCATGGGTTCATGAATTGAGTCCAGCTACTCTCATAGGTTGTGTTCTGTACTGGGTAACAACATCTAAATATATCCTTGTATTTGACAACACTACAAAGGCTCTATAGTATGTCGAGTGTCTAGAAGAGATACATGATGATTTGTTCCAGTGCAGACTTCACACGTATTGGCACTTGATAGAGAAGTTGATTTGTCTAATCTTCTAGTCATTCACACATATTTGCCACATGATGATAAATGTAAACAAAAGATACTGTGAGCATTTGAAGATAGAGATATCTTGGTTATAAGGATGAAGAAAGATGTACAATCATTAGATGTGAACAACTATGAGTGGAAGGAGATCTATGGTTATCTCAAAACATCTACTATATATCCTTATACTATGATACCAGGTAATTAGCATACGCTATCGTATATATATATTTGTGTATGCTTATTCTTCCATCTATCATTTTGTGTTGATCATTTCTTTTAATGTTTGACAGCAACAAACATGTTCCAAAGTATACGAGATGACCAAGACATACATGAAGGCGTGTAGCCATATATAGGATATATATAGTAGTATGTGCACTATATGCATGTAGTGTATATGTAATGGTTATGTCACATGTATATGGCATTAAACTGTATCGTGTGCTCATGTGGTATAATATATTTGGTCATTCTTTCTTTTGTTATTAATATTCTAAATCACATATCTATAATATGTAAATAGTTCATCCCCACTACCTATTTCTCTCAACATGCAGCCTATCCACATCAGCATTGCCACCTCATCTTTTTATTTTCATAATTTTTATTTTAGCAACAATCAATGTCTTTTTGTTGCCACAAAGATCTCCTCCATTTATACAAGGCCTGCACATTAGTAACTCTCCCAACTTAGAAAGAAATTAATTTTTTTCAGAAAAAAGAAGTTGTTGTTCCGTCATGCTTTGACGCATGCCATTCTGTCCAGTTATCTCGGCCATGTAAAGACTTCGTAGATTTAGTCTTTGCAATCAATTTGCACCCACCAAGCCAGCCCTCATTAATTTATTCACATACCCTCTGCTGCTTCAGATCAATCTTCCGTTTCACCTCCTCAATAGTGGTAAAAATAAATCATCTGTAACTGGCGAGGCTAGCCAGCGGCCACCGGCTGGCCCGGGGGCACTTTTTAGTCCTTGGTGGCCACCTCATTAGCGTCATCCTCATTCACAATTCAATCTTCACATGGTTCTCCCTGTCCTAGATGCCCCTGATCTTTGTCGACAAAAATATCTGTATCATCCTGCAACCATGTTGACAGCCTTGGCTGCCGGCTAAATGAGATGAATTTACTGCTTCGCCCGCTATCTGGAGGTGTAACCTTCCTTTCCTAATCTTAGTTCTCAAGACGTGAGTTCCCTTTTTTTGTGTTTCGTTCATTCCTTGCATATGGAGTATGACTTTTTTCTCGGCAGGTGCTTGATGGAATTCATGTGTGAACAATATGCTGCAGAGTGCAGCTTCCTGAGGTAGATACAAGACAGAAAACAAGTGACGATCCTCGCAAGCATGGGTTCTATCGCACTATCTCACTTTTTTCTACTGCCATGCAGCTTGAGGACTCTGATCATTCTTCCCCTCTCCATATTTTCTACTGTTATTTTTCTTGAATTCTAAGCTTATATTATGTTGTCTTTTACTCAGGTATGGTGTATATTTGGAGCGATCAAATTATATTCGTTCAGTCCAATTCACCTTGGGGCAAGATTATTGTTGTTCCTTCGCTGCCAGTAATCTACCTTTCTTAAATTCTATAATTATTTCACGAATGAGTGTAAGAAGCACGCCCAAATCCCAAATTAAAGTTGCTCTCCTTCTTCCGTCGTGTACTCATCTGTCATGTCCAGTGTAAGGATTAGTTTACTTCTTTCAATAATTTATGTGGTCATATTTTTCAGCTGATGACCAGATGTTTTGTCTTCGTAAGCATTTTTATATACTATGTCAATTCGATCTGCAGAAATTCAAATTATCCTTCATATTTCTCTTTTATCTGCAGGGCATTGTGTTAAACTAAGAGTACAATGAACTTGAATGGTAATTTTTTTGACATTTTTGCACCCGTCAGGGCTACACATGTATTTAATATGTTGCTGATTCTTGCAGTCTCAGTACACTTCTAAACATAGATTACTCAAAGTTCACACGTCCTTTCATTTTGCTTGATGAGTTGATAAGTGTGATGACCTTATCCAATGATAGTTCTGAGGTCCACTCATGGTAAATATAAAGGGAAGTGTTAACCTGAGAGATATGCTTTAGTACATAGCCTCTAATTTGTAGTTTACATTTTCATGAGTAAATTTTGTTTAAACATCCAATAAATTAGTAAGTTCCAAAATGGTGTGCAATCTGAACGTTCAAAGATCCTACTGTTGCAATTTTCATTTTACTTTCTTATAGTTTTTCTCTACCGTGCACATACTCCGTATCACACGGAAATCCCGCCGCAACGCGCGGGGTATTGTCTAGTATAATATGGTGTGGTGGGACGAATCTAAAATTGCTATCTGAAAAGGTATGCGCTGATATATCAGACTAGGAGCAACTTTGTGCCGCCGTCTCACAGCTGCCACGACATGTACACAGTGCCTCCCTACATGGGTCGCGGTGAAAATATTTAGCTGCCGCAGAAGCGCTGCCTCGGCGGATCATGTTGTGCCACGCCAAAAAAGTCACCGTTGTTCGTGAATCCCCAATGCAGTTATCCATGACGACGTTTTTTTCCGAGGTAGGGCGAGCGCGGCGACAAAGGCTGTGCCTCGGCATTTATAAGCGCCAGCACCCGAGCTCTGTGTTGTAGTGAAAATGACACTTATTATGGTTACATAGAGGATATTTGGGAACTTGACTATGGACCTTCTTTTAAGGTCCCTACGTTTTGATGCAAATGGGTCAAGCTGGCAGGAGGCAGGATAAATGTAGACCAACAGTATGGAATGACAACTGTGGATCTCAATAATCTTGGGTACAGAGACGAACCATTCGTCCTAGCCAATGATGTGGCTCAGGTTTTCTATGTGAAGGACATGTCTATCAAACCGAAAAAAAGAAAATAAAAGCAAACGAATACATCATACGGTGAGCCAAAGCACCACGAAGTTCTTTCAGGGAAAAAAACATCACAGGAGTGGAGGATAAGACAAACATGTCAGAAGATTATAATAAGTTTGATAAAATTTCGCCCTTCACAGTGAACACTGACCCAATCATTTTATTAAATAATAAAGATACTCCATGGTTACGGCGCATGCATAAGTAAGAGACATATGCAAAGAAAAAGTTTTATACCACAACACTAGATCGGGATATTGGTGATGTGTAACAATGTATTAAACCTTTTATGTAATCATGTTCTGAAAATTGGATGAATGTGTAATAATGAATTACTTTGAATTTAGTAGTGTTTTCTTAACATTATAAGTGTATGAAATCTTTTATCCATTTAGAAATTAGTGGTCATATTTTATAAACATGAACATGACATTACATGGCTATTTAAGAACTATGTTTAGACTTTAAATATCTTCATGAAACTTGTAAGAAAAATATTGGTAGAAATATTTAATAACTCAAAATATTTTTTTGATACTTTTATCATTGATAAAACCTTTTTGAAAAATAATATATGATTTATCTCCATAGTTTATTTTACTTAAAATGTGAAATATTATATTTAATGTGTAGATTATATTTTTGTGATCATTTTGGTATTTTTTTGATTTTTTAAATAATAAAATATGTTTTTCCAAGATTTATACTTAATAGAATATTTTTTAAATAATAAAGTATTTCATTTAAGTTGTATAATAGAGTATGATAATAGATTTAAATTATAGATCTTCTTTTTCTGAAAAATTGATATATAATACATAATATTATGAATTATAGAATAATATATATTGATTTTATAAGATTTACTTATTTTTTTGGTCTTCTAAAAAACTCTATTCCAAAAGACCATTTAGCCAACCAGGACTAAAGGTGGGCCTCACGGGCGCATTTTTGCGGGCGGCCGAAAATATCTTTAGTCCCGGGCGATACCACGAACTAGGACTTAAGGCCATATGTTTAGTCCCGAGTCCAACCACCAACTAGGACTAAAAGACCTTTAGTCCTTGTTTGTGGTACTGCCCAGGATTAAAGGGGTCGTGACTATATTACCGAAAGGTGTCACCACGCAATCCCTATCGTTGTTCTTACGATGAAACCCTAGCGCCCACAGTCGTCGCGTTGCCCCGCCGTCTTCGGCCACCCTGAGTCTCGTCGTGCAGCCCACGAGCTCCAGCTCCCCTCTCTGTGCATCCAAGCCGTAGTAATCGTCGTGAGTTACGCTGAATCGAGCACTGCTTCATCGTCTCCTCCGAGTCCAACGACCATCGCCGCCACCATTACGGTCGACTTCGACCTTACCCAGCCTCACCACCACCTCCATTGTGTTCCTGGTGAGCCGCTAGTGCTTAAGCACCCTTTCCCCTCTCCCTCTCGCACTCTTCCATGTTCACGCCGTGCTCCGACCTCTGTCGCCACGCGAGCTCGCTGACGGCCATCTCCGGCGACCATTTGGCAGCGGCGAGTATGTAAACACTATTCGTAATTTAATTTTATTACCATCAATTGTGTTGAGTTTTATTCATAATTTTTTAATGATGATTTGATATATATCGGCACACAACTCATATATTCATATTGATCTCCTTCTTTAAAGAACAAAGAGATGTGGAAGCACCTCCGACCAAAGGACCGCCTACGAGCAATTCAAGAGAAATTGGCGTGTTTTTGCTTACAGAGGTCATATCTACAACCGGAGAATACCATTGCCACTAATGCCTCCATGTAATTTAAAGATCTCCATGTAATTAAATAGATAATATATGGTCTAGGTTTAGGGTCTAAGGTTTCTGAAGAAGATGCTTCTACAAAGATGTGTCTAGAGTTTAGGATCTATGTCGAGGATCTAGGGTATAGGTTCATGGTCTATGATCTAGGGTCTAGGTTTTAGAGTTTTTATATAAATTCATGATGACGACATGAAAGCAGCAAGGGGTAGAAAGTGGCAAGAGAATAAGGGCGAGAAAAATAGGCAAGAAAGAGGGGGTGGGAAAATGGAAAATGATGGGAAAAAGAACATGTATTAACAAGAATACGTGAAAACAAAATTCTACAATGAATTTTGGAATAAATTTGAAAATGTTGTTTCTAGAAAACTAGCACCGTGGCCCTCGCAAATGCGAGGGCATGATCTTTACTGCCATGAAAGGACTTGAAATGAATATGTATTGTATGTCTATTAAATAACTTTCATTCTTATAATGGCACCTAGCTCACTTTGTCACGTGAGGGGATTAATAAAGCAACCACTTAATGTATGATGATAAATTTTTTTTATTTTACGATTGATTTTACATGTTTTGTTTTACTCTAATCCTAAATTTAAACTTATAGATGACACATTCTGACACAAACTATACATTTCATACTAATGTTTCATTTTTCGCCCTATTTTCATCAACATTTTGTTGCGAAATTTTACACTATTTTCATCAGCATATAGAAAAGTGATGTCTTTTACGTACATATTATCGTGATCCTCCATACGATATGTAATGAATTTATTGAAATCTATATGTAATGAATTTTTGTTTGTGAGATATCATTCCTTCATATCATTTCTACATGTTTATCTTACTCTATTCACATCAACCTTTTGTCTACCCAAGTCACAATAATAATAACTGGTGTTAGCAATCGCATATTGCTAAAACACTATTTCTCACTCAATATTGTAATATGTAAGTTTGTTTCAAAATTTCCCAGCTAAAGACACTGACTATAATTGATTTGTGCACCTAGGACAACATTTTTATTTCAGATATGGTCCCTTGCACACATAGTATGTTGGCTTCGTCCCGGTATTTTTCTTGCACATACATGGACGACCTTACAAGGTTTGTTATGTGCCTACATCTATTATATAACGCACCAGATCAATGAAAATTTCTAGTTAACATGTTTGATTGGTGACTGTCATCACATCTATCTTCCTCTAAACTTGTGCATTCTCTCTTACTATGTCACTCACTCGCATCATAGTTTATTTATATATTAATTGAAGTAACCTATATGGACAAAATAGGCTCGATGTATTTCTCTACTCCCTCTATTTCATAAAGGACGATTTGGCAAGATATTCTTAGTGTTGTTGCCGCTTTTTCAAATTCTACGAAGTACTCCTCCGCACACACAAAATTCATATTGTCGATCTATTTCTACTCCGTCGTATCACGTCATGAATCTATATTCATGAATGTTCACTTATATAAATATTCTACTGATGCACAGTTCTTATCTTAGACAACAAAACATAAACTCGCTCCCATGTCTCATATGCATATACAACACTATGCCCTATCTCTTAATTACCCTCAACTTAATTCGTGACTCATGCCCCTTTCCTCTTGTACTATCATTGACAAAAAGAAATGCATGTCGATGCATCTGAACATATTAAATTGATGGTTCCCTAGTTATATATAATGTGTATCTGAGGCATGCATGATACCTTCATGTTTTCCTCAAGTGCCCCATACTAAATGTTATCAAGGATAAAAAATCAGTGCATCCGAGACATTATTTTATACACAAATTAAACAGCAATAAAACATAAGTTCCCAATACCTATATGGCTATATAAATTCAAATTTAATAGGTAAAAGCATGCACGTACATCTTGCTAATATCACTCTCCATGAAGAACCTTGAAATAATATTCATCATATAGGAAAAAAGAAATCATCTACCCCTCCATTTTAAAATAGATTTTGCTGGTTTGTTAAAATTTAGATGAATCTATATACTAAATAGTGTCTAGATTAATTTAAATTTTAACAAATCTGCGACATATATTTTGAGACGTATTAAATTTTTGGACCAATCATGACCGAATCACGTCCCATGTTGGTGTCAAGTCAACGCCGTCCCTATATGTTTTCTGGTTTTAGCTAAAGGCGTACATGTTTTTGTGCCAATTGAAAAATCCGGCCACAGGATATTTGCCTGATGTACGGGCTGTTCAATAGGATTTCCAAGAAAGGATCACGGAAGATTAGATCCCTGGGCTAATCATTTTTTATTAGTCTGGACTCCTCCGATCTTATCCGTATTTGCGGCACGGGGATATTTTTACCTTTAAATCCGATCCGTTGACTCTTACCGGTCCCTCTCCTTCTCTTATTCTCAGGAAACGGTGTGTAGGTACGTTAAGCGTGACATAAACCTTTCTCTGTACACATGTGCATTCTACGTAACGCTACTTATATTTTAATCTGAGATTAAATCTTAACCATTAATTATAGATCTAACTGTCCAAATAATTCTAATGATGTGGATCAACGTAGTGCCTCGAAAAACCACTTTATATTATTTTTAGTATATAATAGATATTTTTGAAGACCTTTTTGTCGAGTTTTGGCTTGTGAGAAGGAACTTGACATAGACTAATTAACTCCGGGAATTTTGCAGGGTGGCTCCGTTGCCGCATTCGGGAAACCTGTTGACACCGTATGAATTGCGTCGAACGCGGTCACGAGGGCCACATGTCCCCATGGTTGCCGACACAAATTTACTTTGCTGGGCACCTAGGCTAACACTCGACATAGTACTTGCTTATAGTGTTTTTTGACTGTTCATACTTGCTTATAGTTACCGATAGCCGAGCAAAAAGCACTCGGCATGCATGTTATTAGGCTGGTCATAGTGGTAGTATCATACTACTAGTATTATGCATATGATACTAGTGTATGATACTATCTTTATAGTGCATGGTATCATATATTAGCATCATACTAGTACTATATTTAATGATTTGTAGAATCTCAATGCAAAATTGTGTACAAGATTTATTTGCATGAGGATTTTTTAGTACTACGTGCTATGATACAGTATCTACCTATGATACTCTAACCATCTGTTTCTTCATTAATTGTTGTGTCACATCAGGTTTTGCCAACATGGCATGCATGATACTAGCTATAATACTCCCACTAGGACCAGCCTTAGTTGAGCGTCTTTTTTTTTTTTTTGCCGAGTGTTTTTTCAGCTACGGCGGTGGGTAGTTGTCGAGGCAAACTCGAGCTGCACTCGGTGACTACCCGGTTTCTGGTAGTGACGAGCTACGACACCTCCGGTTTAAACTCGCCATGGAGGAGTTTGAACATGTTCAGCCAGAACGTGTAGTGCTTGTAGCTAGATCTATATCATGTTTTTTTTTACTTGATGTAGCTATAATATGCAGCCCACGGAAAAAAAGAATGAGCTAGCTAAGCTTGGTTTTGTTGCATATAAAAAAAGAGTAAAACTAATTCAGCTAGAAAATGGTACTGGTCCAAGAAAAACAGGCTCCAAATTCCCGATCAATCTGCAACTAGGTAGAGAAAGAGGAGGAGGGTGAAGAAATTGAAGAAACTCATCTGTGTGCGCATGCAATGTTGGAATGCACACAGAGAGTTAGAGACTTTAATTTCCGCGTGGACGCGGGCTTAATTAACGGCTGCAAATTCATCCACCGGACCTCTTCCCATTCGCCCCTAGCACCCTCAAGTACCAGACCGCCGCCGTTGCGCTCTCTCTCCACGACCTCACCACACCTCCGGCGCTCCAGCCTCGCCGCCGGGCGGGCCACCCGAGCCTCGCCATCGTCCGACCTAGCTCTGGCTCTGTCAGCCCCTGGTCGATTCCCAGCCCACCGACCATCCAATCGAGCTCCTAACCGCGCCACCGTCAAACCCTAGGGGATCGCAGGCCGGTCGGTGTCGAGGACGACGCGTCCCCGACGCCGCCTCGCGTCACCTTCCCATTGCGCTCCCGCTGCGGAGGGCCCTATCCATGGCCTCACCCACACACCCTGGTCCGGCTGGTGCTGGAGGCGCCCGTGGATGCTTCCTGGCTGTCCCCGGTAACCTCACTCCGGCACCTTCGCCGCCGTGGACGGCCGCAACCGGCAGATCGACACCGTCAATGGGGTGAAGCCTCCTAGATCAGTACCTCTTCATCTTCCTCCTCCTACTGTATGCCCTCTTCCATTGCTGGCTACAAAATGACATTTTCATTCAGTTTTAAATGTGGTCACACAAGAATAGAATCTGGGAGTATGGATTGATGATTAATTAAAACTAAATGACCTTTTCATTCAGTTTCAAATCTATCTGCAGGTTGCCACGCCGGAAATACGATTATTTTTCTTTTCTCACACACTGGCCCAGAACTCGAACTTGTTCACCGTGAAGGTTGCCTTCTTTTTTGGTTGTTAAGGAAGCTTATATTTTAGTTCTGGAAGACATTAATGTTAAGAGCCAGCTCGACACAATCAACTGAAATCAAACTGGAAGGTAAATTATGTGTAGCAGGAAAACTTTATTAATTATGGTGCTTTGGCTGTTCCTGTATCAGATGAAAATCCCATGTTCATCTTCTTGTAATAGATAAAAATGGTTTCTCAAGTGCTTTGGTTGGATGTTCAATTTGATAGGAATAAGCAACTTGTATTATCTGGGGCCAAAGGCCACAATATATAGTACATCTAACTTGAGGTACAAGAAGATAAATCTAGACAAATACGGACTCCTAGACCAATACTAATACGGACTCCTAGACCAATACTAATACACCTTAACACCCCCCCCCCTCAAACTCATGGTGGATCCACAACACTGAGTTTGGAGAGTAAGAAATCATGCTGTGCGCGGGTTTGTGGCTTTATAAAGAAATCTGCCAACTGCAAGTCTGAAGGTACATAATGAAGCGCAACAACCTGATCCTGCACCTGAGCACGTGTATAAAAAGCATTAACACCAATATGCTTGGTCAGCTCATGCTTGACCAGATCACGTGCAATACTGATAGCACTTGTACTGTCTGACAAAAGTGGAGTGGGTGTCGTAACAGAGACCCCAAAATCTGCAAACAACCACCGTAACCAGGTCACCTCAGCAGTCACCGAAGCCATAGCCCGCAGCTCAGCCTCAACACTCGAACGGGAAACCGCTACCTGTTTCTTCATCTTCCAAGCAACAAGCGAACCACCAAGAAACACACCGTAAGCAGAAAGTGAACGAAGATCCGTAGGATCACTCGCCCACGTAGCATCCGAGTAGCACTGGAGCTGGAGAGAGCTAGAACGAGGGAAGAAAAGACGACGAGTAATCGTGCCACGAAGATAACGAAGGACACGGAGGAGATGACTGTAGTGAACAGTGGTAGGAGCTGAGACAAACTGACTCAGAAAATGAACAGGATAAGAGATATCAGGACGAGTGACAGTAAGATAAACAAGACTTCCAACAAGATGGCGATAATGAGTGGGATCGGGAAGAGGATCACCATCAGTAGGACGAAGCTTAACATTAAGCTCCATAGGAGTCTCAACGGTACGCTCATCCGCAAGAGCAGCCCGAGCAAGAAGATCCTGAATATACTTTTCCTGAGAAATAGAAAAGCCATCAGAAGTGGAGGAAACCTCAATCCCAAAAAAGTAGCGAAGAGGACCAAGATCAGTCATAAGAAACTGATCATAGAGACGAGCCTTGACAAAGGCAATATACTCAGGATCATCACCAGTAATGATCATATCATCAACATAGAGAAGGAGAAGAGTGCGTCCACGAGGAGAAGTGTGAACAAAGCGCTGGATCATGAGAACTAGGAGAGAAACCAGCAGCAGTCACCACAGAGGCAAAGCGCTCAAACCAGACACGAGGAGCCTGTTTCAGGCCATAAAGGGAACGTCGAAGACGGCAAACCATCCCATCGGGAACAGAATACCCAGGAGGAGGCTGCATGTAAACCTCCTCACTCAACTCGCCATTAAAAAAAGCATTCTGAACATCAAGCTGGGACACAGACCAGCGTCGAACAGAAGCAACAGCAAGAAGAGTACGCACAGTGGTCATATGGGCCACAGGGGCAAAAGTCTCATCATAGTCACGGTCGTGTTCCTGCTGAAAACCACGAGCCACAAGACGCGCTTTATAGCGCTCAAGAGATCCATCAGAGCGGGTCTTAATTTTATAGACCCACTTACACATGATAGGACGAACACCAGAAGGGGGAGAAACAAGATCCCAGGTGCCAGTGCGCTCAAGTGCAGCGATCTCCTCAGCCATGGCAAGCTGCCATTCAGGATGACACGCGGCATCCCGATAAGAAGTCGGCTCGGAGACGACAGAGAGACCATACTGACTAGGAGAGTAACGGTTTGGAGCACGACGCTGACGAACATGCCGTGAAGAGGGAAGCTCATCCGCGGAAGACGACTCATCAGAAGAGGAGGAAGAAGGGACAGCGGAGGAAGGGTCCGAAGCCAGAGAACGTGGAGAACTAGGGGAACTAGACGGAGGAGAGGATGGCGCCGAAAACAAAGGAGGCGCATCAGAAGGAGAAGGTGGAGGAGTAGAGACAGCGGGAGGTGTATCGGGAAAAAGAAGAAAAGAGAGATCATCAGTCGGGTAAGTACCAGAGGTGGGGCGAGGATAGAAAGGACGCGTCTCATCGAACGTGATACCATGAGAGATGCGCATCCGACGACCAACGGGGTCCCAACAGCGATAGCCCTTATGCTTATCACTGTAGCCGAGAAAAACACACTCAACAGACTGAGCGGTCAGTTTGGTGCGTTCGCGAGGAGGGAGAAGGACATAGCAAACATAACCAAATAAACGAAGAGTCGAGTAGTTTAGACAGGTAACAGAGAGACGCTCGATAGGAATGCCACCCTGAAGAGCAGCAGAAGGCTGGATGTTAATGAGGTAAGTCGACGTAGCGACAACCTTAGCCCAGAAATGCGGCGGAAGAGAGGAAGCAATCATCATAGCATGGGTAGTCTCAAGAATATGACGATGCTTACGCTCGGCGACACCATTTTGAGCATGGGCGCCGGGACACGAGAACTAAGCAAGGGTGCCCTGCTCAGCAAGGACGCCCCGCAGGTGCTGGGAGATATACTCGCCTGCAGAATCAGCACGAAACACACGAATATGAGTAGAATACTGAGTACGAACCATGGCCACAAAACGCTGATAAATAGGAAGCACCTCACCGCGAGAGCGCATAAAAAACAACCAGGTGTACCGTGAAAAATCATCAATGAACAAAATATAATATCGATGGCCCCTTTTGAAGCAAAGGGAGCTGGACCCCAAACATCTGAATGAACTAAATCAAAAGGTCGCTGAGATACAGACACTAGTAGAATAGGGAAGCTGAATCTGTTTGCCTAACCTACAACCCTGACACGAATGTAAAAACACATCTCTTGAGACAGACCCCAGAAGACCACGACGAACTAATGACGATAAACGGGAGCCACAAAGATCACCCAGCCGATGATGCCACTATTGAAACGAGTCGGTGACAGAAGCAGCAATCGCAGGAGAACTGGCAGAGGAAGTGTCAGCGGAAGGAACGCGAAGCCAGTCTAACTCCCATAGCCCCGGAGACTCAATGCTGCGAGGGCCAGCTCCAACTAGAGCATGTGTACGACGGTCCTGAACAGCACAAGAATCAGCGCCAAGAAATGACACGACAACCAGAATCAGTAAGATGACTAGCAGAGAAAAGGTTCATCTTAAGACTGGGAACATGAGAAAGATCAGGAACAGAGAAAGAGGAAATAAAGAGGGTGCCTCGACTATAAACAGGAAGAGAGGTACCATCAGCCATGATAACACGGACATGAGAAATAAGAGAGCGAAGAGCAGAAAGAATAGAAGACGCAGAAGTCATATGAAAAGAAGCTCCAGAATCCAGATACCATGGGGATGACGTACCTGACTGTGTAGAAGGTGATGGACGCGCGGTGCCAGAAAAGCTAGGCATAGAACCAGCAGTACCCGACGAGGAAGAGCCTGTAGCAGCGAGCAGACTACGGAGACCACGGATAAATCCTGATCAGACAGTGCACCAGCAGGAGGTCCAGAAGCAACGACAGAAGATCCTAAAGAGTCAGCCTGCCGACGAGCAAGATACTGCTGACGTAAGCGGGGATCCCTCGTCCAGCAGCCAGAGATATCATGGCCAGGCTTGCCACAGTGGGCACAGGGAGGACGAGAACCACGAGGCTGCTGAGGCTGACTCTGACCCTGGGTCGGCGGAGCAGAGAGTAGCGGCGGTGCTAGAGACCGTGACAAAGCCGGCAGCACGGGGGGACCACGAGCAGCAAAAACAGATGGAACCTCAAGAAGACCAGCACCACGAAGACGAGTCTCTTCAGCACGAAGCTCAGCCAGTACCTCAGAGAGCAGAACACGACCACGGCAAGCAGCTGGGCACGACGTGGCTCAAACTCCTTGCGGAGCCGTGACAAGAACTCAAAGACGCGTTGAAACTCCAGATCCGCGCGCACAATCAGACAGCAGGGACAGGTGTTACACATAGCTGTACGAAGAGAGTCAAGCTGACGCCAAATAGCAGCACTCTGAGTATAGAACTCATCAATAGTGGAATCACCCTGCTTAAGATCATGCTCCTGACGAACCACAGACAGATAAAGAGCATCTCCAGACGGCCGATAGTGCTGACGAAAAAAAGCCCACTAAGCAGCAGTAGTGGGAAGACCCATGAACTCAGCATCATACTGAGGCAGAACACTGGAGGTGAGAACATCAGCAACACGAGCATCCTCATCTATCCACTGAGTGTAGTCAGCCAGATCCAGCCGGTAGGTCGCAACAGCAGTAGAATGCTCCTGGACCTTCCGATCATAGTCATCCCGAGCAGTATCATCAGCACTCTAGGCTGCATCCTTGACCGCCTGAGTGGCATCGGAGGCAAGGGCAACGGGCGTTGGTGCAATAGGCGCCGTAGGCGCAACGCGGCGCGGTGGACAGGAGACCTCACCGGAGAGCACACCCCAAAGGCGAAGACCACGCATATGGACGCGCATGAAGGCAGCGAAATCAGGATAATTCGCGCCATCAAAAATCACCGGGCATCGAGGAATCGCAACATAGCCCAACGAAGAAGACATAGCTCTTTTTTTTTCAGATCCGAGCGAGATCGGACGAAAACTGGGCGGCCGGGCGCGGCAGCGAAGAGCTGGGGCGAGCGGCGGCTGGGGACGGGCGACCGGGAACGGGCGGCCGGGGACGGGGCGGCCGGAGACGGCGGCGGCGGCGGGCGGCCGGGCGCGGGGGCGGGCGACCGGGGCGAGCGGTGGTGGCGGCCGGAGAGGAGACGGCGGCGGGAGCGGAGGCGGCGGCGGCGGCCGGGCGCCGTGGCGGAGTGCCGGGGTGAGCGGCGGCGGCGGCTGCTAGGAAAAAAAGGCCTTACGGCTCTGATACCATGATAGAAATAAGCAACTTGTATTATCTGGGGGCCAAAGGCCACAATATATAGTACATCTGACTTGAGGTACAAGAAGATAAATCTAGACAAATACGGACTCCTAGACCAATACTAATACGGACTCCTAGACCAATACTAATACACCTTAACACAATTCACAAATAAACTGAATACATCCTTAGTTTTCTAGGTTAAGTTCCTCAAGACACTAATGTTAAGAGCTAGCTCGATGCAATCAACTCAAACAAACTGAATGTAAAATTATTGACTCACCATACCTTTTGACTAGCTAGGTCTATGTGGACATGCTTGAAACCAGTATTGGTATGTTTGCTGCACTGTTGCTTGCTCTTGATTGAACAGAACCATATCTTAACTAGAACATACCTGAAATTGTTGGTAGTAGAGTGACCTGTGGTGGTTTCACTAAATAATCACTACTAAAATTGCAGTACCGTTTTTGTCTGAAATGATACAAATTAGTTAACTCGACAGGGCTGATGGATATTTCAACCTCTGCTATTGTAATAATATTTTCCTAATAGTTGTCAATAGCTATTTTTCTTCATTAGCTACATTACCGAGAATTTCTCTTTGCTAGATCATAGAGAACTGAATGTGTTTCTAATGTGGCGACTTTCACATTGGCAGATCAACGTGACCGAGGTCAGTCGAATCCCGTGCCTCCACCCTAGCGGCTCGGACCTTGTTTTGTCGTGGTCGCTCCTACACCATGCTTAAAGTGGATGGAGCTGGTCATGGGAGCAAATGACAACGCTGAAAGGGGAAGATGGGGATGACCTGGACAGGCTTGACGACGAGCTCGATGGAAATTCCGTCGAGCCCAACCACAACGATGCCCATCAAAAGGTCCTTTCCCCCTGTTCTGCTATGCTATAGCCTAATTTCTCATGATTGATCTGGCTGCAAATTTGGTACTCTAAAAATGCTGTAGCTAGCTGCAGTAGCAATATTCGTCTTGTCCAGTACAAGACGGTTTTTCCTTCTTCATCAGCAGGGTAGTTGATTCTTCTCATTATGAAGAAAGATTGTATTAGGATTGGAATTTCTCAGTTGTTAAATAAGGGCAATTTTATCTTGTATCAAACTAAAGATCAGTATGAACACAATTGCAAAAGCTTCTGAGTACCGAAAGTTAAAACTTGAAATATTTCTGTTTTTACTATGAAGTGCATTCAGGTAGCTCATATGGGTCCTCGTGCATGCACAAGACATGCTATTTATTCTTTTTTGCTGTGGCCTTTATCATCTGCTTTTCTAGAATTTAGGATGCTATCTAATCTTTTATATGTTGAAGTTTTTATTTCCACTAAAAATCTTAAAGAAACAATAGGGCTGCTACTTTTCGGCATTACTTGGATTGCAATCTTGATTTCATATTTAAAAAGTCAAAGTTGTGACAAAGATAATTTGAAAATGGTCAGACTAAGAATAATATATGCGTACACTATTTATGAGGGCGAGAGCTTTTCCCCTGTTTTATACTTTGTAATATACTTTGTCTTCCTCTTCTATCTTTTGCCATTTTGTTTGATTTCATGGTTCCTTTCTTGTAGGGACATGATCTGTTTTGAGGAAAGGAAGTCTGCGGACAATGTAGTTCGCTTGCCATCATAGCCTGCTATTTTCCGTGATAGGAGTCTTGCATATGCTGAGTGCGCACGATGCTCTGGTCAGGTTAGTGCTGCTCACTTCAGCAGACAACATGTTCCTTTTGCTTGCAGCCTTTTTAGCTAGCATTTAGAATACATTCTAAAAATTGTGCTATTTTTGTGCTCAGCAACAAGTTTTTTTCGCCCCATGTGAGTAACTCTTACCACTAATTGGTCTATAGGCTGATGCTATGGAGGTCTAAAACTGTAGGCAACGGCCGGTCGAGTATAGACAGGTCGAGTATAGACGGGACAGGAGGAGGAGGAGGAGTAATGGATAGTTCCTGCGCGAGGCAGAGGCACCGCAGCGCAGCCTAGCTTGGCTGAGAAGGCGAGAGTGATCGATTCGAATTTCAAAATTCTAAAAGCAGAGCCGTCTCCCCTAGCTCGTCTCCTCCCATCTCCTCTCGTTAATCCCTTCCCATTCCCGCCGCTGCCTCTCTCACTCCACTGCCTTTCCTTTCTGGAAGCAAGCATCAACGTGCCATGGCGTCTTCCTTGCTGGGGTAATGTACTGTCATTTTTCAGAAATTACCCCGGTGTATGGAGACAAACACGGGGCAATGTTGGTTTGTTGCATGAACATTACCCTGTTTTACCGGAGAGAAACACGGTGGATGTGGTAATATTCCTTCAACATTACCCCGTCTAAGAGGATCGTAAACTTCACATTTTTTGAAAATTCCTTGATAATCCTATTTATGACCTACATGTCACCACGTAAAATAAATTGGGGCTAATTTGAAGAAGGTTGAAAAAATCACAAACTTACAAATGGACCGTTTGGTCTCACTTAAACCATTTTTTGTAAGCAAATGATTTTTTCGACCTCCTCCAAATCAACTCAAATTTTGTAAACATGATCTCTTACACAAAAATAGAGAGAATGTGCAGGTTTTACATTTTTTTTAAATGTTCCCTTGCTCACCAGGACCTCATCTGCAAGCAAGCATGAATGTGCCATGGTGTCTTCCCTGCTGGACTGGCTCTCACGCCACTTCCAGCTGCCTCCCTTCTCCCTCCCCTGTTTTCTCCAACCTCCAGCCCCACCTGCCATGTCGCCCTCCTCGTCCTTGGACCAATATCCCGTCCCCGTTCCTTCCACCACCAACAACAATACCTTGCCTATCGAAGACCGGGTGCTGGGAGCGGAGATGGAGGTGGCGACTGCGACTGCGAGGAAATCCATGGCAAGGGTGTTCAACAAGGTTCTCAGACTCTTCCCTTCCTCTTCCCCCTACGTTTTGTCAACACCTGCAGGCTCCAATCCCCTCATCCCAGGCGCTCCCTCCCCGTCCATGCACATCTCTGATGCCGACCTTCCTGTTGATTCCCATGTTAGCTTTGCGACAAGTAAATAACGAAGAACGAAAATAAAATCGCAGCGAGGGGACACAGATTTAACGTGGAAAACCCTCTCCAACAAAGAGAGGGGAAAAACCACGGACGCCAGACAACAAAACTTCACTATAACGGAGAGTGTTTACACAACGCCGGGGATTTCACAGATGCAACGTATCCCAGCCGGCGGCTTACAAGAAGTATATATAGCAGTGGTAACCTAGGTCATCAACGATCCGCATCGGCCCAAGCCTCCGGCGACGGGCCTCGCTCCGCTCCGTCATCAGTTGGCCTCTACTTTGTAGAATTTGGATCAACATATAACACCCCAAAATGCCGAACACGCGGCAAACATGGGGATGATGAGGAAGGTGAAGCTGCAGGGCTGCCGTTGCCTATGCAAGCTCAGCAACACCTCTTCCGACCAAGACTAGCTACAGGATACATGAAGCAGAAGTTGGGAGATGGAGGAGTCCACGTCCTCAAAGGATTCTGAAGATGAAGATGAGGTCGAGGACATGGTGGAAAGAGAACTCCACGGACTAAACGTGTCAAGAAGAATTCCAAGCAGAATTGTCGTGGGAGCACAAACGAGATTAAACATCTATAAGTTGCATGGTGATCTTCCCGTTTTTGTCTGTGTCCTAGGTGAGGCACTAGGAAAGATGTGACATGTGTTCTTTCTCCCCAGAGTTTTCTATGCCCTAGATGAGTAACTCTTACCACTGATTGGTCTATAGGCTGGTGCTATGGAGTTCCAAAACTGTAGGCAACAGTCGGTCGAGTATAGACGGGACATGAGGAGAAGGAGGAGGAGGACTAATTGAGAGTTCTCCTAAGGCAGAGGCACCGCTGGAAGGAGACCCATGATCTCAGCAACTATGACGTCGCCCATCGACATGGGGTAGTAGGTTCTCACTGGCTCAATGGTAGAGGCAGCACTAAACAGTTGCGGACATGCAAATGTGACCCTAGTGATCAAGGGTAGCGTTGGAAGGTAGCGGAGGATCTCAGGGACCATGTGCTTGCCCATCAATATGAGGGTAGTACCTCGCTGCTCTCGATCGCCAGAGCCGTCTTTGCTTGTCCCTGACTATATAGTTTTGCCTTAACCATTGCAAAGAACTGCTTCATCTCGTCGTGGCTGTCTATGTTAGCCTATTTGGATCGCTAGGCGTCGATCTAGAGAGAATGGGGTTTAGAGGAACATACCGTCGGCCTTCGAGGTTGATGACAAGCTCGTCATTGGAGCTCGACAGAGTGGTGGCGGCGGTGAGATGGGTGATTCCCGCCGCTGCAGCGCAATGCTAGATCGGGTGGCCTAGGGTTTTTTGTTGTGCGGTGGGCGAGTCGGAAGACGAACCTTGGGGTTCGTGCCTCCGGACCCCACCTCTTTATATGCGCTGCGCGACGGGGGCCCACCAACGATGATGACGTTGGGCGCCCCCGATCAGGGCGCGAGACCGAGTCGGTCGCCCGTTGGGGTGACCGTGGGGAGATCATACTAACATTCTCCCCCGTGATATCATCTTCCATTCAACTCATACTTTTGCACCCATTTCATCACA
Source organism: Avena sativa (assembly GCA_916181665.1). Taxonomy (NCBI): domain Eukaryota; kingdom Viridiplantae; phylum Streptophyta; class Magnoliopsida; order Poales; family Poaceae; genus Avena; species Avena sativa. Next base: position 446,545,517 of record OV702296.1, on the reverse strand, counting down.
GATCAACATATAGAGCATGTCTTATCATAATGGCCAGTTACGCACCATAGATTCAACAGCCACTATACACCTCTCTATTTTGAAACAGACTTTTGTTCTTAGGCCCTTAATATCCAGGTATCATAGGCTTTTCCTTAAACCCATGTCGGCTAAGTGTTCTCTGAACACACTAGGTGGTAAGCCTTTTGTGAGCGGATCCGCGAGCATTTCTTTTGTACTTATATGCTCCAAACTTATGGTATGATCCTGGATTCTTTCTTTCACAACATAAAACTTAATGTTAATGTGTTTGGCAGCAACACTTGACTTATTGTTGTGAGCATAGAATACTGCTGGCTCATTGTCGCAGTACATTCTGAGTGGTCTTTGAATGTTGTCCACCACTCTTAACCCAGGTACAAACTTCTTTAACCAGTTTGCCTGCCCCGTGGCTTCATAACATGCTACATACTCAGCTACCATCGTGGACGATGCCGTGATGGTTTGCTTGGAGCTTTTCCACGATATAGATCCACCTGCGAGAGTAAATATGTATCTTGACATGGATTTTCTTTCATCTATATCTCCCGCATAGTCTGCATCTGAATACCCTTCTATCTCAAGGGAATCAGATTTTCGGTATGTTAACATGAGGCCTTTTGTGCCTTTTGCATAACTCAATGCCTTCTTTACCATTTTCCAATGATCTATTCCTAGATTACTTTGAAATCTTCCAAGTACCCCGGTAACAAAAGCTAAGTCAGGGCGTGTACATACTTGAGCATACATCAAGCTTCCGACAGCAGAAGCATATGGAACCGCTTTGATTTGATCGATCTCATATTGGTTCCTGGGACATTGAAAATTCCCAAATCTATCGCCCTTGACTATAGGGGCAGGTATAGGATTACTCGCATGCATACTATACTTCTTCAGAATCTTCTCTAAGTATGCCTTCTACGATAGCCCTAAGACCCTTTTTTCTCTATCTCGGAGAATCTCAATTCCTAGAACGAATGAAGCTTCACCGAGATCTTTCATATCAAAGTTAGAGGACAAGAATTTCTTTGTTTCCAATAGTAGACTAACATCACTACTGGCAAGTAGAATGTCATCCACATACAGGATAAGAAAAATGAATTTCCCATTCTTGAACTTTGCATATACGCAATTGTCCTCTTCATTCTCATCGAACCCAAACTTTCTTATTGTTTCATGGAACTTTAAGTACCATTGCCTGGAGGCCTGTTTTAATCCATAAATGGATTTCTTGAGACGACATCCCACACGTTCTTTTCCTTCCACAACAAAACCGTTGGGTTGTGCCATGTAAACCTTTTCTTCTAGGTCTCCATTTAGGAAAGCCGTCTTTACATCCATCTGATGCAATTCTAAATCATAGTGTGCCACTAAAGCCATTACGATTCTAAAAGAATTCTTACTTGAGACTAGAGAAAATGTCTCATTGTAATCTATTCCCTCTCTTTGGGTGAAGCCTTTAGCAACAAGTCGTGTTTTATATCTTTCAATATTCCCTCTAGAGTCACATTTTGTTTTGTAGACCCATATACAACCTACTGTTTTGGCTCCTTTAGGAATTTCTTCTAAATCCCAGACTTTGTTGCTACTCATGGATCTCGTTTCATCTTCCATGGCTTCAAGCCACTTCGATGAGTGAGCACCTTTAATGGCTTCTTCAAATGTGGTGGGATCACCCTCCATTTGAACTTCTTCACTAACATAGACTTCAAAATCATTGGGAATAGCTGGCTTTCTAGTTCTTTCAGACCTTCTAAGAGTCTCGCCTTCTGGCACATTCTCCGTATAGGGTTGTTACAGCTCTCCCTCCTGTGTGACAACAGGGTTTTCATTGCCATTCATTGTTGCCACAGGAGAACTAACAACAGGTGTCACGTCAGCATTTTCCTGTGTCGGTGCAGCAGCAGGTATCGAAAAAACGGTTCCTGAATCATCGGAGTGGGTGCATGCACCCGCTTCTCCTCAAGGTTGATTTCTCGCGATACCGTGCTCCCCCTAATCATCTGATCCTCCAGAAACACAGCGTGTCTCGTTTCCACAAACTTAGTAAATCTGTCTGGACAATAGAAACGATAACCTTTTGACTTGTCTAGATAGCCAATGAAATGGCAACTTACTGTTTTAGGATCTAACTTCCCAAGGTTTGGGTTGAAGAGCTTAGCCTCAGCTGGACAACCCCACACTCGCAAGTAATTGAGTGAAGGTTCGCGACTAGTCCATAACTCATATGGTGTTTTAGACACCGTGTCGTGGAAATGGCCACGGCAGTCGCTGCCACTGGCAGCGATTGAGTGTTTCGTGAGGAAGAGTTGGCGGCCATCTGCGGTGCAAGATGGGGGCAGATGCACATGGGTTTACCCAGGTTCGGCCCCCCGGAGGGTAAAGACCTACTCCTACTAGATTAGATTATTGGAGAGCGAGTTATAGGGGTGGCGAGCTCGGCGGCTAGGCAGCGAGTCGCTTGAGGGGGTGTATGATGGAACGTGAGTCTCTAGGATACCCTAGGGAGGTTATATATGAGGCACCTCGCCAGGGTTTACAGGTTACAACCGAACAAGGATTCAGAGGTGTTGACCTAATTTGACTGGGCTTCTGTTACGCTCCTGGGCCTCCAGTCGTCGGGCTTCTCCCTCCATTATAGTCTAGTCGCCATCTTCCAGGCGCATGCATAGGCCCTTCGGCCCAATCGGAACGTCCTGCTGGGCATACCCCCTTTGGCATATCCCCATCAGTAGTCCCCGAGGCCATCGTTGATGCAGGCGCAGACGTCCTTTTGGTGTTCGGAGTAGACGAGCCCAAACCAGGGAGAATTTTCCCATGTTTCCATTCGTCGTCCCAATGAATGTTACTGCCACCAAGTCGTCGTTTCGGCGAGTAGAAAAGACTGGTGGGTAGCGGGTGAAATAGATAAGTTGGACCATCAAATCTGGTTAAACTATCCGTTGGAATTTCCAATGGTAACTTCGGCGCAATTACCGTGAGTAACGGCTATCCCGATTTTGGCGGGTGGCGCTCCCATATAAGGGGAGTGATGGTTCAGCCTACAGACCTTCTCCGCATTCTTCATTCTTCCTCATTCGTTCTTCCTGCCTCCAATCTCCCTGGCTACATTCTTCCAACTTGCCCTTTCCGCATCGTGCGATTCCACATCCTACCCGATGGCGCCTCCCAAAGGCTTATGGGGGAAATCCAAGTGTACCACAACCCAACTTAAATCTTTCAAGGACACCGGAGTACTCCGCAAGGGGAACTGGCGGGTTCCGCCCTCCTCCGAGACCGAGCCGAAGCCGCGACCCGGCGAATTCATCTGCTTCCCCAGTCATCTCGAGAGGGGTCTGGGATTCCCCACTTCACTCTTTTTCCGCCGCTTCTGCGCGTACTACACGATCAAGCCATCGGATCTCGGTCCGCATAGCATCGAGCAGCTGGCGATCTTCGTCGCCTTCTGCGAATGCTACCTCGGCTGTAGGCCGTACTTCCCGCTGTGGCTGGAGCTCTTCCACGATGGGCGCTACTGTCGTGGAAATGGCCACGACAGTCGCTGTCAGTGGTAGCGATTGAGTGTTTCGTGAGGAAGAGTTGGCGGCCATCTGCGGTGCAAGATGGGGGCGGATGCACATGGGTTTACCCAGGTTCGGCCCCCCGGAGGGTAAAGACCTACTCCTGCTAGATTAGATTATTGGAGAGCGAGTTACAGGGGTGGCGAGCTCGACGGCTAGGCAGCGAGTCGCTTGAGGGGGTGTATGATGGAACGTGAGTCTCTAGGATACCCTAGGGAGGTTTATATATGAGTCACCTCGCCAGGGTTTACAGGTTACAACCGAACAAGATAAGGATTCAGAGGTGTTGACCTAATTTGACTGGGCTTCTGTTACGCTCCTGGGCCTCCAGTCGCCAGTCGTCGGGCTTCTCCCTCCATTATAGTCTAGTCTCCATCTTCCAGGCGCATTCATAGGCCCTTCTGCCCAATCGGAACGTCCTGCTGGGCATACCCCCTTTGGCATATCCCCATCACACCGACTTACTGGGAACTCGATTAAGTATGTGAATGGCGGTTTTTAACGCCTCCATCCACAAACCAACCGGTAAGGTGGAGTAACTTAACATGCTTCTTACCATATCCATCAAGGTACGGTTACGTCTTTCAGCTACTCCATTCTGCTGAGGCTCGCCCGGCGTTGAATACTGGGCAACTATACCATGTTCCTGTAGAAACCTTGCAAAAGGTCCAGGAACTTGGCCATATGGGGTGTGCCGACCGTAGTATTTGCCTCCACGTTCGGACCTTACTACTTTAATTTTTAAACTATGCTGATTTTAAACTTCAGCCTTAAATATCTTAAATTTATCCAATGCTTCAGAACGCTCTCTAATTGGATAAATATAACCATAACGCGAATAATCATCTGTGAATGTTATGAAAGAATCATATCCATCCACAGATGTCACAAAAAACGGACCGCATATATCCGTATGAATTATTTCTAAGACTCATGTGCTTCTTTTGGCGCCCTTTTTAATGTTCTTTACGAATTTTCCTTTAATGCAATCGATGCATTGCTCTAAATTTGAAAATTCTAAAGGCGGTAGAATTGATTCTTTTACTAAGCGTTCTATTCTCCCCCTCGAAATATGGCCTAAACGACAGTGCCATAATTTCGAAGAGACATCATCAATTCTTTTCCTTTTATTCTTTCCATTCAGGGATGAGGAGGCATTCTCATTCTCAGCGCTTAATGCATACACATTATCACAAATTGATAACAAATAAAGCTTGTCTTGTCTGAAGGCAAGACCAACAATCTCATTATTACTCTTGATTTTACATTGTCCATCACCAAAATGGCAAGCAAAACCATCATCATCTAAGCGTGATACACTTATTAAGTTTCGATGCAAAGAGGGTACATAAAGTACATCTACTAGTAAAAGTACAAAGCCATTTGATAATTCTAATGGGAGATCTCCAATAGCTTCGACTTCAGCTTGGACGCCATTTGCCACTTTAATTCTTCTTTCTCCTCTTTGTAGGGTCCTTCTCATACGGAATCCCTGTAATGAATTTGCAACATGGACAGTCGCACCTGAGTCAATCCACCAAGTAGATTTTGCATAACTTAAAAATAGTGATTCATCAACAAAAGTAATTAAATCCTCACCTTTCTTGCAAAGATGCTTTAGGAAGCTCACACAGTCACTCATGTAGTGGCCCTTTTCCTTGCACCACCTGCAGGTGTCCTTGTCCACCTCCTGCTGTCGGTGATCATCATCCTTTCCATGCGGCTTAGAAGGAGGGGGATGCCCCTAAGGTTTCCCTTGTGGCCTGGAACCCTGAAAGTTCCTCTTCTTGGTTGGGCTCAGGTAGTTCACAGAATCACCAGATTGCCCCACTCTCTTCTTCTTGTACGCACATGGCCATCATCTTCTCAGTGCCCCACTTTTCTAGTTGTGCGTTGTAGTTCACAGCAAAAGTCTCAAATTGGTTTGGTAGTGAGGCAAAGATAGGGTCCTTACTCCACCACCAGTGTATGGGAGACATGTTGCTCATTCGCAATATGTGGTCCCTTACTCCACCACCAGTGTATCTTGTAGTAAAGTTTCTTAATGAGAGAGCTTGCATAGGCCTTTGAATACCCAGTAAACTGACTCTCTACCTTCTTCAGGTACTCACTGGCAGTGCTACACTCTGGGATTGCTCCCCTTATTACTTCCATAATGGAGCTCTTAATGACCATCAAGCACTTTTTGTTGGACGAGTCCCACTTTGCATGATCAAGGTCGTACTTCATTCTTATTGGTCCATGGTCATGGACCCTTTTGTTGAAGTCATCTTCACTTTCTTTTTTGCCCCTCACGGGGTCCTCAGGTTCTTTAGGACAGGTCTCAATCAGTGCCAAGTCGAGGTCAAGCAAGGCAAGCCCCATCTCAACCTTCTCTCGTCATGAGCCGTAGTTCCCTCCGTTGAGGGGCTCAATGGCCGAGATGAAACTCATAGGATTGCCTGAAAAACAAAATATCATCAAAATGAGTTAATTCAACGTTGGTCAAATTAAAACATGAAAACTTCTCAATATTAATTCTACATCACCGTTGGACAGAAATAGAACTAATAGTGATGAAACTTACTATCCATAGTGAAAATCTTACTAACAACGTTGGTCATCAAATAAAATCCTCACTTTATTTCAATTAAGCAAATAAATTTAACTATTTGCAGCGGAAAAAAATATGAATAAAATTCATCAACTTTACTATTTACAGAAACTTTATTGTTACTTTAATATTTTTCTACACAAAATTTCGTTGGATAATTTTGCTATAGAAAAAACTATGCAAAAAACATCAAAAACAGATGATTAAAATTACCAACAAGGCTTCTGTAAATAAAAAGTGGGTGGGATGTGCTGTTATGCCCTCTTGGGCCTTTACTGTTCACGGCCCGTCCAGCAGTGCGCCTCGACAGCCCACTTTCTCGAGCGTGGCGGCTGCTTATCTACCGTGCGCCGGCGTCACTCTGCGCGCCCCCTTTCAGCCCACAGGCCGGCCCACGGCCCACGCACGCGAGAGCTAGCCCTTCGCGGCCCGGCAGAAGCCCAGCCTTATCGCCGCCGCTTCATCTTGGTCGTTCATCTGCATCCGATGGCTGAGCGCGCGTTTCGGCTGGGTCAAAAACAGACGCCCCAGCTCAACCCTAAACCTAAAACTCATTAGCCCCCTCTCACCCACTCCCTGTGTCTGTCTCGCTCTCTGGCGGCGCAAGCGGCGAGGTGGCCGCGCCGTCCGGCGTCCCGCCGGCGACGAGCCCCTCCCTCTCTACTCTCTTCCTCTCCTCTCTGTCTCACTGCCGCCCACGCTACTGTGCCGCCGGAGAAAAACCCTCGACGAGCGCTGGTGGTCCGGAGCAAGCAGAGGGAGGCGGCGCCGTTGCCAGTCCCTTCGCCGGTCGCGCGTTCGCCTTGCGGTGAGCGCGTCGCCGTCGAACGGTCTGGCCGCAGTGCCCTGTTTCTTTCTCTGCTCAGCTCGCGCAGCTCCACCAGGTCCCGCGTCGAGGCGAGAACCAAGAGGAGCGGTTGTTGGCGGCGGCCCCCCTTGGCCTCCTTGCCGGTGCGCACATCCACCTGAGGGTGGGTGTGCCGCCGTCAAGCGGATCCGGCGGTGGCGCCCTTTGCCGATGCACGGCGGCGGCCGATGGGTCCCTTTTTTTTTCTTTTTCTGATCGGCCTCCCTTTTGATTTGAATTTTTTTATTTCTTGTTTCTTATTCGGGGAGGGTGAAAAGCTAAAGGATATGGGCTTTCTTTTTTTTTCTTTCCGATTCTAGATCGGCTTGATCCGAGAGGGGGGACTTTGTGGCTTTAGGGGTTTTTTGATTTCTTCACCCCAGAGGGGTTGTGTTCTTCTTCTCGACCTCGGCTTGCCGATGCGTCGGGATCGAGAGGAACGGCGTGGCCTTGCGGTGGCGCTTCTTAAAAAACCCTAGCATTTTAACTTTCTTCCTTGGATCTACTGCTTTCTCTACTATATCAACTAGCACTAGCTTGCTCTGATACCATTGTTATCCTATTTGGATCGCTAGGCATCGATCTAGAGAGAATGGGGTTTAGAGCAACATACCGTCGGCATTCGAGGTTGACGACGAGCTCGTCATTGGAGCTCGACGGAGTGGTGGTGGCGGTGAGATGGGTGATTCCCGCCGCTGCAGCGCAATGCCGGATCGGGTGGCCTAGGTTTTTTTGTTGTGCGGTGGGCGAGTCGGCAGACGAACCTTGGGGTTCGTGCCTCCGGTCCCCACCTCTTTTAATGCGTTGCGCGACGGGGGCCCACCAACAATGGTGACATTGGACGCCCCCGATCAGGGCGCGAGACCGAGTCGGTCACCCGTTGGGGTGACTGTGGGGAGATCATACTAACAGTCTAGTGTTGCATCTACTCCACCTTGTTACCTAACTTGATCAGGGCACCATCATATGTATCTAGCACCCGAATGTCGTGTCCTCCATGGGAGACCACCGCTCGAATTCAAGTCGCCTGACTGCATCTTTAATGCGGAGGGGATCCATACCGGCCTTTGAGTGGCGAAGTGTCGGGAGCTCGAATCAGTGATGCGCATGGATGGGCTCTCCAACAACGAGAACCTGGCCATTGGTGACATGATGGTTTCACCCTTGCAAGGGAAGGGGCCTTTGGACAAGAAGATACTGGAGGAATGGCCCCGGGAGGCTGTTGCGATCAAATTCGATCGGGATGACTATGCGGGGAGCCTTCCGATCGCCGAGAGTCTCCCCCTAGTGGTAGACGTACTGCTTCAGGACGCCAAAATCGACCTTGTCCTGGTTGACGGGGGAGCAGAGTCAACATCATTGTCGCTGACACCCTCCAAGCTATAGGACTCCCACACTTCGTCATTCGGTCGAGCGGCAGGATCCTCTATAGACTTCGCCCAGGCCATGAGATTCGACCCTTTGGTGTCACAACCCTCGAGGTTTGTTTCGAAGGGTTGGCGGCTGGGGAACGGAGCACATGGACTTCACCGTGGTCGCCGAGAGAAGCATGTATTGTGTGATCCTCAAGCGGCCCTTCTTCGTCGGGTTCATGGAGGTTGCAACTACGCTTGCCTCAAGATGAAGATCCTGGTGTCGAGTAGCATCGTCAACGTATGGCAACCTCGAACAGGCCTGGGAATGTCATCGGGTGAACGCCCTAATGGCAACCCAGGAAGAACCGAAGGCACCGACCAAGGGGACCAGAGTTTTTCACCTGACACTTTGTCCGAGCGAGAGGAGCTGTCCCATTGTCTGAGTTCTGTAGAGTAGTTGGTCGCTTGACACCTTTTGCTTCACGTATTTTTGGAATTAAACTCAACAAAATATGTTAGATAATCACGTGTGTGTAACCGACATGCATAGGAGTTCCTGTCCGGATAGGATTAGCCCTACATCTCCTAGTCGGTTTGTCTCAAATAGTAATCTAGCATATATATGTACGTGGTCACCCCCTTATAATCAAACTACCGAGTCCAGGCTCGATACGAGCCTCTAGCTATCAAACAATTCGTGCGTGCTTGATGTGTGTTGCTGCGGCTGATCGTCTAGGCTAGCTAGCTACGTACGCTGTGTATCTGCGCGTCTCATCAGACCGATTCGAGCCAAGCTGATCATGCTGCGACTGTTGACGAGAAGTACTTCGTCAACCCGCCGGAAAGTACATGGCGGACAGCATCGTAGATCGGGCCAATTCCAACAATTAGTATCAGAGCCAAGGTCGTCCTCCGTGATCTGCTAAAAGTACAAGAGGTCATGGCGATGGTGAAGCTTGGCGAGAACTCGGTATTGGCACAGGTGACGGAGACGGTGGGGGCGGCTTTGTATCCGCGCCTTGATCGCAAGGACTATGGGCTATGGGCACTCAACATGGAGGTGGCCATGGAGGCTCAGGAGGTTTGGGAGGTCGTCGATCCAGGAGGCGATAAGTACGTCAAGGGAGGCGCAAAGTATTGGAAGGATCGCCAGGTGCTAACGGCGCTCTATTCCGTCGTGCCGAAGGACGTGCGCTCAATATCTTGCACCAAGGTCATGCCCGCGTGAAGGAAGCACATCTTCAAATTTGACAAAAAGCTATGAAGATCTGAAGATGGAGGAGAGCGAGACGGTTGATTAGTTTGCCGCTCGTTTTGTTACCCTCGTCAACGCAATCAGGGGATATGGCGAGAGATTGGATGAGGTCAAGAACATCAGAAGGTTCCTGTGTGTGGCGCCGGCGCGCTACATGTAGATTGTGACATCAATCGAACAATGTCTCAACCTAAATACATTGACGGTTGATAATCTCGTCCGAAGATTCAAGGCACACAATGAGAGAATTCAGATCAGCTCCGCTGATCCAGAACAGGTTGAGCACCTAATGCTCAAGAAGTAGCAGTGGATGAATCTTTCGAAAGAAAAGAAAGGAGGCTCCACGTGCGGCAAGAAGTAACGCCCATCGAAAAAGTACATCGTGCGGCCGAAGGATGAAGATGATGCCCGCCGCGGAGGAAGTTTGACATAAAAAAAAGTAAGGTGTCATAACTGCGGCGAGCTCGGTCACTTCAAGGCTGATTGCGGGAAACCACCAGGAAAAGGAGAGGGATCTCATCGCCTAGTAAGGAGATGATGGACCGATGATGCTCATGCTCGAAGTAACTGAGCTGAAGGATGAGGAGGATCCTCCATCACCAGCTATGGAGATTGTGGGAGAAGTGGATCACGATATACTATGTGTGGATCACGTGGAACATAGTGCCCCATTTCAATGTGAAGCCATGTTTGAGGCAAGTGAAGCCTCGGAACTTGTTCATGGCGATCTATGCGTTGAAATTTTACGTGCAACTCCGTCTGGCAATAAGTTCTTCATGCTTGTGGTGGATGATCATAGTAAATACATGTAGATTGTGTTTCTAAAAAGTAAGGGTCGAGCTCAACAAGCATTCGAGAAGATCAAGGAAGCCGAAGAGTTCAAGGTGGAGGCAAAGCTAAGAGCCCTACGCATTGATCAGGAGGGTGAGCTGTATCAAACCGTGTTGACCATGGCACGAAGCATGATGAAGAGTAAAGGCTTGCCATGAAACTTCTGGGGTGAGGCATTCAATATGGTTGTATATTTGCTGAACAGGGCGCCAACTGAGAGTGGAGTTGGTATAACACCGTACGAAGCATGGTACGGATGGAAACCCTCGATTGATCATCTTCACGCTTTTGGGTGCGTGACGCATGTCAAGGCAGAGTCCGACTGACGTGGACATACCTTAAAGGTACTCGAGCTTGGCATATACGGTCCAATCTGGCAAAATCCTATGACGTTACCAGGGCCCAGTCAAAGATTCGGGTGACCTAAGGAGACTCCGACTGCTTGTGGTACAAGGCAATCTTAAGATAGAAAGTTTAAAAGGGACAAACCCTAACTTGTAACTGACTCGACCTGCTACCTAAGACCTAGCCTATCTATATAAAGGCTAGGAGGGGGCGGCGAGGAGGAAGATCACAACCCTAGTTTCCACAACCTTGCCAGATCGCATTTGCGTACCCCCTATAACTTTCGACTGCCTCGATAATTCCAAGAGTAGACAAGCTGGAGTAGGGTCCTCTACTAGGCCTGAACCTGGGTAAACCTTGCATCCCTGTGTGCTTGTTTGCTAGTCGATTGATGCCTCCAGCGCTCCCTCCTTCTCCAAAACACAAGTCCATAAAAATGGGCATTGATGAGTTTATCCCTCATCAATTGGCGACGTCTGTGGGAACTGCGAGTGCTAATGTTGCGGCTTACTTGGCCCCATCAACTGCGATCTACAACTCTGCAACAGTAGAGATTTTCCTCCTCTTCGGTGCCTTCGATTTCACCGTGCACATGCTGGCCACTCGCTCGGATTTCGAGTATGTGGGCAATGGGATCAGCCTGGCAATCGGGAGCTTACGCTTCTAGGTCGGTCTGCTGGGCACTCTTCGCCTCCCTGACCAGCCGAAGGTTCCCTCGATTGCTCCAGCATCGTGGTTTCCACCGCTGATCGGCACCCTGAGCGAACTTAACAACCTAACCGCAGTCAGGAGTACGATCAGCGAAAACAGTCGCGAGTCTGATCTGAGTGATCTGGCTACTGAAGATCGAGCCTACAGCTCCGGATCTGAAAGTTGCAGAAGCAACAGTTTCGCCAAGCACTACATGTGCACCGTCATTAACACATGCGAGAACGACAGTACTCGAGACGACACTGCTACCGGCAGCGGTATCCCAGTCGTGAACGGTGGTCCCACCAACGACGCACCCACCACCAACGGGACGGAAGGCCACCCGCATCTCACTGCGAATGAGCATTCCCTAGAGCGCGTGCTGATCAAACTCAACGATGCTGAGTGGGCTCGCTGTCTAGAAGCCTTGCGGGGCAATCCCCTGCCACCAAACTCATCCCAAGATATACTGATGGGTTACCATTGGCTTCTCAAGGAGGAGTACAAGTGCCAGCAACAAGTAATCGCTTAGCTCGACGAGCGTAGAAGGTTGGCGGACGAGTCGAGCCTTCGGCAAGCTCAACTCTCCTTCATGAAAGGATCCTCCTCCAAGGGTAACGACCATGTGGCCGCCAAGAGATGCTCTCGACTGGCCCATCTCACCGATAAGGAACGAGAAGAATCCGCGCGAATCCTCGACTTCTTGTCTAAGACGATGGACACACGGGGCAATGTGCTCCCCAAGACACAGCAGGCGGTGGTGACGGCAGCCACCATGTACCTCCTCAACAACCAGCCACCGGCTGGGGATCTGCGGGCCGCCATGCACCGATCTATGATCGTGGGCCTGGGGCTAGTCGAAGCTGCTCTCATCAAGGATCCAACGCCGGAGCCGAAGAAAAACAAGGCTCTGGCAAGACGCTACTCTTCACCTTCCTCCAGCGATGACAACCACGATTTGTCGCAGCAGCACCGTTCACGATGGTACGACCATGACTACGACGCATGTGATAACATCACGCAACGCAAGGTCGACATGATGCACGTAAGGCATGCCCGTTCAACTGACTCGGAAGATGATGGGATGGAACTCTATGGTGCCAGCTGCTTCAGTAGGGTCATCAGGCAGAAGAGAATGCAAAAGGTGTTTAAACTTCCATCGGAGAACCCGAAATTCGACGGCCTACAGGACCCGAAGATCTGGCTAGAGGATCACATCTCCTCCGTTAGGTTGCATGGCAGAACCACAAGCAAGGCGATGCGATGCCTCTAGCTACAGCTGCAAGGTGCCGCTCGTGCATGGCTCAACAACCTCCTGCACGGATCAATTCGCATCTGGGAAGAGCTAGTCTACAAATTCGTACGAAACTTCAAGGTCACTTACAAAAGGCCCACATCAATCAAAGAATTACGAGGCTGCTACCAGAAGACTGTCGAGCCGCTGCGCTCATACATCCAGAGATGGTCCATTATAAAAAAACTCTGCGGAAGACATCTCTGAGGATCGCGCAATCGATGCGTTCAATATCGACATACGCCTAAGAGAGATCAGGAAGGGGCTAGGCCGCTCGAATCCCAAGACAATCGACCACCTGATGGAGATCGTGAATAGGTGGGCCGATGGAGAGGACTCGGTAAAAAACCATGTCCATTCTGATGATGAAGATGACCTTGACCGCAGGCGCGATCACCGAGGAAATCGTCAAATGTGCGGATATGATGACCGCGAAGAAGTCGACATGGTCGCGGTTGGCTACATCGACAAACGCGACGACAACCGCAATAGTAGATACCGCGATAGCAGAAAAACCACGCAAGTGTGCGAGCGCCGCACTCGCGATGAGGCGCCCGAAACATCTATCCAGGACAAACTGTTCGAACCGTGCAAGGTACACTTCTACATCGACAAGCACGATGCCAAGAAAAAGTCCAGCCACCTTCTAAAGGACTTCCGCGAGTTCTAAAGCTCCATGAAGGCCTGGCCTAGATGAATCGCGATGCGATAAACCCAGGTGCAGTAGCTCATAGAGCACCACCACCACCTGCGGCTGCACCAGTCCAGAACCATGGAGGCGAGCCATACCCGCGAGCCCTGGGAAACATGGGGATGATACAGAAAGGTAGCCCCTCAAATCGAGTGCAAAAATCGATCACTTGCAAAGTCAATCTGGCGATGAATTCTCCACCCTCCACCACTGAGTACCTCAGTGGAAGCGAGTCATGCATCACCTTCGACAAACGCGATCACCCGCACCAAGTACCTCGCCCAGGCCACTGTCCCCTGTGGCTCGAAGCGCAAATTGGAGGCTTCGAGATGAGTCGCGTCTTCATGAACGGCGGAAGCGGCATTAACCTCATTTTCGCAAGTACCTTGCGCGCAATGCGAATTCGTCTATCATGTCTGGAAACTTCAGACACGACTTTCCACGGAATCGTCCCAGGAAAGGGCGTATAGACCACATTTTCTTCCATTGATTGCACCTTGTTTCCTGGTTACAATCTGAGTTAGAAGGTTTCCCATGTAGGGCTTCCCAGTCCCTTGCAACTATGTATACAGATTTGACAGAGAAGATCTCTTTTTTTACCAGGGAACAGCTGGTACCGACACGGAAGCGCCATGGCCGTCCAAAGAAAGAGAAGCTAGACCAATCTGGTATCCATAAAAATAATTCAGATTAAGATTGTTTAGAATAAACTTTTTACTCTTTTTTTGTAACACAATGCAATGGCGTTTGCTCTGTTGACAGAGCAACATCTGAAGCCGCCGAAATGTGGTCATCCGAGGAAACAGACGCAGGACCAAGCCAGCCAAGCTATCGTGTTTCACCTCACAGAGCTGAGCGCAAGCCAATTCAAGTATTTGGTTACATTCATTGTTAGTTCGGCGTACCATTTTTTGTTTACAAATTCAGTTTGTTGAATAATCGTTTTGACATCTCCAGAGTGAGAAGAAATGTATATCTCAGTTCTCGCCCAGGGAGTTTGTAAAACTAGTTCTAAAAAAGCTGAAATAGACACAGAATGGTTTCTCTCTTGTCAAGAAAATTAACGGGCAATGTGTATTTGATATCCAGCCCGTGAAACTCAACAAGCAATTGGAGTTATCTCTGATTGATTGTTTTGATACAGAACTTGATAGGTTCATGATCATTGGAGCGGCCCATTAATATTAAGCCTTGGTACCAAAGGTTATAGGCCTGCTCAATTCTAGGCGCGCAGTTAATCATGACGGTATCCATGATAATTCTAACCTGTATGATGTGTTCACATATAATGAAAAGTCAATTTCGTCTAAAAAAGGTCTGAAATTTTAGGAAAAAATTAGATCATCTTCAACATTATCTAGAAATTTTAGACCTTTCTTAGACGAAATTGACTTTCCATTATATGTGAGCGCATCATACCGGTTAGAATCATCATGGATATCGTCATGATTAATTGCACGCCCAGAATTGGACATGCCTATAACCTTCTGTGCCAGAGGCTTAATACCAATGGGCATCCCATTGATCATGAACCTATCAACTTATGTATCAAAACAATCAATCAGAGATAACTCCAATTGCTTGTTGAGTTTCACGGGCTGGATATCAAATACACATTGCCAGTTAATTTTCGTGACAAGAGAGAAACCATTTTGTGTCTATTTCAGCTTTTCTAGAACTAGTTTTACAAACTCTTTGGGCGAGCATTGAGATATACATTTCTTCTCACTCTAGATATGTCAAAACGATTATTCAACAAACTGAATTTGTAAACAAAAAATGGTACACCGAATTAACAATGAATGTAACCAAGTATACTTGAATTGGCTTGCGCTCAGCTCTGTGAGGTGAAACCACGATAGCTTGGCTGGCTTGGTCCTGCGTCTGTTTCCTCGGATGACCACACTTCGGCGGTTTCAGATGTTGCTCTGTCAACAGAGCAAACGTCATTGCATTGTGTTACAAAAAAAGAGTAAGAAGTCTATTCTGGACGATCTTAATCTGAATTATTTTTATGGATACCAGCTTGGTCCAGCTTCTCTTTCCATGGACGGCCACGACGCTTCCGCATCGGCACCAGCTGTTCTCTGGTAAAAAAAAAGGGATCTTCTCTGCCAAATCTGCATACATAGTTGCAAGGGACTAGGAAGCCATGCATCCATACATGGGAAACCTTCTAACTCGGAATCTAACCAGGAAACAAGGTGCAGTCGATGGAAGAAAATGTGGTCTATACCGCTCCTAAGCAAAATTCTTCATTTCCTATGCATTACGTATGAATCAAAAGAGGAGAGACATGGATGTGGATACTGGATGCCCACCATGCCTGAGACTAGATGAAGGTGGAGGCCATGTGTTCTTTAAATGTAAAGAGGGTCAAGCAAATATGGAGACAACTACAATTGGAAGAGATAAGGGAGAAATTATGTGAAGTTTCGAACACTATGCTCCTGCTGGAAACAATCCTCAACTTAGAGGAAGAAGGTAAGCTGATGACATGTTGCACGCTTTGGATTTGGTGGGTAGAGAGGAACAAAGCTAACTCAGGTACAAATACTAGAGATCCTCAGCAAATAGTTTCATCAATTATATCTCATGTTATGGAGTAGAATGCCCTGGGTAAAAAAGGAGCAACTTCAAAAAAAACGTGAACCTCCTAAATGGACTTCCCCAATGCACAGCTACATCAAGATTAATACACATGGTGCATTCTGGGAGTCATCAACATCATAAGGCTGGGGTTTCATACTGAGGAATGATCTGGGAAGTTCAAATTTTGCTTCTGGAAAAGTCTATCGGGGAGAAGAAACAGAGGAACTTGGATATGCGTTAAGGCCATGATCACACACTGGAAAAGCCAGAGAAATCAACCACCTTGATCATCAATCGACCGACTATGTATGCACAATTTCTTTTATAACAATCTGCTAACTTGAGAGGGTAAATGCGGGCTTGAGCAAATGATTTCATTTTCCAGTGAAAATGATTCACTTAGTTAACTAAAATTCGTTTTGAAGATTCATATTTTGCTGAATAATAATGGTCACTGGGTCTTATGCATCATGTCTCTGCATGCTGAAGCTGAGATATTATATATATCTTCTGCCCAATAGTCAATGCCTTGAAATGGGAAAATGAACATGGAAATGTTTTAATAAATGAGGTTGGCACAGCTATCTTAAAGATTCAATTAATTTCTAGCCAGCTAATTTAATTCATATGTATCTTAATTAACAGGTTGGTAAGTTACAAAGCTCCCTGGTGAGGTTGCAGTTAGAATATACAGAGGGCAAGATGAAGCAAAAAACAAAGAAACAAACACCAACTCTGCTATTCAATTTAAAGATGACACTATTTTTTCTATGAGGTTTCCAGATGAGTCTATAGTCAAAATATGAGTCCACACAACAACTTCCTATATTTTAACTAGTCTACTCTGAAGTTTAAGTAATAACTTTATATCACTAGCTAATTAACTTCGAATGCTTTGATAGAAAACGTCCTGGAGACCACTTGGGGAATAATGTCGGAAGTTTTATTTACTTTCTAAGACTCATCAAATACCACATGGGGGCGGATATCTCGAAGTGTGAACTGGTAATTAATGTTAGTTTCTATGTTGATAATGGTGCTAAAGTTTTTGATACCTTTATCTTATTTACTTGTAGCCCATGACATACTTTTTTGTCAAAAAAAGAGGTTAACACATATGCTGGTACACCATTGGTGGAATATTATGAATCCCAAATTAGTGGTAAGTAGAATCATATCCATCATTCACGTCGATGGAAGGCAGATGCCTACATGCCATGCCATTCATTCATTGATTCATCATTGAGATAACACAAAATATTGAGGGACTGGAGAATAATTGAGTAAATGCTTTCGATTAACTGTAATGTTTTAGGAGCAGGAACTAGAGAAGAATCGAGGGGCTAACAAAAACATCACTTGAGGAAAAAAAGGAAAGAACTCAAAATTTAAACGCAAAATGGCAGCTGGTTTATTATTCCTGTTGCTGCCTCTTCCTGTGCTCTTCCTACTGTTGCTAGACTAAACTTTGGTTTTAGTACATTTATCAATCTTATGAAGTTGGCATGTCATAAGTAATTCATGTAGATAGTTTATTATTGTAATATGTAATTGGATGACCATCAAGGACAAGGTCCCCATCTTGGTAGTGGACAAACTCTTGAATATCTTTATTTGTTTTGTTTGTTAACACGGGGTTGTGACCATCAAGGACAAGGTCTCCATCCCGGTAGTGGACAAACTCTTGGATGAGTAAGCTTGTGCTTGTATTTGTTGATGGAATTCTCATCAACAACTCCTAATAGTCTTCTCCCGCTAAGCGATTTAAAGAAGCCAGCCAATATAGGTTGAACAATGCATTTGTTATGGTTTTGTAATTTTACTTTGTTGAGTTTAATTCCAAGTATACGTGAAGGAAAAAGGTGCCCATCAACTAGCTTCTCTACAGAACTCAAACAATGGGATAGGGAGGAGACGAATGTGTAGGCACAAGAAATTTACAGTTCAGAAGCAAGTAAATTAGATCCGTTAAATAACTGCCATTATGTTTTAAGTATTAAAACTTTAGAGACTACCGCTTTTTCACTGAAAAGAGCACCATCGTGATCCGTTGAAATGACACCATATGGGTTTGGGATAAAACCTGAGTTGTCTTTTCTTAAATTTTGGTATGCTAGGTATAAGTAAAAAATTTACAACCAAAGTCAGATAAGCATGTCTTTGTATGTATTTTAGAGGGTACAAACCCTCAAAAACTGAAAAACTTGTGGGTTATGATTCTACTTACCACTAATTTGATGGATTGATAATATTCCCTAATGTATCTTAATTAACAGGTTGGTAAGTTAAAAAGCTCCCTGGTGAGGTTGCAGTTAGAATATACAGAGGGCAAGATGAAGCACAAAACAAAGAAACAAACACCAACTTTGCTATTCAATTTAAAGATGACACTATTTTTCCTATGAGGTTTCCAGATGAGTCTATAATCGAAATGTGAGTCCACACAACAACTTCCTCTATTTTAACTAGTCTACTCTTAAGTTTAAGTAATAGCCTTATATCACTAGCCAATTAACTTCGAATGCTTTGATACAAAACGTCCTAGAGACCACTTGGGGAATAATGTAGGAATTTTTATTTACTTGCTAACACCAGTAGAAACCATGCCTTTAGACCTGGTTCATAAGGACCTTTAGTCCCGGATTGCAAACTGGGACTGCCAAATCGGTACTAAAGGTCCGGCCTTTAGTCCCGGTTCTGTTATGAACCGGGACTAGAGGTCCACCACGTGGCCCCGCGAGCTGCGCTAGGCTGGAGGACATTTAGTCCCAGTTCATGAACCGGGACTAAAGGGTGGCTGCTGCGGAAATGTTTTGGGCCATTTGGCTGCCGCAGCAGGAGATGGGGTTTTAGGGTTTTGTGTTTTTCTTTTCATTTTGTGTTTTGTGTTCAATTATTTTTCATTTTGTGTTTTCATTACAAACAAGTTTTCGTATACATACACAACGCTACTACACAGTACTTATACATGTTGATGCATATATAATATAATTTATCTTACAAGCATACATGCATAGAGGTTATTACATGGAGTCCCAACCGGGTCCAGAGCCTGTCTATTTATTACATAGAGATCATTACATGGATGCTTTAGGAGAGTATTCTCCGTATGGGTCTATGACCCCGTCGACAAAAAATCCAGCCAATTCCTCTTGGATTGCTAGTAGGCGGTCTTATGGTAGGAGTTTGTCCCGCATCGCGTCCAACTATAAAAAAGGAGATCATATAAATTAGACTCAACACAACTTTTTGTAATAAAAATAAAAGGTGAATATATTGTTTACTTACTCGAACAGTTTTCAAGGGCTTCTTGGTAGTGATGCGAATGAACTCGCACACGTAGAATCCACATAAATTTGTCCCCCATGACTGCCTCGCGCATTTTATAAGAATAGAATTCAATCAAATAATAACTCTAGCATGATAAATGTATATATAAACTAGAAGTAAATAGATGCGTGAACCTGGCAAGGGTCGACTAGCTACTGTCAATTAATGATCCATGAAGTTTATTTGGCCAAGTTGCTGAGATGTATTTTTGTGTCTGGTTGTCCATGTGTTTTGCCGAGTATCGCATGTGTTGTTTCTTTCTTGTTTGATATCTAGAAGAATTAGTTAGTCTATTATGCATGCACATATTCCTCGCTCTCTGTGGATGTAATCAGTCCCATTGGGTTGCCTCAAGTCTAGTAACCTAGACCTAACCTATTAACTGGAACTTGCAGGCAAAAAAAGGGCGAACAACGAGTACATGGCCTCTATGGTGAAGTCACCCAAGTTTCAAGTGGAGCCGGAGGAGGGGGAGTTCTTAGAGACGGAGCAAAACCGGACCCCCGCTAAGCTAGCCTAGATAAGAAGTCCAGTGAATCGGTTGGGAGTGGAGAGTAGCAGCGATCCTATACGACACATAGAATTTGGATATGGGTTCACGCAGCCGATTACATAAAAATGCGTTTAATATCAGAATCAGCACCATGGTGATAGTGAGCTCTAGGTCGAATGCTGCAGCGTCTGGCCTAGAGCCTCTTGGACAGATTTTGGCATCTTATGTTACCACTGCTAGAGCAATCGGGTATACATGTTGTGCTACCTCCGATCCAAATTAATGGACTTGTCTAGATTCGGATGTATCCCGAGTCCATTAAGTTGGAATGAAGGGAGTAACAAATGGAATGACTGTTTATGTAGATTTCTGTGATGTTTTGTAGAGGAGAGACATGAGATGTCTCGTGAGAGTATAAACAGTCTGGCATGTGATTGTTGATGTCTTGGACCTGGTGCATATCAAGCCCCTTTTTACTTAAGAGTTACATGTCTTCTGAACTTTGGCAAGGGTCGACTAGCTACTGTCAATTAGTGATCCATGAAGTTTATTTGGCCAAGTTGATGAGATGTGTTTTTGTGTTCGGTTGTCCATGTGTTTTGCCAAGTCTCTCATGTGTTGTTGCTTTCTTGTTCGATATCTAGAAGAATTAGTTAGTCTGTTATGCACGCACATATTCCTCGCTCTATGTGGATGTAATCAGTCCCATTGGGTTGCCTCAAGTCTAGTAGCCTAGACCTAACCTATTAACTGGAACTTGCAGGCCAGAAAAAGGGCGAATAACGAGTACTTGGCCTCTATGGTGAAGTCGCCCAAGTTTCAAGTGGAGCCGGAGGAGAGGGAGTTCTTAGAGACGGAGCAAAACCGGACTCGACAGACCCCCCCCCCCCCCCCCTTTTTTTTTTGCGGCAATGCTTTTCTAATTGTAAAAAAACTCGCGAGGATCGATGGAAAATTTTATTGATGTTGTAAGTGCATTATTGGATATGGGGCAAATGAGCCGTTGTTGCTCATCATAATATGATTGGGAAACTGTTAGTCTACTATCCAACTTTTTATACTCTAATAACAAATGGAGTGGTTCAGTGCACCTGGCATGTGACATGTTACTTTTCCTCATGCCTACTGTTGTACTAGTTGCTACTGAAGCCATGACGGATTGGCTACTGACTATGCTACGATTTTTTCGTAAACCATTCTCTGTCCTGTTAATCCACTATCAAAAATTTAGACTCTAAATGGAGGCGTTGAATCCACGTGGTACGGGAATGGTGTCCTGCAAAACCAAACCATTATCTATAGTGACGGGAACAAATTGTGTGCAAAAACTGATAAGTTAAAGGTCACCATGGAATTGAAGTGGTGACAGTTGGCCTAACAGAAAACAAAGAAGTAGAAATAGTAACATTTATCATTGATTTGTGAATATTAACATGATACTTTCTAGCACATGGAAAGAAAACAGTTTTGGTCACATTTGTCTTGGGAAAATAAAAAAGAAATACATGTACTACCCTTTTGTTATTTCTACTGAAATATGTCACACAGATTGAGTAAATAGTCTTGCAAGTGAATCTGATTATTTTCTTCTCACTTTTGGCTTTCTACTTTCCTACTGTTTCAATGCATGTCTAGTTGCCATCTTTGTCCATGGATGGGCTTTTTTTGAATATACCATATGACCGTTGAGTAGCATATGATTTCCCTTTCGGATATGGGCATTTGCAAATAGATTGTTACTCTGACCTGTAGCATCACCCTGATGGTTAGCTTTGGATTATGATTTAATTAGCTTTGGATTATGATGGTTAGCTTTGGATTATGATTTAATTAGCTTTGGATTATGATTTAATTAGCTTTGGATTATGATTTTTGTAAGCCCTGCTGTGTTTGTTAAATATGTGCTACATATAATTGCCTTCTTGTTGAACGTTGCTTTGTGCCTGTGTTGAATGCCTAGTAAATCTTGTTTGTGTGTAGAGTAATAAAAGTTCTTGTGATGTATGTGTGGAAATGAACCTTTCTTGGTCTGTTGTCGTGCATGTAACGATGAGCCGAGCTTATTGAACTGGTGGCAGTCAAAGGCGACCGAGGATCTGGTTGCCGTGCCCTCATTTGGGGCGAAATGGAGTACAAGTCGCCATTTTTATGAGGTTGCGGACGTTTAGCTGGTAGTGAGGACATTCTTATTGATGTCCTTAATATAAACAGCTTGGCATGGGCTTACTGATGTCATGGGCCAGGTGCATATGGGGTCCATTTTATTTTTGATCTACATGCATTTGCTTTTGAACTTTGACCAAGTCGACTAGCTCCTGGTAGAGTTGGGATCCCTATAGAGCATGCATGCTTCGTTATTGATTGACACAATGTCATTTGTTGCAGCACCGCCGCATCTGAGATCAAGGCAATGGCAACTGGTACTTGTGGTGGTTGATGCAGTCTCTATTCAGTGGCTTCCTGCTCTTACTCCTCTAACGTCCACTCTCTATCAAGGCAGACTGCAGATTTTGAAGTCGGCCCAGGTTAGCACAGAGAAGTACGACACCATGGTCAGCCTCAATAAGTCCAGTGAATCGGCGGGGAGTGTAGAGTAGCAGCGGTCCTATACTGCCCGCAGGATTTGGATATGGGTTCACACAATCAGCATCAGCAGCATGGTGATGGTGAGCTATAGGTCGAATGCTGTAGCGTCTGTCCTGGAGCCTCTTGGACAGATTTTTGCATCTTACGTTACCTCTGCTAGGCCAATTGGGTAATACATGATGTGCAATATGTTGCAACATCTCGAGTGACTATTTGTGTAGATTTGCCATGATGTTTTGTAGAGGAGAGACATGAGCTAACTAGCTTATTGATGTCGCGAATATAAACAGTCTGGCATGCGACTGTTGATGTCCTGGAACTGGTCCATATCAAGCCTTTTTTTACTTGTGAGTTGCATGCATGTGTCTTCTGAACTTTGGCAAGGTCTGCTAGCTAATCTGTCAAGTTGTGATCCATGAATTGTATTTGGCCAAGTTGTTGAGATGTGTTTTTGGGCCCGGTGAATGAAGAAGGTTGTCCTTGTGTTCTGCCGAGTCTCTGATGATGCGTAGTTGCTTTCTTGTAATTGATACTACTGTACTACTACATGCCGTACGTGTATTTCCCTTCTAACACGCGCCTGATCGACAGGAATGAAGATCAACTATTAGACTTCCTATGTATCCAATGTTAAGGACATGAGACAGGCCTTTGCCGGTGTCCCTGTGAATTATCGTGCGTGGTAATCGGATCGTTTTCTTGTCGAGAAAAGTGTACTTCCTCCGTGCGTCTCAAAACAGATGTCCCAAACTTTTATAAATTTGGATATATCTAGTACTAAATAGTGTTAGATACATCAAAATTTAGACAAGTTTTCGACATCTTCCTCTGTCTCAAAATAGATGTCGCGAACTTTTTAAAATTTAGATGTATCTAGATAATATCTAGATTCATCCAAATTTAGACAAACTTTGGATATCTATTTTGAGCGGAGGGAGTATTATTTTTCCTAGGTAGCTGTTGGAGCATTGGAGGCATTAGATGGTGTATGTAGAGCTGGTAAAACTTTATGAGTGAAGTTTTTTTTGGGGGGTATTTTTCATTCGTCAATGACGCATGGCGTTACGGTGGACATGGCAGGAAAATGGACTTAGATTTGTGTAAATTCGGATGTCGGCATGACATGGATTTTTCTACTGCTTAATGAATGTTCCGTTGGTGGTTCAACAATTTCTGCATATGAATGATCAATGCCTAGAGTCGATTTTTCATGCGTAACAATTTCATCCAATATATCCCAGTAGAAACCCGAGGAGGAGGCGTCCGTAGATTACTCTGGATGATGAAGGATCAACACGCCAGCACACATGTGCGACTAGAAAACCGAGGAGACAGCTCACGTCTTGGCCGTTCGTCCGTCCCGATCCATTCGCTCGTCCCGTTCCTTGATTCACGGGCTGAGTCATTATTCTTTTATCCTAAGAGCAAGGGCAATAGTAGAGCCAGCTGTTGGCTATAAGTTATGTCCATGTCATCTAGAGTCAATCTAATAGTTAATATGTACAATAGTTATAGGTAAAAATATAATAATTTATTAATGTATGATCCACTTTTCACTCTCACATAATGCCTAGGAGCACGTGCTGCAGCTGGCTCTTAACTAAGCACTCACTCCTCTTCTCTCTCCTCTTCTCTCTCATCCAACTAAGCACAAATATATTATTTTAAGTCCTATAGTCTGCTGACTGTACCTTATTGTACTTGCTCTAAAAGCTCTACTAGTAGTACTTGAAATACGGAACGATTTGCTGGGCATCAGCGGAAGGGAGTTAATAGGAGGGAGGGAAGTCAATCGATCCCCGGGGATGCGTACATGTACCACCACGTCAGCGATCCGAGGGCAGCTTGCACCTGTACCGTTCGTCGTAATATCCCTTTGCCCAAGGAGAGGCGGATTTTGGAGAAACGAAAATTTTCCCGCCGGCCGGCCACTTTTCCCTCCAAGACGGCCATTATGCTCCCTCTATAAGTAGATGGCCAAGTCACAGAAGCCGCGCGCGGTAACGCGTGACTTGTGACTTGGGACTTTGACGTCGGCGAGGCAGAGGAGAGAAGGTGAGCTGTGTGGAATCGTCTCGCGGATCGTTTATGTCCTGATTGCCTGACACAGATGTCACGCGGATCGTCTCCACCAACCGTTGATCCCATGTGATCCAACAGGCAGGATAACCCCTCCCTTCTCCACTTTTTTTATGTATGGTTAATCCGTGCCACCTCTCTATCCGTGCCACCGATACTTTACCTCCATAAACAAGTGAAAATCCATCTATCTAACTAAAATAAATGATCATATTTCGAAGAAGCCATCGTCTTCGTCTTCCGGTTCGTCCTCGTCTTTGTCAACGCCATGGTCCCTGCCATCGCCGCCGTCGGTGTCCTCCTCTGACGACTCGACACCGCCCCCTTCCTTGAATAAGCGCTATCACCTCGTCGGAGTCCTCCTCCTCCTCTTCCTAGTCCCACAGGTCCATGTCACTCTCCTCCGCTTCTGCCTCCAACTGATCGATGAACGCCTCCTTGTTGGCCGAGTCGAACTCGTCCAAATAGCTATCTCCTCTCTTCTTCCTGGTCTTCTTCTCGTTCCTCTTCTTGTCCGTACTCGCCGGTGCAACACGCGCCCCTGTCCTGGCTGCTGCTTTGCGCTCGTCCGACGCTGCAGGTACCCCACGCTCCTCCTGCGCGGCTGGTACGAGCTTCGACGTCGCGGTGTCCTCGAGTGCCGATGTCGATGGATCCTGGCACGGTCGGACACGACGTGCTGCCTCAGCAGGCGACTCGCGAGCGCGGACGATGCAGCGAAGAGCCGGGGACGCAGGACGGTCAGTGGACGGCTTGCACCTGCCATTGCCACGGCGAGGGGGCATCGTGCTCGAGGTAGTTGCTCCGAATGGTCGATGGCGGGTACACAGAGTGGGGTGCCGATCTGATCAACGACAAGCAGCGGTTTCGTGCTTCGTGTCCACGCATGTATTTGTCGATTATGAAAAAAAAGTAATATCTCACATACAGAACATAATTTGATCACAACAAAAGTGGCACAGCGTATTCTAGACTCGTAAATATCCCGTGTGTGCCTGTCACGTGGAGTTCGACGGAGTTCGACGTGCCGACGTGATCGTGCAGCAGTTGTGCGCGTCATTGCCCCATCAACACGTGACGCACGCACGCGGGATGTGCGCGCCGATTCCCGTGATGACCACCCGGCTCGCACTCCCCTTATTATATACTGGATTTTGGGCGACGCCGAAGACCATTGAAGTGTCCATCGTAATAAAGACAAGTCCCATCGATTCCCTACCCCTGCCTCCCTGGCTTCTTTGAGAAGGTAGACCGTACATGGTGGTCTTGTATAATAGTACTAGTACTACTGGACCACAACCTGTACTCTTTGACTCTTCTCCCACACTAATCACTATCTCCTTCCTCCTGCCACCGCCACACTCACCCTGCAAGCCATGGCTCCACTGAGGGGGAGAGGCCAGTCGACGATCCTCGTGGAGAAAAGGGAGAGAAATCGCCGCGAGGCACTTCTTGCTCTACCAGCCGCTCAAGCCCACCCTCTCATCGAGGCCCAATCTCCCCCGACAATGGCGCCGAATGTTCTAGTAGGCGAGGGCTCCTCTCGGTACGGTCTTCTTGTTCTACTTCTTCTCCATCTCCCTCTCCATCATGATCTTAATCAGCTTCTTCTTGTTTTTCTTCTTCTTCTGGTTCTTCCTCTTCTACGTATTATAGGCCGGCCGTGGAGCCCGAATCCACCACGACGGAGGCGTTGCAGGACCCGTTCGGCCCCGTTCCATGTCTCAACGAGGTAGCAAATCTCCATGTTGTTATTTCTCCGAGTTATGATGTGGATTTCTTAGATGCTGTCCGCCCCGCATTGGTTTTTCTTCTTCTTTTGCGAGTTGTATTAGTTTTCATGAATATGAATGGATCTCTTGGTCTTTTCTTAATAGCGCTGTTCATAGATTCACTGTGGATTTTTTGTGATTAGGATTAGTTTATCGTGGTCACGAATAGATCTCTAGGTCCATTTTTTAACAATGCGCCCAATAGATTCAACGGGGATTTTTTTGATCTGTATTAGTATTCACCTGGGACCTGGAGTGTAATTCCTATTTTTCAATTAACATGAACGATGCAGCAATCGAAGGCCGAGTACCGTGACAAGGTGGCCGCGATCAGTTCCAAGATTGCCAACCAACATGATCTTGCATGCTCCCTCACCCAAGCTAATGAGAGCCTACACAAGCAATTATCTGTGCAGAAGGAGATCTTGCTAGATTTTGTACGTGACGTCGTTAGGCTGCAGAAAGTGCTCGACCGTAACTTGAACAGGCAAGAACAGGCCATCAAGATAATCAACGAGCTCACAGAGGAAAAGAAGAATCTCGTGGAAAGGTGCATTCTCCTGCAGGACGAAGTCAGCGAGGCACTCAGAGGACGCGTCGAGGAAACCAAGGCTACCATCCGAGCCTACCATGACAGGAACCGTTTCCTGGATGCACTCAAGGAGATGAAGGCGGACATGAGCAAAGGGATCACCGTACTCGAGGGTGTTCGGAAAGAGAACGAGGAGCTAAGGGCATGTCTAGAGGCGTATCGGAGCAATGCCTAAGTCTGATTCCCGTTAGTGGTGACACGAATATCAGTTGTCCTCCTCTCCTTTTGTAATGTTTAGGGTTCAGGGAGCAATGTCCATGTCTGGTTCCCATTATAGGGTGCAATAAGAATCCTAGGGCAACTTCTTATCTATCTGGACATGTGTTGGTGTTCATGTTCATGAATGGACACCATGTTCTCTTTCCATTATGTATCTGGACATGGGTTTCTGCATTATGAGTTTGCCACTCTCCCACTACTTTTTGGTGATATTGGGAAAAACCCACAGCACACTAAACTGCTGATAAATCTTATTTGTCTTCGAAATTGAAATTATAACAGTGCCACTAGTCGATTCATAAAATATTGATTAGTCCTAGATTGCTTCTTCCTTGAAATTATGATAGTGCCACTAGTCGATTCAGTTAATTATGGAAACTAACCAGCTTGTCCTGGTGAACTGAACAAACTATACTATGTATTTTTGTTGCAGGGAAAGAGGCGAAAGATCGACCAGGACCTGGCGACCTGGCTAAATGATAAGATAGCAATCCAAAGGGAGAAGAAGAATTCCCAGAAACTGGCCTTTGACCAACTGCGTGCTGAAGTCGCGGTCCTTTCTGACAAGTGCCAGAAACTGAAGGAGTTAAACACCGACTGGGGGAAGCTACACAATGAAGGTCGCGCCTCGGCTAGGAAGAAGACGAAGATCATGAAAGGGATCTTGAAGGAAAATCGTATGGCTACGGACAAAATTCTCCAATCCGTGACGGAGCGCTGGAACCTACAGCTGAAGCACGACATAGTACTGAAGGAGCTGGCCAATCTTAGGGAGGAAAACAGGCAGCTCCGGGCCAGGCTCACTTGAACACAACATATATCTATTTAGTACTGAACTGCCTGGTTTATCCTCTGCAGTGGTGATTTTGTAAGCGTGAACTTAACTCTATGCACGATATATGTGTTCGTCTGAAATTTGTTTGCTCGAGAATTGAGTTTGGCTTAGTTCGAAAAGCGCAACTGCAAGTCTTACAATTAACTAGTTTCAGGCATTGGTACAACATAAATTATTCATCTCGAATTTCCTTTAACCTCTATAGTCTGTCCTTGTTCACCCTCGCGCGCCTTCTTCAGTTCCTTTAACAGATCCGCAATGCAGTACTCTATCTTCTTCTTGTCTTCCCTGAGCTGATCCCTCTCCTTTTCTGCATTATGAATCAGCAACCTGTGACTATCCTGAAGCTTCTTTGTAGTTCCAACAACCAAGCTCCCATCGATTCCGTCAGTTAGCTCTGACTGCAAATTCTCGATTTCTTGTTCCAGCTCCTTATTTCGTACCGACAGCTTGTAATTTTTTTCAGCTGCATCACTTACATCAATAAATCTCCCCGACCTTTCCAACTCATACATCTCCCATAACTGTGCCAAACATTTCAAGATCCACCCACTCTACTGCTTTACACACTGGGCCAACCTAAAAACACACACACTATATTGTTATGAACATGCACGATACATTTTACTTCATGTCACAGTTGCACATAATATAAACAAACCTGATTTGTATAGCCCAAAAGCCTTCTCCCAGTGTTACTGCCTTCGAATGCAACATATCTCCTCAGTTTTAGCCCATGGTCACATGGCACTTCTCTATCGAGATCTAGGCCCTCTCATTCGGAGTCATAGATCGTCCTTGGTAACTATAGGTAAACGCAAAGCTGAAATCAAACACGGTTGCATGCACATATGGAGCTTAGATCGAGAGATTTACCATTGCCTAACGCTAGCCCGAGAAAACAGAGGAACTCACATCGTGGAAGGAATACTCGATGTCGGAGAGAAGGTTGTCGCTGCTCGACTGGTCGTCCTCGCCGTTCAAGGACAGCATGGCGAATGCGTCGTCGCAGGCGACGACGACGTCGTCGGCGTCGGCGAGAGAGAGAGAGAGAGCCCTTCTACCGCTGCAACAATGACTAAATTGGCATGTTACAATAGTTTAATAGATACCATGCCCTTTCCCTGGATTACTATCTCCTGCCTGATATGGATTCTCTTCACACATTCTCATTTCAAATATTAAACCTGCACTCCCTCCATCCCAATTTTATTGCCTAATGAAAACATACCAGTATATTACATCATCCAAAGAAACAAAATCATGTCAACTACAAGGTACTTATGCATCACTTCTTCAGTCATGGTTTCACAAAATATTACATTATAATCTCTCAACAAACATAACCACAACATGGTTTCACAAAACATCACATTACAATCTCTCAACAAACGTAATCATAGAAATAAGTATATTACATCAACTCAAGAACAAAATCATATCGACTACAAGGTACTTACACATCACTTGTCCTGTCATGGTTTCGCAAAACATTACATTACAGTCTCTCAACAAACAAAATAACAGAAACAAGTACAATACATCATCTCAAGAAACATAATCATGTCAACTACAATGTATTTATGCATCACTAGTCCAGTCATGGTTTCACAAAACATTACATTACAATGTCCCAACAAACATAATAACAGAAACAAGTACGGTACGTCATCTTAAGAAACATAATCATGTCAACTACAATGTACTTATGTCTTATTACACCAACAATGGTTTCAATGAGTGACATGTCCGAAAATCTCAACAGCTCGCACAGCATTATATCGCAATCTCTCAACAAACATAATCACAGAAGCACGCTCTAAATGCAACAGCAGTCAATATTACAAATACAGGCAGGGGAACCCCGCGGTCCATATGACAAGCCCAGGTTAGCAACTCTCATCAGATCTCATCAATGTCGACCACCTCATTCTGTTCAGCCACTATAGGGGCATCTACATCCACTATAACCTGTTCAACAACATCAGAAATGGTACCAAGGAAGAACACCTTCCTGGTTTGCTTCTTTCGCCGCATAATCTGCATAAGATCTTCAGTATCCAAAACATCTATGAATCGCTGCTTCTTATGATGCCACCACCAGATTTTTGCCATCTGCTTAGCGCCAATACTGATTTCCTTACCGATCATCTCTCTCATTTCATTAAGAGTTATGTTTTTGGAATCGACAGTGATCTCCACAGTACATGACGAAACTGGCTTATTAACTCCCTCATCAAGTTTTGCCATGTATAAATCCACCTCCATGCGTATACTGAACTTATCTAGATCAGCATCTATTGGTCTGTATTCTCTAGGAGCAGAAGCTCTGGCAGCAAGATCTCCAGCATATGCATACATATCATCAATCATCGCTTCAACTTTCACCTTATCATCAGCTGCACAACACTTCCAAACCATCTGAAGCTCATGGGAGTGCTCAATTTGCTGATAGGTATCATTCATGTTGTGCCACACCAATTTTGTCCTCTGTCTAGAACCCCAGGGAATTCTAGCGGCAAGCATATCTACCAGCTGCGAAACAGACACAACCTCTTTGCAATTCAGAAGAAGATGCACATCTTGCCCGAACACAACCCTCTCGCAACCAAAATCAAGCTTTGTAGTGTACTCCCGAACATGAACTGTGAACTCATATAGGTCCCTTGTATCAAAGTTGTGCCTAATTTGATTAAAAAGGAGGACATTTCAGTTCACTCGATTCTATTATGCCGTAACTAATCTACTTGCAAGATAAGGCACATATAAGAAAAATTCACCTCTCGCTCTTCTCTCGGGTTTTTTCTTCGAGATCTGAGTGTTGCATCCGCCCACCGGAGCCGAACAATCCGCCGCCGGCCTTGCTTTTCTCTTCAACCCGCTGCTTGTAGGTACCTTGGGAGTAGAATCCTTGGTGGCCTCCTTGCTAACCGGGGATGAAGACCTCGCCGCTGCTACGCGTTGAGCCCCAGACTTGGGCCCCGATGGACCCTTTTTAGTCGGCGACGTAGCTACAACCTTCGCCTTGCAAGACATGCTGGGCCGCCACCGCCGGATTCAGTGTCAGGGGAGGGAGAAAAAAGGTCCTCCGCCGTTGGCAGATTTAGGGTCGGGGAAGGGAAGAAAAGGGACCGCTGCCGCCGCAGCAGCAAGATTCAGTGTCGAGAGTTAGGAAAGTACAGTAATGGATTTGCCCCTACGACACGTGTAGGGTGGCTAAGAAGAGTGACCAACGAAGGAGGGGCACAACAGGAACTAGTGTAGCGGAATATCCTGACTTAATTGGCGCGATTTGAAAATATTGGGTTTGGCCATCATTCACTCAAAAGACCCCTCTCAGCAATTGGCGCCCCAACTTTTTGAATCGCGGTGATAAAAATTAACTTGGGTACCGCGTTGTCTGGCCACCCCAACTTTCGGGCCGCAAAATGATATTCTCCTCCATGAAAGAGGAGCTAGCTGATATGGAATAGAGGAATGAGGAAGGAGAGTCCGGGCGGCCATCAAGGGTATGGAACTAGGCGACTCCCAACAATGGCAATGTGAGAAAGTAACACCCTACAACTGCTCTCGGGGAATCCCTTGTCACACATGGTAGAACTAGTGAGTTAGAGAAAGTTGTAGCTGAGCTCCATGACACCTTGTTTTGCGAATAGGATCCAGGCATTAAAAGAAATGTTCGCGTGCCGGGCGGTGAGCGCGGCAGAGGTGGTGGCGTTGGATCCGTCGTGGTTGAGCTCCTGCTGTGGGAGATGCCAGCAGTTAAAGAGGATAGGAATATGGGGACGGGACGGGACGAGGCGAGGCGGGGGCGTCCAGAGGCGACGGGAGAGGTCGTCGGCGACCATGACAACCATGGATGAAAACCTAGAAGAGGAGAGGGATCTCGGAGGAGAAGGAGATAGGGTCTGAGAGGAGAAAGACGGGAGGGAGGGTGGGAGGGGGTGGGTGGGCGTGTGGCCGTGTGAAGCAAGCGGTGTCATGTATGTATGATCTAAGCCGGTCCATCTCAATCAGACGGCAAACGTGTGTTGTGAGCGGCAGATGGCCTCATCGCTCAGGCTTTTGCTCACGCTTAAGATCTAGAATAATAATGAAAAGTACAAAGCACCTTAAGAAAAACGAGAGATACAACGAGATCCCTTGAGAAGCCTATCATATTCAACCTCCACGCCCTGTCGACGGCGCGCGGCTGTGTCGACCATGAAATAACCAATCAACGCGACCTCCTAGGACAGGTTTGCTTAAACTCAAACTTGTTTCAGCTGTGACTACTCCTATTATTGTTCCCGCCAAAATAATGTGGGAAGATAGTACAATGTTATGTGTACATATACCATGGATGAAACTGGCGACAAAATTTGGACCATGGGTTGATTTCCCAAAACAGGAGGGTGAATTTGTAAAATTGTCACACGAATGTAAAACAACCTCTAGCCATTTAATAATACATGTGAATTTTCTTCGCAATGGTATTTTTGTATGGACATGTGCAATTGTCTGGTCAAACACTATACTCTATATTTATGGAAAAGAACCTGAAAGGTCAACAACCTTACTCCTCCATTGCAACATGCGCTTTTTGCTAGTCAAGATGGAATATTATAAATAAGATGAATCGGTAAAAAACATGAAATAAATAATCATGTCATGACAAGTCAAACACAAAACAAACAATAGCAGTCTCTTGTAACCCCTACGCGGGAGGCTACGAAGAGACCGTCCACAAGTGCGTAATTAATGATAGGACAAGCCTTGGCTTTAAAGTGAAGCCTCATGCAAGGAATACAGCCCCTGTCGTCAATGTCGGATCCGACCAAAAGGTCAAATCCTGGAATTTTATATAGGTAGCTCGAGGGTCAGCTATTTTCATGAATCCCTTGTCACCCATGGTCAAACTAGTGAGTTAGAGAAAGTTGCAGCTGAGCTGCATGACACTTTGTTCTTGCGAATAGGGGACCCTGGCATTAAAATAAACAATGAACAGTACAAAATACTTCCAGAAAAATGAGAAATACAACGAGATACTTGAGAAACCCTTTATTTTCAACATCTAGACCGTGTCGATGATGCGCCACCGTGTGAAATTCAGTGTGAATGGGTACGGTCGACCACGAACAAATCAACGCAGGTGGCATACGGGTACAGTAGGAACTGTTGATCGGCAGGTGATCTCTTGCTGTGGTTAATCATCGCAGCAATTCCCGCATAAGAAGTTAGGGATGATATGTACTGCAATAAATACGACTCCAATGTAGATACCCGCGACTGCAACCGCGTAGGCGGCGATGCCCAGCGCCCTGACGCCCATGATCACCGGGTGGGCGCGGCAGAATAGCAGTATGAGCACGAAGACTGATGTCCACACTAGGGCAATGGAAGCGACGTAGAACAAGAAGCGCAGCGTGCTCTCCTCGTCATCCTCCGCCATCGTCATCTCGTCTTCTTCGGCTCCGTCGTCGGGCAGCATGGGGTCACCTAGGTCGGCCATGCTGGTTTTCACACCAAAACTTCAAATTGGACGTGCTATGAACCGGACTGTTATGCCCAAATTAAACCTGTTCCTCCTTTTTTTCACGATTACAAAGCTGACGCACTGCCGTTGCCGTGTGCACATATATGTATGTAGGAACGAGCAGCCGACCCGACATCCTAAACCTATTCAGTCCGACTTCCAGACAAACAAAGCTAGCTATAACAAACTACCTACAGCAAGCTATCTAACCCGATTAGAATTAGGACTCGATCAGCGGCTTCTGGTCTCAAAATTATGCTGAGGGATCTCGAGCTTGACCATCCTGTAGCCGCCAAAATAAATACTCCCTTCGTCCAGAAATAACTAACTTATGTTTGTGTAGATTCGAATGTATTTAGTCACATTTTAGTGTATAGATACATTCGAATTTAGACAAACGCACGTTAGATACATTCAAAATTAGACAAACTCACGTCAGTTATTTCTGGACGGAGAGAGTAAAAGAATACATGTACTAACTACTAAGTTGGGACCTAGTAGGTGATGCTTGGATTTGCTCCTAAAAAGAAACATTGCGTTGCCCGCCACACACATACACACATACGCACGCACGCACGTGCACGCGCGCGCACACACACAAAAGATGGCGTCGAGGCAGATTAGGAGCAACGGCCCGCTATTATGACTCTAAGTGTTGGCACTAGGCACATGTTAATTTCGTTTATTTTTTATTAATGTAGTTTCAATAGGAATATATACCTACTACTACTATTTAGGAAGAAAGTAAACGACATGACTAAAATAACTTGGGTAAAATGAAGTATTCCTGGCTAGCCTGGCCATAATCAGTTTCTGCCATCTATGAATATATACCATCAATATTTCTGAATACATCTTATCTCTGTCTATATATATGGTCCACATGATACCATCTACTAGGCGGCAAAGCAATATCAGATATACAAACTGTTTATTATTATTATACCGCAGAGTATTACAATCGTATGTGGTCGACCAAACGAAGATATACGTGAGTTCATGAAGCAGTAGCGATAGGCATGCCCTCCTGGAATGATGGTGAGACCAGTAGCGATAGCCTCGTGTCAGGGTTCTGAGAAGGGCAGGGGATTATCCCACGTGCGTGGGAGCACCAGGTTGGCCGCCGACGTGTCCTCCTGGAAGTGGCATGTGCTGATGTCCAGCGCGCGAAGGGACTCGAACTGCTGGAAGCCGAGCCTCAGATTGGGTCGGCGGACCAACGACCATAACCCGTAGTGGGAGACCCTAACACAGAGCACCTCGACATGGCGAGCCGCAGGACTGGAGAGCACCACGTTGAGCACTTTGTATATGCAGTCCGCCTGTCATAGCCACTGATTGGTATGTCCTTCCAGGTGGAAACTAAGCCTCTTGATAGGGGCACGGCTTGCGGCGAGAGCCGCCTCCGCACCATGCATGAAGGCGGCGCGCACGGCTTTTTTCCTTGGGAGTTATGCTCGTATCGGCCTTCGCAAAACTAGAAGAAGTCCAAGTTCTTGCCGTGGCCGCTTGAAGAGTAGGAGAAGGAGTCGAGGTTGAGGGTGCCCGAGGAGGGCCATAGCGAACATTCCAATTTAAAGTTGGTTATTTTCTATACAACTATTCCAATTTAGTACATTTAAAGTCTTTATTTTGCATCATCTCATACATGTATATAAAAAAGTTATAAGGACACCAAATTTTATTTTCGCCCTGGGTCCCCAAAACGCAGAACCAACCCTGGAGTACATCCAAATATATGAGGGGCGTTCGACTCGGACATAGCTACATGCGCACGACCTCTATCTAACGTGCCGGTAGCACCTCCTAGCTGTGCACGCATCACCCGAGGTCTATCCAGCTAGGGCAAAATGCCAAGAACAAATTTCATGCCGAAACCAGTACTACAAGTCTCCACAAATGGCTACGGTAGGCAACAAACATGATCGCCGCCAAGGGACCTGTGCCCTTTTTCCGACATTCATGTCAAACACGACAAACAATACAAACGTGGCACATGTTACTACGTACCTCACTATTACCGTTTCTGGTATTCCTAGAGATATTAGAAAAACTAATGACCCAAAATACCGAGTCCCAAGTTAAAAACCAAACAACTCAAATACAACGTAAGTAGTAGAGTTAATCAAGGTAAGTCTCGTATAATAAGAAGTCGGGGAGTGACCCATGAATGCATAACGAAAGAATATAAATTGAAAGAAGCAAATGATGATTGTCATAAGAAAGTAAACATTCTTATTAACGATGAGTTTTTCAATTTGAAATAATGTTAACCCAAAGTAGGGATGCGTGAGAAACGACCTTCATCTTCTCCATTAAAGAAAGTGGCCGGTTTTGATTTCATCATATATGAAATCATCCACGGACTCGCATAAATCAGATTTCCCTTCCTCATCTAGAAGAAGGTCTTGGACATGCATCGAGGCGCTTTTGGTAGGATCATCATCCGCGGTGCTCAGCTCGAGACGAAGCTCATGGATCATCGGGCAGCAACGGAGAAAGGTCGCAAACGCCACTCCTCCGGCCCTGCGTCTAGGCGTGTAGACTGCTCGCAGATCAAGAAGACGGAGGTTGATGAAAAGGGTATTACCACCTAGGGTATAACGCTTAGCCGTCCTCTTCTTGTCGTCCACGATGATGTTCTCGAGATGGACTAGTCTCAGCTTCAATGTCTTGGCGTGGATGAAGTTGTTCACAAACTGCCAGAAGAGGCGGCAGATCTCGTCCTGCCTCTGCTGGTACTCGTCATCGACGAAGTGCAGGTCTACGTTGGCGATTTCCGTGACCGCCGGAGGCTCGAGGAAGAACCGGCGGACGAATCCCCTGTAATTGAAGCTTCGCATCATCTGCGCGTGGAGCTCCATGCCACCTCGACATGATCCACTCTCCCTCTAGTGTAGGTCTTCCGGCAGCTTGGTCACCCTGGGGCAGCGGATGCGTTTGCATGACCCCACGAGCTGGACCTCGTAGAGCTGCAGTGCGGTGAGAACCGGCACGGCGTCGATAATGGCTTGCAGTTGCAGATCCTCGACACGGACGTCGCACCGGAGGAGGCGTATCGCCTCGAGCCGCGGGAGCACCAGGTTGGCCGCCGGCGTGTCCTCCTGGATGTGGCACGTGCTGATGTCCAGCGCGCGAAGGGACTCGAACGGCTGGGAGCCAAGCCTCAGATTGAGTCGGCAGACCAGCGACCGTAACCCGTAGTGGGAGACCCTGACACAGAGCACCTCGACATGGCGAGCCATGGGACTGGAGAGCACGACGTCGAGCACTTTGTATATGCAGCCCGCCTGTCGTAGCCACTGATTGGTATGTCCTTCCAGGTGGAAACTAAATCTCGTGATAGGGGCGCGGCTTGCGGTGGCCGTGGCCTTCGCAAAAGTAGAAGAAGTCCAGGTTCTTGCCGTGGCCGCCCGAAGAGAAGGAGTCGAGGTTGAGGGCGTCCGAGGAGGGCCATAGCAAACGCCATCGCCGGGCAAGGGCGCTGGTGGAGGATGCGCCGCAGCATGTCGTCGTGGAGGTTGGACAGGGCCATCGTCCAAGTGTCCGAGCTCTCCGAAGCCACAGCAAATTATGCCAGAGGAACACGTGCGGATCCAAGATATATGCTACGGCACGAGGAAACATTTTTGTGCCCTCTACGACACTCTATTGTGTCCGTTTTGGATTATATCGTTTTTTGGGTCCTTAATTATGTTTTTTCTTGCTACTAGCGTCTCGCGATATTTTTCCAAGGGCGAATCGGGTTGGGTGTCTTCCGACCGTCTTTTTTTCTTTTTGCTGAGAAGGTCGTGCCTTTGCCCATTTTCCCAGGCTTCGTTCCACAGGTTGGGATTTTAGTGTTTTGGGCTTTGCTAGATTTTTATGTTATGTATATAAACAGAATTTTTTCTACACATAAATTACTAGATTCTTACATTCTATATATATTGTATTATTACTAGATTTTCTCAACTCAAACCCTCGCCCCCTATAGGCCGGCCTGATTCTACGTGACAGGACAGAGGGCATGACCCAACGTGGTAGCGGCGAACGGACGGAGGCCCTGATTATGTCTGTTTGACCTTCATTTTTATCCCAAGTTTGGGCTGGCTTTGCGGGGACACGGACAACCGGCGCATCCAAGTATGCCCTCCCCTCGTCGTCATGGCGCCCACGCATCAGTGATAGAGGGAGAGGAAGCGACGTGGTCCACCAACCGCTCAGGTTCTTTGTAATGAGGGCGTTGTCCACCTTCGTTATCCGTCCACACTCCTAATCCCCCAATAGAAACTTCCATCCCACGCACGCATGGTAGGAACCCTAGATAAACCCTACCGCTCCAATGGCACAAGGAGGCGACACGGGTTGGTTCGGCCGCCCCATCCACAACAATCACGAGGTGGGGTCCTCGCGCGATGGCCGCCGCTTCTACGTGTCCCTGCCTCCGTACTGAGCATCAGGTGTACGTCGAGGTGGAGGTGGCACGGAAGTTCGCCGAGTTGGGCATGCCACTACCCTGGCCAGATGTCCACCTGCCCTACGGGTGGCATCAAAACTAGGCGCATGTGACGGTGCCCACCATTCCGGCGACCGACCTGTCCAGCCGCCGCGAGATCCTCCGGCACCGCGCCTTCCTCACGCTAGATCTACATCAGGACCCGCGTACGCTGTTGACTCCCTGTTGTGGAAGCGGTGGTTTGAGGCTGAACACGATGCTCGACGGAAGTCAATCGAGGCCCTCCAGAGAAGTTGGCGGGGGTGGGCATTGCCCACTCCAGAGCGCGGGCGCCTGGTCCAAGTACCGCAGCGTGGCCACGCACTACATGGAGCCGCCGCCACCTTATTGCTAGGTATTTTATTGCATATTCTGAAAGAGTATGAGTTTGGCGGAATATGATGGATATATTATTGAGCCTCATGGGCGAGTATAGATAGGCGTACAGAGGATTATCTTGGAGTACGAGTCAAGTTAGGACTGTACGTAAACGGATCCTAACTCTATCTAAACTATCATAACAACCGTATATACCGAATACTCTAACACTCCCCCGCAGTCGTAGCGGTAGCGTTGTGAACAACTGGAACGTCGTGGACGGTCAGACTGGAGATAAACCGAAGTAGCATCCAGTAGGCTGACATCCTCCCATAGTCCGAGCGGGAACGTCGTGGATGGTGTCGCGTCACGGTAGCTTGGACTGTAGAGGAAGCTGGTGAGATTCTCAGGCGAGGTGATAGCGCTTGTGCCGATGTCGAGGGAGCCGAGAGCGTGAGGCGGTGCCATGGTCGAGGTAGCTGTGCGATGCGTCGCCGTGGTCGATGTCGTGGTCAGGGATGCCGATGTTGAGGTAGCCGCACGTGAAGCCGCATGGACATAGCGCGCGAGGGGGATGACAGAGACGCGTCGAGGCAGTCGTTGAGGATGTCGATGCCGAAGTCGATGCAGTCCGAGCCGTCGAGGACAAGATGCGGCCATAGTTTTACCAGAACTAGGCGCACATCGGGAACGAACGCACACTCCACTTTTGCCAGAACCGAGTATGCAAAGAAGAACTCGTCTGTGACGCGGTCAAGGCAGTCGTAGAGGGGTCGATGCCGAAGAAGACGTTGTCGTAGCCGATGAAGACGAGGCGATGATCTGAATTTGCCAGACTCGGGAACGCGTCTGGGACGAAGGCACTCCCGGTGTTTCTTGTACCAGCCGTGAGGGGGCAGGGACCATCATGAACTTGTCGCCATGTCAGAAAGACTAGCAGAGGAAGCCTCCAGAGCGGCTGCGACACGCAGAGTGACAAAGGGAGAGATGCCGACGCTCTCCGCGGTTTGTCGGAGTAGAGTAGCAGGTGCTGTAGTCAGGAATGAGACGATGACGCTGCCGGCGAAGTTGTAGTGGACGAAGACATAGAAGGCAGCGAAAACATTGGCGACCTAGGGTAGTCATGTTGGATGCCTGGAGTGGCGATGGGGTAGTCGACGGGACCTGCGACGGCAAGAGGGCACCCTACATGTTACCTTGTGAAGCGCGGCGGCGGTGCTCGAAGTAGGCGAGAAAGACCCGGCGATGTGACGAAGACAATGTGCAGACGGCGGCGATCCGCGCCGTAGGAGATGGCGCGGTGAAAGTCGGGGCCGTCGATGCATGAGGACGGCGAAGTAGACTGTGTGCAGCCACGCTACGACCCGAGGGGGCGGCATAGCTGCAGGGCGCAAGTCGGTGCAGCGGTTGGGAGACCACCAACGACGTACATGCGAAGGAATGCGCGTTGGAAGCCGATAGCATGGACCAAGGGCGGCGGCGATGCGGCCCGACGAGGCGACACAGCGGCAACCCGTAGCTCGATCGGTGATAGGCGCGTGCTCGGGGACGTGCTTAGCGTAGACAGGCGCATGATCGGTTGATCAGACCGACAGTGCACCGTATGCGCCATGGCGTGGATGACGTGTAGATCGGATTCGATGGCGGCGTTGTCGGTGAAGTCCCGGACGATAACGACAAAGACGATCTGGGGGGTGCGGACGCGGCAGCCTTCCAAGGAAGGCGCAGTAGTCGTACGCGGTGCGCGGCAGCCTGCCCTGAGGCCGCGATAGCCTGCCGAGGCAGGCGCAACAGCGGAGGAGGCAGGCGCACGGACGTGGTGTAGATCCTCGATACCAATGGTCGGAGTAGAGGCGCGACGATGACGACGGCGGTGGGCGACTCAATCCGATCTAATATCGGCAAAAAAGAAAACCGATCAAGAGATCGGAAAAAAGACTTACAGCGTAGCCGATCACGGATCGGCGGACGAACCCCCGGGGGCGGCGCGGCGGAAGCGTGCGGCTAGGGTTTGGACCGATTAGGCTGATATCATGAAAGAGTATGAGTTTGACGGAATATGATGGATATATTATTGAGCCTCGTAGGCGAGTATATATAAGTGTACAGAGGATTATCTTAGAGTACGAGTCAAGTTAGGACTGTACGTAAACAGATCCTAAATCTATCTAAACTGTCATAACAACAGTGTATACCTAATACTCTAACATATTCTACCACCTTAAAATTTCTCACCCTGAATTCCCGTGTTTTTCTCTTCCATTGAACCGAATGCTCAATTCTATGATGTTCCTACATTTTTTGATACTACGTTTTGCATAAGGACCCGCTTAGTCTGTCACAACTCAAAACATATGCAGGAATTCCTAGCAAATGTTTCACGTGTTTTTGCATCCACACCGAACTCCTACCATTTTGATGTACCATAGAAAATGTTGAACAACATTTTTTATGAGAATCCACAGGTTTATATTAATTCAGGTTTCAGCACGATCATGCAAATGGAGTATAAAGGCAGCGCCCTGGAGTCTAATCACGGTTGCTAGGACGCCAATACTCTCCTCCCAGCCCAGGAGGTACTGTTGAGGTCCCTCCTAGAAATCTATTGTGCCCCACCCCCGCGATGCTCCCCGCCGCCTCCGTTGGAGGGCGTGGCCAGGCAAAGCCCGTGCGGCGCTGGAGGCGGCGAGGCTTCTCCTCTTCTCCGCATGGACAAGCGGCAGTGCGGGGTGGCCCTCCATGGCAGGGATGCGGGCTCGTGTGGTGGTCTCCGGCGGCGGGGACGAGAGGGTGCGACGGCAGCGACGACGTCGCTGGGAGGTGGCCGTGCAGCGTTGCAGCGGTGGCGGTGGTTGGCGTACGGCCGCGGTAGGGACGGCGCCCGCTCTTGGAGGGAGGCGCGGTCTCTTGACGGTGGCGGTGTGGTGGGGGCGCGTCTGCCCGGCGGCGATGGTCGTCTCTGTAGCGGGGGAGGACCAGTGGCAAAGTGGCAGGGGCGCCGTGCGCAGAGGCGGGCGGTGGGGGTTCTAGCAGCGGCCGGGCCGGGTAGTCCCGTTCTAGGCATGTCGGGCTGCGGCTGTCCCTTCCCCAGGGGGTTGCTGGGCCTTCTCCTTGGTCGTGTGTGGCTGAGGTGCTAGATCATGGCTCGGCGGCCGAAGATTTGGTGGTTGCGGGGCAGGTCCGGTGAGGATTATGCGAGGTCGGTTGACCGATCGCATGGAGGTATCATGGCTACCGCGTCGTCGACCTTCTGCTGCTGTGTGTTGGCTTGTACAGGCCACCCTCGTCTCTGGGGTTGGTCCCGGCCTAGAGGCAGCTACCGCCCCGATGACGACCCCCTCCATCAATTTTAATGCCCAAGAGGCAATAATAAAAGTTGTTATTATATCTTTGTGTTTATGATGAATGTTTACATCCCATGCTATAATTGTATTATTAGGAAACACTAATACTTGTGTGTTTTGTAAACATATAAGAGTCCCTAGTAAGCTTCTTGTTGAACTAGCTTGTTGATTAATGGATGATCATGATTTTCTGATCATGCACATTGGATGTCATTAATAACAAGGTTATATCATTAGGAGAATGATGTGATGGACACACACACCCATAGTAAGCATAGCATAAGATCAAGTCATTAAGTTCGTTTTGCTATAAGCTTTAAAATGCATAGTAACCTAATCCTTCGACCATGAGGTTATGTTAATCACCATCACCGGATGGGTCCTTTGATGACATCAAACACCGCTTCGTAACTGGGTGGTTATAAAGGTGTCATTGGGTATTCTGAAAGTATGTGTTGAAGCGCATGAACCAAGATTAGGATTTGTCCGTCCATATGACGGATAGATATGCTCTGGGCCCTCTCGGTGGAATGTCATCTAGTTAGCTTGCAAGCATGTGACTAGGTCACAAGGGATGACATATCACGGAACGAGTAAAGAGTACTTATCAGTAACGAGGTAGAACTAGGTATAGAGATACCGACGATCAAACCTCGGATAAGTATAGTATCGCGTGACAAAGGGAATTGGTTTCGTATGTTAATGGTTCTATCGATCAGGAAGTCATCGTTGAGTATGTGGGAGTTGTTATGGATCTCCAGACCCCGCTGATGGTTATTGTTCGGAGATGTGTCTCGATCATGTCTATATATTCACGAACCGTAGGGTGACACACTTAAGGTTCAAAGTTGTTTTAAGTAGATATGGAATGTGCGTTGGAGACCGAATGTTGTTCGGAGTCTTGGATTGGATCCGGGACATCACGAGGAGATCCGGAATTGTCCGGGGAATAAGATTCATATATTGGGGATCATTTTCTAAGTTAGGAAATGTTCCAGAGTATTTGTATGGGGATTCTAGAAGGTTTTGGAATGTTCCGGAAGGTTCTAGAAGATTTCTTGGAGTTTATTTGAAAACCAAGAAAGGATCAAGGAATCCTTGTGGGGCAAGACAAGGAGTAGTGGGGGAGGAGGACTCCTCCCCCCACTCCCAATCTGCCGGCCAAAGGAGGGGGGAGTCCTACTAGGACTCCACCTCCCCATGGCGCCTCCCTCCTTTAAATAGAGGGGTGGAGGCACAAGCCCCCTTGCCCCTTCTATTCTCTAGATCCCAAGTTGCCTCCTCCTCCTCCTCCTCCTTCCTTCTGCTCTGGCTTAGGCGAAGCCCTGCAAAAATCTCTACTCCACCACCTCCACCACACCGTCGTGCTGCTGGGATTCCGTGGAGATCTACTACCTCCGCTGCTCGCTGGAACGAGGAGAGGAAGGTCTACTTCGACTCCGCACGTGTGACCGATTGTGGAAGCGCTGCCGGAACGCGGCGCCGGAAGGCTCGTCCACTCGATCTTGAGATTGGCAAGTGATCGACTACATCAACCATGAGATCCGATCTCAAACAAGGCTTATCGAATCTACAAGGGTTAGTACAGATCTATCTCGTTGCACATGTCTAATAGATTAGATCTTGGCTTTTATCTAGATTAGATCTGGGTTTTGTTCGTTCTTGCGGTAGAAATTTTTTGTTTTCCATGCTACGAACCCATCAGTGGTATCAGAACTGTGTCTATGCGTAGATCTGTTGCACGAGTAGAACACAATGTTTTTGTGGGCGTTGATGCTTTTGTTGTCGGTGTCTTAGCGTGTACTTTTCATCTTGCGGCATGGTGCGATGAAGCGGCTCGGGCTAACCTTACATGTCATCGCACATGAGACTTGCTCCACGCTTGACGTGTAACTTGCTTTGCACAAGTGGCTTTGCGGGTGTCTGTCTCTCCCACCATAGTTAAGATCCAATTTACAATTAGCATCTGACAACACTTGTATCAGCGTTGTGGTTCTTGTTCGTAGGTAAGATCGGTCTTATACGAAAGCCCCAAACCACGTAAAACATGCAAAGATAATTAGAGGCGTCTAACTTGCTTTTGCAGGGGTTTTGTGATGTGATATGGCCATCATGTGATGAGATTATATTTAATGTATGCAATGATCCTTATTTTAATATGGCAACCGGCAGGAGCCTAATGGTTGTCTTTAATTCTGTTAAGACCTGCGTGTCTATTCATCTTGTAATAGCTTTATTCCAAGTAGTTGTAATAGTTGCTAGTGATGATGGACAACCATGAAGCGGCGCCACTGACCTTGACGCAATGCTGGTGATGATGGAGATCATGTCCGTGCTTTGGAGATAGAGATCAAAGGCACAAGAAGAAAGGGCCATATCATATCACACTAATTATGAATTGCCTGTGATGTTAATCCTTTATGCATCTTCTATTGCTTAGATCGCGATGGTAGCATTATAAGATGATCCCTCTCACTAAATATCAAGTAATAAAGTGTTCGTCCTTAGTTGGCACCGTTGCTAAGACTCGTCGTTTCGAAGCATCTCGTGATGATCGGGTGTGATAGATTCTACGTGTGCATACAGCGGGTGCAAGCCAGATTTG
Source organism: Avena sativa (assembly GCA_916181665.1). NCBI lineage: Eukaryota > Viridiplantae > Streptophyta > Magnoliopsida > Poales > Poaceae > Avena > Avena sativa. The sequence goes on along the minus strand of OV702296.1, from coordinate 446,501,281 downwards.
CACACGCAGAAACTAAGGTTAACCTTGACGAGCCTAGCATGTACAGACATGGTCTCGGAACACGGAATACCGAAAGGTAGAGCATGAGTCATATAAATGATATGATGAACATGATGATTGTTCGCCATTGAAACTACATCTTCTCTCGTGAAGATCGGACTTGGTGTAGTGGATTTGGTTCGTGTAATCACTAAGACAACGTGAGGGATGTTGTTTTGAGTGGGAGTTCACCTAGTTAATTTAAGAATTAAATTTGAACTCAATTTATCATAAACTTAGTCTAAACTACTTGCAAATTTGTTGTAGATTATAACGACCCCCTCCATCAATTTTAATGCGTTCCTAGAGAAAGAAAAGCTTAAGAACAATGGAAGCAACTTCACGGACTGGCTCAGTGGCCTGAAGATTTTCCTCAGGGCTCGTCAGTTGAGCTATGTGCTCGAAGCACCGCTAGGTGACCCACCTGCAGCAGATGCCACCGATGACGTAAAGAATGTTTACGCCACTCGGAAAACTCACTACTCCACAGTTCAGTGTGCCATCCTATACGGTTTAGAAACGGAGCTTCAGAAGCGCTTTGAGCACCACGACCCCTTTGCTATCATCAATGAGCTCAAGCTTATTTTTGAGACACATGCGCCGTGGAGAGTTATGAGGCCTCCAAAAAGTTCTTTAACTGTAAGATGGAAGAGGGAAGCTCCGTTAGCGAGCACGTGCTCACCATGTCGGGGCACGCAAACAAACTTCAAGAGTTGGGGATAACAATTCCTAATGAGTTAGGGATTCACCGTGTCCTTCAATCACTGCCACCTAGTTATAAGAACTTTGTGATGAACTACAATATGCACTGCATGAACAAGACGTTGCCTGAACTATCGTCCATGCTGAAAACTGCTGAAGTGGAGATCAAGAAGGAGTACCAAGTGTTGATGGTCAATAAGACCACCAATTTCAAGAAGCAGGGCAAGCCTAAGAACAAGGGCAACTTCAAGAAGGACGGCAAGAAAGCTGTCGCACCTGCTAAGAAGCCCAAGGCTGGTCCTAAGCCTAAAACTGAATGCTTCTACTGCAAGGGTGCTGGTCACTGGAAGCGTAACTGCCCCAAGTACCTGGCAGATCTAAAGAACGGCAACATCAAAAAGAAAGGTATATTCGATATACATGTTATTGATGTGTATCTTACTAGTAATTGTAGTAGTGCCTGGGTATTTGATACTGGTTCGGTTGCTCATATTTGTAACTCGAAACAGGAGTTGTGGAATAAGCGAAGACTGGCGAGAGACGAGGTGACGATGCGCGTTGGAAATGGCTCCATGGTTGATGTGATCGTCGTCGGCACGCTCCCTCTACATCTACCATCGGGATTAGTTTTAAATTTAAATAATTGTTATTTGGTGCCTGCGTTAAGCATGAACATTATATCTGGATCTTGTTTATTGCGAGACGGTTACTCTTTTAAATCTGAGAATAAAGGTTGTTCGATTTATATGAGTAATATCTTTTATGGTAATGCACCTGTGATAGATGGTTTATTCTTATTGAATCTCGATAGTAGTGATACACATGTACACAACATAGATGCTAAACGAATAAAATTGAATGATAATTCTACATACATGTGGCACTGTCGTCTTGGTCACATTGGAGTGAAGCGTATGAAGAAACTTCATTCTGATGGACTTCTTGAATCACTTGATTTTGAATCACTTGAAAGATGTGAAGCATGTCTGATGGGAAAAATGACTAAGACTCCATTCTCTGGTATAATGGAGCGAGCTACGGACTTATTGGAAATAATACATACCGATGTGTGCGGCCCAATGAGTGTAGCATCGCGTGGTGGATATCGTTATGTTCTCACTTTCACGGATGACTTGAGTAGATATGGGTATATCTACTTTATGAAACATAAGTCCGAAACTTTCGAGAAGTTTAAGGAATTTCAAAGTGAAGTGGAAAATCATCGTAACAAGAAGATTAAGTTTCTGCGTTCTGACCGCGGAGGTGAATATCTAAGTTACGAATTTGGCATGCATTTAAAGAAATGTGGAATACTTTCGCAATTGACACCGCTGGGAACACCACAGCGTAATGGTGTGTCCGAACGTCGTAATTGAACTCTCTTAGATATGGTTCGGTATATGATGTCTCTTACAGATTTACCCCTATCGTTTTGGGGCTATGCGTTAGAGACAGCCGCATTCACTTTAAATAGGGCAGCATCTAAATCGGTTGAAACGACACCGTACGAATTATGGTTTGGTAAGAAACCTAAGTTGTCGTTCCTTAAAGTTTGGGGCTGCGAAGCGTATGTAAAGAAGTTACAACCTGATAAGCTTGAACCCAAAACGGAGAAATGCGTCTTCATAGGATACCCTAAAGAAATAATTGGGTATACCTTCTATCATAGATCCGAAGGCAAAGTTTTCGTTGCCAAGAATGGATCCTTTCGTGAGAAGGAGTTTCTCTCGAAGGAAGTGACTCGAAGGAAAGTAGAACTCGACGAGGTTGTTGAACCTTCTCTCGGAATTGAGAGTAGCGCAGCACTGGAAGATGTTTCTGTGCCGCCTGCACCAATTGGAGAGGAAGCTAATGATGATGATCATGAAACTTCGAACGAAGTTGCTGCTGAACCTCGCAGATCAACGAGGGTTCGTACCACTCTTGATTGGTATGACCCTGCCTTGAACGTCATGTTGGTGGACAACATTGATGACCCTGCGACATATGAAGAAGCTATGGTGAGCCCAGATTCCGACAAATGGCAAGAAGCCATGAAATCCGAAATGGGATCCATGTATGAAAACCAAGTATGGACTTTGGTGGACTTACCGGATGGCCGTAAGGCTGTCGAGAACAAATGTATTTTCAAAAAAAAAAGATGCTGATGGTAATGTTACCGTCTATAAAGCTCGACTTGTCGCGAAAGGGTTCCGACAAATTCAAGGAGTTGACTACGATGAGACATTCTCACCAGTAGCAAAGCTAAAGTCTGTGAGGATTTTGTTAGCAATCGCTGCATATTTCGATTATGAAATTTGGCAGATGGATGTCAAAACGGCGTTCCTTAATGGAGACATTGAGGAAGAGTTGTATATGGTACAACCCAAAGGTTTTGTCGATCCTAAAGATGCTAACAAGGTATGCAAACTTCAGCGCTCCATTTATGGACTGAAGCAAGCATCCCGGAGTTGGAATCGACGTTTTGATAAGGTAATCAAAAACTTCATATTTATACAGACTTATGGAGAAGCTTGTATTTACAAGAAAGTGAGTGGGAGCTCTATAGCATTCCTAGTACTATATGTAGATGACATATTATTGATTGGGAATGATAGAGAACTTCTTAATAGTGTCAAGGCTTATTTGAATAATAGTTTTTCAATGAAGGATCTTGGCGAAGCGGCATATATTCTAGGCATCAAGATTTATAGAGATAGATCAAGACGCCTAATAGCGCTTTCACAAAGTACATACTTGGACAAAGTTCTAAAGAAGTTTAGAATGGAAGAAAGCAAGAAAGGGTTCTTGCCCATGTTGCCAGGTAAGACCTTGAGTAAGACTCAAAGTCCAGCTACAGCAGAAGATAGAGAGAAAATGAATAATATTCCCTATGCCTTGGCCATAGGTTCTATCATGTATGCTATGCTATGTACAAGACCGGATATAGCACATGCTGTTAGTTTGACTAGCAGATATCAAAGTGATCCTGGAATGGAGCACTAGACAACGGTCAAGAATATCCTAAAGTACCTAAAGAGGACTAAGGATATGGTTCTTTCTTATGGAGGTGATGAACAACTTGTTGTAAACAGTTACACCGATGCTAGTTGGAACACCGATCCAGATGACTCGAAGTCACAGTCGGGATACGTATTTATTTTGAATGGTGCTGCAGTGAGCTGGAGGAGTGGCAAGCAAAGCGTTGTGGCGAAATCTTCAACAGAATCGGAATACATAGCTTCTTCGGAGGCTGCACAAGAAGCCATATGGATGAAGGAGTTCATTACTGAACTTAGCGTGGTTCCTAGTGCGTTGGACCCGATGGCCATCTATTGTGACAACACAGGTGCCATAGCCAATGCACAAGAGCCAAGGTCACATAGCAAGCTGAAGCACATCAAGCTACGTTTCCACGCTATTCGCGAGTATGTCCGAGATGGTGACATAAATATTTGCAAAGTACACACTGATCTGAATGTGGCACATCCGTTGACTAAACCTCTCCCTAGAGCAAAACATGACCAACACCAGAACGCCATGGGTGTTAGGTATATTACCATGTAATCTAGATTATTGACTCTAGTGCAAGTGGGAGACTGTTGGAGATATGCCCAAGAGGCAATAATAAAAGTTGTTATTATTATATCTTTGTGTTTATGATGAATGTTTACATCCCATGCTATAATTGTATTATTAGGAAACACTAATACTTGTGTGTTTTGTAAACATATAAGAGTCCCTAGTAAGCCTCTTGTTGAACTAGCTTGTTGATTAATGGATGATCATGGTTTCCTGATCATGGACATTGGATGTCATTAATAACAAGGTTATATCATTAGGAGAATGATGTGATGGACACACACACCCATAGTAAGCATAGCATAAGGTCAAGTCATTAAGTTCGTTTTGCTATAAGCTTTAAAATGCATAGTAACCTAATCCTTCGACCATGAGGTTATGTTAATCACCATCACCGGATGGGTCCTTTGATGACATCAAACACCGCTTCGTAACTAGGTGGTTATAAAGGTGTCATTGGGTATTCTGAAAGTATGTGTTGAAGCGCATGAACCAAGATTGGGATTTGTCCATCCATATGACAGATAGATATGCTCTGGGCCCTCTCGGTGGAATGTCATCTAGTTAGCTTGCAAGCATGTGACTAGGTCACAAGGGATGACATATCACGGAACGAGTAAAGAGTACTTATCAGTAACAAGGTAGAACTAGGTATAGAGATACCGACGATCAAACCTCGGATAAGTATAGTATCGCGTGACAAAGGGAATTGGTTTCGTATGTTAATGGTTCTATCGATCACGAAGTCATCGTTGAGTATGTGGGAGCTGTTATGGATCTCCAGACCCCGCTGATGGTTATTATTCAGAGATGTGTCTCGATCATGTCTACATATTCACGAACCGTAGGGTGACACACTTAAGGTTCGAAGTTGTTTTAAGTAGATATGGAATGTGCGTTGGAGACCGAATGTTGTTTGGAGTCTCGGATTAGATCCGGGACATCACGAGGAGATCCGGAATTGTCCAGGGAATAAGATTCATATATTGGGGATCATTTTCTAAGTTAGGAAATGTTCCGGAGTATTTGTATGGGGATTCTAGAAGGCTTCGAAATGTTCCGGAAGGTTCTAGAAGATTTCTTGGAGTTTACTTGAAAACCAAGAAAGGATCAAGGAATCCTTGTGCGGCAAGACAAGGAGTAGTGGGGGAGGAGGACTCCTCCCCCTACTCCCAATCCGCCGGCCAAAGGAGGAGGGGAGTCCTACTAGGACTCCACCTCCCCATGGCGCCTCCCTCCTTTAAATAGAGGGGTGGAGGCACAAGCCCCCTTGCCCCTTCTATTCTCTAGATCCCAAGTTGCCTCCTCCTCCTCCTCCTTCCTTCTGCTCTGGCTTAGGCGAAGCCCTACAGAAATCTCTACTCCACCACCTCCACCACACCGTCGTGCTGCTGGGATTCCGTGGAGATCTACTACCTCCGCTGCTCGCTGGAACGAGGAAAGGAAGGTCTACTTCGACTCCGCACGTGTGACCGGTTGCGGAAGCTCTGCCAGAATGCGGCGCCGGAAGGCTCGTCCACTCGATCTTGAGATCGGCAAGTGATCGACTACATCAACCACGAGATCCGATCTCGAACAAGGCTTATCGAATCTACAAGGGTTAGTACAAATCTATCTCGTTGCACATGTCTAATAGATTAGATCTTGGCTTTTATCTAGATTAGATCTGGGTTTTGTTCGTTCTTGCGGTAGAATTTTTTTGTTTTCCATGCTACGAACCCATCACTTCTGTTGTTGTGTGCTGGCTTGTGCAGGCCACCCTCGTCTCTAGGGTTGGTCCCGGCCTGGAGGCAGCTACCGCCCCGATGACCTTCCTCAGACCGCCGGTCGTTCAGCAGGTCTAGGTGGACATGGTGGCGACGAAGCTGCTACTTGGCGGCCGGGATCCGCAGTTCCACTAGGGGGCGGACGAGTAAGGTATAGGTCTAGGGTGGGTGAGGACGATGGCACCCTTGTTGCATTGTGGCGCGGGGCTTAACGCGCCCCTTCAGGCTCGGCCGAGCCAAGAAGGCTAGGTTTTCCTTGCTACGGCATCCAGTCGGCTACCGCCTTCCAGCGGTAGAGGCAGTTCCCTCCCGCGTGCTATTGTATCACCGATCCTTACCGAAGATTCCTCTTATTCAGTCCTACCAGCCTCCCAACGTGCTTCACGATGATACAGCGATGGTGACGACAAGACCGTGGTGGCATCTGCCGGTGGGCGGCGAGCTTGGTGGAGCAATTCGAAGCGTCCGAGAGTGTGGTTTTTTTAGGGATATGGAGAAATCCTTGTCGTCTAGACACCGACATGGTGACGCCTGCGGGTGTCGCCGTCCTTCCCGAAGGGCATCGGGTGTATCTCTTCCCCACCTCCTATAGAGTATCGGAAGAAACCCTAGGACCAGTCCGAGCAGCAGCATCGTCGTCGTCGCTTTCCTTTTTGGAGGTGATGCTTGGTACGTGACGCTTCAGATTGCTAGGAGCGTGGTGGTAATTCTCCGGAGGGTGCAACGGTTGCGGGTCATCCTTGTTTTCGTCGAACCACTGGTGTCGGCTTTGTTTTCTCTTCTTGTTCTTCTTTGTTGTCTTTGTTGTTTCTTTTGGGTGTTGTGTTGTCTTGCCTTAGCGGTCTCAATTGGTTGCTATATTAATATAGTTGGGTGCAAGCCTGTTTCGAGGAAAACCCAAAATCTACGGATTGGGTGGCGATGACGTTGTTGGTGTCACTCCATCCTTGGAGGCATCATCGTCCGGGTGATGCTAGAACCGCGGGTGTGTGTGGTAGTGTGATAATGTCGGTGTTGAGGCTCGAGAGGTGGTGATGGTGTTTGCTGCCATCTGACGGGTCGGCGTCCTCCGATCTATGCATAAGGAGAAAGGTTTCTATTTCTTGGTGGCAGCGGTGGCTTGATGGTGGTGCTGAGTTCCCAGGTTCTTCCCAATGGTGGTTGGTCTTGATCTTGATGCCCTGCCGCTCGTTCTCGGTCTCATTTTCTTGTGCTTCTGTGTGTGGCAGCGTTGGTGTGCTTCCTGCGGCAAGGTGGTTGAGTACAGTGCCTGCTCCTTGTTGTCGGTCTCCAGGGCAGTACCCATCCTAGTTCTTGGGTGAGCAGCTCTAGCAGCCGACGTTGCTATGCCCTTCAATCCAGGCGAGAGGGCCAAGTGCTCTCTTTGGCATAGAGAAAGATTGGTGCTGCGGCTTCTCAATCCGTGGAGCTCATGTATGCGTGTTCAATCCTCTTCAGCTTCATCTGCTTCGTTGTCTCCTGCGTTATGTGTTGTTTGTAGTGTTGCCTTGCGATAAAGTAATGCATGTTCTCTAAAGTAAAGCAAGTGCCTACTTTGTTCGATGTATGTATGAAGCTGTAACATAAACATGGACTCTTTTTGAGTACTTTCATTTTCAGGGGTTTGCACAACGAACTTAAAACGTAACTGAAAACACCTTGCCAGCAAGTCTCATTGTGCAGGATGTCCAATCGCTGAGGCCGAGGCCTCACAAACTGCTGCAGGAATCTAGTTGCTTGTACAATGAGAAATCTGAGCTGCAGTTATTATTCACGTAATGAACATCTATGACTGCAAATTTCCTAAACGCCATTAATTAATTTCAAAACGGAGGGTACCACATCCTTACACAAATCACCAGGACAATTCAGAAAAACATGTACTTTCGAAACTAAAATTACAAAAGTGTAGTCTTATCTATACCTAATAATAAAGTATGAAGTGTTTCTTACGGGTTTTAACCCTGAAAGTTGGGAGAAATTACACCCTATGCCACCCCCGAGTTAAACTGCCCGGTTTGGTTTAAAACGGCCACGTGAAAACGACCTAGAGCAGGCGACGCGTGGTGCAGAGAAAGTAGGGGCGAGTTGGAGAGGAAGCTGGAGAGGTGAGGGCGCGGCCGCGGGGGGCAGAGCGGGCAAGGAGATGGCTTCTCGAAGCAAGGGAGCGGGAGAGACGCCAGGAAAGAGGATGGGGGTGGGCCTGTTGCCGGCAGGACAACATCGCGGATTCACGGTGGAGGCGGAGGTTTAATCTCTATGTCGAGGCATCGTGGTTAATGCGCCAGGGTGTGAGCGAGGTCTCCACGCATTGTTGGGGATATACTTTCTAGGTATCCTCACAGTTCCTCACTGACCAGGGTGGCCCACTTCGGGTTAGAGCTTTGCTTCACGGGCGGCCCAGTTAGAGAGAGAAGACGGAGTCCCATCCGGCTACGGAAAGGCCCAGAAGACTTACCGACTTAGGCCCATAATGTTATTTGTAGTTCAAGATGTACTCTGTAACCAACTCTTAGTCGTAGCTGGATTGATCTCTCCTGTAAACCCTAGGCCGGATATCTATATAAGCCGTCCTAGGGAGAGCCTTTAGGGCAGACCAGACAACACCCAATACTTTAGACCCTCAACTTACACAGGCGATACCTTTGTAACCCATATTCCGGCTCTGCCGTATTACTGGATTACTAGCAGGAGTAGGATCCGTCCAAAGCCGGCGGATTCGAACCTGGGTAAACTTGTGTGCTTATCGTCCCGGAACACCGTACGTCTCACACCCCTCTCTTCCGCACGCCTCGAGGACCCCCTCATGGCGTACTTGTCCTCAATCCGACGACAGTTGGCGCCCACCGTGGGGCAAGTGAGCTTTGGATCTGCGTTCCGAGCGGAATCTGCAAGAATCAGAATCGGCGAAACCATCGCCATCGGTCGCATACTCTACGCCAACGACGTCCCTCTCATCGTTCTCGACGAGACTTGGATTCCGGCTAGGAAAGCCGTGACTGCCTATACAATCATGTCTTTTGGCGAGATCGATGTTTACATCGGTTTCGCTGAACCTGCCCAACCCGCCCCAGCGACGATGATAGAGGCAGAAGAATCTTCTGGGTCCCCTTTGTCCGCGGAGGCGGCAGAGCTCCGGATCTCAGAAATCCCTAATCCCACACAGCCCGCACCAGTTGTGGAGATAGTGGAGAAATCTGAGCCTGAAGAAGACCTCACGGTCCAAGTCGAATCTGGAGTGGATCTCCCCGGAGAAGCCGGATCCCAGATTGACCCACCCGTGGAAGTCAAAATCCAGGAGGAGCACATCAACGACACGGATTCCGATTCTGACGATGTCGGGACAGACAAACCTTTCCTCAGGTACACACTAAGGTGTATGATACTGCGAGGCGCTAGCGCAGATGCAATCCTCGAAACCATTAAAAGTTTCGATAGGGCTGACTGCAGAAGCCGCAGGTACCTCGGGAAGCACGCGTCGCACTTCGTCGGATACGTTGGATCCGGATCCGGCTCTGCCGATGCTGGAGAAAACACCGATTCGGTGCTAGAGGCAATTGGAACAAACGCCGACGTTCCCGCATCCTCGGATGAATCTATGACGTCGGCAGATTTCCGAAAGTTCTCTGTGGAATATGAAGAGGAGTACAACTCCAAGCTGCAGAGGAAGGAGAAGCCATGGATGAAGGATCCGGGGAACACTCTCCCAAAGCGCAGGATGACATGGACGTCGGATATAATCCCGAAGTCCAGATGTCCGAAAGTACCGATCAGAGCTTGACTCCGGGAAATGGACCCAAAGCCGTCTTTGCTACCGGCGCTGCCAAGAAGGCAAAGAAGAAGAACAAGAAGAACAAGATCCCGGCAAAAGACCCTCTGACAGAGGAGGTGATTACCGAGGAATACGATGAAGACTCGGATGGAGCACTTATCCCAGACGAGCCGAAAAAAGAAGTATCGGTGGATGGACACGTGGTCACTGAAGGTGCGCGTAAGCTCATCGATGCCGCATTAACTACACCTATCCCTACAGCTGCAGAACTTACTGCAGATGAGCTGGACGAAAGGGCCCAAGCCCTAGAAGCGCGTCGTCAACAACTCCTTGAGGAAGCCAAAAACATCGAGGTGGAGAAGAAGCGCATGTCAAACAAGGAGTACATGTCCCGCCTGCATCAGAAGACACGGAAGCGCCACATGGATGACAACCAATTCCCACGTGTCCGTGCCGTCCTTTTTAGAGATGAGATGGGAAAGCCACGGAAGGATAGCAACGGAGATTGGGTTTACCCAACACTAGTGCAAAATACCGTGGCAGCTCGTGAAATTCTATTGGCTAATCCAGGACCAGAGGAGATACGCTTGGGCATCAAGCTACTCAATAAGGGACTGGAGCAATAGAAGGTCGCCCTATCCGGAAGCCAAAAGCTGGTCACGGATTCCGACCAATGTCGCACAGATCCGGCATGGGCTGACGTCAAACCCCCCTACGTCTGGGCACAATATCGTCACCCCGAACGTAGCGAGGACAATTATTCAAGAACCAGATCATCGGGACAGCATCCCAGAACTACACATAACTGGAGCAACGTCGCTCCAGTAGCCGAGAAAGACACGATCGCTGCACTGTATCCGAAGAATCCTCCCCGAAAGGGAGAAGATAAAGAGAAACGTCGGGAGGAGGATCGTCAAAGAATGCCACCTCCTAGACATGATAACCGTCCGACTGAGCCTCACCATGGTGGGAACGACGGACGAAGGAACGACAGAAACCATGCTGGCACAAGCCGGCAGGGGGCTCGTCATAGTCAAGAACCTCCCCGGAACCGGAATAATGACGCTCCTGATGGAGGACGGCGATCAGCCGGAAACTACCCCGCTGCACCACCCTCTCCACCACACAGTTATCACAACGGCCCCCACGGAGGTTAAGGAGGACATGGCAGAGGAGGTGGTGGCAGAAGCCGAAGTCCGGCTCCAAGGCACCGCAGCCACAACCGACATTTGGGACGATCCCTATCCCCGAACGACGTACGGCACAGAATCAACTCCAACATAGAGGCTCGGCACTACGAAAACGATGACGTGTACGTGGGCCCAAAGTGCTTCGGACCACACATCAGAGCTACAAAGTTCCCAGAAGGATTTGCTATCTCAAGACATATTCAAGCCTACGACGGCATTGCTCGGCCAGACACCTGGTTACAGAATTTCTTCCAAGCTTGCTGCATCGCCAAAGGCGGAAACAGCCTGGTCGCAACCTGATATCTCCCACTTATGCTGAGGAAGACGGCACGATCATGGCTCAATGAACTTCCGGCGAACACCATCCACAACTGGTATGATTTACAAAGTGCGTTCTTTTGGAAATTCGAAGGCACATATCGGAGGCCCTGTACGGTTGGAGACCTACAGCGTTGCACCCAGAAAGCCGGAGAAACTTCCCAGGATTACCTCGGATGATGGATTGACACCAAGAATTCATGCGAAGGAGTAAACGATCAGACCGGCCATTGAAGCTTTCATCGCGGGTCTCCCAATTGGTTTACCGCGCCATCGCTTGAAGTGTGACAAGATTACTGATCTGGGAGAGATGATAGAAACAGCGAGCAAGTACGCAGATGCTGACGACGACGCAGAGGGATTACTCAATGTCTTAGCTGTGCCTCAGTCGGCAAAACAACCAAAGCAACAGGCTCAGAAGCGCAAAAATACCTCGGAAGAAAAACCCAACGCGGAGACAGCGGTAGTCACTACTGTTTCCGGGTCTGGAGGACAAGGAGGACGTGGCGGAGGCCACGGGCGTGGCCGTGGGACATCAGGTCCAAGGTAGAGGAGAGCAACAACCAGGCAAAACCTACACTTGGGCCGACATCGCCAATAACCCATGTGTGCATCACTTGGACGCCAATGGGGGCTCGTCCCACACCAACGCTGAATGTCGTTTTAACGACGACATCAAGAGAGATGATACCGCGGGCTACAAAGCTAAGCGGAAGAAAGGAAAGAAAAATGCCGAAAAGGACAAAGAGACCAAGGAAGATTCCGACATGGAGGAAGCCGATGCTTCAAATCCCAAGTCGGAAGGGAAGAAAACTTTCCCCACCAAGAAGGACACTTACGTCACCTTCCTCGGATCTCAACCAGCAAAGGTCAAGAAAGCAGTTCTCCACGAACTCAACGCAACAGTTCCGGCTGTCCCTCAGTATCTGGACTGGTCGGAAGTAGCAATAATGTTTGACCACACTGACCATTCGCCTAAGCTACACAGGCGAGGAAAATACGCCTTAATCGTCAATCCACTTATTGACGGTTATGGTTTCTCCAAGACCCTCATGGACGGTGGTAGCAGCATCAATATTCTCTATGTCGAAATGCTACGTCGGATGAAGATCTCGGAAACACAGCTGAACCATAGCTCTGTGATCTTTCACGGAGTTGTCCCAATAAGACAAGCTAATTCCCTGGGAGAGATCACTTTGGATGTCACTTTTGGAACACCAAAGAATTATCGGACGGAGGCACTTTCCTTCGAAGTGGTCCTGTTCAAGAGCGCACACTACGCTATATTCGGACGTTTGGCTTACTGGGCCTTTATGGCTCGTCCATGTTACATTTACAATATGATGAAAATTCCAGGTCCCAACGGCGTGATCACCATCAGGGGAGACCCGAAGAAGGCGCGAGAGTGCGAGGATGGAAATGCCGCCTTTGCCGAAGCCGTGTTGCACGCCCAGGACTACCAGGAGATCAAGAAGAGCATAGATCCGTCCGAGATGCCAGCGACGAAGAAGGAGGTGACAAAGCCAAATCCGGAGTTCAATGCATCAAAAGAGACGAAAACGACGCCATTGAAGGATGATGACCCCTCCAAGGTGACCCAAATAGGCGTAGGCCTAAGTAGCGCATAGGAAAGCATGCTCGTCAAGTTCCTCCAAGCAAATCAAGATATCTTCGCATGGCAGCCATCTAACATGACCGGAGTACCTAGGGAACTTGCCGAGCACTCTCTAAATGTAAACCCGAATGCTAAACCCGTCAAACAGTCCTTACGACGGTTTGGTGATGAAAAGCGTAAGGCAATAGCTAAGGAACTAGCGCGGCTCGAGTTGGCCGGATTCATAGAAGAGGTCATCCATACTGATTGGTCGGCCAATCCTGTAATGGTCCCTAAAAAGGACACCACTGATTTAAGGATGTGTGTTGATTATACTGCCTTGAACAAGGCTTGTCCAAAAGATCCGTTCGCTCTGCCTAGAATTGATCAAGTTATCGATTCTACAGCAGGCTCGAAACTCCTCTGTTTTCTCGACGCATATTCCGGTTATCACCAAATCCGGATGAAGGAATCTGACAAAATCAAAACTTCATTCATAACCCCTTTCGAAACCTTCTATTATGTTACGATGCCATTTGGGCTGAAGAACGCAGGAGCTACGTACCAGCGCATGATGCAGTGTTGCCTCCATGATCAACTCGGACGCAATGTACATGCATACGTGGATGATATCGCGGTCATGTCCAAAAAGAAGGAAACATTGATTTCCGACTTGGAGGAGACGTTCGCCAATTTACGAAAATACAAAATCATGCTTAACCCAAAGAAATGCTTCTTTGGAATACCAGCCAGAAAATTGTTAGGTTTCATCGTGTCTCAAAGAGGCATAGAGGTGAACCGTGACAAAATCAAGGCTATTCTCAATATTTCTAGGCCAACTCGCCTGAAGGACGTACAAAGATTAACTGGTTGCATTGCTGCGGTCAGTCGATTTGTAAGCCGGCTTGGTGAAAGAGCCGCACCATTATACAAACTCCTGAAGAAAACCAAGGATTTTGTCTGGACTGACGAAGCTAAAGCTGCACTACACGACCTGAAGAAAGTACTCTCATTTGCTCCTATCCTTGCAGCGGCAGAACCTCAGGAACCGATGTTGCTTTACATTGCTGTGACAAATAAGGTTGTTAGTATCGTCATGGTAGTGGAGAGACCAGAGGAAAATCAGGAACACCTGGTGCAGCGTCTGACATACTTTGTCAGTGAGGTCCTGACAGAATCAAAACAGCGGTATCCGCACTATCAAAAATTGGCTTACGGTGTTTTTCTAGCATCTCGTAAGTTACGACACTATTTTCAGGAGAATCCAATTACCGTGGTGAGCAAAGCTCCCATGAGAGATATAATCAATAACAGCGACGCCACAGGACGTGTCGCCAAGTGGGGAATAGAGCTTGCAGCTTTTGACATTGAGTATAAACCTCGGACATCAATCAAATCCTAGATCCTTGCTGACTTTGTCGCTGATTGGACAGAGACCAAGGATAACATGGTCCTCCCTGAGTCAGAATATTGGACCCTCTTTTTCGACGGGTCTAAGGATCGCAGGGGCTCGGGGGCTGGCGTGGTGCTCAAATCACCCCAAGAAGATAAACTTTTATACGTGTTGCAGATCCATTTCACAGCGACAAACAACATTGCCGAGTATGAAGCACTGCTGCATGGAATCTGGATTGCTAAGGATATTGGCATCCAACGTTTGATGTGTTATGGAGATTCGGATCTTGTTGGTCAGCAAGTCTCGGATATTTGTAATACAAATAAGCACATGGCAGCATATAAAGCTGTCTTGGATGATCTATCTAAATCATTCGAAGGGTTTGAAGTTCAACACATCCCTCGAGCAGAAAACGAGGAAGCAGATGCACTATCTCGAATAGGCTCTGCGCGGAAAGAGGTCCCGGATGGCACATTTTTAGAGCACCTCAAAGTTCCCTCGATAAAGGGAGTAGATGAGGAATATCCGACCAAATCCGACTCACCTTTGATAGCAGTTCTGGCTGTAATTCCCATCTTGACTCAACCCTACCTAGATTACTTGGTAGATGGCAAATTGCCCGAAGAAGAGGTGCTGAGCCGGCAGATTATCCGACGAGCAAAAGCCTATACTATTGTTAAAGGTGAGCTCCATAAACAGAGTGTTTCTGGGGGTTTTCAGCGCTGTGTATCTCCGGAAGAAGGAGTGGAAATCTTAAGAGAAATCCACGAGGGCGAGTGTGGTCACCACGCTGCAGCCAAGTCTTTAGTGGCAAAAGCTTTTCGACATGGATTTTTCTGGCTTACAGCTCAGGCAGATGCCGAACGATTAGTCAAGACATGCAAAGACTGCCAAAAGTACGCCAAGCAAGCTCATGTTCCGGCTGATCAGCTGCGAACAATACCTATAACATGGCCTTTCGCGGTCTGGGGGCTTGATATGGTAGGACCTTTTAAACAAGCTCTAAGTGGATTTACTCACCTCTTAGTGATGGTGGATAAATTCACGAAATGGATTGAGGCTAAACCCGTCACTAGTTGTGATGGAGCAACAACCAAAATATTTGTTGAGAATGTTATAATCCGGTATGGTTATCCGCATAGCATTATCACGGACAATGGGAGTAATTTTTCCATGGGAGAATTGGCTGAATTCTGCGACGAGAAAAATATTCGGCTTGACATTGCGTCAGTCGCACATCCACAGGCTAACGGACAAGTCGAAAGAGCAAATGGTTTAATTCTACAAGGCTTGAAACCGAGGCTCGAAGCACCACTGAGACGTGCTGCGGGGGCTTGGGCAGAGGAATTACCCTCTGTAATTCGGAGTTTGCGAACAACTCCGAACAGGTCAACAGGATATACACCTTTCTTCTTGGTCTATGGCGCAGAAGCAGTTCTTCCTAGTGATTTAATTCATACTTCTCCTAGAGTGGCCGCGTATATTGAAGAGGATGCCGAGATTTCTCGACAAAATGATCTCGACTTAGTCGAAGAAGTTTGCGTCGTTGCTGAAATAAGATCTACAGCGTATCAGCAGAAGTTACGCAAGTATCATAGCCAGAGAGTCCGAACTAGATCTTTCAATAAAGGTGATTTGGTTCTTCGGCTTGTGCAACAAAGAAAGCACAAACTTTCCCCAGTATGGGAAGGGCCCTTTTTAGTTAGTCGAGTATTGCACAATGGATCGTACTACTTAACTGACATGAGGCCAGTCAAAGAAAGATCTGCTACTAAGAAGAGAAAGAGAGCTGGAGGCAGTACAAATCCGGATGAACTAGACAGACCATGGAATATTGTTCAGCTACGTCCCTTTTATTCTTAGTTTATCCTTCTTTGTAATCATACATATGCACATGTTCTGTGAGAAATAAAAGTTTTGGTTACCTCAAAGTTTTCCTGAGAAGTTTTTACCATCTTATTTTCTAATGATCATGTCATAGTCGAAAATCCCAGAATGCTTGAAAGGACTTTATGCTCATATTCGTTCTGGTTTAGATTTCCGACTCTAAAACTGCTACCTTCGGGTATAACTCTAAAAAATTCTAGTCTTTACTTGGGTTATTTGTCTGATTGCTGGATGCAGGTATCTTCCGAGTAGTGAATTGTTGGTACTGGAAGCCGGCTTTGTTTCCGAGTTTAAACTGGTTTAGCAATTGAGCTCTGTTGCTCGACAAAGTTTCTGGCTAAAGGTTTAGCCGGCTCACGAAAGGGACGAGGCGGAAAGCCAGATAAACGATAAGTAGAGACGAAAAATTCTAAGTGTTGGAATTATGCCCTAGAGGCAATAATAAAGATGTTATTATTATAATTCTTGTTCATGATAAAGTTTATATTCCATGCTAGAATTGTATTAAGCGGAAACATTAATACTTGTGTGGTTTGTGAACAACACCGTGTCCCTAGTACGCCTCTATGGACTAGCTCATTGATCAATGATGGTTAAGGTTTCCTAACCATAGACATGAGTTGTCAATTGATAATGAGATCATATCATTGGGAGAATGATATGGTGGACAGACCCAAACTAAGCGAAGCAATTAGATCATGTCATTGTGTTCATCTTTGCGAAGCTTTTCCTATGTCAAATATTGTATTCCTTAGACCATGAGATAATACAACTCCCTGGTATCGGAAGAAAGCTTTGAGGTCATCAAACGTCATCCTATGAGAGGGTGATCATAAAGGTGTCTCTCAGGTGATCGGAAAGTATCTGTTGGGTTGTATGTATCGAGATGGAATTTGTCCCTCCCAAGTCGGAGAGATATACTTCGGGCCCACTCGGTAATCGATATCAACACCGCTTGCAAGCATGTGGTTAAGGAGTTAATCACAAAGTGATATCGGATTACGGAACGAGTAAAGTACTTGCTGTGAACGAGATTGAACTAGGTATGACGATACCGACGATCGAATCTCGGGCAAGTAAAATATCGCGAGACGAAGGGAATATATATATATGGGATTGATTGAATCCTGGCATCGTGGTTCATCCGATATGATCATCGATGAATGTGTGGGAGTCAATATGGGTGCCCAGACCCCGCTGTTGATTATTGATAGAAGATCATGTCTGCATATTCTCGAACCCGCAGGGTCACACACTTAACGTGTCTCGACGCTAGGATAGATTGGATAATTGGTTTATGAATTTTTGTTCAGAGTCTCGGATGGGATCCGGGATATCACGAGAGGTTCCGGAATGGTCCGGAGAATAAGATTCATATAAGGCAGTGCAGTTTTTGGAGTTCGGAATTGTTCCGGATTAATCGGTATTGTACCGGAAGCTTCTAGAACCTTCCGGAAGGGGGCCAACGTGGTCCCACCTTCCGGGAGTGGGCATGGGCCTATGAGGGAGTGTCCTGGCCGCATTGGGCCAGGGGCACAAGGCCCCATAGGGCCCAGCCGATTCTAGATAGATTTAACTCGTTTAAATCTAGGGATAGAATTTCTAGATAAGGGAGAGTTTAAATCGTTTAAACTAGAGATAGGCTTGGAGGAGGGGCTAGGGCTGGCCGCCGCCACCCCCTCTATATATAGAGGGCTGATGCGCCCCCTCCCCCCTACACACATCTCCCTCCAAGCCCTAGTAGCCCTGCTGCCTTCCTCTCTCCCTCCCGACTGTTTGTAGGCGAAGCCCTGCTGCAGAAATTCTCCACCATATACACCACGCCGTCGTGTTGTAGATCCAATCCATCTCTCCACCATACTTGCTGGTCCGAGGAAGGAGGAGACGTCGAGGTGCTGCACGTGTGCATCTCACGGAGGCACCGCCACTTGTGGTGCTAGATCGGATCGGATCGCGAGGAGGAGAAGCGAGTACGACTACATCACCCACGTTCCGACGAACGTTCCGCTGTGCGAATCTTCAAGGGTATGAAGATCTAATCCAATCTCTCTCGTTGTTTGCATCTCCTAGATTAGATCTTGGCTTTCCCTCTGTTCGCTTCCGTAGAAAATTTTGATTTACTATGCTGCGAAAACCTTCAGTGGTATCAGAGCTAGATCTATGCGTAGATGTGATTCACGAGTAGAACGCAACATGGTTGTTGCGGGCGTTGATGTTTTCTGTTGCAAGCCTCTTGTTTGTGTTCTTCTTATGACGCGGGATAGTGAGATTGAAGCGGTCCAGGCCAACCTTACGCGACTTCGTTCGCGAGACCGGCTCCGCACTTGACGTGTGGCTTGTACCACACATGCGGCTGGTGGATGTCAGTTTCTCTCACTATAGTTGTCATGGGATTAACACCGTAGTTTGGCAACCATAATATCACCGTTGTGGCTTTCCGTAGGTAAGAATCGTTCTTAGCATCTACTCCCATAAGCCACGTAAAACATGCAACAACAAAGTAGAGGCGTCTAACTTGTTTTTGCAGGGAGTGTTTTCTGTGATATGGTATGGCCCAAGATGTGATGTGTATAATGTATGCGATGATCATGTTTTGTAATGTTTCACGACTTGCATGTCGATGAGTACACAACCGGCAGGAGCCATATGGTTGTCTTTATAATTGTGTATGACCTGCGAGTCAACTTCTTATACGCCATGTAATAGCTTTACTTTATCGCTAAGTAGTTAGCAATAGTTGTAGTTGCTATTCGTGGTGGAGGCAATCATGGTGGAGTGATGGAGATCATGCCGGAACGCACAAGATGGAGATCATTGCGCGAAGATTGGATATACCATGTCACATAAAGTTATATGCATGTGATGTTTATCCTTTTATGTATCTTATTATGCTTAGATCGCGACGGTAGCATTATAAGATGATTCCTCACTTAAAGATCAAGATAAAAACCATGTTCTCCCCAAGTATGCACTGTTGCGAAAGTTCGTCGTGTCCAAGCATCACGTGATGATCGGGTGCTATAGACTCTACGCTCACATACAACGGGTGCAAGCCAGTTTTGCACACGCGGAAATACTTGGGTCTAGCTTGACGAGCCTAGCATGTACAGACATGGCCTCGGAACACAAGAACCGAAAGGTTAAGCATGAGTCATATGAATGATATGATCGACACTTCGTTGTCCACCATTGAAACCACATCTCTTCTCGTGAAGATCGGATTAGGTGTGGTGAATTTGGATCGTGTTCACTAAACAACTTGAGGGATGTTGAATTTAGTGGGAGTTCATCTAGTAATTTGATTAAGTTGAACTATTTATCATGAACATAGTCTAAATTGTACTTGCAAATACTGTAGATCCAATGGCCAAGTCCAACTTCAACTTCAACGTTTTTGCTGAGATAGAAAAGCTTAGAAACAATGGGTCTAACTTCACCAAATGGTTCCGCATTCTGAGAATCATTCTCGCTGGCGGACAAAAGGACTATGTCCTTGAGAAAGCGCTAGGTGACGCCCCTGCTATAGATGCGCCGGCTGATGAAAAAGTTGTTTATCAATCGCGCAAGGATGATTATGATTTGATTAAGATCGCCATGTTGTATGCTATGGAATCGGATCTTCAAAATCGTTTTGAGGAGTTCGGCGGGCCCTTTGAGATTCTCGAGGAGCTGAAAAACATGTTTTAGACTCAAGCCCGTTCTAAAAGATATGAGATCTCTAAGAAATTCTTTAACTACAAGATGGAGGAAGGGAGTTCCGTTAGTGAGCACGCCATTAAGATGTCGGGCTACACTCAACGCCTTGAGCAACTGGACTGCAAGATTCCAGAGGAGCTCAAGATTGACACTCCTAGCTGCAAAAGTTTTGTAGTTGATCACAATCAGATTGGTTCCACTGATATGATCACTGAGCTCTTTGCTAAGATGAAAGTAGCGGAGGTGAACATCAAAAAGAATAATCATGTGTTGATGGTCAACAAGCCCCCCACCATTAAGAAAGGTAAAGGTGCAAAGAAGCCCTTCAAGAAGGGCGGCGGCAAGCGCAATGCCCCTGCTGAGAAGAAGCTCAGGTCTGGTCCTAAGCCAGACACTGAGTGCTTCTATTGCAAGGACAAGGATCACTGGAAGCGCAACTGTCCGAAGTACTTAGCGGACAAGAAGGTTAGCACCATCAAAGGTATATTTGATATACATGTTATTGATGTTTTCCTTACTAGCCCTCGTTGTAGTGCCTGGGTATTTGATACCGGTTCAGTTGCTAATATTTGTAACTCGAAACAGGAGCTACGGAATAGACGGCGGCTTGCGAGGGATCAGGTGACGATGCGTGTTGGCAACGGATCAAGAGTTGATGTGATGGCCGTCGGCACGCTCTCCTTAGTTTTACCTTCGGGATTAGTTTTAAACCTTAATAAATGTTATTATGTGCCTGTGTTGAGCATGAACATTATTTCTGGATCGTGTTTATTGCAAGACGGTTATTCATTTAAATCGTAGAATAATGGTTGTTCCATTTATATGAGTAACATCTTTTATGGTCATGCACCTCTTGTGAATGGTTTATTTCTTCTAAATCTCGAAAGGGATGAAACACACATCCATAACATTGAGGCTAAGAGATGCAAAGTAGATAGTGATAATACTACTTATTTGTGGCACTGTCGTCTAGGTCATATTGGTGTAAAGCGCATGAAGAAACTCCATTCTGATGGACTTTTGGAGTCTCTTGATTTTGAATCATTTGACATATGCGAACCATGCCTCATGGGTAAGATGATCAAAACCCCGTTCTCCGGTATGATGGAGCGAGCAACGGAATTGTTGGAAATCATACATACCGATGTATGCGGACCGATGAGTGTTTCGACGCGCGGTGGATATCGCTATTTTCTCACTTTTACCGATGACTTAAGTAGATATGGGTATATCTATTGAATGAAACATAAATCTGAAACGTTTGAAAAGTTCAAAGAATTTCAGAATGAAGTGGAGAACCATCGTAACAGAAAGATTAAGTTTCTACGATCCTATCGTGGGGGCGAATATTTGAGTTATGATTTTCTCATGCATCTCAAAGCAAGTGGAATCGTTTCACAACTCACGCCACCCGGAACACCACAGCGCAATGGTGTATCTGAACGCCGGAATCGAACCCTATTAGATATGGTCCGATCGATGATGTCTCTTACTGATTTGCCGTTATCATTTTGGGGTTATGCATTAGAAACCGCTGCATTCACTTTAAATAGGGCTCCATCTAAATCCGTTGAGACGACACCGTATGAACTGTGGTTTGGTGCTAAACCTAAGTTGTCGTTTCTTAAAGTTTGGGGATGCGAAGCTTACGTCAAGAAGTTGATGCCGGACAAGCTCGAACCCAAAGCGGAGAAATGTGTCTTCATAGGATACCCTAAGGAAACTATTGGGTATATCTTCTATTACAGAACCGAAGGCAAAGTGTTTGTCGCAAAGAACGGTTCCTTTCTTGAGAAGGAGTTTCTCTCGAAAGAAGTGAGTGGGAGGAAAGTAGAGCTAGACGAGGTTATTGAACCTTCTCTTGAATTGGAGAGTAGCGCAACACCTGAAATTGTTCCAGTGCCGCCTGCACCAACAATAGAGGAAGCAAATGACAAGGATCATGAAGCTTCGGACGATGCTGCTACTGAACGTCGCAGGTCGACAAGGTCGCGTGCCCCTCCTGAGTGGTACGGCAACCCTGTCTTAACTGTCTTGTTAGTAGAAGACAGTGAACCTACGAACTATGAGGAAGCGATGATGAGCCCAGACTCTGAGAAATGGCTAGAAGCCATGAAATCCGAATTGGGATCCATGAGCGAAAACCAAGTATGGACTTTGGTGGACCCTCCTAGCGACCGAAAGGCCGTTGAGTGCAAATGGATCTTCAAGAAGAAAACGGACGCGGATGGTAATGTTACCGTCTATAAAGCACGACTTGTTGCGAAAGGTTTTCGACAAGTTCAAGGTGTTGACTACGATGAGACTTTCTCTCCCGTAGTGATGTTTAAGTCCATTCGGATTTTATTAGCAATCGCTGCGTTTCATGATTATAAAATATGGCAGATGGATGTCAAGACTGCGTTCCTCAATGGCAACATTGATGAAGAGTTGTATATGATGCAACCCGAAGGTTTTTTCGATCCTAAGGATGCTGATAAAGTATGCAAACTTCAGCGTTCCATTTATGGACTGAAGCAAGCATCTCGGAGTTGGAACCTTCGTTTTGATCAAGTGATCAAGAGCTTTGGATTTGTTCCAAATTGCTACGAAGATTGCATCTACAAGAAAGTGAGTGGGAGCTCGGTGACGTTTCTGGTACTATATGTGGATGACATATTGATTATTGGAAATGACATCAACATGCTTAACGATGTGAAGAGTTATTTGAACAAGTGTTTTTCAATGAAAGACCTAGGTGAAGCTGCTTATATATTGGGCATCAAAATCTATAGAGATAGACAAAGACGCCTGATAGCTTTAAGCCAGAGTACATACCTAGACAAAGTTCTGAAAAGGTTCAGAATGGATAAGGCATTGAAAGGTTCAGTGCCTATGTTGTCAGGTAAGATATTGAGCAAGGCTCAGTGTCCAGCTACGGTAAATGATAGGGAAGCCATGAGCAAAGTGCCTTATGCCTCGGCCATAGGTTCCATCATATATGCCATGCTGTGTACTAGACCGGATGTGTCCAATGCTCTTAGTTTGACGAGCAGATATCAAAGTGATCCAGGAGTGGAACACTGGACAGCCGTGAAGAACATCCTAAGGTACCTAAATAGTACTAAAGAAATGTTCTTAGTCTATGGGGGTGATGAACAGCTCGTCGTAAAAGGTTACGTCGATGCTAGTTTCGACACCGACAAGGATGATTCTAAATCTCAGACAGGATACGTGTATATTTTGAATGGAGGAGCTGTGAGCTGGAGAAGCTGCAAGCAAAGCGTGATCGCGGGATCTACAGTAGAAGCGGAATACATGGCTGCTGCAGAAGCGTCAAGTGAAGGAGTTTGGATCAGAAACTTCATCACTGAGCTTGGCGTGGTTCCAAGTGCATTGGACCCACTGGAGATATTGTGTGACAACACTGGCGCCATAGCACTCGCTAAGGAACCAAGATATCATCCAAAGACCAAGCATATCAACCGCAAGTTTCATATAATCCGAGATTATATAGCAGATGGAGATCTGAAGATCAGCAAAGTACATACAGATCTGAATGTCGCAGATCCATTGACTAAACCTCTTCCACGTATAAAACATGATCAGCACCTCAGTGCCATGGGTGTGAGATTGTTGCCAAATGTAAACTAGATTATTGACTCTAGTGCAAGTGGGAGACTGTTGGAATTATGCCCTAGAGGCAATAATAAAGATGTTATTATTATAATTCTTGTTCATGATAAAGTTTATATTCCATGCTAGAATTGTATTAAGCGGAAACATTAATACTTGTGTGGTTTGTGAACAACACCGTGTCCCTAGTACGCCTCTATGGACTAGCTCATTGATCAATGATAGTTAAGGTTTCCTAACCATAGACATGAGTTGTCAATTGATAATGAGATCATATCATTGGGAGAATGATATGGTGGACAGACCCAAACTAAGCGAAGCAAT
The DNA here is from genome assembly GCA_916181665.1 of Avena sativa. Lineage (NCBI taxonomy): Eukaryota > Viridiplantae > Streptophyta > Magnoliopsida > Poales > Poaceae > Avena > Avena sativa. Next base: position 446,477,421 of record OV702296.1, on the reverse strand, counting down.
TAGATCGTGTCATTGTGTTCATCTTTGCGAAGCTTTTCCTATGTCAAATATTGTATTCCTTAGACCATGAGATAATACAACTCCCTGGTATCGGAAGAAAGCTTTGAGGTCATCAAACGTCATCCTATGAGAGGGTGATCATAAAGGTGTCTCTCAGGTGATCGGAAAGTATCTGTTGGGTTGTATGTATCGAGATGGAATTTGTCCCTCCCAAGTCGGAGAGATATACTTCGGGCCCACTCGGTAATCGATATCAACACCGCTTGCAAGCATGTGGTTAAGGAGTTAATCACAAAGTGATATCGGATTACGGAACGAGTAAAGTACTTGCTGTGAACGAGATTGAACTAGGTATGACGATACCGACGATCGAATCTCGGGCAAGTAAAATATCGCGAGACGAAGGGAATATATATGGGATTGATTGAATCCTGGCATCGTGGTTCATCCGATATGATCATCGATGAATGTGTGGGAGTCAATATGGGTGCCTAGACCCCGCTGTTGATTATTGATAGAAGATCATGTCTACATATTCTCGAACCCGCAGGGTCACACACTTAACGTGTCTCGACGCTAGGATAGATTGGATAATTGGTTTATGAATTTTTGTTCGGAGTCTCGGATGGGATCCGGGATATCACGAGAGGTTCCGGAATGGTCCGGAGAATAAGATTCATATAAGGCAGTGCAGTTTTTGGAGTTCGGAATTGTTCCGGATTAATCGGTATTGTACCGGAAGCTTCTAGAACCTTCCGGAAGGGGGCCAACGTGGTCCCACCTTCCGGGAGGGGGCATGGGCCTATGAGGGAGTGTCCTTGCCGCATTGGGCCAGGGGAACAAGGCCCCATAGGGCCCAGCCGATTCTAGATAGATTTAACTCGTTTAAATCTAGGGATAGAATTTCTAGATAAGGGAGAGTTTAAATCGTTTAAACTAGAGATAGGCTTCGAGGAGGGGATAGGGCTGGCCGCCGCCACCCCCTCTATATATAGAGGGCTGATGCACCCCCTCCCCCCTACACACATCTCCCTCCAAGCCCTAGTAGCCCTGCTGCCTTCCTCTCTCCCTCCCGACTGTTTGTAGGCGAAGCCCTGCTGCAGAAATTCTCCACCATATACACCACGCCGTCGTGTTGTAGATCCAATCCATCTCTCCACCATACTTGCTGGTCCGAGGAAGGAGGAGACGTCGAGGTGCTGCACGTGTGCATCTCACGGAGGCACCGCCACTTGTGGTGCTAGATCGGATCGGATCGCGAGGAGGAGAAGCGAGTACGACTACATCATCCACGTTCCGACGAACGTTCCGCTGTGCGAATCTTCAAGGGTATGAAGATCTAATCCAATCTCTCTCGTTGTTTGCATCTCCTAGATTAGATCTTGGCTTTCCCTCTGTTCGCTTCCGTAGAAAATTTTGATTTACTATGCTGCGAAACCCTTCACTAAGTGCTTATGAAAACATTTCTGGCACACAAACAGTCTAAAACAAAAGTGCTGAATATATAAAAAAACTTGGCACTAGCAAAAGTCGTAGTACTTAATATTTACAATTGCATCAGGTTTTTTTCGGAATAATACATAGTTTTATGGTCTATGATGCAGGGGGAGATGAAGGATCTGCCGGCTCGCTGGCTACTCCACCTTGGTATCGTTCCGAGATGTCCGGATCCGAGGTGGTCCGTTCATCGTCGGAAACTTCTTCGGCTTCTTCCGGAGGATGTGGTGGAGTATCTACGCGGGTGAAGAAGGGGACCTCGTAGTTGGTCAGATCAGCTACGTGGCACCCATATCCGGCGCAGGAGTGCATGATGGCTTGAAGGTCCTGCTCCTGGCCGTCTTCGTCTACTTTGCAGTACCCTCTGGTCACTTGCCATATCTCCATGTTTCCATGGTGGCTCATGACCATGGTGAGAGCGTTCTGCGCAGCAGTTCGCGCGTAGGACATGTTCCAGTCCCGAACGAGCTGCGACATCTCCTTGGACTTCTCCCGCACCTGGAAGTCCGACATGCTTGGCATGTCCGGAATCCTGAGAGACTCGCCAATGTCCTCAAGGGACTGGCGGTAGTCATGAAGAAGATCACTGACTTGTGTAAGTCGATGAGTGCGGGGCTCGGACGAGGAGGAATCCGTCAAGTTCAGAGGACCTATACACAAGATAAAGATAAGAAAAAACCGACATTGATAAAAGTCGAAGAAAAAGAAAAAGTCAGAGAGATGGAACGTACCGAAAATGACGTCGTCAACCTTGGTTTTCTCCTCCCGGAGACTCTGGAGTTCATCCCGGAGCGCCAGGGAGATGTCCTTCTCTCTGCTAAGCTCATTTCTGAGGTCCAAGATAATTTTATCTTGAACAGCAATCTTGCGATCATGTTCTTCAGTGGCCATGGAGGAGGATTCCAGGACTTGAGCTATGCTCGTCTCATGATCCGCCTTGAGCTTTTACAGCTCTTGGCGAAGTCCTTTGTTCTCCACCACCAAGGTCTTGAGGTTCTCGGCCTCTTCAATCATAGAGATGGATTGTTTCACCAATGCTGCAAGTCAAAAAGAACAACAGTTCAGAAAAATTCGACATTGAAAAAGCAAAGGACAAGGTTTGGATCTCGGAATGTTTACCTTCGGCTTCATCCTTGGCTACCTTGAGCTCAGCATTTTTAAGCCGGAGAGCATTGATCTCTCTCCGCTTATCACAGACATTTGTTAACAATTCCTGGTTATAAGAACATACTTTCTGTAAGTCAGAATACCCAAAGTCAGAAAGCTACTTAAGGCTCGGGCTAATATTTTTGCTAAATATCAACACGAGCCTTGGGGGCTACACTAGTTCGTTCTTTTGCATCCTAATGAAAGCATAAACCCGGATTTCTATATCCTACTTCATGCTTGGGGGCTAGAGGATATGATATAACATAATGTAAAAAGAAGAGTTGGAATTCCGACTTACATATTGCTCGCGGGTGAGTTTATCTAACCCCGCGTTCACCTCAGCTGCCACCTTCTCGGCGAGGGTAAGAGGGACTACTGGAGCTGTTGGAAGCTCACCAGTCCTGACGTTCTCGTCGCGAAGGCGGACTTGAGCAAGAAGGTCAGAGAACTTGACGTCCTCTGCTTCTTGCGCCTCCTCTTCGGGGGATAGATGGCTTTTGTCCAGGACTTGCCTGGCCAGCCACTGGATCTCCTCCGCAGATTTCCGGGATAAGCCAAACTTGGCAAGTCCGGGGTTGCTGAGGAGATTGTCGGCGAAGACTTCAGCCGAGGGATCATTACCCGAAGAGGGTTCACCATTATCTTGAGCTGACGCACCCACGGTGACGTCAGTATGCGATCCAAGGATCACAGGCGCCGTTGAAGGAGCCGGATCTTCTCCAACAACCGGAGGTGGAGTAATCACCGGTGTTGTAGAAGGTTGAGGGGCAGGAGTCGGAGGAGCCATGGCAGGGGAAGTAATGATAAGCTTCGCCTGTCGCAGGGGCTTCGCAGGAATCCCTTTCCCCTTACCCTTGATGAGAGGCTTTGCTCGGAGAATGTAGTAAAGTTGGAAACATTACGTCTCAGAAAGAAATTCGAGAAAGGTACAAAGGCAGAAATTGTGAATGAAAGCTACCTCTTCACAACAGGCACTTCCTTTGTGCCAATAGCCACTGTCGGAGCTTTGCGCTTCTTGAGCGCAAGATCCGGCAATGGGACCACTTCAGTCTCCTGAGAAAACTCAGGAGGATATCCTTCGAGTGTAGCAAGCTCCGACTCGGGGAGGTCAGCAAGCTGAAAATAAGAACACAAATCAGCATTACGATATAACTCGAAAAGTGAAACACGCAGAAGATGTTCTGATAGGAGCTTACCGGCACCACGGGATCTTCCACAGTGTGCATATCCAGAGAAATATCCGGAATCTTCCTCTCGATCCGCTCCTTATCAACCACTTGATTTGGCTGATGTAGCCTTGAGTGGTGTAAGCTTTGGGACTGATGCGGAGAGAGTCTTTTTTGGAAGACGTGATGGAATGCATCAATCTATTCCCGTGGTACTGAAGTGGCTGGATCCGACGTGAGACCCAGCATTGGACTAAGTCGGATCCTTTCAGACCCTTGTGCTTGATGAGATATTCGATCCGCCTCTTAGCGAGGATCAGATCGTCGGTGAGAGCCGGAGCAGCCTCGTCCAGGAAGGCTGGGCCGTGGCAGCTCCGTCGACAAAAGCCGGCAAAGCAGTAGCTTTACCGGGAGCCAGAATATCCCTATGGTAGAAAAAAGTGGCTGGCCATTGTTTGACCGAGTCACTGGCAGAAATTTTGGGATAGGCCCGGTCTCGTCTAACAGAAAAACTAATGGTACCGGTGATGTAAGGAACACCGGCAGTAATGGAATTTCTCCAGACATGGAAATAGTACCGGAAGAGAAGCAAACTCGGCCTAATGCCGAGAAAGCCCTCGCAAAGCGCAGCATATGCGCTCATCTCTAGAATAGAATTGGGGGCAAGATTGTGGAGTTGAACTCCATAGTGGTCAATCACCTCGGAGAAGAACTCCGAGGGAGGAAAGGACAAACCTCGGTCCAGATGGGTGCCGAAGTGGACGCGCTCGCCCTCGTGCGGATTGGGAACGGTCTCTCTAGAGCCGCTCCGCCTGTTGCCGGCGGCGAGGAGCCCCTCCTTCTCCACGTTCTTGAGGCCAGCCTCGTCGAGGGCGCAGGGGATCCAGATCCCCTGAAAGCTCTCTTTCTCCGCAGTTGCTTCCGCCGATGCCGCCGCCACCGCCAGAGAGGAAGAAGAAGAGGAAGCCATTTTCTCTCCGGTGAAAAAGGTGTTGGGGTTCGTAGCATGGAAAACAAAAATTTTCTATCGCATACAAACAAACAAGCCAAGATCTATCTACTAGATTGTAGCAACGAGTCGATGGAATAACTCACCCTCGAAGATTCCAAAGTGTTTAACGAGAGCAGATTCTCGTGGGTGATGTAGTCGTACTCTTTCCGATCTCAAGATCGCGTAGACGATCCTTCCGGCGCCGCGTTCCCGCAGCGCTCCCGCAGTCGGTCACACGTTCGGTACTCGACGAAGACCTTCCTCTCCCTTGTTCCAGCAGGCAGCGGAGGTTGTAGCACTCTCCTCGCGATTCCGGCAGCACAACGGCGTGGTACCGGAGGTAGAGGGGAAATCCCGCAGGGCTTCGCCTTAAGCCGGTGCGAGTATGGTGGAGCTTATGAGAGAGGCTATTAGTGGTCTAGTAATTAGACACACCAATTAGAGGGCTCTAAATCAATTAGAAGGCTCTAAACCGAATAGCTCTAAACCGGGGTCTAGATCTAGGGTTTAGTTTAGAGGATAGGAAACTTGTGTGTCTAGGAGGGGAGCCCTGCCCCTCCTTATATAGGTGGGAGGGTGTGGGCGCGCCAGGGGAGGGAGGGAGTCCCTCCCCAACTCGGCCTTGGGCTGGGCGCCGGCCTGGAGGAGTCCAACTCCTCCTCCAGGTTGGTTCCAACTCCTCTTGCTTGTTTCCCACAGTTTCTTGTTTTGGCAGTTTGACTTTCAAACTGGACATTTGACTTTTCTGTTTTAGGATTCAATTTAATCCTATATTTGGGACAGCAAGAACACTTAGTACATGATGCAATCATTCCAATATGTAATGACACATTCATGTACCCCTTCCCCCCCGGAGTGCCGGACAATCCGGAACCTTCTAGAATATCCCCGATGAAAACACCGGAATCATTCCCGAACTCCGAAACGGGACTTTCCTTATATGAATCTTATTCTCCGGACCATTCCGGATCACCTCGTGATATCCCGGATCCCATCCGAGACTCCGAACAACATTCGGTCTCTTTCTCATAATACCATAACTACTCAAACAACGTCGAATCCTTAAGTGTGTCTCCCTACGGTTCGTGAATTATGCGGACATGATCGAGACACTTCTCCGAACAATAACCAATAGAGGAATCTGGAAATTCATATGGCTCCCACATATTTCTACGATTACTTTGCGATCGAATGAACCACTTACATACGATACCAATTTCCCTTTGTCTCACGATATGTTACTTATCCGAGGTTATGATCGTCGGTATCTCTGCATACCTAGTTCATCCTCGTTACCGATAAGTACTCTTTTCTCGTTCCCGTGATATGTGATCCCTTGTGACCATGTCACATGCTTGCAAGCTAATTGGATGACATTCCACCGAGAGGGCCCAGAGTATATCTATCCGTCATGTGGATGGACAAATCCCACTCTTGATCCATGTGTTTCAACCAATACTTTCCGAACACTCAATGCCACTTTTATAGCCACCCTGTTACGGTGTGGTGTTTGATGACATCAAAGCATCCATCCAGTAAAGGTGATATGCATGATCTCATGGTCGAAGGAATTAGGTTACTATGTATCAGAAAGCATATAGCAATTGAACTATTAAAATGACTTGATCTTTATGCTACGCTTGTCTATAGGAGTATGTCCACCATATCATTCTCCTAACGATATGATCTTGTTGTTGATAACATCTCAATGTTCATGACAAAGAAACCACATCATCAATCAACCAACAAGCTAGTGAAGTATAGAGGCTATACTAGGGACTTCAAATTAAGTTTACAAATCACACAAGTATTAATGGTTTCCTTGTTAATACTATTATAGCATGAATGCAAACATTTATCATAAACACAAAGATATATAATAATAACTACATTTATTATTGCCTCTAGGGCATATCTCCAACAGTCTCCCACTTGCACTAGAGTCATCTAATCTAGATTACATGGTAATATACCGAACACCCATGGCAGTTTGGTGTTGGTCATGTTTTGCCCTCGGGAGAGGTTTAGTCAACGGATCCGCCACATTCAGATCTGTGTGTACTTTGCAAATCTTTATATCCCCATCCTGGATATGTTCTCGAATAGCGTGAAAACGTAGCTTGATATGCTTCAGCTTCTTGTGTGACCTTGGTTCTTGCGCATTGGCTATGGCGCCCATGTTATCACAGTAGATAGACATTGGGTCCAGCGCACTAGGAACCACACCCAGCTCTGTAATGAACTCTTTCATCCATATCGCTTCTTGTGAAGCCTCCGAAGCGGCCATGTATTCCGATTCAGTTGAAGATCTCGCCACAACGCTTTGCTTTGCACTCCTCCAGCTAACTGCTGCACCATTCAAAATAAATACGTATCCAGATTGTGATTTAGAATCATCTGGATCGGTGTTCCAACTAGCATCGGTGTAACCATTAACAACGAGCTGTTCATCACCTCCATAAGAAAGAACCATATCCTTAGTTCTTCTCAAGTACTTAAGGATGTTTTTGACCGCTGTCCAATGATCCACTCCTGGATCACTTTGATATCTGCTAGTTAAACTAACAGCATATGCGATGTCGGGTCTAGTACATAGCATGGCATACATTAGAGATCCTATGGCTGAGGCATAGGGAGTCTTACTCATCCTTTCTCTATCTTCTGCCGATGTCGGACTTTGAGTTTTACTCAAGGTCGTATTGGGCAACATGGGCAAGAACCCTTTCTTGCTATCTTCCATTCCAAACCTCTTTAGAACTTTGTCCAAATATGTACTTTGTGACAATGATATTTGGCGTTTCGATCTATCTCTATAAATCTTTATGCCTAATATGTAAGCTGCTTCGCCAAGATCCTTCATTGAAAAACTATTATTCAAATATTCCTTGACACTATTAAGAAGGTCTACATCATTCCCAATCAACAATATGTCATCCACATACAGTATTAAGAATGCTACAGAGCTCCCACTCACTTTCTTGTAAATACAAGCTTCTCCATAAGTTTGTATAAAACCAAAACTTTTGATTACCTTATCAAAACGTTGATTCCAACTTCGGGATGCTTGCTTCAATCCATAGATGGACCGTTGAAGCTTGCATACCTTGTTAGCATCTTTAGGATCGACAAAACCTTTGGGTTGTATCATATACAACTCTTCATCAATGTCTCCATTGAGGAATGCTGTTTTGACATCCATCTGCCATATCTCATAATCATAATATGCAGCGATTGCTAACATAATCCTCACAGACTTTAGCTTCGCTACTGGTGAGAAAGTCTCATCGTAGTCAACTCCTTGAATTTGTCGAAACCCTTTTGCGACAAGTCGAGCTTTATAGACAGTAACATTACCATCAGCATCTGTTTTCTTCTTGAAAATCCATTTGTTCTCGACAGCCTTCCGGCCATCCGGTAAGTCCACCAAAGTCCATACTTGGTTTTCGTACATGGATCCAATCTCGGATTTCATGGCTTCTTGCCATTTATTGGAATCTGGGCTCATCATCGCTTCCTCATATGTCTCGGGGTCATCGGTGTTGTCCACCAACATGACATTCATAACGGAATCATACCAATCTGGAGTGGTACGAGTTCTCGTTGACCTCCGAGGCTCTGTAGCAACTTCAACCGAAGTTTCATGATCACTATCATTAGCTTCCTCTCTTATTGGTGCAGGCACCACAGGAACTTCTTCCGGTGCTGCGCTACTCGCAATTTCGAGAGAAGGTTCGACAACCTCGTCGAGTTCTACTTTCCTTCCAGTCACTTCTTTCGAGAGAAATTCCTTCTCTAGAAAGGATCCATTCTTAGCAACGAAGATTTTGCCTTCGGATCTATGATAGAAGGTATACCCAATAGTTTCCTTTGGGTATCCTATGAAGACGCATTTTTCCGCTTTGGGTTCAAGCTTGTCCGGCTGTAACTTCTTTACATAGGCTTCGCATCCCCAAACTTTAAGGAACGACAATTTAAGTTTCTTCCCAAACCATAATTCATACGGTGTCGTTTCAACGGATTTAGACGGTGCCCTATTTAAAGTGAATGCGGCTGTTTCTAATGCATAACCCCAAAATGATAGCGGTAAATCTGTAAGTGACATCATAGAACGAACCATATCTAAGAGAGTTCGATTACGACGTTCAGACACACCATTACGCTGTGGTGTTCCCGGCGGTGTCAACTGCGAAAGTATTCCACATTTCTTTAAATGCTCACCAAACTCGTAACTTAGATATTCACCTCCACGATCAGAACGTAGAAATTTAATCTTCTTGTTACGTTGATTCTCTACCTCACTTTGAAACTCCTTAAACTTCTCGAAAGTTTCGGACTTATGTTTCATGAAATAGATATACCCATATCTACTCAAGTCATCCGTGAAGGTAAGAACATAACGATAACCACCGCGCGATGCTACACTCATTGGACCACACACATCGGTATGTATGATTTCCAATAAGTCCGTAGCTCGCTCCATTATACCAGAAAATGGAGTCTTAGTCATTTTACCCATCAGACATGCTTCGCATCTTTCAAGTGATTCAAAATCAAGTGATTCAAGAAGTCCATCGGAATGGAGTTTCTTCATACGCTTCACTCCAATGTGACCAAGACGACAGTGCCACATATAGGTCAAATTATCGCTTGATTTCAAACGTTTAGCCTCAATGTTATTAATATGTGTATTTCTACTATCGAGATTCAATATGAATAGACCATCTATCAAAGGTGCATGTGCATAAAACACATTACTCATATAAATCGAACAACCATTATTCTCGGATTTAAACAAGTAACTGTCTCGCAATAAACAAGATCCTGATATAATGTTCATGCTTAATGTAGGCACCAAATAACAATTATTTAAGTATAAAACTAATCCCGATGGTAGATGAAGAGGTAGCGTGCCGACCGCGATCACATCAACCTTTGATCCGTTTCCTACGCGCATCGTCACCTCGTTCTTCACTAGCTTCCGTTTATTCTGCAGCTCCTGTTTCGAGTTACAAATATGAGCAACCGAACCAGTATCAAATACCCAGGCACTACTACGAATACTAGTGAGATACACATCAATAACATGTATATCAAATATACCTTTCTTCTTGATGTTGCCGTTCTTCAAATCCGCCAAGTACTTTGGGCAATTCCGCTTCCAGTGACCTTCTCCCTTGCAGTAAAAGCACTCAGTTTCAGGCTTAGGTCCAGCCTTGGTCTTCTTCGTTGGCATGGTAACTTTCTTACCACCCTTCTTGAAGTGTCCCTTTTGCTTAGACTTGCCTTTCTTGAATTTGGTGGTCTTACTGACCATCAACACTTGGTGCTCTTTCTTGATCTCCACTTCTGCAGATTTTAACATAGCAAATAGTTCTGGCAACTCTTTGTTCATGTTCTGCATGTTGTAGTTCATCACAAAGTTCTTGTAACTTGGTGGTAGTGATTGGAGGATGCGGTAAACTCCCAAAGTATTAGGAATCACTATACCCAAGCTTTGAAGTTTATTCGCGTGCCCAGACATTTTAAGCACATGCTCACTGACGGAGCTACCCTCTTCCATCTTGCAGTTAAAGAACTTTTCAGAAGCTTCATAACTTTCAATTGCCGCATGAGTCTCAAAAATTAATTTGAGATCCTCGACAATATCATATGGATCTGACTCTTCAAACCTTTTCTGAAGCTCCGATTCTAAACCATACAAGATAGCACACTGAACTATGGAGTACTGATTCTTCCGAGCAAGGTAAACATTCTTTACTTCATCGGTAGCATCAGCTGCAGGTGGGTCACCTAGCGGTGCATCCAGCACATAGGTCAAATTACCAGCTGTGAGGACAATCCTCAAATTGCGGAACCAATCCGCGAAGTTGCTTCCATTGTTTTTTCAACTTTTCTTTCTCTAGGAACGCATTAAAATTGATGGTAGGGGCTGCCATTGATCTACAACATATTTGCAATAGTTTAGACTAAGTTTATGACAAATTGAGTTCAAATTAATTAATGAAATTAAACTAGGTGAACTCCCACTCAAAACAACATCCCTCACATTGTTTTAGTGATCACACGAACCAAATCTACTATATCAACACCGATCATCACGAGAGCCGATATAGTTTCAATGGCGAACAATCATCATGTTCATCATATCTGCTATATGATTCATGCTTTACCTTTCGGTGATCCGTGTTCCTGAGGCCATGTCTGTACATGCTAGGCTCGTCAAGATCAAACCTTAGCTACCGCATAAGAAAATCTGGCTTGCTTACGTTGTATTCACCCGCGGAATCAAAGACACCCGATCATCACGTGGTGCTTCGAAGCAACAAGCTTTGGCAACGGTGCATACTAAGGGTGAACACTTTAGAACTTGAAATTTATGTGCATGAGGGATCATCTTATAATGCTACCGTCGTCTACTAAGCAATACAAGATGCATAAAGGATTAACATCACATGCAATTCATAATATGTGATATGATATGGCCTTTCTTCTTTGTGCTTCCGATCTCCATCTTCAAGCACGAACATGATCTCCATCATCACCGGCATAGCATCAAGGTCAATGACGCTTCTTCATGGTTGTCGTCCACCAGCTTCAACTATTACAACTATTTTGAATAGACACGCAGGTCTTAACAGAATTTAAAGACAACCATATGGCTCCTGCCGGTTGCCAACTTACAATAAGGAACATTGCATACATCAAATATAATCACAATCATGGCCATATCACATCACTGCACACCCCTGCAAAACAAAGTTAGACGCTTCTACTTTCTTTGCATATTTTACGTGGTTTGGGGCTTTCCATAAGTGTCGTTCTAACCTACGAACAAGAACCACAACATTGATACTAGCATTGTTGATTACCCGTTGTAAATTGGATCTTTACTATGCTAGGAGAAACAGGCACCCGCAAAGCCACTTATGCAATACAAGTTGCATGTTAAGCGTGGAGCAAGTCTCATGAACGATGTCATGTAAGGTTAGCCCGGGCCGCTTCATCCCAACATACCGCAAGATGCAAAGTACACACAAAGCAATCTACAATAAAAGCATCAACGCCCACAATGACCATTGTGTTCTACTCGTGCAACAGATCTACATATAGACACGGCTCTGATACCACTGTTGGGGTTCGTAGCATGGAAAACAAAAATTTTCTATCGCATACAAACAAACAAGCCAAGATCTATCTACTAGATTGTAGCAACGAGTCGATGGAATAACTCACCCTCGAAGATTCCAAAGTGTTTAACGAGAGCAGATTCTCGTGGGTGATGTAGTCGTACTCTTTCCGATCTCAAGATCGCGTAGACGATCCTTCCGGCGCCGCGTTCCCGCAGCGCTCCCGCAGTCGGTCACACGTTCGGTACTCGACGAAGACCTTCCTCTCCCTTGTTCCAGCAGGCAGCGGAGGTTGTAGCACTCTCCTCGCGATTCCGGCAGCACAACGGCGTGGTACCGGAGGTAGAGGGGAAATCCCGCAGGGCTTCGCCTTAAGCCGGTGCGAGTATGGTGGAGCTTATGAGAGAGGCTATTAGTGGTCTAGTAATTAGACACACCAATTAGAGGGCTCTAAATCAATTAGAAGGCTCTAAACCGAATAGCTCTAAACCGGGGTCTAGATCTAGGGTTTAGTTTAGAGGATAGGAAACTTGTGTGTCTAGGAGGGGAGCCCTGCCCCTCCTTATATAGGTGGGAGGGTGTGGGCGCGCCAGGGGAGGGAGGGAGTCCCTCCCCAACTCGGCCTTGGGCTGGGCGCCGGCCTGGAGGAGTCCAACTCCTCCTCCAGGTTGGTTCCAACTCCTCTTGCTTGTTTCCCACAGTTTCTTGTTTTGGCAGTTTGACTTTCAAACTGGACATTTGACTTTTCTGTTTTAGGATTCAATTTAATCCTATATTTGGGACAGCAAGAACACTTAGTACATGATGCAATCATTCCAATATGTAATGACACATTCATGTACCCCTTCCCCCCCGGAGTGCCGGACAATCCGGAACCTTCTAGAATATCCCCGATGAAAACACCGGAATCATTCCCGAACTCCGAAACGGGACTTTCCTTATATGAATCTTATTCTCCGGACCATTCCGGATCACCTCGTGATATCCCGGATCCCATCCGAGACTCCGAACAACATTCGGTCTCTTTCTCATAATACCATAACTACTCAAACAACGTCGAATCCTTAAGTGTGTCTCCCTACGGTTCGTGAATTATGCGGACATGATCGAGACACTTCTCCGAACAATAACCAATAGAGGAATCTGGAAATTCATATGGCTCCCACATATTTCTACGATTACTTTGCGATCGAATGAACCACTTACATACGATACCAATTTCCCTTTGTCTCACGATATGTTACTTATCCGAGGTTATGATCGTCGGTATCTCTGCATACCTAGTTCATCCTCGTTACCGATAAGTACTCTTTTCTCGTTCCCGTGATATGTGATCCCTTGTGACCATGTCACATGCTTGCAAGCTAATTGGATGACATTCCACCGAGAGGGCCCAGAGTATATCTATCCGTCATGTGGATGGACAAATCCCACTCTTGATCCATGTGTTTCAACCAATACTTTCTGAACACTCAATGCCACTTTTATAGCCACCCTGTTACGGTGTGGTGTTTGATGACATCAAAGCATCCATCCAGTAAAGGTGATATGCATGATCTCATGGTCGAAGGAATTAGGTTACTATGTATCAGAAAGCATATAGCAATTGAACTATTAAAATGACTTGATCTTTATGCTACGCTTGTCTATAGGAGTATGTCCACCATATCATTCTCCTAACGATATGATCTTGTTGTTGATAACATCTCAATGTTCATGACAAAGAAACCACATCATCAATCAACCAACAAGCTAGTGAAGTATAGAGGCTATACTAGGGACTTCAAATTAAGTTTACAAATCACACAAGTATTAATGGTTTCCTTGTTAATACTATTATAGCATGAATGCAAACATTTATCATAAACACAAAGATATATAATAATAACTACATTTATTATTGCCTCTAGGGCATATCTCCAACAAAAGGGTGACCCTAAAGTGGCAGCGCTAGGAGCTCTGTGGGAGGAGAACGAAAAGGTTCTGGGCACGCTGGAGATTTGGGAAGAAAGGAACGGCGAAAAGCAGGTGGAGAGAAGAAGAAAGAATCTAGACCCCTTATATCCACCTACCTGCGCCAAGATTTGTGCAAACGCTACAGTGTAACCGCCACGCGTCGTGGAAAGAACTGGGAAGGGCCCGCGTGATGATTGCGTCGCCTCGATCTCCACGCACGCATTGAAACGGCGCCTCGGTTCCGCTAACTGCGGACCCACCAACTGTCGTGCTGGTGGAACGTTCTGTCAGATGACGTGACTTGACCATGCTAGTGTCAGGTGGCGTCTGAGACCAAATTCCGGCTTAGTTTAAAAGCGAGCTAAAAAATCCGAGTAACTAATTGAAAGGCCCGACTTACTTTTAAAGACCCGGATCGTATTTTTTGTTGTAAAGTTTCAGGAATCCTTCAAGATTGTGCAAGCCGAAGATCAAGCTAGACGATGATAAAATCCGACTTTGGATCTTGGAGGCCTCCGTGGGCTGCTGTTGGGGATATACTTTCTGGGTATCCTCACAGTTCCTCACTGACCAGGGTGGCCCACTTCGGGTTAGAGCTTTGCTTCACGGGCGGCCCAGTTAGAGAGAGAAGACGGAGTCCCATCCGGCTACAGAAAGGCCCAAAAGACTTACCGACTTAGGCCCATAATGTTACTTGTAGTTCAAGATGTACTCTGTAACCAACTCTTAGTCGTAGCCGGATTGATCTCTCCTGTAAACCCTAGGCCGGATATCTATATAAGCCGTCCTAGGGAGAGCCTTTAGGTCAGACCAGATAACACCCAATACTTTAGACCCTTAACTGACACAGGCGATACTTTTGTAACCCATATTCCGGCTCTGTCATATTACTGGATTGCTAGCAGGAGTAGGATTCGTCCAAAGCCGGCGGATTTGAACCTGGATAAACTTGTGTGTTCACCGTCCCGGAACACCGTACGTCTCACACCCCTCTCTTCCGCACGCCTCGAGGACCCTCTCATGACGTACTTGTCCTCAATCCGACGACACGCATGGGTGTGCTCGATCGAGGAAGAAGGCGGTTGGCCGGCGTAGAATTTCCCCTAGTGTAGTACTTGATACCCAGCCAGGATCCATCGAGTGAGAGCGTACGCGGTGGCGCCCAGTTCCCGTGGACCCTGCGCCCCTACCTCCACCGCCGCCAGATGAATTCCCATCGACAGGGTCTCCCAGACCACGTCCAGCCCTACGTTCTCCTGGAAAGTTCTTCGTAGTATTGCAGAGAAGCTCGCGAAGTTGCACTGGTTCGAGATCTCCATCCAGTTGCTCTGCTCTCTGCTCCTCGCGCTGCTTGCCGTGGTTACAGACTGAAGATGGAAATCCCGCTTGTAGTTTGGATCCTGGTATCGCTTGTAACGACGAAGCAACGCATTCTCACGGGATCCCTGTTTCTGAAGAAGACCAAGAAGCAATTCGTCCTCCTCACCCAGATGAAACCTTGAATCTGACTGCGTGAGTCAACCGGTGGTGCCACTAATTTCAGATCGTTAGGGTACGATGTGAAATGTTGAGAGCTCGGGCGTGGCTCCGGCCAACGAACGCCACTCCGGATTCCGTGTGTTGTCCGTTGTTCGAACTGCACTGTTGTTGCCGCTAGTCTGTACTCTCTGCTAATATGAACTGAAATTCTACGGTGATGTTAATTGCGCTGCTGCACATTATATTTCTAATACCCATTGCTTGCTGATGGAGAACTACTGCCGAGTGTCGCTGCTCCGCCTAAAGCTTTGTCCTAATCATGTATGGTAAAAATCACCATTGTGCCGATGATGAGCAAAGGATTAAAGGAGCATGGGTTTGGCAGCTGAGCATGAATGAAAGGAGGACGTCACGTCAAATTAATCGGGCTGTGTTGGGCTAATTAAGGGGACATTGGGCAAAGGATTAAATGGACCGTGCAAGGAACTATGCTGGTAGAGGTGTGCTTCGGTGTTACCCTCAAACTTAAGTTCTTTTGACCCACCGAGGCCATATATACCACCGTATAGGTGTATTCGGTTGAGCTGGGTATACTCCATATCCCTACTGAGTGATTTCTTTTTTTTTTTTTGACTGTAACTACGGCGGGCGTTAGCCAGCCTGAACTATATATTGACAGCCGATCAAGTACAGAGTTACAAGGCAGGAGCTAGTAGGCGGAGAGAGAAGCTAGCTAAAAAGTTCAGGAGGGGTCATACATATTACACCACAACAGGAGGAAATCTTTTACAAGGGCAGAGCGGCGACGGTGAGACCAGAGACGCACATCCTCGACAACTCTTCTAGCAGTGACATGAGGTGGTTAGTCGTTGGTGTTGAAGACCAGGGAATTCCGTCTTTTCCATATGTTCCAGATCACGGCGCTGAAAACTGTAATTTGTGTGAAGTTCGGCGACAGCTGTTGCCATGCATCTTCAATGGTGGCAGGCATACGTGTTGGGGCGCACGGAGGAAGGGAGCTCCAGACTTCCTGAGCGCGATGGCAGCACAACAGCAGGTGATCCACGTCTTGAAGGCAGCGGCAAGACGGGCAGTTAGGCGAAGTGGCGAGGGAATGCCGAAAGCGACGCTCGTTGGTGTAGATGCGACGGCGGTGCACAAGCCAGTTAAAAATCCTGCAAGTGTTGGGGACAGCGATTTCCCAAATGGGACCTGCACAAACATCTGAAGGTAGCTGCCAAAAAAAGTTAACATAGGTATCCCTGATAGAAATAGCTTTTCCAGTGAAACGATTAAGGCGAGAGTCGCTACTGCTAGGGACGAGAGAAGTCTCAGCCATAATAGAGAGGATGGAGGCGAGCTCGGAGGAGGCTACCGAGGAGAGCCTAGGAGCTAGAAATCCTGAAAGCCCATTGGAAAAGGCGAGAGCTACAGAAATATGGGAGCGCGAGGCATGGGAATAAATGGCAGGGAAACGGTCGGCGAGAGGAGATTGATTGCACCAGAGATCGTGCCAGAAAGAAGTGTGGGTCCCGGAGCCAACGGATACAGACGTGCCAGCACAGAAGGTAGGGAGAGTAGAGAGAATATCTTTCCAGATGGGAGTGTCAAGGGAGTGAGAGTCTCCAAGGTCGCGAGAGCCAGACCATCCGTAGCGTCGGCGGAACCAAGAGGCCCAGGGGGCGTTAGCACCGGCGTGGAGTTTGACCAGGAACTTAGAGAGAAGAGAGGTGTTTTGAGTAGGAAGGGACAAAATACCAAGACCCCCTTTGGACTTAGGAGTGCAAACGTCGGTCCAAGCAACCTTACAGTCCCCACCGTGACAAGAATCTTCCCCTTTCCAAAGGAAGGCATGTCGGCGTTTGTCAATAGCATCGATGATGCCTTGAGGAAGAATACCAGCAGCCATCACGTGGGATAGAAGGGAGGAAAGAACAGAGTTAACCAAAATGAGACGCCCACCAATGGGAGTACAGCTGCCGCGCCAACCAGCAAGATACTTGTCACATTTTGCAATAACCGGGGCAAGGTCAGCAACACGGAATTTATGTGTGGAGAGAGGGAGACCGAGGTAAGCTTGCGGAAAGGAGGCAACCGGACAGCCGAAGTTTGCTGCCATGGAAGTAGCATCCGTGATGTTGATATGGATAGGGACAAAGGTGCTCTTATGAAAGTTGATGTGTAACCCGGTAGCAGCAGAGAAGGAAGTGAGAATATTTTTCAGAGTAGAGACATGATCCACCCCAGCGCGGAGAATGATAAGAGTATCGTCAGCGTATTGCAACACCGGGCAAGGAAGGTCGTCAACGAGAGGGTGAGGGAGGAGGCCGTCTCGAGAATCCTGAAGGATGAGCTGCTGAAGAACATCAGCAACGATGTTGAAAAGGAAGGGGGAGAGGGGGTCACCTTGGCGGAGACCGCGATGACACTGAATCCAATTGCCGAGAATACCATTAAGGAGGACAGCCGTTTGACTAGAACAATTTATTGAGGAAATCCACTCACGCCAGAGCTTAGGAAAACCTTTGGCCTGGAGAATGAGATCAAGGGCTTCCCAACTAATCGAGTCGAAGGCTTTGCGAAAGTCGAGCTTAAAGACCATGGTGGGGGCATAGCGTTTATGACAAGCCTGGACAATGTCGGTGGCATACACAAAGTTCTCAGCGATGGAACGCCCCGAAATAAACCCAGTTTGATCAGGGTGGACAAGATAAGGCATGAGAGGTTTGAGGCGGAGAGTAAGGCATTTTGTACCAAATTTCATGCAACTATTTTGCAAGGATATGGGTCTGAAATTGTCTGGCTTATTAGCGCCCACCTTTTTTGGGATAAGGACGATATAAGACTTGTTGATGGGCCTAAGGTTAGCTTGGAGGGAGTAGAAGTCGAAAAGAAAGGTGAGCAGGCTGTCTTTGACAAGATCCCAGTGTTTTTTGAAGAAAGAAGGCCCGAAGCTGTCAGGTCCAGGGCTAGAAGTGTCGCGCATGGAGAACACAGCAGTCCGAAGCTCGCTTAGCGAGAAAGGCTGGACGAGCGAGTCTGCCTGGGAGGAGGATAAGGAAGTGGTGGAGACAGTAGAGGAGAGGTTAAAATCAAAGGAACACTGATCATTGGTGCCAAGGAGGTTGCGGAAAAAACCGGTGAGGACAAGTTGTTTGGCATCATGAGCAAACAGAGGAGAGCCGTCCTCGACATCGATAACTTTGATTTGATTCTTTTGAAGCCTCGCAGAAGCGCACAGATGGAAGTGTCTAGAATTCTCATCTCCAAGGACACAGTGCCGAATTTTTTCCCGCTGCCTCCAATAAGCAGCGTTGGAGGCGATCAGCCCACCTAAAGCGTTCTTAGCGAGAGCACGAAGGCGGGATTCGAGAGGGTGGAGAGAACGACCTTCCTCAAGATGATCAAAAAGGCTAATAACAGTACGACAGTTAGAATGCGAATAGAAGGGAGGCGAATCGACTTGTCCCAACCTTTGGCTGCAGCCCTGATCCGTTTGAGGCGGAGGGTAATGCAAGAGAGGATAGAGCGGCAACCGTGACCATCCTAGACACTGAGCCAGTTAGAGGTGACAAGATCATAGAAGCGCGGGTTAGAAAGCCAGGAGTTGTCAACTCTAAAAATGGTGCTTCGGGGAGCACGGGAAGAAGCCGAGAGGCGGAGCGGCACATGATCTGAGATGGCCCGGGTATCGGACGTCAGGGTGGAATCCGGGAGAGCAAAGCTCTAAGAAGAGTTAACGAAGGCCCGATCAAGCCTGACAAGAATAGGAGACTGTCAAGTAAAAAGATTTTGAGGCTCAGGGATTTGATGCAATCGTTAAACATGGTGGCCTCAGCAAGATTAAAATTTGCATTGGAACGATCGTTGGGTGAACGCGTAAGGTTGAAGTCGCCTAGGATGGCCACCGGGCCATCCAGAGCCGCGATGTTAGAGCAGATGGAATCAGCGAAGGCTTGCTTGAGGTCATGGGTGCAAGGGCCATACACATTAATGATGTAGAAGTTAAAATCGTCAAGGCGGAAGGAGAATTTGGTGGTGACTGAAAAGGGGTTAATGGAATGGGAAACAAGGTCAAGGAGGTTGGCGTTCCAAGCAGTGATAATGCCACCGGACGCACCAACAGAGGGTTTGAACAGAAAAGAGCAAAGGGAAGGAGGGAGAAAAGTAGAGGCTTTGAAAGATGAAATATCACAGAGTTTAGATTCCTGCAAGCATAAAACCATGGGAGGGTCAGCGTCAAAAGCAGCTTTCACCTCGTCACACTTGTTGCGGTCACCCAAGCCACGAATATTCCAAGAAGAGCAAGAAAGTTTAACTAACATAATGACCGAGGATACAACAGTACATTACAACCAAATCGAAAAGGAGTGCGATTACAGGGGCAGTCTCAGGCCCAAGGATAGTAGGGAAACAAAGATAAACGGAACAAACGATGATGGGGCAGTGCAGGCTCCAGCAAACGTCCCCCCAGGAGATAGCAGCATCGCACCAGGGCCAAACACGGAGGAGGGCGCGGGCGGAAATCCTCCAGGCTCAAAGGTGAGGCCTCCTAATCATGGGCAGCAGAAGACACCGAGGAGGAGGTGGCGAACAGGTCATCTCCACTAATGGCACATGCAGAGGCCAAATCAAGCAAATCTGCAGGAGGAACGGGAGATTTCACCCCCCCTTTATCGCGATCTACGTCTTTGCATGCCACGTTTTGTAATTTTATTATCGATGCTATATACCTCCTGATTTTTGCCTCCCGCGGGACGGGAGTATACGTGTATGGTGATTACACGTCTAAGCCGTCCATACAGGCTTCGGGTAAGTTCATATGGTCTTCAAAACGAAAAGGTGTGGTACGATTCTGGCCGTACACGAGATTCTGTTTGTTAAAAAAGTTTGAAAAGGAGGAAGGAATCGAAGCAAAAGTGATGTTGGTAAGCTTCATGCAAGAATGAAAGGAGGACTCTGCCACTATGCGTCTATGTATATAGTAGTTAGTACGAGTTGGGCCGTGTGTTTTTTTGAACGACAAATTGGACCGTGTTGAGTTGCTTCATCCATGAATGAAAGGAGGATGCTACCTGTATTGGGACTGCTTCATGCATGAATTAGCATATTAAGGTGTTTACGCGGGTCGGATGATGTTTTTTGTTGATAATGTTAGTTCTCCTCCTTGAACCATTTTTTGTTAAAAAGTTAATTATCTACCGTTGCAACGCACAGGCATGTTTCCTATATACAAAAACATTAAAACATCACCCAAGAACAGTGACCGAATTAAGAATCATAACAAACCTAACTTTGTTCATAACAGACATCGTTCAGCAGTTAGTACTCCCCATAGACAAATACTAAAATACATTACAGTCCTCAGAACACCGATTGACAAGCATGGCTACAGTACAACCATAGAGCATTACATAGATAGGTATCCCTATCTGCAGCTTAACCAAACCACATAGATTTGTTGTTCGATAATGATAGCATAGATAGATATCCCAACTTGCAGCAACTTAACCAAACCACACACGTTCCCAATTACTCCTGGCACCGGATTAGAAAAGAGACCAGGCTACAATGACTTCCAACCAAAGGTCAAATTTCTTCACATACATGTAATTAGTTGCTCTTCGAGATTTTTCAGCTGCAATCCATACAGCTCCTAAATCACCAACACCATTCTCAAACAGAGAAACTCCCAGCCTGTCATCATGTTCAACACAAACAACGCGCCTCGATAGCTTGATAAAGCCATCATCATCAACAGGCAATTCATCATCATCATTAATATCAAGCAGTGCAATTGGGATTTCATTTTTATCATCTGTAGTAGCATTAAGAACACCTCGAAAACCCTGTGGCCATTGCCCTTGAAAGACTCGAACACTAACAGTGGCCTCCACAGACATACGGACAGTGTAGTGCTGCACCTCCAGTGTGCAGAGCTTGTTGGTGTACTGAATAGGATGGACGCAGCCCAATCTGTACCACGTGACGAATTTGCTTAAATATTCATCTTCCGATTCAGTAAGACCCTTCTTTTTTAGCACAACCTCTAAATGTGAAGCATCGATATTAATAATAACACCCCGGGTAGGACCTGTCAGTCTTAGGTACGAATCCTGCATGCATCAGTGAGCTAATTAAGTGAACAACAACAATAATGTTTCTTTCAGGAATAAAAAACACTGCAGTTGCATATTTAATTCATCCAATGTAGACAAGAAATGTGAGTGTTTCCCTTGGAACATAATTCATGTATTAATTAATTAAGTAAAAATAAGTATGTTTCTTTCATCAATAGCAAGACCGCAGTGGAATATATTCAATTCATCTAGCATTGAAAAAATGTGTGTCCGTTGAAACAAAATTTCATGTATCGAGAGGGGCTTCATTACAGTAACTTCAATAACAACCTTGTGAATGGCTAACATAGAAAAGGTAACCCAAGCAAAATTTTGCACGGGAAGCAAACATGTCATCATTAAAAATCATTTAGCTTGTTGAATAAATTAGAAGAAATAATTATTAAAATTGAGACAAGATAAGAGATAAATAGCATGGCATAACAGAACACAAGAAAAAAAGAGGGAGCTTGTCTGTTGAATGCAGACAACCAGGATAAAGTGGATCTCTTGTCTTCCTGGATGCATTCATACACCCATGTGAAATTGATAAAACTATCATCTCCAACATAGCAATAGTAATGATGACATCGTCATCAGAACAATAACAATAATAACAAGGAAAAGCACATCTAATTTGAAGACCTGTAAATTCATTGCAAACTGTGGGGAATTACTTCGACATTTTTATAAAAAACCGAACATATGCGTCATGTAAATGTGTCCCTTTGGAACTTGCCAACTTATTCATGCATGGTTTTGAGATGACATTGGTTATTTAACATGTTTATATGTAACTAGATAAAAGCAACTAGCATATTGTTTTGTTTATATGTAACTAGGCAAAAGAAACTAGCAAATCGTTTTGTTTATATGTAACTAAACTCTAGCTACAACCAGGATTGACACAACTTTGTTCAGAAAGACCGGTTTGTAGGCATCATAATTTCTACCACAGACTTGTAAAAACTTACAGGTATGAGTATGGGAAACTATTTAAGTAGTTGATAAAACTAGCTTGACAAGGGATGTCTGGTGAAGGACAAATGACAGGAATTTATCTCCCTTTCTACTACTACATTCTAATCCTAATTGCAGTTTTCACAAACCAACCTGTTTGCTGATAGACTGGCAGTCCTCCCTTTGGCGGCTGAAGACCATAATACGTTTGCGGTCCACTATATCACGCACAGCGACAAAACCATAGACATCGAGCGGCCACTGTAAACGACCGCCATCTAATGGTTTGACCTGGACTGAAACGATCTGAAAAGTGTCCCTTGGTGCGAGATTGTAATCATAATAATCAGGGCCCTTCACGTCGGTATCGGTGAAACGCATGCAGGGGATTTCAGCTGCATCAAACGATCGATCACGTGAGTCATGGATATGCATGGACATAAGCCATCCTAGCTGGGGAGAAGGAAATTGCAGAACACTAGCAATAGTTTGTGGGTAGCTGCTGCTTACTGACGGCGTCGAAGGGAAACACGGTCCCGTAAAGCCAGTTATCGCGAAACCTTTCCCAAGTTTCGCTGAGGAACTTGTCCCGTTCTTTCTCGCGCTGTTGCAGCTGCTCCTCCGTGGGAGGTGTTGCCAGCATCTTCATGAACTCTTGGGACATCTTCCAACGCCTTTCAGCTTTAGCTAACGACGCCGCCGACATAGCAGCGCTCGCCGCCGCCTCCGCGTCCGCCATGGCAGCTTCTCCCTCCGCTTTCCTAGGCTTTTTCCAGGGCGCCGGCTCTCCTCCGATGAATCGATCTAGCCTAGCCTCCCTCTCCGATCAGATTTTTTTGTAACGCAACCATTGATCTGATTGTGGTCGGCTTGTATAAATAGTCCGGGGGGTAAACCGACATAGGCTGGGATTCATCTTTCTTCTTAATAATTAATAAGTGTGTAAGGGCTGGGCTTATTTCGTGGGCTCCTTCACGGGAGAAAGGGCTGGGCTTATTTCGTGGGCTCCTTCACGGGAGAAAGAAAAAGAAAAACA
Organism: Avena sativa; assembly: GCA_916181665.1. NCBI lineage: Eukaryota > Viridiplantae > Streptophyta > Magnoliopsida > Poales > Poaceae > Avena > Avena sativa. Next base: position 446,453,941 of record OV702296.1, on the reverse strand, counting down.
GCATGCAAACATAGGCCTGATTCGTACGCCGAATTTTATCACAGTACTATTTTATTATTTGCCCTTCCTTACTTTGATACTCTACAAGTTACCCTCTTTTACATCTGATTTTTTTTGTTTGCCACACATTACTTTGGCAGTTGATGATTTGTCCTTTTGTATTTTGTATTTTTTTTTCTTTTGAGGAGATTTCCAAAATCTGCAAGACAACTGTACCCTGAATAATGTCTGCACACACGACCGGCGCTATGAGTCCAGCAATGCAATGCAGTGTAGACGCGGTGGCTACTCTGGCAAACTGCACACTGGGCACAACGAGGATACATTTGGAGATGGGTCACGGTGTTGGATTTGACTCCGGCGTACTACACGTGGGGGCGGCGACGATTGGGGTCACGGACTCACGGGTCACGCGGGCAGCAGGCGCATCGCCTTCGGCCCACTCGTGCAGCTCTTCGCCAAGTTCCAAAGGGCATCCCTGCACGCACATCCTTCACGTAGCGACTCACTCCCTCCCAGTTTAGGATACGCATAAATCTTTACCTACGTAGTACCAAGGAACCCCCATGGAGCGCTTTGGACAGAAAATCCTGGACTTGAATATCCCACGTATTGATTGATACGCATGCAACGCTGACCAGCCTCATCCATTGAGAGCGCATGTACAATGTACAATGGTTGATAAGACCGTTTTATCTTAGTTCTGCCACATAATTTAGATATAACTATAAAATATGATATACAATGGGTTATTCTTTAGTGTTATCTTTAATAAGTACATCCTAGATTTGTGGTGAGAGAAATTGTTACTAAAAGATCATCTCTTAGCTAAGATAAGACAAACCTCTTTTTTTTTGTTCTCTCTCCTCCGTATCACCTATCGTCCTATATGGCATTGCTATGATATAACCATTGTACGTGCCCTAATAAGAATGCATGGATTGGCCGGTGCGCGGCCAGGGACACGGAAGTCTCGGCCTTTCAGCTATTAAAATGCACGGAGCATTGCTAGTCAGGGGTAAAAATGTCCATTTCATGTTAATGAAGGCTCGTCTCCATAATAGGCATCCTAATTCGGAAATTTTAGAAAAAAGTGCGTGTATAACTCTTGAGAAATCACCGGTTGAATATGTGTAGTCGATACCTAAACACATGTACGTACTGCTCCTAGAGAAAAATGGGTCTCGATCAATCAAGAACTAGCCAGGTTTCGTTGGGACGGAGAAAAAAGAGAGATCTGGTGGAACTCATGTGGAGCACCAACCCTAGGACCAGTCTAGACAGCAGTATCGTCGTCGTCACTTTCCTTCTTCGAGATGCTGCTTCGTACGAGGCGTTTTGGATTGTTACACATGTGGCGGTACTTCTTCGGAGGAAGCAATGATTGAGAGTTTTCTCTATTTTTGTCAAATCACTGTCGTCGGCTTTATTTTTTGTTTTCTTTCTTCTTTTTTTCTTTTGGACTTGGCTTGTGCTGTTTTGCCCTGGCACTGTGCCTATCACTTTAATGGGTGGTTGCTATATAGTTGGGTGTAAAGGTTGTTTCGAGGAAGAGGAGGAGCCAAGGAGGTGAAAAAAATCGAAAGGACACAGAGACATTAACAGGAGCCATTCAATTAATTTCTCTCCCTATGTGTGCATGCAAAGTTGGAATGCACACCCAGGCATTAAGGGCGTGTTTGGTTGGTCGGATCTCTTCTTCTCGCATCTAACAGGAAGAAATAAGGTTGTTTAGTGTGTCGCGGTGTACCAGGGATTTGGCTCACAGGGGTGTTCAACAGCACTCATCCTGGCTCCGGAGGAACGCCAAAATCGAGTATTTCCACCGGGATAGAACCTAGCGAGCGCAAAGGGAGGAACAACGTGCGTGGGGAGGCAGCGGGGAGATGGCGGAGCCAAAATAATTGTAGCGCCGTATGGCGCGAAAAGTATGCTCACCTCCCGATGGGAGACAAATCCCTCCCCATTTTCCTCTTGTGCGGCAGCTCTGGCGGCGTCAACAACTTAGATCTCCAGCAACAGCTGCTACGTCCAGTCTGGCACCGGTTGGCACGTATGGTCTGACTCCGGCATCTGCTGCCTTGCAGATTTGTGGCACCGACTTCTCCGTCGCCTTCTTCTCCGCCTGCGGCAGGTTATCGACGTCTGCCACCATGAAGGTAAGAACCTCGACCTTGCCTCTGCTCCAACGTTTTTACCAAGGTAGTTAGGTCGACATTAGGGTACTACCTAGATTGCTTATGCAGTGCCACTCCTTTTAGGGCCAACAATTGAAGGTTATCATCCAGGCAGTTGCCCTAGTCGCTGTGATTTAGGCATATATATTCCTGATCTACAGAAGAGCGTCTCTAAGACTAACAGGACGACAATGAAATATGGTCCCCTAATGCAGTGCGACAAAGAGAGGATGGCAAATCTGAACTATATCTACAACAATAACAAGAATAACAACAACGATGTGAAGGTTATCGCCATGCTCGGGATGAGAAGAGCATCATTTAACCATCTTGTGCACACATTCAGGTCTAGGGGTTTGCTTAAGAACAACATCAACACCTCTATTGAAGAACAGGTGGCTCTGTTTCTTTATGTTCTAGGCCATAACTAGAGATTCTGACTGATTCACAACACATGGAGGAGATCAATCGAGACAATTTCTCGGTATTTCCATCAGGTGTTGTATGTTGTTGGAGAACTCACAGAAGAGATGATCAAGCCACCATCTGGTCAAACCCCCGCGAAGATACAGGGCAACGGTCGATGGTTCGCATTTTTCAAGGTGAGCAACTTTAGCATGTTCTTCATGAGATGATAGTATTAGACAATCGGCTAACATTCTTGTAATGCCAGGATTGCATTGGAGCAATTGATGGTACTCATGTGATGGCTAGAGTGCCAAAAGCCGAACAAGCTGCATACAGGGGGAAGTACTACCCCAACCAGAATGTGTTTGCCGTTGCATACATGAAATTCACATATGTGCTTGCTGGGTCGGAAGGATCTGCCCATGATGCGATGATTCTGAATGACAGCCTTAGTAGACCTGATGGCCTTAAGCTTTGTGATGGCAAATTCTACCTAGCAGATGTCGGGTATGCTTACCGGCCTAGAATTCTTCCACCCTTCAGGTTAACAAGGCACCATCTCAATGAGTTCTCTGCATAAACTATCCATGGACTCTGGAATAACTTTTCAATCTGAGGCACTCTAACCTTAGAGTCACGGTTGACAGGATTTTCGCTGCTATGAAGAATAGGTTTAAGATCCTTGATTAGAAGCCTTTCCATTCTTTTCCCACCTAAGTTAAGCTTGTTCTTGCATGTTGCATTTTGCACAACTGGATCTTGCAATTTGGCACCGATGAATACTTCACGGCTGAGGAAGATGTAGTTCCTGACAGCAATGATAATGCCAGTGGTCATGGTGTTTCCAATAACGATTGTACTGCTTGGAAGAACAGGAGACAATAGTAGGAGCTCGACATGTGGGTGACGAGAGGAAACTACAGGATCTGAAGAAGAAGTGAATAAGATGGTTTGATGAAGTGTTGCCCTTGTGTTGTATGCACAACTCCTACTGTGTGTGTAAAACGTTCATTCGTAGTAGGTAGGTAATATTTTAGTGAACTATCATTTGCTAGTAGCTAGATAACATTATCGTGAACTCATATTTTCTAGTAGATAGGGTTCTAATTTGGTACTGCTAGTTTATTTTGCTGCTAGTTTGCAACTGCTAGTTCAGTTTGTTGCATAATTGGTACTGCATGGTAACGTCACCAGCTTTGAGAAGTGGTGACCACAATATTATGACATGTGCAACCAAAATGCAGGTTTTTGCATCAAACGATATAAAATTAATTTTGTTGCCAACCAAACAACTTGCAAAAATTACAGGAAAACTAGATATGGGATACCAAATAAAGTGCCAAACTTGGCCCAAGCCAAATGGCCCCTCATAAAGCACCGATCGAGCCAAGTAGGAAAAAAGAGAAATATGGAACTCTATAACCAAACACGCCCTAAGTGCATGTAAAATGGTAGAGAAAGCATGCCTTTCTTAGCCCTCCACGTCATCTCCAGAAGACAATGCATTATCTCTTATTGTCATCTCTAGAAATTCATGAGAATTAACTATTTTTAGTAAGAAATTGATTTGTTAAGGGATGACATATGGTACAATGGAAAAAATAGTCTTATCTTATATCTAAGAGATCATCCCTTAGCTAAGGGATAACAATCACCTCTTTCTCATTTCTCTCTCCTCCAACTAAGAAAAATCCAACATAACAACCATAAGGGAACGTTGATATCACCCCATTGTACATGCCCTAACATTAACGGGAGTCATTCAATTAATTTCTCCATTACGTGTGCATGTTGGCTTAATTAAAGGGAGGAAGGAGTTGGAATTCATCATAAATCGATTTGCATTCCAGCCAACGAGATTGCAAAGACTCTCCTCCTGTGGATCAGATGTCCCGGAGAATTTGATCGGAGCCTGTAATATCCCAGGATTAGCACCTAGAAATAGACAGGACACATGTTTGTGCATTGCATTCATACATAAGAAAATTCGGGGAATTTTCACATAAAATTAAAGAAGCTATAGAGGGATCGAGATCTCTCTTGTTCTGATGGAAGCATCTGGGCAAGTGCGACAGATATTGACATGACCTCTATTGTATCTTTGTTTTTTAGGGGAAAGCCATTCAAATTTGAACATTCAAAAGTTATGATTGAATTCAAATAGAATTTGAAATGAATTAGTAAATGAAATTGAATTTCAAACATAACTAAAGAAAGGAATTCCTATAATATACAGATAATTGTACTATATTAATAATTTAAGAAGTAAAGTAAATGGAAACAACTAAATAGAAATGAATATGGAAAAGAAATTGCAATAATAGAATAAAAGTACTCTTTATATGAATATATTTTACATTGCTCTTTATAATAAAGGTATAACAAGACAAATGAAAGATTACATTAAAAAATGTGAATTCAAGAAAATACAAGTACAAATAATAACAAGTCTCAAATTCCAAGAGGAGAGAAAATCTAACTTTATTAAATAAGGAATACAACATTACGTTGTTCCTTTACAATTAATAAATAAAAGGAGAACTTAAAATTACAAATAGAAAAGTAAATTTTATTACATCATTAAAATAATACAATCTTCTTTACAATGCTTAAGAATAAAAGAGAGTTGTAAAAGAATAAAAAAAGAAATCCTAAATGAATCTTCTACTCTTGAAGATTTTCTTCCTGTTCAATTCCATCCCTGCAAAATCAAAACAAAACAAAATACAAGAGGGATATAATGGGATAATTGTTTTGTTAGTGATTACACTCAGTTATGCAATAGGATGCATTGCTTGGCACATCATTGAGTATTATAAGAGGGGTCAAGTGTAAAACTGTTCTTATCAGATTTTATGCTTCAGACTTGTGCATCATTAGCTTAGTAGCAAAATCCTCATTTGGCAAATCAAATAAATAATACAAAGGTTGAGAAAATATATGTACAGTCAAGCTGATCCACAGGCAAAAGAGTCAAAGGTTGAAACTTGCACCCTATGGAGCCCACATGTCAGCAGGTTAGTCACTGCATGTAAGTTGTCTGCTACCAACACAATAGGTAGATAGTCAAGAAGCACACAAGAGATAAGAGCACCAGCCGCAGGACAACACTAGCCCCAGAGATATCCATTTCACTTCATAGCCAAGAAACCACACCACCAGGCCATCATCTTTTCCTAGTTCATCACCACAAAGTCACTCACCTAGATCAACATCACATTCCTAACCCTAGTTGCCTAGATCACAAGCTATCCAGGAGTCAGGAGGAGAAGATCAAGTAGCAGCCAGGAGGAGATGGGTATGAAGAGAAGACAAGAACTAGCAGAAGGTCATCAAGTATGCAACAAGCATATTAAAAAGGAACAATTCCACCTCACAAGGAGAAGCAACCAGGCCTAGTAGAGCAAGTAGTCGTAGATCAAGAGCATCAACAGTAAAATAAGACACATCATCATCTCAGGTGAAGCTTACCCCAACATCTATTTTTATCATAGTAATATCATCATGCATTGTAGCAGCCCCAAAGTAGCAAAAGAAAGAAGAAAACTCTCAGTAGGCATAGAGATGTTATGCAGATTCTTCATAGAGTTTGGAGAGCTACCAATAGTATATGTTCTTATTTTCTTCCAATCATTGCATCAGCCTTTGCATCATAGGCTGGGACATGTGTACTAACCAATCATCAAGAACTAATGATTCATGGTCTTTCAAGCTATGCAAAAATCACCAGCAGATCATACACTATTGTTCACACCCTAGTGAAGCACCACAATAGCAGGTTCACAATAGTAGAAGCCAACAAATAAATCATGTCCAAAAATCAGACACCTAGCAACTACATCCTCCACAAATTTAGGCTGTGAGGAGAGATTTCCCTCTGTCTTGCATGGTGATGGTATGCCAGATCATCACAGCGAGTTAAACAAGCCATCAGTAGTAGTATCTATTCTTAAGTGAAATCTTGTCTCAGCATGTGTACATCATTGGCTAGTTAAGAGGACAAGCTTGCATAAGTTAACACATCATTTGGTTATAGAAAATATTCCTGATGGCAACTAAAACCCGTACCTTCTTAACCCTTGCTAGATTTTAAAGCCAATGAAGACGACGTCAACACCAATCTATGCTCAAGGAATCGACAACGAAAGCCCAAGTTCTTAAATGAAGACAATGGAGTCAAGAGATACGTCAACTAAAGTGAAGACGAAGTTCCTGATTAGATAGGAGTACAATATCTAGCCTTTGAACCTAATTCTGTAGAGCAATGAAATAGTAGCATTTGCAACCCTGATAGAGTAAATACTAGTCTTAATAGTCTGATAGTTCTGAGTTATTATTTTTGGTTCTTTTTTGTAAGAAGTTGCTTTCTTCCTCTTTAACCTAGATAGGAGTACAATTTTCTCTAGATCTTTTGTAAAGAGTTGAGTTGTAACCCATAATCATGTCTTGGAACTGCTATGTTTTTGTTGTATCACTCTAATTGATGTAATACTAGTGGAACGGTGTTTTATTGGTGTTATGTCAACGACTATAATATACTACATCATGCAGTGGTATGCTGGGTCAATGTAGAGCCGTCCACGCTCAACCGATCCGACGACCCGAAAGGCACGCTCCTGGTTCCATCTCCGAGCTCGTCCTAGGATGGATGTCCCTGTCTTCCTCTCCAGCGATCCCCTTTATTCCAAAGCCTACACCACCGCCCCTGCAGTTCGCATGCATAGCCCTCACCATCCATCATCCACCCTACTATTCCCTCCCCAACACCACTTCCCTCCGCCTCCATCTTTCGGTAATGCGTTGAGGACACCGACTCTGGTTGGGCCTCTCTCTCCACGACCTCGCCCTAGCTCTAGTGCTCCAGCCTCGCCCCTGGGCCATCCATGCCACTTTTCGGGTAAGCTCCGGCTCCGCCACCCCCTAGGTGATTCCCTTCCCACCAGCCCTCCAATCAAGCTCCTAACCGCTCTATCGCCAAACCCTATGAAGTCATCGACATGCCAGTGTCACAGGGCTCCCCTTGTTCTGCCGCATCCACAGTGTCGTCCTTATGCGTTCCCGCTCCAAGGGACCATAGTTGCGGCCTCACCCATACTCTTTGGCATGTCTGCTAGTGGAGGAGCATGTGAATGTTCCTGGCCTCCCTGGTCACCTCACCCTAGGAACCATTGCCGCCATGGGAGGTTGTACCGCCAGATCGACATCGTTAACTAATTTGAATTCACTAGTCGTGTTAAGGTGGGGCTTATTTCAATATAACAAATATATCAATCCCGATATTCCCGCATTTCATTCTGGTCTAGTGTCCATTCCAAGATGAAAGAAATGAGCTTTTTTGTGTGCCTCTTCACTCACTTCTAGGTCAGCACCTCCTCGTCTTCCTACTAGTAATTTGTGTATGTTGTATTCTAGTGCTAGCTACTACTCGTGCAAGAACTCAGTGCACTCACACACTTGCATTATTCTTTCTTATTTTGATGTGTTGTTGCATGCGGTGTCGAGGTCTACTTGGGTGAGGATGATCCCCAAGTCATTCTGAATGGAAAAAACGGCCTAGAAGGGGCTAGTTGTTGCTTCCTTTTTTTTGAAGCGCGGAGTGCCCTACAAGGGCTAGAACCTTTCATTAATATAGCAGTGGAGGAACAAGTTTATTACAAAGGATCCCATAAAATAAGAAAATAACCGATAGATCCCTCTCATTTGTAGAAAGGACCTTGCTAAAGGATTGGAAACTAAAATGTAGTCCCTTCTCTTCCCCACTATGGATCAGAGAGCACAGATCGCTGCAACCATGGGGGAAGATGGAGACTGAACCACTTGCCTCCTGCCCGGCGAAGCTCTTAGTGCTTGAGCTCGACAAGGGCCTCCTAATGGAGGCTAGAAAATCGCCGGAGCATACCGACATGGATAAGGCCATCTTGGCCAAGGATTTCAACGTCTTCCAATAAGACGCAGAGGATGAGCTCCTATAAGAAAAGATTCTTGGACTCCAGATCCACCCCAGACGTGCTTCAGCTCTGAGAACTTCTTTCCCCATCCCCACCATGGAGCTCGAGGAGAAGAAAAGAAATAGAGAGGAGAGCAGAGCTAGAGAAAAAAGAGCACTCCATCACCACTCCGTGAAATTCGGCTCACCTTCAAACCTAAAGAACCAACCACGGACTCGGGGAGGCGGGGTAGATGATGGCGGTGGTGACGAGCAAGAGTAGCCATGATACACTTATTGAAGAAGTCCTCATCGGGTTCACCGTCATCTCCCAGTTTCCACCTCAGAAACAAGACGGACGGCAGCATCGGCAACCGCTTGGCACCATGGAGAAGCGCCAGATCGGAGGACCTCCAGGGAAAGGGGAGGACGACCTTATTCTTGGATATGTTGATGACCCACGAGTATAGGGGGTGTATCGTAGTATTTTCGATAAGTAAGGGTGTCGAACCCAACAAGGAGCAGAAGGTGTTGGCGAGTGGCTTGGAGCAGGAATTCTCTATAAATACTTAGCAAACAGATTTTTAGGGGGTTTTGGTAATGCAGGTAAATAAAGTGCGAGTAAATAAAAGACAATGATAATAAATGCAGCAAGTGGCCCAATCCTTTCTTTAGCAAAGGACAAGCCGGTTGTATTACTTAAGATGACCGAACATTCTCGAGGACACATGGGAATATCGTCAAGTGCTTTCGCTTCATATAGTTGATTAATCTTCTTTAGTTTGCTAAGTGTTGTGTGGGTGAACCTGTGCTAATGTACCGACCTTCCTAGGACTAATACATACTTGTGATTATACCCCTTACAAGCATCCGCAAGTACAAGAAAGTAATTAAGGTAGAAACCTAACCACAGCTTTAAACTCTAAGACCCTGACATCCCTTGTGCAAAGTTTTCCTAACTGGGGTTCAGGTTTCTGTCACTCCGGCAAACCCTACGATTAGTATCCAAATACACAATGCATTCCCCTAGGACCATATAGGTGAAGTGTCATGTAGTCGACATTCACATGACACCACTGGAAGAAATACACCACAACATAAATATCAAACCATTGAATCTTTCTCAACACAACTCCACTACTAACAACATGACTTCTCCCATGTCCTCAAGAACTAAACGAACTACTCACAAGACATCATATGGACCAAGATCAGAGATGATATAATGACAAGTAACAATCTGAACATAACAATAATTCAATGGTTCACTCAATAGCATCAATTACAAGGAGTAATCAACACCGGGAAAGATTCCTGTAAGAACTATGCAAGATTCAACCCAATTGTTACAGTTGTATGGAGTGATGATGATGGTGCTGGTGGAGATGATGATGGAGATGATGATGATGATGATCCTGATGAAGTCCATCTTGATGGTGGTGTTGATGGCGACGATCTCCCCTCTCCGGGAAGGAATTCCCCCGACAAAATTCTGTCTAAAACGGAGTGATCTTTCTCTCTCTGTAGTTTTCCGCCCCGCAGAGGCAGCGGATCTTTCTGTGGTCGCTCCCTGGGTGTTAGGGTTTCGAGGGGATAATATACGCCAAAGGGGAGATCCTGGAGCGATCCCTGAGTGTTAGATTTCGCTTGTCCCCAAGCAAAAACTGAGCTCAATAAACATGACCTCAGGTTTATGGAGTGAAGAGTCGATAAAAGAATACGGACAAGAAGCATCACATTCATCAATATACAAATCATAATAGAAGACAACTCACTATTATATAACTTAACTTGCAATAAGTAAAGGAAACACAATAAAGATACACAAAGTAAATCACAATTGGTAATGGCAAACTTAGCTCTTGGTCGAAGAATAGTTGACAATTTGTAGGAGTTCAAACATAAAGGGTTTTCAATGATAGCTTTCAAATTAATAAACACTAAGATAAGAACAACGTGCAAAACAAGGAACAAAAGAAACATGATTGAATAAATCATCATATGAATGAATGAAACACAACAACTCAAAATACTTGCTTGAGATAGAAGGGAATAGGTTTACTGACTCAACTAAAAAGGTAAAAGATAGGCCCTTCACAGAGGGAAGCAGGGATTTCAAGTTTCATAAAGAGCTTCCAAAAATTATGGTACTTATTAGCTTTCAGCTCTCATTGCCCCTATCATAGGCATATTTAGGTGATTAAGGTTAAAGTGATCAAATATGAGGATATGCTTGACAAGTTGTAAGTTGAAAATCTCATGTCCCTTGATTACGAGGGCCGCTCCTCATGCTACTCAAGTTTAGTTACCGGTAAGTTCTTGTCATAGTAAGTATATATGTATCATAGAGAACCGCCAACGGGGTACCCCTTGCCCGATGATACGGAAGAATCCCCATATCAAAATGACAAGGCAAGCAGACAACGAGCATCTCAGCAATCTTGTTATTTACCATGGGAAAATGGTGCTTTTTTCTCTCTTTCCTCTTTTCTCATCGTTTTTTTCAATAGCTATCTCTCTTTTTTTATAAGAAGAATGCTTCATAGACAGCTCATTATGGTTATGCTGCAGGTTTCCACCATGATTAGGCATGGATTAGACCAGCCGCCCAGGCGTTTCCCTAACACACATACATAACTCCATGGACTTACAAGCTCCCCTTTTATTTCACACCAACGACATCCGTAAACAAAAGAGCATGATATCAACGAGGTATATATTTACAGGTGTTGAAAGCGTTCCCTGTGACAGCACGGTTCTGATAATCCCCAGCCTATAATTTGCAACCATATAACTTTCATGGATAGTCACAATGGTTCAGGTTTATTAAGTGCAAGAAATAAACTGTGCCATCAAGTTCGTGAGAGCTTTATTAACTAATTTTCTCATATCAAGCAAACATTTTATTTGGAAGAAAACTAGGCATATTAAATATGCACGGAATAGCAAATGATGCTAATAGGTAGGTATGGTGGACACTTTTGGCAATATTGGTTTTGGGGAATTGGAAACACGAGTAGAGCTCATAATCAGTGCAAGTGAAGGCTAGAAATAGTAAGGGAGCGACAAACGAGAGAGAAATAACTGTCATAATCATGCTTGCAACAAAACAGGACTAATCATGGCATGAAAGTGATTCAAGACCCCTAGGGAAAAATAATTCATCGAGGCTTAACTGATTATTGTTTCAGTCATATGCATGCCTGAGCATGTGCCATGTCAATTAAAGTGAAACATTTAGAGGAGGATACCACAGTGTCATACCAAGTTATGAATAGAACAATGCAAGCAAACATTCATATGACATGCTAAGATATGCAAAAGAGTAAATGATAGAACTTCTCATTAATATTCCATAAGGGAAACTCACACCAAGGGATACATAGATATCTAACGAGAGGGGGGACACTTCCATAATGCAAACCATCCTACATGATAACTCCTCTATTCATGATATGACTCTACTAAAAAGGTAAAACTATAGAAGATAGTGATGTGATACCGTGGCACTCCCCCAAGCTTGGAACAAACCAAGGGGATGCCAAAACCTGATGACGAATTACTCCTTCAGTGGTGGTGGTGGTGTTCTCTCATCATCGACCGACTTCCAAGGTAAGGGCTCCCCATCAACAAAAGACATCCTGGTCTCCATCATCCTGAAACTAGCAGCAACACTTATGCTTTTAAACCTAACCTCATACTCACAGTTTTGATTTTGCACGTCTTTGAGCTGTGCTTGCAGTTGGTTGTTTGTTCGATGGAGCGAGAGGATTTCATCCTTAAGCTTAGCAGTCTCCTTTTGGTGCTCGGCGATGAGTTCGGAACAAATCTTATGGATGATATCCACTTCGCGTTCCACCATCTTCTTGTACCTAAAGACTTCTTGCTCCAGTGCTTCCATCCTGTCCTCCAGGTTTCCTTCACCTTTAGGGCCCTAAACCTCTTTTATCTGTACCTCCCCATCTTCGAGCCACAACTCCTTGGGATGAATCTTCAACTCATGCATGTACGGGTTGATGATATCTGCGGAGGGATCTTCCATGGCTGATCCAGAGGAGGACATTGTGGCTCCAAAACTGAGATTCTACCTATCAGAAACAGATCGAAACAAAAACACGACGAGAACATGATATACAAACCTCGGGGGATCCGGGGGATTATATATTATGAATTTTTTCAACATAAGGAAGGTACTGGGAGAAAAAGGGTCGGAGACAGAGTCCGAGATGGCCACACGACCTGCTGGCGTGGCTAGGGGGGCCGCGCCAGGGGGTTGTGTGAGCCACCCTGGCTCCGTTTCCGTCCCTCTTTCGCTTTGTAGCTTTCCTCATTGGATAAAAACTGCAAAAATATAACTGAACAGATTCTTCATGCACTTTTCTTACCAGAACTGTTACCTATTCGAAAACAGACTCCGCAGGTCTCTGAATTTGGTCTTTGATAAAAAAATTCGGAGTTACTACTTGAATAGCATCAATATCTTCATTGTAAGAATCTCCAGCAATATAGTGCTTGAGTCGCTGACCATTCACCACTTGTGTAGTGTTATCTTTTAAAGAAGAAATTTTTATTGCACCTGAGGGATATACTTCTTCGATAACAAAAGGTCCTTCCCATTTTGAAAGTAGTTTCCCTACAAAAAATCTAAGACAAGACCTATACAATAGAACTTTCTCACCTACATGGAACTCTCTCTTAAGAATTCTCCTGTCATGCCATCTTTTAACTTTTTCCTTAAAGAGTCTATCATTCTCATATGCTTCACTCCTCCATTCATCCAACGAACTTAAGTCAAATAATCTTTTCTCACCAGCAAGTTTGCAGTCTCAGTTAAGTTCTTTCACTGCCCAATAAGCTTTGTGTTCTAATTCTAAAGGCAGGTGGCAAGCTTTCACATAAACCATTTTGTAAGGAGACATTCCCATATGATTTTTATAGGCAGTCCTATAAGCCCATAAAGCATCATTCAACTTTTTAGCCCAATTTTTTATAGATCTATTAGCAGTCTTTTGCAAGATGGATTTAATTTCTCTATTTGATAGCTCTACTTGCCCACTAGTTTGGGGATGATAAGCTAAAGCAATTCTATGATTAACATCATATTTAGCAAGGGTCTTTCTAAAACCACCATGAATGAAATGAGAACCTCCATTAGTCATAAGATACCTAGGCACTCCAAACCTAGGAAAGATAATATACTTAAGCATTTTTAAAGAGGTCTCCCTATCAGCACTTTTTGTAGGTATGGCTTCTACCCACTTAGTAACATAGTCAACAGCAACAAGAATATGGGTAAAACCTTTTGAAGGGGGAAAAGGACCCATAAAGTCGAATCCCCAACAATTAAATGGTTCAATAACTAAAGATTAATTCATAGGCATCTCATTGCGTCTAGAAATGTTATCAACTCGTTGGCACTCATCACATGATAAGACAAATTTTCTTGCATCTTTAAAAACAGTAGGCCAATAAAAACCTGATTGTAGCACCTTCTGTGTGGTTCTATCTCCCGCATGATGACCTCCATAGGCACTACCATGACATTTCTGCAATATCTCCTTTTGTTCATATTCTGGAACACTTCTTCGCGCAATACCATCTACTCCTTCTTTATATAAATGTGGGTCATCCCAAAAATAATGCCTCAAATCGTAAAAGAACTTCCTTCTTTGCTGAGCTGTAAAGGTTGGAGGCAAATACTTGGAGACAATAAAGTTAGCATAATCAGCATACCAAGGGCTCCCTCACGAGCTTACCCCTACTGCAGCCAACTGTTCATTTGGGAAACTATCATTGACATGCATAGGATCAAAAGAGATGTTTTCCAATCGAGATAAATCATGAGCAATAGGATTTTCAGCACCTTTCCTATCTACAATATGTAGGTCAAACTCTTGTAAGAGCAGCACCCATCTAATAATCCTAGGATTAGCATCTTTCTTCATCATAAGGTACTTAATAGTAGCATGATCAGTATGAATGGTAACTTTTGAGTCAACAACATAAGGTCTAAACTTATCACAAGCAAAGACAATTGCTAAGAATTCTTTTTCACTAGTAGCATAATTATTTTGAGCAGCGTCAAGAGTCTTACTAGCATAATGGATAACATTTAACTTTTTATCTATTCGTTGCCCAAGGACAGCACCTACAGAAAAATCACTAGCGTCACACATGATTTCAAATGGTAAGCTCCAATCAGGTGGTTAAACAATAGGAGTAGTAGTTAAAGACTTCTTTAGATTTTTAAAAGCTTCCTTACAATCATCATAAAAAACAAAGGGTACATCCTTTTGAAGAAGATTAGTGAGGGGTTTTGATATCTTAGAGAAATCTTTAATAAACCTTCTATAGAAACTAGCATGACCAAGGATACTACGAATACCTTTGACGTCTCTTGGACAGGGCATTTTCTCAATTTCTTTAACTTTAGCTCTATCAACTTCTATGCCTCTTTCAGAAATCTTATGTCCGAGGACAATCCCTTCATTGACCATGAAGTGGCATTTCTCCCAATTAAGAAGAAGATTAGTTTATTCACATCTCTGTAAAACTTTATCAAGGTTGTGTAGACAATTATCAAAAGAAGTTCCATAGATAGAAAAGTCATCCATGAATACTTCCACAATTTCCTCACAAAAACCATGAAATATAGCAGACATGCATCTTTGAAAAGTAGCAGGAACATTACACAAACCAAAAGGCATACCTCTATAAGCATAGGTTCCATAAGGGCACGTAAAAGTAGTTTTTTCTTGATCTTGTTGTTTAACAGCAATTTGAGAAAACCCATAGTATCCATCAAGAAAACAAAAATGGGTCTTTTTAGACAACCTTTCTAACATTTGATCAATAAAAGGAAGTGGGTAATGATCTTTTTTAGTAACTTCGTTAAATTTTCTGAAATCAATGCACATCCTATAACCCACTACTATTCTTTGGGAAATAAGCTCATCATTATCATTAGGCACAACGGTAATTCCCCCTTTTTAGGAACACAATGAACATGACTAACCCATTCACTATCAGCAATAGGATAAATAATACCAGCATCAAGGAGTTTTAATACCTTGTTTCTTACCACTTCCTTCATCTTAGGATTTAAACGATGTTGATGTTCTACCATTGGCTTTGCATCTGGTTCTATATTGATAGCATGCTGACATATAGTAGGAGAAATCCCCATTAAATCATCCAGAGTATAGCCCATAGCTCCTCGGTGTTTCTTCAATACCTCCAATAATCTTTCCCCCTCCTTCCCTGAAAGTTTAGAACTAATAATAACAGGATATATTTTATTATCATCAATGTAAGCATATTTAAGATCATTAGGTAAATGTTTTAGATCGAAAACCGGATCCGTTTTAGGTGGCAATGTGGTACCCAAATCTTCCACAGGCAAGTTATGCTTAAGCATCTTTGGTTGACGACGGAGAATCTCGTCAATCTCATTTCTTTCTTCCATGAAGATCTCACTTTCGTGGTCCTCCATAAATTGCTGCAAAGCATTGTTAGGAGCAAGAGAGATAGAAGCAAGTTGTTCAACTCTAAAATCCTCATTAGGGGCTTCATTTTCACAAGGAAATTTAGTAAATTTCGAAAAATTAAACTCATAAGACTCCCCATCAAATTTAGTTAGAATTTTCTCCCTTTTATAGTCTATAATGGATCCACATGTGTTCGAGAAAGGTCTACCAAAAATGATAGGATAGGTTTTACTAGCAGTTGAACCAAGTACTAGAAAATCAGCAGGATATTTAATCTTACCACAAAGAACTTCCACATCTCTTACAATACCAATTGGAGAGATGGTCTCTCTATTAGCAAGGTGAATAACCACATCAATCTCTTCTAGTTCGCAAGGACTAATTTCATGCATAAATTCTTTATAAAGCTCGTAAGGAATATCACTTGAACTTGCACCAATATCACATAAACCATAATAGCAATGATCACCAATTCTAACAGAAAGCACAGGGAAACTAGCTTTTTTAGTTCTATTAGGATGTGAAACAATATTTGAAGCATCCTCATAAAAGACTATGTGTCCATCTTCTATGCTTTTAGTGACAAGGTCTTTCACAATTGCTACCACAGGTTCAACATTTATTTGTTCATCAGGTTTTATAGTTCTCTTTTCACTTTTGGTGATTACATTAGTTATCATAGGATGATCATTTACCTTATCTGGGAAGGGAATCTTCTCAATATAAGGTTCAGGTAAAATGGGATCAATAGTACTAATATTCTAAAAGTCATCAGTTCCCATAAAAGATTCAATGCATTCATAATCATAATTTATACATGACTTTCTTCCTTTATCATTCTCCCATGCTTCAGCATTGTCTTGAATACAGTCTATAAGATCTCATTTAGCTTCTTCTTCCATGCGTGTAAATGATCCAGCATAAGAGGCATCCAATAAATCCTTATCATGAAGAGAAAGCCTTGCATAAAAATTATTGATAATAATATTGTGAGGGAGCTCATGAATAGGACATTTGAGTATTAGTAACTTCAATATCCGCCAAGCTTGAGTTGTACTCTCTCCATCAAGAGGCCAAAAGTTGTATATTTGATTCCGATATTTATGAATCTCACTAGGCGGATAAAATTTAGAATAAAAGAGAGGCACTACTTCCTCCCATTCAAGAGCTTGACCATTTTTAGCAGCTTATACCATTCCTCCGATCTTCCTTTCAGTGATAATAAGAATAACTTCTTCTTGACTTGATTCGTTGTAATACCTGCACACTTGAACAACCCACATAATTCGTGTATAAAGAGCAAATGATCACCGGGATGGACAGTTCCATCTCCAACATAATAGTTATCCATAACACGATCAATCATTTTTGTAGGTATTTTAAAAGTATCATTCTTAGCAGGTGGTGATTCATCTACTACCTTAGCAGTGGTAGTAGCATTATGAAATAAGAAACTAAGCGAATTACCTATATTGAAATAAAGCAACTAACAGGAGTAAACAATACTCACAGTAGAAGTTTCCTTTACTAGTTCCACTCTCCAATAGCGCTTCACTCCCCGGTAACGGTGCCAGAAAATAGTCTTGATGACCCACAAGTATAGGGGGTGTATCGCAGTATTTTCGATAAGTAAGAGTGTCGAACCCAACAAGGAGCAGAAGGTGTTGGCGAGTGTCTTGGAGCAGGAATTCTCTATAAATACTTAGGAAATGGATTTTTAGGGGTTTTTGATAATGCAGGTAAATAAAGTGCGAGTAAATAAAAGACAATGATAATAAATGCAGCAAGTGGCCCAATCCTTTCTTTAGCAAAGGACAAGATGGTTGTATTACTTAAGATGACCAAACGTTCTCGAGGACATACGGGAATATCGTCAAGTTCTTTCGCTTCATATAGTTGATTAATCTTATTTAGTTTGCTAAGTGTTGTGTGGGTGAACCTGTGCTAATGTACCTACATTCCTAGGACTAATACATACTTGTGATTATACCCTTGCAAGCATCCGCAAGTACAAGAAAGTAATTAAGGTAGAAACCTAACCACAACTTTAAACTCTAAGACCCTGACATCCCTTGTGCAAAGTTTTCCTAACGGGGGTTCATCTTTATGTCACTCCAGCAACCCCTACGATTAGTAGCCAAATACACAATGCATTCCCCTAGGCCCATATAGGTGAAGTGTCATGTAGTCAACATTCACATGACACCACTAGAAGAAATACACCACAACTTAAATATCAAACCATTGAATCTTTCTCAACACAACTCCACTACTAACAACATGACTTCTCCCATGTCCTCAAGAACTAAACGAACTACTCACAAGACATCATATGGATCAAGATCAGATATGATATAATGACAAATAGCAATCTGAACATAACAATAATCCAGTGGTTCACTCAATAGAATCAACTACAAGGAGTAATCAACACCGGGAAAGATTCCCGTAAGAACTATGCAAGATTCAACCCAATTGTTACAGCGGTATGGAGTGGTGATGATGGTGCTGGTGGAGATGATGATGATGATCCCGATGAAGTCCAGCTTGATGGTGGTGTTGATGGCGACGATCTCTCCTCTCCGGGAAGGAATTCCCCCGGCAGAATTTTGTCTGCCGGAGAGATCTTTCTCTCTCTATAGTTTTCCGCCCCGCGGAGGCAGCGGAATCTTTCTGTGGTCGCTCCCTAAATATTAGGGTTTCGAGGGAATAATATACGCCAAAGGGGAGAGCCTGGGGTGGCCAGGATGACCACACCACCTGCTGGCGTGACCTAGGGCTGCCCGCGCCAGGGGGTGGTGTGGGCCCCTTGTGGCCCATCTCCACTCCCCCTTTTGGCAATCTCCGTCTTCTGGAAAAATATAATTTTTCATGTATTTTTCCGGATTTTCTGATCTTCGCGAATTTCGTCTCCAAACAACCATTTTCCATCAGAATCCTAACTGCAGTGCTCCATGCTTCAAAAGTCATTAACCATGCAAAAACAGATAAAATAACATAAGTATCATCTCTTAATATGAAATATATCAATGAATAACAGAAAATTATGATATAGAATAGTGATGCAAAATGGACGTATCAGATGTCGAGCTTCGGCTCCATTCTTGCCACCACTCTCGCCACCAGAGCAATGCCTCGAGGAAGAGAGAGAGTATCGGGCGCGCCAGATTCGGCCGATGGGATCCGACTTCCTACTCCAAATCGCCCAGGGGGGACAACATCTGCAAAAGCTAGCCTTAAAACCAACTTAGCTTCCTTCGGCCGACATCACCATTGAGGGGAGCCTCGGATTGACCCGGGAAGGGGAAGTCGACTCTCAAGGAAAGATGGAGGTGGAAGACGCCAGCGAGTGGGGAAGGTGGGTCTCGTTGATGTTGTTTTACGTCGCGTTCAGCTGCTTCCGCTTTTTTTTAACGGATGCTTCCGTTTCGTTGGGCCATTCTCTCGTGGCCATTCTCTCGTGACTCGACTCCCCGTGATCTGGACCAGCACGCGTCCTCTCGCTCGCGCGTATGCACCTACGGTAGCACACAGTTGCAGCAGGATAAGGATCAGACCGACCTGAAAAGTCAAGCAGAGTAGCTAGCAGTGGTGGCAGAATAGCTCTTTCTCCGTCTCAGCACTCCACCTCTAGCATTCGTACGTTCACCCATCATTTATTTACGGACAGGTGAAAGACACACTTGTGTACAGTGTTACAACAGTAAAATTGTCGCGCGAGAGGAAATGCCACTCCCTCCGATCCCTATTAAGGGCTTGTTTGATCGAAAGCAATGACATAGAAATTTTGTAGGATTTTTGTCCTTAGGAATCTTTTCCTTGTGTACCGTTTGATTTTTAGGATTGAAATTCTTACGAATGCATTGAAAATTTTCCTACAGGATTGCATTTCACAAGGAAAATCCCCCCCCCCCAACCCCTCTACTTGAGGAAAATTTACGTAGGTTCTAAATCCTGTAGAATTCAACT
This sequence comes from Avena sativa, assembly GCA_916181665.1. Classification (NCBI taxonomy): domain Eukaryota; kingdom Viridiplantae; phylum Streptophyta; class Magnoliopsida; order Poales; family Poaceae; genus Avena; species Avena sativa. Next base: position 446,433,974 of record OV702296.1, on the reverse strand, counting down.
GGACGTGACGTTCTAATCCTACAGTTTTTTTGTTCTCGTGTCCTGAGAATCCTACAAATCAAATAGCCCCTAAATATTCTAATTTAATACTCTCTTGGTCCCAAATATAAGACGTTTTACTTTTTTTCAAACGAATGTATCTGCACGTCTTTTAGTGTAACACATTCGTTTCAGAAAAAACTAGACTAAAAAGCGTTTAGATATATTTGTTTCAGAAAAACTAAAACATCTTATATTATGCGAGGAGGGAAATATAAATTTTGTACTAAATAAGAGGCATTTAGGGCATCTCCACCAGCACGATTCAAGCTGGCGACATAAATGGTCCGATTCTGTCCGTTTGGGTCAGAGCGCAGACAATTTTGGGTTGTGGTTCGGCCTGTCCGTCAAGCCGCGTCCAGCGGCGTGACCCATATGTCCGTGCCTGCCAGCGCTGGCTAGAATTTTCATCATTTTGTACATTTTAGCACAAAGTACATAGACAAATGTACAATTTAACAAGCAAATAAACTAGATTAGGTAATCAAATTAAAATAGTGCTTACATATGAATAGTTCACACTCACATGGATCGATAAAACAACAAAACATCATTTAAATTACAAGAAACAAATAAGGGATTAACCAGTTTCTCGCACGAGTCCATATATGCTCAATCAATTCTATTTGAAATCGGTCATGGGTGTGCTTGTGATGCAAATTTTCACGCACATGCATGGAATCTTTCCAAGACGCTAGACCTGTCTCTGGCTCAACCAACTGACCTTGAAAATCCCAGCCTTGGTCGAAGATGTTGTCATCGTGCTCTTCCTCAACGATCATGTTGTGCATGATCATACAAGCAATCATTACATCCCACATTCTTTCCGTGCTCCGGGTTCTAGCAGGATATCTAACAATAGCCCTCCTTAACTGAAGCACACCAAATGCTTGCTCCACATCCTTCCTAGCGCCTCGTTGCTCTTTCGTAAACCTCTTGTATTTCTCATCTCCAGGGTTGCGGATTATCTTCACAAAGGTGGACCAGGAGGGATAAATATCGTCAGGTAGATAGTAGCCCATTTCATAAGGATTGACATTGACCTCATAGGAAACCTGTGGGGCACTGCCTTCTGCTAGCCTAGCAAACACCGGAGACTGCTGCAGCATATTGATATCATTGTTTGATCGAGCCATGCCAAAAAAGGAGTGCCAAATCCAAAGATCCTATGTTACAATAGCCTCTAGTAGGATGGTGCATCCCATGCCCTTTGAACTGCCCTTGCCAATCAAAAGGACAGTTCTTCCACTGCCAATGCATGAAGTCGATGGTGCCAAGTATTCAGGAAACCCCCTACTCTCGTTGATGGACAAAAGGTGGACAGTGTCTTTGGTATTTGGCTCTCAAGTAAACTTTTCCAAACACCACAATAATTGCGCTGCAAAAACGGTACATGGCTTCATGGCATGTGGACTCGCTCATGCGCATGTAATCGTCAAGGACATCAGCGGGCACTCCATATGCAAGCTGCCGAAGGGTAGCGGAACATTTCTGGTAAGAGAAGCCAATCTTACCGGTTCGATCGTACTTGGCCTCGAAGTAGTCATTGTAGTCTCTCACCTTATTGAGAATGTCCAAGAACAGGTTCCTGGACATCCGATAGCGTGACGGAATGCCTTTTCTCTGAAGACTAGATTAGTTTGGTGGAAGTAGTCCTTGTAAAGGTGCAGGTGGGCAGCTTCTCGGTCCCGTTCATGGTTGGCTTCATGCTGCTTCGCTGAGCCATGTCTACGTGGCGGCAGCATGTACTGGTCGTGCACCATCTGTATCGCGGCCAGCAGAACTTCGGTCTCACCGTCAGACTCCTCTTTTGACGACGACTCAACAAAATTCTTGTAGAAAAACTCGATTGCCCTTCGACTGTTATCCATATGGTAAAGTATACGACCGTCAATGGCCATGCCAACTCCCGCAGGGACCAGCCAACCTAGAAATGACTGGTGAACATACCTCAAGCATGGTCAGGAAAAACACCGAGCAGGTTGTGCGCGACGCACCCTAGAGGCTGTCGTGCGTCCAGTACACAGGCGGCGGGATGGACATGCTCAACTCCAACAACACGTCCGGCATGCGGTGCTGCCCGATATTGTGGTGGCGTCGGCAGCAATGGAAAGTGACGGTGGCAATGGTTGTGCCTTCTCTGGCGGTGGATGTGAATAGTAAGGGTTTGAGGAAGGAGAGTGCCTCTTGTGCCACTGGCGAGAGGGCCCGAGTGGACAAGGGAAGGACGTGGGAGGACAAGCACGTTGTCCGGGCAGACGCCACCATGGCCCGAATTTGGTGCATGGATAAGGCGGTCCGCGCAAGTCGGTCTGGATGGGTCGCCTGTTGGCCAGCGCAGCTGTCCGCCAGTCCGCGCAGACCGGTTTGGACGCGTTCCGACCGTTTGGATTGTGCGGGTGGAGAGGCCCTTAACGTGTTTCGGGGAGTGTATCAGGGAGTACATGTTAGCTATAAATTTAAATATTAATGATATGGTAATGTCAGTTATTGGTTGAAAACTAAGACGGAACTTCTTTTCATATTCTTTTGCAAAAGCGGAATCGAATAAAGAAATCAAAAAAACATGAAAGCAGATATTATCACATATGTATCGAATACGGTACAGACAAGGAAGAGAAATGATTAGTGTCGAAACCAAGAGACTCCTTAAACCATGCATAAAACTTAAGCACGGTCTCTAATCCTACATGATTGCTTGGTGTGTAGGGGATGGATCTGCTAGATTGGCAACCCTAAAACAGAAATTGCATATTAGTCGAAACTTCAGTTTCCTCTGAAAACAATGTTCCGTTTATGTTTGAGCAAAAAAAATCCATTCCCAATTTTTGTTCGAAAATATCTATTTATGTATTTCTATTAAATTTCTGTTTTCCGCGAAAAAGCAGAATGTTTCCGCTCTATTTAATCTCGTGCCTGCTCTTAGTACTCCGTCCTAGTTACTAATCCAGTAAGGAGTACTATCTTTAAAAAGCCGAAAGTCCTTTTGGCTTTGAGCACCAGTGCTCCCTGCTAGTTTAAAAAATTAAACATATAAGTTTCAAAAATTTATGAAACAAAATCCTAAAATTTGCTAATAATGTATCCTATGATCACGCAAAATCTCAATTCGAAGTTCTTTGTATTCCGAGCTACAGAAGAATGATAAAATGTGGTTTTTTTCTGATTCGAAATCGCTATACTATAGATCTATAGTTTTGTCATTTTTATGCAGCTTAAAATACACATTATTTCGAATAGAAATTTTGCAGTTTGTGGTATAAAGCAGAGGTTGTATCCTGATTTTATTTTATAATTTTTTAGAACTCAAAAATATGATTTTCTTTTTTCTTTTTACAAAAACCGGGAGACAGGTGTCCATAGGCACTAAATCTCCACTCCTTTGAAACCCTATTAATTTATTGTGTGTTAAATACAATAGCATGTGTTAAATACAATATCATGTACTCGTCTGGGTGGCTCGATCTAGTTCTGTTAGTCGAAATTTGCACAATTTAATTCATGTACTTGTCAATTGGACATGATTTAGTCCAAAAAGATGTTTGCCGTGAAAATTGATAGCCTCGACATCTTGCTCACACGCACTTTGACAGCAGAGAGCGTGGGAAAGGGAAAAAGATAAAAGAGCTAGAGATCTAGGGACGGAGTAGTACGTGCAGTGGTCGTGAGTGTCGTGGGGGCGTGGGAGGCCGGGCGGGATGATGGCGACCGAAAAATATGGTCTGCTAGAGACACTGACATCTGGAACGCATATGTCTTAAAAGATTTTGGTGAGTCAACATCGCGCGAATCTTACTTCTGAAACACGCCAGTCGAGTTTCGTCCATGTTTTTAGCGATTTCTTGTAGTAGAGGGCCTCGAAAACGGAAAACAATCGGCCATGGTCAAGCAAAGGAAATCGTCGCGGAAGAGGCACCTTATGCGATGCTCGAAGGGCCAAACCGTTACAGATGAAGACATTTCTTGTAGTGTTGATTGGTTGCTCACATCTAGTTTCGGTGCAATTTGGGCTAGCTGTTTGTTTGCATGGATTTATGGTTTATTTCACTAGCAATATAATTTAGCTTTTGTTTTGTTTTGCTTTTCGGTTTTGCAATTCCGTGCGTTAGATATGGTTACCATTTGAAATTGGATGATCCTACCACCACATTGCACACATCAGGCCCAAGAGCACATCACACCGCACATAGCACCTTAGGCATCTTACTTAGAAGGTTGTTTAACACCTTCACGCCATAATCAGAGGCTCTTACTAAGACACCTCACCAAAAGCAGAAACATTAGGGGCATCTCCTACCCCTGAACAACCAGGGGTTTAACACCTGATCAAAAGTCATCAGTAGTTCAGTAGTCCACCAACACACTACAACTAGTAACTACTACTACGTACTTGCAACCCCTGCAGATGTACCTGAAATACATGTGACCCGACGCACTAAACGGGTTTTTTCTTCCGGCCGGATGCGAGTAGAGGCCTCTTGGACAAGCAAACATGACCGTAGTGAATGGATCTACATGGTTGGGCAGTGTCACGCTAGTTGCTTCTTCCTTTTCATTGGCCCATCCCTCTAAGGGCATCTCCACCGAGGAGACCCATTCAACCACATGCTGTCCCATTCAACCACATGCTGTCCGTTTCGGTCTGGTCGGATAAGAACCTAGCCGAGCGGGGATGACCGTTCGACCACTTTGTCCCTTATTTGGTCGGACAGACCCATTCCTTGACCAAATTTGGGCTTATTTTGGGTTGTCCCGGACAACACGCGTGACCAGCCTAGCCTCCCTCCTGTTTGCCTAGCCCCTGACCCAATTCTTTTAGAGTAAAACACATGGAAGGGCGTGGAACTTATCCTTATAAATCACATTGGTCCATATATATATATATATAAGAAAGTTTAATTTACGGTCACTAAATACTCGTGTGTCATCATACGGTCACTGCTAACGCTCTTGGCAGGATTTTGACTAGATGACATAGATGATGAGCATAAATAGGAGGGTGATTTTGCAAAATAATCAGCAGCTAGCAGCTACGGTGAGAAAGAGATGCTGTAGGCTGGCGGCGCGTCGTGGTAGCGCTGTCACATGCCTCCGGCCACACTTGTGGTCTCAGGCATCATGCATGGGCATGGCAAGCAGCAGTAGCCAGCAGGACGCTCTGCAGTGCACGCAGCTGCGTTGAGGGCTCCATCCCGTGGGTCGGTGCGTGTAACGCGTCGTCGCGCTGCCAGTTGGCCGTAGTGCCGCTCGCGGGCGCGTACGTACTCTCAGCAGTCTCTCTCAAGGCTCACAATCAGCAAGCAGGAGGACTCCCCTGATTTCAGACACAAATACAATGCAGACACAAATCCGACAAGAAGAGTCAGATGGGTTTCCAGCCGCCCTACTCAATGGATTGACCCGGCGCGGGCACCGGCCAGTCTCGCCGCCGACCGGGATGAAGCCAGGGGCTAGGGGGACTGCGCGCTTGTGGGGCACAAGGAGAGGCCGCCGGGGCGTGGGGTGGGGTGGGGTGGACGTCGGTCGCCGCCCCCCTGCTCTTTCCTGTGCATGTGCATGGCTACCCCTCCCTGCTCCTCCTCACGCTAGCTAGTCCAACAGATTAGTACCGTTTGTGTTTGAAATACAGTAGGTCTACCTCTCCCGGTGGAGATGCACCGGCCGTGACTCGACTCCACATGGTTTGAACGAGCACGCGCCCCCCTCTCTCTCTCTCTCGCGTATGCACCTACGGTAGCACACAGTAGCAGCAGGATAAGGATCAGACCAGCCTGACAGGTCAAGCAGAGTAGCTAGCAGTGGTGGCAGAGTAGCTCTCTCTCCGTCCGTTCCTACTCGTACGTACCCCCATCATTTTTTTCAGGCACCGGTGAGTAATACGTACACTTGTGTGCACACTGTACAACAGTGAAAGCGCGAGAGGAAATTGCACTCCTTCCAATCCCAATTAAGTGTCACTAATTTTAATATAACTAGCAAGGTGGCCCTCGCAAATGCGAGGGCATGATCTTTTCACTGTAAAATATGACCAAGAAATGAACCTACAGATTTATATGTATTAATATTGCACATTTAAAACTATATATAGATCTCTAACGAACACAAATTATATATATCGGAAAATATTTTGAATTTTGGGATATAGGATTATTAGGCCATTTCATGAACATCATGTCAATGGCTATATGTGTCATTTGTAACACCCTCAGAATCGGCCCTATGCAAGTTTTAGCGAATACCGCCAAACCCGCATAGAAACGATTCAAAGGTGCCCACCAGGCACTTTCGTGCGGGTGGAAAACGAAGTAATAACATTACACAACAGTCGTCGATGGGACCCACAGAACAGATATATACAACAACGACTCAAAGAGTCAAGAATACAGATATAAAATACAAAGATCCAAATCACCTTGAAAACGATATAGCGCCCGACTACGGACAAGATGCAAATGGGGCTAAGAGCCCTGAAGAATAACCAATGGCGTCCATAACCCTGCCCAGGCCAAGCCGGAAGGGTAACCCTGCTAACGACGTCGATCTCAAAACCTGCTTAAACAAAAGGGGTGCCGACAAAGGGCAAAGGGAAAAGAGAGAGCGGTCAGTACTGAGGCCAGTACACGGCGAGGCTAGAATTCGGCGGTCCTCGCCTACATAGGTATGGTGGACTGAAGCGGCAGCGGCAACATGCACTAAACAACCTATAGAGACCCGATGTCACTGACGGCTATCAGAGAGGGGTAAGAAAGACCTATCCGGAACCAGCCTGATACCAACACCAAACAATCCCATCCTGGTGTTCCCCCTCGAGACCAAACGAGGAAGTCAACCGAGGAACTCACACAGTTGGCAGTTTTATTTATTCAGTTAGCGTTGCAGCAATTACTAGTCAGGTTTAGATAATCATCCTGATAAAATAAGCAGTGGGCACTTTTAGTTGACCATTCCGTGATAGTTGCAACACTTACTAGTCAGATACAATTAGCATGAGATAACCCAAAACCCATCAGTTGTTGGCACTTTTATTTAGCCATTCCGTTGTGGTGAAGCTGATTACTAGTCATATCGGATACAAGTCAATTTATAACAGTAAACTTTAGTTATAGTTGTCTATGATCAAGCACTGTGCTCCAAGTCGTCCATAACCGCGGACACGGCTTCTCGAAAAGATTTAACCCTGCAGGGGTGCACCAAAGTATCCACAAGCACTTCGACCCTTTTTGCCAGATCAGTTAACATACACCCATCGGTATGTCGGCGGGGCCTAAGTCACGACGTTCCCAGACCCAAAGCAAGCACGGGGGGCCACCCCACTAAGTACACCCGCAACGAAGTCGGCCGGTCTCCGAGACGGACTCAGGGTTTGCGCCAGTGGCTGTAAACGACAGCAAATCCCAAAAACTGGGACTGTCGATACCGCGAAAACACTCCGCTTCCTAAACAGTACAGTGTGCTATCCATCGCACAATTTAAATAAAGCAGTAAAGCATGGCATAAGTACAGGATAGTAAATAAAACCTCAAACTAGTTTGTGGCCCCCAGTACAATACTTTGAAATCAGGTAATAATCAATGGGGGGCCCATATCTCCCCACCTGTGGTTAGCGCGCTCGATCTCGGAACAGGTGTCAAGAACTCGGGGTCCTACGGGACACAAGTGGGCGGTCGGAAAACCAACATTATCTATCACCCACCGATGCCTCTGCTTACTTACTTCAATTTTAGTTGTTATACAGTATTTAAAGTGAACGAAAAGTAAAACCATGATCATCTCCAACATTGAACATGCGGCACTTTTCCAACAACTGTGGTACTTGACGACACGCAACATCACTTGAGCAAGCGACTACGACGCGCGGGTCCAACTATCTACCAAACAACAGGTAATAGGATGTGTCCAAGGCAATATAAGGCTGCAAGGGAATACCACGGGTACGGAAACTAGAGCATCGCAACACAGATAGCAAAAGATCAACAGGAGGGAATAAATACTATAAAAGTAAGATAGGTAGAAAAGGGGGGAGATGCTCGCCTGAAAACATTGTCGAAGGTTCATCCGAAGGTCGGGGCGAAGCTCACATCAACTCAACGGCCTTATCCGCGAAGAAGCAAAACACTAGAAGAAACACCGAATGCAATATTTAATACTACGGCAAGAGATCGGGCATGATGCATGTATGATGTATGGCATGGCAAAGATGTGATGCAATTGGTCATGTTAAGCGGAACCGGGGTCCCGACAATTAGTTAGATGGTTCAAGTTGTTTATCTACCCCGCAAATTAAATGTTGTTTTAACAAGGCAAGCTATGACAACGGTTCGATGCACAAATTTAAATGAGGCCAATATAAGGCTAGATTTGCCCGCATATGGGTCCCATATTTAATTATGAGGTGAATCGGCATAATGCCCCCAAACCACAGACAAGTATGCATGCATGATCAATTAATATGCGACAGTTTATATTTCATTTTATAAAATAGGGCTCGGGAAGGGAATCACACATTAGGGGTCTCGACGAACTTGGGGTTCCGGGGTTCAGGGTCGGTCTCAGGGTTCAGGGTTCGACGGGATCGGTCTCGGATAACTGAGGTAGATCTTGGCGCATCCGGGTCTTCGGGTCATGTCGACGGCCTTGGTGTACTCGTTGGAGAACTCGGTGTATCCGTGTCGTGGTCCTTGTTGGGGTTCTCGGCTTCGGGCGCCGGGATCGGGCTTCGGATCCGTGAGGTAGATCTTGTCGCACGGTGTCCGGGAATACGAACTTGGCGTATCCGCGTCGGCGATCTTGGCGTCCGGGAAGTAGTACTTGTCGCACCGGGGTCTCGGTATCCTCTGATCCGATTGAAGATCTTGGCGGTTTCAACTTCATTTGCCGGTGTCGGGTTCGGTGCCGGCGGTTCATTGAATTCGTGCGGGTCGTTGTCGAACTTGGTGAATCCTCGGGTTCAGTCGTCGCGGGGCGATTCCGTGTCTTCGTCCTGTCGACATTGCAACCCTCCTGGTCCTAGTTGACCTTGGCCGAATGATCGCTCTTGTGTTTGGAATTCCTGCAGCAGTACCACGTGTGACAGCTTTTCTCGCGGGCGAGAGCTGAGCAGAGGAGGGTGAGGTGGCTGGAGGGGTGGGTAGATAGGACTGGGGTAAGAAAAGATTTGGGGTGGGGTCTAAGCTGGACCGATTTTTATTCTGGGGGTGGTCGTTCGGGTCGAATCGGCCCGTTCGACTGCCCCACTAAAAATAATTAACTATTTTATTTATTTTAAACCGGGCTTTTGCAAACCGATAGCAGACAAAACAAAATAATCCGGTGACCCGGGTTTTGCGTTTGAACAAAGACGGGGCGTTTAGAAAACACAAACAGGTTTTTCCGAAATTAGTTTTATGCAAGCAAATGCAAGATGATGACGATGCTCAAATGCAATATGACATGATGACATGAGCATGCGGTCATGATGATGCAATGCACAAAAACAACGCGATTTTCTAGTAGTGGTTTTGCGGGATGCCACAATTCGACACCACTAACAATGGATCTCGCCCTCGAGATCCGCCTCATGGTACCGGAAGGAAGGTCGGCGATCTGGGTTTTCTCGCTTCGTGTAGATCCTCGCGACACCACTAACGAGGGTTCCTTCTTCAGCTGGAAAAAGGCGACACCACCAACAAGGGTCGTTGTCCGTGATCGTCAGAGAACACTCCGGGAACAAAGGGCGAAGGTAGAGGTAAGGCCACCACTAACTTCCATGGAAGGAGTGGAATTGCATCGATCCACGATTCAACATACAAAGCAAATGATAAGAGTAGTGGTATGGTCGCGACTCCATCCCGCACTCAAAGCATTTCTATGTACACGAATAGACAGAATATGCAACCAACCCTCAGGATTCAGACTGAAGATCTCGACAAACGAGGTTCGGAAACAAAGGAGTGATGCAGACTCTGCATCGGACCTAGCGTAGATGATGTCGGCGCGTCGGACACACCGGAAGGCACGAGAAGGAACAAAGAGAAGTCCACCAGACGAAGGGTTCCTCGGATAGCATGAACACCGGATGGCAGAACACCGTTAACAAAGGAGGAAGCGAAACCCTGAAGGTACGACGGAACCCAACCACGAGAAATCCTGGACTCGAAGAGAGAGAAGAGAGCGGATTCAAAACACGTCGAGATAAGAGGATAATAGCAGAGGGGTAAGGAGTAAAATCAGACCTAATCAGAACTATCCAACCAATTTTGCAAAAATAGTTTTGACACTCTACTTCGGCCGTTAGCTAGGTTATCCTACAGGCTGGACTTGTGGGGTATCGCAACTGCTGAGCTCTGATACCACTCTGTAACACCCTCAGAATCGGCCCTATGCAAGTTTTAGCGAATACCGCCAAACCCGCATAGAAACGATTCAAAGGTGCCCACCAGGCACTTTCGTGCGGGTGGAAAACGAAGTAATAACATTACACAACAGTCGTCGATGGGACCCACAGAACAGATATATACAACAACGACTCAAAGAGTCAAGAATACAGATATAAAATACAAAGATCCAAATCACCTTGAAAACGATATAGCGCCCGACTACGGACAAGATGCAAATGGGGCTAAGAGCCCTGAAGAATAACCAATGGCGTCCATAACCCTGCCCAGGCCAAGCCGGAAGGGTAACCCTGCTAACGACGTCGATCTCAAAACCTGCTTAAACAAAAGGGGTGCCGACAAAGGGCAAAGGGAAAAGAGAGAGCGGTCAGTACTGAGGCCAGTACACGGCGAGGCTAGAATTCGGCGGTCCTCGCCTACATAGGTATGGTGGACTGAAGCGGCAGCGGCAACATGCACTAAACAACCTATAGAGACCCGATGTCACTGACGGCTATCAGAGAGGGGTAAGAAAGACCTATCCGGAACCAGCCTGATACCAACACCAAACAATCCCATCCTGGTGTTCCCCCTCGAGACCAAACGAGGAAGTCAACCGAGGAACTCACACAGTTGGCAGTTTTATTTATTCAGTTAGCGTTGCAGCAATTACTAGTCAGGTTTAGATAATCATCCTGATAAAATAAGCAGTGGGCACTTTTAGTTGACCATTCCGTGATAGTTGCAACACTTACTAGTCAGATACAATTAGCATGAGATAACCCAAAACCCATCAGTTGTTGGCACTTTTATTTAGCCATTCCGTTGTGGTGAAGCTGATTACTAGTCATATCGGATACAAGTCAATTTATAACAGTAAACTTTAGTTATAGTTGTCTATGATCAAGCACTGTGCTCCAAGTTGTCCATAACCGCGGACACGGCTTCTCGAAAAGATTTAACCCTGTAGGGGTGCACCAAAGTATCCACAAGCACTTCGACCCTTTTTGCCAGATCAGTTAACATACACCCATCGGTATGTCGGCGGGGCCTAAGTCACGACGTTCCCAGACCCAAAGCAAGCACGGGGGGCCACCCCACTAAGTACACCCGCAACGAAGTTGGCCGGTCTCCGAGACGGACTTAGGGTTTGCGCTAGTGGCTGTAAACGACAGCAAATCCCAAAAACTGGGACTGTCGATACCGCGAAAACACTCCGCTTCCTAAACAGTACAGTGTGCTATCCATCGCACAATTTAAATAAAGCAGTAAAGCATGGCATAAGTACAGGATAGTAAATAAAACCTCAAACTAGTTTGTGGCCCCAGTACAATACTTTGAAATCAGGTAATAATCAATGGGGGGCCCATATCTCCCCAACTGTGGTTAGCGCGCTCGATCTCGGAACAGGTGTCAAGAACTCGGGGTCCTACGGGACACAAGTGGGCGGTCGGAAAACCAACACTATCTATCACCCACCGATGCCTCTGCTTACTTACTTCAATTTTAGTTGTTATACAGTATTTAAAGTGAACGAAAAGTAAAACCATGATCATCTCCAACATTGAACATGCGGCACTTTTCCAACAACTGTGGTACTTGACGACACGCAACATCACTTGAGCAAGCGACTACGACGCGCGGGTCCAACTATCTACCAAACAACAGGTAATAGGATGTGTCCAAGGCAATATAAGGCTGCAAGGGAATACCACGGGTACGGAAACTAGAGCATCGCAACACAGATAGCAAAAGATCAACAGGAGGGAATAAATACTATAAAAGTAAGATAGGTAGAAAAGGGGGGAGATGCTCGCCTGAAAACATTGTCGAAGGTTCATCCGAAGGTCGGGGCGAAGCTCACATCAACTCAACGGCCTTATCCGCGAAGAAGCAAAACACTAGAAGAAACACCGGATGCAATATTTAATACTACGGCAAGAGATCGGGCATGATGCATGTATGATGTATGGCATGGCAAAGATGTGATGCAATTGGTCATGTTAAGCGGAACCGGGGTCCCGAAAATTAGTTAGATGGTTCAAGTTGTTTATCTACCCCGCAAATTAAATGTTGTTTTAACAAGGCAAGCTATGACAACGGTTCGATGCACAAATTTAAATGAGGCCAATATAAGGCTAGATTTGCCCGCATATGGGTCCCATATTTAATTATGAGGTGAATCGGCATAATGCCCCCAAACCACAGACAAGTATGCATGCATGATCAATTAATATGCGACAGTTTATATTTCATTTTATAAAATAGGGCTCGGGAAGGGAATCACACATTAGGGGTCTCGACGAACTTGGGGTTCCGGGGTTCGGGGTCGGTCTCAGGGTTCAGGGTTCGACGGGATCGGTCTCGGATAACTGAGGTAGATCTTGGCGCATCCGGGTCTTCGGGTCATGTCGACGGCCTTGGTGTACTCGTTGGAGAACTCGGTGTATCCGTGTCGTGGTCCTTGTTGGGGTTCTCGGCTTCGGGCGCCGGGATCGGGCTTCGGATCCGTGAGGTAGATCTTGTCGCACGGTGTCCGGGAAGACGAACTTGGCGTATCCGCGTCGGCGATCTTGGCGTCCGGGAAGTAGTACTTGTCGCACCGGGGTCTCGGTATCCTCTGATCCGATTGAAGATCTTGGCGGTTTCAACTTCATTTGCCGGTGTCGGGTTCGGTGCCGGCGGTTCATTGAATTCGTGCGGGTCGTTGTCGAACTTGGTGAATCCTCGGGTTCAGTCGTCGCGGGGCGATTCCGTGTCTTCGTCCTGTCGACATTGCAACCCTCCTGGTCCTAGTTGACCTTGGCCGAATGATCGCTCTTGTGTTTGGAATTCCTGCAGCAGTACCACGTGTGACAGCTTTTCTCGCGGGCGAGAGCTGAGCATAGGAGGGTGAGGTGGCTGGAGGGGTGGGTAGATAGGACTGGGGTAAGAAAAGATTTGGGGTGGGGTCTAAGCTGGACCGATTTTTATTCTGGGGGTGGTCGTTCGGGTCGAATCGGCCCGTTCGACTGCCCCACTAAAAATAATTAACTATTTTACTTATTTTAAACCGGGCTTTTGCAAACCGATAGCAGACAAAACAAAATAATCCGGTGACCCGGGTTTTGCGTTTGAACAAAGACGGGGCGTTTAAAAAACACAAACAGGTTTTTCCGAAATTAGTTTTATGCAAGCAAATGCAAGATGATGACGATGCTTAAATGCAATGTGACATGATGACATGAGCATGCGGTCATGATGATGCAATGCACAAAAACAACGCGATTTTCTAGTAGTGGTTTTGCGGGATGCCACATCATTGTACCATATATTAGATCAGTAGGTCGAACTAATGTTCAGATCATGAGCTAGCCTATTTTTTGTGTCAAGTAAATTATTATGCGATAATAATGTTAAGACTATGGCTCGCTAGCACTGAACTTCTACGTTATTGCAAATATTCACCTGAGTAGTGGCGAGATAATTTAGTTATGTTTCTGATGAGGCAACAATATAAGTTTTCTTAATGGTTGACGTAGAACAAAAATATTTCCTAGTTAATAGGTAGGCCAGGTAAAATTATTATTATTATTTTACTTTGTGCAGATCCATATTTCCCTCATTTACTTCCTATGTTTTTGAATATATGGCCCTCTCCCTCGGTTGTGGAAGTTGCAATGTCTTATACATGGGTAATATTTATATTGATGTTATTTTATATATGAATATGTTGTAAAGAATAAAAATAAAAATTACATCTCAATACAAATTCAACTATAATCTTATTTTTCCATGTTACAAGAATGTATTTACACATTGCAATTCAATATTTTGAAATTTTACTACAAGTTTTTGTACAACATTGTCCATTTTGAAATGAAGATAGTGACCTTTTTTTGTTTAACTCTCTTCATGATATCAGTCTCCTTGGTCAAGTTGTATTATGCTCTTAATCACATATATTTGTAACATGACTATTACGACATGAAAAGCTTAGTTTTTGGGGGTGTATATATGGTTGCAATGGCACACCCTGTTAAACTTAAAATATCATAAATCATGGAACTTCACACCAAAATGTTTTATATTACATCCTCGAAAAGACAAATAAACTAATAGGAGATAATGTTTTTCCACGCATTGTAATAAAAGAAATGTGTCCTTTCAAGTTGAGTGTAATGCATAGAATTTTTTTCCTAGATATAATCCAATAATCCAATGAACCAAACAAATCTCAGAGGGGAATTCTAAGAAGCAAATTTAAATATTATTTTGTCGTTACCTTGAATAAGAAAAGATATAGATCTTTGTTGCAATTACACAAGAGAAAATCTCATTACTGAAATTTCGTGGAGATAACATTGTTTTTTAGTTTTGATATTTCCCTAGCGGTAGGAACATTCTTTGTTGTGCAATCACATGCCTAATTAGTGGTCAGCCTCCTTGTAGATGCGCATCTTGCGCTTGATATATCCCTTCCGTCTGGCATAGTTTGTGTCGAGTATTTCTGAATAATTGTGTCTATGCTGCAAACTACATTTATAATAAGTTATAGAAAGCATATTTTCATGTTCCAACATATCTTACTTGTAACACAGGGATGCACAATGTTTCTTGGATGAATTTATATTAGTGTAATAGGCAGCACAATTTTCACTAATCACTAACTATTTGACTTGAAGTCCTGAGTTTTCAAGGATTGCTCCTAATCTACTCCTAAAAAATGTTCATGTTCATGTGAGTAGCCCACCACACGCGTACACAATAAATGATTGGGGGCAAAGAATACATTGGCCAACATGTGTATCCATCGAGTGCCGGTTGGGTCTAACTGGTGTTGTCCATCGTCAAGAAAAATGTGTTTACGTAAGGTGTACTATGTATGTATTGCTATATGCTATATGCTAACTAATAAATAGGATCCCCCAGAAAATAGTTTGTTGATGCTTGTGTTTAATTAATATAAATTGTGTTGATTATGTGACCCATATGCTTAACCTATACAAAATGTGTATTCAGATGTTATGAGTTCTTCTATTTTTTCTAAAATTTGGAAGGACTTAATTAATCATGCTAAGTGCCAAACATTCAATATTTTTATGTCATTAAATTAATATTTTTGTGTCATTAAATTAATATGCACATCAAGAGAAATTGTCCAATGTTTCATCTAATCAGTAATGCCACATTTATACAAATAAATAAGTTTACACTTTACATAGTCTATTATGTACCTATAATCTGGCATGTCTAGGCTATTTTGGATGGACTCGGTGGAGTTTGGTGCAGAGTTCGTGACTTGCAAATTGATGACCAGGTACGTGTCACACATGGGATCTGTTTTCGAACCGTCAATGAAACCCGTCTCTTTGTTTTGGATGACTCATTACTTGAGTACGTGGACTTGGTGGACCCGTGTTTGTACATGTCAAACGTGTTGTACAATTGTTACACGTCAAACGTTGCGTTACATAATACTAATATGTTATTTGGTTAAATCATAACCATCAGTTATATATCTAACCGTCTAAATAATTCGAATGACGTGGACTAACCTGATGCCTCGAAACACAACCTCATATTGCTTTTAGTATATAATAGATTTTATACTACTAAATAAGCGGCACTTACCGTGTATCGTATCGGGGAGTACATGTTACCTATAAATGATATTATCAGCGAGGGCAATAGTAGAGCCAAGCCATGTCCATATCATCTAGAGTCAATTTAATAGCCAACATGTACAATAGTTAGAGATCAAAATATACCACTTTATTAATGTGACCCACTTTTCACTCTCACATAGCTCTTAACTAAGCACCCACTCCTCTTCTCTCTCCTCTTTTCTCTCATCCAACTAAGCACAAGTATACTATTTTAAATCTTATAGTCTGCTGACTGAATTTTATTATACTTGCTCTAACGTGATATAGTCGGTGTTTGGCTGAAAACATAGCAGAAGCGGATGGAACTCACCGGTGTCATATTTGTTTTCATTATTTTTTTGCGAAAGTGGAATCGAATAAACAAATCACAAAAAACAAAATTTACAAGTAGATGTTGTCGGAAAGAGATATGGACCAAATACGGAACATATAAGGAAGAGAAGCAATTAGTACCAGAACCAAGAGACTCCTAAAATCATGCATAAAACTTGAGTAAATTTATCTACTCTTTCTCACTTTGTGGGTCTTTCTTATAAATATATACATGCAGAATAAGAAAAAGGCAAACTGATAAACTTGTTCCCTAACCCTATATATGATTGCTCGGTGTGTAGAGTACATTGGCAACCCTAAAACTGAAATTGCATATTAGTCGGAAACGCAAACTTCAGTTTCCACTGAAACAATGTTCCGTTTATGTTTGCGCAAATAAAACAATCCATTCCCAATTTTGTTCAAAAAAATTTGTTTGTGTATTTCTATTACATTTACATTTTCTGCGAAAAAGCAGAATGTTTCCACTCTATTTAATATCTAGTGCCTGCTCTTAGTACTCCGTCCTACCAGTTACTAATCTACTCCCTGCTAGTTAAAAAATTAAGGAGTGCTAGCTTTAAAAAGCCGAAAGTCCTTTTGGCTTCCCTGCACAATGCTCCCTGCTAGTTACAAAATTTAAAATTAAACATATAAGTTTCAAAAGATTATGAAACAAAATCCTAAAATTTGCTATTGTATCCTACGAACATGCAGAATCTCAATTCGAAGTTCTTTGTATTCCGAGCTACAGAAGAATGACAAAATGTGATTTTTTCTGTTTCGAAATCACTATACTATAGATCTATAGTTTTGTCATTTTTATGCAGCTTAAAATACACATTATTTCGAATTGAAATTTTGCAGTTTGTGGTATAAATCACATGTTGCATCCTGATTTTATTTTATATATTTTTTAAACTCAAAAATATGATTTTTTTTCCTTTTTACAAAAACCGGGAGACAGGTGTCCATATGCACCAAATCTCTACTCCTTTAAAAAGCTATTAATTTATTCCGTGTTAAATACAATAGCAGCCCATGTACTTGTCCAGTTGGCTTAATTTAGTCCCGATACTCGAATTTTGCACAATTTATTCCGTGTACTAGTCAATTGGACAAGATTCAGTCCAAAAGCATGTTTGTCATCAAATTTGAGCCGACGCGGACGACACATGGACACGGCTCCCACATGACGGAGAGCAGCTAGCCTGGAAACTTGCATGAACCCCTCCCGTATTTAGAACATACATTTCGACTCTAGATATTTGCACACACCCCTCCCCATCTAATCCATAAGCCATCACCCCGTGCAGTTATAATATCCTTCAGTTCTAGGTTGTTCTGTTTGATATGGGGGTTGGGGGAGAGAGTCGACGGAGAGGAGGGCGACGATAAAATGAAAAACAAAGTCTTGTAGACGTGTCCTTTTTAATTCCTTTTAGCATTATTTCCCAAGGTTTGATTAAACATAGGTCTACTAGGGAAAAAGACTGTTATACTACATCCATGAATCCATATCGAAGGTATCAGTGGCCAACGATGCCGAGAATGCCATGCACGATATGATCAATGTGGGTGGCAATGGATTTGCCTCCGACGACGATACCCATCAACATACCCAGCAGGAGACTCAACAAGATGCCTACAACATCAAGGATGAGGCATTTTTGGAAGTGATGGCACTTCCATACGCGAGGGGATCACGACCGCGTCGTTGGCCGCTTCACTTGCGGTGTTACTTGTCAATGGCAAGAAGTTGAGCCAACGTACCGCGAGCTACCACCGACGAGGACAAGATTCTATGCAAGACATGGATGGAGATTTCACAAGATCCACTATGCGGCGCCAAGCAAAAGGGCTTTGCCTATTGGAAAAGGGTGGACAAGTTCTTCCATGATCATAGGAAGTTCGTGAAAGATGCCTTCTATAGCGATTGAAATGATCTCTTCCTGTCCAAGCGATGGGGCGCCATCCATGCCTTGTGTAGCAAGTTCCAAGGCCCATACGAGACGGTGACGAAAAGGCCAATAAGCCGCATGTTGATGCTTGACATTGTAAAACATCTTCCTCTCTTTGTCTATGTGTTGCATATGCATTGACTCATTGTTGGCATCCATATGTGTAGGTTATGAAAGCAATGGAGCACATCAAGAAGGTGAATGACAACAAGGCCTCCATGTTGTCCCATTGATGGGGGTTGATCAAGGACTACAAAAAATAGGAGCTTAGCTATGCCATTTGGAAAGAACTTAACGACAAGAAGAAGGGCAATAGCAAGGGAAATGCTTCGACGAGCGATGTCGTCAATCTAGAAGACGACAATGGCGAATGTGTTGGCAACCCTGCAGGCGACGGGACTGCCGCATGTGCACGCCAGCCTGGAGGCCACAAGGCTACAAAGGCTGACATCGCCCACCAGGCTGGGTTCTTGGCCTTCCAGGAGACCTTGAGAAAGATCCTGGAGAAGAAGGAAGAGCCCATCATCGAGAGGGAAGAGAGGCGGTGCAAAGAGAAAGAGGCCACCGCCAAGACCTTTGTCGACCTCCAGATGAGGTCTATTAGGTGGACGAAGCCAAACCAAGGCTAGGCTAATGGAGATCGAGGCCAAGGCAAAGGCCATGGAGGCCGAGGCCGAGTCCGAGTCCAAGGCCAAGGAGGTCGAGGCCAGATCTAGGGTGTTGGAGACAGAGGCTAATGCCAAGGAGGCCGAATCCAAGATCATGGCCAAGGAGAAAGCCATCACACTCACTGACCTAGATACTATCGCCGACCCCGATCGTAGGGCTTGGGTCGCGAGGAGGCATCACACCATCTGGGCCTGCGATGCTTGAAGGGCAATGACGACGGTGAATGCCACTTTTTTGGGAGGAACTTGCCATTTTTGGTAATTGTGTATGATATTGCCCCATTTTGCACATTTCAGATCAATTGGCCACTTGTTGGCAATTCCCAAAGGGGCAATGACATATGTTCAGCCATATTATTTTCTAGTGAATTTGTATTATTTGCTTGTCGATTTGTGTGTTTGAGCTGATTGGCAAAGAATTGGCCAAATTGGCCAGCAATGGCGCCAACCGTCAGCGGACAGATAAGTCACACCGTTGAGCACGACTGGTCGGACAAACTGGACCATGATACAAAATGGTCCGCGCCTCGACCCAAACAGACAGAATCGGACCGTTTAGGCCAGCTCCAATGCCCCCCCCCACAAATGGAGTCCGCGCATCTGATCGCGTCCTCCGAGACCGAGGCGAAGGCCCAACACGCACCCGCAAATGAACCGGACAACACGGCACAGTATGATTTGGCGCAAATCGGGCTGAAACCTAGGGCTGGTTTGCGGGGGTGTGGACGCCGGCCTCGTCCGCCCGTGTCGAGCGGAGGGTTCCCCGGGTCCCACCTGGCGGTGTCCCAGAAAGAGCGACCACGTCCTTTTTAATGGGATCGTCGTCCCCATCCACATCTATCTAGTCCACACCACTCCACTCCTCCACTCCTAGTCCCTACTTTTGGAAAACCCCAAAACCCTAGTCCTAGCCGCTCCCTCCCTACCGACAAGCTCCTCCCTCGCCGGACCTCGTCGGCCACGATGATGAAGGACAGATAGAAGGGCTGGTTCCGGCGTGGCCGGAATGACCAGGTGGCCGGCTCCTCTGCTGGCGGCGGCCGTGCCCGCGATTCCTTCTCTAGGTCACCGCCCCAGTGCAGCTCCTCCTCCTTTTTCCACGGCCTGCCGCCACGCCCGCGCTCCGAGCGGCACATGATCGTAACCATCGAGGACACATGCACGCTCACCGAGGCAGGCATGCCCTATCTGTGGCTGGATGTCTACCTGCCGACAGGGTGTCATCTCAATAGCGCTCGTGTTCCCGTGCCGGCCATCCCAACCTCAGGCCATGCGCGCCGTTGTGAGATCTACTGGCACCGGGCCTTCCTCCCGCCAGATCTACAGCGGGATCCGGCCTACGCCATCGACTCCCTGGTCTAGGACCGGTGGTTCGAGGCAGAGCACTGATACATTGCAAATGTATCTATAATTTTTGATGTTCCATGCTTAGTTTTATCCACTTTCTTGTGTTTTTTTCCAACTTTGGAGTGCTTTTCATATGATTTCTTGGACTAACCTATTAACAAGAGCCACAGTGCCAGCTGCCTATTTTCTGCTGTTTTTGGTTCCAGGAAAGTCAAAAAGTGAATATTCTCAGAATTGGACGGGACAAAAGCCAAAGTGCCTATTTTTCCAGATGTCATCAAGTGCCAGAGTACGAGACGGAGAAGGGCCAGGGAGCCACCACACCACCTGGCCGCGCGGCCAGGCCTGGCCCGCACCAGGGAGTGGTGTGGCCACTCCCGGCACCCCCTCGGCCTCTCCTTCCGCCTATATATTGCCCTCGGGACGAAAACCCTAAGGGCCCGATCAAAAATCCACGAAAGAGTCTGTAGCCGCCGTCATCTCCATCCCTAGATTGGGAGGGATCTGAAGCTCTTCCCGGCACCCTGCCGGAGAGGGCAATTCACCCTGGAGGCCTTCTTCATCACCATGCAAGCCTCCGGTGTGATGCGTGAATAGTTCATCCTTGGACTACGGATCCATGTAGTAGCTAGATGGCTGGTTCTCCTCCTTTGTGCTTTCATGTTTAGATCTTGTGAGCTCCGTTCATGATCAAGATCATCTATTTGTAATCCATACATGTTGTGTTTGTGGGGATCCGATGGATATTGAGATGCTATTTCAGATTGATTATTGATTCTATCATGTCTTTGTTATTTGTGGTCTTGCATGCTTTCCGTTGTTAGTAGCTATCTTGGCCGAGTAGATGCTAGCAACTCCAAGAGTTAGTATTTATGCTCGATAGTGGGTTCATGCCTCTGGTAATCTGGGGAAGTGACAGAAATCTCTAAGGTACTAGATGTGTTGTTGCTACTAGGGACAAAACAACAATCCTTTGTTCATAGAACAATCGTATTGTTTACTTTACACGCAGTTCGTAAAGCAATAATCGGTTGCTTGCAACTTAATACTGGAGGGGGTTCGGATGATAACCTGAAGGTGGATTATTAGTCATAGATGCAGTTGGATGGCGGTCTATGTATATGTAGGGGTTCGTAGCATGGAAAACAAAAAATTTCTATCGCATACAAACAAACAAGCCAAGATCTATCTACTAGATTGTAGCAACGAGTCGATGGAATAACTCACCCTCGAAGATTCCAAAGTGTTTAACGAGAGCAGATTTTCGTGGGTGATGTAGTCGTACTCTTTCCGATCTCAAGATCGCGTAGACGATCCTTCCGGCGCCACGTTCCAGCAGCGCTCCCGTAGTCGGTCACACGTTCGGTACTCGACGAAGACCTTCCTCTCCCTTGTTCCAGCAGGCAACAGAGGTTGTAGTACTCTCCTCGTGATTCCGGCAGCACAACGGCGTGGTACCGGAGGTAGAGGGGAGATCCCGCAGGGCTTCGCCTTAAGCCGGTGCGAGTATGGTGGAGCTTATAAGAGAGGCTATTAGTGGTCTAGTAATTAGACACACCAATTAGAAGGCTCTAAACCAATTAGAAGGCTCTAAACCGAAATAGCTCTAAACCGGGGTTTAGGTCTAGGGTTTAGTTTAGAGGATAGGAACTTGTGTGTCTAGAGAGGGGAGCCCTGCCCCTCCCTTTATAGGTGGGAGGGCCGGCGGCCAAGGGGAGGGAGTGGAGTCCCTCCCCAACTCGGCCTTGGGAGGTGCGCCGGCTTGGAGAGGAGGGACTCCTCCCCCAAGTCGGTTTCAACCTTCTCCTCTTTTCCTCTTTCCGAAAACTGGCAGTTTGACTTTTCAAACTAGCCGTTTGACTTTTCAAATTAGGATTTGAATTAACCCTTTATCTCGGACAGCGAGAACACTTAGTACATGATGCAATCATTCCAACATGCAATGACACATTCATGTACCCTTCCCCCTCCGGAGTGCCGGACATTCCGGGACCTTCTAGAATGTTCCCGATGAAAACACCGGAACCATTCCCCAACTCCGAAACGGGACTTTCCTTATATGAATCTTATTCTCCGGACCATTCCGGATCACCTCGTGATATCCCGGATCCCATCCGAGACTCCGAACAACATTCGGTCTCTTTCTCATAATACCATAACTACTCAAACAACGTCGAATCCTTAAGTGTGTCTCCCTACGGTTCGTGAATTATGCGGACATGATCGAGACACTTCTCCGAACAATAACCAATAGAGGAATCTGGAAATTCATATGGCTCCCACATATTTCTACGATTACTTTGCGATCGAATGAACCACTTACATACGATACCAATTTCCCTTTGTCTCACGATATGTTACTTATCCGAGGTTATGATCGTCGGTATCTCTGCATACCTAGTTCAACCTCGTTACTGATAAGTACTCTTTTCTCGTTCCCGTGATATGTGATCCCTTGTGACCCAGTCACATGCTTGCAAGCTAATTGGATGACATTTCACCGAGAGGGCCCAGAGAATATCTATCCGTCATATGGATGGACAAATCCCACTCTTGATCCATGTGTTTCAACCAATACTTTCCGAACACTCAATACCACCTTTATAGCCACCCTGTTACGGTGTGGTGTTTGATGATATCAAAGCATCCATCCAGTAAAGGTGATATGCATGATCTCATGGTCGAAGGAATTAGATAACTATGTATCAGAAAGCATATAGCAATTGAACTATTGAAATGACTTGATCTTTATGCTACGCTTATCTATAGGAGTATGTCCACCATATCATTCTCCTAACGATATGATCTTGTTGTTAATAACATCTCAATGTTCATGATAGGGAAACCACAATCATCTATTAACCAACAAGCTAGTGAAGTATAGAGGCTATACTAGGGACTTCAATTTAAGTTTACAATTCACACAAGTATTAATGTTTCCTTGTTAATACTATTATAGCATGAATATAAACATTTATCATAAACACAAAGATATAATAATAACTATATTTATTATTGCCTCTAGGGCATATCTCCAACAGTCTCCCACTTGCACTAGAGTCATCTAATCTAGATTACATGGTAATATACCGAACACCCATGGCAGTTTGGTGTTGGTCATGTTTTGCCCTCGGGAGAGGTTTAGTCAATGGATCCGCCACATTCAGATCTGTGTGTACTTTGCAAATCTTTATATCCCCATCCTGGATATGTTCTCGAATAGCGTGAAAACGCAGCTTGATATGCTTCAGCTTCTTGTGTGACCTTGGTTCTTGCGCATTGGCTATGGCGCCCATGTTATCACAGTAGATAGACATTGGGTCCAGCGCACTAGGAACCACACCCAGCTCTGTAATGAACTCTTTCATCCATATCGCTTCTTGTGAAGCCTCCGAAGCAGCCATGTATTCCGATTCAGTTGAAGATCTCGCCACAACGCTTTGCTTTGCACTCCTCCAGCTAACTGCTGCACCATTCAAAATAAATACGTATCCAGATTGTGATTTAGAATCATCCGGATCAGTGTTCCAACTAGCATCGGTGTAACCATTAACAACGAGCTGTTCATCACCTCCATAAGAAAGAACCATATCCTTAGTTCTTCTCAAGTACTTAAGGATGTTTTTGACCGCTGTCCAATGATCCACTCCTGGATCACTTTGATATCTGCTAGTTAAACTAACAGCATATGCAATGTCGGGTCTAGTACATAGCATGGCATACATTAGAGATCCTATGGCTGATGCATAGGGAGTCTTACTCATCCTTTCTCTATCTTCTGCCGATGTCGGACTTTGAGTTTTACTCAAGGTCGTATTGGGCAACATGGGCAAGAACCCTTTCTTGCTTTCTTCCATTCCAAACCTCTTTAGAACTTTGTCCAAATATGTACTCTGAGACAATGATATTTGGCGTTTCGATCTATCTCTATAAATCTTTATGCCTAATATGTAAGCTGCTTCGCCAAGATCCTTCATTGAAAAACTATTATTCAAATATTCTTTGACACTATTAAGAAGGTCTACATCATTCCCAATCAACAATATGTCATCCACATACAGTATTAAGAATGCTACAGAGCTCCCACTCACTTTCTTGTAAATACAAGCTTCTCCATAAGTTTGTATAAAACCAAAACTTTTGATTACCTTATCAAAATGTTGATTCCAACTTCGGGATGCTTGCTTCAATCCATAGATGGACCGTTGAAGCTTGCATACCTTGTTAGCGTCTTTAGGATCGACAAAACCTTTGGGTTGCATCATATACAACTCTTCATCAATGTCTCCATTGAGGAATGTTGTTTTGACATCCATCTGCCATATCTCATAATCGTAATATGCAGCGATTGCTAACATAATCCTCACAGACTTTAGCTTCGCTACTGGTGAGAAAGTCTCATCGTAGTCAACTCCTTGAATTTGTCGAAACCCTTTTGCGACAAGTCGAGCTTTATAGACAGTAATATTACCATCAGCATCTGTTTTCTTCTTGAAAATCCATTTGTTCTCGACAGCCTTCCGGCCATCCGGTAAGTCCACCAAAGTCCATACTTGGTTTTCGTACATGGATCCAATCTCGGATTTCATGGCTTCTTGCCATTTATTGGAATCTGGGCTCATCATCGCTTCCTCATATGTCTCGGGGTCATCGGTGTTGTCCACCACCATGACATTCATAACGGAATCATACCAATCTGGAGTGGTACGAGTTCTCGTTGACCTCCGAGGCTCTGTAGCAACTTCAACCGAAGTTTCATGATCAGCATCATTAGCTCCCTCTCTAATTGGTGCAGGCACCACAGGAACTTCTTCCGGTGCTGCGCTACTCGCAATTTCGAGAGAAGGTTCGACAACCTCGTCGAGTTCTACTTTCCTTCCAGTCACTTCTTTCGAGAGAAATTCCTTCTCTAGAAAGGATCCATTCTTAGCAACGAAGATTTTGCCTTCGGATCTATGATAGAAGGTATACCCAATAGTTTCCTTCGGGTATCCTATGAAGACGCATTTTTCCGCTTTGGGTTCAAGCTTGTCCGGCTGTAACTTCTTTACATAGGCTTCGCATCCCCAAACTTTAAGGAACGACAATTTAGGTTTCTTCCCAAACCATAATTCATACGGTGTCGTTTCAACGGATTTAGATGGTGCCCTATTTAAAGTGAATGCGGCTGTTTCTAATGCATAACCCCAAAATGATAGCGGTAAATCTGTAAGTGACATCATAGAACGAACCATATCTAAGAGAGTTCGATTACGACGTTCAGACACACCATTACGCTGTGGTGTTCCCGGCGGTGTCAACTGCGAAAGTATTCCGCATTTCTTCAAATGCTCGCCAAACTCGTAACTTAGATATTCACCTCCACGATCAGAACGTAGAAATTTAATCTTCTTGTTACGTTGATTCTCTACCTCACTTTGAAACTCCTTAAACTTCTCGAAAGTTTCGGACTTATGTTTCATGAAATAGATATACCCATATCTACTCAAGTCATCTGTGAAGGTAAGAACATAACGATAACCACTGCGCGATGCTACACTCATTGGACCACATACATCGGTATGTATGATTTCCAATAAATCTGTAGCTCGCTCCATCATACCAGAAAATGGAGTCTTAGTCATTTTACCCATCAGACATGCTTCGCATCTTTCAAGTGATTCAAAATCAAGTGATTCGAGAAGTCCATCGGAATGGAGTTTCTTCATACGCTTCACTCCAATGTGACCAAGACGACAGTGCCACATATAGGTCGAGTTATCGCTTGATTTCAACCGTTTAGCTTCAATGTTATTAATATGTGTATTTCTACTATCGAGATTCAACAAGAATAGACCATCTATCAAAGGTGCATGTGCATAAAACATATTACTCATATAAATCGAACAACCATTATTCTCGGATTTAAACAAGTAACCGTCTCGCAATAAACAAGATCCTGATATAATGTTCATGCTCAACGCAGGCACCAAATAACAATTATTTAAGTATAAAACTAATCCCGATGGTAGATGAAGAGGTAGCGTGCCGACCGCGATTACATCAACCTTTGATCCGTTTCCTACGCGCATCGTCACCTCGTTCTTCACTAGCTTCCGTTTATTCTGCAGCTCCTGTTTCGAGTTACAAATATGAGCAACCGAACCAGTATCAAATACCCAGGCACTACTACGAATACTAGTGAGATACACATCAATAACATGTATATCAGATATACCTTTCTTCTTGATGTTGCCGTTCTTCAAATCCGCCAAGTACTTTGGGCAATTCCGCTTCCAGTGACCTTCTCCCTTGCAGTAAAAGCACTCAGTATCAGGCTTGGGTCCAGCCTTGGTCCTCTTCGTCGGCATGGTAACTTTCTTACCACCCCTTTTGAAGTGTCCCCTCTGCTTAGACTTTCCTTTCTTGAATTTGGTGGTCTTATTGACCATCAACACTTGGTGCTCTTTCTTGATCTCCACTTCTGCAGATTTTAACATAGCAAATAGTTCTGGCAACTCTTTGTTCATGTTCTGCATGTTGTAGTTCATCACAAAGTTCTTGTAACTTGGTGGTAGTGATTGGAGGATGCGGTAAACCCCCAAAGTATTAGGAATCACTATACCCAAGCTTTGAAGTTTGTTTGCGTGCCCAGACATCTTAAGCACGTGCTCACTGACGGAGCTGCCCTCTTCCATCTTGCAGTTAAAGAACTTTTCAGAAGCTTCATAACTTTCAATTGCCGCATGAGTCTCAAAAATTAATTTGAGATCCTCGACAATATCATATGGGTCTGACTCTTCAAACCTTTTCTGAAGCTCCGATTCTAAACCATACAAGATAGCACACTGAACTATGGAGTACTGATTCTTCCGAGCAAGGTAAACATTCTTTACTTCATCGGTAGCATCAGCTGCAGGTGGGTCACCTAGCGGTGCATCCAGCACATAGGTCAAATTACCAGCTGTGAGGACAATCCTCAAATTGCGGAACCAATCCGCGAAGTTGCTTCCATTGTTTTTCAACTTTTCTTTCTCTAGGAACGCATTAAAATTGATGGTAGGGGCTGCCATTGATCTACAACATATTTGCAATAGTTTAGACTAAGTTTATGACAAATTGAGTTCAAATTAATTAATGAAATTAAACTAGGTGAACTCCCACTCAAAACAACATCCCTCACATTGTTTTAGTGATCACACGAACCAAATCCACTACATCAACACCGATCATCACGAGAGTTGATATAGTTTCAATGGCGAACAATCATCATGTTCATCATATCTACTATATGATTCATGCTTTACCTTTCGGCGATCCGTGTTCCTGAGGCCATGTCTGTACATGCTAGGCTCGTCAAGATCAAACCTTAGCTACCGCATAAGCAAATCAGGCTTGCTTACGTTGTATTCACCCGCGGAATCAAAGACACCCGATCATCACGTGGTGCTTCGAAGCAACAAGCTTTGGCAACGGTGCATACTAAGGGTGAACACTTTAGAACTTGAAATTTATGTGCATGAGGGATCATCTTATAATGCTACCGTCGTCTACTAAGCAATACAAGATGCATAAAGGATTAACATCACATGCAATTCATAATATGTGATATGATATGGCCTTTCTTCTTTGTGCTTCCGATCTCCATCTTCAAGCACGAACATGATCTCCATCATCACCGGCATAGCATCAAGGTCACTGACGCTTCTTCATGGTTGTCGTCCACCAGCTTCAACTATTACAACTATTTTGAATAGACACGCAGGTCTTAACAGAAATTAAAGACAACCATATGGCTCCTGCCGGTTGCCAACTTACAATAAGGAACATTGCATACATCAAATATAATCACAATCATGGCCATATCACATCACTGCACACCCCTGCAAAACAAAGTTAGACGCTTCTACTTTCTTTGCATATTTTACGTGGTTTGGGGCTTTCCATAAGTGTCGTTCTAACCTACGAACAAGAACCACAACATTGATACTAGCATTGTTGATTACCCGTTGTAAATTGGATCTTTACTATGCTAGGAGAAACAGGCACCCGCAAAGCCACTTATGCAATACAAGTTGCATGTCAAGCGTGGAGCAAGTCTCATGAACGATGTCATGTAAGGTTAGCCCGGGCCGCTTCATCCCAACATACCGCAAGATGCAAAGTACACAAAAAGCAATCTACAATAAAAGCATCAACGCCCACAATTACCATTGTGTTCTACTCGTGCAACAGATCTACATATAGACACGGCTCTGATACCACTGTAGGGGTTCGTAGCATGGAAAACAAAAATTTTCTATCGCATACAAACAAACAAGCCAAGATCTATCTACTAGATTGTAGCAACGAGTCGATGGAATAACTCACCCTCGAAGATTCCAAAGTGTTTAACGAGAGCAGATTCTCGTGGGTGATGTAGTCGTACTCTTTCCGATCTCAAGATCGCGTAGACGATCCTTCCGGCGCCACGTTCCAGCAGCGCTCCCGTAGTCGGTCACACGTTCGGTACTCGACGAAGACCTTCCTCTCCCTTGTTCCAGCAGGCAGCGGAGGTTGTAGTACTCTCCTCGTGATTCCGGCAGCACAACGGCGTGGTACCGGAGGTAGAGGGGAGATCCCGCAGGGCTTCGCCTTAAGCCGGTGCGAGTATGGTGGAGCTTATGAGAGAGGCTATTAGTGGTCTAGTAATTAGACACACCAATTAGAAGGCTCTAAACCAATTAGAAGGCTCTAAACCGAAATAGCTCTAAACCGGGGTTTAGGTCTAGGGTTTAGTTTAGAGGATAGGAACTTGTGTGTCTAGAGAGGGGAGCCCTGCCCCTCCCTTTATAGGTGGGAGGGCCGGCGGCCAAGGGGAGGGAGTGGAGTCCCTCCCCAACTCGGCCTTGGGAGGTGCGCCGGCTTGGAGAGGAGGGACTCCTCCCCCAAGTCGGTTTCAACCTTCTCCTCTTTTCCTCTTTCCGAAAACTGGCAGTTTGACTTTTCAAACTAGCCGTTTGACTTTTCAAATTAGGATTTGAATTAACCCTTTATCTCGGACAGCGAGAACACTTAGTACATGATGCAATCATTCCAACATGCAATGACACATTCATGTACCCTTCCCCCTCCGGAGTGCCGGACATTCCGGGACCTTCTAGAATGTTCCCGATGAAAACACCGGAACCATTCCCCAACTCCGAAACGGGACTTTCCTTATATGAATCTTATTCTCCGGACCATTCCGGATCACCTCGTGATATCCCGGATCCCATCCGAGACTCCGAACAACATTCGGTCTCTTTCTCATAATACCATAACTACTCAAACAACGTCGAATCCTTAAGTGTGTCTCCCTACGGTTCGTGAATTATGCGGACATGATCGAGACACTTCTCCGAACAATAACCAATAGAGGAATCTGGAAATTCATATGGCTCCCACATATTTCTACGATTACTTTGCGATCGAATGAACCACTTACATACGATACCAATTTCCCTTTGTCTCACGATATGTTACTTATCCGAGGTTATGATCGTCGGTATCTCTGCATACCTAGTTCAACCTCGTTACTGATAAGTACTCTTTTCTCGTTCCCGTGATATGTGATCCCTTGTGACCCAGTCACATGCTTGCAAGCTAATTGGATGACATTTCACCGAGAGGGCCCAGAGAATATCTATCCGTCATATGGATGGACAAATCCCACTCTTGATCCATGTGTTTCAACCAATACTTTCCGAACACTCAATACCACCTTTATAGCCACCCTGTTACGGTGTGGTGTTTGATGATATCAAAGCATCCATCCAGTAAAGGTGATATGCATGATCTCATGGTCGAAGGAATTAGATAACTATGTATCAGAAAGCATATAGCAATTGAACTATTGAAATGACTTGATCTTTATGCTACGCTTATCTATAGGAGTATGTCCACCATATCATTCTCCTAACGATATGATCTTGTTGTTAATAACATCTCAATGTTCATGATAGGGAAACCACAATCATCTATTAACCAACAAGCTAGTGAAGTATAGAGGCTATACTAGGGACTTCAATTTAAGTTTACAATTCACACAAGTATTAATGTTTCCTTGTTAATACTATTATAGCATGAATATAAACATTTATCATAAACACAAAGATATAATAATAACTATATTTATTATTGCCTCTAGGGCATATCTCCAACAGTATAATGTTGTAATGCCCAATCAAGTCTCAAAGGAGTCAAGATGATTAGTATATGCATGTATTGCTTTCTCGGTGTTTGTCAATTGCCTCGCTGTAATTTGTTCACCCAGCATGTTATCTATCTAAGGATAGCCACCTCTAGTGAACTATGGATCCCTGTCCTCTTTCTTTACATACAATCTACAACTGTTTACTACTTTGTGTTTACTTTCTGCAAACTTTTACTTCTTTCCATTCGATACGTTTAATCCTTTGTTTTCCGCAAAACACGGTGAGATTGACAACCTCATCGCAAGTTGGGGACAAAGTTCTGTGGTTGTGTTGTGCAGGTCTCCACGTTGCTACTAGCATCGATAGTGCGCCCTGCCAAAGCTCAGCTAGTAACACCTTTGGGGTGTTTCCTTGCTCCTACTGGTTCAATTAAACCTTGGTTTCATAACTGAGGGAAACTTGCTGTTGTGCTCATCATACCTTCCTCTTGGGGTTCCCAACGAGCTCTACATCAACACCGCCATCAAGCATTTTTCTAGGCACCGTGCATTGAGCCACCAAGCGATTTTCTGGCGCCGTTGCCAGGGATTCAAGGACATCTTCACAAGGGGAGTCCCTCATAACCAATCTCTTTACTTTGTTGTTTTTGTTTTGCTTAGTTTCTTTTTTGCTTTGTTTGCTTGCTTTGTTATTCAAAAACACACAAAAAATTAGTTTTACTATTTTGCTTTCTTATTTGAAAACCCAAAAAAATGACTACTCTTGAAAACACTAAGTTGTGTGACTTCACTAGCACCAACACCAATGATTTTATGAGCACACCTATTGCTCCACCTATGCCTGAAAATACTTTCTTTGAGATAAAACCTACTTTGCTCAATCTTGTTATGAGAGAACAATTTTCTGGTATTGGTAATGAAGATGCTGCTTCCCATCTAAATAACTTTGTTGAACTTTGTGAGATGCAAAAGCATAGGGATATAGATGGTGATATTATTAAGCTGTAATTGTTTCCTTTCTCTCTGAGAGGAAAAGCTAAAGAATGGTTGAATTCCTTAACTAGGAATAGTATTGATTCTTGGACTAAATGCAAAATGCTTTTATTAGAAAATACTATCCTCCTGCTAAGATTATATCCATGAGAAGTGAAATAATGAAGTTTAAACAACTTGATAATGAGCATGTTACTCAAGCTTGGGAAAGAATGAAATATTTGGTAAAGAATTGTCCCACTCATGGACTGACTGCTTGGATGATCATCCAAACTTTATATGCAGGATTGAACTATTCTTCAAGGAACCTATTGGATTCTGCTGCTGGAGGTACTTTTATGACCATTACTTTGGGTGCTGCAACAAAACTTCTGGACAATATGATGGTAAATTATTCTGAATGGCATACTGAGAGAGCTCCACAAGGTAAGAGGTAAATTATGTTGAGGAAACCTCCTCCTTGAGTGATAGATTGATATTATTATGTCTATGTTTGTTAATGGGAAAGCCCATATTGATCCAAATAATGTTCCTTTAGCCTCTTTGGTTGCTCAAGAAGAGCAAGTTGATGTGAACTTCATAAGAAATAATAATTTTGGTAATAATGCTTATAGGAACAATTGTGGTAACAACAATTATAAGCCATATCCTCCCAACAATGGTAATGCTTATGGAAATTCTTACAACAATAATAGGAGTGCTCCCTCTGAACTTGAAGTTATGCTTAAAGACTTTATTAGCAAGCAAATTGCTTTCAATAAAACTATTGAGGAAAAACTCTCTAATGCTGAAAGAAATATAACATCTTTAGCTGAAGCTCAATCTACTTTGAATAAAATGGCTGCTAAACCTGAAACTAATGATAATCCCTTTGCAGCTACTAATGCCATATAAGTAAGAATTGATGAAAATGTTAGACTATTAGCTGAATTACATGCTAAGTGGGAAAGAGAAGATGAAATTGCTAGAAACATTAGTGTTTCTACTATTACCACCACTAGTGTTGAGGCTAGTAATAGTTCTACTACTTTAGATGATAAATTTGATTTTGATCTTGATGGTTGGAACATCTCTGAAGTTATTAAGTTCCTACAAAAGCTTGCTAAAAGTCCTAATGCTAGTGCTATGAACATGGCCTTTACAAAACACATTACTGATGCTCTCGTAAAGATTAAAGAAGAAAAGATGAAACATAAAACTTATATTCCTATAAAACAAGAGGATGGTTGGGAACCCATCATTAATATGAAAGTGAATGACTTTGATTTCAAAGCTTTGTGTGATCTTGATAGTAGTGTTTCTATTATGCCTAGAAGGATTTATGATATGCTTGATTTGCCTCCTCTTGAAGATTGCTATTTGAATGTCCCACTTGATGATAATGTTAAAAATAAACTCATGGGGAGTCTTAATGATGTTCTTATTATGGTTAACAATGCCTATGTCCCCGTTGATTTCTATGTTTTGGATGTTGAATACAATGCTACTTGTCCTATTACTTTGGGAAGACCTTTTCTTATAACTGTTGGTGCCATCATTGATATGAAAGAAGGCACCATTAAATATCAACTCTCACTCAAGAAAGGTATAGAACACTTCCCTAAAAAGATAGAAAAGATTTCTTTTGCTTCTCCTATGAAAACAAAATTTGGTCTTAATGCTTCTTCATTTGAGAACACTTGATTCTTTCTTTGCTTCTTATGCCTAACTTAAAGGCGTTAAAGAAAAGTACTTATTGGGAGATAACCCAAAAGTTTTAGATGAGTCTTGGAAGTTATTACCTCTGTAATAACCGCCCCTTATCCTTTTATTTGCTTTTTGTGCCAAGAGTAACCTCTAATGAGAGAGAAGTAATGATTGGGAAAGTTGCTGTCCCGAAATAGATTTTTGTGCTTCACCGTAAAAATTCGTGAGAAAGCTCTGTATGTCGGATTGAGCTGCAATTTTTTGTGCTTCTGACCCAGGTTGTTATCTAAATTTCGTTAGTTCAACACTTTTTGATTTGAGCAACAGAAGGTCTTCGAAAAAATTCGTCTTTACCTGCTGGTCTGTTTTGACAGATTTCTGCCATTTTCTGCATTTGCTTCTTGTGGGTTCCTTTTTGAGTTCTTTTGGGGAATTGAGCTTTTTGAGAGAAGTTCTACAGTAGCTAGTGTTCTAATGGAAGTTTATTTGGTGTTAGAACTGATCCTAAAGACCTATTATCTTGAGTGCACTAATGTTGCTAATAAAAATTGTGTGAAGTTTTGTATGAAGGAAAATTTTCAGGTGTATGGAAGGAATGAGTAATGAGATGAAGGATGGACTAAAGCTCAAGCTTGGGTATGCCACGCATGTCACCCCAAGAAATATCCAAGAAGTACAAGCGTCAAAGCTTGAGGATGCCCAAGGCATTCCCCTCTTCATCAATAAAAATCCCAGGTTTCTTCCAAACACTTCATTTTTATTGTTTCATGCACAGTTGTGTTGTCCTTGGAGCATCTTTTTTTTTAGTTTTGGTTTTTCGTTTGCTTGGTTTTCTTAGTTTGCTGAATAAATTGGTTGAACCCCCTCTTTCATACATTGGTCTGCAAATAGTTTGGTTTGGTTTGGAAAAGAGTAGGACAGTTCATGCTTATGTGGTAAAAAGAGCTTGTTTTTGACTGTGGCCTATGCTTTGTCATGCCATGCTTGGTATTGTTTTGGCTTTATGCTTAGTATTCTTTGCTGTAGCAGGACTTGTTATAAACAATTGAGATTGTTTAATGTTCCTTGGATGAATCATGCGTTGTTTTAGCATAGGATAGTGGTATTCTCCTTTGATGCTTTATTTGGGTTGACTTGGCGCATGCTCACACCATGTTATGACTATATCAAGTCACCATAGCCTTTATGATCCTTTACTTTTCAACTTGTAGTATCACTTTATGCTTTTATCAATGATGTTTTGTCGCTCTGCATGATTATGACCATTATTGCTCTCTTAGTTTGTCGCTCCCAGTCTTTTGGTAGCCTCCACAACCAAGTATGAGTTCCACTCATGCATCCAACTCCCTAAACCAAGTTATTCCAAAGAGTCCACCATACCTACCTGTTAGCATATGCTATTCCAAGTATATTCATGTTTTTGTTTACCTTCCAAATTTTATGAGAAAACTAGTGATTAAAGCTCTCACGAACTTGATGGCACACTTTACTTTTTTGCCTCTAATAAACTTGAACCATTGGGCCCTTCTTTTTTGCGTATATGCTTGCGCTTTATAAGTTGAAATTAGCAGAACCATGTACCATGGGGAACGCTTTCAACATCGCACTTGTACTTTGTACCACGTTGATATCATGTTCTTTTGCTTACGGATCCCGGCGGTGTGAAATAAAAGTGGAACTTGTAAGATCATGGAGTTTGTATGTGTGTTAGAGAAACGCCTGGGCCGCTAGCCTAAGCCATGCCTAATCATGGTGGAAACTTGCAACATCACCATAATGAGCACTCTATGAAGCATCCTCAATAAAAACCTATGCAAATAGCAAATAAAAAGATCGCTGAGATGCTCATTGTCAGCTTGCCTTGTCATTTTGATTATGGGAAAGCTCCCGTATCATGTGCAAGGGGTACCCCGTTGGCGGTTTTAATGATACACATGTACTTACAATGACAAGAGCTTACTCGTGACTGAAGTTGAGTAGCATGAGGATCGGTCTTCGTAAGTAAGGGGCATGAGATTTCGGTTTATAACTTGTCAAGCATATCCTCTTAGTTGTGTCACTTTAACCTTAATCACCTTAAAGATGCTTATGATAGGGGCAATGAGAGCTGAAAGCTATAAGTACCATAATTTTTGGAAGCTCTTTATGAGACTTGAATCCCTACTTCCTTTTACAAAAGGCCTTTCTTCCACCATTATATTGAGTCTCCACCTTCTACCTTTATGCACCTACTTTGAGAGCATAGTGGCCATTCTTAGTTCTATGTGCATTGTCCCAAGACTAGTTGATTGATGCATACTTTGATATTGCTTGTTTTAAACTATTGTATCTAGTCACTCTTATGAACTTTGAAGGTGTCATATGCATTTATATTTGCTACTCTATTGAGGGACAAGCTGAATACTATTATGCTATGTTTTCTTTATGTGAAACAAACAAACGTCTTGCAAAGCATTGTTATTCATGAATCTTTTGTTTGTGCATTTTCATGTTGCATCATAGTTTCGTTGCTTATTGCTAGAACTTTGTGTTTCATGTTATGATTGAAGTACTATGATCCCAGCCTTGAATGTTTTGCAAATAGTTTGATCAAGTCTTTGATGGTGCATGTCACCTCAAAAATTATTCTTTCTTTTTATCACTTACCTACTCGAGGACGAGCAGGAGTTAAGCTTGGGGATGTTGATACATTGCAAATGTATCTATAATTTTTGATGTTCCATGCTTAGTTTTATCCACTTTCTTAAGTTTTGTTCCAACTTTGGAGTGCTTTTCATATGATTTCTTGGAGTAACCTATTAACAAGAGCCAAAGTGCCAGCTGCCTGTTTTCTGCTGTTTTTTGTTCCAGGAAAGTCAGAAAATGAATATTCTTGGAATTGGACGGGACAAAAGCCAAAGTGCCTATTTTTCCGGATGTCATCAAGTGCCAGAGTACGAGACGGAGAAGGGTCAGGGAGCCACGACACCACCTGTCCATGTGGCCAGGCCTGGCCCGCGTCAGGGGGTGGTTTGGCCGCTCCCGGCACCCCCTCGACCTTTCCTTCCGCCTATATATTTCCCTCGGGACGAAAACCCTAAGGGACCGATCAAAAATCCACGAAAGAGTCTGTAGCCGCCGTCATCTCCATCCCTAGATCGGGAGGGATCTGAAGCTCTTCCCGACACCCTTCCGGAGAGGGGAATTCACCCTGGAGGCCTTCTTCATCACCATGCAAGCCTCCGGTGTGATGCGTGAGTAGTTCATCCTTGGACTACGGATCCATGTAGTAGCTAGATGGCTGGTTCTCCCCCTTTGTGGTTTCATGTTTAGATCTTGTGAGCTCCGTTCATGATCAAGATCATCTATTTGTAATCCATACATGTTGTGTTTGCGGGGATTCGATGGATATTGAGATGCTATTTCAGATTGATTATTGATTCTATCATGTCTTTGTTATTTGTGATCTTGCATGCTTTCCGTTGTTAGTAGCTATCTTGGCCGAGTAGATGCTAGCAACTCCAAGAGTTAGTATTTATGCTCGATAGTGGGTTCATGCCTCTGGTAATCTGGGGAAGTGACAGAAATCTCTAAGGTACTAGATGTGCTGTTGCTACTAGGGAGAAAACAACAATCCTTTGTTCATAGAACAATCGTATTGTTTACTTTACACACAGTTCGTAAAGCAATAATCTGTTCCTTGCAACTTAATACTGGAGGGGGTTTGGATGATAACCTGAAGGTGGATTATTAGTCATAGATGCCGTTGGATGGCGGTCTATGTATAATGTTGTAATGCCCAATCAAGTCTCAAAGGAGTCAAGATGATTAGTACATGCATGTATTGCTTTCTCGGTGTTTGTCAATTGCCCCACTGTAATTTGTTCACCCAGCATGTTATCTATCTAAGGAGAGCCACCTCTAGTGAACTATGGATCCCGGTCCTCTTTCTTTACATACAATCTACAACTGTTTACTACTTTGTGTTTACTTTCTGCAAACTTTTACTTCTTTCCATTCGATACGTTTAATCCTTTGTTTTCCGCAAAACACGGTGAGATTGACAACCTCATCGCAAGTTGGGGACAAAGTTCTGTGGTTGTGTTGTGCAGGTCTCCACGTTGCTACTAGCACCGGTAGTGCGCCCTGCCAAAGCTCAGCTAGTAACACCTTTGGGGTGTTTCCTTGCTCCTACTGGTTCGATTAAACCTTGGTTTCATAACTGAGGGAAACTTGCTACTGTGCTCATCATACCTTCCTCTTGGGGTTCCCAACGAGCTCTACATCAACACCGCCATCAAGCATTTTTCTGGGCATCGTTCATTGAGCCATCAAGCACACGGCACGACACGAGGCCATCGAGGCCCACCTCGAGCAACTCGACGATGAAGACGATGACTGCTGGGAGGGATCCAACATGGACTCCGGCGTGGAGGACGAGGACAACGACGACGACGGCGGCCTTCTCTTCCTGCCCCTGCAACCCGGCATCCCAGACTAGTGTCGCTAGTAGGGCACCAACACCATCGCGTCCGAGGTGTGGCCTTGGCTGTCCACGGAGGAGGACCACGAGACGCAGCCTCGGCTGGTGGCCTTCAAGAAGGAGGATCCGGAGCCGCAACACCGGCCGCTGATGGAGGAGGAGGAGCTCTAGGATGCCATGCTCGCGTCCTAGCTAGAGAAGGATCGGCAGTGGGATGGCACTGCCTAGGTGAAATATCACGGATGTCGCCTAGAGGGGGGTGAATAGGCGGTTTAAAACTTCTACAAGATGGGCTTAATAATGGCAGAATAAAACTAGCGTTTTATTTTGTCAAGCACAAAGCCTAGATATACTAAGGTTCACCTATGTGCACCAACAACTTAGCTAAGCAAGACAAGCAACAATGCGATAGCAATATAGATTACTTCAAGCACGATGGCTATCACGATGTAAAGTGCATAAGTAAAGAGCTCGAGTGTATAGATAACCAAGGCACGCGGGAACGACGATATTTTACCGAGTTCCTCCCAACAAGGGAGTACATATCGTTGGAGGGGTGGGTAAGACCACCAACGCCACAAAGGCCTCACCCTATTCTCATGATCACCCACCACGCGGTAAGCACCAGTTCCACAATGGGACACTTGAGGGTGGTCACCAAACCCATACAAGATTGGGGCTATCTCCACAACTTAATTGGAGGCTCCCAATAATCGCCACCAAGGCCTCAATCTCGGGGAGAGCTTCACAACTTAATTGAAGGCCCCAAGAACACGCCACAAAGGCCACACACCCGTCTAGGGTTCCAAGAACCCAAGAGGGGCAAACTTCTTGATTTCACCAAGCAAATCCTCCGGAGAGAATACAAACTGATGCACCTAATGCAAATAGCAAGAACACCACAAACATGCCCCAAAACTTCACTCTCAAGTTCCAACAAAGCTACTAAAGAAATTGGGGGAACAAGAGAGGAAGAACACAAAGGGGAACATAAAATCCCCCAAAGATCTAGATCCCGAAGATTCACTCACAAAGAGATGAATAGGCTTGATCAAATTGTAGATATAGATCTCCTCTATCTTCCCCTCAAATATTGGCAACAATCATTGGAGGGGGATAGATTAATCAAGCTCAAGAGATGTGAGACAAAAGGGCAAAGCTTGAAGAAAAATAGAGGAGAAGAGCTGATGGCTCTGAAATATAGCCATCTAGCATCCACATTTTAATTGGATATTAATCATATTTTTTATGAAATATCTCTCTAAACCCTGCAACTAATGCTAATATTCAGATGGGTATACAATCCTTTCTTTTGTATTTTTCCTGCGCATATAATATCGTTTAAAGGAGGGAATCACTACATTAAAGTCAAAGATCTCGTAAAAAGGATCAACGTCAAAATTTCGGTAAGTGAAGGTAATGATGTAGCCACGTATCAACACTTTGTTGATCAAGTAGAAATTAAGGTACGCGAGCTTGAAGAAGAATACAAGAAAATCGCTAAAAAGTTACCTATTAAACTAGATGACATATTTGAGCCTACTATTAAGATAAAGATTGGAACCAATGAGATAGCTGCACTTTGTGATCTAGGTGCAAGCGTCTCAACAATTCTAAAGAGTCTTTTTAACAAGTTAAATATTGGTTCCTTTGAAATTACCGAGTTAAAATTACATCTAGCAGATTCTACCTACAAACAAGCTGAAGGGATTAAGGAGAACACTTTAGTTTACATCAAAGGTTGTCCTGCTCTAATTGATTCATTATTGTTGACATGCCTGAAGATACAGTTGCTCCTATAATACTCGGCCATCCTTTCTTAAGAACTATAAAGGCTTTAATTAATCTGCATGAAAGGAACGCGAAGTTGCAATTGCCTTCGTGGGATCCTTTTGTTATTCATTTCCCTAGGAAGAAGAAAGCCAAACATGACGAGAAGGAGGCCATCACTTTGAAGGCCAATTACTTTGGAGTATCATCAAGGTCAAGTTATTGACCATAAAAGAGCTCTCCATGGGAGGCAACCCATGTTAAATAAAGATTTGAGTTAAGTTTTAGTTTTTGTTTAAGTTTTTGATTAATAAAGAGTGCTAGAAAACTTCATTTAAGGAGAAGAAATTTGGTAGTACTTGAAATTCTGCTTTATTCATGCTATTGTTGGTCGACAATATTTACTGTCAATTTCTATCAAAAAACAAGGTATATCACTAAGTTACAGGAAAAGAAATAGTTTACAAAGAAATAGAATTTGTTTGACGCACACAGAGAGTTTAACGACCAACTATACGGTGAGAATAAAAATTCCGGCCGTATAGTTTCGGTCGTATAGTTATCTTTGCCATCGAAAATTTTTCTGCAATATGTACTGAGAGTTTAACGACCAACTATATGACGGGAATAAAAATTACGGCCGTATAGTTCTGGTCGTATAGATATCAATGCCTCCGTACAATTTCTTTTCATATATATTGACAGTTTAACAACCAACTATACAGCGGGGATAAAAATTCCAGCCGTATAGTTCCGATCGTATAGATATCTATGCCTTTGCAAATTTTCTATCGCAGGGACAGACAGTTTAACGACCAACTATACGACTAGAATATTTTGTTCCGCCCATATAGTTGCGTCCGTATAGCTGCGCCGCCAGGAGGAAGACCTAATATTTTGATAGAACGCCAACT
This sequence comes from Avena sativa, assembly GCA_916181665.1. Taxonomy (NCBI): domain Eukaryota; kingdom Viridiplantae; phylum Streptophyta; class Magnoliopsida; order Poales; family Poaceae; genus Avena; species Avena sativa. Next base: position 446,393,669 of record OV702296.1, on the reverse strand, counting down.
ATACGGCCGGAACGCATGTTCCGTCCGTATAGTTGCGTCCGACCACAAAATCGCACGGGAAAATACTCCCAACTCCAAAACTTCAATCATTTTACTTTCTTCTACCTCCAAACTCTCTCAAAACCTCAAGGGATCTTCATCTCTACTCAATTTCGTTCGATTTCCTCGTACACAAGTGATCTACGGTATGTTTATCTTCCGATCCTCCAATTACTTTTTGCAAATTCGTCTTCGATCTATTGTAATTATCAATCTAGGGGAGGCCAACTATCAACTTATTGCCATGATTTTCTTACCTAGATTATTATCTTGAGGAGATTCTTTAGTGTGTTTAGATGAGGAATATATTATACTTACTGTTGTTGGATCAAAAAGTTTTATTTTTGCCTTTCTTCAATGTTTTAGAAGATGAACACAAGGAGACAAACTCATGCTCGTGCCACCGCTAGCGCTTCTCGAGCTGTCGCTCAAGAACGCATGGGGATACGGTTCAGGGATGAGGCCCATCGTGAACGCTTCAACAAGATCAACAACTACAAAGTGAAGGCCACCTAGTGGGCTTGCCCCATTATATTGAACCAACTCGGTATTTCTGATGACTTTAATTTTCTTTGCAATAGAGCTGGCCTGCAAAACTTTGTGTACAATGATGTACCTACTTATTGCTGCTTAACCATTGAATTCCTAAGTTCATTGCAAAGCACCGTTAAACTGTGGCAAAGAGAGGATACTATTTATTTCCGCCTGATGAACAACAACTACACCTTAACGTTAGATGAATGGTGTGCATGCTTTAATTTGCCAAACAATGATGTTCATGCTCTACACGCATCCTTTACTAGCTTAATTCCTTCCCCCAATCAATACTATAATGGCATGAGTTTCACTAGTAGAGTGAACAAGGGGATGAATATTCAACATCCTGCAATTCGCTATTTGTTCTATGTTATTGCTAACACTTTGCAGGCAGGTAATGAGTTCACGAGACTCAACGAAGAGGACATCCAAGTCCTTGCAAAGGCTGCTTACATCAACTGCAACCTGTCCCTAAACTTGGGCGCCATCCTTGTGCGCTACTTGGAGCATCAAGCCTCCCAAAGCCAAGGGCCAATCACAGGAGGAGGTGTCATCACCGTGGTTGCCACTCCCATAGACATCGATCTAGGTAAGTTGCAACCCATACTAGGTGAGACGCGTGTTGGTTTCTCCACCTTGAGGGCATGTGGAATGCTCACTAGGAGAGGTGGTGTTTATTACCTGCATATTGCTAGAGCTGGGCGTATCTACCCTACTCCTATGCCTAATGGTCTTTTCTCTATTGAGAAAGGATGTTTGCTATATGATGTGCAAGTTGGGCAACATCAACCCGAGGAAGAGATTCCTGAAGAGGACGAGGACCAAGAAGAGGAGCAAGAAGTTCCTCATCAAGAGGAGTAGCCACAAACCCGGTTCACCACATACCAAGATTTCCAAGGACTTGGAGGGACTGTGGAGAGGATGTACAACCTCTCTTTGAACCCCTGAGAATCAACAATTAACCTCTCCACTCAATTTGCAAACTGGAGTAACGACTTTTTCCCGCCACCACAATGATTTGAAGGGCTTGCAAAATCCTATGCTTGGGGAAGTTTCCTCATATATCTTTATTTGGCATTTATTTGCTTTTATTTATTTCGAGGTTACATTTTTATTTGAGTTTATAAGCACTCGTGTTGGTTTCCCAACACTTTATCATTAGTTCTTTCTATTTGCTTTCGAAATTTTCTAGCCGAGCTTTGCCGCCAATTTTCTATTCTTTATTTCCCTCTCTCAAAACTCATAAAAAGATTTATCCATTTTTCTTTATTTCCCTCTTTCTTTTCTTTCCGCCTCGAGGTCTTCGTATATTTCTAGGAGAGTGATCGACTTCGAGTTTTCAAGAAACAAATAAAAAAGGAAGAGAGAAGTGGAACCAAACATGAGAGGTATGCCTTATGACTCCCCACTTTTGAAGTTTGAGAAACCTATGCTAGTTAGTAGTGAATGTTGAGATATTATATTGGCGGAGTGAGTCTTTGTATTGTCGTAAGATTTTCGTTTGCATGGGTATTTAATTGGGCTCATTTTGTTCCAGCTCTCGTAATTAACCAAGTCTTGCCTAAAAATTACTAAACAATTGTTATAAGAAAAAGTCTCACAATTGAAGGATTGGGTGTTGTAGTGCTTAGTCTTGAAGGCTTATTTATAGAGACACTCGACACCACTGAAAATATTTATTGACTTGATAGCTCTCTTTGATAGGATTTGTTCGATTGAATTAATGTTTAACGGTTTTTGTGAGCATGCCAAAGTTTGACTTGTTAATCATAAGAATGATATAGGTTTACGCGTGTCAAACTTCATGGGATTCCAACAACTCCGCTAGCCTACGAACAATCTTAATGGAGAAAACTCCTAGATTTCGGCTATGAGTTGATTAAACACTTGTAGCAGCAATGCTATAGTGGGTAAGATTCTTTGCACTCCCGGGTAGCTGTAATCATGATGGCATCACTCCTCTGGCTATTATGAGTAATCATTATTCAAAAGGAACGAAAACCTTAGTGATCCCACGAGTGTCTATCACAGCCCGATAAACTAATATTTTTTTGGCATGCTCTCAATTACTTAAAAACTGAAATTCTTGAAAGACAATGAATAGAAAAGTAGTGCTTGCAAAGTATTGATTCATTAATGTGGGAGAATTGAGATACTCTAGTGTATATGCTTTTCATGACAACTCTCACACTCTTAATTTACATGATTACACTTTACTGTTCAAAGGCAAGCCTATGAGTTGATTACTTGACATGGAATAAAATTTACTCATTTGGATCATCCATACTTACAATAATTTTGCTGCGTTATAAGGATGCATGAAACCTGTATGATATGCTTTCCATTACTCAATCTATGCTGAAGTTTTTCAGATTTATGAAGTGGAGGAAACATGAGACTATTAATCATGAGTAAGATCACCATCTCGTTATTTCAGTCTAAATGTTGAGTTCCTTTTTGATTTTGGTTTTCTTGCTCGGGACGATCAAGTTTAAGCTTGGGGAGGTTGATGGCTCTGAAATATAGCCATCTAACGTCCACATTTAAACTGGATATTAATCATATTTTTTATGAAATATCTCTCTAAACCCTACCACTAAAGATAATATTCAGATGGGTATGCAATCCTTTATTTTGTATTTTTCCTGCGCAGATAATGTCGTTTAAAGGAGGGAATCACTACATTAAAGTCAAAGATACGATATTTCCCTCAACCAGAAGAAACCAGGAGCCATCCAACGAAGGTAGACGCCGTAACGACCAGCTATATGGCCGGAGCAAAAAATCCGACCTTATAGCTCCGGTCGTATAGTTGGCGCCGCCACCATTAGGTCAAACAGAACAACTTTCATGAAGGGGCCTCTATATAAAGAAGCCTTAGGCGAGAGGAAAACATATCTCGCTCCGCCCCAAAGAAGCTAGACTCTGCCAAAAAGCTGCCTCCAGATCTCCAAATCCTTCTCCATCTCCATAGCCATACTCCACCACTTGTAATAGTAGATCTCTTCTCCGATTGGCGACATTTTAAGACTATTTCTATCAATCTTATGTTCATTACAATGTTTGTTATTGTTGATCTCATCTCTATGTGTGAGTAATTCTCCTTGGGCTAAGGGCTTTGGCCTAGCCATGTAGCAGTTGTGCATGTGATTTATCATAGATGGGATCGTGTATTAGTTTGTATGACATGATGATTATTGTATCCTCTCTTGCCTCAATCTAAGGACTTGTCAGGTACCCAAGACCCCGAGGGTTGAGCTAGGTATAGGGAGTATGAGTGATGACTGATCTGCAGGTTGGGAACCCTAGTGACAGAAGGGGTAGTACGACTGTATGTGAGGGATTTGCTTGTGATTAACGGTGACATCACGATGCATATCATTAGTTCTCTTTCTTCTATGGATGAGAATAGTAGGTTATTGCTATAAGCGGTTGCGAAGGCAATAGCAATTATGGATGCACTGCCCACATATAATTTATCTTGCTCTAACAAGTACATGCATACTTTATTTCTATCTTTTATTTCCATCAGATGTTTTGCACAGCTACAGCTAAAACCGAACGCCCTAGGCCCTCTCTCTCCATCATCGACAACAACAAAAAGACACAAGCTACTGGTCCGGTAAAAACACAAAAGGAATTCTAAAACTCCCGAAGGTCCGTTAAAGTAACTTCACTATGCATTCACTTCCCGTGGATTCGATAACCTAGGTCTACTAGGGAAAAGAGTAATACTACATCCGTAATCCGGATCGAAGGTATCAAGAGCTAACCATGTCAAAAGGGAGAGAGAGGGGGTTAAATAGAAAAGAGGATTCTGCCTATTGGGGGCACCAACCTGACCTGGGCCGGTAGTACCGGCCCATAGCTGTACTACCGCCCAGGGAGCCTGCCACGCTAGCGAACAGGGGAAGTGGGTGAGCAGCACAGGCAGCCAGCAAGCGAGGGGGTGAAGGGGATCAGGGACGCTTGCTGGCGCGGGAGCGTGAGCGAGCGCAACAGCGCGAGCTAGGCCGACCCAGCGAACGGAGGCGAGTAGCGGCTGGGCGAGCGAGCGGGGAAGGGGATCGGGTGGCGAGGCGGGCGCGCGCGCGCGAGCGAGCGGCTATGTGCGGGAGTGGGCTGGCGGGGCGAGGTGGCCCAGCAACTGGCGGCGGTAAGCAGGCAAGCGGGGCGAACTGGGGAGGGCGGCTGGGTTGGGATAGACGACCCGCTACTACCGGCCTGGCCGGGCCGATACTGTCGCGATGGGCCGGTAGTACCGGCCAGAGCCCGAAACCAATTTTGTTGGAAAGAGGATGATCAGAGCTACCCAACAAAAATATTAGATATCACCAAGTGAGAAAGTATCAAGTATTATAATGTGAGATACCTCACTTGGTGAGAGTCCGGAAAACCTCCAAGAGCAAAATCGCAACAAGATATAAAAGGGAGATCTGATTTTGATGAACTAAAGCTTGTATTGAGCACAAGCTCTAGAGCCAAACATGGATAAGATCCAAGCAACAACCAATAATGATGATGCTAAGAATGTAATGGTTTGAGCTCTCTTTGAATAATATGATCGAGCTACTCACTCGAGAGCCCCTCTTAATAGAACGGTTATCTATCCTAAACCCGGTCTCCCAACTACCAACATGAGACCGGCAAAAGGGAAAACCTATCAAGATTACCTTTGCCTTGAGTAATCCACTTGAGCACAATGCAGACGATCTTGTCCTTCTCAAGATGCACAACTTCTTGATTGCTCTTGCATGCACTCACTTGATGAAGACTTGACATATCCTCCCCCATACACCATGGGGAAGCCGCTTCTTTGAACTTGTCTTCGTCGATCCATGACCACCTCAGTATGACTCCAAAATGCCCAAAGCCCTTGGTAAAAGCTTCTTCTTCTTCATATCTTCCACCTTGGAGCCAACACATGCTCCAAGCGATGCCAATGAACAATTCCTACAAGTGAAACTCAATACAAACATTAGTCCATAAAGATTGTCATTAATTACCAAAACCACACATGGGGGCCCACATGCACTTTCAATCTCCCCAACTTTGGTAATTGATCGCAATCCCTTTGAGAGGGTTTATGTAATGAATTTAACGAATAAAATGGTAGCCCCAATATAAAATACTACACAAGTATGTGATATTGGTACCACCACAATATATAGAGCAAACTCCCCCACAATCTATGCAAGTGTGATGAACTTGAATTTCATTGCATATATTGCCAATCATTATCATTGGTGGAGTTTCCTCTATATATAGCAAATGCTAAGAAACAACAAAGATGCAAGAGCATGAAAAGCAAATGCTTAAGAACAAACTCAAAGCAAGAACCAACTTCCCTTAATCCCTCGAAAACTTCTCCCCCATTGGCATCGATTGCCGAAATGGGTGACAAGTTCTAGAAGGCCAATATAATGATAATTCCTCCAAAGGTGTGCCTATATCAAATGATGAATACTTGGGAGGAAGTATAACTACACTGAGGACCCGAAGATTGCCAAAGAAATAAAATAAAAGAAGCATCAAGAAATGATGCAAGCAATCACTAGATCCAACAAACCAATTGAAAACAACAAATGAGTCCAAATGGAAACAACAAGATATTATGATAAGATCAAAAGCGTGTTTTAAATAAAAATAGAGAAGCTCCCCAAGATTTGTGCACAAATAGAATAGTTGCATTTGAATACATCATGCACAAACATGGGATCCTCGCTCCCCCATAAGCATTTAAAACACAACAAATGAGAAAGAAAACAAATGAGCATTATTAAATGAATCCTCACTCATCCAAATTCATTTAATAATACAAGGCATGAGAGAACAAATATGAGTGTCCGAAGATGAAAACACAAGAGACAAGCACTCATAGGCAAACAAATTTGGAAGCCACCGAAGAGTCAAATAAATAGAAAGGTGGTCTCCAAGGAATAAAATCTTAACTAAAATTATCTTTGCTTATGTATATATGTTTCTAAGTGGAATGCATCACAAAGACATATGTCCACACAGAGACATGCACACATAAACAAGATACTCAAGAAAGCATATAAAAACCAAAATGAAGTCATAACATATACGAATAAGATTTTTGCTTGTAAGTATGGCCAAAGGCACAATTTTATCTTATTGTTCATTAATGAACTTCAAATACCAACACACTACATATATTAGAACAATCACCAAGGGAAAGGGAGACGGTTGGAATATATGGAGAAAAGCAACAACACAAAGAAAAATCAACTAACAAAAACTCACTATTGCACATGAGTGGAGTTGAGGAAAGCATAGGTAATAAAATTGCTAGATTGACATATTTGGGATTGGTGAGTCATATGCATGATTTTGTATAGTCCCAATTATATGCAATCACCTCAACTTACACACATCTGCAATAGGGAGTTCTCCTAAAACCAAAGCTAGAACCACAACAAATACAAATACAAAAATTCATGCTAGAAGGCAACCCACACACGGTTGGAAGAAATATGTATGGGCATGAGAAAGAGGTAGAGGATATGAATTCATTGATCATCCTATAGCTTGCCTCTAGTTCCCATGAATGCACCACTTCTTCAAACTTTGAGAGACAAGCATCCAATATATCTCCAATGTACCTAAAACATATTTAAGTACAAAATAGTCCCCAAACATATTGGGTCCAAAGTAGTTAGAGAAACTACAATACATAGGAGGGACTCCACATAAACATGTGCATATTGGTATGAAATTGAATTTCATGCACATCTTAGCCAATTAGGATTTGGTGGAGTTTCCCCTATATAAATATGTAGTAAAATATGCATGCATGCAACTTTCAAGAACCAAACGGAGATACAATTTGAACAAAATCACTAAGTAAACCAAGAAGGCACACCAAAGTGTGACACAACAAAAAATTGTTCAAATTATATCAAGGAACCAAATCAACACATGAAAGATCAAAAGTTCAACAAATGAACTAGGTGAAAGCCAAAGAGAAAAAGATGGATAAAAATATAAGTGCTCGAGGATTTATCTCATTCTAAAAGGTCAACATACGAAACAAGGAATGAGGCAAAACCAACTCCCAAAATAGCAAGGTTCCAACAAATAAACCAAACTCTCCACACTTTTCATGATGGTACAAATTACCAAAAAGAAAAGATTGAACTTCCAAACACATAAACATGATATGGATCAAAGCAAGAAGCATAAATAGGAGGTTCTAAATAATATAGGAGAGTTCACCCATAAGTAGTACATTATTTAGGATTTTTTCTTTTCTATGCAAAATGAACACAAATGAGATAATTACTACTACTTATATTAAATAAAACACAAGAGGATACAAATAACATAATAAGATCCATAAGAGGCAAGGAAAGCTTGGGAGAAAAACAAACATTTTCTTTGCCAAAGATAGGACAAAAATAAACCAAGGACAAAGTGAATATGATCAAAAGATTCTACCATAAATAGAGTACCAATTGTCCAAGGACAAGAAGTATTGGGAATAATCTTCCCAAGGTAGTTCACATGGATCCAAGATCATGTTGACACAAAGAAGCATATAACAAAATATAAGAGTTAAGCTTGATGCTTCGGAAGAGATTCTTGGTAGCTTCCTATAGTTACACAATCACTAGCGATTAGAGTGACTCAAAGCTAATGGTTTCCATGAGGATATGGGGATCCAAATATGAGGAAACACATACGAAGAAACACTCACACAAACAAGATCCAAAAGAAGAGAAATAAAGACATTGAACTTGTTTGAGCAAATGTGTCACATAGGAGCTAGATAATTCAATATCAATTCTAAGTGACACAACCTCGAATTTTAACATTTTATAGGCTTGTAATATGCACTAAGCATATGACTCCCCCATAATGTGATAAACAATAAACTTCACCACGAGGCAAAAGATCCATATAGAGATAATTAATGGACACTATAAAACATGAATTTCTCACGAGACACATACCACATAGAGACTAGATAATATTGCACTATCAATACTAGGTGGTATTACTCATGTACACATATTTTAGGATTGTGGAATGCCCAAGCATAACACTCCCCCAAAATGGGATAGTCCATTAATCTCTCACAAGAGCCAACAAGATACCAGTAGAATTCAATAATATCTCCAACACAAGAAACACTCATACATGGTGCTCAAACCAACAAACACAAATATACTTGATAACTCAAGATAAGAAAATGGTAAGCACAACATATACAACAAACATGCAAGGTACAAAAGCAACACATGCATAAGGGGCGGGTAACTTTTGATGTATTTAGTTATGCACATGTTACCGCAAGGAGGAACATTGGAAATATAATACACATGACTTGGCTTGACAAATATAATAGATGAAGATCCCTCAATTCTTCATGATGAAACCAAGTCTCCATTGTCCTCCAAAGCCACCTATTGATCAAGTTTTGGATTGTTGGTCCCCAACCAAGTTGGGTCCTAAGAAGTTAGTCACAATAGGCTTGGCAACCCAAATGGTTCTTTTCTTGACACCACTTTGGGTACCAACGTATTTGGCAAACACATTGCCCACCTCATCCTTACGAAGTGAATAAGCATAATTAATCATGATAGGGTTGGATGAGGAGTTACCAATAGTGCATGATAAAGAAATGTGCCCCTTCTCACGGCAAATGTAGCAAGTTCTTGTCTTGCTAGCTTTCTTCTTAGGTGATTCCACAACTTGAGGAAGAGCTCGAGTAGACCTCTTAGGAAGAGGTCCATCTACAACTTGAGGTAGAGCTTGATGTCGCTTCCCTTGTTGCTTCACACCAAGAGGCTTCTTATTCAATGGGAAAGATCTAACATGATGCCCTTCTTCCTTGCACTTGAAGCAAATAATGTTGGCCGGATACTTTGTTTGATCTTGTCCATTCTTCTTGTTTCCCTTGTGCTTATACTTGTTATTGGACTTTTCCTTGTTTTTGGAGTTGAATCCAAGTCCACTCTTATCTGTAACATCCCAAAAATCATATTTCAAAACTCATTCATATCATTCTTGCATCATTCTTTCATGAAGGGTTTTTCTCAAAATCATTTAGAGACAGAAGTTTGAGCTATGATTTCATGTGGGGAATTTATCTCAAATGGCCATCACCCTTTGGGATTTGATTGTCTATGAACTTGTTTGCTTGCCTCCATGGTTGGAAAGACTAGGTGAAGCTTTTAACCCAAGATTCAAAATTTAGAAATAGTTTCAAAACCCTATTTCAAATATTTGCAAACTAGAGCAAATCTCTGTTTACTTTGAAACCCAAGCTTGACCAAGCCTTGCAGGGTAACCACTTAGTTAGAATGACTGTTTTTGAACCCACAGAACCCTGCAAAAATTCCCAAAGCAGTTTGAATTCAAAAGGATTTGAATTCATATCAAATTCATACCAGAAAATGAATTTAGAAAAAGAAAAGGCTTAAACAATGGAAAAGGGCCGCGCGGCCAGAATCTGGCCCAGCAGCGGATCAAGCCCATCAAGCCCACCCGGGGATCTCCTTTTCCTTCTCACACGCGCAAGCACACGCAAACAGACGCTGACAGCCTGACCCCACCAACACCTTGCGTGTTTCGCTGACGAGCGGGCCCAGTCCACGTCGTCCTCGTCTTCCCCAGACCGCGCCTGCGACCACGTCGCTGCAGCAGTGATGGCCGGTAATGGCGCGGCGTAAATGGGCATTTATCCTCGAGCGTTTCCTGTCGATTCCCCGGCTATAAGACCCTCTCTGCCCCGCGATCTTTTTCCCCCAAACACCTCGCTCACTCCGCCACCAGGCTGCCCTCAATCTTCCACGCACCGCCGCTGACAGAGCCCTCTCCGGTGAGCGATTCAGGTGAGCCTCGAGTTCCCCTCTGCCTATCGTTATTGCTATCTGACTCAGTGTATCTTTGCGCACCTCCTGACCTCACTAGTCCGTCTTGTACTGCCCCAGGTCGCCGGTTTCACCTGACACCGCGAGCACCGATGGCGACATCAACTCCGACGAGTTTTCCCGGTAGGTACAGACCGCCCCTCGCCTTCCCATTCATGCACACGACTTCCCCTTGACCCTGTGAACCTAACCGTGTCGTTATCTTGCCTTGGGGTGATTCACAGCGACGTCCACGACGACCACCTGACGCACCCGACGCCGCCACGAACTCCGGTGAGCAATCGCAGCCGTGCCCGAGCGCCCCTTGACCAACTGCGTCTACGACGAGCATCACCGTGACCCCCTGAGCCCGGTGAGCTACTCCTCCTTCTCACTCGCCGCCTGCATCGTCGGCAACGTCGTCGACCGACAGTTCCGCCGCCGGTAGCCACCGCTCCGCCGCCAGTTCTTGGCCAGGGCAATAGCAGCCGTTAGATCTGTATCGTAGCGCTAGGATAGATCCACTTAACCCCGAAGCGGTACGCGATCTGAGCCGCCAGATTTCATTTAGATCCTAGGGCTGTGGAGCTCGATCCAGTGCGAAACGGTACGGGCGAATAAGAACATGACGCGTGGCTAGGTTAGATCTGAAAATAGAATTTAAAAACAGATTTTGATCCAGATTTCAAATGCCAATATCTTTTGAATGCCACGTTGGAATTTTGCAAACTTTATACCGTTGGATTCAGAAAAACAAGCCCTTTCTGCCTATCCAATTTTTTTTAGCAAATAGTAACCATTAGATGTGCTTAAATTGCAGAGACTTGTTTGAGGCCTTTTTAAGTATAGATTTAGTTTAGTACTTTGTTTAGAGTTAGATTTTGTTTAGTTGGTAAACTAGTGGCTTGCTAAGTTTCTGTATTCATGCACTTGCTTGGTTGAGTTTTCAAAAATCATCACTTGGTAGATTCATGCATGCATGCATTCATACTATTTCTTATTTGTATATATTTGTGTGTAATTGTGTGCTACAACTTTGTGTGTAGATTTTGCTAGTGATTGTGATTGTGACGAGTGCTACTCTCCACACTACCAAGGCAAGTGATATCATCATGAATATTCCATTCCTATATTTTATTATGCATTGGTAATATTTTTCTAAGTATAGGACTTGCATGGTTATTTGCTAAGTACAAGCTATGCTATGGGAAAACCTATTAGGTGAAGCCTTAGTGAAAATTACCTAAGTCAAGATTCCTATTACTATCATGCTTAGCCTAGCTACTAGAAAACAAGGGTGGTTTATATATTCACACTATGGAAAAATATTCTAAGTCTGAGGACTTGTGTTTTATTTAACAAAAACAACTAAGTTAATGAATCACCTGGGTGGATTGGAAGGAATGGTTTATGTTGAGTGGTTCACAAGGCCATGGACTTGGCTTGTGTATCTCACTTGTGGATGGCCACCCAGGAAACAAAGAGATTTGAGATGTCAAATGTTGAGAAGCTTCAAGTGCAACCACTTGGCAATATGGGCTCTGCCATGATCTTAGGATGCTAGAACTTAGTCTTTTGGACAGTGGGTGGTAGATGGGATGATAGGTTGGAACGCGTCCATTTGACTAAGGAAAGGCTACTGAAGGATCTTGTCTTGGGAAACCAAGTCTTGTGGGGAAAGTGCACCACCTCTGCAGAGTGTAAAAACCTAAGTACTTAGCCATGTCCCTGGTAAAGGACAATTTGAGCATCAAGACATGGAAACTTCAAGAATCTCATCACTCCAATTTCTTAATAAAATTTGTGGGTGAACAAGGGTTAAAAGGATCTTCAGTCCTTGATTGGTAGATGCCCTGAGTGAATCTTCAGTCTTTGATTGGTAGATGCCTTGGGTGTTTTTGCCAGGTAAATCTTCAGTCCTTGATTGGTAGATGCCCTGAGTGGATCTTCAGTCTTGGATTGGTAGATGTCTTGGAATGTTTTTGCCAAACAAAACTTAGTATTTTCAAAAGTTAAGGAAAAATCTATTTTGAGCAATGCAAGCCTAAGCTCCACCTGCCAAATGCATATAGTATTATAGTCCACTTATATTATACTAAGGTATCACTTGCCAATACTATTCCAAAGTATTGACCCTCTGTGGCTGTAACTTATGATGTTGCAGGTTACTCTGATGATGATTAGGAGTCATGAGTCTACACTCAACATGCTTGCCTGTGGCACATGAAGATGAAGACTTATGTTTATTTACTTATTCCATAAACTCTTGTATTAGGCCTTTGGCCATGAGTTGTAAAAGACTATGTTTTATCTCTGGAATGACTGTAATAAACGACCTTTGTATCTATGTACTTCATCTTAAACTGTGGATGCTAGCATTGATCCAGGGACTAGCATTGCAATCACAGGGATCTTTTCCTTTACAAAGCCGTGAAGAAAGGACCACTCATGACCATGACCTTGGAATGTGAGACTGAGTTTCCCAAGATTCTCAAGGACCTCATGGAGACCATGGGAGTACATGGTGCAGCTGTGTACAAGGGCTTTCCAGTAATGAAGGAAGGAGTGGAGTATTGGTGGGTGCAACTTCACCTGTACAAAAACAAGGAAGACAACCATCAAGAAAAGGGCTTCTGCATGTACACCAACACTTTTATGCACACCACATTCTTTGAATCAGCAAAAGAAGCAGCTTGGAAGACTATCAAAGAACTAAGTGCTAGAGTCAAGTGCAAGATGCTCAACCTCCAAAAAGACTTAGAGAAAGAAAAGGAACATACCCAAGAGTTGGAAGTCACCAACCAGTCCTTGAGAGGGGATATTATAGACTTAGTGATAGAAGCATGTGAACAAGATAGGGTGATTGCCACTAGGAACATTGTGTTAGCCACCAGATCCACTGAGATAGGATTGTAAGCGCACTTCGTTAGTTGGACCACCATCTATCACCTTATTTTCCAAATGATACCTTAAAAATAAGTTTGAACCTTGGTTGATGTAATGGATTCCTGTATGCATGTCTTGTATGATCTTTTTTTTTGAGTGTTCCAAGAATGTGTTTGATTGTTGACTTGTTTATCTTAAATTGTGTTGTTCTAACTTTTTCAATCTTATAAATAGATTCCTATTGCCATCAGCACTGTTGAGGAGTTCCAGGCTACCCGTTTTGGTCCTCGTATCGTAGAGCTTACTACTTTACTCGATCTCCCTCTTCCTATCATTACGGTGCACCCACTCACCAAGTTTGAGAGGAAGGACCTTTGGGGCTTCAAGGTGAACCAGCCAGGACGCCAGACCGAGCCTACTACGGAGGCCATCGTCTTCAAGCTTATGCACGATGACAGGGAGAGAGGCATGGAGGTTGTTATGCAGGATCTGATAGGACGTCTGTTAGGCCGTCACTCCCGACAGGTTAGAGGCACTCACTTCCACGCTTTCGGAAGGCGTGATGATGATGGAGAGTCCATCGACTTTGAGGACGACTTGAGGACCACAGCAGAGCCGATACGCTTGTACCTCCAGGACTTAGAGACTCTTATTAGGCACGTGGATACCGATAGGACCAACGTCATGCTTAGTAATGACGAGCTCCAGGTGCAGCTTCGCGAGAAGGACAAGCTCTTCGCGCAGCAGGACGAGATAGTCAAGGAGATGGAGGCAAAGTTCGAGGCCCAAGACCGTAAGTTCAAGAGTCAAGAGAAGCGTGTCCAGGATAGGAACAAGAGGATTCGTGATATGACCGAGGAACTGCAGTCCAAGGACTTCGAGTTAGAGCAGCAGCAGACAGTGATTGAGAGGCTTCGTTCCCAGAAGAGGGCTCTCAAGGCCAAGATCGACTCTTTGACCACTACCATCGAGGAGAACAAGACCGCAATGGAGAACGCAGGTCTTACCTTTGTCGAGGAGGAGATTGATGCCGACGAGTAGATTCGACTACTCAGTTATCTTTATTTACCGCACTTGTTATTTGTGAACTTAATATTTAGACCATCCGACATGTGGATGGCTTGCCACTTGTGTGTCTTTACCTTGAGACTTTTGTTATCTTGTTGTTGAACTTTTATCCTTGTGTTGCATGCTATATGTTTGCTTGTGTGATGTATTGTGCATAAATCATGTAAGGGTATCTCATTCTTATCTCTATATGAATAAACCACAGATGCCTCCCCGTCGCGCAAACACCAACCCCAACCCCAACATTACCCCGGAAATGCAACAAATGATGAATGCGCAGACACAGCTTATGCAAATGATGACGACGTTCATCTAGAACCAGAACAACAACAACCCCAACAACAACAATAACAACAACAACAACAACAACAACAACAACCCTCCAGGTTTTGATATGCTCACCAGATTTCTGCGTCTGAGGCCAGCTAAGTTTTCAGGATCGACTGATCCCATGGTGGCCAATGATTGGCTACGTTCTGTGAACAAGGACTTAGTGACCGTGGGCTGCACGGATACCGAAAAAGTCAGGTTCGCGGCACATCTGTTGGAAGGACCAGCCGCCGCCTGGTGGGACAATTTCCAGATCACCACACCTATTGATGAGGTGACTTGGGCTATCTTTGAAGATGGCTTTCATACTACTCATATCTCACCAGGTATGATGAGCCTGAAAAAGAAGGAATTTCACAACCTGAAGCAGCGCCACCACAGCGTGGCTGAATATATTGAAGAGTTCAACAATCTGGCGCGCTATGCACCGGATGAGGTTGACACGGATGCTAAAAGGAAGGAAAAGTTTCTGGAAGGTTTGAATGATGAACTGAGTCTGCAACTGTCTGTGGCATATGTTCCTACTTATCAGTCGCTGTGTGACAAGGCTGTTATTGTGGAAAATAAAATGAAGCAAGTCGAGAGTAGGAAGAGGAAACACTGCGACAAGCAGAGCTCGGGATCAACTCATAAACGATCTCACTATGATGATAGCGTCAGCTCAGGATCCCACAAGCATGGGAAGTTTAACAAGCACCACAATCACAACCGTCATGACAACAAGCATCATCGCAGTCATGACAATGATAAGTATAAGAATCACAAGAGTGGACATAAGAACCACCATAGTGGAAGTGGAAGTCAGCCTAAAAGGGACATCAATCAGGTTGAATGCTTCAAATGCAAGAAGCTAGGGCATTATGCTAATGAGTGCCCTGAGAAGAAAGTTGAAGGACCTAACAAGCCCAATCCTTTTCAGAAAGGACAGGTTAACCACATCAATGTGGAGGAGGTCTTTGAAGAGCCTGATGCTGTTGCTGGTAAGTTCAGACTCAATTCCATCACAGCATTTGTACTCTTTGACACTGGTGCATCTCATTCATTCATATCTAAAGCATTTGTCGAAAGAAATGAACTACCGGTAGAAACCATTGGGTGTCCTATAAGAGTAAGTTCTCCTGGTGGAGAAATGATAGTAAACTCAGGATGTCATGACCTAGTCATAGAGTTTGGAAAACATAAGTTTCCAGTGAACCTAATAATCCTAAATTCCCAAGGATTGGATGTGATTTTGGGAATGGATTGGATGACTAAGTATAAGGGATTACTAGATTGTGCAAACCATACAGTTTCACTCACAACCCCTGAAGGTAAGAGGATAATATTCAAGTCCAATTTTAAATCTAAAGGGAGTAAGCTGATTTCTCTTAAGGGGGTTAGCATGGACGCGGTGCCAATTGTGTGTGAGTATCCGGATGTGTTTCCGGAAGAGTTACCAGGAATGCCACCAGATAGAGATGTGGAGTTTATAATAGATTTGGTACCAGGTTCTGGACCAAGAGCAAAGAGGCCTTATAAAATGTCAGTTGACGAACTTAAGGAACTCAAGAAACAACTTGGAGAACAATTACAGAAAGGATTCATCCAGCCAAGTTCTTCATCTTGGGGAGCTCCAGTTTTGTTTGTAGAAAAGAGAGATAGAACTCAAAGATTATGCATAGATTACCGTTCTCTCAACGAGGTAACCATCAAGAACAAATATCCTTTGCCAAGAATCAATGACTTGTTTGATCAGCTAGAAGGAGCTTGTGTGTTCTCGAAGATTGATCTTCGGTCAGGCTATTTTCAACTCAAGATAAGAGAGCAAGATATACCTA
The DNA here is from genome assembly GCA_916181665.1 of Avena sativa. NCBI lineage: Eukaryota > Viridiplantae > Streptophyta > Magnoliopsida > Poales > Poaceae > Avena > Avena sativa. Next base: position 446,377,114 of record OV702296.1, on the reverse strand, counting down.
AAACAGCCTTCACCACAAGGTATGGATTGTATGAGTACACGGTGATGCCTTTTGGATTAACCAACGCTCCAGCATACTTCATGAATATGATGAACAAAGTGTTCATGGAATTTCTCGACAAGTTCGTTGTCGTTTTCATCGATGACATCTTAGTCTACTCCAAGAGCAAGGAAGAGCATGAAAGACATCTACGCTTGATACTTGAGAAACTAAGGGAACATAAGCTTTATGCCAAGTTCAGCAAGTGTGAGTTTTGGTTAGAGGAAGTTGGATTTATTGGTCATGTTATGACAAAGGATGGTGTAGCAGTTGATCCTGCTAAAGTTTCAGCTGTGACAGAATGGGAATCTCCTAGGAATGTAAAAGAGGTTCGTAGTTTTCTTGGTTTAGCAGGTTACTACAGAAGGTTCATTGAAATTTTTTCAAAGGTTGCTAAACCAATGACAGAATTGTTAAAGAAAGATAAGAAATTTGCTTGGTCTGAAGGATGTGAACTCAGCTTTCAAGAATTAAAGAAGAGACTTGTGTCAGCACCAGTACTGTGCCTACCAGATTTGGAAAAGGATTTCCAAGTGTATTGTGATGCTTCGCATCAAGGATTAGGAGCCGTACTTATGCAAGGCGGAAAAGTTGTGGCTTATGCCTCGAGACAACTCAAAACTCATGAAGTAAATTATCCTACTCATGATTTAGAGTTAGCCGCTGTTGTCCATGCACTCAAAACATGGAGACATTACCTTTTGGGAAAACGTTGTGAAGTATTCACCGATCATAAGAGTTTGAAGTATATCTTCACCCAGAAGGAAATCAATATGAGACAAAGGAGATGGCTAGAACTTATCAAGGATTACGACTTGAGTTTGCAATACCACCCCGGTAAAGCGAATGTAGTAGCAGATGCTCTAAGACGTAAGGCGTTTGTAAATGGTCTTACCAAAGGTGAATTGCCTGATGATTTGTGTAAGCAATTCAAGGAACTCAGGTTGGAGATTGTGCCGGAAGGACATCTCATGTCTTTGGATGTTCAACCCACTCTTTTGGATAAGATTAAGGAAGCTCAAAAGACGGATAAAGAAATCAAAGAGATTAGGGAAAGGATTAGCCAAGGAAAAGCTAAAAGTTTCCATATGGACGAACAAGGTACTTTATGGCACGGGAAACGTATTTGTGTTCCACAAGATCCGGAATTGCGGAAACTGATTCTGCAAGAAGCCCATAACTCTCCGTATTCTATTCACCCGGGAAACACCAAAATGTACATGGATATGAAAGAAAGATTTTGGTGGAACAATCTTAAAAGGGACATCGCCGAACACATTGCCTTGTGTGATGTGTGTAGTAGAGTGAAAGCGGAGCATCAGAAACCAGCAGGTTTGCTTCAACCAATGCCTATTCCTGAATGGAAGTGGGAAAATATTGGTATGGATTTCATTACCGGATTACCAAGGACCAGGTCAGGGTATGATTCCATATGGGTAGTAGTGGATCGCCTAACTAAAGTGGCTCATTTTATACCCGTAAAGACAACTTATACTAGTGCCAAGTTAGCCAAAATCTACATGAGCAGAATTGTATGCCTTCACGGTGTACCTAAGAGTATCGTGTCTGATAGAGGAACTCAGTTCACTTGTCACTTTTGGAGACAGCTTCATGAGTCTTTAGGAACGAGGTTGGAATTCAGCACCGCTTTTCATCCTGAAACTGATGGACAAACAGAAAGGACTAATCAAATTCTTGAAGACATGTTGAGGGCATGTGCCCTAGACTATGGAGCAAGTTGGGATGAAAGTCTACCTTACGCAGAGTTCTCTTACAACAACAGTCACCAATCTGGTATTGGGATGGCACCATTCGAGTTTCTATACGGAAGAAAGTGTACCACCCCATTGCTATGGAATGGTGTGGGAGAAAGAAGTTTGTTTGGACCAGATCTTATCAAAGACGCCGAAGAAAAGGTCAAATTGGTTAGAGACAGATTGAAGATAGCACAGTCTCGACAGAAAAGCTATGCAGATGCTAAGCGTAGAGAAGTCACTTACGAAGTTGGGGATAGAGCTTATCTTAGAGTATCACCACTTCGTGGAGTGAAAAGATTCGGAGTCAAAGGAAAGTTAGCACCAAGATATGTTGGACCATTCAACATTCTAAGTCGCAAGGGAGAAGTGGCTTATGAAATTGAATTACCAACATCTTTATCAGCAGTCCATAATGTTTTTCATGTGAGCCAACTTAAGAAATGTCACCCAGAAATGGAAGAAACATCTTTGAAGGATACCATACCTTTGGAGGAAGTTCAACTAGAAAGTGATCTCACCTATGAAGAGAAGCCTGTCAAGATTCTTGAGACCACAGAAAGAGTCACAAGGACAAAGACTATCAAGTTTTGCAAAGTACAATGGAACCATCATTCCGAAGAGGAAGCAACATGGGAAAGAGAAGATGATCTTCGGAAAGACCACCCTCACCTATTTTGCTAGCCAATCCGAATCTCGAGGGCGAGATTCATTTTAAGGGGGTTAGATTTGTAACATCCCAAAAATCATATTTCAAAACTCATTCATATCATTCTTGCATCATTCTTTCATGAAGGGTTTTTCTCAAAATCATTTAGAGACAGAAGTTTGAGCTATGATTTCATGTGGGCAATTTATCTCAAATGGCCATCACCCTTTGGGATTTGATTGTCTATGAACTTGTTTGCTTGCCTCCATGGTTGGAAAGACTAGGTGAAGCTTTTAACCCAAGATTCAAAATTTAGAAATAGTTTCAAAACCCTATTTCAAATATTTGCAAACTAGAGCAAATCTCTGTTTACTTTGAAACCCAAGCTTGACCAAGCCTTGCAGGGTAACCACTTAGTTAGAATGACTGTTTTTGAACCCACAGAACCCTGCAAAAATTCCCAAAGCAGTTTGAATTCAAAAGGATTTGAATTCATATCAAATTCATACCAGAAAATGAATTTAGAAAAAGAAAAGGCTTAAACAATGGAAAAGGGCTGCGCGGCCAGAATCTGGCCCAGCAGCGGATCAAGCCCATCAAGCCCACCCGGGGATCTCCTTTTCCTTCTCACACGCGCAAGCACACGCAAACAGACGCTAACAGCCTGACCCCACCAACACCTTGCGCGTTTCGCTGACGAGTGGGCCCAGTCCACGTCGTCCTCGTCTTCCCCAGACCGCGCCTGCGACCACGTCGCTGCAGCAGTGATGGCCGGTAATGGCGCGGCGTAAATGGGCATTTATCCTCGAGCGTTTCCTGTCGATTCCCCGGCTATAAGACCCTCTCCGCCCCGCGATCTTTTTCCCCCAAACACCTCGCTCACTCCGCCACCAGGCTGCCCTCAATCTTCCATGCACCGCCGCTGACAGAGCCCTCTCGGGCGAGCGATTCAGGTGAGCCTCGAGTTCCCCTCTGCCTATCGTTCTTGCTATCTGACTCAGTGTATCTTTGCGCACCTCCTGACCTCACTAGTCCGTCTTGTACTGCCCCAGGTCGCCGGTTTCACCTGACACCGCGAGCACCGACGGCGACATCAACTCCGACGAGTTTTCCCGGTAGGTACAGACCGCCCCTCGCCTTCCCATTCATGCACGCGACTTCCCCTTGACCCTGTGAACCTAACCGTGTCGTTATCTTGCCTTGGGGTGATTCATAGCGACGTCCACGACGACCACCTGACGCACCCGACGCCGCCACGAACTCCGGTGAGCAATCGCAGCCGTGCCCGAGCGCCCCTTGACCAACCGCGTCTACGACGAGCATCACCGTGACCCCCTGAGCCCGGTGAGCTACTCCTCCTTCTCACTCGCCGCCTGCATCGTCGGCAACGTCGTCGACCGACAGTTCCACCGCCGGTAGCCACCGCTCCGCCGCCAGTTCTTGGCCAGGGCAATAGCAGCCGTTAGATCTGTATCGTAGCGCTAGGATAGATCCACTTAACCCCGAAGCGGTACGCGATCTGAGCCGCCAGATTTCATTTAGATCCTACGGCTGTGGAGCTCGATCCAGTGCGAAACGGTACGGGCGAATAAGAACATGACGCGTGGCTAGGTTAGATCTGAAAATAGAATTTAAAAACAGATTTTGATCCAGATTTCAAATGCCAATATATTTTGAATGCCACGTTGGAATTTTGCAAACTTTATACCGTTGGATTCAGAAAAACAAGCCCTTTCTGCCTATCCAATTTGTTTAGCAAATAGTAACCATTAGATGTGCTTAAATTGCAGAGACTTGTTTGAGGCCTTTTTAAGTATAGATTTAGTTTAGTACTTTGTTTAGAGTTAGATTTTGTTTAGTTGGTAAACTAGTGGCTTGCTAAGTTTCTGTATTCATGCACTTGCTTGGTTGAGTTTTCAAAAATCATCACTTGGTAGATTCATGCATGCATGCATTCATACTATTTCTTATTTGTATATATTTGTGTGTAATTGTGTGCTACAACTTTGTGTGTAGATTTTGCTAGTGATTGTGATTGTGACGAGTGCTACTCTCCACACTACCAAGGCAAGTGATATCATCATGAATATTCCATTCCTATATTTTATTATGCATTGGTAATATTTTTCTAAGTATAGGACTTGCATGGTTATTTGCTAAGTACAAGCTATGCTATGGGAAAACCTATTAGGTGAAGCCTTAGTGAAAATTACCTAAGTCAAGATTCCTATTACTATCATGCTTAGCCTAGCTACTAGAAAACAAGGGTGGTTTATATATTCACACTATGGAAAAATATTCTAAGTCTGAGGACTTGTGTTTTATTTAACAAAAACAACTAAGTTAATGAATCACCTGGGTGGATTGGAAGGAATGGTTTATGTTGAGTGGTTCACAAGGCCATGGACTTGGCTTGTGTATCTCACTTGTGGATGGCCACCCAGGAAACAAAGAGATTTGAGATGTCAAATGTTGAGAAGCTTCAAGTGCAACCACTTGGCAATATGGGCTCTGCCATGATCTTAGGATGCTAGAACTTAGTCTTTTGGACAGTGGGTGGTAGATGGGATGATAGGTTGGAACGCGTCCATTTGACTAAGGAAAGGCTACTGAAGGATCTTGTCTTGGGAAACCAAGTCTTGTGGGGAAAGTGCACCACCTCTGCAGAGTGTAAAAACCTAAGTACTTAGCCATGTCCCTGGTAAAGGACAATTTGAGCATCAAGACATGGAAACTTCAAGAATCTCATCACTCCAATTTCTTAATAAAATTTGTGGGTGAACAAGGGTTAAAAGGATCTTCAGTCCTTGATTGGTAGATGCCCTGAGTGAATCTTCAGTCTTTGATTGGTAGATGCCTTGGGTGTTTTTGCCAGGTAAATCTTCAGTCCTTGATTGGTAGATGCCCTGAGTGGATCTTCAGTCTTGGATTGGTAGATGTCTTGGAAAGTTTTTGCCAAAAAAAACTTAGTATTTTCAAAAGTTAAGGAAAAATCTATTTTGAGCAATGCAAGCCTAAGCTCCACCTGCCAAATGCATATAGTATTATAGTCCACTTATATTATACTAAGGTATCACTTGCCAATACTATTCCAAAGTATTGACCCTCTGTGGCTGTAACTTATGATGTTGCAGGTTACTCTGATGATGATTAGGAGTCATGAGTCTACACTCAACATGCTTGCCTGTGGCACATGAAGATGAAGACTTATGTTTATTTACTTATTCCATAAACTCTTGTATTAGGCCTTTGGCCATGAGTTGTAAAAGACTATGTTTTATCTCTGGAATGACTGTAATAAACGACCTTTGTATCTATGTACTTCATCTTAAACTGTGGATGCTAGCATTGTTCCAGGGACTAGCATTGCAATCACAGGGATCTTTTCCTTTACAAAGGAGGGATCTTACATTATCATTGGGGTATTTTTGCACGCTCAAAATGTGGTTCAGTGTGGTTTTCCCTTTGACCCATTTTCAAGTCAGTCTTCAAAAAAGTGACTTGAGCCTTGAGCTCTTTAATTTCCTCTACATGGTTAGTGTCAACAACAATAGTAGTAGATGAAGTAGAGTCTGCATTGTTAGAGCAACAAGGCAAAGAATGCAATTCATCATAAGATGTAGAAATATCATGAGTGGATGAATTACAAGGACTAGCACATGGAAATATCACATTAGGAGTAGAAGTAGTGCTAATTGTCCACATGAGGCCCACTAGATGTTACCTTTGACAAAATGGCCTTATGAGCTAACTTTAGCCTATCATGGAGACTAGAAGATTCTCATATGAGCTTGAGAGCTTAACATGAATTTCTTCCAATATCCCATATTTGCTAGTTAGCAAAGCAAGTTAAGCCTTTAGCTCAACATTCTCCTTCACCATCGATGCTTCACAAGAAATAAAGTTAGTAACACAAGCATCATTATTAATGGCAAGAGGTGAGGGTAAATTTGCAAGCTCTTTTGAATATGAACCTTTAAGTTGCTCATGTGACTCGGTGAGTATGATGAGCTCACTCTTAATGACCCGAGAGCCATTTGTGAGGTGCTTAAAATCCCCAACGAGTTTAGCATGGGCAACTATGAGTTCATCATTTTTAGTTTTGAGAACATTTGCCACCACAAGTTCTCTATCATGGTTTTATTTTACTCTAGATAGTTCTAGAGGAAAAGCATCCCCAAGAGATTCTTTGGTGGTTTGTTCTTCTTCAAGGGATCTCTCTAGATAAGCAATCTCGTTAGCATGCTCACGCTCATGTTCATTCTTTTGGAAAATTATATTTTCTTGCTCCTCAATAAGTTTCTTGCCTTCAATAGCACAAGTCAATATTTCAACAATGTCATGGTGAGGAATATGGTAATGCCATCGGGGATGGCACGAGAGGGGACAATTAGGATGCTATCGGTGGCTACTTGCAACGGGTTGGGCATAGATACTGAAAACACAACGATGTACCCAGGTTTGGAGCCCTCTTGGCGAGGTAACACTCTGATACGACCATTTTGCATCACTATTCTATGTCATAATTCACTGTTATTCATTGATATATTTCTTATTAAGAGGTGATACTTATGTTATTTCATCTGTTTTTGCATGGTTGATGACTTTTGGAGCATGGACCGCTGCAGTCAGGATTCTGATGGAAAGGTGCTGTTTGGAGGCAAAATTCGCGAAGATCAGAAAATCCAGGAAAATACATGGAAAATCTTATTTTTCCAAAAGACAAAGGAAGCCAGAAGGGGGCTGGAGATGGGCCATAGGAAGCCCACACCACCCCCTGGCGCGGGCCATCCTAGGCCGTGCCACCAGGTGGTGTGGCCGCCCTAGTCCACCCCTGGCACTCCCCTCTGGCATATATTATCCTCCCGAAACCCTAAGACTCGGGGGGCGACCACAAAAAGATTTCGCCGCCTCTGCAGGGCGGAAAACACCGAGAGAGAAAGATCTCTCCGGTAGGCAAATTTCTGCCGGGGGAATTCCTTCCCGGAGAGGGGAGATCGTCATCATCAACACCACCATCAAGCTGGACTTCATCGGGATCATCATCATCATCATCATCATCACCACCATCATAATCAGCACCCTCATCACAATCTCCATATTGTTGTAACAATTGGGTTGAATCTTGCATAGTTCATAGGGGAAACTTTCTCGGTGTTGATACTCTTTGTAGTTGATGCTATTGAGTGAACCATTGAATTATTGTTTATGTTCAGATTGTTATACATCATTATTCCATCTCTAATCATGATCCATATGATGTCTTATGAGTAGTTCGTTTTGTTCTTGAGGACATGGGAGAAGTCATGTTGTTAGTAGTGGCGTTGTGTTGAGAAAGATTCAAAGGTTTGATATTTAAGTTGTGGTTTAATTCTTCTAGTGGTGTCATGTGAACGTCGACTACATGACACTTCACCTATATGGGCCTAGGGGAATGCATTGTGTATTTGGATACTAATCGTAGGGGTTGCCGGAGTGACAGAAACCTGAACCCCCGTTAGGAAACCATTGCACAAGGGACATAAGGGTCTTAGAGTTTAAAGATGTGGTTAGGTTTCTACCTTAATTACTTTCTTGTACTTACAGATGTTTGCAAGGGGTATAATCACAAGTATGTATTAGTCCTCAGGAAGGTCGGTACATTAGCACAGGTTCACCCACACAACACTTAGCAAGCTAAAGAAGATTAATCAACTATATGAAGCGAAAGCACTTGACAGTCTTCCCATGTGTCCTCGAGAACGTTTGGTCATCTTAAGTAATACAACCGGCTTGTCCTTTGCTGCATAAAGGATTGGGCCACTTGCTGCATTTATTCGTACTATCTTTTATTTACACGTCCTTTGTTTACTTGCTTTATCGAAAACCCCTAAAAATCCGTTTGCTAAGTATTTGCAGAGAATTCCCGATCCATACCACTAGCCAGCACCTTCTACTCCTCGTTGGGTTCGACACTCTTACTTATCAAAAACACTGCGATACGCCCCCTATACTTGTGGGTCATCAAGACTATTTTCTGGCGCCGTTGCCGGGGAGTGAAGCGCTATTGGAGAGTGGAACTAGTAAAGAAAACTTCTACTGTGAGTATTGTTTACTTCTACTAGTTACTTTATTTTCGTTATGGATAATTCGCTGAGTTTCTTATTTGGTAATGCTACTACCACTGCTAAGGTAGTAGATAAGCCACCACCTTCTGAGAATGATGCTTTCAAAATACCTAGAAGAATTATTGATCGTGTTATAGATAACTACTATGTTGGGAATGGAACTGTCCATCCCGGTGATCATTTACTCTTAATACACGAATTATGTGGTTTGTTCAAGTGTGCAGGTATTACTACAGATCAAGTTAAGAAGTTATTCTCATTATCACTAAAAGGAAGAGCTGAGGAATGGTATAAGCTGCTGAAGAATGGTCAAGCTCTGGAATGGGAGGAAATAGTCCCTCTCTTTTATTCAAAGTTTTATCCAACTAGTGAGATTCATAAAGATCGGAATCAAATATACAACTTTTGGCCTCTTGATGGAGAGAGTATGATGACCCACAAGTATAGGGGGTGTATCGCAATATTTTCGATAAGTTAGAGTGTCGAACCCAACGAGGAGCAGAAGGTGCTGGCTAGTGGTATGGATCAGGAATTCTCTACAAATACTTAGCAAACAGATTTTTAGGGCTTTTCGGTAAAGCAAGCAAACAAAGTACGAGTAAATAAAATACAGTAGGAATAAATGCAGCAAGTGGCCCAATCCTTTGCGAAGCAAAGGACAAGCTGGTTGTATTACTTAAGATGACCAAACGTTCTCGAGGACACATGGGAAGACTGTCAAGTGCTTTTGCTTCATATAGTTGATTAATCTTCTCTAGCTCGCTAAGTGTTGTGTGGGTGAACCTGTGCTAATGTACCGCCCCATCCAAGACTAATGCATACTTGGGATTATACCCCTTGCAAACATCCGTAAGTACAAGAAAGTAATTAAGGTAGAAACCTAACCACAGCTTTAAACTCTCAGACCCTTACATCCCTTGTGCAATGGTTTCCTAACAGGGGTTCAGGTTTCTGTCACTCCGGGAACCCCTACGATTAGTATCCAAATACACAATGCATTCCCCTAGGCCCATATAGGTGAAGTGTCATGTAATCGACGTTCACATGACACCACTAGAAGAAGTACACCACAACTTAAATCACAATCTATTGAATCTTTCTCAACGCAACTCCACTACTAACAACAAGACTTCTCCCATCTCCTCAAGAACAAAACAAACTACTCACAAGACATCATATGGATCATGATCAGAGATAGAATAATGATGAATAACAATCTGAACATAAACAATAATTCAATGGTTCACTCAATAGCATCAACTACAAAGAGTAATCAACACCGGGAAAGTTTCCCCTATGAACTATGCAAGATTCAACGCAATTGTTACAGCAATATGGAGATGGTGATGAGGGTGCTGATGGTGATGATGGTGGTGATGATGATGATGATCCCGATGAAGTCCTACTTGATGGTGGTGCTGATGGCGACGATCTCCCCTCTCCGGGAAGGAATTCCCCAGGCAGAAATCTGTCTGCCAGAGAGATCTTTCTCTCTCGGTGGTTTCCACCCCGCAGAGGCGGCGGAATCTTTCTGTGGTCGCTCTCGGAGTCTTAGGGTTTCGAGAGGATGATATATGCCAGAGGAGAGAGGCTGGAGTGTGCCAGGGTGGCCACACCACCTCCTGGGGCATCCTAGGGCTGCCCGCGCCATATGGTAGTGTGGGCCCCCTGTGGCCCATCTCCACTCCGTCTTCTGGCTTCCTTAGTCTTCTGGAAAAATAGGATTTTCCGTATATTTCCCCGGATTTTCTGATCTTCGCGAATTTTGCCTCCAAACAACACATTTTCCATCAGAATCCTGACTGCAGCGGTCCATGCTCCAAAAGTCATCAACCATGCAAAAATAGATGAAATAACATAAGTATCACCTCTCAATATGAAATATATCAATGAATAATAGTGAATTAAGACATAGAATAGTGATGCAAAATGGACGTATCAACTCCCCCAAGCTTAGACTTTGCTTGTCCCCAAGCGAAACTGAGCGCAATAAACATGGCCCCAGGTTTATGGAGTGAAGAGTCGATAAAAGAATACGGACAAGAAGCATCACATTCATCAAATACATAGATCATAATAGAAGACGACTCACTATTATATAACTCAACTTGCAATGAGTAAAGGAAACACAATAAAGATACATAAAGTAAATCATAATTGGTAATGGCAAACTTAGCCCTTGGTCGAAGAATAGTTGATAAATTGCTGGAGTTCACAAATAACTGGGTTTTTCAATGATAGCTTTCAAAGTAGTAAACATCAAGATAAGAGCAATGTGCAAAACAAGGAACATAAGAAACATGAGTGAATAAATCATCATATGAATGAATGAAACAGATCAACTCAAAATACTTGATGAGATACAAAGGAAGTAGGTTTACTGACTCAACTACAAAGTAAAAGAAAGGTCCCTCCGTAGAGGGAAGTAGGGATTGCAAGTCTTATAAAGAGCTCCCAAAAATTATGATACTTACTAGCTTTCAGCTCTCATTGCCCCTATCATAGGCATCTTTAGGTGATTAAGGTTAAAGTGACACAACTAAGAGGATATGCTTGACAAGTTATAAGTTGAAATCTCATGCCCCTTACTTATGAGTACCGATCCTCATGCTACTCAACTTCCGTCACGAGCAAGCTCTTGTCATTGTAAATACATGCGTATCATTGAGAACCACCAACGGGGTACCCCTTGCACATGACATAGGAGCTATCCCATAATCAAAATGACAAGGCAAGTAGACAGTGAGCATCTCAGCGATCTTTTTATTTGCTATTTCCATAGGTTTTTATTGAGGATGCTTTATAGAATGCTCACTATAGTTATGCTGCAAGTTTCCACCATGATTAGGCATGGCTTAGGCTAGCGGCCCAAGCGTTTTTCTAACACACATATAAACTCCATGATCTTACAAGTTCAACTTTTATTTCACACCGCCGGGATCCATAAGCAAAAGAACATGATATCAACTAGATACAAAGTACCAAATGAAGTGTTGAAAGCGGTCCCCATGATACATGGTTCGGCTAACTTCAACTCATAAAGCGCAAGCATATACGCAACAAAGAAGGACCCAATGGTTCAGGTTTATTAAATGCAAGAAAGTAATGTGTGCCATCAAGTTCGTGAGAGCTTTAATCACTAATTTTCACATAACAATTTTAATTTGGGAGGTAGACAAAACAAGAATTTACTTGGAATAGCAATAATGCTACTAGGTAGGTATGGTGGACACAAATGGCAAAGGTTTTGGTTTAAAGGAGTGGAAGCACGAGAATAATTCCCTCTCAGTACAGGTTTTTGACTAGCAAGGCTGGGTACAAGTATAAGAGTTGAAGGAAACAATCAAACATACAAGTGATAAAGACAAACATGCAATCTTCCTTGGAAGCAGAAAAGATCTTAACTAGAGAATACTAGACTTATGAGCAAATCAAGAAAGAAAGATGATGAAATTATTTTTCTTTAAAGGTACTTTTATCTTTTCTTTCAACTCTCTAAAATAGTGTTGCTACTAACCGAGCCAGGTTTGCCAAAACCAACTAAATTAACTCAATGATCCCAAAGTGATACCAATACTAACAACAAGATCAATCATATAACCACGAATTGAAAACTAATATAAGCTATGCAAAAGAGTGAATGATAGAACTTCTCATTAATATTACATAACGGAAACTCACACCAAGGGATACAAATCTAACGAGAAAGGGGACACTTCCATAATGCAAACCATCCTACATAATAACTCCTCTATTCATGATATGACTCTACTAATAAGGTAAAAAGATAGAAGATAGTGATATGATACCGCGGCACACCCCCAAGCTTGGAACAAACCAAGGGAATGCCAAACCTGATGACGAATTACTCCTTAGGTGGTGGTGGTATCCTCTCGATGAACTCTCTGATCAGTTTCCCCAAGTCCTCAATCTCGAAAGTGAGAGTAAATAAACTCCGAGTTGTGCTCAATACGGCTCGTGATCATTTCAGTTTGTGGATCCCAGCTCTTGTGATTCTTTTTCCGTTCTTCCCTCTTGGAGTCTTCTTTTCCTGCATGGTTATGGATGAAGGTATGGAAGGGATTCTTGGTGTGTGGAGGAAGTGACCTTGGAGCCAAACTGTGACGGGGAACTTTCCCCGCAGTTTGCATCTGTGTCGTCCTTCTAACCCTGGCAGGTTTCATCACCACTCCAATGCTTGCAATAGTAGTGCTAGTGTGCGGATGTTGGCTTTGCTCCTCTTCACCTTCACTCTTGATCTCCTTCTCCTTCCCGGGGTCTTGGAGGTCTTCCTCCATAGGCTCCTTCCCTTTATCCTTGGCTGACACCATTGTGCTTCTAAGCTTTCAAAGAGTATGTCCTGACAGAAACAGATCGAAACGAAAACACGATATACGGACCTCGGGGGATCCGGGGGGTTATATATTACGAAGTTTCATATCAAAAGGAAGGTACCAGGAGAAAACGAGTCGGAGGCGGAGTCCGGGGTGGACTCACCACCTGGTGGCGCGGCCAGGGGTGGGCTCGCGCCACAGGGTGGTGTGAGCCACCATGGCTCCGTTTCCGTCCCTTTTTCGCTTCGTAGCTTTCCTTATCGACTGAAAACTACAAAAATATAGTTGGATTGTATTTTCGCGGAACTTTTCTTACCAGAACTGTTACCTATTTAAAAACAGACTCTGCAGGTCTCTGAATTTGGTATCTAGTAGATTCTTCCGGAGTCATCTCTTGAATATCATCGATATCTTCATCTTCATACACTTATTACTGAGTCATAAAACCCTTCTCTTCCTTATTACACCATTATCTCCACTTCCCGGAAATTTCTTTCACATAAAACTTCACACAGTTCTCATTAGCAACATTAGTATAAGTGAAGTGAATAAACCTTTTGAGTCCAACTTCAACTGAAAAACATCAAAACATAAGCTACTGTAGCAACTCCTTCCGAAAACCCAAAAAGAATTCAAAAAGGAAATCGAATAAAGAAGCAAATGCAAGAGTGGCAAAATCTGTCAAAACAGACCAGCAGGTAAAGATCAATTTTTTCGAAAATCTTCTGTTACTCAAATCAAAAAGTGCAAAACTAACGAAAGTTAAATAACAACCTGGGGCAGAAGCACAAAACATTACAGCTCAATCCGACATACAGAGATCTCTCACGAATTTTTACGGTGAAGCACAAAAATCTGTTTCGGAACATCAACTTCCCCAAATCTTACTTCTCTCTCATTAGAGGTTGATCTTGACACAAAAACCAAACAAAACGGATAAGGAGCGTTTATTACCGAAGTAATAACTTCCAAGACTCAATGAAACAAAAACAAACTAAAATCAAAAACAAATTGGGTTGTCTCCCATAAAGCTCTTTCTTTATAGCCATTAAGATGGGCATGATAATTTTGAAGAAGCTCTCATAGGGATATGAATTGAAGTGAAAGAGAGCATTAAGAAGCAAAAACACACACACACATTTAAGTCTAACCCACTTCCTATGCAAGGGAATTTTGTAAACAAACAAGTTGTTGAAACCAAAGGCTACTTGCATAAGAAGGCAAAAGAAGTGCAACATAAAAACTTTCAGCATAAAACGAGGAAACTTGATATTATTGAGATGCATACAAACACTTTTCCCTCTCTCATATTAACTTTCAGTATCATGCATAAACTTAACAATATCACTATCACAAGGACCATCGTAGCAATGATCACTTATTCGAACAGAAAACACAGGAATACTAGCTCTCATAACACTACTATGTGAAACAATATTAGAGGTATCCTTACAAAGGATACTGTGTCCCTCTTTTTCATATTTAGTAACAAAGTCTTTCACATTTGCTATTATAGGTTCATCAACCATTTGTTTATCAGGTTCAACAGCTTTTCTTGTACTTTCATTAACCATACTAGCTATCATAGAATGTTCCTTAATCCTAACTAGGAAAGGCATTTTCTCAATATAAGGTTCAGGTAAAACATGATTAGCAGTATAAACTTCAGTATTTCTTGCAGGAACACTCTTAGCAACATCTTTATAAGGCTCATGATACTTATTCCACTTCTTTTTAGGCACTTCAATATAGGAAGCAAAAGCCTTAAAATAAGAAGCAATAGCTTGAGAGTTAGACCATAAGCATTTTTAATATTTTGAAAGTCATCAGTTCCCATAAAAGATTCAATGCATTCATAATCATAATTTATACCTGACTTTCTCCCAAGTTTCAGCGTTGTCTTGAATACGGTCTAGAAGATCCCATTTAGCTTCTTCTTCCATATGAGTGAATGATCCAGCACAAGAAGCATCCAATAAATCCTTGTCATGTAGAGGGAGCCTTGCATAAAAGTTATTGATAATAATATTGTTGGGGAGCTCATGAATGGGACATTTGAGCATTAGTAACTTCAATCTCCCCAAGCTTGAGCTGTACTCTCTCCATCAAGAGGCCAAAAGTTGTATATTTGATTCTGAGCTTTATGAATCTCACTAGGAGGATAAAACTTTGAATAAAAGAGAGGTACTATTTCCTCCCATTCGAGAGCTTGACCATTCTTCAGCAGCTTATACCATTCCTCAGCTCTTCCTTTCAGCGACAATGAGAATAACTTCTTCTTAACTTGATCTGTATTAATACCTGCACACTTGATAAACCCGCATAATTCATGTATAAAGAGTAAATGATCACCGGGATGGACAGTTCCATCCGAACATAGTAGTTATCCATAACACGATCAATAATTCTTGTAGGTATTTTGAAAACATGATTCTCAGCAGGTGGTGGCTTATCTACTACCTTAGCAGTGGTAGTAGCATTACCAAATAAGAAACTCAGCGAATTATCCATAACGAAAATAAAGCAACTAACAGTAGTAAACAATACTCACAGTAGAAGTTTCCTTTACCAGTTCCACTCTCCAATAGCGCTTCACTCCCCGGCAACGGCGCCAGAAAATAGACTTGATGACCCACAAGTATAGGGGGTGTATCGCAGTATTTTCGATAAGTAAGAGTGTCGAACCCAACGAGGAGCAGAAGGTGCTGGCTAGTGGTATGGATCAGGAATTCTGTACAAATACTTAGCAAACAGATTTTTAGGGGTTTTCGATAAAGCAAGCAAACAAAGTACGAGTAAATAAAAGACAGTAGGAATAAATGCAGCAAGTGGCCCAATCCTTTGTGAAGCAAAGGACAAGCCGGTTGTATTACTTAAGATGACCAAACGTTCTCGAGGACACATGGGAAGACTGTCAAGTGCTTCCGCTTCATATAGTTGATTAATCTTCTCTAGCTCGCTAAGTGTTGTGTGGGTGAACCTGTGCTAATGTACCGCCCCATCCAAGACTAATGCATACTTGTGATTATACCCCTTGCAAACATCCATAAGTACAAGAAAGTAATTAAGGTAGAAACCTAACCACAACTTTAAACTCTAAGAGCCTTACGTCCCTTGTGCAATGCTTTCCTACGGGGGTTCAGGTTTCTATCATTCCGGCAACCCCTACGATTAGTAGCCAAATACACAATGCATTCCCCTAGGAACATATAGGTGAAGTGTCATGTAGTCGACGTTCACATGACACCACTAGAAGAAGTACACCACAACTTAAATAACAATCTATTTAATCTTTCTCAATGCAACTCCACTACTAACAACAAGACTTCTCCCATGTCCTCAAGAACAAAACGAACTACTCACAAGACATCATATGGATCATGATCAGAGATGGAATAGTGATGAATAACAATCTGAACATAAACAATAATTCAATGGTTCACTCAATAGCATCAACTACAAAGAGTAATCAACACCAGGAAAGTTTTCCCTATGAACTATGCAAGATTCAACGCAATTGTTACAGCAATATGGAGATGGTGATGAGGGTGCTGATGGTGATGATGGTGATGATAATCCCGATGAAGTCCAGCTTGATGGTGGTGTTGATGGCGACGATCTCCCCTCTATGGGAAGGAATTCCCCCGGCAGAAATCTGTCTGCCGGAGAGATCTTTCTCTCTCGGTGTTTTCCGCCCCCAGAGGCGGCGGAATCTTTCTATGGTCACTCTCTGAGTCTTAGGGTTTCGGGAGGATGATATACGCCAGAGGAGAGAGGCTGGAGTGGGCCAGGGTGGCCACACCACCTCCTGGCGCGGCCTAGGGCTGCCCGCGTCATGGGGTGGTGTGGGCCCCCTGTGGCCCATCTCCACTCCGTATCTGGCTTCCTTAGTCTTCTGGAAAAATAGGATTTTCCGTATCTTTTCCCGGATTTTCTGATCTTCGTGAATTTTGCCTCCAAACAGCACATTTTCCATCAGAATCCTGACTGCAGCGGTCCATGCTCCAAAAGTCATCAACCATGCAAAAATAGATGAAATAACATAAGTATCACCTCTCAATATGAAATATATCAATGAATAATAGTGAATTAAGACATAGAATAGTGATGCAAAATGGACGTATCAGAGTACAACTCAAGCTTGGGGGAGATTGAAGTTACTAATGCTCAAATGTCCCATTCATGAGCTCGCCAACAATATTATTATCAATAACTTTTATGCAAGGCTCCCTCTACATGAAAAGGATTTATTGGATGCTTCTTGTGCTGGATCATTCACTCGCATGGAAGAAGAAGCTAAATGGGATCTTCTGGACCATATTCAAGATAATGCTGAAGCTTGGGAGAATGACAAAGGTAGAAAGTCAGGTATAAATTATGATTATGAATGCATTGAATCTTTTATGGGAACTAATGACTTTCAAAACATTAAAAATGTTATGGTATTGATTTACAAGTTATTACGAATTGCTTTAGGGCTTTTTCTTCTTATATCGAAATTCCAAAAAGGGGATGGAAAAAGTACCATGAACCTTATAAAGATATTGTTGACTGTGTTCCTGTTGGGAGTGCTGAGTATTGCACTATTGATCCCATTTTACCTGAACCTTATATTGAGAAGATTCCCATCCCAGATAAGGTAAATGATCATCCTATGATAACTAATGTAATCACCAAAAGTGAAAAGAGAACTATAAAACCTGATGAACAAATAAACGTTGAACCTGTGGTAGCAATTGTGAAAGACCTTGTCACTAAAAGCACAGAAGATGGACACATAGTCTTTTGTGAGGATGCTTCTAATATTGTTTCACATCCTAATAGAACTAAAAAAGCTAGTGTCCCTGTGCTTTCTATTAGAATTGGTGATCATTGCTATTATGGTTTATGTGATATTGGTGCAAGTTCCAGTGCTATTCCTTATGAGCTTTACAGAGAAATTATGCATGAAATCAGTCCCTACGAATTGGAAGAGATTGATGTGGTTATTCACCTTGCTAATAGAGATACCATCTCTCCAATTGGTATTGTACGAGACGTGGAAGTTCTTTGTGGTAAGATTAAGTACCCTGCTGATTTTCTAGTACTTGGTTCAGCTGCTAGTAAAACGTATCCTATTATTTTTGGTAGACCTTTCTTGAGTACTTGTGGAGCTATTATAGATTGCAAAAGGGAGAAAAATTTGACTAAGTTTGATGGGGAGGCTTATGAGTTTAATTCGCTAAAGAACCTTGTGAAGAGGAAACCCATAATGAGGATTTTAGAGTTGAACAACTTGCTTCTATTTCTCTTGATCCTAACAATGCTTTGCAACAATTTAAGGAAAATCATGAAAGCGAAATCTTCATGGAAGAAAGGAATGAGATTGACAAGATTCTTCGTGATCAGCCTAAGATGCTTAAGCATAACTTGCCTGTAGAAGACTTGGGTACCACGTTGCCACCTAAAAAGGATCCGGTCTTCGATCTAAAACCTCTCCTTGATGATCTTAAATATGCTTATATTGATGATAAAAAAGATATATCATGTTATTATTAGCTCTAAACTTTCAGGAAAGGAAGAAGAAAGGTTATTGGAGGTTTTGAGGAAACACCGAGGAGCTATGGGCTATACTCTGGATGATTTAAAAGGGATTTCACCTACTATATGTCAGCATTCTATCAACATAGAACCAGATGCAAACCCAGTAGTAGAGCACCAACGACGTTTAAATCCTAGGATGAAGGAAGTGGTAAGGAATGAGGTATTGAAACTCCTTGATGCTGGTATCATTTACCCTATTGCTGACAGTGAATGGGTTAGTCCTGTTCATTGTGTTCCTAAAAAAGGAGGTATTACCATTGTTCCTAATGATAATGATGAGCTTATTCCTCAAATAATAGTAGTAGGCTATAGGATGTGCATTGATTTTAGAAAAGGCAATAAAGTTACTAAGAAAGATCACTACCCGCTTCCTTTTATTGATCAAATGTTGGAAAGGTTGTCCAAAAAGACCCATTTTTGTTTTCTTGATGGTTATTCTGGTTTCTCTCAAATTGCTGTTAAACAACAAGATCAAGAAAAAACTACTTTTACTTGCCCTTATGGAACTTATGCTTATAGACGTATGCCTTTTGGTTTATGTAATGCTCCTGCTACTTTTCAAAGGTGCATGTCTGCTATCTTTCATGGTTTTTGTGAGGAAATTGTAGAAGTGTTCATGGATGACTTTTCTGTCTATGGAACTTCTTTTGATAATTGTCTGCACAACCTTGATAAAGTTTTGCAGAAATGTGAAGAAACTAATATTGTTCTTAATTGGGAGAAATGCCACTTCATTGTTAATGAAGGGATTGTCCTTGGGCATAAAGTTTCTGAAAGAGGTATAGAAGTTGATAGAGCTAAGGTTGAGGCAATTGAGAAGATGCCATGCCCAAGAGACATCAAAGGTATTCGTAGTATCCTTGGTCATGCTGGTTTGTATAGAAGGTTTATTAAGGACTTTTCTAGGATATCAAAACCCCTCACTAATCTTCTTCAAAAAGATGTACCCTTCGTTTTTTATGATGATTGTAAGGGAGCTTTTGAAACTCTTAAGAAGGCTTTAACTACAGCCCCTATTGTTCAACCACCTGATTGGAGTTTACCCTTTGAAATAATGTGTGATGCTAGTGATTTTGCTGTAGGTGCTGTCCTTGGGCAACGAATTGATAAAAAGTTAAACGTTATTCATTATGCTAGTAAGATTTTAGACGCTGCTCAAAGGAATTATGCTACTGCTGAAAAGGAATTTCTAGCTGTCCTTTTTGCTTGTGATAAGTTTAGACCCTATATTGTAGACTCAAAAGTCACCATTCATACTAATCATGCTGCTATTAAATACCTTACGACGAAGAAAGACGCTAAGCCTAGGCTTATTAGATGGGTGCTGCTTTTACAAGAGTTTGATCTACATATAGTAGATAGGAAAGGTGCTGAAAACCCTATAGCTAATAATTTATCTCGATTGGAAAACATCTCTTTTGACCCTATGCCTGTTAATGATAGTTTCCCAAATGAGCAGTTAGCCGAAGTAGGGGTAAGCTCGCGAGGGAGCCCTTGGTACACTGATTATGCTAACTTTATTGTCTCCAAGTATTGGCCTCCAACTTTTACTACTCAGCAAAGAAGGAAGTTCTTCTATGATTTGAGGCATTATTTTTGGGATGACCCACACTTATACAAAGAAGGAGTGGATGGTATTATGCGAAGATGTGTTCCAGAATATGAACAAAAGGAGATATTGCATAAATGTCATGGTAGTGCTTATGGATGAAATAATGCAGGAGATAGAACTGCACAAAAGGTGCTACAATCAGGTTTCTACTGGCCTACCCTTTTTAAAGATGCAAGAAAATTTGTTTTATCTAGTGATGAATGTTAGCATGTTGGTAATATTTCTAGACGCAATGAAATGCCTATGAACTACTCTCTAGTTATTGAACCCTTTGATTGCTGGGGATTTGACTTTATGGGTCCTTTCCCTCCCTCGAAAGGTTATACTCATATTCTTGTTGCCGTTGATTATGTTACTAAGTGGGTAGAAGCCATTCCTACGAAGAGTGCTAATGGGGAAACTTCTCTAAAAATGCTTAAGGATGTTATCTTTCCTAGGTTTGGAGTGCCTAGGTATCTCTTGACTGATGGGGGTTCTCATTTCATTCATGGTGGTTTTAGAAAGACCCTTGCTAAATATGACGTGAATCATATAATTGCTTCAGCCTATCACCCCCAAACTAGCGGGCAAGTAGAGTTATCAAATAGAGAAATTAAATCCATCTTGCAAAAGACTGTTAATAGATCTAGAAAAAACTGGGCTAAAAAGTTGAATGACGCTTTATGGGCTTATAGAACTGCCTACAAAAATCCTATGGGGATGTCTCCTTATAAAATGGTTTATGGGAATGCTTGTCACCTACCTTTAGAATTAGAACATAAAGCTTACTGGCAGTTAAAGAGCTAAATAGAGATTGTAAGCTCGCTGGTGCGAAAATATTATTTGACTTAAGTTCTTTAGATGAATGGAGGAGTGAAGCCTATGAAAATGCTAGGCTCTTTGAGGAAAAAGTTAAAAGATGGCATGACAAGCGAATACTTAAGAGAGAATTACATGTTGGTGAGAAACTTCTATTGTATAGGTCGCGTCTTAGATTTTTTGCAGGAAAGCTACTGTCAAAATGGGAAGGACCCTTCATTATTGAAGAAGTATACCATTCAGGAGCAATACAAATTTCTTCTTTAAAAGATAATACTACACAAGTAGTAAATGGGCAACGACTCAAACACTATATTGCTGGGGATTCTTATAATGAAGATGTTGATGCCTTTCAAGTTATAACTCCAGAAAAATTTATCAAGGAACAAATTCAGAGACCTGCAGAGTCCGCTTTCAAATAGTTTTCAGTCAATAAGGAAAGCTACGAAGCGAAAGAGGGACGGAAACGGAGCCAGGGTGGCTCACACCACCCTGTGGCGCGGGCCCACACTGGCCGCGCCACCAGGTGGTGTGGCCACCCCAGACTCCGTCTCCGACCCGTTTTCTCCCAGCACCTTCCTTTCGTCATGAAACTTCATAATATATAACCCCCCGGGTCCCCCGAGGTTCATATATCGTGTTTTCGTCGTATTTTCGTTTCAATCTGTTTCTGACAGGTAGAGTCCCAGATTTGGAGCTACAATGTCTTCCTCTAGATCAGCTAAGGAAGATTCTTTAGAGGATATCATCAACCGAAACATGAGGGAGTTGAAGATTCATCCCAAGGAGTTGTTGCTTGAAGATGGGGAACTCTGGATAAAAGAGGTTCGATGCCCTAAAGGTGAAGGAAGTCTGGAGGACAGGATGGAAGCACTGGAGCAAGAAGTCTTTAGGTACAAGAAGATGGCGGAGCGCGAAGTGGATATCATCCATAAGATTTGTTCCGAACTCATTGCCGAGCACCAAAAGGAGACTGCTGAACTCAAGGATGAAGTCCTCTCACTCCGCCAAACAACCAACGAGTTGCAAGGACAGTTCTATGACGTTCAAAATAAAAAATGTGAGTATGAGGTTAGTTTAAACGCATAAGTGCTGCTGCAAGTTTCAGGATGCTGGAAACCACGATGTCCTTTGTTGATGGGAATCCCTTACCCTAGAAATCGGACGAAGATGAGAGGATACCACCACCACCGAAGGAGTAATTCGTCATCAGGTTTGGCATCCCCTTGGCTTGTTCCAAGCTTGGGGGAGTGCCACGGTATCACATCACTATCTTCTATCTTTTTGCCTTATTAGTAGAGTCATATCATGAATAGGGAAGTTATTATGTAGTATGGTTTGCATTATGCAAGTGTCCCCTCTCTCGTTAGATATGTATCCCTTGGTGTGGGTTGCCGTTATGGAATATTAATATGAAGTTCTATCATTTACTCTTTTGCATATCTTATATTAGTTTTCAATTCGTGGTTATATGATTGATCTTGTTGTTAGTATTGGTATCACTTTGGGGTCATTGAGTTAATTTAGTTGGTTTTGGCAAACCTGGCTCGGTCACTACATACACTATTTTTGAGAGTTGAATGAAAAAGATAAAAGTACTCTAAAGAAAAATAATTTCATCACCTTTCTTTCTTGATTTGCTCATAAGTTTAGTATTCTCTAGTTAAGATCTTTTGTGCTTCCAAGGAAGATTGCATGTTTGTCTTTATCACTTGTATGTTTGTTTGTTTCCTTCAACTCTTATACTTGCTACCCAGCCTTGCTAGCCAAAAACCTGTACTGAGAGGGAGTTCTTCTCGTGCATCCACTCCTTTAAACCAAAACCTTTGTCATTAGTGTCCACCATACCTACCTATTAGCATTATTGCTACTCCAAGTAAATTCTTGTTTTATCTACCTCCCAAATTAAACTTGTTATTTGAAAATTAGTGATTAAATCTCTCACGAACTTGATGGCACACTTTACTTTCTTGCACTTAATAAACTTGAACCATTGTGCTCACCTATGTTGCGTATATGCTTGCGCTTTGTAAGTTGTGAATTAGCAGAACCATGCTGTCATGGGGAACGCTTTCAACATTGCACTGGTACTTTGTACCTAGTTGATATCATGTTCTTTTGTCTATGGATGTCGTTGGTGTGAAATGAAAGGGGAGATTGTAAGTCCATGGAGTTATGCATGTGTGTTAGAGAAACGCCTGGGCCGCAGGTCTAATCCATGCTGACATGGTGGAAACCTGCAGCGTAACCATAACGAGCATCTATGAAGCATTCTTCTTATAAAAAAAGAGATAGAGATTGAGAAAAAGAGAAAAGAAAAAAAAGAGATATTATGAAAAGAGGAAAGAGAGAAAAAAGCACCATATTCCCATGGTAAATAATAAGATTGCTGAGATGCTTGTTGTCTGCTTGCCTTGTCATTTTGATATGGGGATTCTTCCATATCATCGGGTAAGGGGTACCCCGTTGGCGGTTCTCTATGATACACATATGCTTACGATGACAGGAACTTACCGGTGACTAAACTTGAGTAGCATGAGGAGCGACCCTCGTATTCAAGGGACATGAGATTCTCAATTTACAACTTGTCAATGCATATCCTCATATTTGATCACTTTAACCTTAACCACCTAAACATGCCTATAATAGGGGCAATGAGAGCTGAAAGCTAGTAAGTATCATAATTTTTGGGAGCTCTTTATGAGACTTGCAATCCCTGCTTCCCTCTGCGAAGGGCCTTTCTTTTACTTTTTAGTTGAGTCAGTAAACCTACTCCCTTCTATCTCAGCAAGTATTTTGAGTTGTTGTGTTTCATTCATTCATATGATGATTTATTCAATCATGTTTCTTATGTTCCTTGTTTTGCACATTGCTCTTATCTTGATGTTTACTACTTTGAAAGCTATAATTGAAAACCAGTTATTGTGAACTCCAGCAAATTATCAACTATTCTTCGACCAAGAGCTAAGTTTGCCATTACCAATTATGATTTACTTTATGTATCTTTATTGTGTTTCCTTTACTCATTGCAAGTTGAGTTATATAATAGTGAGTTGTCTTCTATTATGATCTATGTATTGATGAATGTGATGCTTCTTGTCCGTATTCTTTTTTCGACTCTTCACTCCATAAACCTGAGGTCATGTTTATTGAGCTCAGTTTCACTTGGGGACAAGCGAAGTCTAAGCTTGGGGGGAGTTGATACGTCCATTTTGCATCACTATTCTATGTCATAATTCATTGTTATTCATTGATATATTTCATATTAAGAGGTGATACTTATGTTATTTCATCTGTTTTTGCATGGTTGATGACTTTTGGAGCATGGACCGCTGTAGTCAGGATTCTGATGGAAAATGTGATGTTTGGAGGCAAAATTCGCGAAGATCAGAAAATCCGGGAAAATACATGGAAAATCCTATTTTTACAAAAGACGAAGAAAGCCAGAAGGGGAAGTGGAGATGGGCCACAGGGGGCCCACACCACCCCTGGCGCGGGCCAGCCTAGGCCGCGTCACCAGGTGGAGTGGCCGCCCTAGTCCACTCCAGCCTCTCCCCTCTGGCGTATATTATCCTCCCGAAACCCTAAGACTCGGGGAGCGACCACATAAATATTCCGCGAGAAAGATCTCTCCGAGAGACGGAATTCTGCCGGGGGAATTCCATCCCGGAGAGGGGAGATCGTCGCCATCAACACCACCATCAAGCTGGACTTCATCGGGATCATCATCATCATCATCATCATCATCATCACCACCACCATCATCATCATCAGCACCCTCATCACCATCTCCATATTGCTGTAACAATTGGGTTGAATCTTGCATAGTTCATAGGGGAAACTTTCCTGGTGTTGATTACTCTTTGTAGTTGATGCTATTGAGTGAACCGTTGAATTATTGTTTATGTTCAGATTGTTATACATCATTATTCCATCTCTGATCATGATCCATATGATGTCTTGTGAGTAGTTCGTTTTGTTCTTGAGGACATGGGAGAAGTCATGCTGTTAGTAGTGGAGTTGTGTTGAGAAAGATTCAATAGTTTGATATTTAAGTTGTGGTGTACTTCTTCTAGTGGTGTCATGTGAATGTCGACTACATGACACTTCACCTATATGGGCCTAGGGGAATGCATTGTGTATTTGGCTACTAATCGTAGGGGTTGCCGGAGTGACAGAAACCTGAACCCCCATTAGGAAACCATTGCACAAGGGATGTAAGGGTCTTAGAGTTTAAAGTTGTGGTTAGGTTTCTACCTTAATTACTTTCTTGTACTTACGGATGTTTGCAAAGGGTATAATCACAAGTATGTATTAGTCCTAGGAAGGTCGGTACATTAGCACAGATTCACCCACACAATACTTAACAAGGTAAAGAAGATTAATCAACTATATGAAGCGAAAGCACTTGACAGTCTTCCCATGTGTCCTCGAGAACGTTTGGTCATCTTAAGTAATACAACCAGCTTGTCCTTTGCTACATAAAGGATTGGGCCACTTGCTGCATTTATTCCTACTGTCTTTTATTTACTCGTACTTTGTTTACTTGCTTTATCGAAAACCCCTAAAAATCCGTTTGCTAAGTATTTGCAGAGAATTCCTGATCCATACCACTAGCCAGCACCTTCTGCTCCTCGTTGGGTTTGACACTCTTACTTATCGAAAATACTACGATACACCCCCTATACTTGTAGGTCATCACACTCCTACGCCTGCAAGGATCTACTATTAGGGGGTGAACGCCCAGTACAGATGCTCCTCGAGCTGTTTTCCTGGCTACTCCTCGCTAGAACAAGAAGAGGAACTACTCAACTTGTCCAATCTAGAGAACTTCTAACTTGTACTCGTCTACCTAGAACCCTAGCACTACCCCTCCTTATATACTGGCTGGAGAGGTAGCTTACAGAATGGGTTCTAGGGTTTACTGTTTGGATTTGGGTTTACAAAGCGGGCCAGCTAGACAGGCCCTAACGGTAGGCCCAGGTCTAGTCAAGCCTCCTATACAGGAGATGACAGTGCTACAGTGTCTACTGCCCATGCTTTACTCATCAGCCAGCTCTTTATCCGTTAGCCAGCTCTTTACTCGTCCGCTGGGGCTTTACTCGTCAGCTGGCTCTTTACCCGTCAGCTGGGGCTTTACTCGTCAGCCTCCAGCTTTGGCGCAGTTTTCTGGTAGCGCTGACCAGGCGAGCCAGCCTGTCCGGTCAGAGGTGCGCTCAGTAAGGAACGCCACCTCTACCGTACCATGGCCAGCGGATCCGAGGCAGCTGGCTAGGAGCAACCTCTCAGCCGGTTCTTCTGGCCACCGGGCTAGACGGGCCAGCCGGGGAAACTTGGATCCGGACCGGGTGGAGATTTCCACCCGGCTGTGGTTCCTTGTCTTGGGCCTAGATGGCCAGAGCTCTTTGGAGCCAGCCAGCTGAGCCTGTCTTGGCCTACCCGGGGGTCATCCCCCCGACAAACAAATTTGGAGGAAGCAATTTTATTTCTATGAAGGGCGAGAAAGACAATCTCTCCCATCTCTTGAATGGAGGCAGTATCATAATCAACTAGATGATCATCATTATTATCACTCTCAACATCATCATCGTCATCATCATCAACATTTTCATGGCAAACAATGGGATCCAAAGAGGTTACCTTTGTTCCCATAGCCATAAGGCATATGTGAGAACCGGAATAAGGTGATGATAAGATTTCATTTGTAGCTCCATTCAAAACCTTGTCTTGGCACATAGAATCTTTGTTTTCCTCTACATGGTTAGCAACACAAGCACTAGAGGAAATAGAAGCATTTTTATCATGGCAACAAGACAAAGCAAGCATATCATCATGTGAATTATTCAAGACATTTCTACATGATATGCAAGGACTATCAACACTAGCTTGTAAGGAGTTTTGAGTGCTAGAAATGTTAAAGTCCAAAGATAGATCATTGCAACTAGATATAGATGAAACATTACCAATAGTAAGCACACTACCCATATTGCAATTTCTCTCACCACTCACCATATCATTACCTTGTGAAAAATCACATGTAGGAGAAGTGGAAGAAGGTGAGAAATCACCACGGCCGGAGTAGGAGGGAATACAATCATCCTCAATAATGTTGGACACACTATATTTATCTTGAAGCTTTGTCCATATCACATGAGCACTCCAATAAGGCATGATTGAAGAAATAATTACATTGCTCACAACAAGTAAAAGCATTTTAGTAGCATGAGCATCTATATAAGAGTTCATCTTCTCCTCTAAAGATTCATTTTGGGATCCATAGGATAAGAGAAACCCATATATAGAATTCCCTAAATAGATGGGTGAATGTCCCGAAAGTAATCTAGCATGCGAGATTTCCAAACACCATAATTATTTGTGCCATCGAATATATAAAAGGAATCGTGCACTACTCCGCTAGACAACATCTTTACTCTCAAGGTGGTGAAGCCTAAAAGAGAGAGACCTCGCTCTGATACCAATTGAAAGATCATGGATGTCGCCTAGAGCTAGGGGTGAATATGCGGTTTAAAACTTCTACGAGATGGGATTAACAATGGCATAATAAAACTAGCATTTTCTTTTGTCAAGCACAAAGCCTAGATATACTAAGGTTCACCTATGTGCACCAACAACTTAAGCTAAGACAAGCAACAATACAATAGCAATAGAGATTACTTCAAGCACGATGGCTATCACAATGTAAAGTGCATAAGTAAAGAACTTAGGTATAGAGATAACTGAGGCACGCGGGGATGACGATATTTTACCAAGTTCCTCCCAACAAGGGAGTACGTCATGTTGGAGGGGTGGACGGTACTAAGACCACCAATGCCACAAAAGCCTCACCCTATTCTTTCGAGCACCCACCACGCGGTAAGCACCCGTTCCACTATGGGACACTTGAGGGTGGTCACCAAACCCGTACAAGATTGGGGCTATCTCCACGACTTAATTGGAGGCTCCCAATAATCGCCACCAAGGCCTCAATCTCGGGGAGAGCTTCACAACATAATTGAAGGCCCCAAGAACACACCACAAAGGCCACACAACCGTCTAGGGTTTCAAGAACCCAAGAGGGACAAACTTTTTAATTTCACCAAGAAAATCCTCCGGGGAGAACACAAACAGATGCACCTAATGCAAATGGCAAGAACACCACAAAGATGCCCTAAAACTTCACTCTCAAGTTCCAACAAAGCTACTAAAGCAATTGGGGGAACAAGAGAGGAAGAACACAAAGGGGAACACAAAATCCCCCAAAGATCTAGATCCCAAAGATTCACTCACAAAGAGATGAAAAGGCTTGGTCAAATTGTAGATCTAGATCTCCTCTATCTTCCCCTCAAATATTGGCAACAATCATTAGAGGGAGAGAGATTAATCAAGCTCAAGAGATGTGAGACAAAAGGGCAAAGCTTGAAGAAAAATAGAGGAGAAGAGCTAACCTTGTCAAAAGAGAGAGGGGTTAAATAGAAAAGAGGATTCTGCCTGTTGGGGGCACCAACCTGACCTAGGCTGGTAGTACCGGACCACAGCGGTACTACCGCCCAGGGAGCCAGCCACGCTAGCGAACAGGGGAAGCGGGCGAGCAACACAGGCAGCCAGCGAGCGAGGGGCGAAGGGGATCGGGGACGCTTGATGGCGCGAGAGCGTGAGCGAGCACAACGGCGGGAGCTAGCAGCACGAGCTGGGCCGGTCCAGTGAATTGAGGCGAGCGAGCGAGGAAGGGGATCGGGCGGCGAGGTGGGCGCGCGCGAGCGAGCGGCTGTGCGCGAGAGTGGGCTGGCACGGCGAGGCCACCCATCAATTGGCGGCGGGAAGCAGGCAAGTAGGGCAAGTTGGGGAGGGCGGCTGGGTTGGGCTGGACGGCCCGGTACTACCGGCCTGTGCGAGGCGGTACTGCCGCGATGGGTTGGTAGTACCGGCCAGAGCCACCGGGCCAAACAAAGGCCAGCGGAACGGATCAGTACCGCCTGGTACTGACCCTGATAGTACCGGTTGGCCCACAAAAACGTTAGTCCATAAAGATTATCATTAATTACCAAAACCACACATGGAGGCCCACATGCACTTTCACCAGGCTCTGCACGAGTCCTAGGTGGCCTCGCAGGCCCAGATGCCCCCGCGTTCCTAGCACCGCTCGTGCTCCTGGCACCGCCTCCGCCTCCTGCTCTTGCCCAGGGCGGCACGTGGCCCCTCCCGCAGTTCTTCATCGACCTCGCTAACGACAACAACGAGGAGTAGACGGCGCGTAGCCGCAGGAGGGCGTCGGCCATCCAGAAGCAACACCCCCCGCATCGCCTCCCTTCCACGCCAAGGCACCCCATAATATTGGGGCTTTTTTGTGTGTATATTTTGTGACCGGGGACCCAAGATAAGACCCATAATATTGGGGCTAGCTCTCTCTCTCTCTAGCGAGCTAGCCCCCGGTTTCCCGTTGATGCAACAGAGGTCCACGGCGGACCCATACCGTGGAGAGGGTGTCAAGAGGACGAAACTGATGCCATTGTCATTCACTGCTACCACCAGTCTCTTCCCCTCTCCATCAAGAACTATCTTTATCTCTTTTTTGTTTTGTTTGAAAAACTCCAAAGAGAATCTGGCTCCCTCTCTGTATCACTAGTACTAGTACAGCTTTACTCGCCACTCCCTCCTACCTTGCTTTTACTCTTCTTCCTCAGTCAAGACGCTGCTTCTTCAACTCTCTCTGCTGTGCGGCGGACATGGCGGACGCGAGTGCGAAAGGGGATGCGAAGGAGGAGCAGGTGGAGCGTATGGTCATTGATCCTAGGAGGAGACCCTTGTCCGCACCGCAGGAGCAGCAACTTACGGTTAGTTCGATCCCCTTCCTCCTTGTTCACTTGGTTTGATCCTGCGTAAAACAACGTTGAGTTGTCGTTTCTTGACAAGCTTCGGCCGGAAGAAGCTCAAGAAGTCGTCAACTAGCAATATGCACGGTTTCTCGTGTGTTAATATTTATTTTAATGCCATCAGGACTAGGAAAAGGTTGTTCTTACTCCGTATTATTGTTGACTTGGATGAAACTTATTGTACAGCTATTTTTGTTTTCTTTTTTTTTTCATCTCGACTAATTTCATTTCCATACAAGTTAGGATATCCCTGTTATCCGTCTCAACATAGCATCCCCAAATCTAGCGGAGGAGTATGCTCAACTTGTAAGATCTATGGCCCAGCTAGCAAAAGCCTCGGCTTCCCCTTCTACTTCACAAAAGAAAAACAATGGAAAGAAAGCAGAGCAAGTTGTAGAGGATGATGACTATGAAGCATGAAGGTGTGAGAAAATGGGGTTACCTCAGCTCCCCTTTCTACTTCTACTACTGTTATAAATCAACTTGATGCAGCACTTCTGTCAAACTTACTTATACTCTCTTGTTGACCACATCAGGAGCTGCCCCTGCTGGCTGCTGCTGCTGCTGCTGATGTTGCTGCAGCCGGAGGAGAAGAAGCAAGAACAAGCCGAAGAATCTGATGGCGAGATGGGTTAGTTCAGTCTGTTTGACTATTTAGTTGTATGTCAAGTCTGCTGTTGAACATTGTATCTGCAAGTTTTATTGTTACCTTGGAAAGGATTATGCTGTTTCCTAGTAGTTACTGATTTGTACTCGAGGATGATATCGCTATCTCATGCACTCGGTTGTTATGCCATGCACTGGTTATTTATGTGTTGCTGCTGTGTATATTAGTGTGTTTTGCACCTGTTGTGCTTGCTTCTCGCCGTAAAATGCATGCAACGCATCATCATGGTGGTATGCTTACTCCACATCCAAACATGCTTTTCTAGATAACCATAAGCACGCAGTACGTACTATAAGAGCAAGTGAGCCACATTAAAGAATTTCGGACATGGATACATTCCTGGCTTTATTGTGTCCAAAATGTTTTTTCTCCAATTTATCACCACTTCATCGTAAATTACACAACATTTTGGACGTGGATATGTTCTTGCATTGAACTTGTGTTGTAGAAATAATTAATCCTATAGGGGACCCACATGATCGAATCTACGTGACAAATTTACAAAGGAAAGCTAAGTCATTCAAAGTCCAACTATTTGTCATGTTTCACAACTCGAAGAAGAGAAAAAAAAATCAAGAGAAGGTCCAAGATGAAATAAGTACATCATCATGTAGGAATTAGATTTGAGGGCTTGGTCCACCATGGATATTGAATCCTATGTTTGTCTTTTGTTAGCCCACCATGGACCAATTAACTGGACCAATAATGACCATATCACCCCGTCAAATCTCATCCTAAAAATGGCATCCTTGGTATTTTGTCAATAACCCATAGCCTATAAAATCTTCCACGGACGTGTAAATCTTCGACTCTCATTTAAATGGAATTGAGGGAAGACATTAGAGCTCAAAGGCTAGTTCGGGGGAGCCTAGGTTTGAGTCCTATCCAACAAATCAGGTATGACACGAACCGACGTCGAGGAAGAGTAACTTAGTGTGAGCCTCGAGGAGTCGTGTACACTCGAACCTTCCAGTAAGTCTTATGAGCAATTAATCGAGGAGTCGGGTGTGAGTTGAGCCTTCACTAAAACCTCTCGCCGCCTACCACCCGTCAAGACATAGATGTGTTGCGTGCATGTCACTTTACGCCGAGTCAACGTTGTGGGAAGAAGAGTCATTTGTTTCAATACTCTGAGCTTGCACGGGCTGGTATACATTCTCTGTTGCCATCACTTTTCCATGCAGATTGCCATCGCCAAAGTGATCATCACTGTATCTGGACGCTCTGACCGAGCTTGTAGGCTCGGCTCGAGCTTCTTGCGCTCGGCCCACTATAGTGCCTGGATGGCTGGACCGAGCCGAGTCACGGAACCAGGACCGAAGCGAGCTCGGGCCGAGCCTGGCTCTGCTCGGTCCAGCTCGTTTGGCCCGTGAATTTTTTTCGAACTAGAATTGATGGTTGAGAGAATATGGGATGTTCTAAATGGGCTTTTAAATCGACACATAGATGTCTGCAAGGTCGTGGTTTGCTTGCTTCGTCTCCCCAGCCAGATGTCATCGCCGCCCAGCCAGTTGCCTCCAGCCGCCGCCATACCGCTGACCTTCGTCGCCCTAGCTCCACCGTACGCCGGAACCGACCATGCTCCTCTCCACCAACACCCTCTCCGCCACCCCATCTCCCTACTCCAGCGCTAGCCCCCACCGCCGCTGCCTAGCAGGTACTGCCGCGCCGCCCCGCACCGCCGATGCTGCCTCCGACGCTGCCGTGGAAGACGGCCGCACCGTCAGTGACTCGTCGCCGCCAGGCTCACGAGCTGCTCTGAGCAGGACCGAGTTTTGGGAAGCTCGGGCCGAGCTCCGTTTGGAGGCTCGTCGGCAGCTTCGAGCTGGCTCGGGCTTGGCCGGAAAAGCTCGAGCTTTTCCCGGCTCGCCGG